>SRSI01000079.1:0-2538622 GCA_005656395.1 Strongyloides papillosus | reverse complement strand
GCTTCTCTTACTACTTTCTTCCTGATTTAGAAGAACATCAACTTGAATTTATCGTTAATTCCACTACAAAGTATCACTCATCTACAACCGGAGAAAAATTCATCTTTAGCTGAAGTTGTATCTTTTGTTTACAAGATTTTTAAAGTTGAACAAGAAAATTGGATTAAAATAAATCATCAAAAGTTGTCATCAAATCGTCAACTATGTCGTGGAAGTCATATGAGAAATATGATGGTAAAGTTGGTAAACCAATTAGAAAATGGTTAAAGATACTTGAAGAATACATGAATGTTGATGAAATAGTACGTGATGCTGCTAAAGTTTTCTATAGTGAAGATAAAATGTTCTGAAGATGTTAATGACTTTATTGAATCGTTACCACCGGCTGATATTGCTACTTATGAATTGTTGAAGAATAAACTGATTGAAAGATATGATAGAAAATTACCTTATGTTACTGCTCAAACTCGTTTAAAATGCTTTAGAATGGATCTTAGAGAAGAAATTTTTACAAATCAGTTATAGAATTTTGTGAGCTTGTTGCTCAATCATGTGATGAAACTGGATCTTCTCTGCTTAACAATCAAATATCAAGATTAATGTCAAAGTTAGAACATAATGATCATTTATGGACTAGATTGTTGAATAATAAGGAGTATAAAAATGTTACTGAAATGGCATCTGATCTTGAAGCTACTTTGAAATTGACTAATGCTCGTTATCGTAATTTGAATAAGAAGAATTTTAAAACTCAAGATAAGGTTAAACTGGATGATAAAAAGAAGAAAAAAGATTTAAGTAATATAACATGTTTATTATGTAATGAAAAAGGACATTATGCTAATCACTGTCCTAAAAAGAAATCAAATATCAAAGACTCTTCTAATGTTAATGTACCGAGAATATTGTTTAGATCTTGTAGAGTTGAAGCTGAACCATTGATGATTAAAGGTGCTGTCCAAACTTCAAATGATATGTTTGTTGCTACTGTGATTAATGAAAATGTACGTGTATTTGCTATCATTGATTCTGCTGCTCAAAGAACTATCATGGATGTATCTTTATGTAATGAATTAGGTATTGTACCAGTTAAATCAAAAGTTGGTAATTTAACAGGATTTAGTGGTGAAATTGTTACTGAATATGGATTAATCAATGCGTCTCTTAGATTTGAAAATGGTGTTGTATTTGAGGGAGAATTTTTCGTTACGGATATTTTAAAGGCAACGAATTCTGCTCATATTATTTTAGGAAATGATCTTCTGAAGATATTGAAGAGTAATGTTGATTTTGGTAATTTCTCGCTTAGTTTTTGTGAACATGCTGTCCCGGTATATACTTTAAATGATATAGCAAAAGGTAGAGTTATCCTGAGAATAACTAATCAAGAAAATGTTGAACCTGAATTTTTTGATCAACTGAAAAGTGATTTTGACCACTGTTTTCTAAAGATAAGTATGATCTTGGTTTGTGTGATATTCCTTGTCCAAAACTTGAAGTTGTGGATTCTCAACCAGTCAAAGTAAAGTCTTATCCCATACCCATGAACAAAAAAGATTGTCTTGAAAGAACTATTACAGGTTGGTTAAAAGCTAATATCATAGTTGAAGACCCGAATCAGCAGTATCTATTAAATCTTGTTTTCGTTGGTAAGAAAGGAGGTGAAGAAGACCGTATTTGTCTTGATACTAGACCTCTTAACAAAGTTCTGAAGGATGATAGATATAAGGTTCCGTCGATTAAGGAAATACTTGGTAATCTTTCGGGATGTAATTTTTTCTCAACGTTGGATATTTCAAATGCTTTCTTCAAATTAAATTGGATGAATATTCCTCTTCTCTTGTTGGTTTTCGTGGATTACGAGGTAAAACATATAAATTTTTGAGAATGCCTTATGGACTGAAATCTGCAACAGCAACATTTTAGCGTATTATGAATCAAATTCTTAGTGATCAACCACAGGCAATTAGTTTTGTTGATGATATAATAATTTTCAGTAAAGGTACTATTGATCAACACAAAAATGATATTTTTGAAACCTTAAAATGTATTGGTTCTCATAATTTAAAATTAAATTTTTCTAAGTGTAATTTTTTTGGCACTAGTGTAACATATTTAGGTTATACTATATCTAAATTTGGCCATAAACCTAATCAAACTTCTGTACAAGCAATTTTGAGATTTCCTGAACCAAAGAATGCTGATTCAATTAAACGTTGGCATGGAAAAATTAACTATTTTCGTAATTATCTTCCAAATCTTGCAATGATTGAACAACCTATTTTAAAATTGTTAAAGAAATCTCAACCTTTTTCTTGGGGTAGTGTGGAGAAAGAATGTTTTAATAAGATTAATCAAATGTTAGCAAATTCTACTTATTTAATGTATCCTGATTTAAATCGTAAATTTATTTTGCATACAGATGCTTCTCAAGCTGCATTTGGTGCAGCTCTTCTCCAAGAACCTTCTCCAAATGTTAATGATACTGATAATGTTAAAGAAAATGATCATGATAAGGTGAATGTAAAATGTATGTCTAGTCAATCTAAGAATCTTGTACCAGTTGCGTTTTTCTCAAGAACAAATCCACATCGTCAAAAGTTTATTCCATCTGTTTATCTCGAGTTGGCTGCTATTAGTCAATCGTTGGTGTTTTTTAGAGAATGGCTATATGGATCTGTTGTTGAAATTCATACGGATCATAAACCTCTCTTAAGTTTAATATCAAATAATACGGATAGATATTTTTTCAGACATATTGAAACGATTTTAGAGTTTAATGCAAAGATTGTGTATCTACCTGGTCATTCAAATGTGATTGCTGATTCATTAAGTAGATCTTGTTGTAGGATAAATGTATCTGAATGTTTTAATATCTTTGAAATTGCTGTTAATCAAAACTTAGATGAAACTTGTAAAGACTCTTTTGAATTATCACCAGATAAACTTGAATTAATGAAAGAAGTTCATATTAATACAAATCATGCTTCGTTCTCTCGTTCTTTTAATGTGCTTAAACAAAGAAAATCATGGTCTGGTATGTCAGTTGATTTTAAAAAGTTTATTGACTCTTGTGAAACTTGTAAAAAGAATAATTTGTTACATGCTAGAAATACATTGCTCAAAACTACTACTGCTTATTTCCCTTTTCAACGTATGAATATTGACCTAAATGATGGTTTAAAACCTTCTAAAAACTCAAATAAATTTATTCTTGGACTTGTATGTGTACTTAGCAAATATTCTATTCTTATTCCTATTCATGACAGTTCTGCTCAATCTGTTATTGATGCATTTTTGAAAAATGTTATTTATGTTTATGGAAGACCTCAATTTTTAAAGGCTGATAATGGAAAATCATTTAATAATGATATGTTTAAAGATTTTTGTACTAGAGCTGGTATTACTCTAGAATTCTCAACTGCCTATCATCATAGTGGAAATAGTAACATTGAACGTCTTTTCCGTTCTGTTAATCGTGGTATTGCAAAGAAACTTTCTGAAGAAATAGACAAATCTTTTGTACAATTAGATTGGGAAGATGTTCTGCCTCATGTTAATTTTGCATTAAATATCACCAAACATTCTACTACTAACCAAACACCCTTCTTCATGGTATTTAATCGTTATCCTATTTTGGTATCTGATAAATTTGAATCTGAACGTCAAATGTTAAATGTTGTTGATTTTGAACTTGATGAAGTTGTACGTCAAAAAGCTCGTTCTTTAGCAAATAAAATTTGTAAAGATGTTTTAGAAGAAGTTAGAAATGCGTCTAATGAGAAAGTCAATGATAAAAATAAGATAATGAATCCTCCTTCAATTGGTGATAAAATTTATGTTAAAAATTTCTGAAAAAAACTAATCTTAACCAAAAGTTTCAACTATTGTACGCAGGACCATTCTTAGTCACTGATGTTGACTCCTCTCTTGTTACTTTTAAGGATCACAGAAAAACTAGGACTGTTCACTTATCTGATGTCGCTAGTGTTGTCAACTGATGGATTCTTAACTCTAAATTTTAATTATTTTATTTATACTAATATTTATTTGTATTGCCCTGTAATCTTGGTCTATCATAGTTAAAGTTAGATTTTCTTTATACTAGATGTCATCTGTAAGTAACTTTATTTATGTAATGTGTATTATTATTATTATATTTTTGTGCTATTATCATTATTCATAAGGTGGACTTATTGTCTTTAGGGTAGGGAAGTAATAGTATTTACGATGACAAATTAGTATATAAGGCCTAGTTTTACATGACATGGTCATATATTTGTTATAGTGACGACCAAGGGTTACTTGGGTAAGTAATATTGTAATCCTTTATTTTTTATAACGCTTTATAGTTTTTTGTATAATATATAATTTATCTGAATCGTTGTTGTATCATTTGGATTCAGTCTTCACTGGCTATTAGGAGACCAGTATAACATAAATATTTTACTATTGTTTAATAATTTTAAATGCAATTTATATTTATTTTAAATATAGTGATAAATTATCAAAATTTTATTTTCTTATACAATTTCTTCTATATTTTTTACACATTTGATGCATTAAAATTATGTTAGAGTAGATTGTGAGACTAATTGCAAATATAAATATTTTTTGTGTTATAATTGTATTAATTTAATGTAATATTTAAAAAATAATAGTTCTACTTTTGTTAAATATTTTAGTATATTTATATTTCTAAAAAATTACACGGAAAAAAGAGAAGGTTTTCATGTAAAATGTAATAAATCTTTCCTATTTAATAAAACTTAAATTTTTTTTATTTGTGACTAATTTTATCTCAACTACTTCGTACATAAAAATAAAACAATAATTGAAAAGTTGTTAAAATTATCTCTTATTTTTCTGCTATATTGTTTTTTTTCTTAAATTTTAAGATATTTTTTGCAATGCATTCTAAAATATCAGATTAAAGGTTATTTTTAAGTAAGATTGTAAATGTCCTTACAAAAAACATTTATTAACATATCATAGTATCTTTTTTAATATGCTTTACTAGATAAAGTTGTTAGAAATTACATTTTTTTGTAAAATTATAGTCAAAAGAAACTCAAAATTTTTTTATAATGTCTTTAAAAAAGGTCTTTTTTTAAAATCAAACCTATGAAAAGTTATAAAAATATGCGCATTTTTGTACATTGTAAAAAATAATCTTTATATTTAAAATAAAAGCAAATACAAAAATAATATTTTTAATTGTAGTAAATCACAAAATGATTTATATTTAATTGGAGGTACGGCGGCCTCAAATGTGATGGTAAATAAGATTATAAATAAAAAAGATTTGACAATAGAAGATTATTTTGATTTTTGCCAACTAAAATCTACTAACAAGCCAGGAGGTGGAAATTGCTAAAAAAGCCTGAAAAGGGTAAACTTGAATGTGTCTTAATATTGTATAATTATGTTTATTGCACTGAGAGAAATTTTTTGTGCGGCTCTTTGCGGTTGCAAAAAATTTTGTGGCTTTTTGCGGTTGGTAGAAAATCCAACCTAGTCAAATTTATATTTATGTAGTTATTTTATTTATGAATGAAATATATTTAATTTTGTTAATAAAATGAATATTCATATCATTAATGAAGTTATTCTTTATCAATTAAAAAAATTTAAAATTTTTTAAAATTTAAAAAAAGGGTAAAACATGTTTAACAAACATTTAAACAATGTTCTTAACAATAATAACTATTTGTTTTTTTCTATATCTGATCAAAAAACATAAAGGTGTATAAATGTGTATCTTATATCGAAGAAGAATTAACAGTTGTAAATGTCGTGGTAGAAGAACAAAAATCTTTCAAAACAAAAAACTTTATAAGTTAAGTTATATCGTTTGTTAATTCACAATTAAAATTGTTCAATTGCTATTTCTGAAGATAATATAATTGTAAAACGAAAGATGTACGACTATCCTCCATCATTAAATGTTTCAATTGAAACTTTCTTTGAAAGTATTGATAATCAACTAAAATCTTATAATGTTGAATGGGAAAGTGAATTCAAAAAAGAAATAATCGAAATTAATTTCTTACAATCTGCATGTTTAAATATTGCAAAAAGCTTATATCATGTTTGCGGTGTTTTCAAAAAAACTGATGGTTTGAAGTATGTCAATGCATTTTTAAAGAAATATGTCTACAGTGACCATCAAAATACTACAAAAGAATTAATTTTCAAAAGTCATAGACATTTGAGAGATAAATATTTAAAAAGTTTAAAACAAAATAATGGTATAAGAAGTAACAATGCTTCAAATGTTGATGAAACATTTGACATTCATGCTGAAGCAAAAAAATTTGAAAAATCTATGTTGAAAAATGAGGAAAAGGGTTTGGAATACTCTGTTGAGCATTATATTGAACGTCATCGTATATATGCTGTTTCATCGTACGAAAAATTTTTTGAACTTGTTCCATCGTTATCAAGTTACACAAGATATTTATTGGAGAATGATATTTAAAAATTGAATTCATTCAATTTCGATTTAGTTTATGAAAAATTTGGTGAAATTGAGCAATTTATTCCAAATGAAATAGTAAGTTTCTTAATTTTTAATATATATGATTTTTTTAGTTTGAAATTTGTGGAAATTCTACTTACATCAAAAGATACACCAAAAAAAATAAAGAAAAATTTATTTTAATTTTTCATGGAGTAGAACACAAATGTTCTTCAATTTTTAAAGGCTATTCTTTTGAGCTGCTATTTATCAATTGTCATTAAGACAATTCCTTTTGAAAAGAAAGCCAAATTTTTTATTGAATCATTAATGGTGGTCTCCAAAATTTCACATAGAAATTTCAAAAATACAAAGTTTGGTTTTTCATCAAGTGCTATTAAATTAGCATTAAATTTTAATTAAATTTTTTCTTTAATTTTAAATTTGTATTATTTTAAATTTTGTTAAATAATGGTAATTTTGAAATTTGATTGTTTTGACTGTGTTTGATACAATAATGCCAACTTAAATTTGTACACAAGTGACAAAAGTCTTGGGGAAGTTGTTTTGTAATTCACCAAATATAAAAAATATTTCAGTAATCTAACTATTGTTGTATTAGATAAATTAAAGAACTTCATCAAATAAATATATTTAAATTATTTATTATAATAGTTGACCATAAACAATTAATAAAATAATTTGCTTTTTATTTCGTTTTCAACATTAATGTCGGTAATGTTTTGATTTGTCTGAATCAAAAAATCTTGTAGAAGTTCCAAACATGAATGCCTTTATTTCACATAATCCTGAATTTATGTCAAGAGGTTGACTTATTTCAGCTTTAGTAGACACTAAATTTGTGAGATTTAATTTTGTTATGTTACTTTCATAAAGTCCAACATCAAAAAAATGGATACTTGATATTTTGCAATAAAAGTCAAGGATGTAAGCTTGGAAATTGTTATCATCTAAATCATCAATAACCTTAACCAACTGGTATTTTGATTTTACTTGCTTATTACATGACCGTTGGGAAAGTAATCTTTTGTTTTCAGTACTCCTTGTTATTAAAACAATATCATTTGAACGTGGAATATATTTTTGAGAATGATTAATATTGAAGTTTCTGCATTTTAGAATATTATGACGTGTTTGGTTTTTTTTAAAGACTTTTATATCTACTCACTAACGTATGTATGCAACGGCAAACGCTTTCTTAACTATATTTGACCCTCTAGATTTTAGAATTTGATTCTGAAAATTTGCATGTATATAGATTCCAACACGCTCGACCGGAATCTAAAATAAAAATTCCCAAAATGTTTCTCCATCATAGAGAAAAATGAAGCCAAAGTGCCAAAAATGATGCAAATTTTGGATTAATGGACGCGCCGCATTTTAACAAAATATATTATACACACTAATTACTCAGTAAATGGACGCGCCGTGTTTTAACAAAATATATCAGACAAATTAGTATGTGTGTTTAAAAATTTGATCTTAACCAACCTAACTAAAGTAAGAAGTGCCAAACCGAGGTTAAATAAAATATTTACTAACGAATAGTCGGTTTCATCGTGCGCTGTGCGGCATCCAAGCTCCAATGAAGTACTTCATGAGACTTCAGACTTCACGATGAATGTTCTGAAGTTAATTTTTAGAGGATTTTCTTTGGGAAATTGAAATTAAGATGAATCTAAGAGTTAAGGTTTCTGTGGCATTTTTTTTTACTTTAGAGTTATGGGTCGCATTTTTTTCTTATATAAATCTACTTTTTTTAAAATATGAGATGTCGAAAATTTTTTTTAAAAATAGAAATTTACTTAAGAGATTTAGAAATTATTAAATAACATAATTGAAAAGATGCACCTTTAAACAACTAATTTAGCAATTTATATTATTGACATTGATAATTACAAAGTTTTTAGATTATTACACTTATTTGTAACGAAAAATAATGAAAATAAATAACCACATCAAAAACCTAGGTTTTTGTATTCTAAAGACTTTTATATCTTAATATATTATACGCGCACTTAAATGAAAAAAATAAATTTTGCGAACTTTAAAGAATGAAAATAAATTTTGCGTACTAAAAAGGATGAAAATAAATTTTGATTCCTATAATATCACTCATCTGTATAAAAGTAGCGTCGTCTAGTAATTTAGATTATATCGATGACTACTAGAAAATTATAAATACATATAATATAATATTCCATGTAATTGGAAATGCAAATGTAAAATCAACTTAATCATTAATTTACCAATAGAAATTAAATATTACATGAAATTATATATCATAAGAAACGTGTACGATATCCTTTTAATGCTAATAATGATAAAAATATTGTTTGATTACTCTATTTTATTAAAATAGGACATTCTCATTGTTGTTGCAAATATATTAAAATCCACTCTCTACTCCAACAATAGAACACATATTCGGCATCCTTAAAAAAATAATAATTACACAACTTTGATTTAATAAAACTTTTATGTAAACATATACTATGATATATTCTATGTAATCAGAAACCAAACTGTTAAATGTAAATTCTACTTATCAGTGATTTTTTGCAAATGAAAATAAGTAATACATGAAATTATATATCATAATAAATTTTCACAATATCCATTTACTGCTGATAAGGATAAAATTGTTGTTTAATTATTATATTTTATTAACATAATACACTCTTAATATTGTTACAAATATATTAAAATTCGTTTTCTTTTCCAACAATAGAAAACATAATCGTTACCATTAAGAAAAACTAAAAAATCAAATGAAAATTGCACAGGTTCGATTTAATAATAAACGATAATAATCTAAGTCACTAGACGACGCTACTTTTATACAGATGAGTGATATTATAGGAATCAAAATTTATTTTCATTCTTTAAAGTTCGCAAAATTTATTTTTTTCATTTAAGTGCGCGTATAATATATTAAGATATAAAAGTCTTTAGAATACAAAAACCTAGGTTTTTGATGTCGTTATTTATTCATAATTGTAAACGGTAAATTTAACTTGTTATTACTAGACATGCAAAATTTTTTTGCAACTTGATGAAATGATTCGTATCTTAATGAAGCAATATTACATAATGGTCCATATGATCTTATAGCTGAAGAAAAATGTACCATATTATGTTCACGTAGACGTAATGTTGGTCTATTTTGAGATATAAACATCAAATGTTTTTTCACAAGAGAATCCAAAATTAATAACTCATTATCATCGATATAAGGTGAAGAAATTAATTCTTCAATATAACGTAAATTTTCAAATATTTCCATTGTATCCTTCATCTTTAACATCATAGTTTCAAGCAGAATATCATTTGTAAATTCAACATTACCATATTTTAATTCTTTTATTGAATGTATGATAAGTGGAAAATAACGTATTAATGAACGACATTGTTCAGAATGTTGTCCTAACATATGGTTCCCCGATATTTTGCTATCTATCACTTTTATTCTGTTAGGTTTATCACTAGTACCAAAATAAAATTTTGAAATGCAACTGTTCAGCTCTTCTAACGAACAAAATTTAGCCTCCTTAATTATTTTGCAAATTATCACCCCCATAGAAAATGTAGCAGTTCCCAAATAAAGATCATGGCTGATGTCAAAGAACAGACGGTCACTTAATTTGTAATCGTACATTTCAAGAAATTTTGATGGTGGGTTTGTACGACGTTTAACACAACTTTTTTCTTCAAATATTCTGGTGAATTGTGTTGTTGTAGCAGTACAACTTCTGCATGGACGAGATGACTTTCCATGAAAACTATTCTTTATACCCATTGCTGCATTTACTTCCTTGTTGTCTCCAATAAAAACGATAAAGAATATTGTGTAAGCTTCAGATTCTATTGTTATTGTTTTTCCATGAAGTGTATTTATTTCAGAACAAATTATGTCATATGAATAGTTAAAATTTGTTTTTTTAGAAACATTGGATTGACAGCACAATGTCATCAATATACTATCAATTTTCGATCTAAAGTGATCAGGCAAATTCAACAAATGAATATTGCAAATAGTTAATGCTTTAGAACTTAAACTGGATCTGCTGTTAGGTGAAAAGTCGTCAACATATACTGCAAAGAATAAGCACTTTCCAAACCTTTCAATATATTCTTTTGCTATTCTACCACTGAATATACTAGAATATGTTCCTGGATTGTCATCTGCTTTAAAAACCAATTCCTCCTGTATTCTAACATTTTCAATCATGTCCATTAACATAACTTTGAAAGGAACATAGTAAATACGAAGGGGAGATTCAATTGACGGAAGTGGATTCATCTCATCTCTAATTTCAACTTTTTTAATTTCATTTAACTTCAATTTATCGAAACACACTTCTCTTTTATGGCGAGTATTAAGCTGAGAGATAATATTTATTATTGTGTGCTGCTTTTTAAGATCATTTGAACACAACAAACAAAGTTAGAATTGAATTAATAATAGTATTAATATACTTGTGTTCTACCCGTGATCCTATTATATTGAATACTATATTCAATACTTCATTCTCCAGAAATTTAGTATCAAAATTTCCATCTTCAATTTCGTTGTCATTGTCAAATTCATTCATTAATTCAGGTTCTGATGATATGTGAATTTGGGGAAGTCTTAAAGACCCTACCATGAACTCATTTAATGAGATTTCATCTGATATTAGATATATATTTCTTGGAACTTCTGATATACCATTATGATAACATTGAATGTGATAAGACAAAAAGTTTTTTAATGTTCCAGTATAATTATTGTTACATGAATGACCAATATTGGATTGTTTGCAAGTAAAGTATACATCTTTACAACGACTTAAAGGGTGCATAACATGTTTTTTAAATATTTGGGAGTTTTTAAAAACAATATTGCATTGAGAGCAAACAATATATAAATCAACAAGCTTTGGCATTTCGCAAGAATTTACTAATGGATAACCAGAAAGCCAATGTATAAAGTATTCTCAAAGTATAACTCTTCGCGCGCGATATGTACACTAAGGTGTATGTTTTTCATTCAAAGATGAACATTAATCCAAAACTATGAAACAACATTATTTCGTAATTTTAATTTTAGAAGGAAGTAGTTTTTTTTTACAGGACAATTTAATTATGTAAGTTTAAAAATTAATACTAATAATTTTATTAATTATAGTAAGGGAGTGTTTTTTTGCAGTGCAATTCAATTATGTAAGTTTAAAAATTGATATTTTTAATTTTATCAACTTCAGGAAAACAGTAGTTGTTTTTTGGTGTAGGACAATTAATATATGTAAGTTTAAAAACTGATATCTCTAATTTTATCATTTATAGAGAAACAGTAGTTGTTTTTTTGTGCAGGACAATTAAATTTCGTAAGTTTAAAAATTAATATTTTTATATATTTAATTTTAGACAAAGTCCAGCTTTTTCAGGAGCAGTTAAGATGATCAAGGGAGTATTGAAAGATGAAATGTTACCGTCAGAGGATAAAAATAAAGTTTATGTAATTTTCTTTAATTCTATAATTTTCTAATAAAAAATATTTTTTTGTTCTACCCGTGTAATTAATTATACTAATTAAAGGTAACATTCTAAAATAGAGCATTTTGAAAATTTTGCGGCTATGAAATTTTTCTCAGTGTGTATTTAGGTTTTTTTTATATTTATATCTTGTAATCTTAAATAAAATTTGAAATAAAGTTTTAAGAAAGTTTTTCTGTTGTCGTGGGAGCTCACCGATAAGTTGTTGGCTGGCCGATCTTTAACGTTGAGGAATATAGTCCAGTTAACATTAAAAATTAACTTTGTAAATACTTTGTGTAGTTAAATAATAGTTTTTGCTTTTTGTTATTTTTTTTTAAAATTTTTAAACTTATCTTTGTTAGTAAATTGTTTAAAATAATGATCTTCATTAAAATGTCAACAACATCACACGGAATCTTTACTTATAGTAAATTATTTTATAAAATAAAATACTAGTTATACTTTAAGATAAGCATAATATCATAAAAAATATCAAGATTAAATAAATAATACATAAAAAAATAAGTTATTGTTGATGCTTACTTTAGAAAATAATGTAGCAATTCTATCTTATATTTTCATTAGCTATAAAATATTAAAAAGGCTAACAGATATTAATTAAACTACTCTTTATCATAAGAAGTAGAAAAAAATGGAAATATATGGTCCAATAAAAAAATTTAGGCTTATATACAAATTCATAATTGATAACATAATTGTTATAAAATTTATTTCACTATTACTTTAAAATGCCAAATACATATATTTTTGTGAAAAATGACAAATTTTATGCGACAATATAATATTTTGCGTCGTTTAAAACTTTTTTTCTCACTTAGTATTTGAAAAATTGTTAAATTCTGTGTACAGAAGCAAAAAATAAAACAATTAAAATGACTATGAAAAACTTACAAAATAGCGGCAAACTGTAATTTTGCTTGAACATTCGCCCGAACGTTTAGACAAAACATAAATTTAAAAAAGATTTCTAAATAAACTTTCAGGCATAACGTACATATATAAAAGTTTTTTTAGAATGATTTCTAAAATAATGGAACATTTTACTCGACACGAAAGTGTTAACGATAGTTAAAAAAATGCATTTTCATGTAATTTTTAAATTAAATAACACTAGTTTTTTTTTATTTTCTGATAAAGATAGTGCAATGCACCACTTGTTTAGCACTGTCTTCATAATATACTACACAAAAAAAATGGGACAAATTTTGACATTATTACATAAAATGCAATAAAATGTCCCACCACTTTGAAATGTCAAAATTTATTCAAATTTTAAAAATATCAGGCGACAACAAAAATGTTTTAAATAATGCAAAATGTTAGATTTTCGCATAAATTTGGTCGTTTTTTTACAAAAATATATACAATAAATATTTTGAAGTAATAAAACATTTATTTAATCTTAGAAATTTTAAAAATATTACACCTATTTTAGAATCTAATTTGTTTTTATAATATATTATGAAGTGAGTTATCAGAAGTCAATTTCGTGTAAAGTTGTTAACGTTTTAACAAAAATCATTCTTTTAAACAACCCATTAACACCAGTAAATTTAAAAATTTAGAAATTTTACAACAACAATAAGAAAAAGTGATAATTATCTAACCATACAAAGTAATGTTCATTGAAAATATTATCTTAGTACTTGCTATTTTTCTTATTTAAATTAAAATATTTAAAAATTTTTTTTGCTATGAACAAAACGTATAATGTTTTAAAACTTTTAATCAGTTTGACTTTTAAAGATGATCTTGAAAAACAGTATAAAAAAGTTGAGTCATCAGATGAATATAACTTTTTATAAAAATCTTATTTATAGTTATTCAAACAATTGAAAAATATCTAAAAAAAAATACTATCATATGTCGATAAATACTCTTTATAAAAGCATTTTTTAATCTTATAATAAGTTAAATTCTAATATTGTATTTTAAAATGCATTGTAAAAAATAACTTAAGTTTTAAAATAAAAACAATAAAATATAAAATAAAAACTAATTTTAATTATCGTCTTAATTTTTTGTACAAAATAATTGCGTTAAAATTATCGCAAATCAAGAAAATTCAAATTTTATTAGGTGGGACAAATTTATTACATTTTACGTAAATGTGTTTCCTACTTTTTTTTGTGTGTACATATAGGAAATCGACGGGGAAACACAAAATTTGAAAAAAATAACAAATTTTTAATTAATTTTTCTATAATTATTATATTTAATATATCTTAAAGAGTATATATTTGATTGTTTTTAAAAAAAACAATTAATTCTCATTTTTAAATATTTTTTTTAGATAAAAAAATGATCGATATTTCAAAAATAGTTTTTTTTATATGTATGTTTTGCCTGAATGTTTAGACAAAAATGGTAGGTGCCCAAAATAATTCATAATATTTCTACAGATTACTGGTAATTATTAAAACTGACAGACGTTTTGCAAAATTCTACATTTTTTTGAATAATGTATGGTAGTCATTTGTGACATAATATACAACAAGATTTCAAAAATCATTACTAAATATTTTTGTTCGGTGGCTCATCAGATGGTACTCGGTTGTGCAGCTATGTCCGAGCGGTTAAGGAGAGTGATTAGAAATCACTTGGGCTTTGCCCGCGCAGGTTCGAATCCTGCTGGCTGCGAATTGTTTTGCTTTTATTCTTCATATAGATCAGTAGAAGTTATAAAAACAATTTAATTTATTCTATAGTAAGATAATTTTGGAAAATTATCTATGTTGTACTTTTGTAAATTCTTTATTTTTGATCTTTAATCGTTCGCGCGAAAATTAGTTAGCTTAGACAATGAATTACATTTTATCAATCATGACATTTAGTATATAAGCTTAGAAATTTTAAAATCATTTCATTTTACATTTCTGATTAATTGTATGAGGTATTTCATAATTTAACGTATTTGCTTATTTTAGGGGTTTGAGTTAATACTTGTGCGCTGATAAACTCACAGGGCTACAAGTTAAAATTGGTGATAAATGTAAGTTATCTTATTTTCGTTATCTCCCTCATTAAATTTTAGTGGGCCCAATTTTAAATAGTCAGTAATTTTTTTAAAAGGATTAATTTTAATTTATTGTGCTGTGTTTGGTTTAATAAAATATAATTTTTACGTATCTGAAATATATCGGACTCTCAACCTGGCCTAGAAACGCGCCAGTACAAATTCCTATAATACAAATTCCTATAAAATTTAACACAATCTTGTATTCTTAATAATTTTAAATGTTTAAAAAAATAATATATATGATAAAATTTATAGCAACTAAAAAGAAATAAACTAATTCTTAAAGTTTGGTAGCTTTTTTTCATTATAATTTAAAATGTTTCTACGGTTAATTTGTAGAAAGGGTTAAATATATATGTATGATGTTACTTAATAATTGGTTATCATCATTTTTAAGATATTTTTTTTTAAATAATTGAAATTTTATATTCAATGATTGAGTATCACTAGATTTTTTCTCATAAAAATATTTAAAATAAATTAATTTCTTTTTATTTAACACCATAAAATTGACGGAGAAAATTTTTTACAATTTGGAGGAATTGCAAGGATTATTTTTAATTTCATTCTGCATTAAATAAACTTGAAATTTTCTTTAGTTTTAACCCTTTCACGCCCGGATGACGCATATATGCGTCATAAACAAAAATGTTAATGCATAGTGGTAATTTGTACGGAGGGGGGAAATTTTGTAATAAAGTTATTTCCAGTGATATAAAATAAGTATATTAAAAAAAGAGGGGAAGAAAGAAATAAATTAAAGATAATAAAAAAAATAGATATAAATACATTAACAATTGCACTTTTTGTTTATTTTTATTTCATAAATATTAATTTTCATTAAAGAAATATATTACCAATCTGTTGTTAACTTTTATTCTATGTGAAAGTACTCTTTCTATTTTACACACAAATGAGTGCGTAATACAAAGAGAAAAATCTCAGGGCGCGAAAGGATTAACGCAAATATTATTCCTTCTCAATGCAAAATATTATAAGGTTATCTTACGCATATCTGGAAAAATATATGTCTATTGTGTATTGAGTTTAATTTACAAAAAAAACACTAAAACTTATTTTCTCTAGAATTATTTTTCTTATAATTTTTATATTTCCTTGAAAGATTTTCCTGTCAACCAAAATTCTCCTGAATTTTGGACATGAAATTTTATCTGTTTTATTGTAAAATAAAAATGTTATCATTTAAAGTTAAAAAATAATTATTAATTCACTACTTACAACTTTTTAGTAAAATTATACACTATAATAATTATTTATATTTTCGTTTGTTATGTCTAAGTATAATTGATAAATATTTTGATAATAGTAGAAATAAAATAATGAAAAAAATTACTTTTGTTGAATTTTATTTATTTTAAAAAATTAGCAAAGATAATTTACAGAAACAAACACATTATAATTTATAAAAATTGCTAAAAAAGGCAAAAGTTATGCCGCCAGCAGGGGTCGAACCTGCGACCTTGGGCTTATTAGACCCACGCTCTAACCGACTGAGCTATGGCGGCTTGCCGGTGAAGAGCCGAAATTGTTCTACTGAAAAATCATCGAAAAGTCATTGTATGACGATTTTTTTTTAAATATCATTTATAAAATAAACCAAAGTTTGGCATAAAGATGTTTAACAATTTTTTAAAAACATTGTATGTTAAATTATTTTTTGATGAAATTCATTTATAGAAATTAATATAATTCTTAATATGCTTTTAATTTGTAATAGATAAAATAGAAATATGAACATACTTTTTAAAATATCTTTCAATCTTTTAAATATATGCAGCTGTAAAATTTATAACATTTAAATCAATTTCAATCAAAGTTATATAAATCTTTATAAACAACAATAGATATATGTTTTTCTTTTTTTGTACATTATAAATAAACTTTTAAAGAAATTTTATTTAAAATTAGAGTAATATGATAAAAATAACTGTTTTATTAGGTTAGTGCAAAAGTTCTGTCGTTTTTTTAACAGAAACTTTAGAAGGTTATAATTTTTATTTGAAAATTAATTAATTTGTAATATACTATCCATTATTATGAACAACTTGTCTTCAATTAGTAGCTACCTTACCGATTCCAGATTTGAAGAATTTCTTAATCTTTTTGAAGAAAGTTTCAAAAAAACCAATAATTTCTTCATCAACTTTACAAAAGTGTCTACCATCCTAGAAGTAATGTAGAGATAAGAATAGATAGTGATCAGATATTGAAACATCAAGAGAATATATTGTGTGCGAGAGAAATTCATAGCTTCTCTCATCTAGATTTTTTCGAGTCTTCAATGTCGCATGTCGTCATACTGAAAAACAACTTTTTTAAAATTTTCTGAATTTTGTAATTTTTTTTGAATATTTCTTGTTTAATTTTGATAGCATTTTACATTAAAGGTCATAAAAAGTAGTTTGGAATTGATAAAATCTCAAAAAATCTTCATTGGAAGCTGAAGCCATACAAATGAATGCTTCATCTTCAACATTCACTTCTTTGTCTTGAAACTTTGAGAACGATCTTTACATAGTTCCAAAATATACCACATCTCTCCCCAATACTACACATAAATTTCTAAAAGCATAAGTTGTCATTTGTTTCAGTTGGAGCTCTTAGAAGACATAATGTCAAAAATGACTTCTGACTGCCTTCATGTTTAGCAAAAGAAAATGTAGCATAGATGATATAACAACTTGCTATTATGCAAATTTTAAAGTTAATAAGTGATACAATCTATCTATTTTAATGACTTAATTTTTTGTCAATTGTGATAATTTTTTTTTGGTGATAAAAAGTGATATTGAAAAAAACGACAGAACTTTTGCACCAACCTAATATTATACTTATAACAAATAGAATCTATAATGAAAATAAATATTAATGTATTCTCTAAAAGTTAAGTTTATGGAGATCTTAACAATAACTATATTCAAATTAAAGAAACATTAAAGGCAACAATTTAGTTTTTGACAAAGATGCCCCTAATAAATACAAATATTTTATAAATGAATCACGAAATAAAAAGTTAGAAACAAATTACTTGTCACAATATTCATTTGTCTTAAAAAGAGATAAATAGTTGAAGATAACAACTGCATTTGAATTTTATGAAATAAAAGATTTCGTTATTATAAAAACAAAACCTTAATGTTTATTTGGTATTTTAGCAAATTTAATTCTATCAATTAATTATTATATTTTATTACTCTTTGTATTATTACTTTAAATATATTATTACTTTAAAATATTTATAAATTTTATAACAAAATTAATTTTAGTCAGAATTAAAAAAAAGATACATAGATATTGCTTTAAAAGTTAATTAAGATAAGAGCCAAAAACATTAATAAAAATAAGTTGATAGAAATAATATTTTATGTAGAAATAAACCACTTCCGGGCAGCCTCATTGGCTCAGGGGCAGAGGGTAGCACGTCAATCTTACAATGCGTTTTTTGCCAAAAATCACACAGTGATTTTTTACCATATTTCGTGTCAGGATTATGGTTATAAAATATAAGATTAATGTAAATTTCTTCTATTATAAACAAAGAAAACATGTAATTTTTAGTATTTTTTTGATGATTTAATGTATTACTTATGTTATTGTTGTTTTATTGGTAAATTAAATTCATATAGTAACATTTAGAATATAAAAAAAATTTTATGTTATGTTGGTAATCTATGTATTCATTAATAATTAAGATGTAAGTAAATTTTTGTTAATTATTAAGCAAATTGTTAATAAAATTCAATTGCTAAACATAATTACTTTAGATTTTACAAATCTGAAGTATAGATTTTTACTATGTCATGAATAACGTTAGCAAAATTATTTTAAACTAGAAAATATGGTATTAATTTAAAATAAAAACAATTTTTTACTTTGTAAGGTGATTATTATTCAATTTAAACATTACAACAAAATTAATCTAAATTTTTACTATTCTGAAAATATAAGATTTTTACTGCATCATAAATAATGTTAACAAAAGTAATGTCATAAATCTAAAAGATATTTTTTGATATTTTGCAAGATAGTTATTAATAAAATATAAATATCAAGTATATTTACTTTAGATTTTACCAATTTGAAGTACGGATTTTTTTACTACATCGTAATAATGATAACAAAATTATTATCCTTGTGAAATATATACTTTTTAAGACTGAAACACCAATTTTAAGGTTATAAAATTCTAAGAGCGATTTCTTTGTTAATATATGTACTGGATATGTTTGTACATTGGAAAAATAGAATACTCATATTAAATAAAAATATGTAACACTAATACAATTATTATTGTTAAATACAATTTGTGTTTAAAAAATTTTCCTTATACCAAATATGATCAAAATAAAGTATATTTTCATAAGTTATACAATTTATCACTTTATATTTTATTGAAAAAATGTATATATTAATCATTATTAGATCATTTTCATTTTATTTAAAGTGACATAAAAATTATAAGTGAATGAAATGAAATAGGTGTGGGGTAGGTACTTTTACTATGTCGTTGGTTTATAAAACCCAGTTTCAGTTTTAGTTACTGAGGCTGGGGCAATTTGGTATTTTGTATAATGGTAGTATATATTATGTATATATATTACTATTATATAAAATCCTAGATTGCATTTTTTGTCAAAAATCACACAATCGTCTAGATTGCGTTTTTTGACAAAAATTTTTGAAAGATTGACGTGTACCCGGGGCAGAGCGTCTGTCTAGTAAACAGAAGGTCGCTGGTTCGATTCCAGCATGAGGCATCTTTTAAAGTTCTCTTCTTTCTATTGTTTACAAAGAAAAATTATTTTTGAATATTTAGTAGCTATTATTATCAAGAAAGTTCATATTGATGATGAATAAGAAAGCTTTTTTTATTCCGAAACAAATTAAAAAAATAATTCATAGTATTAATTGTTTAGAATAAATATAAACATTAGTAAAGAGCAATAATATCAAAAAGTGTGTTTGTTAAGCCTCATCCCGGGCTCGAACCGAGGACCTTATGATTAGAAGTCATACATTCTATCCAACTGAACTAATGAGGCGATTCAGGACCATTACCTACTTCTCTACTACCGTAATTATACTAGTAGAGAAGTATGTCTATACATATCTTTATCCACTATAGTTTTCTTTTTAAAAAAAACTGTTAAATATTACTACTATATTGTTTTAAATGAGTTTTTAAGTGACTAGATTTACGAAATACTGTATTTCTATATGAAATGCATATTTAACAAAGCTAGTGTACTTTTTTGAGTACGAAAACAATATAAAGATTTAGAATAAATGGATAACTACAAGATGACGTTTTGAATCATATATATTAACTTTTGTGGTTCTTCCAAGCTTTCATATAACGTAAAAAACTAAATATCGTTAATCTATTAAAAATAAGTATAGATTTTTAACTGCTTAATTTTTTTAAAATAGAAATAATTTTTGTAGTAAAAATATAAAAAAACTAATTTAATCTTCTCAAAACGTTTTTAAAATTCAACCGATTTTCGTGAATAAATAGCTAAAAGATTGTTTTTTCAATCAGAGAAACTAAAAAGTTTTAAAATTTTTAGATAGAATTTGATTATATTATTCTTTAAAAAACACTTTTCTTAGACTTTTAGTATAGTTTTGTTTAAAAAATAATCTACATCAAAGTTGACAAAAAGTTTGGCTAGTATAACATTGAAAAAGTAAAATTCTAGAATAGTCTGAAAACATAGTAATATTAGAATTAATTGATAATCGGCAAGATTATGATTCAAAAAATGACAACTGTTTTAAAAAAATTGAAGGTCAAATAGGTATAACTTTGTGGTAACTTGATTAAAAAACAAAATAATATTTTTTTACATAGATCTAAGTAGTAAGAATATAGTCTTTTATTGAATGTTCTCATTTGTACTTTACTCTTTGTACCTAAGGCTCTTCTATTTCTCATCTATTTTCTCTTATAGAATTATCTAGATCATGGGAAAAACATTATCCCAAAACTAACTTTTTGTTTTTTATTTCTAGAAGATTCTTTTCTTTTTATATATAGTACAGATCTGTCATTTTATTTCATTTATACCTTTAGTCATTGTATAACTATTTCATCATTTTAGTATATTTTTATGTTACCTAATTATTGTATATTTTAGGGTTAAACTACATTTCTGAAATCTGATATTATTCTGGTGATAAGTTATCACAGATCTGTTTTATTCAACTGTAAGCTTTAATTAATTATGTTAATTGTATTATTGTATTATCTCTCTTGTATTCTAGAAGGTCTTAGTTGAATCCGTCACTTAGTTGAAATCGGATACTTAGTTAGTTAAGTCTGTTAATTAAATTGTTCTGTTTATTGTAATCTGATTATATTTTGTGGTTTAAAATAAAAGGTATCTTTTGAGCGGTGCAAGACTCCAACAAAAACTATCTCTATAATTTTTACCAAGTCTAATTTAAAAGAAAAATCTATAATAAATTTTATTAGTTGATAACATAGCAAGTTATTTTTACTTAAATAACAAATATTTCAATTTTTTCATTTTTTATGAAAATCAATTTTTTAACTAACATAACTTTATTTAAACTACACTATCTTCATGATTAAATAGTTATTAAGTTTTTTTTTGTTAACTTGGTAAATAAAAAGAACCTTAAAAGTTTTAGTTTATAATAGACCATGTTATTTTTAAAAATACTACTTTTTTGTGTAGGTTTGTCTTTCAAATAACTTTGGTAAAAGTAAATTGTATTTTTGTTTCATGATTCATTTAAAAAGTGCAAGCAATCAATAAGAGAAAAAATTAATATAAAAAAATTGATCAAAAACTAGCATGTTAAATACTAAAAAGTGATGTCAATGTTTTCAGTAAAAAATAGCCTATTTTTAATAACAATATTTTGATTCATGTTTTAATACATAAAATTCTTCAATAAATTATGCTCTGCAGGTTAGCTGAGTCTGCCGAATGCAGGTTTACAGTTGGTAATATAGATAAAAATAACTTGTACAAAATGAATCATTTCATCTTTTTCTGTAAGAACGCTAATTATATTTAAAGATTTCTCCAAAAAAATTGGTATACAGAAGAAAAACAATCATTAGAAGATGAAGGAAATTTTTATATCAACGTTACAATGAAATTAAACTTAAATATCTTTATATAGTGTGATTGTACATTTTGTCACGAGAGCAATTGTTTTTTGCACAATAGATGAGATTCTAGTAAAAATAATTGCAAACTTTTCAGATATCTTATATTATCAATTTTATTTTGATTTAAAGTATTATAATTTTAATAGATATAGTTAAAATTTTATTTAAGCTGGTGTGTAACCTATAATAAATACAAACATGAATATATATTTAAAAGGGAACACACTATAACAATAATTATGAAATGATGGGGAATGGTGGGGAATGATAAAATGAATATTATATGATAAAACATGATAAAATTATACAGTAAAACAGATCCTGACTAATTCGTGTCAAGAGATATTTATGAATATATCTGACTCCTTCATCCTTTACTTTGAGATTCCTGGTGGATATTCTTATCAATAGAAAAAGATGGTAGTTGACAGGTATCAAAGAATTTTGGTTCGAGTTTTCTTGTGGATTTTTCTTGAGATATGCAGTGTTATCCGTGTGTAATGATTTCATAGGTCCAAGAGTTTGAATGATTGAAGTGATAACGTTCATAATTGTTGAACTAGTAGTATCGGGAAGTGGAGCAGCAATTCTATATTTTGTAACAATGTCGGTGAAGGGGATGATGTGCTTGTTCTCCTTTGATGTTTCTTCTAACGAGTTCAGAATGATTTGATTTTTTGATGTGACAACATCATTGCCACGCCGTTTTAAGTAGACTCCTTCCCGTGGGGTGTTATTTTTAGCGGCATCAAAGAGTAGCTGTTGGCTAGTTGGTATTTTGAAGACAAAAGCTTCAGAAGAGTCAAGTTGATCAATTTTGTAGTGAAGAGATTGTGTGGTTTTAAACCTAACGCGTTTTTTTTGAAGAAAAGTTTTTGAAGGGAAGAAAAGGCTAATTGAATCAGCTAGTTGATTTGAAGATTTGTAACCATACGTAGTTTTGCTATCAGTTTCAGAAAAGAAAGTTTGTTTTGGTGTTTCAATTTTTCCATTTACCATTTCATAATCGTTGTGGTGGGTAATTGGTAGGTATTTTTGGAAAGAGTCATCTCTCAGTGTATTTTCGGGATCTAGTGCTTTGGTAGGATTATCAAAACCTGTGTTTGATGCATAAGAATGTCCATCTAGAGATTTAATAGTTGGATGTTGAGCGGGTATGGTAGAATGTGGATGACCATTTGATGAAATTTGGTTGATAGATTCAAGAACATTAGAGAGAATAATTTGGTTCTTAACTTTTGGATCAATGTAGATAGCGTTGGAGTCGGGGTCCATGATAGTTTTTGAAGAGACATTGTTCGTCGTAGTTTGTCTGATAATAATAGGTGATGATTGAACGGTAGTTGTAGATGTGTTGTTAACTTCGTTTTTGACAGTAAAAGTATTTGGAGACGAAATATGTTCTTGTTTTGTATATAGTGAAGCTGGAATATAGTTGTCCATTGTAGAGATACAGGTGTCTAGAGAATGCTTGTGTAAGAGACCATTCGCTTTGAAGAAGTGAACCAGTGTAGTAACAAGAGTTGGATTTGTTGTAGCAGTACTGTTGAGAATAACTTTGAAGAGATTTGGCTTTGGAGTGAGAAGATCTAATAAGCGACGACGGAAAGATTGAAAATTGAGTTCTGCCGGAAGATCACGATATATGGTTTCATGGAGCTGGACGAATTCACGGAGAGTTTCCTCAAACTTATCGCTGGAGAAGTTCAGTTTGAAGAAAGAGTATTGTGTTTCAAGATCATTCGTGATTAAGGTATCATCGAATATTGCAGCAAGACGGATCAAGTACTGTTCAAAGGTTTCATCTGGTTTCGTAGTTGATATCATTTCGCGAGTTTTGTCATCAAGACAACTTCTTAAAAGTGGAAATTTGATATTTTCATCAGTAACACCATCAATAGAAAAGGCATCGCGGATTTGAGAAAGAAAGGCTGAGAACTTTCTGAAAGTTTCAGTATGAGAGTATTTGGTAACGGCAAGAGTAAAGTGATATGTCATTTTCTTCGGATTGTATGTAGTAGAGTAGAAAGGTAGTTGTATTGGATAGATTTGTAATGGTTTGGTGTATGAAGAATTTGATTACTTTTGATCTGTAAGACAGACAGATTTGGAGTGGATGACAGTGGTTTCTTTGATGCAGGTGTACGTTTTCCTTTAGCGATAAGAACAGATGATTGAAATACGTCGTTTGAATTTGGAGTTAACTTGCCCCTAGATTTCAGCGAATCCAGTTAAAATTGCTTACTCTCTAATCGACAAGTTAAAATTTTATTTAAGCTGGTGTGTAACCTATAATAAATACAAACATGAATATATATTTAAAAAGGGAACACACTATAACAATAATTATGAAATGATGGGGAATGGTGGGGAATGATAAAATGAATATTATATGATAAAACATGATAAAATTATACAGTAAAACAGATCCTGACTAATTCGTGTCAAGAGATATTTATGAATATATCTGACTATATATTTTTATTCATTCTGAACATTAATTTATAATATTAATTTATTTAATATGATATTAACGTGTAAATAGTTAACAAATAATCATAACTTCTACTGTTTCAACTGAATTTTGATTTATTATAAATGTAGGGTGAATTTACTTTATTGTTATTATTAGCTTTTATAAAGAAATGATTACAATATTATATTTCTGTAAAAAATTCTAAAACAAAGTAATAATTTACATCTGAAAAAAGATAATATTTACTATATTAGCTTTTAAAAAAGTAATAACAATTTACTAGTTTATTTCAGCAACAAAATAGAAAAGTCGAATGCTCGTGGGGATATAGCTCAGGGGTAGAGCGCTCCCTTAGCATGGGAGAGGGCTGGGGTTCGATTCCCCATATCTCCAAGAACTTTTTTGCTTTCTAAAGTGCTTTTAATTAAGTTTCTGTCTTTTTATATTACGTTATGAGTTTTATATTAAAATAGCAAATTAGAGCTTTGTACGTTTTTTAACGAATTTCTTTATATAACAATATTATTTTATTTTTGTAATTATGATCTGATGTGTCTTGATATGAATGTAATTTGTAGCGGGGACATTAACAAATATTATATAAGTTTTAAATGATATTACTTTAAATGATACCATATTCAAAGAACAAATATAAATTAATATAATAAATAAAAAGATTATTTCATACAATACATAGTACTCTATTGTGAAAATGTATATACTCTTTTTTAATGATCCAAATTATTTTATTATTATCACAAATGTTAATGCATCTGAGATATCATGCAAAATATTAAGTAAAGTAAAAACAATCTAGCTTTTCTTCTAAATTATATAATAACTTTAATCCTATTAATTGTAAAATTTCTTATTATCTTAAATAAAATATTTTAATTTATTATCTATTAGTAATTTCCTATCAAATATTACCGCACCAGAACATGAATTCATAGTCTTTCAACATATTTACTAATTAAAAGAAAAGAAGTTTAACATAAAGTAAAGTTTATTTATCTGTCTCCAATCATCTATGAATAAAATATTTAAATAATCTATAGATAAAACTGGCGAAAAAACAAATAGAAATATGATGATAAAAATGTTTAATTTACTATTGATTTATTAAAAACTTTTTATAGATTGTATTTTTACTATTTTAGAATTTAAACATTATTTTTATATTAAGTTGATTAACAAAAATAATATTTTTTTAATATAATAAAAGTTAATTTTTACTTAAAAATTAATCCAAATATCTTAGAGGAGAGCTGTGCCTCGAAAAATAATTTTCGATTTCAAATAAAATTTTTATTAAAATATTGATGTTTCATAATAGTAAATCTAAATATGTAATATCAGTCCCATGCTAAATCTCGTTCTTGAGATACATCTTTTAAAGTACTCAAAATCTTGAATTTCGGTAACCCTGTTTCACCCCTTTAAAATTAAGATAAAAATATGAAAATTTACAAGTAATTTTTTGTGCTCTTTACGATGGAATATTAAAGAAATGATATTTCAAGATTTATTCTTATGATCAGAACACTTTTCCAAAATGCTATTTTTTACCCCCAATTTTAGTGCTTTAAAACGATATATCTCTGTCCAGGAAAAGAAATTGTGAAAAACAAAAAAAATACCTCTTAACATTTTAATTCCGCACATTTTAAGGGTAATTCCAAGAAATTTGGATAAGACTAAGCATATGAAAATTTACCGGAACTTTTTTTGTGATTTTTTACTTTTCTTAAAAAATTTTCATTATTTCTCAATTTAATATGTCAAGATGAAAAAATTCAGGAAAACTATCTTTAGCTTAATTGTGCAGAAAATGATAATCTATCTAATGATGCTAATAACGTTTTTGTAGATTTATATCATTGTGGAGTTATGATGATTTTATTTACATTATATCAAAAATTCTTCATCAACATTTTTGTTAATAATTGTTTTCTTTCGCCATGAATTTTTCTAATTCCAAAAAGGTCTCGGGGGAATTCAATGGTCAATATTTAAAATATAAAATTGTAGAAAAATTTTAGGTGGTTGAAGGGAAAAAATAAAAAATTCAAAAAATTTCAATTTTTAAAAAATCAATTTTTTGCTTATAACTTTTTAAATAATAAATATATTAATATTTTTATCTTAATAAAAAATAACTATTTTCAGATGTTCTATCTAATAAACAAACTTTCAAGATCACAATATGTTTCAATCTTAAGATACAATTAAAAAATTTGAATCTCGAGTATACACATTTTCATCTTTAATGGGACTTAAGAGTATCTCAAAATTTAGGTTTTATGCTAATTCTAAAAACTGCTCAGAGGAAAATTGTTGCTTTTCTTTTGGTTATAAAACCGTTTCAAAATCTTTCCCCATTCTTGAGATATGTTAAAAAAACGAAACACTGTTTTTTAGCACTTTTTCACATTTTGTAGCAAAAGAAGCAAAAATAGAGTGTTAGCATATTTTATGTAGGAGCAACTTTTGTTAAGCATAAAAAATGCTACATTTTGATACTTTGATCATTCCAATTGGATAACTTTAAGCTGAGTTATGATTAAATATTAGGGTACTAGAGAATGGCAGTCCTTGAGATTTAAGGAATGAGAGAATAAAACTCCTCAAGAATTGTGGAATGAAACTCTTCGAGAATTAAAAAATAGAAGTCATCGAGAACTAGAAAATTAGAGCCCCCAAGAATTAGAGAATTGAAGTCCTCGATTATTAGGGATTAAATGTCTTCGAAATTTAAACTAAACACAAAAAATAATATTAATCAGTAGACGATATTTTAAATATATGACAGTATAATAATAAACTATTCTACCGACAATTGTGCCAATCCTTACATATATTAGGGGAGAAATTAAAATTGAAAAATTATTTTTCATGCTTTTTTTATTACAAAATATGTATTTTTATATACTTACACGGAAATATTAACTTAATCTAAATTCCCATTCTTGGAATAGGAAAAAAAAGTACAATTTTTTATTATTTTTTTAAATTTATTCTATCAAAAGTAGCAAAAAACGAACAGTTAATATTTTTATATCGCAACAATTTTTATTTAGAATTTAATGTACAAACACTTTAATATATCAATTATTAGAATTGATAAGTTTTATAAGAGTTGTAACTAAATATATAATCAATTTATAAGTAGTATAATCTTTTTTAGCAACAAGTTGTGTGAAAAATTAATTAAAACTAATTATAAAAATCCTGCACATGTTATAGAACTTTTAATATTTTGGTTATTTTCTTATCAACTGACAAGACAATGATTATATCCAATTGCATTATGTAATAATCTTTTAACTATTTTTTGGTTTTCATCAAGTTAAATATTTTTCCTAAAGAAATTTCGTTGTTAAGTAATACTAGAAATTATTTATTATAATTAAAAAATATAGTAACCGCACATTAACTAAATATAAAATTTCGGGAGATATGTCTACACAAAACATTTTAAATTTAAAACATCTTAAAAATTTCAAATTATATCCATAAATCTAATAAGCAATAAAATATTCAAAAAAATATAAATACTGCGATATGTCTATCAAAAAAAATTTTTAGGATATTTCTAAATAATGGATCTATTTACGTGTTAATAAAATAAAATTTAATTATAAAGTTATATAGATATGGTTTAAGCTTATCTTTAAGTTTTACATATAATGTTATGTACAACTCAAGTTTGAAGATAATTGTCTTCATAATTTTAGGTAGTTAGGAGCACACAATGATTCTTTAAAAAGATTGAAAATTAATTTAGTATTAAGGATGTCATTTTCTAAACCAATAATAACGATTTTATTGTTTAAAATTACAACAACGCATGTTAAATGTCAAAAAAATAATTGTTCTGTTTTTTAGTTTATAACTAATCAAGAAAATGTATAAATAACATGGATCAAAGTTGATAAATATTTAATATTTCTTGACAAATTCTACAAATAAATAAAGATTTTTTAAAGATATGGAAACATCTTTACACATTCTTAATTATAATTAAATTTTTTTATTATTTAAAATTACTGTCAACACTAAAGATACTTATTAGATTATTCTATAAAATCAGTAGAAATTATAGAGTATACGTATGTTTAATATTATAAAAATATTGTGCTTAAAAAAAATGATAATATTTCTATAAAAGTAGAAAAAAAGTTAAACATAATTTTTAAAGTAAAAAATTCATTTAGTTATTTTTTTTAACTAAACATCATAATATATTTAATTATACAACGATATAAAAAAATGCTGGCCCTGCAGGCAAGTCACGACGAGCGAAGCGAGTTCGCGGCTTGTTTCAAAGAATATCAAATAAACTAATTTTTAAGTTAATTATAAAGAATTGTATTTAGTAAAAAATACAATTTGTTGCCTTTGCCCAACCATAGCTCAGTTGGTAGAGCGGAGGACTGTAGATTTAGTTGCTGATATCCTTAGGTCACTGGTTCGAATCCGGTTGGTTGGAAAATCTTTTACAATTTAAATTTCTTTAATATCTTAAACAAATATGTTACTGGTAAATATTTAAGACAATAAATTACTTTTAGTTTAAATTATTTTATAGAAACAAATAAGACACTTATTTTGATAATAAGTAAAAGTTAAATATTTATCGAAACATAGATGTATAAAAAATCAAAAAACATGATTAATTATTTAAATTTTTCTCAACATTTACGCTAATTTTTTTTAAAAATTTTCACAATGATTTGCTTATATTGCTCTACAAAAAATTAGCTAGTACAAGACACATCTATAAAATGGTATCAAATTTATAGGAAAATAAAAGTTTGCACAAAATTTTAAATCTATAAATCCATTTAAAAAAGAAAATTACTTTTTATGGACTCTTAGTTATCTGTCTTTCACTGATCGTTAGTATAAAAAAAGAAAATTTTTCGTTGACAATAATAACACCACATCTTACCATATATTATTCACTATTTACTCTTCTTCATGATAATATTTAAATTTTGTTAGTATTAATTTTAAATATTATGGTAAATGATATATTTCTTTTTAAAATTATTTCATTTGAAACTTTATTACACAAAGAAATCTGCACAAATTTTGGCAATTCTTCATAAAATGCAATAAAATGTCTAACCTGTTAAAAAAAATTAAATTTTACTCAAATTTTTAAATTATCAAACAATAACACAAACTTTAAAAATGACGCAAAATATTATGCTGACATATAAATTTTACCATTTTTTAAAAAAATAAATTTGATATTTTTAGGTAATATAACTTTTTTTTAGTCATGTTATTTTTTATGATATTATGCTCATATTAGAGTCTTTTTTAATTTTTATTTTTATAAAATAAAATACGTTATTGGATGTCGATTTCGTGTAAAGTTGTTAATGTTTTAACTAAAATCATTATTTTAAACGATCTACAAGTGATAATAATTTCAAAAATCTCCTTAAAACAATAACAAGAAGCAAACAACTATTGTTTAACTACACAAAGTATTAAGAATTAAAAACATTATTGTAGTATTTACTCATATTTTGAACTAAAATATTTAAAAATTATTTTTTACTTTCAACAAAATACATATAATTTTATAACTTTTTTAGAATATTAATTTACAAATATGGTTTTTAAAGATAATATAAAAGCAACAATTGTGCTTTCAGATGAGTACAATTTTACCGAAAAAAAATATAATTTACAATAATTAAAAATATTAAAACTTTTAAAAAATACTATGCTATTTTAGAATATTTTCTTTATAAAATCATTTACAATTTTATTTAAAATTAGCATCTAATTTTGTAATTGTAAATGTATTATATAACACAATTTAAATTTTATGATGAGAATAATATCACAGAAAAAAAGTAACTTATTTTACCAACTCTTCAATTGTTACTTTTAATTTATATGTACGGGATAATTGCGATAAAATTAGTCTTAAGTCAGAAAAATTTGAATTTTACTAAGTTTTGTGTGTATTATTAATTACATAAATATTTAAAGAGTATTAAGTGATTTTTTTTAAAATAGAACAAATTGAAGGCTTAATATGTCGCATAAAAAATTACTTTGCAGAATTTAAACAATAATTTTAATTATTTAAAAGTCTAAAGACCACATTACAACAATTTTATTGCTATAGCACACATTATTTATTATTATTAGTATAAAATTAGTTGTAAAAGTTCAAAAACAAAAAAAACAATAAAATATTTTATTTGCGCATAAAGTTTAGCAACATAAAAATGATAAAATAGTATTTTAAATTATTTTTAAAATATATTATATTACTATGACCGTTTTTATATAAGTTTTCTCTATAATTAAATGTAATAATATTTTAATATAAAGTGAGAGTTGATATTTTTGTGCCTTGGTATCCCATGTGGTCTAGTGGTTAGGATTCGTGGTTTTCACCCACGCGGCCCGGGTCCGATTCCCGGCATGGGAAACTTTTTCCATTTACTATCACCAAAATATTATTTGTAAAATTTTTTGTTGAAAATATAAAGTTGTCCATAAGTAGTTCTCCGGAAATTAATATCTATAATTTTTTGTATTTAATCTAAAATTTATATATCATAGTCATTTTGCAGCTAAAATTCATACAAATATAATTTTAAAATTTCACAGCGATATTGTTATTCTGAGTGGAGTTGTAGATCTTCAAAATTCAGCTACGTTCTTCAACTTAAATTGAATCCAACCTTTTAAATTGTGGTTATTTTAATGTAAAATTTTTTTAATAAATAATTATAGAGTCAAAAGGTTTTTATTAGTAGAAACATAAAGATGACATGAATGACAACATAATAAAGAAATACTAGACAAAATCTCATGCATTTTTCCCATTTGGAATGCTTTATTCCAATTCCACGGACCTTTTGAGATTCTCCTTATCCTCCACAACGCGAAGTTGGTCTTGATGTCTCCAGAGTCCGTTAGCTAATTGTACTTGATGTTTTCGCTGTCTTACTATTTTTGACACCATGGAGTTTCTAGGTCCAAAAATTTCTCTGTTTCTTAACTTATATGTTGCATTTTTGCCTACTAGTTCATTTTCTTCATCATTTTTCTTTTGACTGGTCTCCCCTCTTTCTCTTAGCTTCATACTTAATATGTCAATGGGTTTTTCAGACTCTCTTTCATTTTCGATTGGAGACCTTCCCGACATGTTTGGACATAGATTGTACTTCTCAGTGATTTCATTCAAGATGAGGGTCCAGTCTTTGGTATTTCGTTGTAGTAGGTGCTTCGACATTAGGAGATTCAATGTTCCTATTGATCTTTCTGCTAGAGAGTTGGCGGAGTGATGACCAGCAGCTGAGAAATCAAGTTCAATGTTTCTTTTTGCAGCCCATGTTTTCATTTCTCTGCTGATATGTCCTCTTGCCTGGTCGAGACGTATATGTTTGGGTGTTGGGTTGTTGGCCATGTATTCTTCAAGTCCCTTTATTACATCTTCTGTCTTACATCCTTTTAGTGCTCTAGTGTACCACTTTTTTGTATTTGCATCTACTATCATCATGATATGGTTGAAGCCTTTTATCAGTGGGAGCTTTCCTCTTAGATCCATTGCTATTGATTCACCAGGTCTTGAGTAGTACGGAGTTACTACTCCTCTCCCCTCTTTCGACGGAAAGGCGTTGGTGGCTAGGCAGATTTCGCATTGATTGATGTATTCTCGTACTATTTTGTATAATCCTGGTATTGCAACGGATCTTTCTAATATTGACATTGTTTTTTGCTGGCCAAAGTGTCCACTCATGTCATGTGATATGTATAGTATTTGATTAATCAGGTTTTCATCATTTTCTGGAATAACTATTTGGCCGGTTTTGGTTTTTATGTATTTTTCGTCCGTATTGTCTTGTAGTGTGAAGTTGTGGTAGTTCGTGTGATTTTTTATTGCGTTTTGAAGTTCGATTGATTGTTGTTGGCTTTGTCTTATGTCATCCAGTTCTCCTTCTTTGTCGATGAAGAGCTTTCTGATCTTCTTTGGTCTTCCCCTTCCTCTTCTGGTGGGTACTTCGTTGGTGGTGGTGTTGACTTCTTCTTGTAATGAATTTATCTCTGTGACTACTTCATTTTCCATGGCTGCTTCGATCTCCGTCATGTCATGTTTGTCTTCACCGTCAAATATTCTACTAAGAAGATCGGACATACAATTGTCAGTCCCTTTAATGTAAGAGATGCTGCAGTCGTATTGTAGTATCTCTTGTATTATGGAGGAGTAGCGTGCAATTCTTTTCTGGTCAAATATGTAACAGAGAGGTTTGTGGTCTGATTCTATAATGACTTGTCGATTTCTTATGTAATCTGAAAATACCCTCAGACCTTCTCTTATTCCTAACAGTTCTAGATGAAAGGCAGCTTTTAGTTGTTTACAGGATTCAAATTTTGAGGAGAAGTATGCGATTATTCGTTTTGTATTTTGTTTGTCTATGTAGTATAGGAATCCTCCACATCCATTTTTTGATGAGTCTACGCGTAGTCTGAGAATGGTATTGTTTGGTGGTACATCAAGAGGTTTCCTTTCAAATACTTGTGCTCTTAAGTATTCATATGCAGTTGTGCTATCGTCGTCCCATTGTATGATTTTATCTTTTTGTTTTTCCCAGAGTTTGGATGCATATTTTGTGAAGTCAGGAATGGCTAATCTGAAGAAATTGCATGCTTGAGTGAACTTGTATAAATCTTTTCCTGTGGATGGTTTTTGTCTTTGTAGGATCTTGGCTGCACTGGAATCTGATATTTTTAGTTGACCATTGTGTAGTTGCCAACCAAGGTAGTCTATTTTTTGTCGACCTATCTGGCATTTTGAGATGTTTAGTTTTATTCCGTTATCAGCTAAGACTCCCAGAATAGTATCCACGTCTGTATAGTGCTTTTCCATGTCTTCCTCCTTTTGTACGATACTGCCGTAATATATGTCATCCTGGTAGACGAACAGGTTACCTGAAAGTTGATTTCGTATTTCTTGACACATGATTTCGATTGACCGTTGGAAGTAGGCTGCCGAGTTTCGTTGTCCCATTATCATTCTGACGAATTGATAGGTTTGTCCAAAACATTTTATTGCGTATTTTCCTCTATCTTTAGGTGGAATGACGAGACTGTGGTAGGCTGAGTTGCAATCTAGTTTGGTGTATGTATTGGCTCTTCCTTCAGTAAAGATAAGATCGGAGATTTTTGGTGCATCAAAGGAGGCTCTTACCATTCGACTGTTAGGTTTCTGACAGTCCACCACTAGTCTATATCTTATTTGATTGTCAAATTTTGATCTTTGTGGTTGTCCATTTTGGTCCTTTTTCATTATTAACTGGTATGGTAAGATTTCTACCGAATTTGATGGCTCAATGATGTTGTTGTCTAAGTACCCTTGGATTATTCTTTTTAAGGTGTCATCTTGTGCTGGCATGTAAAATGGATATCGTTTGTCTGGATCTGTCGGTTTTTCCCATATTTCTTCTGGAATCATTATTTTACCTTCACCACAGTCAAATTCATTTGTGGGGATTATTTTTGGGTACTTCAATGTCATTTTTGTTTTGAATGCTTCCTCCTTCTTTTTTCTTTCCTCGTTTTCGGGAAATCCTAAGATTAGATTGATTTGTTCATTGGTTTCGTCATTATCTTCAATGAATACACGTTTGGATCTGCAGTCGATGATTAATCCAAAGTTGATCATGTCATGTAGACCGAAAATCATTTCGAAGCCGATGTAGTTTTTGTTGTTTATCGCTATTCTGTTCAGTATGGTTTCCTTTTTCATTATCGTTAATCTATGGGCTTCATTAACAACCGGATATTCTACTGGGATTCCATTGGCTTTAAATTTTCTGGTTTCTGTGGGTTTCCAGTTTAGTTTTTCTGCAAGATCTCTTGAAATCATTGTCATAGATGCCGCTGTGTCTAATGCGATGTTTATACTTTCTTGATCTAGTATAGCTGGAAGGATAATGAGGTTTCTGCCATCATCATGATGTTGTGTGAAGAAAGGACACTCTATTGCATTTATTTCTGGTGTAAGTTGTTTCTCAAGTGCTGTGTAGTCTGTGTTTGCTGGTGGATCATCTGAGGTTGTTAGATTATTAACGTCCAGGTCTATAGGCCTGGACTTTACAAGTTTTTTGTCTGGTTGTCGTTTGGTGCGTAATTGTCATTGTGCTTTCTTTTAAATGGTGGTTCGAGTACGCCTGTTCTTCCTCTCTTATTTTTGAAGAAGCAGTCTTCTGTGGTGTGGTTGTTCCTGCCACAAGTGTCACATCTTTTGTTTTTCTCTAGCTCTCTACTCTTATCTGGCCATCTGTTTGTTCTTTTACGGTTTCCAAAGGACTCCGTTTCATAACATGCTCTGTGAAAGAAGCTTTCCCATTCTTCTTCTGGATCGGTGTTTTCTAATACTCTTTTTACGGCGTCTTGTCTGGTATGTAAGGCTTGTATGATTAAATATTGGAGTACCTCTGTAGCTGGGTCTCTACCATGTAAGTCTTTAAACATTCTTTGATAGTGTATGACGTCTTCGCGGAGATTGGTGATACGGGATCTGAATAGCAGTATCTCTCTTTGTTGGTGTGCTCTATGTCCAGCAGGGATAATGGCTTGGTAGACCTTTTCTATCATCTCGTTCCATTCCATGTTCTCGTTCATCTCAACTTCAAGGGCTTTCAACATCTCTTCGCCTTCTAAGGTTTGGATTAGGAGCTCTCTTTTCTCTTGGGTTGTCAGTTCTGGTACATGATTCATTTGCATTGTTACACGAGTTATGTGGTTCTTCCAACTGTTGTTTTTGTCAGTTGTCTTGAATCTCGGGATTGTCATTAACAGTTTGTGGGCCTTTTCGAAAGGGTCTTTCTTGTCCATAATGGTCCTAGGGAGATTGTCGTTATCATGGAGGCTTCCTCTTCCCATCACTCTTCCCTTTCTTCTCTCGTATTCTTCTTCCGAGAGTTCCATCAACACACCGTTTACCTCTAAGGCTACAGCATTTTTGTCAACTTCAGGTACATCTTTGAATTCCTCCAAGAGGTTGTCGATAACCTTCTTCATATCATTACGTCCCAATAGGCGAGATTCTTCTAAGCGGTTCATCTCATCTCTGATGAAGCTTTTCTTTTGTCTCTCGTCCATTTCTCGTTTATTGAGTTTTATCTGTAAATAAACCAAATATAATCATGAACTAGCTTTTACAATTAATTTATCTCGTTTTATCAAAGCACGCAAAGTCTATTTTAATTTATTGCCGAATGACTGTGTTGTGTAATGATAGTGTCAATCGTTCAGATTGTCTCGACCATCCAACACCTCTCTCTTTTACTATATTTTATGCTTTGTGTTCGGGATCCTTTTCCCTCCCTTTTTCTCTTTATATATGTCTTTCTTTGTTTTTGGTACCGCCTGACATCTGATCCCCCATGCCCAGTCAAAAGATTAGGATCAGATATTCAAGTGGTTCCGGAAGGACATTATCATTTGTGTTATCTTTTTCTCCATGTTATGCTTACCTCTGTGATGTTAGCATCTCTTTTTATGTTTTCTCACGCGGTCGTTTCGCGCGTTCTCTTTCGCACCTGATTGGTACCTCAATCTTGTTCATTTGTATATCATCTTTGCACTTTATTATCTGGAATGGAATTTGTATGCCCATACCTCTAGGACCATGTTTTACTTATGTCTTCGTTTTTTACTTTATCATGGGATCATATTTTATCTCGACTTTTTCCTTTACATTGTGTTTTCTCACTTGTGTACATCACCTGGATTACACCATTAACATGCATGCGCCTCTTGGACCATGTCTGACTTACATTTTTACCAATTTTTACATTGTGGCCGTTTCCTCTCATGGATTCTCGGTCCTTACTTGTTTCATGGACTCTAGAGTCTTCTCTAGAGTCAAAAGGTTTTTATTAGTAGAAACATAAAGATGACATGAATGACAACATAATAAAGAAATACTAGACAAAATCTCATGCATTTTTCCCATTTGGAATGCTTTATTCCAATTATAGCATACATAATTTAATAAATTTAGAAAATGTTTAAATCGTATTTCTTTTAATACCCTATGGTTATTAAGTAAAATTATTTAAATTATTAAACCTATGATTTTTACTTTTCTATTGATAGTAAAAAAAATTAATATTTTAATTTTTACTATTAATATGTTCATAAATAATTTCATCTGACTTTCTATTTAAAAGAATAATATTTCACTGATTAAATTAAAACTTAACAAACATTTAAATTAACAATAATATAGCTTTATTAACAAAACATTGTTAAAGTTTTTAAATCGTTCTGAATTTTAATTAATTTGACATAATTATAAGATTATAATCTAAAGTACATTTTTTAAATTGCATTATTTTCTATGTATAAAATTTCATTAAAAGTAGTAAGATAAAATTAAATAAATAAACATTTTTTAATTATGATTAGTATTATGCTATCATTAAATGTTGTATATCAATTCTTAATTGTTTAAGAAAATATGAACGGTTATTTTTCTACAATGATTAAGAAATAAGGGTAAAAATTTATTTAAGTAATAACTTGACTATTATAGTAAGCTACCAGTTGTTTTATTTCAATTTGTTATTTACATTTATTAAACTAAAAAATTAGCAGTTTTCAAAAACTATTTACTTCAAATAATTATTATTTCCACAAATAATAAAAAAAGGTCGCGAGGATAGCCTTGATGCCAGAGTGGTTAATGGGACAGACTTGAAATCTGTTGGGCTCTGCCCGCGTAGGTTCGAATCCTGCTCAAGGCGTTTACTTTTTATATTTTGTTGAATGTATTTTACCATAAGTATTAAATATATAAAGAATTTTTGTTATTATGTTTCTTAGTCGTAAAACAATTATTTAATTATTCCTATAACAGTATTATATTTAAGAATAACAAAACCATAAACAGAGATTTTCTATCTAAAAACTTTAATTATAATATATTAACTTTAATTGAGAGTATTTTAATCATATCGTATATGTATTCTTAAGGCTCATAGGACACTTAGCTCAAACATTTTTACCGTTTGGTAAAGTGTAATCGTAATTTAATTTTACTGTAAACAAATTTAATAAAAGCGACTAAAAATACAATAATGAGAACATCTTTTTTTTAAATAAAAGATATTTAACATTAAAGTATATGGTAGACTTCTTTATTAAGTAAGAAGTCTTCTATAAGAAGAAAACATTCTAAAGTTGATTGTATAATTAATTGTAATTTTTCTAACACAATCACTATAAATCATACATTTTTAAAGTATTTTCCCGCTTTTTTTCCAAAAGTTGAAGTAATGATAATAATTTTAACATTTAATCTATCATGTATCACTAATTCAAATTAAATTAAATTTGTATTTATATACACAAAAATTACACTTTACCAAACGGTAAAAATATTTTAGCTGAGTGTACCTCAAGCCATTCTTAAAATTAATATAATATGTAGACAAATATCAAAAATAGTAGGCAGTAAATATAAAATTTTAATATTTAAAAAAACAAGATTAACCCTTCCAACTATGATAATTTAAAAAGTAAAGCCCTCCAGGGGGCTCGAACCCCTGACCGTTAGATTAAAAGTCTAACGCTCTACCAACTGAGCTAGGAAGGCCACGACGAGGACGAATTACTTCTCCGTAAAACATTTTACCAAACTCACTAAACTTCATCAATCTCTATTAATATTCATTAATGTTTTTTTAGTTGTTTAATAACTCTTATGGCTATATAGATGTATTTAAAATAAAATAATGAGTATTAATTTTAATTAGATGAAATATTTTTACATCTATTTAATTTAATTTTTATTTAAATTATTATCTACATTTATACTTTTTTTAAAGACATATTGGTATTTTAAAATTACAAAATATTTTATTTCGATATTTGTTGTGAATGACAATTTCGATGACAATTCTAGTGACTTTGCGACTATAAAAAAGTAATTTTTACCGATGTTAGTTAGTTTTTAAAATAAAAGTTTCTATATTGTCATTTTTTTATTTTATAAAAATGGATGAACTTAACAATATTACAAACAATAACAAAATAGAAAAAAAAACTTAATAAAATTTATCAAATAATTAAATCAGGCTAGTATTTTGCACGGAATTGTAAAATATTATTTTCCGTGACTTTAAAAAATTGAATACACATAAGAAAAAGATTAGCAAATGAATGAAAAAAACAATAATCATAAAGAATCTCTTATTTATTTTAAATTTTCCATAGACATTTTTTAAATTTTTAGAAAAAAATTGATTTTGTTTTAAAACATGAGTTAAATTCTAAAAATTATTCCTTTAAGTAAAAATTGAAATTGAGTTTGCCATTTAAATTTTTTGTAACAATAAGATTGTAGAAAAAGTTAATTATCATATACTGTTTTTGTAACTTTGTTATCGAATTAATAAAATGTATTTATTAATCTTTTTCATTTTTATAAAGCTTCTACAAACCAATTTAAAAAAATTTTTTCGTATTTTTTTATTTGAATAGTAAAAAAAAGTAATTAGCATATGAATTGTTATATTACAAATGTAAAAAATATATTTTGTTAAGATTAATATAATTAAAACTGCTTTAAATATTATTATTCTCAAAAATATTTATATTTAAAAAATGATAATTAATTAAAAAATTTATTTATATAAAAAATTAAATTACTTTACATTAAGAGTATAATAAGAATTAATTATATTATCATGTTGATAAAAATTTTTATAAAAAAGTTCTTTCATATAATTTTCTCACTAAATTATCAAAAATACTTTTATTCAATACTGCTATACAATATTTAGGGTCAATCTTTAGAATATGGGTCCTCTTCATGTATGTCGTCAAATATGTCACTTTTTTTGGCGGTAAAAAGTATTTTTGTAATAAAAATGAATAAATAACTATATTTAGTAGCATTTGGTAGTATTTGCAGCAAATTTTTTTTCATTATTTGTGTTTCTGAGTATTATTTTGGCTGAAATTTATAAATTGGTGTCAATTTTTAATCTTTATTTGTTTGTATGACCAATTTTATTTAGCCTATTTGTTTTTTTAGCAGTAAGATATTGTATTATTGTTTTTTTTAACTGTTTCGCAATCTTGTTTTTAAATTAATTTTTTAAATTTTATTCCAAAATATTTTATTATTTTGATAAAAGTAATAAGATTTATTAATAATTATCTAAATTTCATCAGCTATAATTTCATAATTTTTTCGAAGATAGTACATTATTTTATTAATATTTTGATAAAGCTTAAGCATTGCATTAACTAATAGGCATTGCTTTTGTTAACCACTCCATATAGGGGATAGAGTTAAATAGTAAACGAAACTAACTCATTAATACAATTTTATGTTAATGAATTGTTAAAAGTTATCTAGTGAATCTTTGTTTTTTATAAATGCAGTGAGACTACATCTTTTTCTTATTGTGAACCAAAAAGATCAACTAGTAAACTTTATTTTATTGTTATGTGTACCTAAAAAAACATATAATTAACAGTAGCACATAATAATATAATAGTGATATATTTATTTTTTAAGTAAAATTAAAGTAAATTGACAGTTTACTAAGACTTTTTCATCATTTTTAAATTTTACGTACATTTGTATATTGTTTACTGACTTTTAACCTCTTTTAATATAAAAAAATGCACTTGAAAAATTTTTGAAAATTTAAATTCTTTAAAAATAGTTTATATCTAGTTCGAATATGTTTTTATTATATAAAAGACATTTTTTAAAACATTTAAGGTTTAAACATTTAAATAAGAAGGTTTTACAAATGTAAAAAATTTTTTTACTGCCAAATTTCTTTTTTCTATTAAACCCCTTATTTTTTTTATAAAATCCCTCGTTTTACATAATTTTTATTTATTTTAAATAAAAAAAATTTCTAAAAATTTTGATTTATTAAAGTTTTAAAAACGTTTTAAAATTTACAAAAATGATAGAAAAAAACAATATTAATTATTCATTACTAATCTTAACAGTAATAAAATGTTGTTTTATTACATTTACTATTTAAAAAGTTAGGAAGGACGTATTCTTAAGATACAGTAAGATAATTTTGGGAAATTATCTATGTACTTTTGTAAATTCTTTATTTTGATCTTTAATCTCTCGCACGAAATTAGTTAGCTTAGACAATGAATTACATTTTACCAATCATGACATTTGGTATATAAGCTTAGAAATTTTAAAATCATTTCATTTTACATTTCTGATTTAATTTTATGAGGTATTTCATAATTTAACGTATTTGCCTATTTTAGGGGTTTGAGTTAATACTTGTGCGCTGATAAACACACAGAGAAATTTACACAAAAAAACATCCTTATGCCATAATTTTTAGTCCTCAAAATAAAATTGCATAAAATTTTATTCAATTTTAAATATATGAATTACCATCTTATCATTTTGTCGCATATCGTAAAATATTTCTGCTTTTTTTACAATATTTTTCTTAAACAGATTATAAATTATTATTTTTTATCAGATAGAATTAAAAATATTTATTAATTTTTTTAATAACATATAAAATATCTAGATAAACATTATCTAGAACTTAGTCCCATACATTTTAAGTTAACATATACTAGATAATTCCTATATTTAAAATATAAGGAAGAGAGATTAGGAAATTATTTTTGATATTAAAACTTTTATCTATCTTAATATACGTAGCTTTATATGCCAATTCTCAAACATTACTAATGTTTAAAAAAAATAATGGAAGTGAAAACTAATGTATACTTTGAATTTCAATCATATTTAATAATATAAACCTAACCTTTTATACTAATTAGAAGGTTAATTTAATTACTCTTTTTATTTTACTATTTTATTATTAAAAATTTAAGAAAAGTTATTCAAATATCAAACTGTTTTAAAATCATTAAAATATATAATAAAACAATTTTTAAAGAATATTTATACTTTTTTAACAATTCAAAAACTTATGTAATATTTTAATACTAATCATTAATATTATAAAACATGATAAAAATAAAATGTGAATTGATAATTTACAACAACATTATTATGAAACAAAAGGTTTTTAAGTTTTTTTGATACATTTTTTTTGTAATTGAAAAGAAGGTAAATAGCTTGTCCAAGTGGAACGAGTGAAGCGAGCTGCTGTTTGTTAAATATCTATCTTTTATCAAATTTCATATATAAATTGTTTTAATATATTTAAAAAAAACCATAATTCCAAATAAATATTACAAAATATATTGTAAGCGACAATAATAAATATAACTGTCGAATTGTGCGTTTAAGATAGAAATTATATGCTCGGGACGAAAAATTAAGTCTGGAGACGAAAATTTATAATTGAGGATGATTTTTTGTGTAAATTTCTCTGTGTGAACTCACAGGGCTACAAGTTAAAATTGGTAATAAATGTAAGTTATCTTATTTTGTTATCTCCCTCATTAAATTTTAGTGGGCCCAATTTTAAAATATAATTTTAAATAGTCAGTAATTTTAAAGAGTTGATTTTGTAAAGTTATTAGTGATTTTTACTGTATTAATTTGTGTTTGGTTTAATAAAATTTTTACGTATCTGAAACATATCGGACTCTCAACCTGGCCTAGAAACGCGCCAGTACAAATTCCTATAATACAAATTCTTATAAAATTTAACTATACTTTATATTTAGTTATGGAAAGAAAAAGTCGTTTATATGTAGTTTTATGACAATTTTTTAACAAAATAATTTTAGTTGTGAGAAGAAAATTTCCCTACCCCCAGGTCGTATGGTGTAGTCGGTTATCACGTCTGGTAGCACGTCAATCTTACAATGCGTTTTTTGCCAAAAATCACACAGTGATTTTTTACCATGTTTCGTGTCGGATTATGTTTATAAAATATAAGAATTATGTAAATTTATTCTATTATAAACAAAGAAAAAATGTAATTTTTAATATTTTTTTGATGATTTAATGTATTACTTATGTTATTGTTGTTTTATTGGTAAATTAAATTTATATAGTAACATTTTGAATATAAAAAAATTTTATGTTATGTTGGTAATCTATGTATTCATTAATAATTAAAATGTAAGTAAAGTCTTGTTAATTATTAAGCAAATTGTTAATAAAATTCAATTGTTAAACATAATTACTCTAGATTTTACAAATTTAAAGTATAGATTTTTACTATGTCATGAATATTAATAACGTTAGCAAAATTATTTTAAACTAGAAAATATGGTATTAATTTTAAATAAAAACAAATTTTTACTTTGTAAGGGTAAATATTATTCAATTTAAATATTACAACAAAATCAATCTAAATTTTTACTATTCTGAAAATATAAGATTTTTACTGCATCATAAATAATGTTAACAAAAATAATGTCATAAATCTAAAAGATATTTTTTGATATTTTGCAAGAGCAAAAATTAAGTGATTTGTGCCTGGTCTCCAGTTCTTCTAAGGTTAGTACACTAGTGATAATATAGAAACTTTATTATATATAAATAAAAGATACAATAAAGAATCACCAGTGTAGTAGGGAGAATACAATAGTAGGAGTAGGGAAATTAGAATATTAGAGGGTGAATAGGTTAATACAATTACGTGGGTAAAAAGGATAAAACTAACAAGCGAAACAAGCCAGGAGGTTTAGGTAATCCTCCTTTTATAGGTAAAGAAATTATAAGGATGACTGGGTCACATAACCCTTTTGGTCATCAAAACAAAATAAAAAGAAACGAGGTCTCTCTCGTTTCACTCTACCCCACTTGGAGATTTCCGTAGGAAAATCTAATATGAAATAATAAGAGTATAATTTAGGTAGCAACATGATATAATAATAAAGTTAAGTAGGGAAGAATCTGCTATATAGCATTAAAACAAGAGTAAAATAACTTTAGAATAACAAAGTGATGAAATAGCAACTTTAGCAGGTTGCCAAAATTTAAACAAAGTGAAATAGCAACTTGAGATAGCAAGTTGAAATAGCAACTTGAAATAGCAAGATAAAGATGATAGTAAACAAAATTCACAGTAGTACATAAAACATCAGATAGATTACAATAAAAAGATTACAAGAACAAAATTGCACAAGAAGATTCTTGTGTAAGCATATAAAATAGGTAATAGAGTAAAAATAAAATAATGACAATAGGACAATAACATAATCAAATGTCCACTACTAACACTGGTATAAATTTAACATAGATAATAATAGTTAATTAGAGAATAGGTACTAGTTAGCGTGAATACGTGGTCTCCCACGTTTCCTAACTTGTACATTAGGTCCATGTGAATCCTTGGTTCCAGGTCCAAGATTATTATTTCTCCTAGCAGATAAAAATTTTCTCCGTTTCGGCGGTCTACCTCTTGGTCGCTTAGTAACTTGAGGTGCTTTTGGTTTTGAAGATGGTGGCTGATTTAACGGCTGTTTACGAGGACGGCCTCTAGGTCTTTTGACTCTAGGCAATTCAGAAGAAGAGAGAAGAAGATTGCTGCCATCAGTAGGAATATGTGTGCTAGGAATACAAGAAGAATTAGGAATACTAGAAGAATTAGGATTACTTTGAATATTAGAAGTAGGAATAGGTAGAGAAATATCTTCGAATTGTGTTGAAGTAGGTTGGATAGGTTCGTCTTCAACACGATAAGGCTTGATTTGAGAAAGATGTACGTGAAATATCTTTCTGCTGCTTGGGTCTTTCTTGAATTTGACAGTGTATGGGTCACTTTCGAGAACAGTGTACGGCCCTTCGTAAATATAATCAAATTTTGTTGAAGGATTAGCCTTCTTCAACAGGATTTGTTTCCCAACCCCCATGGAAAAATTAATGACTTGTCTATTTAATTTTTGAGCTGCCTTGAGACGTGATTCTAGCATAGCTTGATAAGCTGCCATATAACTATTTTTCCTCTTCCATGCTAACTCTTGAAACTGTCTTTCGCGGTCAACTAGTTTTTCATCAAATTGTTCGATTACGGTATGGAAGTCTAAGTATGGTTCAGTACCAAAGAAGAGTTCGTAAGGTGAGATTTTCAGAGTTAACTGAGGTGAATTATTATAGAAATGCACAGCCATATTAAGACATTCGTCCCAATATTTAAACTGTGGTTGAGAGTCGGAGTTGATTATTTTGGAGATAATGTTCTCCAGGCTGAGAAAAGCTCTTTCGACTAGACTTTGACTGGTATGAATATAAGGTCTTCCATGATAAAGTTTAACTCCGGCAGATTTACAAATCTGCTCCATAGCAGGATTGTTCAAATAAGTTGCGTTATCGCTTTTCATAAGAATAGGTCTACCATAACGGTAAATTATTTCTTTCATAAGAGTAGAACTAACTTCGCTAGTTGAGGTTGTTTTAAGCGGTGTTGCCATCCAGAAACGGCTAAAACTATCCACACAAAGTAGGATATACCGATTTCCGTTTTGACTTAGGTGAGTAGGAAATGGTCCGCAAATATCAAGATTATAGCAACTTCGTGGCTTTTGGAAAGCTACAATGCGAGGATCGGTAATTTTATTATTAAGACGGTTTCGGAATAGGCATTCTTTGCATTCGGAATAGACTTTCTCACAGGCTTTACGTGTTTTCTCATTAGCCCAACATTGATTTATCATAAGTTCCATCTTCGGAGGTGAAAAATGACCTTGAAGATGTGCATCTTTGCAAATAGGTTCGAGAAGGTGATCAGGTAGGTAAGGTTTGAACTTGATAATACCATCAGGTCCTTTTTCGTAGATACCGTAAATATTATGAACTTTTTGGATTTCAGGTTTAGACTTTAAGAATTTTTCAATTTTGGCTTGTTCACCAACTAAATCTATTTCTGATACAAAATTAGCTGCAGGTGGTTCAGTAAGATTTGAACACTTCTGTTGGAAGTAGTCACAACGAGAAAGAAGATCTGCCATTGAATTATTGGTACCAGGAAGATGCTTAACTTGAAGGTTGTAATGCTGAAGTTCGTCTATATAGGAAGAGTATTTGATATCATCGGAATTATGAAGAATTTGACTGAGGCTTTTACTATCCGTATACCAAATAGTTGTATTCCCCAGCAGTAGATGCTTGACTTTCCTCATGAAAAGTACACCGGCTTGAAGTTCAATTAAGCAAGAAGAATAATTACGCTTCAGGTTGGGTCTGGATTTACTCCAATACATAATAGGTCGAAAATGTCCATCAAACTTCTGACATAAGATTCCTGCGTAGCCTTTTTGACTAGCATCTGTGAAAATATAAAGTTCTTTAGAAGGATCATAATGTGCTAAGACTTTGTTCGAAAGTAAAGAATCCTTAGCTTTTTGAAATGCGGATTGTTGATCAGATGACCAAGTAAAAGGTTTATCTTTCTTTAATAGATCAAATAGAGGTTTCATAAGATTGCTATAGTTCGGTATAAACATACTAAAGAATCCAACTGCGCCAATAAACATGCGTAGTTGTTTGATATTCGTAGGTGGTTGAATTTTACAAATAGCATCGACATTAGTTTTATCAGGTGAAATACCTTCATAATTAATTCGGTGTCCAAGGAAAGTAACTTCCTTGCTCATAAATACGCATTTCTTTTCATTTAACTTAAGTCCATATTCTTTAAAGATGCGAAGTGTGTTTCTAACTTCTTGTAAGTGAAATTCACGATTAGGTCGAGTAGAAATAATAACATCATCAAGAAAAGAAGTAGCATGTTCGGTTTCGCGAGTGATTCTATCCATTATTTCTTGGCAGATAGATGGAGAATTACAGAAACCTTGAGGTAGCCTGAGATAGCGATAGCATCCCCATGGTGTGTAAACTCCAAAACGATCATAGTCCTTCGGATCTAATTTAAACTGATGGAAACTTTGAGTCATATCTAATTTAGTGAATAAACCGGCTTCTTTAATACGTAGCATTTCTCTTAGAGATTTGTTCGGATATGTGGCTTTTACAGTTATTTTATTCGTAGGTCTAAGATCAGTAGTAGGTCGCAAGGATCCATCTTCCTTTCTCACAAAGATGAGATTGTGAAGATGAGTTAAGTTATCAGCAGGTTCGAGAACTTTAGATTTAACTAGTGCTTCGATTTCTTCACGAGCAACATTAATAATAGAGGGCGGAAAATTGTACCTTCTTAAAGGAGGTAGCTTATCTTCCGTAAATGATTGAGGTGGTACTTGAATAGTACATTCACCTATGTCGTATTTGTCTTTGCTAAATACATCTAGCAAGTCAGGAAATTCTTTTCTCACGTCAATAGTATCTTCAGGTTTCGCAATTTTAACTTCATTAACAGTGTTGGTTTGAGTTTCGATTTCAATAAATGGAATAGCATTCTTTCTGATAAAGAGTAAACGGTCTTTCCAACTAACAGTAATTTTACCCAGCTTTTGAAGAGAATGAGTGCCAAGTATCATATCATAACAACGGTCCATGAAGTTATCCTCAACGATATCTGCTATAGAGACAAAAGTTGAAGATCCAAGACGGCAAGTAATTAAAGTTTGACCTTTCGTAGATTTAAGATCGCCTAAAGCAGTTCTAATAATGCGAGTTCGAGAAGATATAGGTTGATTAATAGATTTTACAACACTTTCTTTAATAAGGTCCACTGTTGCGCCAGTGTCCACTAAAGCAGTACCTTCATAGTCCTGAATAGTAAGAGGAACTATGGTTTGAGGTCCATTTCGATCATCTTTATTTAGTTCGACTGAATTTACTACTGAAGTTGTAGGATTTTGTTTCGGTTTAGTAGGATGACGTGGTTTCGAATTAACTGCATTAGCTTTAGATGAAGAAGTAGAATAAATAGGACGATATACATTACTAGATTGAGAGGCTTGAGAAAATTGAGATTGCGAAGTAGAGGAACGTGCTAGATTTCTTCTTTTAGTACGGCAATCAGCTTCAACATGACCAAGACGACCACAATAAAAGCATTTTGTGGGTTTACGGCTACGACGAATAGAATGAGCTGCTGATGTCCTCTCTTTTCTAGCTTTATTAGTGACGAGAATGGAGTGCAAGTCCAATACGACTTCTGAAAAAGTCTTATAATCGCATTTATTTAGCAATCTGTTAAAGAGCGAGTCATTCGCATTAACTAACCTGGTTACCGCGTTAATTTGCGTGGCCAGTAATTCTTCATGATTAAGTGAAGGAGCAGTTGCCTTAATTAGATTACCATATTCGGTTAGGCTCTGCATAAATTCGCTTTCCTTCCAGTTTAATGAAAACGCACGGAGACGAGAGTGTGCGGCTGCTACAGAAATATTATCACCAAATTTTTCGAGAATAGTAGATTTAACAGCTTGATAGGATTCTGCTGGACTTTGAATAGTTTCGTAATAATGAAGTATAGGATCAGGCATAAGTGATAATAAAGCATTAAGTTTCTTTTGGTCATCAATAATGTCGTCAATAAGTAGCAATCGTTCTAGTCTGGTAATATATGCCTTCAAGTTCGAGTCTTTAAGTTCGTAAGGTTTAAGTGAAGTCCAAGCAAATGACATTTTCTTTGGCTTTTTAAGTTGCGTAGTTGGAAGGTTATTGATGCGTGATAGGTTATTTGCTATTTGAATGTGCGAAGGTTGGTTATTTGCTATTTGAGATTGTAAGTTTAGACTATTTGTAGAATTAAGGAGATAAAGTTCGTCCTCCTGTATCTTTTTAGAACGTGTAGATGGTTTCCTAGTTTTAACTTTACTGCGAGTTATAACTTCGTGAGATTCAAGAACAGTTCGAGAACTAGGACGGTATTCTTCCTCACTATGTTCAAGTGAGATTTCAGAATCAGGGTCTTGATCAGGTGGAGAATCCGAAGATCTTCCTGATGAAATAAAATCCCTGAGTGAACGCCCAAAAATTTTGTAAGTTTAAGTGATAGCAAGTAAATAAAATAATATAGATAACCAAATAGCAATTAAATAAATAGTAAAATAATCGCAAGCTACAGAGGAGTTATCAACAAAAGTATCAAGCTCCTTTGGAGTTTGCTAATAAATAGATAATAAATATAGTTTAAGAGTTCCCTTATAATTGGTAGTAATAAGGGTATGTGCGTAACTTGAGTTGCGTAGTTCGAAATAGCAAATAAATGTAGGAAGTAAAAATTCGTTCGTATAGCAAAATATAAATAGCAAGTAAATAATTTTTCAAGCTGCTAGATAAATGCGGCTGGAGATTAAATGGATCGAGCTGTAAAGTGATAACAGCACGATAAATTATAGTTTTTAGAAATATAGAGAAATAATAAAATTTTTAGTTTGAACGATAATAATAATGTAGATAGATCAAGATTTCGCTAGCTCTTACTATATTTAATTCGAATTTAAGAGCAAATAGTTGTTCTCCAGAATTTTAGATAGTTCGTTCTCAAGTGATAGAGTTTCCCCTTTAATAATAGTTCGATCGGGGCAGAATTATTTAATAATTTCGTTCACAAAATCTGGATAATGGTTCGCACCAGATCACAAATGTTTCTTCAAGTATAAATATCCTTGTGGGTGTTCAAGGGTAATATATAGTATAATAAAATTATAAATAGCACAATAAAAATAATAGTAAATAAATAAATAGTAGTAAAAAGTTAATAAAATGGTAGTAAAATAATAATAAACACAGTAAATAATAGTAAAACAAAGTAAATAAATAATAAATAGTAAATAATAAATAATATGTTGGATATTTTTAATCCAATTTGTGCGTCATAGATCCCTACAGTTTTCGATCAGGATTTGTACTGGGATTGTTTGGTTAAGATTGTAGTGAGTTGGAGTTATTGATGTAGTAGAGTTATTGATGTAGGTTGATTATTTACTATTGAAGAACTAGATAGAAGTTAATTAGTAGTGACTTCTACTAGTATGTGCTTGCTGCTGACTTTAGAGTTGAAGACGGCTGGTGACTGAGAAATGAGTGATGAATTCTGCAACGTTCTCACCAGGCTTGAGATTAGATTACTATTAGATAATAGAAGAATAAAAAAAAGAATATAGAATAGCACGAATACGGTAATGCGGCTAGTAATAAATAAAGTAGAATAATATGCTGCAGAAGATGAGTTTGCTGAGCTGCCAATAGGTTCACAGAAATATACCCCCAAACGTTTAGAAGATTCAAAAGTGCTAAATAATATACCAGTATGACAGAGGATTCCACAATTCTTAGCGATATTCTTAGATGACTGCACTTTCCCAGATGCAGGGCTTGTTCCCACTAGATTAAATGTCTTACGCTCACAAAGGCTTATATCCCACTGAATAGATAGACGGTATATATATTGGAATATATGATACCGGTAGAATAGAATAATAGATAGAAGAATATAGATAGTATAGAGTAATAGATAGAAGAATATAGAATAGTAGTGATCCAGAATAAAAGAGTCCAGAATACACGAAGATCCAAGTTAAGTCCAAGTCCGAGTTCCAAGTCCAGAGAAGATTCTAATTCTTCACAGATAATCCCCCAAGAGTAGTCAGATGTAGAAAAGTGAGAGCTTTATCGATTGCTTCTCACGTACACAAGAGTTGAGAATAGTGGATCCAGTACCACTATGTAGAGCCCAAGAGTAGAGACGGACCTTTCCCACGGGTCCTCCAGAACAGTTGAAGATGCTGTGACACTAATCACAGGCTTACAGAATAGAAGAGGAGCTTCCAAGAGATGGCTCATATACACACACACTACAGGATGCAGCTGACCCTGTCTTCACCAACGGATTGTCCTTTCTAGATGGACTATTGATATCAGAATTATGTACACGGCGCTAGACGAAGGCGGCTTACGTGTAGACCACGGTAGAACACGAATAAATAAGATTCTGTTGGGTATCGGCTCCAACAGGATAGATAAATGTAGAAAAATTAATAAATATTTGGGATCCTCGAATTTTCCCAAAGAAGTACGCGAAATAGAGAAATAATGTAATATAGAGGTAGTAAAGTAAGAATAATAACGGCTACTAGTAGAATAATAAGAATGTTGGTGGATTTCACACGGCTCCAGTAACGGGGATTCACGAACAAAAAAGTGTGCAAACACGGGTGCACGATTCTACAGAATTGTTAGTTTGGGTTGACAAGATCTCCCGATAAGACTCCGAGTTGTTGGAGATTCGCCTTAGATGACTGATCCAATCTTTGGACTACGTATCCTTGACCAGCTTCGGATACGGTTGGAGATGGTGGACTTTTAGAGATCCACAACCAGGTTATAACTTCCAGCAAAAATTAAGTGATTTGTGCCTGGTCTCCAGTTCTTCTAAGGTTAGTACACTAGTGATAATATAGAAACTTTATTATATATAAATAAAAGATACAATAAAGAATCACCAGTGTAGTAGGGAGAATACAATAGTAGGAGTAGGGAAATTAGAATATTAGAGGGTGAATAGGTTAATACAATTACGTGGGTAAAAAGGATAAAACTAACAAGCGAAACAAGCCAGGAGGTTTAGGTAATCCTCCTTTTATAGGTAAAGAAATTATAAGGATGACTGGGTCACATAACCCTTTTGGTCATCAAAACAAAATAAAAAGAAACGAGGTCTCTCTCGTTTCACTCAAGATAGTTATTAATAAAATATAAATATCAAGTATATTTACTTTAGATTTTACCAATTTGAAGTACGAATTTTTTACTACATCGTAATAATGATAACAAAATTATTATCCTTGTGAAATATATACTTTTTAAGACTGAAACACCAATTTTAAGGTTATAAAATTCTAAGAGCGATTTCTTCGTTAATATATGTACTGGATATGTTTGTACATTGGAAAAATAGAATACTCATATTAAATAAAAATATGTAACACTAATACAATTATTATTGTTAAATACAATTTATGTTTTAAAAATTTTCTTTATACCAAATATGATCAAAATAATGTATATTTTCATAAGTTATATAATTTATCACTTTATATTTTATCGAAAAAATGTATATATTAATCATTATTAGATCATTTTATTTAAAGTGACATAAAAATTATTTATTTATTTATTTATTTACAACTTGGATTCGAAAATTATATTAATTTTGCTCACATTTAACATTACTCTTCTAAGCGCTTTTTTGGTCTTCCTCTTTTCCTCTTTTTTTGTTCATCTTTTTCTTTTATCTTTTTTACCATTACATTTTTACATATTATTCTTTCTTTATCTTTGTAGATTCTTTCCCATATTTTTTGTTCGTCAAAAGATACGGCAAGTTTCTTTGTGATTTGTTTCAAGGTGCCATTTATTTTTGATTTCTCAGTTTTATTAATTGAACCACATGATATTCCATATATTTCTGTGGGTATTATAATTGCATTATACAAATATGTTCCAATTTTCCCCTTAGGCCATTTTTAAAGTATTTTCTTGATAGCAAACATTTTTTTTCCATATTTTTTTCCTTATTTCTGTAGTATTAAGTTTCCTTTCTTTAATTGAAATTATTTTTCCAAGGTATTTCAGCTCTTTTTGAGCTTTTAATTTTACCCCATCAATTTCCACTCCATCTAGAAAGGTACTCGTTGCTATCATTTGTGTTTTACTTGCATTAAGCGAGAGACCGTATTTTTTGCAGCATTCTTCAACCGTTTTACATAGTAATTGTGCTGCTCTTCTGTTTGGAACTATCAAACATGTGTCATCAGCATAGCACATCCATCTTAGTATCATTTTTTCGTTTTTATTTCCTATTTCTATTCCATTTGGTTGCATGTTTTTCTTTAACGTTTTTTCATTTTCCTCCAGAATTTTACTAGCTTCTCTTAATGCCATTTCAAGGCCTATTGTATACAGAATTGGTGATATTGAGCACCCTTGCTTTACACCTCTTTCTGTTTCAATTAGGAAGCTCTTATTATTTATTTCAAATGATAAGATATTTTGAAATGTTAGTTCTTTTATAAATTGGATCAAATTTTCTGGTAGTTGTAACATTCTTAGTCCTTATTCTATTCCTTCTCTGTACATCTTATCGAATGCTTTTGAGAAGTCTAAACATATTATACCTATACTTTTTCCATATTCTAATCTTTTTTCAATTATTTTTTCTACTGTTGTTATGCAGTATGAACAATCTTTATTTGGTCTAAATCCTCCTTGATATTTTCCTATTCCATTCTCACTTTCCGTATATTTCCTAAGTTTGTTCAGTACTAGAATTGTTACTAATTTGTATAGATGTGTTGTTATTGACAGGCATCTATAATTGTTGAGATCTTCTTTTAAACCTTTTTTAAAAAGTAGAATCACTTTTGATATTTTAAATGTCTTAGGAGTTTCTACTTTTTCAAACATTTCATTAACTAATTTTAATAGAATTGAAGGATTATTTTTAAAAATTAATTTAATATCGTTTGATAACAGATTATCAACACCCATTGCTTTATATTTGGATAAACTTTTAAAAGCATAAAACATTTCTTTCATTGTAAAGCTCTCTTCTTTCTCTTCTATTTTTTCGATATTATTTATTTCGTTTTTGAATATTTGTACGTATTCATGATCTTCTTCCTTTAGTTTAAAGAGATCTTCATAATATTTTTGAATTACTTTTTGGTATATCAAAATTTCTATTTTGTCTGTTATCAATTCTTTTCTTGCTTTTTTGATACCTTTTCTTTTTGCTAGATATTCTTCGACTATTCTTTTTTCTTTTAACTCTTTGTCTTCTTTCATTTTCTTTCGAATGTACATACTTATTATTAATAATTCTTGTCTTATCTTTCTTCTTTCTTCTATTTTTGATGACGATTTCAATTTGTTTAGTAGATTCATTCTATCGTTCAACATACTTTTTGTTGATCCTTCATAATAATCTCTTGAATTTTTCTTTGTAGTTTCTTTCAGTCTTTCTACCTGTTGTTTTATAACTTTTGTTAATGTTTCTATCTTTTTATCCACGTTACTTGTATTTGATTTTAGTTTATTTTCTATTTCTTTCTGAATCTCTTTTGCTCTTCCAGATAGTATCTCATCAAAGTTGTTAATTTTCTTTTTTTTCTGTAGGTATCTTGCATATTTCATAGCACTAATTAACTTTTTGTTTATTACGATTTTGCAATATAATGGTCTATGATCTGAAGAAAATGGGTCAAATTTTTCTTTATTTAATGCTTGTGTATCATTTATACTTCGGATGTCTTTCACTAGAATATAATCGAGTGTTCTTCTATATTTCCATCTATCTTCTTTGTATTCACGTTTATTAACTGGCCCAGGTAATTCATGTGTCCATCTTTTATGTGGTTTTTTCTGAAAATGCGTATTGGTAATAGCCATTTCTGTATCAATTGCTAATTTAAGTAGGTATTCACCGTTTGAGTTAATTTTGATATTTTCAAAATTTCTCCCACCATTTATTCTGTTAATTTTACTATTAACTAATACACGCATTGAAATCTCCCATTATCATTTTCTGGTGTAAGTGTTGTTTGGACTTCACTTTCTCAATTAGTATCTCTATTAGCTTTTCTTTTTCTTCTTCATTGTTGGAACATTCTGTGTAAAAATATATTACCCATATGCCGATTTCGTAGTCATCAATTTTCATTTCTAGATACCCAATTCTCTCGTTGTAATATTCAATTTGAATTACTGACCTTCTTAATCTATTGTTTATGGCAAATCCTACCCCTGCAAATTTATTTCCATCTGATAGGGATATTAAGAAACCATTTTCTGTTACAGTTTGTTTTTTTTTACTTCTTGTTTCTGTTAATGTAATCAAATCTATTTTTTGGTTATTCATTTGGTAAATGAGTTCTTGTTCTCCTCCTTTTGGAAAAGACCTGCAGTTATAAGTAGCAAATATTAAATTATTAGCAGTTTCGTCATTTTGAAGTTTAGATGCTAGCTTAATCTTCACTTTTCTTCTTTTTTCCGATAGATCTTTAGATTTGTCCATTTTTGATGACAATAAAAAATAGAGAAAGACGCTATCGTCAGGCGGTAAAAAAGCGACAATTCACATAAAAATTATAAGTGAATGAAATAGGTGTGGGGTAGGTACTTTTACTATGTCGTTGGTTTATAAAACCCAGTTTCAGTTTTAGTTACTGAGGCTGGGGCAATTTGGTATTTTGTATAATGGTAGTATATAATATACATATATATTACTATTATATAAAATCCTAGATTGCATTTTTTGTCAAAAATCACACAATCGTCTAGATTGCGTTTTTTGACAAAAATTTTTGAAAGATTGACGTGTACCCATCACGTCTGCTTTACACGCAGAAGGTCGCCGGTTCGAACCCGGCTATGGCCAGCTTTTTTGAGATATTTTATTCAAAAATCAAACAATTTTTACCTCAAAAAAATGAATTTGAAAAACTAATTTGTTTTACAACAAAATAAATTTAACAATTTATCAAAAGAAATGACTTCGGGCGGATTCGAACCGCCGACCTTCTGTGTGTTAGACAGATGTGATAACCGACTACACCACGAAATCTATGCCTGGAGTGATCTATTTCTCTACAAGTTATTATTTAAATATTATCAATTTTCACCAATTTTTATTTATTTTTCTTGAATGTTTTTAATTGTTGTTGGCTGTAAATTATTTAATAAGTCATGTAGATGTATTCTAAATATGATAATGGATAGCAATTTAATGAAATATATCATATAAAATCGTTTAATTGCTTTTAAAATTCTTATTTATACTTTTTGAAAAATGTATTAATAATAAATTTATTACGATAATACAAAAAATAGCAAAACATGATAAAACAATTAATATAATAAAGTTTATTAAATAATAAAATCAAAATTACCTTTAACACAAAATCATAAAATATAATTTTATGTAACAACAAAATTTATAAAATGGAATATTCTTAAAAAGTAAACTAACAAATACGAAAACAAAAAAACCACAATTATAAATACCTTTTATTTTTACTTAAATTTTTCTTAGACGTATAATTTTGTTTTTAAAATATACTCATTTTTGTTTTTAAATATGTTATTATTTTTTAAATAGTAAAAAAAATACTTAAATTGTAAATTATTATATTAAAAGCGTAAAAAATATATTCTGTCAAAATTCATGTATTTTTAATTTTCTGAATATTATTGTTTTCAAAAATATTTATATTTGACAGACAGCGGTTATTTTAAAATTTAGTCTATTTTATACCATTTTCCGGTCAATTTCAACAATTTCTCAACCAATTTCAACATTTTACCATTCAAATTCAACATTTTTTCAACTATTAGGTTGGTGCATAAATAATGGCCGCAAATACTCACTACAACTTTTCATTGTAAAAAATTAAAATAAATAAATTCATATTAAAACAATCTTTATGTAGAAATGTAGGGGGACTTGCCATGATAATATTTTACATATTACCTCGATTTAAAAATTAATTTTAAAAAAAGTTATGTCCAATCTTAAAGATGTTGTCAAAAAGGGAATTACAGGTAATTTTCTTGCATGAGTTCAAACTTATATGTAATAGAGTTGAAGCACATCGAAATAAAGTGAATGCATAGGGGAAAGGGTCAACTTCTTAACGCTATTTGCGTCGGTGGTTTGAAAAATTTCAAGGGGTTAATTTTGACCTCAATAATGAAGAGGGTAAAAAAGTACTCTTTACTACCAATACTCAGAATTAATGGAAGATTGTCGAGCTAAATCTAAAGCAGTTATTAAGAGAGTTAAAATATATTGACAGAAGCTTGAGAAAATTAATGGAAAACTAAAGAAAATCATCCGACTATAAAAATAGGAATAACCCAATATTATAGAATGACAAGATAAGATGCCATTTTTCAAAACTAGTTTTAAAAAAATTTGGTGAATTGAAATATGGGGCTCTATCTCACCCTACGTACTCCCCTGATCTCTTTCTTACAATTTTCTATTTGTTTGAGCATTTTGATGTATTTTTCCAGGATAAATTGTTTAAGAATCAGGTGTCGGAGGAAAGCGATTTCAGTGACTTTCATTAAAAAGTCCTGAATCTTAAAAAACGGAGATTCCAAAGCTGTTAGAATGTTGAGAAAAATGTGTAGATTCTAACGAATATATTTTTGATTAATTACTTAACATAAACTTGAAGAAATATTGTCTTAATTCATTTTTTCTCTCCGCGGCCATTATTTATGCACCAACCTAATAAATTCAACATTTTACTATTCAATTTCAACATTTTATTATTCAAATTCAACATTTTTTTATTCAATTTCAACACCTTGGAAACTATTTACAATCTTTTTGGATGTACAATTCTAATCTTTTTAAAGATAAATTTTAATTTTCTTGGTTATAAAATATGTTTAACTAAAATATTGTATATTAATATAAAATTATATATAACATTTTAAAAAACCAGCTTTAGACCCGCCTTCGGCTGGTCAAGGCTAGTCCGCAGAGCATATTTTTTTTAAAGCATTTTTATACTAAATTATTAGTCAAAGTGAGTGTATAAAAAAATTTTTCTATTGAGTTACATATTTCTGGAGAAATAAAATAACCAAAAATACATTGTTATAATGTATTTATACATTATGAAATATTTTTGAGTTTGAGAATTATTTAATGACGTTTACATTTATTGGAAGTGTTTAGTTTGTAATCAAATTATAATATTTGATTATTATAAATTAAATATAAATATTATTATTGTGAAATTTGAATATAATTTTAATATTTATACGTGTTAAATTATGTGGGTGACACCACTTAATAAAATTTTATTACTCTTCTTCAAGAAGCTCTATTACTGGAGGGCGAGGGAACAAGAAGAGTACATAAAGGTCTGACGGGTTTTGTATGTCAGATTGGTCAAGTTCTGTGCAGAGACAGGAAATCAAAGGAGTTGTAGAAGCTGTGCTAGAGGAGCTGCAGACAGCTATCGGATACGAGGATCTTGGAGAAGAAGTTTTGGAAGAACTTACTCCGTTTGCTAGTTTAAGTGAGAAGAAAAGAGCCGCCGCTGTAAAGGATTCGTTGATTAAAACACTGGGACTTGAGAAACCAGTGATAGTGAAATACTTTGGTGATAATAAAGAGAAATTGAGTGACGTGGAAGTTGTGTTGAAAATTGAAAAGACCGCATCTGTGATAGTAAAAGCAATTGAAGAGATGCCGGACTACATAGGAAAGATGAAAATGTTTGAGGATGTTAGTGAAGACATCGAACCATGGTTGAATCGCTTGGGAAGAGCAATGACGCTTCAGAAGACAGTTGAAGAAGAGAAAATATTGGTACTGATGACACTGGTATGTGATGAAATCGTAATGTGTATTGAAAAAGAAACGGAGAGAAAACCGGAGTCTACGTACAAAGACATTTGTGACTTCCTTAAGGATCGCTATGATGGACAATTGGCAAGATCAACCATCAAATCAAGGTTGAAGAATTTCAAAGTGGATCCAATGGCACCTAAGTTTGAGGAGCAGTTGAAGAAATTAGCTGAGTTGGTAAGGAAATCGCAACCAAATGCATCTGAAGAAGCGATCGTAGAAGCACAATGTAACCGCATTGAGAGAGAAGTTGAAGATTGGGATACGTTATGGAACAAAGCCACAAGTCAAGAATGGAGATCACCTTCGGAGTTGATATCAGCACTTGTATCAACCAATGATCACTTCAAGAGGAAGAAGGAACGAGGTCTTCAGTGAAAGGAAGTCAGTGGAAGCCATAACCGCCATGAGAATTATTTTGGGAAGCAATATAATGAGAAGAACAAGGTCAGAAACGTCCCATCATGCTTTGAATGTGGTGAACAGGGACATAAGAGATATGAATGTTCGAAGAAACGAAAGGAAGAACCTTGCATTCAGTCCAAGCTATGTGAAGTTAAGAAGGTTGAAGAGGAGCCAAAGTTGAATTACGTGGAACCAATAGATCTTGATGAGAGAATGAAATTAATATTGATGAACAGAATTAAAGTTGATGAAATCGGTGAAGATGTAACTTTACCCGTGTTGATCAAAAGTGAAAAGGAGTTGAACAACAATTATATTTCTATTTTGGCATTAATCGACGGAGGAGCCAACAAGACATCAGTCACCTACAATCTAGCAGAAGCTATGGGATGGAAAGTAGATGATCTTGATGAAGTTAAGGTAGGCTTAGCAGGAAACATAGAAGGAACATTCAAGAAGGGACATCAAGTAAAACTTATGCCAATTCAAGGAGGATTTGATGTTGACTTAAAGGTGTGTGTTGAAACCACAAGAAGGAAGGATGAACGCTATGGGATCACGTTAGGTACTGATTTTCTGGACATGAAAAAAGTAGCAGTGCATCATGGTCAGAACAAGATGACTATTGGAGGAAGGTTGTATCATGGAGTAAGTTACAATGATTGGAACAGATTGAAGACGATGTGTGAAAGAAATAAATCAGGAGAGTCCATGATTCCAATACGTCCAACAGTATCATGTGACGATGTAAAGCCATGTGTTGTTCAAGTGTCAAAGTTTCAGTTTAATCAAAGAGAAATACCGAAACCAGCACCTGTTGACAAATATAGTGTAAAACATTGTATTTCAACAAAGTTGAACATATCAAAAACAATCGATGTGGATAATAGGGGAGAGGTATCTGAGAAGATAAAAAGAATTTCAGAAGATGGAGATGACATTTATGTTAAGAATGATTATGCTTTGAAGAGACAAAGTAAAAATGGAAAAACTCGCCGTGAGTATTATAAAGGATTGAAAACATTGCAAGAAATTCCTACATCTTTGGAGAAGAAATTTCGCACTAAGCAAAAAGTAAAGATGAAAGAGACAGTTATAAATCAAATAAGGTCTGAAACACCACAAGTTCGTGCGATTACTGAAGTAAAATCGCCCTACGTTAATTTGAAAGTTGGAAAAAACAAAGATAGACTTCTGAAACGCCATGCAAAGGAAATCGTTGGTATTGGTTAATAAGGGAGATGTAATCAAATTATAATATTTTATTATTATAAATTAAATATAAATATTATTATTGTGAAATTTGAATATAATTTTAATATTTATACGTGTTAAATTATGTGGGTGACACCACTTAATAAAATTTTATTACTAGTTAAACAAAACATTTACCTAGCAAAAATAATTTTATATCCAAAAGATGAACAAAAATTTGAATCATTATAAATATTTAAGTGATTTTTTATTATTTTTTTTAAATTTGTATAAACAATTAAATGTTACTATTTTTATTATCTATATGTTTACCTTAATTTTACGAATATATAAATGAAAATAAATCAAAAAAAAATTAATACCTAAAAATAACTTCTTTCGTTTTTAAGGTACAAACTTTGTTATTGTTTTTATATTTTATGTAAAACTTCGTTCTACGTACTAAATTTAGTTTTATTTTCTTTAAACAACTTTGCATAAAATTATAATATTAGAAAATTTTAATTTTTACTAAAAAAAATAATCATCATCTTTTGATCCATTACTTGATTCATTTTTTATTAATCTTTTTGATATTAAGTTTCCTTCTTATTCATGAGTTGTATCTTTCAAATGAATCGTAAATCATAAAATTTCATCAAATTTGAAAAGATTTATTTCTCGTAAAAAACTATACAAAAATGTTGTCGAAAAAGTGGCTTTTTGTAAACATAACTTAGTCAATCGTGAACCAAATGTTTTATGACACATTTTCCCCCCTAAGTTGGAATAAAATACATTTATTGAATGTTTAACCGTAAAATGTGACCAAGTTTAAAAAGAGTTATGTCTGGAACAAAATTGATTTTTGCAGAAAAAATAGATAAAAGCAAGAGAAATAACATTTAAATTGGCATAAATAGTTTTGTAGATAAGCTATAAACTTCGCAATAGTTTTATTTTTAAAGCGAGATCAAGATCTATTTAAAAAAAAATCATATTTACTTAATTTCATAAAGTTTCCATTAAGTAATAGGTAATTAAATTTTTAAGTTTTACCAAAAAAACAGTCATCACTTATTGACCTATAACTTGGCCAATACTTTATCAATCTTTCTACTGCTGTTTTTTCCCCTTATTCCTGACTTGTACTTTTCAAATGAGTCATAAATCAAAACATTCCATTTACTTTTACAAACGTTATCCGAAAGACAAAATTATACAAAAAAGTGTCTAAAAAAGTGATATTTTTCAAGCATAACTTGGCCAGTAATGAACCAAAAATTTCAAGTTTTTTTTCCCCTCTAAGTTGAAAAAAAATACATAAAATGATTATTTGACCATAAAAATTGATAAGGTTTGAGAAGAGTTATGTCTGGAATAAAATTGATTTTTACAAAAAAATGGGAAAAAAAGCGAAAAAGTTGACATTCAAATATATATAATTTCTCTCTTTGTTAAGCTAAAAACTTCGATAGATACTTGTTTTTTAAGTTAGATTTAGGTCTATATAACAAATACTACTTTATTTAATTTTATTAAGTTATGACTAAGTTATAGCTATTTAATATTTTAATCATTTTTTTAAAATGGTCACCACTTTTTGGACCATAACTCGACCAATCTTCGACATAATTTCATATTATTGTGTTTTCGCACTATTCTGGAATTTGATCTTTCAAATGACATATATACCGTTGTATTTTATATATTTTATAATAACGTTATTCCCTGTACAAAACTATGCTAAAAAGGCCAAAAAAACACTGTTTTTTAAAGATAATTTAGCCAATTATAGCCCAAAAACTTTTAAGACCTATTTTCCCCACTTAGTTAGAAAAAAACACATTTTTTGGCTATTTGCTCATAAAAATCGGTTAAGTTTGAGAAGAGTTATGAGAGAGACAAATTTTTTTTTTATTTCTTTTCGTTATAGACTATAAGAATCTTACAATTTTAAAAATTTATAAATTAATAATATTGATTTCATTTATGGCAATAAGGAAGTTCAGAAGCACAATTTGTAATATTTTTTGTAATGTATCTAAAGTATCTATTACAATCAGTTGATGTAATATTATTTACTTCAGACATTATTATATCTGATGAAACTCCATTTTCATTATTTCTTAATAATCTTTATCTAATGCAGTTTTTAATCTTAGAAAATGCATTTTCAATAGTGATAAATATGAATTAATAGTTAGTAATTATAAGAGAGTTTATTTAAAATAATAAAAACTAAACTAACAATATAAAGTTGACTATTTATATACTATTAATGTCATCAAAACATTGTCATCCATATCATTCCCTCCTTCTAGGTTCTCCAAGGCTTAGAGTACGTTCTTGAAGACATTGATAAAGGGTTAGCTTGTTTTTGATTTCTTAAAGACATATTTAACATAGTCGATGGAAGTTTTGGATTTTTGTATTTGATTCTCGACATCTTATCATTATTCTCCTTAGCTTCTATTTTTCTAAGTTGGTTCTCTATTTGTTTATCTAGTTGATCAATCTCACTAACATTTTCCAGATTTTCATTTCTATTTTCATGCCTATTCTCCTCTCTCTCTTCAGATAACAGATCCCACATGAAATTGTCTTTATCCTTATTTTTAACTTGTCGATTATCTTTCCTAATAGAATCATTATGGATAATGTACTCTCTATTGTTTGATATTCTTTTAACTTTGCATATTTGTGATCCTATATTTTCTATTACAATACCTTTTTCAAAACATTCCATTCTAGACAATTTAAACAATATCTTTTCACCAACAATATATTTTGATAGTTTTTCAGTCGTCACAATTTGTAGTAAAATTCTATCTTTGTTAACATTTTCTTGAAAAATCATTTCATTTGGCGATTTTACATTCTCACCACATGGAACTTTATTGATATTTTCAACTATTTTACTTAAAATTTTCATTTGATTATGCTTAATCGCTGATGAAAAATCCATTTTTCTAGCTCTTTTCTTAATTTCTCTAACAATACCTTCAGCTAGTCCATTACTTTTGTGAACTTCTGTTCCAACTACTAAGAACTGTTTGTTTGCAAACTTCTTTTTTACTTCAGTTGATACCATACTCCTCTGTTGATCAGTTACAATACTTGTTATGTTACCCATGTATTTCTCTATCTCTTCAATAAAATTTATAAATTCTTCTGGTCTCTCATTCTGCACAATTTTTGCTTGAACATATCCCGTATATGAATCCCTCATTACCAGGAAATTACATCTTGTGTTCCAAAATTGTCCTTGATCTTCATGAACTCTCTGAAGAAAATAACTTGCTTTTTCCCACTCTTTTTCTTTCTTATTTGGTGCCCTCATATATTTGATGCATTCTTTACACTTTTCACACGTTTCGTGAATGTCCTTACTCATCTGTGGCCACCAGAATTCTTTATCCAGTCTATATTTTAGACCTTTTTTTCCCATATGGCTTTCATGAGCTATTTTCAACACTTCTTTTTGCAAATCAAACGGCAGTACCGTTTTATATCCAATTTTTATAACATTTCCTTCTACGTGAACATCTTCCTGCTTCTTAAAACATTCAGGAACTTTTCCATTTTTGATACTGTTGAGCCACTCTTGGTATTCCACGTCTTCTTTACCTAAGTCTCTCACTTCTTTTAATGTAAAAGTTCTGTTTTCCAAAAAATTTATATGGTTTGCTGCAATTGTTTCATCTTCTTCGTCTCCTAAAAATTGAGCATCTGTGAGTCTGGATAAACAATCTGCAAAAGCAACAGATTTTTGTCCTTTATATGATATTTCTAACGTGCCCACACTTAGCAAACTTTGTGCCCATCTCCAAATTCTTGCACTATAAGTCTTATTTGCTAAACCATTAGGTCCAGGAGAAAAAACTTTTGTTAAACTTTCATGATCTGTCAATAATGTTGTTTTTACTCCTATTATTCGTCCAAACCATCTTTTTACCGCATCATACAAACCATATGCTTCTTTATGTTGTATTGGCCATTTCTTCTGGCTTCCTTGGAAACATTTACTATGACATTCCAGTGGTAACCATTTCATTCCCTCTTTAGTTCTTATTTTCCCTTCTAACATTGATCCAATTGCTTCTGCTGAAGCATCTGATTGAATTCTGTATTCAATTATTTCTTTTACATCTACCAAACAATTTTCTATCATCTGGTTAGCTATCACATTTTTTAGTTGATTAAACATTTCAATTTCTTTTTCATTAAATTTCTCAAATTTGTATGCCTCCTTCTTTGTTCTTATACCATTTAACTTTACTTCTAAAGTTCTCTTATATTTCGCCAAGTTCTTAACATGTTTTATCATTGTATTACAAAGGCCCAAAAATGACTTTAGTTGAGATGCATTTTCTGGTACTTTCATAGCTAATAGTTTTTCTACTCTTCCAGCTCCAACTGAATATCCAGTTTGAGATAATGTTACTCCACAAAAATCCACCGATTTTTTTCCAAGTTTCAATTTATCTATATTAATTCTTACATTAAGTTTTTCTAGTAGCTCACCTAGTAGATCAACCATACCTTCATTCACCTCTGGATCTCTTGAAACAATCATCAAGTCATCCATTATGTTTAGTATTTGCACTTTCTTTTTCCATTGTCTATTTTTTATTTCCTTTTCTAGTACTGACACTATTTTTGACTCCATAAACATTGAATACAAAGCTGGTGCTGAAGCAAGCCCCTGACTAAGTCTTTTAACTAACATTAACCCTTTTGGAGTACTTAATATTGTTTTAGTTCCTGGTTCCATTTCCAATGATGTATATCCATCACTTAGATCGAAAACTGAGTATATTAAATCTTCTTTTCCCTCAATTAAATTAATTTTCTCCAATTCTCCATTTACCGTTCGTATACATACAGACGGAATAACCAAACCTTTGTTATATAAACTAAAGTCTCCTGTAATACGAATATTATCAATCGTTAATTCTGATTGATTTTTAATCTTACTCAAACCTTTCAGAACTGGAACAATCGGGTAAGCTTCATCACTATACATAATTGGTTCATAAATTCCTTGTTCGATATAGTAGTCAATTTTCTTATCCACTAATTCCTTTAATACACTACTTTTATACTCTCTAGGTTTACAGAAGTATTTTTTTCTGTCTCTATGATATTTCAATTTTACCAACACACCTTTTACTTTACCTGGAGTTTTAGAAGTTAATATCGGAAATTTTCTTTTAAAATTTTCTATATTTTTATCCACTTTTCCATTATTTTGAGTGACTACTTTTACTGCAATTGATTGAAGATCATCAATTAGTCCAAATTTGTGTAAATCTTCACGCCCTAGCAACGCATCTTGGAGATCTCTAATTACCATTATCTCGGTGTCTATCATTTTACTCTCTTTATTTTGTTTATTCTTTATCACCATCTTTATTTTTAAATTTCCTACTACATCTTTTTTTCCACCTCCAACACCTTTAATGAATTTGAATTGTCCTTTCTTAATTCCTTGGAGCTGTGTATCTGAAAACCATTTTTCTGGTACTACAGTGATTCTACATCCTGTATCAGCCTCCATTTCTTTTTCAAGAAACCAATTCTCACCACTCATTATTGTCTTCATCATAATCTTTTTCTCACCTTCTATGGCAGCTAACATCATTATATTTTTGCATTCCTCATCTTCATCAGTTTCATCGTAGTCATTTTCTAGAGTTTCTACTTTCTTTGTTCTATGATTCACTTTACTTTTGAAATCAACATTTCTCTTTCTTGCCTTATTCCTTAATTCTGGATTCTTTAACCAACATTCTTTCATTATATGTCCCATTTTCTGGCAATGGTGACATTTAATGTTTTTCTTTGTTGAAAACACTTTATTCACTTCAATGTTAGACTTCTTTTCTACGTTCATTGAAAGTTCATCGAAAAATTTGAAAGTTTCTCTCAATTCTCTAATATCTGGAAATTTTCTTCCCTCTATTTCACATTTTACTTTCTCTACTTGTAAAACTTGCTCTTTATACTTAACTTCCCATTTACCTATCATCTCATGATCACTTTTCTTATTTTCCTTTGATATATCATGTAATTTTTTTCTCAAGCAAAGATCATATTTTCTGTTACATAGTATTGCATATAGCATACCTGCTACTTCTTCTTTCAACAAAAAATTCCTCTTCACCACATCTACAACTGAATTTATTCTTTTTACTATTTCATTATTGTCATCATTTTCTTTTCTCAACATCTCTCTTAATTTTACCACTGACAAGAACTTATTCTCTTCAGCTAATTTCCCATAAGCGCTCACGTACGCCTTTTCTATCTGATCAGCATTGCTCTCCTTCAATGATAATCCTGCTAGCTGAAGCTCCAACCTAACCTTTTCAAATTCTTCTATAGACAAGAAGGTCATCATTTTGTTGATGTCATCGTTTACAACAAATTTGATATATTCCATATTCCTCTCTGCCTGTTCTAGATTCTCAGGAGGTTTCAATTTCTGCCGCAAATCTATCAAATCGTGCTGTTGCGCCATGATAAATATGAATTAATAGTTAGTAATTATAAGAGAGTTTATTTAAAATAATAAAAACTAAACTAACAATATAAAGTTGACTATTTATATACTCCCAGTGCACAGCGGAAAATGAATTCCGATGTCGGCGCCGCCTTCCGACATCGGAAAAGCCCTGCCGATGTCGGCGCCGACATCGGAAAGCCTGCCGACGTCGGTAAAAAACTTTGAAAATCAACCAATTAATAACTATAAAGGATTTTTTAGCTAAAGATTTTTATTATACTACAAACTTATAAATTAAAAATTTTTAAAAATCATTATTTTCTATTTTAAAGAAAAAATTGATTTAAAAAATATAAACAACAATTTTATTGAAATTAATTAGACAATTAAAAGCACAATACTTAGAAAAATAACTGTCTAATTGGTCCTCGTGATCCCTAGTTATTTAAATTACAAATTTATTTTACACCAAAAACCTTAATTACAATAATAATAATAATACAGACATTAACTTATCTCCTACTTCTCGTGGAGGTTTATCTAATATTAGTACGTTAGTAAACAACTTAACACCTAAGCATAAAATTATAAATGTTAGTACAAGTTAAAAAATATCCTCATGATGACATAAGATCTTATACATTATATACTCCTATTCTTAATGACACATTTACAGCTAACGTGGCAAGCACGTTTTACTCAAACAATAACAATTAATTTTTTTATCGAAATATTCTTTCGAAAAAAATGTGGGTTTTTTTTTCATGTCATAAATTGCCACATTTCTATTTCTTTTTGTCTTATCGTACGTTCTTGCATTAATCAAATGAATTCCTCAGGAAAGAAATCTAGAAAAATATGTATTTATATTTATAAAAATTTTTACTTATTTTCTTTTCTCAATTATTGTACGAGCTCTTAAGTATTAGCCTGTTTAACTAAAAATGTCGCTTTTTAATAGTCAATTCCAAAAAGGTATAACTTAGTCAAAAATTATTATTTTTATTTTAAGTAGGTATTGTTAGAGTCAAAATATTGTTGCCAAAGTAATACAAGTTTATTTATACCATTTTAAAAGAAATTCCGATCTCTGGAAACCAAAACTCTAATACGTTAGATTTCAGGTCACCAGATTTGGAAAATAATTTCTCCTAAAATAACTCTCCATTTATTTGAACAAATGATAATCCATTGGAGACAGGTCTAGTGAATAAGAAAGATGTGGTAGAGTTTCATATTTTAATTTGTTAAACTCCTGCACTGTGGCTTGTGAAACGTGAGGTCTAGCATTATTATGCAGGGATATTGAGCATCTTCTGTTGACCAAAGCAGACTTTAGAACAGACAATTTCTGGTGCATTTCTTCTAGTTGTTTACAGTATCGGTTTGTAGTTATAGTTTTACCAGGATCGAAAAAGTTGTGATGGACGATTCTATCATAATTTCATCAAATAGTTAAAAATACTTTCTTATTTGAATTTTCGAGTTTTAGGAAATTTTTAAGACCCTCATTTTTGCCTGTCCACTGTGGTGATCTTTAACGGTTGTCAAACATGATCCATTTTCCACTGCACGTTCTAATTCTATTCAAAAATGGATCATTCCTGTTCCAAAGAATCTAAGAAGAACAAATTCTCATTGTCTTTGAATAACGGTCGAGAGTTAACTATGGAATATGTAAAAATCTATTTTTTTTCTTCTTATTTATAGCTCTTAAATAATAAGATACAATTTCAACACTGACACCTAATTACCTCGAAAGCTCATAAACAATTGTTCTTGGGTTACACCTCACCATTCTTCTTAATTTTTCGTTCTCAAGAACACTTACTCTACCAGAACCCTTTTTCCATTGAAGACTTATGTCGTCATCACGAAATTTCTGGGACCAACTTTGTATATTTCAGTTGTTAGTGGATCCTTAACCAAATGCTTTATTAATTTCCTTGAAGTTTTAGCTGTTGTTTAGTTAAGTTTGAACTCGTACGATAAATTGGTCGAAAATTCATTTTTGACGCAACTTCTTTTTAAGGTGATAACAACTTTAAATTAGTTGTCGACAACATGAAAAAAAATGATATTAATAGTTCTTGATTTGCTCTACAAGGTAGTATATACCTTGTAGCGATACGTGGACGTATAAGAAAAATATCATTGTTTGAAAATTGACCTTCATTTTAGTTAAACAGCTTTGTATTTTTAGGGATAAAATATGTGTTCTTGAAAACATCAATTACTTGTTTAGTTTATCTCAAAAAAATGATAAACAAGATGATAAGAAATCTTGAAAAAGATGTAGTTGACCAAGACAGTTACATATACAGTCGGACCCTCGTATTCGCTGTAGATTGGTTCCAGAGATTACTGCGAATAACGAAACCACGGATACTAGCGAACTGTAATATTTTTTAATTTTTTATGTGTTAAAATCTTTAAATTATAATTATAGATAAAATATAATTTTTTTCCTACAATTGTAGACAACAGTGATCTTTTAGTTTACTTAATTTAAAATAAATGAGGAATTTAATCGTAAAAAGAGCTTGTACTCTAAGATAGTTAAAATAAAAAAAAATTGAATGTACGCTCCTACATTATAACTTTCTAATTTTTGGTAATTTTCTAACCGCAGATATGAGGAACCGACTGTATGTTAAAGAAGAAAATCAAAAACATTTCACACCATATATTATTGAATATATAGTAATCGACAGCTGTTGCACATGGTGCAAGAGGATTAGCTTGATATAACTTTGTCATTGTTTTTTTCATATATAAAGAGTAATTTTTATAAATAAAGGCAGTATCGATAATAATCTGTTTTATTATTGTCTAACATGGGGGCTCAACCAGATTCTATTATATCATATTGTGGTAAATATGATTACATTGAATACATTCAACGTGTAAAGTTATTATCAGGTGATAATTCTTCATTAGGGATATACTTTGCTAGAGCGCAACCAGAGGATATTGCTATGGAATTCTTCGATTCATTGGACAAAGATGTTTCTATTAATGATATTGGTGAAGACCATATTCAAGCGTTCTGTGAAAAGTATCAGGTGAAATGTATTGATGAAAAAACTAAGGAATTGTTAAACTTTAGTGATGTAAGACGGAAATTTGATGAGACCGCATCAAGTTATGTGATGCGTTTAAAGCGTATGTTAAAATATTTTAATGGAACTGATGATTTGTTATTGTTCAAAATTATTGGCGAGGTACCTATAGAGGTAAAAGCAAAGCTTAAGGATGATAATTTATCGTTAAAGTTTGTAATGCATGAATGGGATGAATTTCTTAGATTAATGGGTATGAGAAAGATACTAAATGGAAAATCTAATGAAAAGAATTTCAATAATGAAAAAAAAGGTGATAAAAATCAAAGAGTTTTTGACAATGATTTTACTAGAAAAGTAGAGATCAAAGATGAGGTCAAAAAATTAAATAGTGATATAAGACATAATGGTAATGTTAAAGGTGAAATTGATATAGAAGAAAAAATTAAGAGTAATACCAATATTATGACTGATAATGGTCGTGAAAAAATGAAAATGAAGGTCCCACCCCAAGTTTTATGTTTCAATTGTGGTGGAAATCATTATGCATCAAAATGTGAATTGAGAGGGGTTCAAATGGGAGCATTGCAAATGCCTGAATCTTTTAAAGTGGCACCTATGCTTATGGAAGCAGTATCAATTGCAGGAATTGTAGGACCAGTTAACATTGATACAGGATCACAAGTTAACTTGTTACCGTTAGGTTTAAGCAAGCAATTTAGTTCTCGATTTGATATGAAAAGAATTAATGTGATGGGCAAAGCCATAGATGGTAAAAATGTTGAACTAGAGTTGAAAGCTGAACTACCAATATTGGCATTGCGTACAAATAAGAGGTATTGGACTGCTGAATTTTATTTTGCTAAGGGAGTAAGTCCAACAATTTCTTATCATACGGCAAGAGAATTGGATATATCTGTTGATGAATTGGCAGATGAAGTAATTAAAAATAGAGAAAGTATCATGAATAAGTTAAATGAAGTGCACTATCATAGTGAATTATTGGCAAATGAATTCGTGAAAAATGAAAAAATTTTTAATGATATACTTTTACATCCAATTTCATATGTGGATATACCGGTAGTTGAAGAAGTTCAAAGTAAAATTTGTAAGCCTTATAAATTGAAAGATGAAGCAGATAGTGTACTACGTAAACAATTAGCTGATGAGATTGTTAATGAACGATTAGTACAAGTATTTAATCCAAGAGTAACATCTCCAGTAAGAATAGTTCTTGAGCCAAAACCAAGAATGTGTATGGATGCGCGAAGAATTAACAAGTATTTAGCTGAAGTTGAAATTGAGTTACCAAATCTTGTAGAAATTCAACAGAAATTATCTCAAAATGAATGTTTTAGTAAAGCTGATTTAAAATGGGCATTCAAGAATCTGGGTATTTCTGATGGTTCTCAAGAATATAGTACTATTGTTACAGCATATGGGACATTTCAAAGTAATCGACTTCAGTTTGGGTATAAATCTAGTAGTAGCATATTTCATAAATGGTTTGAGAGTTGTCTTAAGGAGTTTGGGGTTGAAAAATATATCTTATATATAGATGATTTGTGTTTGTTAGGATCTAAACAAGATCAAATCATTGAGTGGATAAAAGTAATTAATTGTTGTGCATATTATAATATTAAATTAAATTTTGCTAAGTGCTCTTTCTTTTGTAATGATATGGAATTTTTAGGTCATAAATTTAGTGTTGGTTGTGTTTCTGTTTTGGATGCGAGACTAAATGAGGTTAAAAATCTACAATACCCTAGTACAAAAGATGAATGGTTAGCAGTATTAGGAAAATTAAACTACATGTCTAAATTTATTCCTAATTATGGTAAATTAGCAAAGAAATTGTACCCAAAAAAGTCCGGAATTATTAATGATTCTGAAGGAAAAATTGTGTGGAAAGAATTGATGAATGAAATTCATAATGTAAGAAATTTTTATCTTCCATTACCAAATGAAAAATTATATGTAGAAGCAATTATGGATGATAATGTGATTTCTGCTGAAATATATGTTCAAAGAGACAGTAAAAAATTAATTTCAATTGTTGAAAGGAAAAAAATTGATGCTGAGAATAGATATACAAGTGCTGAAGTTGAATTAGTTAGCATTAATAATGCTTTAAATAAATTAAAAATAGATAGTACAAGAGTTGTATTAGTGGTTAGTAATAATTACGTAGCAAAGTTGTTGAAACAGACAGATGATGTTCTCAACGAAGCTTCTAATAGATTACAATCATTAATTATACCTTTACAATTACGAGAATATGATGTCATTGTGAAATCAAAACCAATACATGTTAAAGCCATGGTGATTGTACCTAATGAACCAATAGAATTAAGTTTAGCTGATAAAATATTGGATTGGCAAAAAAGTGATAACATGTGTCAAATGATTAAAGAGTATATTAAAACATTAAACAAAGATGTTTATAAGAAATTACCTAAAATGCTTGTTGATAAAATGAATTTAATTGATATAGATTTAGATGGTATGTTATTTGTTGACAGAAAACCAATAATTTCAATAGAATTGGGAAAAGAATTAGCATTACATGATCATATGAAGAATCATAACGGGCAAAAAGCACTGTATGAAGCTTTAGCTACAAAATTTTTTTGTTTTGGTTTATCAAATGTTTGTATTGAAATAGTACGGAAATGTCATGTTTGTAATGTTACTAGACCTTTACAACCGAGTAAAGCTAAAGTGAATGTATGGCCAAAATGTACGTATGCGCGTGAGCGAATGCACTGTGATATTGCATATTATGAATCTTTACCAATTTTTGTGATTACTGATGCATTTTCCTCATATACGTATGCATGTGTTTTAAGAAGTAAAAAATCAAGTGAAATTTTAGAAGTGTTGAAGAAAATTTACAGTGAACATCCAGTAAAAATGTTGGTAAGTGATAATGAACCAGCCTTAAATTCAAGGGAAATAATGGAATTCATTAATAATCAGTCAACTACTACTTGGATTACAAAGAAAAGTAACTCAATAGCTTATCATTCACAATCGAATGGTTTAGTTGAAAGAGCAATACGCTCCTTAAAAGCTAAACTTGATAAGTTTAGATTTGAAAACAAAGATATGTCATTGGAAAAATTGCTAGTTTTAGCACTTACAGCAACGAATAATTGCGGTAATAAACATACAAAATTTTATTGTGGTATTGATTATCAAGATAATGTATTTAATGATAAATATGTTCAGGTTAAAGAATATCTAATTTATTTTAGAAAATGTGGTAAATTATCAACACAAATTTGAAATTGGTACAGTTATTGGACATTTGGGAAATAGAACACTTCATATTGTTGACGACAATAATGTGGGTCATTTTATTTCAAAAGATTATGTTCATAATGGATTGGTACCACCACATTTGTATGATATTGAAGAAGTATCATTAGAGGATTCTAATTTGTTCAATGAACAAACCGTAAATGTGATTCCGGCCCCGGAGATTGATGAAATCAATGAGGTGGAAAGAATGAATGAAAAGTTAGGTAATGATGAAAAAGAAAATTATAGTGAGTCAATAATAGAGAATGAAATAGATGGAAAACAAAACGTAGATGATTCTGTAACTGACGATAATTTAGGAAAAGAAAACAAGTCAACAATACTTGATCACAACTATGAAGATAGTTATATTGAAAATTGGAAAGTTGAGAATAAACTTGAATCATTGGTCTGTGATGAGGAAATTATTGAATGTATAAGAAAGTTTGAAGGAGATACAATAATGATTATTGACGGTAGTGCTGATAATAGTAAGAAAGCAGACGCTTCAAATCATGGTATTGGAGTAGTAATTATAAATAAGTCATTCAAAAGTATTATGATGAAAGGACTTCATGGATTTTTAGTTGGAAGAGTGACTTCAGCTAGAGTAGAAGTTGCTGCTATGCTTGCTGCGTTAGAAGAAAGTTGTAATATGGAGAAGGTATTAATTTTGGGTGATAATACTTATGTACTAGAAGCATGTATTGATAAAGAACAACTGAATAAATTTGCTAAAGATTATTATCAACCACAGAATAAGTTATGGTCAAAAATAAAAGTTATATTAGATAAAGAGAGTGACAATAAGTTTACATTTGAACATATAACTTCAAAGACGAATGAATTTAGTAAAGTGGTAGATCAAATAGCTAAAGGAACGACACCAATTACAGTTCGTTTATTAGAGGTATTGAAACCTTTGGGAAAGTTTAAAGTTGCCAAAGAAGGTATTTCAAAGAATATTTTTAAGAATTAAATTGTATTCCTCCCCCAGTGTTGCACATGGTGCAAGAGGATTAGCTTGATATAACTTTGTCATTGTTTTTTTCATATATAAAGAGTAATTTTTATAAATAAAGGCAGTATCGATAATAATCTGTTTTATTATTGTCTAACAACAGCATTAACAATGTATTTTTTGCTACTAGAGAAGTTTTAACATCAGGAACAATTGAAAAGTACATTGTACACAGAGATCTTGAGACTACAAACTTAATAAAACAAACAAATTTCTTTAAAAACTATTTTGAAGTAGAAAGCATTGGAAAAAATTTTAAAATTTTTGATGCACGTCTTGTGAAACTATCATTTATTAAAGAAGTATGCATCAAAACAGAGAAAAAATCATTTATTTGTCCATTAAACAGTTACGAACATAATTAAGAGTAAAAAAAGTTTATAAGACAATGTTTTTGTAATGTAAAATTTAAAAAATTAATAACTTACTTATTGCTGAAAAAGATTTTTGTAAAAAATTATTTTTGCATTTCTTAAACATTAATATTTGCTAATTTTTTGTTATTCTGAAACACCAGGTACTTGATGAGAAACTTCTGGTAACGATTTTCTTGTCTTCTAAGCACAGACAATATATATCAAATAGTATTCTTTAAAAAACTATAAAAAAGTACATATATGGTAGAAATATGTGCAAATATGCATTAATAATTGCAAATAATAACTAATTTCCAAGTAAAGAATAATATTAATTATATGGAAAATTTCGTGTTCTTCGGAAACAAGTTTTCGTAGCGTACTTGAGTATGAGATATCCTCCCATGTAGGCTAGGTGAGTGCGAGACCCCCTGTAGACAGCCGGTTGTAGGTTAGATTCTTGAGACTCCCGGGAACGTAGGTAGCAGGCGAGAGTGTGGGAGGTCCAGCAGGAGAATTGGTAAAGATTAGAGGACGTGGGAGGTCTTTATTTTCTAAATTTTTTAAGTATTTTTTGCAATCTTGGCGGAAAATTTTCCGATGTCGGCGCCGACGTCGGAAAGCTTCTGCCAATGTCGGCGCCGACATCGGAAAGTTTTTCCGCTCATGTATAGCGCGGCAATGTCGGACGTCGGCGCCGACATCGGCAGAAGCTTTCCGCTGAGCACAGGGCTATTAATGTCATCAAAACATTGTCATCCATATCAAATAGGATTAAGCATGTATGAATATGGTGAAAGAAATTTAAAGTTAAAATTAAACATGCTTGTAATTCTTTCAATTTCATCGCGTTTATTTCTTCATTAAAGTAAATTTTGTAAGAAAAAGTATTTAATGTTATAAAAAATACATTTTTTATCTTTGAAAAAATTAAAAATTAAAGAAAATTGAAGCATTGTTGAAATTGAATAGGAAAATGTTGAATTTGGTTGAAAAAATGTTGAATTTGATTGGTAAAATGTTGAATTTGGTTGGAAAAATGTAGTGAAAAATAGAAGTTATGTCTTACTGGCGATTCCACCGGTTGGAGTATTAGACACACAGATATTTAAAATATTTATTAGAACGGGTTAGAAAATTAATAAATAAATTAATATAAGCATAAAAAAACCCAGTACTCTAAAACAAATGAGATATAAATATAAATAATAACTAATAATAATAAGCGAGGCAATTAACGTAAATTAAATTAACATATATAATAACAATTAACTTAAAGGATTACATAATCATTGAAATGGATGACTAGGTAAATGAGAAATCATCCTAAAATTTCCTCTTTATATAGAGCCTCTTTCGTTTTAAGAGAACCGCATTTCATCACTATTTCACTATGTTGAAATTGACCGGGAAATGATATAAATTAAACTATTTATATTATTAAGTTAATATAAATTTAATAAAAAATGCTTTACTATTTTATTTTTTATCTAAACTGTCAAAAATAATTGTATTCAACATTGCTGTACAATATTAAACTTAGTTGTATAAAAGTCGTCACATATACACTTATTTGATGATTTCTCTAAAACATAATTTTAATTGTGTAGAAGTAAATATCCTTTCCAACAGGCGGAATGGCCGAGTGGTCTAAGGCGTCAGACTCAAGTACATAACTTATGTAGGTTCTACATCATCACTGGGTATTCTGATCTCGTTATCGAGGCGTGGGTTCAAATCCCACTTCCGTCAATACTTTTTAATAGTTTCTATATTTTCTAAAAAAACAATTTTAAAACGTTTTTATTTAGTAAGAATTTATAAAATATTATGTTACAATAATATTATAACGTTATTTTTTCTCTACTGTTTTTCAATAAAAAAATTAAGATACGTATAATTTTAAATTTATATTATAAAAAGAATAAAACAATACACACAGAAAAAAAAGACAAATTTTGACAATTCTATCTACGATGGAAAAAAATGTCCCACTATTTTAAAAAATTGAATATTATTCAAATTTAAAAAATATCAAGCGATAGCAAAAATTTTTAAACAACGCAAAATATTGGGTTGTGGCATACATTTTGCCGTTTTTTTAAAAAGATATATATGTTTAACTTTTAAAATTAAAGTGACTTTTTTTAATTTTGATATTTTTTATGACATTATGCCCATTTAGATCTTAACTTGTTTTTTTATTTTATACAATATGCTATTAAAAGCCAATTTCGTGTAAAATTATTGATGTTTTAATAAAGATCATTATTTTAAACAATCTATTAACGACAATAAGTTTAAAAATTTCACAACAATAATAAAGAAAAGCAGTAATTATTTACTCACACAAAGTATTATTATTTAAAAATATTATTTTAGAGCAATATTTTAAATTGTTGGATATATATGAGATTTAGAAAACACGTACACGATAGATAACAATAATAACTTTATTAATAATAAACGATTCTACAATATAACACCAACAGTCCAAAGCCGACGGTATAAGACGGAGTAAAAGTAAAGAATGAATATTTAGCTAAACATTGGTCCCTTTTATACCTTGTATTTTAGGCGACCTTCCAAATTCCCAGGACTATCCTTTTGAGAGAGCAGATTCTTTGTTACGTTCCCATGAAAGTCCGTGTGAGAGTCAGAGATTTTTCCTTTAGTATTCGTTCTTATTTTAAATTAAAATATGTAAAAGTTATTTTTTTTACTGTAAATAAAAATCTATGTTATTTTATAACTTTTCATAAGTTTGATTTTTGAAGATGATCTTTAAAAGACATGGAAGATGGAATTTGACAGTCAACCTCATTAAATATGCTACATATTTGTAAAATTTGCTACATCTTATGACATTTTGCGTCATCTTTTTGACCAATTTGCGCTATCTTTGTACATTTTGTGCCATCTTTTTTAGCAATTTGCACCATCTTAGTACATTTTTGCGACATGTATCCTTCATACCAAATAAAATATTCTTCAACATAATTTAGGTATATTAAAAAGTAAAATAATATTATTAAAATAAAGTGGAATTGAATTGGAAAAAGTTACTTTCGCTTGTCTATTGGATAACAAAAATGGTTTTTTTAAGAAACATACATAATATGGGCAATCGAAAAGGCATTCTTTTTTATTTTTTACTAACTTATTTTTTGATTATTCCATTGGATTCAGTTCACACACGGCAACGCACTTTACAGCGATCCCTGCCCTGATTAAGTTAAAAAAGAAACGATGGAAATCAACTTGCCCGTGGTCACCTATGATCAAGCGAAATGACATTAAAAAAAGAAAAAAATATGAGTAACCATGGACAAGCGAATGTCTACCGTCTGAAAAAAGATGGCGCAAAATATCATAAGATGTAGCGAATTTTACAAAGATGTAGCATATTTAATGTAGATAACTCTTAAATTATGGGGTTCAAAAGACATTATGAAAAAAATTTAGAGCATCAAATGTGAAAATTTCATAAAATACAATTTTTAATAATTTAAACGATTGAAAAATATTTAAAAAAAATGTACTGTAATATGTTAAAAATGTTTTTTTTATAAAAGTGTTTGTAATTTTACATAGAATTAAATTCTGACTTTGTATTTTAAAATGTATTGTAGAAAACAACTTATGTTCTAAAATAAAAATAGTATACTAAAAAAAGAAAAACTTATTTTAATAATTCACTAATTATTGTTTTAATTTTTCATGTACAAAATAATTGTGATAAAATTAGACGTAAATCAAGAAAATTAAAATTTTTTAGGTGGAACATATTGTTACATTTTATGCAAACTTGTGTTCTTTTTTTTTCTGTGTGTATTTAACTAATAATATATTTTTACTTTTAAAAAAATTTTATAATTATTTCAAAAATTAAACTTTTTTTATTTACATTTATTAAGAATAACAAAACGGCTAATTAATTTAATATTTATGAATCGTTTTTAGTGATTATATAACTTAATAAAATATATGTAGTAAACTCTTGGTGAAAAACATAAATGTTGGTCGGAACGTGTTTGGGTGCCCGAGTGGTTAAGGGGCCGGCCTGCTAAGCCGTTGGGCTTTGCCCGCGCGAGTTCGAATCTCGTCCCAAACGAATTACACTTTTGTAAAAAAAAAGTACTCTTAGATAAATTCACAAATTTGTAAATTATTTGGGTTCAGTTTGAAATAGTATACACATTTTTTAAAAATACATATTTGACAAAAATTAAGAAAAATATTATGTTTTAAGTAATGTTGGAAGCGTGGTTAAATGCTACTTCATATAAATATGAAGCCACAGAAAAGCTGAGTAATACATAAAAAAATAAATATTGTTGAAATGCTACTAAAGTATCTTCGAAAATATAGTAATGTATTTTTTAGTACACAAAACACATTCGTACAAAGTAATTGCGTTTATTATTTCAGACCTTTACTAATTACTTCATTATTTAATTGGTTTATAGCCTAATACATGCATAAAAATATCATGGATTTTAAGTTTATTTGTTGGACCATAATTAATTCATGATGTTACAATTTTTTATAATTCAAAAGTGTAAGTTTATTATTTTCATTTTATGGTAATTAAAAATATAAATTTTAAATAAAAGTAACATTTCATAAATTTTAAATATTTATTTGAGTATGTTACAAAAACTTTAATATATTTAAATCTTAATTTATTAAAGTTAAAAATTGTAACATATTTTAAGTTTGATATTATATATCTGGGTTTCAATAACACAGTAAAAATTTAATTGTTTGTGTATTAACTAAAATCATAAAAAAATAAATATATAATAAAAATGGTAAAATAATAATTATAATTTAATTAAATTATATTTTATTTAATACGTTAAGTCCATGATTACAGGAATTCTTTCCAGGATTTAGCTTTTCTTTTAGCTAACACAACAAATTTTTTTTTATAATTTTCATGCATAGTAAAATTATGCATGAAAAGTTCTAAAATGTTATTATCATTATTTTTTTACTTATGAGTATCTAGAATCTTGGTTCTTCCATTTACTACATTATTTTATTAGTTTCTTTCCCGTAAAATACAAAATTCAATATATAATTAATACTTTTTAAATTTTACAACGTTGAAAAATAATGTAATATTGTCATTGTCTTTTTCTCTTACTAAAAGTTGTAAAAAATTATCATTTTTTGTGTTAATATATGATTTTCTTATAAATATCTCATTGTATGGATTATAAAATATTTAAATTAATTTTACTCAATTTTTTGTAATGGGTGTTTATGCTGTATTGATAAAGTAAATAGATGCTTAGAAATACAACATAGTTAAATATTTTATTTAATCTGGCACAACGCCTATTAAATGTCACAATAAAAACAACAATTATAAAAATTTACCTTAAAATTATCAATATTCCCTAAACAATATCAGGTTCTATACAACCTCAAAAATAAATAATTTAACACCTAAAAATATTATAATTAAATTTAAGTTTTGGGATTAACATTAGTGACATTAAAAATAATGATGTTGCTACCGTAAAAACGTCTATTTAAAATAATTTCTGAGAGATGCTTTATACCATGACAAACAATCAAGACATATTTAGCTTTAAATATACAACAATTCAAATACATAATGAAGCTGTATTTAAGAAACGATTTTTAGAGATGAATATGTTTTACCTTTGTTTTATAAAAATACCGTTAAATTTCTGCTATTTTAAAATAGTGTTTTACTATTTTTTATTGTAATGAAGTCATTTTTAATTAGTTTGTTAAAATTTATAGAATTATGTAAATAAGTAGTAGATTTATTGTGTCGATTGCTTCATACCAATAGTATAAAGTTTTAACATTATAAAAACAACTCTTTGTATAATAGAATAAACTTTAAATGGCGAATATGACTTTTTCTTTAGTTTATAAACAATAAATTTATTTGTTGTTTTTAATGTAATTACTAAACTATTTCTTGTAGGTATAATTGTAATTAAGATAATTTACTTTCTTTTTAACTATAATTTTTTACATAAATATTTAGACATCTAAAAAAATGTCTAGATAGTAATCATTCTGATTTTTTTATATGAAATTAATGTAAACAATAGAATTAAAAAGGAAAGCTGTATTATACAGTATAATTTCTACTATAAATTTCACAAAAAAAATGCCTATTGCAGGAATCGAACCTACGTCGCCACGGCCACAACGTGGAGTACTAACCACTATACTAAATAGGCCGAAGGCGGCAGCATACCTTATTGGCCACCAAACTTTCTCAAAATTGAGAATACTTGTAATAATGTGAAAAAAGTCATATAACTATAAAAAAAAATAAATGAAAAGTTAATAATTGATTAATAGAATTTATAAAAAATGTTTTCTTTCTTTTTTAAAAAACAATTTAAAGATGTATGAAATTATTCTTTTATCAATTAAATGAAAAATAAACAATATAAGGAATTGACTAAATTAACTTTAATCTCAGTTATTAAATTAAAATTATTTTTTTTAAAAAATCTTGATAAATTATTTTATATTTTTAATTGTATATATCCAAAACAAAGTTATATGTTTAATAATCTGATATATTTGGTTGTTAATCGTTTTTAATAAAAAATAATGTAATTAGATAATTGTTTTAACATTTGTATATTTTAAAAATTTTATCCTCATATATATAAATGTATTTAGTCCCTAAATTAAAAGGGTTCTTTTATTTTATCTACATAGTAAAACTTTAAACTATATTCCATCAATTTTACTAATTATATAGATTACAAACTATTATACCCTATCCCCAGAATGTCCCATTTTTGTAAAAAATTTTTTTTGTCAAATATATTCCTGTAAGATATTCTTTAAAAAATATCGTCAATTACATTTTTTTTTACAAAAAATACTAAATAAAAATTTATAAGGAGATTGTTCAGAATAACGGCGACGAACATATTAAAAATAAGTAAACAATTTGTAGAATGTTTTTTCCATCCCCTATACGAGAGCTAGATTACGGCAGTGCTAAACAAAGGAGGGACATGAAACAACTTTATTAATAAATTAATAAAAGTATTATGCATTTTTTTCGAAAAAAAATCTTAAAAATCTACTTAAAAAAATGCTGTACAAAAATAATAGTTCTAAATAACAATTCGACGATGATTTCCGTTACTCTGAAATTTAGACAAACATTTTTACAAAAAAGGGACATTCTGGGAATGAAATATAATGGGAAGACTCCATTATATAGTAAACTTACCTCACTTAATGTAATATTAATAACATTCTTTTTTATATGAGTAAATCACAAAAATGATTTATATTTAATTGGAGGTACGGCGGCCCCAAATTTGATGATAAATAGGACTATAAATAAGAAAGTTTTTACAATAGAAGGATATTTTTGCCAACTAAAATCTACTAACAAGTCAGGAGGTGAAAATTGCTAAAAAGCCTGAGAAGGGTAAATTTAAATGTTTCTTAATATTGTATAATTATGTTTAAAATATTTAGCTTTTTTATATTTATATCTTATAATCTAAACTAAATTTAAAATAAAAGTTTTAAGAAGATTGTTCTAATATCGTGGAAGTTCACCGATAAGTTGTTGACTGGCCGATCTTTAACGTTGAGGAATATATTCCAGTTAACATTAAATTAACTTATGCAATAAATATAAAATTAAACAAAAATGATTAATAAAGAAGAAAGATTGATATTCTAGTGGAATATTATCATGAATGTACAAATACATTAAAAATTTTAAGAAATAACTTTAAAAGTGCAAAATATGGCAAAAAATTAAGTAAAAAGAATTGTTAAAGTAACAAAACTTTTTTGTAGTATATTTATTACTAATAATTATTTATGTTAACAAAAGTAAAATATTTTATTGGTGTTTGAATGCTATAATAAAAATATATAATATAACAATATAATAATAATATGATGAAACTTATCTACTGGACAGTGATGACAATTTAAAATTGTGATTAGTTCTTAAAATGAGAATTTCACCACTTCTCAAGCTATTTATATAAGAATTTTGTCATCAAATATAGACATAATTCTACTCAAATGTTTTGTAAAATCTTATATATATTAAAATAACATGTAATGATTAATTGTGATATTCTGTAGATTTCACAATTGACAAATGCATATTGTAGCTCGGTAACTAAGTACGATCCTGGGCGTCCGATCTTGTAGCGTAATGGCTAACGCGTCTGCCTTCGGAGCAGAAGATTGCAGGTTCGAGTCCTGTCAAGATCGTAGAAAGTTTTATAATTTTCTAAAATATAGACAATTAGCAGTGCTAGTTGATGTTACGTTACGAAATTGACATTTTGCTCCTACACCATAAATGCATTATAGGCAATTTGCGCTATTTTTCAATGTTATTCCCGTACGTCTAAAGAATAACCGCAAATCTTCTAAAAAGTATCGGATATTCATTATAGAAAAATGATTTAGGGATAATTTTAATCAAAGAAAATGATTACAGATCAACGAATTTGTTATATAGGAATAAATTAAGAGGGCGGATGATAAAATATAAGTTTTTTTGATAAGAGAAAAGAATTATACACACAGAGTTACAATATATTGAACACAAAATGCTAGACTTCATAGTTGTCCGGAAGGTTATCTTTTTATATTTGCTTCTTGACGTAGGTTTGTTGAAGTGTCTTGTTCTTATTGGACCGAGTTTATATTAATTTTCATGATGTGTGATAATGATATATTCTTCATGTTTTTGTTTTGGTTTCTTAAGACACATGGATCATAATGTGTCGTCACATTACAAATTTATATTTACCAAAATTCTTCAATTTGTTTACACAAATATACGAAAATATTAATAAGCAAAAAAATTTTAGAATAGAAAAACGGAAAAAAGATGCGTTGACCGGGAATCGAACCCGGGACTCCCGCGTGGCAGGCGAGAATTATACCACTTAACCATCAACGCTGAGGGTAAACAAAAAACGTTGATTTCTCCATAAAGTTTTATTTTAATTTTATTAATTTTTATCAATTTTTAATAACTTCCTTGAAAAGATTTTTAATTGTTTTTAATAGTTTTCTACTGCATAAGGTTTTTTAAATGCTATATACAAACAAAAAAATTTCTTTTTACTTTAACTAAGAATTTGAAGCATAAACAATACTATTTCTTTGAAAATTAAGCAGAAATAAAGTAATTAAATAACAAAAATCTCATTTTATACTTTAGCAATTTTAAAATGAATAGATGCAAAAGAAATATTTGTTTCAAGTAATACTTATTATATAAAGTAATTTTAAAAAATTTCTAAATGTTTTTAAAAAAAATAGCTATTTTTTACTAGCATTTAATTTTTATGTATAATTATTTCCAAAAATACTTTTTGATTAATATTAAATTTTTGTGGTACTTGTTAATATAATTTAAATAAATAATTTTTATATATGTAATTTTATTTCCAAAATAGCATCTTTTTATTTAAAGTTAACAAAATCTTTAAATTCTTTTCAAGTAAGCAGAAAATTACGAGTATTTTTTTATAAAAAAGGTTATTCATTTGACATGGTACTTTTCTTTAATTTTAAAAGTAAAGTTAGTTGAGACTATTTTTATTTTCAATAAATTATAATTTTTCAAAAATAAAGTTGATAATGTGGAAAATAAGTTTTAGTAAATTAAGTAAATTTTTTATTATATTAAAGTGGATTATTCTTATGAATAATTTAAGTAATTTATTTTATTACTATTCATGCGATATTTATTTAAAATAAATCAAGTTTAACAATAAATATCTTGTTTTGTAATCAAGATATATACCACTATAATTTAAGAAATTTCATAAAGAATTATAGGTTCTGACCATATTTTAGGTTTTACAAATTTGTTGTATATGGTGTGAAAGAATTAACATTATAAAACTTTGTTTTGTAATTGTAAAATATAAAGATTGTTTTTAAAAATAATAAAAGTATGGATAATAATCAGTTAACTTATTGTTAAACAAAATTCAATTAAATTTGTTGCCATTAGTAAGACCTTCTTATTTTTAGGAATTTTGTATATTGTGTTCATTTTTTTAAAATCGAAAATTGTCTAAATTAAAATAAATTGCAGAAATTTTTTAAATAATCACTTTTCGTATATTTTTTAATTCGGTAATAAACAATTTATTAATAATAATTTATTTGTACAATGTAGCAATTTGACGAGATAACTAGTTATTTTGTAGTTATAAAAATAACACAAAAAACAATTTTGACAGAGTTTAATTTTAATAAGTTAAATTGGTGGATTGCCGGTAGGTAAAAGAATCCTTGCCACCAAGAAAGACGTCAACGAATAAAAGGACTTTATTTAAAACTTTGAGATATATAAAAAAAACTAAACAAAGACAATAGACATTATACAATAATTAAAATGTACTAGACCTACCCAAGTATTTACTTGGTTTACAGAAATCTCCTTAGTTAGTAATGAAGTGTTAAAAAAATATTGGAAGAGAAAAAATAAAGAGTCATCACAATTTAACCCTATTTATACTCAACATCTTATACGTTTGATTGGTTTTATGTCAATCAAACTGTATACTCAGAGATGGCAAAGAGGTAAACTGATTATTCTCTAAAAATTATTTTAAAGTTATTTTCACACAAAAATGTCATAAAAGTAAAAAAAAAATTAATACTTTATAAAATAATATATTTATATATTAGTAAAATATTTTTATTTGTGATCTCGTGCCTATAATCACATGATAACAAATAGTATATTTAACACTTTATATTAATAATAATCACTATACAAAACAATATCTATAGTTTATAAATTGAATGGCTTTGATGATATTAACATACTGTTGTTCTTCTATTTGGAATTTAATCATTCATTTTATCGCAGCTTCCTCACTATTGAAAAGTTACATAAAACGATTTGATAATAGTAAAAACAACGAAATAGATATCATTAAATGAACAAAATTTATAATTTTATCTCTAAAAAAAGTTTGTAGATGCGTTTATCGGGAATCGAACCCGAATCGGCCGCTTGGAAGGCGGCCATGCTGACCATTACACCATAAACGCGTGTTATGGTGGAAATAACAAATTTTTCTGTTCTTACACATTGTCTAATTTTTTTAACCCAATAATACAGTTAATATATTAACAATGTTGCAATTTAAAGAGGAATAAAATATTTGTTTATCATTTGTTTGTAAGTTAATTTATTTTTAAATTAACAAAAATTAATGAATGTTTTTTATAATGAATAAAAGAAAGTTATGTTGATTGATCTTCTCACTTAGTTTTAAAAATATAAATACCTTACTAATAGTTATATAATAAATAATTTGATACATATAAAAAAAGAAGCAGAAATCATTGTAAAATATAGTAATTTTGTTTCATTTATTAATAATCTAATTTTTTGTCTTACCACTAATTTTATCGCAATTATTTAGCATCTAGAAATTAAATCAGCAAAGAAAAGTATAAGAATAATTGTCATTTTCTTATGACATGTCTTTATCTTATAAATTAAGTCGTTTTTCTACAATGCATTTCAAAATACAAGATTATATTTAATTTTATAAAAATCGTAAATACTGTTATAAAGAGCATTTATTAAAACATAACAATATCTTTTTTTAAATAATTTTAATTATAATAAAATATATTTTTTTATAAAGTTATACTCATCTGACGACCAAATTTTTTTATGATGTCATTCATAAAATCAGATTTATGAAAATTTATAAAACATTATGCATTCGTGTTCATAGTAAAAAACTTTTAAATATTTTAACTTTTAAAAAGAGATTATACTAAAATAATATCTGATAATATATTAAATAAAGCAACTCTAAGATGGGCAGAATATGATAGAAAATATTTAAAATAAAAAAGTTAAATCACTTCAAAGTGTCAAACATATATATTTTGTAAAGAACAAAAAATTTATTTGGCGACATAATATTTTATGTCGTTTACGCCATTTTTTGTTTGTCGTTTGATATTATTAAAATTTTGATAAAATTTAATTTTTTTTACGAACAATTTTATTACGTTTTGTAATGAACTGTCATAACTTGTTCTTGTTATTTCGTCTGTACTGTAATTAATTTTTTCAATAAATCGTTAAGATTATTAAAAACATAATAAAACATTGCACAATTTCCTGATTACTAAAAACAATGTAGGAAATAATCGGTATTTGACGAGTCAAAATTTTCTAAAAATTTAATTGTAATTAATAGTACAATAGTCAAAAAAAAAACATTAGTCTAAGGACTAAATAGCGAATCGCGCCGCTACTTAATTTTGCCGATTTATTTTCTATAATAAAGGAATTGTGAAGGTATTTGATTTAACAGTTTGGCTGAAAATTGGTATTTAGAGCGATTTTTTTCTAGAATAAAAGGTATCCTAAGCATAAATAATGACAAATAAACATATTTCAAGAATTTCCAGCATTTGTTTTTTTGATTGAAATTTATGATTTTTCTTCGAAAAAAGCACATAATTTCTATCCACTTATTGACAAGACTTAGCCTATGGGCTCTCTTTGACTGTCACTTCCGTAACCTAGCCTCCTTATAAAAATAGATAAAAACATTTTTACGAATTATTTATTTATTATTAATAAATATTTATATAATTATTTAATTGTATAGATATTTTATCTAATGGTTATTTAAAAAATTTACTTTTTTTACTTTGTAAAATTCTTGCGTTAATCACCCGTATGACAAAAATTTCTGCCATGGACCAATGTCCACCATCTTCTATAGTCATTCGATAGATTTTCATTTTCTATACTAGAAGAAATAAAAGTGCATTGTTAAAAATACTTTGCTAATTTTAAATTCTATTTAACATTAAAATTTTGACAGAATCAATAATTTTTTTATAAAGTAAACCATACTTGTTGGACTGTTATATGAATGGTATTTAAAAAAAATAAAATATTGTAATATTTTATGAACAAATTTTGTTCTTTTGTACTTTTGAAATAAGATCTTATAAACTACTATAAAGAATCTTTTTATACTTTTTAATTTATATTATTGATTTTTTGTCTAGTTATTATATTAGACAACTTGATTAAGCTTTTTAATATTGTTTATTTAAGTTATTGTAAATCTTTGCTATCTGCGTTTATGTTTTAATACTGTACATATAAATAACGTTTTTTAAAATAAGTAAGATACGATGATCTATAAATTATTTAAAAGATTCAATTTTATCTATACTGGTTTTCTAATTAAATCTATTTAAACTTAGTCCAACGTTTTAAAAAAAAGTGTCTAATAAAAGCTTATGATGACTAGTATAAGATTTTTGGAAAACATGAAATATTAGCATACATTTTGGGTAGAATTTCCCGTTGTATTAACAAAATATGAACTGCCACATGCTGGGATTGAACCAGCGACCTTCGGTTTACAAGACCGACGCTACTACCACTGAGCCAATGTGGCTGTGAATCCGAGCACACCCTGATTGGTAACCACGCTTAATTCTTTATACAGTCAATTTTAGAAGTCAAGATTTGCAATATTGGCTAATTGAATAATAAATTATTTATAACTGCATTTCTCAGTATCCTAAGTTTTTTATGCCAATTTGTTGAATTATCAAATCTCTGAATATTTAGATTATTAATAATTTACAAAACTGCTTATTTTTTTTAGAATTAAAGAAAATCATTTAAATTTAATGTATATAATTTTTAATTCGTAATGATCAATTAGTTATCGTTCTCTTTTCGAGCCCCATTGGCGCAAGTTGGTTAGCGCGTGGTACTTATAAGTTAAATCTGTTCTAAGCAATGCCAAGGTCACCAGTTCGAGCCTGGTATGGGGCAAAGGTCACATTTTATATCTGTAATACTACAAAAACAAAACTCTTATATTCGTATTCTTCTATTATTAAAATCTCCTATAAGTAAACAATTAGGAGAAAACTAGGGAAAGATTAGTTAGTAGACATTATAAATTACTTTTGAATTTTTTCTGAAACAGTGAACACACTTGTTTTCAAAATAAACATTTTATCAAAATTTAAAAGATACATTATGTTTTAAGTAATTCAGAAAACGAAAGTTGAAGCCACGGTTAAAAACTACTTCGTATGGAAGTAGATTCAAAGGAAAGCTTAGTTATTGCTAAAATGTTGCTAAATCTTTAAGAATATGTAATAAAGCATTTTATTATCACACAAAACACTACTGTACCAAGACAAATTCGTTCACTATTCCAAAACCTTGCTTTACTTTGAATTTAAAAGTGGTTTTGTGTAGAGACTTTATCAAAAGGAGAGATAAACGCCCCCGGGTGGGCTTGAACCACCAACCTTTCGGTTAACAGCCGAACGCGCTAACCGATTGCGCCACGGAGGCCACGTTTGGGAGGGATCACCTTAACTAGCCAAATTAAAACGCGTCAAAACTCTTGACTGAAATTTAGCTTATATAGTGTTTTTATAAAGTTTTAGCATTTTTTTTATACTTTTAAGGGTTATTTATGATAATTTTTATTATCATTACTATATTTATCTTAAAAACTACGTGATTAATAGAATAATAATTGTATAATATGCTTTATCAGTTATTCATTTTTGTTTTAAACACATTTTTTTATTAAATTTAAAGAGATTTTTTTTAAAGTAAACTACTAACTTAATGTTTATGAATAAACTTAAAAATACCACTTCATACACTTTTTATCTTTTGGACAAAATGTTTATTGTAAGAAGAAGTCTTTGGTAAAATGAATGTTAAAAATATATTTTATGTATTATATATAAGTTTATGAAGTCATTTTTCATAAAATAATCTTTTTCTCTAAAACATTGTGTCTTTTACTATGGATATAACAATTAAAAATATCATTTAATGTATTAATATACATTTGATAAATTGTACCACATTTAGAAAAAATATTATTTTTACTTTTACAAGAATTTTTATTTGCATTTATCTAGACAAAATGATCAAAAAATTGAATATTATCATTCTGAGTTAAGCTATGGTATTGAAAATAAAGTTCATTTCCGAGAATAAGCCTTAAAGTGTACATAAAATGTTAAGATTCTTAAAAAAACATTCATATAAACTAAATTCCAGTCAAGAGTTTTGATGCGTTTTAATTTGGCTAGTTAAGGTGTACTCCACGTGCGAAGAGTCTTTTCTTCAATATTTTACGTCAAAAAAGCAAAATATTATTCCACTCGAAAAAATTGCGCAAATATTATCAAATAATTAATTTCTTTCATCTAATAAATAGTTTTAAATGCGCTTATTAATTTTTATGCTTGGGAAAATAGCTATGATTTTAAATAAAATAGAATTTCATCAATACGATCATTGGAATTTGATGTTAACAAAAACTATTATAACAGATGCTTTTTATTAATTAAATTAACGAAAAACTATATAAAATTTTTTCACGACACGTAATTAATAGCTTATGTTAAAAGATAGTTATTAGATAAAATAGCTATCATTTGTGGATAAAACAAAAAAGTCAGTTATTGAACTAAACTGTATAATTATTAATACTCTTTTAACTTGAGCTATAAAAGATTTGTAATTTCTATTTTTCTAGATACATAATTTTGAATATACAACGAGTCCTTGAAACGCTTGAAGTAAAGTATCTTGATAATTTTTACTTTTTTATAAATGAGAATGGCTATAAAATTATACATAATGTATTATATAATATCAAGTAAACACCTAAATAATAAAATTTTACCTTTTTTACTAAAGAAACGTTTATAAAAGAAAATAAAAAAAGGCTTATGCTATTAAAATTTGTAAATAGGTCTTCCATCAAAGTTATAAGGTAATTTACAGGCAATTCACTTCGAAAATCACACGGAATTCAGTACATTAAGCAGGATATACTCAAAGTTGGATTGTCAACTATGTTTAACATTTTAATTTTGAATCTATAAAAGCAAGACACTGGGATTGTTTTCTACATAAATATTAACCCTTTCGCGCCCGGAAATTTTTCTCTTTGTATTACGCACTCATCTGTGTGTAAAATAGAAACAGTACTTTCACATAGAATAAAAGTTGACAATAGATTGGTAATATATTTCTTTAATAAAAATTAATATTTATGAAATAAAAATAAACAAAAAATACAATTTTTAATGTTTTTATATCTTTTTTTATTTATTATCTTTAATTTATTTTTTTCTTCCCCTCTTTTTTTAATATACGTATTTTATATCACTGGAAATAACTTTATTCCAAAATTTCCTCCTTCAGTACAAATTACCACTATGCATTAACATTTTTGTTTATGACGTATATATGCGTCATCCGGGCGTGAAAGGGTTAATAATGATATAAAATAAATGAGGAATTATTTCATTGTGAAAAGTACACTTTTTAAAAATTAGTCTTGTTTAATTTTTATATCTAAGAACTTCGAAAATATTGTTATTATTTATTATAGAGTTGTTTTTGGCATTTTCATAAGGACAATGATATTTTATATCAATACCACAGCTCGAGGTTTGTGTGTATTGTCGGAAAACTGCACTTTTACTCTATAAATAATTTTCGCATCCTTTAATAAATCCCTTAATTTTAATATTTTCATATGAAATTTTGTCAGTTGACTTGAATAATGATATATATTGTTCACAAAAAACGGTTTTGATAAAATGCCATATATGGAAAAAAATTTTTTAGTTGTGAATATTTTTTGATGTATCATTTACTTTTTTCTAAAAATTTTTTATGAGGTTCTACTACATCCCCTCTACCCGCCAATAAATTTTTAAATCAATCCTCCGCTCTGATTTGGAGAAAATTAATTTCTAACGACTTTGATTTCTTTAAAGAAAATATGTCATTAAACATGCTAAATAAGGATTTTTTTGTATTATTTTATATGTAAAACATTGACCTAATTATTTATAAGGCATTTACAATTATCCCATGTAAGTTTATAAAATATAAAAATATTAAATAAATATTTTTTTTGCTTCAAAATAATAAATTATTTTACGTTATGTAGAAAATAGCCAAAAATAACTATTTCAATTAAATTTTCAAGATTATAATGAAAAAATCTGTTTTAAGTTTCTCGATAATGTAATTTGTGCATGGATGACCTGTGTATTGCAAATAAAACCAAAAATTAAGAAATTTCAAAAATAATATTTAGTGTGAACATGGAAAGCTGTGTCGGATGAAATGTATGTACGTTCATATCAATAAGAACACGCCCATTTCCTCAAGGACTATATAAGAAACGGATGAAGACTATTTTATATCATAGAAAAATAATACTTTTTTTATATTTATTTTATTTTATTCGTAGAATATTCTGCAAAGATAAATTATAATTAAACATTTTAAAGTATAAAATTATTATTTATCTTGAGTTCTACCCTTAGATCTCAAATTGTATCTTTTCGTTATCACTTCAACTTTCTGAGTCTCCTTAATTAAGGTTTCAAGGATTCTTTTCCTAGGACGTCCAACTGTTCTCTTTTTATCAGGAGTCCATAAATGTACTAGTTTCATTAAATCATCATTCATAACTTTCTCCAGCAGTTTTTCTCCTTTTTGAGAAACGAAATCATGAATATCTCCACAGAATTCTAGTAGTTGAGTTACTTTCACTCTTCTTTCATTTTTTTCTGTTTCGGTAGTACCTATTTTTAGTTTAAGGCATCTGCGTAGAATTCTTTTTTCTGCATTTACAATTCTTTGTAGTGATGCTTTTGTGAAATTTAGAGTTTCTATACCATATGTTAAGATTGGTCTTATATTTTGAACATGTAGAAAAGCTTTTTTCTTAATACTATTAGTTCTCTCCATAAGAGGCATGACTTTTTTGCAGGCTATTTCACTATTTCTGATTCTAGTTGATATTTCTAAGTTTTCATAATTTTTGCTAAATGATAACCATTGACCCAGATATTTATACTGATGGGTTACTTGATAAATAGGATTAATAGTATCACTGCATGTTAAGGTTCCGTCTTAAGTCTATTTAGTTGTAAACCAGCTTTTTTAGAATGCCTCTCTAAGCTGCTAGCTAAAAATTCGAAAGTATTTTGGCTAGTGCTGAAGATAGCTATATCATCTGCATATGCTAAGTAGAACAGTTGCGTAAAATCATTATTGTCGGGGTTTTTTATTTTTAAGACACCATTTAAATTACTTGATTTTAAATCATTCTTCACGTTATTAATGATTCCTTGTAACGCAGCTATGAACAGTACAGGACTGAGAGAATCTCCCTGTTTCACACCTTTTGAAGGGAATATTTGAATTGGCGAAGATCTCAAGCATGGAATTAACATTCTGCTATCTTTGTAAAGTTCCTGTATTATTTTTATTTCATGTTGACTCAGACCCATTTCTCCAAGCGTAGAAAATAGATATGAGTGTTCTATGCTGTCAAAAGCTTTTTTAAAATCAATGAATATTATGAATAGAGGTATCTTGAATTCAGTAGTTTTCTGCATTATCGTTTTCAAGATAAAAGTATTAGTGATAGTATTTTTTCTTTGCCTAAATCCTGCTTGTTCTCTGTCTAAATTACGTTCAATTTTATTTCTGATTCTATCAAGTAGCATTGATGTGAACAACTTGTAGTTGCCTTGTAAGATTGCTATAGGACGAGTATTAGTAATTAATTTTGCATTTCCTGGTTTCTTTAAAAGAATTAAAGATGCTTCTTTAAATAGACTAGGAAAGCCTTTATGAATGTATGTATTAAACCTTTGAAGCAAAGCAGTTGGAAGAACATTAGACGCAAGTTTGTAATGAGCAAAAGACATACCATCAGTGCCTGGAGCTTTTTTCTTTATCTTTTTTGTTCTTTGTAATATATGTGATAGTGTAAAATCTTTGAAGGTTTCAAAGTTTTTCACTGATTTCTCCCAGTCATTTGATAGTGGTAAACCTGCGTAGAGGTCTTTGTAATGTCTCTTTATTTCCTCATTTACTTCATCAATAGTTGTTGTCATGCTACTATCCGGTTTTAGCAGAGATAAATTAAGATGATTAAATTCTCTTTTTTCAATGTAGTAAAAATTTTAAGAAGTTTTAGTGGTGCGATAAACACAATTAGTAGAAGCCTTTATTATAAAAATAAAATTACACAAACAATAGTGGCCACCTAAATTTTATTTATTTAAAATCGCATTGCCGTTTACTTACTATTATACAAAAATTATTATTTTTACTAACTCCTTATAGTCGTTACTAGAATCTTATATGTGTTCCTAGAACTAAACTAATTAATTAATTTTAAATAAACACACAGCAATGGATAATTAACTTTAAACTAAACTAAATAAAATTTCGGTGACAAAACGGTTATATATATGTTAGTTTTTGATGACTTTTCAAAATAGCGTGACAAGAACAGTTTATTTTTAACCTTTACTGTTTTACTATGTATACAAATTTCATTGCACGATTTTTCTTTAGTGCTGACTCCAAAATAGTTTGATCAAATTTTTTCTTTTTATTTCTAATTTTGTAGTTGATTAATTTATTGAGATTTGTATAATTGAGTAAATTGGTAATACTTTTATCTTGGAATATAATTGATCGAGTTCTTATGAGGCCAGAAATTTCATCAGTAATTATACTTGGTCTCTTTGTCTTTTTTGGTAGCATTTTCAAAAGAGATATTGAATTTGAAATTAGCTTTTCGTAATCTTTATCTAAATTATCTTTTAGATTAAGATGCCAATTTAAGTTGAGAGCTTTGTTGTTAGTCTTATTTATGATATCTTGGCTCAGTTCATCTGATGAGAATATTCTTGGTTTCTTTCTGGTGCTATATTGTTTTGTGTCTAGCTTGCCAAATTTAACTTTGAGTAGTAGAGGTTTGTGATCTGATCTTACATTAAACCTTTTTATTATTCTTGTATCAATAAATGATGCTTTTTTGGCATTATGTATCAGAAAGTAATCTAATTCACCTCTACTAATTTTATTTGGACCGTTCCATGTAAATCTAGACGACGTTTTCTTAATAACTAGTCGATTGGTTATTGAGAGATTTTCACTTTCTGTCCATAATTCAAGTTTTGTACCTCTTTCATTATTTTCTAAATGTGCACTATTGCTGAATTTACCTCTTCTTATAGTACATTTAATTTTTGCATTAAAATCTCTCCCAATAATTATGTTATTTCTAGATAGTGGATATAGCTTTTTGAAGCCCGACATTATTTCTTTCATTTGATCATAAACTTCTTCTACTTTTGAATCTTCACTACTAGATGTCGGCACATAACAAACTATTATTAACAAGTATGTGTTTTTAAGTTTTAATGTTATTGTGCTTAATCGGAATCCAATATGTTGGTAAGAAACTAAATTGTTCTTATAACATAAAGGTATCAACCAACCAACACCACCACAATGTTTATCCGCCGCGCCTAATAAGTAAAGATAGTCATTGTCCGAAAATGATGATTCTTTAGCATTTCTACTCTCGGTTAACGTTATTATTGCATGATTATTAAAGTCTAGTGTTGCTTTAGTTAGTTCTGGTATCTTGTTTTTGAGGCCTTGAATATTTAAAGTGATAAATTGAAGAACACTTTTTGAGATTCTAAGGCATTCAGTCTTTTCTATGACCTGGCGACCACCCTCCGGTAAGATTACTGCCATTTTACTAATTTTTTAGAAAAGGATGATAATAAAAATAATAAAACCACCTCTTTACAACTTGTAAGATGAAAGGAATGTACCTTTTTCATAATATATATATATTCACTTTATTGTTATATTTTAATTCCCCTTTGCTTAAATAAACTCTTAAACAAAGTCTCGTGTTCTATTGTAAAAGCCCGGGAGCCTCTACGGCTCCCGAAGAATCCACCAGGATTACATTAGTTTTTATATTGAAAATTTCGCAATAATGTTTTTTTAACTTAAACCATATTCTTTATTTGATTTTTAAGAACGTTAAGAAAGGTAGTTAGCAAAATGTTCAAAAAAATAAATTTTTTAAACTAATCCATTATACTAAACTTTTAAAAGCCATAAATTTCTAATTATTATTCTATTGTTTAAAATTACCGTTAATTTTACTAATAGAATGTTACAATTTGACTCTATGAAGAGAAACAAATAGTATTCAATGAGAATTATGTAGTTTCACAATTTTAAAGTATATCAAGATTGATAATTAATTGTTTGGAGATTGTGTGTCAGATTTATTTAACATATAATGTCTCTTTATTTGCTTAAAATTAAAAATTAAAACGATTTTTCCTTATATGACAAAAAATGATATTTTTTAATTTTTATAATTAAAAAACATACCAAACACGATTGAAAATATAATTAGAAATAGCTATAAGTATTATAACGTTAGAAAATACTTTTAAAAAAATGCATAATAATTATAATTATATGATGTAAATATATAAAAAATAAGAATTAATTTACTAAAAATTAATTTTCTCTAAATCAGAGCGGAGGATTGATTCAAAAATTTATGGGTGAGTAGAGGGGATGTAGTAGAACCTCATAAAAAATTTTTAGAAAAAAGTAAATGATACATCAAAAAATATTCACAACTAAAAATTTTTTTTCCATATATGGCATTTTATCAAAACCGTTTTTTGTGAACAATATATATCATTATTCAAGTCAACTGATAAAATTTCAAATGAAAATATTAAAATTAAGGGATTTACTAAAGGATGCGAAAATTATTTATAGAGTAAAAGTGCAGTTTTCCGACAATACACACAAACCTCGAGCTGTGACATGTCTATAAAAAATGTATAGGTAATGTCATTTTAACAAGATATACGCATTTTATAAGAAATGTATGCACATTTCTATAAAAAAACATGGCAAATTATTATAACAAGTATGTAAGTAGTTTCGACATTACATGCAATCAAAAAGAATGTTGTTTTTTTTTCAAAAAATATGCAATACATTTTTAAAAAATTTACAAACAATAATAAATAAAGGTATATGAATTTATGGAAAATAATACCTCATTTTGTTTTTAAATAATTTGACATTTATGATAATTGTTATATTATTTTTTTTTAGTTGAGTATACTTAGAATATTTAAAATCAGTCACATTTATTAATTAAATATATGAATATTTTATTTTTCTAACACTACATCAGAGGGTTATAGTGTATTTGTCAAAACGACAGTTTTCATTTTTGAGTAAAGTCCAGGTGCTGTAAGATTTATAATTTTTTACATTATGAATAAATCATCTCTGCAATAAATTTATTTTTACAAAAATTGTTTACTAAACAAATACAGAAGATTCTAAATATGATCAAATACAGAAAAATAATTTTAACAAACGTTCTGTACCATTAAAATATCATTGTTTACAATGACATGCAAACTGTTTTAAATTTAAAAAACTTGTTACCGAATGATTTAATAATTTTATTTATTTTAACAAAATTGTATGTAACTTTTGAAATACTTTCTTTTGTAAATCTTTTTAATTTATTTAATTTTACAAGCTTATCAAATATAGGCTTTGTCATTAATGATATCAAAAGTAGTAGATATAAAAATGAAGAATAAGTTATAATAGCGTTTACACAAAACTTAAATGTGTTTCCACGTGACATGCAGTTAATTCTAAACCAATATTAGCATTTTGATACAAACTAAATGTTGCAGTTTAGTAGAACCTGCATGATGTCATTTATATTAAAAAATTAGTTATGTTGTTTAGGTAATAATGAGGTAGGTATTTTTGCATATAATGTGTCACACATTCTTTACAAAACCACAATGATAAAACTGCATGATGTTATTTTATATAATTTTGTAGTAATTATTAATTTTAATAAAAAAGTTTATTTATAAACACAAAATTTACAAGTTTTTAAGTTAAAAATTTTTTTCTTTAAGATAATAATAATATTAAATAAATTTATTAAAAAATACTACAATTAAATTGTAAAAAAATATTTCTATTATCAACAGGTACATTAAAAAAATAACACAATTAAGTTGTAAAAAAATTTTTTATCAAACTGTTCATCATCCAATATCTATTTTTTTCCGGTCCTCTTGTTCTTTTTCATCTAAAATAAAATAATCACTAAACTACTAGAAATAAATAAACATATATAGAAAAAGTATTTTTTATTTTGAAGAAACTTTCGGTGACATATTGTGTTATTAAATCATCACAAGCGGAAAGAATGAAAATAATTATTTCTACAAGTGTCGCAGAATCATCTATAACAAAAGATGATGTTATTTATGTAAACAAAAGACATGTAGATTGAATCAAAGAAGAGATAAATGCTTTTATGAAATCAACTAAGTTTCAAAAGACAAGATGGGTCAAAGAAAGAAAAGGGCAGGAAAAATCAGTAAAGAACATTGTTGTCTGTCAATCACAAAAAATTTTGTGAATAAAGTTCCTGAATATCCTCAACCACATATAAGAAATTCACCACTGGATTCATCTATATTAACAATAAAAACTCTTGGACTGGGTGATTCAGAAGATTTTTAACAGAATGGACAGGAAAAAATAGATGAGTTCAATATAAATGACGCTGAAAAAAATCTTCAACAACATGATACACTGAATGATAGTAAGAATTTATTTTAATCCAAAAGAAGTAGAAATTTTTTAGAATGATTAGAATACACATTATTATAAACATAGATTTTAAAGTTTTTATACAATTTATTCGTAAATTTATATTTACAATTTGTTAAACTAACATGTCTAAATTAGTTGTTGAAGTTGTTTAAAAAAATTCACGAAAGTAGTATCAACTTTTATCATCAAATTATCCAATTATGAAAATGCGTATTTGCAAAATATTTGTCAGAAAATAACTTTCCAAATCTCTTTTGTATAGTAAATGTTAATTATTTTTAATAACAATATTTTTTATCATTAGTTTAATCTAAATGTTCTTCCAAAAGCACTGAGAAATTCGGATAATGAAAATTGGGCGACTGGGAAAAGTGGTAGAGGAAGCAAAAAGAAAGGTGATTTAACAAAGAAGTTCGCAACAAGGAATTTCTACAGAGGTACGTAGGAGACCATTCTATCATTAGCAAATGCGGCTTTTCTTAAACAATTTGAGAAAGAAAATTTGGCTTAAGAAAATATTGTAAAATGTATATATAAAGAAATATCAACCGATCTTTGATGAAACTTTTAACAATAAAATAATATATTCTAAAAATAATCATAGTTTAACAAGAAAAAGTGAGCAAAAGAAGAATAGAAAAGTACTAAAACATAATGGATAAACATTATATGAAACACTTTGTATCTTAAAATAAGGTGCATTACAATTTTCAGGTGTTTTTAATAGTTATTTTTAATATATACTTTAACAGACAAAATCAGTGTAGATTTGAAAAATTATCTTTTTAAGATTACTAGAATTTAGTTTACAAAATATTATTTTATTTATAATCTCTGAAATGACAGTCGAAAAATTATCATTTTCAGGAACAAGAACTAAAATAATAAATGCAATGGATTGCGATGATGATATAAAAGAAGATATACTGTCTTTATAAACATTAACAACCTTTGAATACGTTAATCCCTTCCATGAAGCAGTAGAAATATTAGAAACAAAAATAGTTGTGGATTAGTTTTTAAAAAATCTCATTAATCACTAATAGCAGATTTGATGTCTAGTTAAAAGGATAGCATTGTTAAATTTTTACAAGAATCAATTGATCATACAAAATCTCATTTACTTGGTTATTTAATTTTATATGCTGATAGGTATAAAACGGCAGTATCAAAATCTAGTAAATTTGTAGAAAAGTTTATACTAAATTTAAAGAATTTAATTCAATTTAATGAAAATGAAATTAGTTTGCTTACTCCAGCACAAAAAACAGTAATTAGAAGTATTTAAATCTAAAGGAAATGTTGGTGGTACTTTGAAAGAACAATTAGATGAAGCTATCGAAAATATAAAAAATGTTGTTACTAGTCAGAATTAATATTCACTTAATGTTGTGAGAATCTTGCTCCAAGTTTATTACCAACAGGAAAATTCTAATTACTATATAATTATTTTTTTAAAAATATAATAGTAAAAAGTAAATAAATTATTAATGTAAAAATTATTTGGAATTTTCGACACTTTTGTGCTTTCATTTAAATAGCTTTAAATAGAAAAGTTTTTATATAGTTTAGAAATGTATACTGGTTGTTATTTGTTTTAAAAAATAATATTCATCCTTTTAGCATTTTACCATATATTTTTTTTCAGACTAAAGTTAAGATGTCACCGGATCAAGAGGCTAATATTTCCAAATTAGACCAAAGACAGGATGAGTTAATAAATTAAATCAAAAGAAAAGTATTTTTAAAATTAAAAGCTATTCCAAGGACTGGTTATGTATTGGGTTGGTGCATAATTATTGCGGCATTTTTCCGCGAACTTTTTCTTCTTTTAAAATTGACATTTGTTAGAATTTTTTCGATAAAAATAATTCTCACATTCCAATTAGTGGGATGCAGATTGAAAATTATATTCATATTCGCCATATTATGCTCTGGCATTTCGAGAAAGATTGGGATGAATAACAGTAATTTAGCGATATAAACAAATTTTTTGTGAAAGAATAATCAGCAAAAATCATGTTGAGAGATTGTTCAGGAAATTTAAATTTGGTAATTTTAATTGAGTTTTCTTTAAATTTGGTTTCTGTTGATCATTTTTTTGCCAATAAGTTCGTTAAGATTGCAAAACGAATGTGCTGCTTTCTAACCTTTCTCAAAGTGTTAGTGCATGATATGATGAATATGGGTATAATTTTCGATTTGCATCTCAATATTTGAAATGTGAGAATTATTTTTAGAAAAAAATAAATTAAAAAAACGCCAATTTTTAAAGAAAAAAAAATTCACAAAAAAAAATGCCGCAATAATTATGCAGTACTTCAAGAAAAGCGAAAGGTAGCACAATTATTTCGCGATTTCCACAAACTTTCTTGACGAAAAAGCAATCAACAAAAGCCAAATTAAAGGAAAATTCAATTTGAATTACCGAATTTGAATTTCTCAAACATCTTTCAACTTGACTTTTGTTGATTATTCCTTCACCTAAAGTTCGTTTGGATCGCTAAACTATTGTTTTTCATCCCAATTTTTCTTAAAGTGCCAGAATATAAAATGGCGAATATGAATTTAATTTTCAATTCGCATCTCACTAATTGGAATGTGAGGATTATTTTTATGAAAAAAATTTTAAAAAATGTTAGTTTTTTAAGAGCAAAAACGTTGCAAAAAATTGCCGCAATAATTATGCACCAACCCAATAGAATTATCATTTGAAAAAAGCCGTTACAGGATTCATAGAGATAACTTTTTAAGAGCAATGATTAATCTTAACAGAATGACTTACAAGATGAATGAAGCTGAGAAAAATGTAAAAGCTATGAAGGATAATACTAGATGAATATTTTATTTTTATTAGTTGTTTATTTCTTTTAAATTACTTTTACTGGTTGTTAATACTACTTTTTTTTAATAAAAAAAATTTTTTTATTTTGTCTAGTAAAATTTTTATTATTAAGTTTTGTTAATATATGGCTCAGTTGAAAGACAGTCCAGTTAAATACAAAACACACAGAAATTAATATACTTATAACAGTATTCTATTACAACATAAAAAAAAGTGCAATGTAGCCACATAATGATAATTTGTTAATTATAAAATTTTAGGGAATTTACTTTTAGCTACACAAACACAATCTAAACAATAATACACTTTATAGAAATTCTCAATGTCCTCTTAATTCTTACACCAAAATAAAATGTTTTTTTTGTATAATTTTATCTTGTAATATATAAAGTTTAGTTATTATATATTGTAAATTCTTTTTTTTTAATTTTGGGAGAGTGATCAAATAAACTGCTCGCGCAGTCTTAATTGTTCTGCAAGGTGGTCCATCAGAACAAACGTTTTAGATTTTGTGTACATATTTGAAATATAATACAATTTTATTTTAAATGATTTTAATATCCTAATAAATTAATATATTTATATAAACAAATGTTTGCACATCTAAATAGTTACATTATAGATGATATATTTTAAAACGTTAAAATTGAAGATATTTTTTTTGATACTTCTTTTTCTAAGTTTTATTTTTTATTATTTTGTTAATTATACACAAACATTTAAATGTTTGGATCTCATATATGGTAAGGAGAATGAAAGATCAGTGTATGTTTAATTACAATTAATACATTTTTATTTATAATTTTAGTTTGACATTTGCAAAATATAAAAATTATAAAATTATACCAAATATTATTAAAAGTACTAGCTATAGCTATGATAATAGTATTATCTTAATTCTCCATATTAGTAGTGATCAGAAACTTGAAAAACTAAAAAATCATTTGCTTAATTGGGAAGGATACATTTCGTTGGCTGTCTATTTAGACTCTCATACATTTTTTTCATTTGAAACAATATGTACATATTGTAGACTTAAAGAAATTATTGGAATATCTAATAAATTATCAGTTCATTTTGTTTATAACAATATTTTTAACAGTACAATTGATGATTATTTACTTTCTCAAATAATAGGAAATATATGTTACAAATATCCCATTACTTATTTAAATCAGTCATGTACTAATATATTAACAAATGAAAAAGAACTTGGAACAAAGATGAGTAAATATCCGGCTAATATTCTAAGAAATATAGCAAGAAAATATTGTTATGGGAAATACATTGTTATAGCTGATGTTGATCATATGTTTTCAAGAAATTTCCATGACAAAATGTTAAATGTTGCAAAAAATAAACTAAATAATGAAAGTGATAATAAATATGCTCTTGTTTATAGGATATTTGAAGTTAAAACAAAAAATTTATCTGAAGCACCAAAAGACAAAGTTGAATTAAAAGAGTTAATGTCAAAGAAGGAAGCTTTTGTCTTTCATCATTACTATAAAAATGCGCATTCAATACCTAAATTAGATGAATGGTTATCTATACCAGATCAAATGGTTCCCGATATTCAATTTAGTGCAAAATATGATAGATCATATTGGGAACCACAATTTGTTAGTTTAAATGATATTCCTTATCATGATGAAACATTTCCATATCCAAATAGAGATAATACTGTACTTGTAAGTTTAATTTATTAAAATAGTTATATTTATTTTTGTAGCGTTGGGAGATGTGTAGAGATGGATATCAATTTTTAATTGTTAACGATGTGTTTATGTTTCATCTTGGTTTAAAAGAAAAAAATGAATCCAAAGCTGTCGCAATTGCAAGATCACTAACTAATACTCAGAAAGATAATTTTTTAACCAAATTTCGAAAGTTAATGGATTTAAAGTATCCTTTAACTGCCAAAGAATGTCCTTTTTAATACACAGAAAACGAATTGATTTAATTTTGAACCAGTCAGTTTTTGATATTTGTACTGTTCAAATAACTTTATTTAAACTAGGCAAATATACATACAGTTGTTCTCCCGTATTCGCGGTAGATTGATTCCTGAGACTACCGCGGATAATAATGAACCGTAGTATTTCTTATTTTTTCATGTGTTAAGACCTTTAAACTATAGATAAGATGCATTTATTTTACAATTGTAGGCAACGATGATCATTTAGTTAGCTTAATTTTAAAAAAAATGAAAAATTTAATCATAAATGAAGTTTGTACTTTAAGATAGCTAAAATAAGAAAAAATCGCACGTACCTCCCTATGTTATAATTTTCTAGTTGCTAGTAATTTTCAAACCGCGGATACGGGGGGACTACTGTATTCAAAAAATCATATTTAATATATAACATATGTAATATATAAAAATTACCAAATATAATTTTAATAAATAGCTAATATACAAAAATTAAAAAAAGAATATAACAAAATTTTAAAATAATTTACTTATATTTTATTAAATTGATATTTATGACTTTAAAATAGTAAATATATTTTTTTAAATTAATATTTCAAGAATAATTAAACATATTTATTTAATATAATTATAAAAAATTAATAAATTTTAAAATTTAGGTTATTTTAGTTGTGTTAAATCATTATTTTCATAATGAGAAAACCAAAAACTTCACTGGTTTATGTTGAATTATATTTCTGATTTTAGTTTACCTTCATCAGGATACTAGGAACATTAAAACAATTGATTATATTCTTTAGTATCTGTCACATTATGTCAAAATATTTCTATATATATTAAAAGATAGTATCTCAAGTGTGTAAATTATTTTTGATAATAAAACTTTTATTTATCTTAATATAATTAACTTTGTATTCATATTCTGAAAAAACGTAAAATCATCTCACTCTGAAGTCTCGGTTTTGAGATACAGCTACTTGTGTTTCTGAGCGTTATTCTTGACCCCCCAAGAGTTGTTTTTTATCTGAAATTTTACAAGCATATATAGTATTAGATGCTAATAATGTAAAAATGAAAAAAGTTGAAATTTCAAGTTTCATTCATAAGATTTTAAACTTTTTTGAAAATGGCCAAAAAAAACTTTAATTTTAATATTTTGAAATTATATATCAAAATTCAGAGAAGGAAATTAAAGAAAAAAAGTTAATCTATGTTCCTCTTTAACTTACATTTTAAGTATAATCTTAAGGAAATACATAAACTTTAAGTACTATAAAATCGTTGTAGAAATGTTTTGGAAAACATTTTTTTATTCTTTAGAAACAAGTCTGTCAAGATAAAACTTTTTACGTATAGTGTTTTCACAACTTTTAAGAAAAATTAATTTCTCTATTAAAAGAGATATATATCGTGCTGATCCAATTTTTCTTTTTAAAGATATAAAGAAAAAAGGGACTTTTAAATTTCTAAAAAAGTACGATTTTTGGATTTCAAGAATATAGAGAAGTTTTAATGAGTTAATTTTTTTAAAATATCGCAAAAAATAACTCTGAAGAATTTTATTGTGAATATTTTAAAGCATTAACTGTTAATTAATTTTTTTTTATTCTTGAGATAATTTCAAAGTAGACGAAGCAATTTCTATGAATTTTTGTAATTTTTTAAAAAAAATATGTCGAGATAAAACTTTGTTAATATAAAATGCTTGCAATTTTAATGTGTTTTTGAATTCTCCTTCGAATGACATAAATACCATCTTACTTTAATTATCCGTTCTCGAGGTATGTAGATATTAATTTTTTTTAATTCATTAATAAACCCACTTTTCTAAATATATGCTCTAAAAAAGATAAATAATTAAAGTTATCTTTATAAAGTCAATTTTGAAAATGCGCACATAATTTGAACTTATTTTAAAACATCAACAATTTATTTATCTTTATCCATTTTTGAAATAGTTTATAAAAAGCGAAAGCAATTTTCTAAATTTCTTAACACAGTAACGCTTTTCTAAGTATAGAACAGCAAAATATTTATTTTATTTAAGATACTGATAAAAAAAGTAGTTAGAACAAATGGTTTTTTTAACAAAAGTCAAAGAAAAATAATTTATAAAAGTTCTTAAACTAATTGTGTTAAACAATTTTTAAAATTAATTTATATTGCTAAAAATACAATAGAATTAGAATAGTCCGAAAACTTGGCTTTTACTATTTTCATGTAATCTTTATAGTGACAAACATAGGTTATGCAGATACCTTATGTTTGATGCGCATTGGCTTTATGTCTTTTATTCGCTTATAAAAGACGAAATACCTATGGTCAAGTCATTATTTTTAAATATATATCATTGCTTTATTGTATCTCTTTTCTTCTTATATCTTTTCTAATATTATATTTTCAATTATAGTGACAACACCAATAAAATTTTTACTCGTGAAAGGCGCTTCACGGAGTAAAAAGGTGGACTGCTGCAAACTAGTTATACTAACGCTAACAAGGTTAGGGGTTTGGATAATCCAGGGCTTCGGATACTTCGGAGTACGCTTTTTCTGCTTTTGGGACTTGCTTTTTGGGAATCGCTCGAGTACGTTGGTGACTGCTCGCGTTTCAGGCTTTTACTATCACTCTTGACGACCTATTGTTTACTGGAATAGGCTAGAGTGTCATAGTAGTGGGATCGATTTGGATCATCTTCTCTTTCGGACTTTCTAAGGACTCTTATCGTTACTTTCTGGAATCTGTGTCACGGATTTGTGACAAGGCTGCTATATCGTTTTGCTTAAAGGTTATTGGATTTTTACTTCGTCGCGTCATCAATTCTATCTCGCGTGCGGTCGATTGCTTGTTGGAAGAATCATCGTTTATTGGACACGTATTAGGATTACATTCAAGGCTTGCTTTTCTTCTCTTGGATTTACTGCCGTCATGGTTGCCAATTGGGAAGCTCAACCTGAATTTGATAGTGTTAAGGTGCCGAAAATCTCCACATGGATTGACGCGTTGGAACTTCGATTTAATTTGGATGACTTGAGTGAGACATTACATGGAACACGTATGCGGACTATTCTTAAACTTAAAGTGGGACCTCATGGTAGAGAAGCTATTGCTGATGCTCATGCTACTTCATATGCTTTGGCTAAGGATGCTCTGAAGAAACGTTTTGATAATAGGATGTCTGTTGAAGCTGCAATTATGAAACTGTCTATGGCTCGAGTGGACTATGCTCCTGATAAATTTGGTGAATCTGTCCGTGCTATTGGTGATCTTATTGATACTACTATTCCGGATCTTGCTGCTGCTTCTAAGTTGGATGTGATCAGCCAACGTCTCCTATCTATCCTGAAGGGACATGTTCAACGAAGACTCCTGGACAGGCTTGGCTTCTACAAATCTCTGGATGATCTTTACACCGACTTGGAGTTTAACAATCAAATGGTTAACAATTTTCCTAATGGTAGAAGACCTCTCCAATCACGTTATGAGGATATACGATGCTACAACTGCAACACTCCTGGTCATAAGATGTCTCAATGTAAAAGGCATGCTAATGGGTTACCAAAAGATGATTATACTGTTGAAAGAAAAGATATATCTGAAACTTCTAAGACTGTTTGTACTGTTGCTGCCCCATCCAATACAGGTTTCCGTCCGGCTGTTGTGATGCTCCCGATTAATGGTATGCCAACCCAATGTTTGATAGACTCTGGTTCTGCTATCTCCATGATGTACGCCGACTATGGTATATACTATGCTGCTTATGGTTGTGATTTGAAGATCAAAGGTGCTACGGGTGTTGAGGAGACAATTAAATCTTACTCAAAGCTAGATGTTAATGTTGGTACAAAGGACATTATGGTTAATCTCCATCATTCTAAGTCTTCTGCGTTATTAGATAAGATGATTTTGGGTATGGATTTCATTTCTCAAGTTAGTCCTACCACTATAACAGCTGAGGGTATTGTTCTTAACAACCATTTGTTCAAGTTTGTTGAAGATATTGGATCTACTACTTCTGCTCCTGTTGATATCGCTCGTGAAACCGTTCCTGTACGTTCATTGTCCCCTAAATTTCAAATTAACAATACTAATATGGTGCCAGTTGCTACTCTTCTCTTGTCAAATGTAGATGCTTTTTCAAGGAGTACTGATACTCACGATGATGAAGGTTTTGTTAATACTTCATTAATGGATAAAACTTGTTATGGTCAATGTGGTGAAAATGTTCCATCCACTGCTTCTGAAATCTCTAAAGTTATGCCGTCCCTTTCTGTCAATTGTTCAATTCGTCTAATGGATCATGCTGAAACTACTATTTTGGAAACGATTGATGCTGTTACGTCTGAAGAAGCTCCTGCTATACTTCTTCATGATCAAATACCGATTGATAAATGTGATATTGCTACTTTTTCAACTACTGATGTGATTAAGATTGCTGAACTCTCTGTATGGACTACCGAACTCTCTTTTCTCGACACAGCTTGGAAATACCTCTTTGACTCCTGCAAATACCTCACCGACACGGTTTGTAGACGACATGGTGATTTTGAAGATGTTGACCCTCCACCTGATGCGCTTCCTATTTCAAGAGGGGGGGAGGAAAATCCTCGCGATCTTTTGTTTAAAGGACTGTTGAATGTGAAAATGAAGATTAAACTTAAATTTTTGGGAACTTTTCAATGTTTTTATGGATTTCTACTTTTCTGTGAAGCCTTTTCAGGGAGGATGAGTGACAAACATAGGTTATGCAGATACCTTATGTTTGATGCGCATTGGCTTTATGTCTTTTATTCGCTTATAAAAGACGAAATACCTATGGTCAATTCATTATTTTTAAATATATATCATTGCTTTATTGTATCTCTTTTCTTCTTATATCTTTTCTAATATTATATCTTCAATTATAGTGACAACACCAATAAAATTTTTACTTTATGGTGATTTAAAAAACAATTAAAATTAGCACATCATTTTTCAATCATTGAAATACGATAAAAAGATTCAAAGTCAAATTATATTTGGTTCTTAGATATTTTTAATATATCATTAAATTCTAGAATACACTTAGAAAAATTTTGCAGCCGCAAATCACTATAATTTTGTTGTAAAATTAGATACTTTTTATTTATAAGTAAAATATCCGCAAAAATATTAATTTAAATAAGTCAAAATTTCTATCAACCGCAAAAATCCGCACAATATATTTTTCTCAGTGTATATGATTATTTGCAATGTACAAGATCTATATTCTAAAAAAGTACACTTACCATACGAATTTTTTAACATATTCGCCATCCTGTAAATAACTATGAGTAAAGCGATGAAAAAAGTTGTTACACTGAAAAAAATATATTGTGCGGGTTTTTGTGGTTGATAGGAATTTCGACTTATTTAAATTGATGCTTTTGCGAATATTTTATTTATAAATTAAAAGTATCTAATTTTACAACAAAATTATAATGATTTGCGGTTTACTGTTTCTGATTATAAACCGTAAATGTTTGCTGTTTCTAGCCGCAAAATTTTTCTAAGTGTGATGAATTGTATCATAACTATTTTGGGAATTACAGGACATATTTTTTATGGTTTGATTACTTTCAATATACATAATTTTTAACTTGAAATTAAAGATAAAGTTTTATTCTCATTATTATGTTGATTTTTACAGTTAATTTAATTTGTGCTGAAGGGCATGGTCAAAAGGTGATATAACATCTAGATGATATTAAAATGTTAATAATTAGCTTGATCATTAAGATCTAATTATATAAAGGTATAAATAGTACAGGAAATTAAGTAACTAAGCATAAAAGTCCTAAAAATCAGAAGTCGGCTTACCTTATTTTAAGCTGTTATTTCAACTTTTTATATTATTGCGGTAAAACTTTTTTAAATTAAAATACTTTTCGATCGTATATATACAATTTGGATTTTTTACAATTATTTTTTATTAAAACTTCACGTTAAAATGAATTTTTTGTTTTAATGGAAACATATATTTTTTAATACTTGTATTTTAAAGGAAGAGATCCCAAGACAACAATACAAATAACACATAAAAGCAAAATTTGAAGATGCTACAAAAGCTGTTTGTAATGTAGTAGTACAACTTTGGGAAAAAAATTCTCTCAATTGATAAAAGGAAATTTTGGTGGAGGGGAAAAGAAAAGAACGAAAAAACTACTGAACAAATTAAAGTTAAAAAAAGCATTTTTTAATATTTTAAAAATAGTAATAATTAGTTGTTAAATTTTTATTGTCAAACTTTGTAAATATTCTATATATAATTATTATGCAAGAAAAATAGAGAATAGTTAGATATTTTTGTCATGTACCATTTTGGAGAACAACAGCATCAACATAATACATAATATTTCCAACTTGAAATTGACGTGATCTTTCTCTACTTATGTATTCATGTAAATTCTGACTTCTTTTAAAGATCATTTGCCATAATGATGGTAAAATAAAAGTATAAAAAGCAATATTTGCAGGAACTAATCCTACTAACATCCCAACGATTGAATTAGCTTGATCATCAAGATCTTGAGTATACAAGAGTATAAATAGCACAGGATATGAAGCAGCTAAACACAAAAGTCCTAAAAAACAAAAGCCTGCTTGCCTTACTTGAAATATATAACGGTTTTTGAGAGCTAATCTAAGTGGTTGAAGTGATAAGCATAGTAAAATAAAACTTATTGTAAATAAAATTAAAGTTTGATAATCTGAATTTGTCGAACAATACCTTAATCTTATATTATCTTTATTTATAGTTGGCGTTCTTAACAAAAGCCAGAAAAGGAATATTATCAATTGAATTGCTCCACAAAATGCAACAAAAATATGAGAGGATGTCCTAAGATTTGTACTAATAAAATTTAATTTTTCAATATACTTCGGTTTACCAATTCTTATTGCTTTAGCAAAATAATTTGCTTGAATTGTAGTAATAAATAAGGTACAACCACCCCATCCAATAATACAAATATAAATATTTGAAGTTGGCATCATAATTCCTGAGCATATATTTAATCCAAAACATGCTAATAATTGACTATATAAAAGATCTGGCGTTGAAGCTTTATACATCGGTGTTCCTTTTTTTGAATATAGAAAGATAAGACTTAATATTGATATTAGAACACCAAATGATGAAATAACTAAGCAAATAATTTTACCGGCATTTGGTTTTATAAAAACTGGGGGAATAGGTTCTGGTATACATGCACTTTTATTTGGAGCAGGAATTTTATCTGTAGGACAAGATTTACAAGATATTGAAGAATCAACATATTTATCGGGACCACGACATTCTTTACAAGTCCAACAACATGTATCAATCGTCATTGGAATAGCATGATTTAAAGAACAATCTATTTGGCAATTGTTATTCTCCGCTTCAGTATCATTTCTTAACTTTGATTGTAAAATATCTTTACTTGTAGGATTTTTTTGCGGTCCTTTAATAGTTTGGTATTTATTGATAAGAAGAGTAAATGATCCATTAATATACTGATAAATGTCGTATTCTGGATAAGCACTCCTATTATACAAATGAAAAATACTATTATCGTAACTTAGAAATGTTGAATTAAGAATATAATCCATTAAAATATTTCCATAGGCATTTTTTATAAAATTATCACATAAACCCCATTCATTGTTACAATAAACTTTATGAAAATCTTTCAAAGCAACACCCAGCATATTTACTGCATTAAAAACTAATCCTGCTTGTCTTCTTGCTGCTTTATTAATATCTTTAATTTTTTCATCACCTGTACATTTTATAGAATAAGGACATTTATCATCCATACCCCAGCAACATAAATGTTGCATTTCAATTAATTCCTGAACATAGATATTAGAAGTTTCGTTTAAAACTATTGACATGACTATACTATCTAATGGCCTAAATGGTTCAACATGTTCTTCAATTAATATACCATAATTGAGTAATGGATTAATTTCTAATTCATCACTATCAATAATAACAAATTGGTATTGAAATTTAGTCTTATTCCAGAAATTTTGATTTAACAAAATATTAACATTTTGACTTTCCATTAGAAGGACAATGACGCGAGCTGAAGTTGATTGCAAGAGAGTTTTTAAATCTAATAAGGCACTATATGTAGCAGAACTTGATTTTTCTGGATTATCGAAAGGTATCTCCAAATATCTTTCAACACAAGGAAATCTAAAAAGATTATCTCTTGTATCAATCATGATGCATGGAGAAAGTATATTATTTAACGTTTTACTCATTGATGTTCCTAACATAGTTGAATCATTAATTACAATAATATGAAACCACATTTGCGATTGAATTAAGTGTATAAGAGTTTGCATTTTATAATAATTACTTGCTCCAGCTCTTACAAAGTATGGATATGTTTTGGGATCATCCAAGAGAACACTATTAGATATAGCACTGATAACAGGAATACAAAATGCTTGAAAAAGATAAACAATTGTTGCTCCAATTTCTGAACTAAAACATCCAATACTTGCTATGGTATAATTTTTATCATTTGATATTAATGGTTTACTGATAGGTTGGACATCTTGACAATATTGCGATCCACCAACAAGTTCAACAGTTTTTTGTATTGTTATTGATGTATCATCGCATGTATCCGCATAATTACTTGTTACTGTTAACCCAATATCATTTAAATACTTCCTAATTAAAAAGAAAATTATTAAAAAGGTTATAATGATAAGAAAAACTAATAAATTTTAAAACAAACCTATTAATGTATTGTATAGCATAATCATGAACCAAAAGTAAAATAACATTTTCTGGAACTAGTGTATCACAAAGAATACCCCTATTACCAGTATGAAGTGTATACAAAGAAGCTACTTGAATATTTTCAACATTTTTGTTATTAAAATTTCCAATAGATTCATTAAATATTATTAAATTTGATATAATAACAGTAATGATAAAATACATGAAGGAATATTTTAGACATTAAAAGTAGAAGAAGGTACATTAATGCAATATCATAATAAATTGTGATAAGAAAATTAAAAATGATATAAGAAAGTTTAAAAGTGTGATCATTATATTATTGATCTCAGATTATATGGGATTCATTTCCCTTATTATTTATATTTTTTCAGATGGTAAGAAGATTTAACCTAGAATTATCTCTTTTATACTTGTAATGATAAAAATTTCTATGATAACACGAATACTATATGTTATGTTTTGTGGCTTTATAAAAATATTGTTTTATTATTACACATATACACAATAAAAAATATATTTTAAATATAATCTGATAAGGAGCGAATGATTAGCGGTTCAAAATATTTGTTATATATTCTTATTTTCGAAATATTCTCCTTTAAGAAATTATCAATAACGGTATCTATTTCATCTTTTGATAGTGGTAAACCTTTAATTAATTTTGATATTTTAGCCAAAATTCTCGTAGGATTATCCATACTTGGATATTTCGGTGTTGTCCCAAATTCACAACATATCATTCTGATCATATCAATTTCATCCATTAATAATGATGCTAAATATAAAAGTATTTGCAATTGTGTTTTGGTCTCAAGATAGCACATATTTGGTGCCAAAGCTACAATCCTATATGATACATTAAGGCGTAATCTTTCTGATGGTGATGTAGCATTTGTCAAGATAAAAAACACTTCTGATAAAAAAGACCCATCATCAATTGACTTTGATAATGATTTATAAACTGGTGTAGAGGTAGAATAATAATTTGAGAATTTTGGATCTGGATATTTGTAAGGGTATTCCTGTTGTACTTGAAATAGAAGACGATCAAACGACATTCTCAAATTAGAATTTGTTATAGTTTTTGTAAAACATTCTAGTTTCTTAGAAAATTCTTTCCTTTTGTTATTTGGAATCAAATTATATAGTGCGCCAATAAGCTGCTCACGGATAAAATAACTATGAGTTTTCTGAAGCATCTCAATGAAGATAGATTTCAGTGTTTTCAGGAAAACAACCATTTCTTTATCATAAAATACCTCATCAACAAAAACCAATCTCTGAAATATAGTTAAGACGAAGAATAGCGATGGGTTATTAATTGAATTCCGAAGTGTCTGAACTTCCTTTATAGCTCTATAAAATAATTCGGGATATTGGAGAATAAAATTGAAATAAGGAACATTTTCCGGCCACCCGCAAAATATTTTTTTAATTAAATTTCCAAAAACATGACCCATAGCAGAACGAACTGAATATGTTTCAATAGGATAATTTCGGCATAATTTTTCCAGTAATTCTGGATAGTAATTTGTAAATGAAAAATTTGAAGACGATAAGAAAGCCTTTAGTAATTTTAAATACCTTATCTTCATTGAATCCTCTACTTTCGATATATCATCAGGCATCGTTAACTTTAAAACTGTTGATATCAATTCATCAAAATCTTGAAATCCTTCATCCACAAACACCATGTATATTCTCCAAAAAGCAAGGTTCCTTGCTTGGAAATGTGAGTCAAAGAACATTTTTTTAAATTCTTCATAAGCATTTTGTAGAATATTTACTGCATTTTTATTTTTCGACAAGATTTTCACACAATTCCCATAGATTTCACAACTATCGTCATTTATTCCTTTATGTCGTGTTCTTAAAGCACAATCTCTAATTGATCTTAGCATTTTCTCAATTAGTTCCAAACTATTGCAATTTTTCTCCTGAAGACAAATTAAATTTTCTAACGTCTTACAGTTATAAAAAAGTTCTTGAGAGTAAGCAATTAAAATAACTCCGAACTCAGATGTTATTTCTTCATTACTTTTACCTTCTTTTGATATTCCTTTTTTTAAATTTTCATACAAATCAACTAGTGGTGGAGATATACCAAGTTTATCTGATCCTCCTTGAATCATCTTGTTATCAATTAATTGTATGCATTTTTCTCCGATTGATTCAATCATTTTCAAATCTACTGCATTATAGTACTTTAAAGCGATTGAATCCAGATAGTATGAAAATGTATCACTCAATGAAGTTTCTACTTTTAAATTATCAAAATATTTTTGAAATTCATCTTTACTATTTCTAAACTCATTTAGTTGTAAAATCCCATCCTTCAGAACATCTTCTACAACTTCTATATTCCTGCCTTCATCAATATATTCAAGAACAGTCTTAAAAATATAGGATAAATCACTTGGACGATTCTTAAGAATATATTTCAAAGCTAATTGCCTTATACTATGATCATCATGCCCAGCACATGATAGAAGAACATCTCCATTACCAACGTAGCAATCAGGATAATAATCCAAGATTGATAAGCACATAATAAGACGTTGATAGTTAATACATGATATATCTTGTATAAGAAATGCATTTATATACATTGCAAGAATATCATTCTTTTTTAAATTCAATTTGTCTAAATTCTTAAGCATAATATCCCTTATCTGTGAGTCATCTGTGGACATGTGATTGTAGAAAAATTCATGAAGATGCGTATGAAAATTACTGGCGTTTTGAAACTTTAGTAAAAATATATTTAACGCTTCCATAACAACAAAATTTGAGCGATATCTTAAAGCAGCAATTAAAAGTGGTGGAATATCTTTAAGATCTTTTAAAATCAATGAATTGTAGATTATAATCCAAGAGTATAGAAGATTATCCAATTTGAATTCTAATTGATGGGGAGCATCAGTATGTTTTTCATAATCAATACATGTTTCTTCTCTGTATTCTTGAACTTCCTTAGTTCTATCATAATAATTCGATCTTAAATTTACAAATTCTATCCCTATTTTCTTCATTAACCCATTAAAAATCCCAACCATTCCTGGAACTTTAATTAATCTTGGTATCCATAATTTACAAGAAGTTCTATTAACTTGTTTTGCGGAGAAAGTAAACATATGGTAGAGATAAGAAGAAAGACAATCTTTAAGATTACTAGATTCCGATGAACAGACAACTGTTGCAATCGCAACTATTGTAGGACTAGTAATTGAAGCATATTCTCTGTTAAATTGATTTAAAGTTGTTCTCTCAAATATATCATTAATTAATGTCCTTATATTGTCCTCATTTTTATCTGTAATTTTGATATGTTCAATGAAAAATGGTAAAACAACATATTGAAATCGTATATCCCATGTTACGGTTGATAAAAATTGTTGCAGGTAAAATTCATATGGCAAATCATTTAACTTAGTCATTAATTGAAGAAGACTTCTAAAGGCCCGTTTAAGTTCTTGAATTGTATCAGATACACTCCATCTTTCAATAAGATATTTGTACGTCTCGTTAAGAATAAAAATTATATCGTTCAAGAAAACTACTGCTTCTTCATTATTATCATCATAACGTTTATAAACTTCTACAACATCACTGCGTCCTTTGAGAAAAAAGACACACAATTTTTTTAAAAAAGATTCCACCGATTTGACAGTAAGTTTATTGCATTGAAGAAAATAGTAGTATGTCGAGATATCTTCATTAATAACCGATTCTACGGTAATTTCATTAAAAAAAGACACCAATAAAAATTCTCTACCATCTTCAAAAAATTCTCGTTCTAATTTGACATTGTAATAACGGAGAATCATTTGAAAGATAACTCTTTGAGCATGGTTAACATTGATCTTCTCCGGGAATTTGATATACTCTCCTAATAACTTTTTATCGGACACCAACCGGCTTTCCTGAGAATTAATCTTTTTGCTAATAATGTATTCCTAAAAAAATAAGTAATTTCCATTGAAATATTTAATTACCTTAATATCAGAAAACCACGAACATATTTTTGTATCAACAATTTCATCTATAACTCCATAGATATCAACCATTTTGAAGTGAAATTAAAAATTTTCCTATCCTATTGTTGAATGGGTTACAAAATACTTTTAAAAATCTAACGACGAAATGTACGTAATTCACCAATTAACATTTATCATTTGAATATCAAATTTGATAAGACTACCAAATATCTTCCCATTTCATTATAACTTTTACAAAAAGTTTAATCAAAGTTAAAGTCTACTTGCAATAAGAAATATACCACATTCATATTTGGTTCTTTATAATCGCTCTTTTCCTTGCAAAGCACATTCATGAAAATTATGAAAAATTAGATATTTTTTATTTCAATATCTTATCGGAACTACGAAATATTTATTGAAAATAAATCTTGTGATAATTAATACCTTTAAAGTTGTTTTCCAAAAGATTTTTGATAGATAAATCTCAAGACTAGTAATTATATTTTCCCCAGACAAGATTAAAATTCCACTCTATGAAAACATTATCACAGATTAAGACAATTAATGACGAAGATTCTTTATGTCATACCAATATTACAGTTAATCACATAGCATATTCTAAAAAACATACACTTAAATGACAAAAATAAACAGGAGATTAAATCACCATACACCAACTGCAAAGTCTTGAGAAGAACCTTGTATTGGAGAAATGCATGCCAATGATTGATAGTTTGTTTAAAATATCCTGTTAACCACTATCAGTAGTTATTTAACAAAAGGAGAAGGAAATTTTTGTCACTACATAATATTTCATTTAACGAACAAGTAGAGATAGTTTGCTATATTGTAATTTATTATATAAATACATGTCATCAGATTGGATTGTTGACGAGGAACACGTAGCTAAACTTGGTATGGTTTTTATTTAATTTTTCATATTGATTATAGATTTTTTTTAGAATTGAAATTAAAGGAATTGAAGGATAGAAAAGTGACAAGTAGGGAGGTAATTAAACAATTGGAAGAAGTTAACTGTTTTCAATTGTCTTGTGATAACGTGGAATTAAAATTTGAGGACAACTTTGTCGACGATAAAGTTCTAGATAATTCTTGGATAAAGAAGAAAATCGCTCCACAAAATTGTGCGGTGTTAAGTAGCGAGTTGTTAAAGTTACCAGATAACGATAGTCTTGATAAGAGAGACAATGGAGAGCCAAACAATGGAATATGATAGAAGTGAATATTTCCAATGCGCTTACAATAACGCTGACTCTCTCCATATTGATAAAGATGGGAGAAGAATGATACTAGATATTTTTGGGAACCTTTTGTATATTAAAGATGCTCAAATTGAAAGTAGTTATGATCTTCTAAACTTAATTGATAAAGGTGATGGGTTTACAAATGAAGGGAATGTTGTTGAAGTTGTTAGTTCCTGTACGAAGGGTGATAAATTAGCTGTATCGTGGACTGTTTTCAATATGGATTATATTCCTTTATATTCAATATTAACATTATTTGATATTGTTGATGACATCGGAATTGTTGTATGTGTAGGGCAAAAAATTATGGATAGTATTGTAAATTGCACCAATATTGCCTCATTTAATGGAAAAGATTATGCTGTCTTCCAACTACACGATACACTTCCACAAATATTTGAGATTGGAGGAAATAAATTCGAGAATATAAGTGACCCGACAACTGTTTCACATATCTTCCGTGACTATCCAACTAATTCAACATATGTAAGGACAATATTTTATTCTGATGATCAGTATGATTTTTGTATTGCTTTCAATGACACAGGAAAGCTTTACATAACAGTTGCGTCAAAAGAAAAATTTCTGACAAGAAGAATTAAATGTTTTAATAGAGTGCTTAGCTTTATCAAATTTTTCAAGGAGAAAGGAAACTCTTCAATATACAAGTTAATAACAACTGAAGGAGATGGACCTGTTTACCATTATAATATTGAAGTTAATGACGGCGATTTTATGGAGACTTTAAGTTATCAAGATAATACATGGGACAATTATGATCTTGTTACAAATATTGATTTTAATTCAGATATGTCTGAATATAGCATAAGTACTTATGGTGGTGGAGTTTTTGTTTACAAATACTTTTGGAATCACTCAACACTTCATCACATTTTTCGTGTAGATTGTCCTATTACAACAATCAAATATATCGATGATTCTTCATATGCAATTCTTTCTAACAGTGGATTGCATATTTATAAAAGAATATCATAGAGTGCAGTTTTCACGGAGCTTTAAGGATTCTTTTATTTTTATCTCAAATTTTCGTCAAAATTGAAGATAATTTTTAATGCATAATGAATTTTTTAAGTGTATTTCTACTGTAATGATCTAAAAGTTAATATTATTCCGAATCTATTAGAAAGGTGTATTATTTGTAATTTGTCTACATTATTATACTACTAAAAAATATCGAAAATAAAAAAAATTATTTATAAAACAAGGAAAAAAATATTTTATTAGTCTAAATTCTATTTTCTAACTAAATTGTTAATATAGTAACGAAGTTATTAAATATTAACCCGAAGGTTCACGATGTTTCCAGTAGGAGTCAGAACTCATCTCAGTTAGTCTTGATTTTGTTCTGTCAAAAGCGAATAATTCTTCAGCACCAGTAAAAATACTAGCAGCAGCAGATTCATCTTTATCTTTAATTTGAAGGTCATCCATTAAAAATCTCTGAGAATCGCTTAGTCCCTCATTTTTTTGATCCATATCAAAAAGATTTTGCAATGGGACATCAGCTGATAATATGACACGAACCTATAGTGATATTATATAATTATTAAATATTAAAAAAAAATTTACCTTTTGATCGTAAAATGTATCTATCATAGTAATAAATCTCCTGCATTCACTTAAAAGAGTCTGGTTAAATTGTGGTACATTCCTAACTATTATTGAATGAAATGTATTTGCTAAAACTAAGTAATCCATAGCACCTAATGGTTTAACACATAAATCTTCGAAATTAAAATCGGCTACTCCACCAGCACATTTGGAAACTTGAATATTTCTATTAAGCACATTAAAAATTCTTTTGCCTACTTTTTCATTTTCTTTTGTAATTAGAAGTTTAAAAGTATTATCAAGTATATTAGAAGTCTCTTTATTATCGTTAAGATGATAACATCTATTAGGTCCTTTAGAAGCTGTTAAAGTACGATAGTCTATTTTTGAATCTAGATTAAGTACAATACATCTATCTTTAATAAGATCAATAAATGGAATAAATTGATGTCTCTGAAGACCATTCTTATATAAATCATCTGGAACTCTATTTGAAGTACAAAATAAGACTAATCCTCTGTCAAATAATTCATTAAACAGTCTTTTGAGAATCATGGCATCAGCAATATCAGTTACCTGAAGTTCATCAAGGCACAATAATTTTGATCTATCAACAATTTCATCGGCTATCTTTGGTACCAAATCAAGATGTTCTTTGTGACTTGATCTACTATTAGAATTTAGTGATAATTTTAATTGATGCAATTGTTTGTGAAACTTTTGCATGAAAGAATGAAAATGAACCCTATCTTTTAATTGTATATCAATGTTATCATAAAAAAGATCCATTAACATTGTCTTTCCACATCCAACGGTACCCCATAGATATATTCCTTTACAATTTTGTTGTGTAAAAGTTTTTTTTGTATTTAAAATTTTAGAAAATAACTGAAAGGATGATTTTGTTGACTTCAAATTAATCACATCATCATGTAATTTATCAATACTACTTATAATATTCTTTTGAAACTCGTCATTTTTTAAATTACCTTTTTCAACTTCTCTTAGATACGAGGTTAAGATTTTACCATTACCCAAACTTGAAGAAAATGTACGTGTTAAAATTCTATCTAAAAAAATTTAAAAAAACAGAAAAGAGGTTAAAAAAATACCATATTTTGTTAGTAAAAGTTGAAGTATATTTGAGTAAGTATTGGGATAATGCATTAGAGAAATATAAGAAAAAAGGATTGTGTGATGATGTTGAAAATATGACTATATGTCTACATTTATTTATATTATACGAAAATTTTTATATGTGGGGGAAAATATGTATGGAATAACGTCAACAATGTAATTGTCTTTGAATGTATGTCTGAGTGATAAGGTTGTTATATAATAGTGGGGAGTTTATTTTAAAAATTTAAAGAATATCAAGTTTTGGTTACTTTTTGACAAGATTATTTTAATTTAATAATTTATTATAATAAAACAAAGTATTGAAAAATTAATTTGGTATTTGATAATAAAAAAGTTATATATTTAGCAACCTGTCATCCTTAATGTTTTAAAAAAAACATTATTCCAATGATAAAAAGTTGTTGAAAAGTGTTTACTTTTTTAATGATAAATAACATTTTAATAAATAACAATAATGATAAACAAATAACATATTCATAATCAGCGTAAAATTTTGAATCTATTGATATATAAATTTGTTAAAAATTCAAAAAATTTTTTTTTTGTTGATAATCAATTAACCTATATCTTTCTTAAATACTAAAATTTCAAGAATCTGTTCCATGCGTTTGTAGAACAAATTCGTGGCTACAAAATGAGATATCAACCATTTCTGTAACTTATATACACACTTCAATAAATATTATTAAATTATTTTAGTCAACGTCAATAAAATATGAAAAAAATTATTAAAAATATTAATTTTTAGACAATAAAACAAAATTTAAAAAATCTGTACCATGCGTTTGTAGAACAAACTCTTGGCTACAAAACGAGACTATAACCATCTCTATATCTTAAGTACAAGCTCCAATAAATATTTCTAAAGATTTTCATTCAGGTATGGAAAAATTTTTTGAAAATTATTTTAAAATTTTTAAATTTATATAAATCCACAATAAAACAAAATTTAAAAAATCTGTCCCATGCGTTTGTAGAACAAACTCTTGGCTACAAAACGAGACTATAAACATCTCTGTATCTTAAGTACAGGCTCCAATAAATATTCCTAAAGATTTTCATTCAAGTATAGAAAATTTTTAAAAATTTATTTTAATTTTGAATAATTTTACTAAAAAGTAATATTTCGAAAATCTGTCCCATGCGTTTGTAGAACAAACTCTTGGCTACAAAATGACACCTTAACCATTTCTGTAGCTTAAGCACAGGCTTCAATAAATATTCCTAAAGATTTTTATTCAAGTATGGGAAAATTTTTTAAAAACTTATTATTAATTTTTAAATTTAAATAATTCCACAATAAAACAATATTTAAAAAATCTGTCCCATGCGTTTGTAGAACAAACTCTTGGCTACAAAACGAGACTATAAACATCTCTGTATCTTAAGTACAGGCTCCAATAAATATTCCTAAAGATTTTCATTCAAGTATAGAAAATTTTTAAAAATTTATTTTAATTTTGAATAATTTTACTAAAAAGTAATATTTCGAAAATCTGTCCCATGCGTTTGTAGAACAAACCCTTGGCTACAAAATGACACCCTAACCATTTCTGTAGCTCAAGCACAGGCTTCAATAAATATTCCTAAAGATTTTTATTCAAGTATGGGAAAATTTTTTAAAAACTTATTATTAATTTTTAAATTTAAATAATTCCACAATAAAACAATATTTAAAAAATCTGTCCCATGCGTTTGTAGAACAAACTCTTGGCTACAAAACGAGACTATAAACATCTCTGTATCTTAAGTACAGGCTCCAATAAATATTCCTAAAGATTTTCATTCAAGTATTGAAAATTTTTAAAAATTTATTTTAATTTTGAATAATTTTACTAAAAAGTAATATTTCGAAAATCTGTCCCATGCGTTTGTAGAACAAACCCTTGGCTACAAAATGACACCCTAACCATTTCTGTAGCTCAAGCACAGGCTTCAATAAATATTCCTAAAGATTTTTATTCAAGTATAGAAAATTTTTAAAAATTTATTTTAATTTTGAATAATTTCCTTAAAAAGTAATATTTTGAAAATCTGTCCCATGCGTTTGTAGACCAAACCCTTGGCTACAAAATGACACCCTAACCATTTCTGTAGCTCAAGCACAGGCTTCAATAAATATTCCTAAAGATTTTTATTCAAGTATAGGAAATTTTTAAAAATTTATTTTAATTTTGAATAATTTCCTTAAAAAGTAATATTTTAAAAATCTGTCCCATGCGTTTGTAGAACAAATTCTTGGCTACAAAATGACACCCTAACCATTTCTGTAGCTCAAGCACAGGCTTCAATAAATATTCCTAAAGATTTTTATTCAAGTATAGGAAATTTTTAAAAATTTATTTTAATTTTGAATAATTTCACTAAAAAGTAATATTTCAAAAATCTGTCCCATGCGTTTGTAGAACAAACCCTTGGCTACAAAATGACACCCTAACCATTTCTGTAACTCAAGCACAGGCTTCAAAAAAAATTATAATTTAACCACAATCACGTTTAGTTTAATAGAAATATAATTTCATGTTTAAATGCTTTTTTTTCAATTTTATTTCTGTAATAATCTTCTTCATTGTTTATTTTCTATTAAAAAGTTGTAATTAACTTATATTTTTTGTATATTTGTATAAATACTGTAATAGTAAACAAATAAATAACTAACGTAAAGATTACTTGGAATTTTGTCACTGTAACTTTTATCCTAAGAAGAAAATTTTGTTTACTTCATTTTTTAGGTGTTTACACACAACTTTTTTAAAATATAATTTTAAAAATAGATTCCCCATGTTAAATTACATATACTTGTAAATTTTTAAGGCATAATAATCATTTTAAAATTTCTACAAATTTAGATGGCAGGTTGCTATATATATTATATTATTTTTTAATTTAATATTTTTTTTAAAATAATTTTATAATTATTTGGAAAATAATGTTGATTTCTGATCATTATATAATATTGAACCAACTTTTTAAAGACTAAAAAACTATTGTCTACATATACGCAATATGCAAATATATATTATCATTAAAAATAATAATTATTATTAAATAACATGTATAAAAATGTTTTGAGACAACTACTGTATTTTTAATAAGTTTATCGTGTAATTAGGATGGAGACAGGTAATTTAAATGTTATTCATAACAAAAATAGCTTTTCTTCCTTAAAATATTATGTCTAGTTTAATTTAATTAATTAAAAATAGCACAAAAACATTTTGATAAAAGTTTTTCTCGAATAATACTAAAATTTGATTGAATGAATTCTACTAAAAGTTGTGATAAACTTCCAAATTGGTTTGATATTTTTCAACTAACGTATGGAATCCCTTTAATATTGCTACATATTTATATCTATATTATATATACATATGGTTTTTTTATGAAAGTTAAGTTATTTAATAATCAATTTTATAAGATCCAATATATTCACTTAATATTCACAATATTATCATATTTTCAAGCATTTATATTTTTTAAATTACCTCGATTTAACACATTCAGCAATTTTTTTTTAAATTCTATTGTTTCTAAAGTGGATTTCTTTACACAATATGTTTTTGCTAATATAATTTATATTGGATCATTGTATTTTACAATTTACAGGTATACAGCATTATGTATGCCAACAAGATTCCTAACTGTGAGTTTATTTTAAAATATTTTCATATATAAAAATTTAGATGTGGAAAAACAGTACTATTGTAAAAATGTTTTCATTTCAATTTCTGATTTCTGTTATTATTGAAATTCCATTTATATTTTTTAACTCTCAATATGGTATTATAAGATGTAACAGAATATATAATAATTATGTTGATACCATTATTGCTCTTATAGTAAATGTAAAAGATTTGATAATTTTATTTGTAATTACGATAACGTCATTGGTACTAAATATTCTTATGATACTAAAATTAAAATCTAAAGATACAGAAAAAAACACTCATTTTGAATTATCAATAACAATATATACAGTCATCAACTTTGTGGGAATGTTTATGATATTTATAAATACAGTTTTAAGTATACTTGGAGATATTCTAAAATTTTCAGAGTTAAAATTATTTGCTACTCGATCGGCTCCATTTGTATTTGATGTTGCTACACTTCTTTATACTCCAATATTTGCGATCTATAGGTAAATTATTTATTTGTTTTTATTTATTTTTTCTTTTTTAGTAAAGATTTAAGAGTAGAAATATCAAAAAATATGTTTACATTTTCTAGAAAAAGTTCAATTACTCCAGTTAAATTATTATCAACTCAACGACATAGTATTCGGAGGTCAAGTAAAAATACACAAAAATAAAACTTAAAAAAAAACTAAATATATTAATAAATTGTTGATATTATACTTAATTAATTTACTAACAATTTAACGAAAACCTTAAAGTCTAAATTTTAGTAATAACAGAGAATTAATTAAATGTCTAAAGATGCGATAAAGTTTATAAACAAAAATAATGATAACCAAAATTGTAGTTAAAATAATTTCACTATTAAAATGTAAATAAATTCATTGCAATTAAATTCATTATACCTTGTAGTAGAGTAGAACATCATTGTAATTCTTTTTTTATAAATATTATTATATTGAACGTAGTGAAATGACGATCATAAAATATGTAAAAGAAGGTACAATTTAGGTCATCTACCCCTTTTCATGCATCCATCTTTAATATCAGTTGTGTTAAATTGTAAAAATATATTCTATTCATTAGGAAAATTTCTACATATGTATAAAAATTTAATATGAAGTTTATCCCGAATCCTTTTGGAATTCTACAAGATTTTCTAGCCACAACATTTTATAGGTATGTTTTCAATTTATATTATAAAAATGATAACGAAATTATTGTATATTTAGATATGGAGAAATAATATCTTATAATCCAAAACCATTCATAATATGTCCTTTAATCCTAACAGTAGTTTTATCATTTGGTTGTCTATTCATCCAAACACAAGACGATTTACGGTTTCTTTATTCCCCGGAAAATTCTTTATCACGCTTTGAGTATCAAATTCACAAAGAATTTTCTGGTGACTCAACCAATCAAAGTTATATTGCAATTGCAGTGGAATCAATTGAAAAAAATGGTAATATTTTAGTTAACAAGACTATTGACGAAATAATGAAATTTAATCAATTTGTTAAAAAGAATTTAAATTTTACAATAGATGGAAATGAGTATAATATGAATAAAAGTTTTTGTCATAACTTAGAAATTTGTTCCTTGGCTAATTCTCAAGTTGAAATATTTTTTAGTGTAATGAAGTCTGAAAGATTAAGGAAAGATCCACGAGTAAGAGTTGAATTTCCTATGCTACATTTTTTTGAAAATAAAATCTTTTTACCATCAAATTTTTATGGTGTCACATTGGACAGTGATAAAAATATTAAAAAAATTGAAATGGTTCACTTAGTATTTTTTGTTAGCTCTGTAGGTGATCATTCCTCTGAAACGGTTTCTGTTGCGGTTGAAAAATCTATTAGGAAGTATTTAGAGGAAAATACTAAAAGAATTAAATATTCAATATTTAGTTTATCAATTTTAAAAGATGAAATGCAAAAAAATACCACATATACTTTTCCGTATATATCGTTAACAGTTTTTTTATTACTTACATTTACAGTTGGCTCTACAATGACAGGAGATTGGATTAGTAGCAAACCAGTAGAAGCTTTAACTGGTATTTTCGTATCATCTATGGCAATTTTATCATCATCTGGTGTTTTATTTTTTCTTGGCGTACCATTTATTAATCAAGTAACAGTAATGCCATTTTTAGCTTTTACAATTGGCGTTGATGATACATATGTCATGCTTGGAGCATGGCAAGATACCAAAAGAACATTATCTCCATCAAAAAGAATGGCATTGTCCTTAGAGGAAGCTGGTACAGCAATATCGGTAACATCATTAACGTCAATTTTATCATTTGGTATCGGAACATTCAGTACAACTCCAGCCATATCAATATTTTGTAAATTTATAGCATTAGCTATATTCTTTGATTGGTTTTACCAAGTAACATTATTTGCTGCAGTTATGGCATTAGGTGGTAAAAGAGAAGCAGCTGGTTATCATTGTATTTTATTTTATAAAAAAATGTCAAAAGAAGAGATAGCATTATCAAAAGCTACAAATTTCATCTCACCAACACATAACTTTTTTGCTAACAAATTATCACCGTTTTTATGCAAAAAATCAGTACGAATATTTTTTGTTTCTATTTATCTACTTTATATTTATTTAGCGTTTTATGGTTGTAGTTTGCTAAAACCTGATTTAACACCATCACGTCTTCTTGTTGACGATTCACCGTTAGCTCATTATTTAGAAAGTGCAGAATCTAAAATATGGTCAGAAGGTGTTATTGGAAGAGTTTATGTTAATAATGCACCAGATTTTAGTAAAGAACCCGAAAAAGAAGAGGAATTTATGAGAATGGTTGAAGATTTAGAATCTACACCATTCTCAATTGGTAAAAATTCAACACAATTATGGTTAAGAGAATTTTCAAACTATAAACAATATTTTTGGGTTGAAGATGAAAAATTTTATGACCAATTAAAAGACTTTTTAAAGGTATCATTTAATTCACAATGGCAAATATTTCTAAAATGGGGAGAAGTCCCAGGAGAACCAAAAAAGAAGTATGTTAAAAAATTTTTTTTCACAACAGCATTTAAAATAAAAGATTGGAATGTTAGAACGCAATTATTATTACAATGGAGAAATATAACAAGCCATTATCCACAGTTTCAAGCATTGGTATTTGATGAAAATAACTTTTATTCAGATCAAATGATTGAATTAAAATCAACAACATTATCATCACTTGGTACAGCAATTTTTGCTATGATATGTGTTTGTATATTATTTATTGGTAATAGTTCTATAGTCTTTTGGGTGGTATTTATTATGATCTCAATGGATATTGGTACAGCAGGATTCTTATCATTATGGGGTGCTGATCTTGATCCAACAACTGTTGTTAATATTTTAATGTCAATAGGATTATGCATTGATTTTGCTACACATGTGGGTTATCGTATATATAGATCTCCATTTAGGCATCCAGATAAAAGGATTAGCGATTCCCTTGGAGCAATAGGATGGCCTGTCGTTCAAGCGGGAACATCAACATTTCTAGCAATTGTTGTCATGATGTTAGTTCCTGCAAATGCTGTTAGAATGTTTGCAAGAACCAATATTCTTGTTGTTTGTGTAGGAATCTTTCATGGTCTATTTCTTTTACCTGTTATTGTAAGAAGTTTTGTTTCAACATTTGATCACAAAATAGCAATATATGATCAGAAGGCGTTACAACATGAAATATTAAAGCAAGGAGTAGAATTGTCAACAGTATCTCCTTATAATAATCTAACAAAACATGAATAATAAATAAATTTAAACTTTTTTAATTATTTTCTTAATAAAAATAAATATTTATCACTTTTTTTAAATGATGCGCACAAAACTTTTTTTTTGACATCCATATATAATTAAATTTTTGATTTACATCAAACAGTATAATATATAGTATATATTTTTATACATTACTATAATTAAAATTCCATTCCCCTTATATAATATATTGTGAAATTAACCATTATCAATAAATATATTACTAAAACTTCACATGTTTAATATAGTAATTATATATAGATAGATTGATGTGAGATTAAGTATAAACATTTTTGTAGTTGACCTCTCATATATATATATTGTACATATATAATAATTATTAACGTTTCATTAAATAAAAACTTACTATCAATGATTTTCGAAATTAATGTTAAAAAATTTAGGAAATGAAAAAAGATTAGAAGGTATTTTAAAATAATTATGGATATTGTGTTTATTTCCTTATCTATATTTACTTTCCTATTTTACATTGTAATTATTTATTCAATCACTAAGCATTTACACTTTTTCTTTTTCTAACCTTCTATAAGAAGTGGAGGAGAGGATGATAAGGATTGTGAAAAATACGTTGGTACATTGTATATATATTTTAATCTATGACAATTTATAAAAATGACGTTATGATGATTTATGAAAGGAAAAGTTGATTAAAAATTTATTTCCTACATATTTTAATAAATCATTTGTTTTTTTTTAATTAATATTAAATTCTCATGTGATATTTTTAATGTTTAAAAGTTATTTTTATGTATACATTTTAATTATCATATTTTTTTTAGATAATTGATAATAAAATATGGGTAGGAAGAGTAATTTAGATAAGAGAAGACTCTTTAAAAACCAAAATTATGAAAAAATTAGAGCAGAATGTATTAAAAAAAAATCTCTGTTTGTAGATATTGAATTTCCACCAACAAATGCATCATTATTTTTGGATGAAAAAAAAAGTAGTGATATTATTTGGAAAAGACCTGGTGAACTCGTTTCAAATCCTCAATTATTTGTTGAAGGTGCCGAACCAAATGATGTTACCCAAGGAATACTAGGGAATTGTTGGTTTGTATCTGCATCATCTGCTTTAACTCATAATAAGTATTTAATGAAAAAAGTTATACCAAATGAACAAGATCAGGAATGGAGAAAAGGAAATATATATACTGGTTGTTTTAGGTTTTGTTTTTGGCGTTTTGGAGAGTGGCTTGAGGTAGTCATTGATGATTTACTACCAACTAAAGATGGTGAACTCCTTTTTGCACGTTCTAAATCATCAAATGAATTTTGGTCTGCCCTCCTTGAAAAAGCATTTGCAAAATTATTCGGTTGTTATGAAAATTTAGTTGGTGGACAATTAGCTGATGCTTTACTTGATGTTTCAGGTGGTGTTCCGGAGACAATTCGTATAAATAAATTTATGAATAACCCATCAATTAAAGGAAGTAAAATCAATAAATTATTTAAACATCTACAGCGTGAATTTGACAATGGAGCACTTCTCGTTGCAGCAATAGCGGTAATTATTTTAATATTAACCTTTTTCTTATCTTTTATTTAATTTTAGGCTCAAAATAAAGAAGAGATTGAACAAAGTTTAGAATGTGGATTAGTAAAAGGACACGCTTATGCTGTCACCGCAGTCCGTTACATAGATTTGGATGCAAAGAATGCTTCATTCAAATATTTTAGTAAATTTGAAAGAAAAATGATGATACGACTTCAAAATCCATGGGGAGAAAAAGAATGGAATGGTTCGTGGTCCGATGGATCTGAAGAGTGGAATCAAGTAACTGACTCGCAAAAAGCAGATTTAGGCATAACTGTTGAGGAGGACGGAGAATTTTGGATGCCATTTAATGAATTTATAAATTATTTTACAGATATTAGTGTTTGTAGACTTTTTAATACCTCAAATCCAGAATGTTCCGATCCATCATTTAAAGAATCTCGATTTATAGACCAATGGTCGAATAACGGTGGTAAGAGCGGTGCTCCAAATGATAGAGCTGGTGGATGTTTGAATTTCCAAGCAACTTGTTGTCTAAATCCTCAATATATGTTTGATGTAACCTCTGATGACAATGATGCTATTCTTGCATTAACACAAAAAGACGAAAGTGAAGGTGTCAAGGAACGTGAATCATTTGTAACAATTGGTATTTATGTTATGCGGGTAGAAATAAATAGAGAATGCCGTATACATCAACCTCTAGAAGTTATTGCCACTTCCGATTATACACCATCCAGAAGTACCTATCTCCATTTACAGAATCTCAAAAAAGGAAGATATATAGTTATTCCATCAACATATGCTCCAAAAGAAACAGCAAAATACTTACTAAGAGTCTTTACCAAAGGTTGTAGCAAAATCCGTTGCCTCCAAAATCATATTTATCATCCATCAAAAGTTTTTAGTTGTTATCCACCAAAATGTATTATAAGAATTACGGTTCAAAATTTTGAACTTGAAGAAAAACAACCCAATTATTGTATACATTATTGTATTATAAAATCAAATGGTCAACGGGTAAAATCAAGAAAATTGACGAATGCTTTGAATTTTGAAGAACACTTCATATTCCATAGTTTAATGTGGGAGAAGACATTCACTATCCAATTATGGAGACAACAGCATAAAAGAAAAATCCTATTGGGAGAGAGAAAATTCACTGAGCGTGTCGAAAACGACAAACACTCATACAACTTAAACCTAACAATAAAAAACAAAAATATAGAAAAAACAGTAGGACAAGTCTACTTAGAGATATGTTCTTACGATGATCCGATGTATCTATGATAATCATTGTTAATACCATAATATTTAAATTATCAATAAAAATGATATAAACTTTAAAAAAAATAAATTCTACTGTATGTTTTTGGAGAATTGTTCTGTTGCTTTGTCTCGTGACGAAAGACTTCTTTGTTATTAATACTATTTCCCACTTTTATATTATTTTTAATAACTACTTGCAATGTCTACTTTCAAGGAGTGTAAGCTTGTGGACGATTTCTATGGATTGTTTGAATTTTCTGCTGCTGATAAAAATTGCAAATCAGGTAAGTTGCCATGTAGTTTTCTAAAAATTTTAATTTTTTAGATACCGGAAATTCACTAAACCTCGTAATTGTGAAAAGATCTCGAGGTAGTGATGTCGTTGTCGGGAAGAAGGAATTCTCTTGGCCAGATTGCTCAAAACCCGAAACTATAAAATATGATAGTGATAATGGTGTACTAGTAATGGAATCGCCATCATATGTTGGGGAGTTGTCTCTTAAACTACCAAAAGATGGTATTGCTGTTGGAAAAAAAGATAGAGAGCCTGTCAAAATCTTCGAAGGCTTTAGCAAGGAACTTGTTGAAGTGTCTGAGACTCCCTTCATTGTCCAGAAGTTGCGGAAAGTTTTGAATCATAAAGAAAAAATAAATTGGGATGAATTGAATAAGGGATTTCAAGAATTCCTTAAGTCTTCAACTCTTCTGATTGATCCGTTGAGTGATGAGGAGCAAGACCACCTGATAGATCTAATTTTGAAGAACCACAAAAAGGGACTTCCAATACTAAAGGCAGCGTTACATGGAAATTTCCTTTCTGTAGAAAATTATTCTAAGTTGTTAGAGAAGTTATCAGACAGTAAAGATTTGGAGATTCTTGAATTATTGGTGTGTGAAAGTTCTTCTTCTCTAACTAACAAGGCATTCACTAAACTCATAAAATTCTCAGTTGAGATGAATGATGATAGTGGATTTGAATTTTTTAAAAAACTTCTGTCCAAAGGATTCGGATCAAACATGCTGGCTGCTGAACTCGATGAACATTTATCAGTGGATGATGCTGTAAAGTTATTAAACTGGTTGATCTGTATGCCTTTCAACAAAAACCAAGATAGTTCATTTGGGAATTTGATTGAATTCGCCAGTATTCTTTTGGACTCACACTTCCATAAGTTTGTTTGGGATGACTCATGCCATGATCTGCTAAGAAGATTTTACATTTGGACACAATCTTGGATTTCCTTAGCAGAGTCATTTACATCATTTAAAGAATCTTCTGAGATCATGAAAGCACTATCCACCCATATGGAGGATCTTCTAAACTACAATACTGGTTACACAATCTCCAAAGTAACCCTTTCATGTACCCCCTTGTGTTAGTTATTGTTTGTTTATATTGTTATTGTTTTTTTTTGTTGTATTTTAATAATTGTATTATATCGAGTGTATATTGTTTATTAATAGAATAAAGTGATATGATGTGCATATTTAGTTTATATACTGTTTATCTAAAAAGATTATCATTCATTGGTCAGTAGTGATTTTGTATTATAGTAACATTACTCCAACAATTTTTGTTTAAATATTTTGTCATTGGTTTTATCAGTTAACAAATATATAAAAGAATTTATTTATAAATATTTATTTCTACAATACAGTGTAGTTTTTTTCCACATGATTAGATTGTAAGATGAAAATAAATTCGCTAAGGATTGCACCAGGTTTTCCTGGATTAGAGGATCATCAACAAATACAAATATTAGTTGTAAATTTAGGTGAAGATATTTTGATTGGTGGTGAATCTAGTTTTTATAAATTACTAAATCGATTGAATGACCACTCAGTTAAGAAGGGTTTGTTGAAAGTATAATAAATGATTTTTATATAATTTTAGTTGGGGATCAAGAACCTCATTATGTATATATTAAATTTGTTACACAAAATGATCCATTGAATCTGAAATTTGCTAATCTTCAAGTCTACAGAAGGATATTTGCTGTTATTGGTGTAGCTTTTTTAAACGAGAAAAATAATATTAGCGAGATATATGAAAGGTATAAGAATATTAAAAAAAATTGTGATGAAGATGCCTTAGTTGATAATAGACTTCTAATATTTGGTGGTGAAAAACAAGAAATTGATGGAGAAAATTTAAGAGAAATTATTTACTATGAAAGTTTCAAAGAAGCTCCAACATTTAATTATGATATTCAAGGATTACTAAAAAATGTAATTATTATTTTACAAAGTAAACGTCTTGAAGACACAAATGAAGTTAAAAGATGTCCATTGTTATCAGGAGAAGAGAAATATCAGGTTGGTTTAGATAAACAATCAAAAAGTTATAAAAAAAAATGTATCGGAAGATTAAAAAAACAAGTTGGTGATCTTCACATGCTTCTTGGGTTACCAGCAAAAGCTGTTGACATTTATAATACGGCAATAGAAAATCTAAAAAGTGCAAATGATTTATTATGGCTTGCTGCAGCATATGAAGGATTAGCTGTTGCGAGTTATTATTCCTTAATTGGTAACGAACCCTTAATTGAAGGTAAGAAAAACACTGTTCAGAGAAATCATACAATAAATGATTTTGATGCCAAAGATAGTGATGGATCGTATAAGAGTATTAGAAGACATTCTAGAAGGAATTCAGATGAATCAACGAAAAGTTTAAACACAAGTTCAGATGAAAGAGTAAAATTTAAAGGATTTCTAAAAAATATTGGAAAATTGACTATTGGTAATAGAGGGTTTCTGGATATTCCTAGCATAATGGATAAATTTATACAATCAATAGAAAACTTTGAAAGATTTTCATACTCTGCAAAAATAGAATATCAATGTGTCATCAAAGCAGCATCATTATTATTTTGGGAGCATGATTATATTAGATGCGAAGCATTTCTTAGAGAACACATTGGAAAATACCTAGATGATAGTTTTGTTACATTTAATAACTTCGAAAAAAGTTCCATATGTGTTGATTGTTCAATTATTTTCAAAGAAATGAATTTTAAAAGAAAACATGCCTTTTTTTCAAGACTTGCTGTTTTATTTAGACTACATGTAAGTGATGAAGAACCAAGAACAGAAAATGATTACAAAAATGTTTATCCATTATTATATAATACATTAACTGGATATGGTATACAACTAAAATCACCATTAGATATCAATAAAAAAGAGGTAAATAGTAGTATATCAGGACCTAGTCAAATACAAGTCAAAGCTATTCAAGAAGTTTTTATGTCCTCATTACGAGGTGGTTTAGTTCACTCATCAATACGACATCTATGTTTTCTACTTCAAAATTACTATGAATTACTAGATCAAAAAGCTATAGATTCAATGTTGGAAGAATTAAAAAAATTAACAAATAAATTAGAAGATAAACATAATTTAAATCAGATCATACAATTAGATTACTGTAATGTTCTTATACCTGCAGTTCAATGGACAAGATTTCCAAAAATTATAGGTGTTGAGTTGAAACCATTAAAAAATAATTTGGATATTAATATAATCACAAAAAGTGGAGGTTATGGTGATACACACAAAATGAATAAGTGTCATTTCAAACCTGTAGTTGCACGCCGATATACACCGTAAAGACAGTCATTTTGACCTTTTATGATTAAATTTGGATTATGCATAATGAGAACATTGTCTTTTGCATTTACTGCTCTTAATTTAATTGTTAGCTCGTACAAGTAATTTTTGAATATGAGGACATAGTGAAATAAATACTGCAATCTTACGAAATTGCATATGCACAAATTAATAAAAAACTATTGCAAAAACATGGAAATCGTAAATTTTATAATACAGGACAAATGCTTATTATGACAATTTTATAATTAAAATTGATATGAACTTAAAAACTGTTTCTTTTTTTAATCTGGCCTTTATATATATATGATTGTCATCGTTTTTTTTACACATGGTACGTGACAATATATATAATAAAAAAGAACTATTAGGTATACGACAAAAATAAAGTAAAAAAAGGTTTTTTTTTTGACAAAATATACTATTTGAATAGTAAATTATTATTTAGAAATATTTTAAAAATTTTTCTTTACCAATTTTGTAACATTTTATGCTCATAAGTTGTATATTTACTACTAGAAATGTTGTAATACTATACAATATTGTAAGATTTCGAATTTTTAAAAAAAGATAAATTTTTTTAAATAATGATATTAGAAAATGTTCCGGAAATATGTTTATAAAAGATTATTAAAAAAATTATTGTAAAAATTTTAAATTAATTTAGTTAATTCGCCAACCACAATTTTCACTTCGTTATAAACAATATATTTCTTTAGGAAATAGAACAAAATACGGCAAAATAAAATTTTATTATATATAAAAAGTGCGTCTTACAAATTTATTTATATTATACCTTTAAAAATTTATCTAATTTTTTATAGTTTTTCCATAATAAAAACTAAAACGTTGACATTTGTGAATGTTTTTAGAATTTAATTACTAAAAACTAAAAATTTCTAATAAAGAAAGTGTGTAAGTTTAAATTCATTGGTTCTTATATGAAATGTGTTGAACTGGATTTTGTAGTACCCAATTTTATTATAGTAAAGCTGTTGGTTTAATTGAGAGATCATAAAAAATTAGTTTATCCTCTTGATGCTATATCTGTACTAACAACGATAATGTTTTTGGAACAAAAGTTTTTTTATTAAATCGGAAAGCTCATATTGCTGAAGATCTCCATAAAGACATTCATTGTCTATGCTAATAACTGCTGATAATTCTACGGAAATTTCCTTTTTTCTGACAAAAATAATTGTTCTTTCAAGATTTTATTGTGATTCATGTAATAAACTAAGTAATGCACACAATTTTGTTTCATGAATCGGAGCTGGTAACATGATACTACAAATATTATCACCAATAGCTCTATGATATTCTTAATCTTTTCAACATAGTTTTATCCAACAATTTAAACTTTATTGTTCTAAATTAATTATTGAGTTTGACGAAACAATTATCTTCTAAATCTTATAAAATTGAGCTTCATTAAATTCTCGAAAAAGTCATTTTAAAACATTCTACCAGCTTCTTCCATTGCTACTGTTTTTTAAAAAATTAATAATATTTTACCTCTATTCAACATTTTGAGAATTCCTTCTGATGTAGCAATTAAAACAATTGATCTAAGAGAAACTTTGTATATACTGATTATTTTTTTATAATGATATCTGTTTTTACATCTCTATTTTGCATATTTTTAGAGGACAAGCTACATTCAAAAGATTATCCTTGAAATCAACTGCTCTGATAGTGCTAGCATGATTAGATTCTTTTTTGATGGAAACCAAAAAAAGCAAGTGGTTGTTCTAAGACCAACATTTATTTTTTAAAGAATCGGTTCATCAGATAGAATATGTTCTTTTATGTAACAACGATATATTTAATCGCATTCTGTTTTATAGTTTTCATTTTCTATTGCTTGAAATATAAATGAAAAATCATCTCAAACAAAATATCTTTCAGCACTTTGTTCACCAAATATGATTGCTTTATTTTTTTTAAATGATTCTCACCAGGATAACTAAAGTCACGCATTTTTAAATATTTTTTCATAGTATTTAGACTTTTTTGTTCATCTTTATGGAAGAATAGCCTACTTTAACAGTTTACTATAATAAGTCATAAAAACGTTATATTCTTCTTGCTCTTTTACAACTTTTTATTTATTTGATGCCTATGTGAGAATATTAAACTTTAGATTGTATGAAGGAAACAAATTAAAACTTTCATTATCCCATGTGATCCTATATATTACTTTAGTAGTCAAATTAAATTAATATAAATTGAAATCGTGAATTTAACTTTTACCTCCTTCGTAATTTGAAATAAACACGAAAGCATCAGATGAAATCTATGTGGCACTAAAAATAGAAGAATTTAAATATGTCATTTGTTTTCATAAACTACCATCTATTGAAATAAGAAAAATTTCTGTTCTTGAGATATCAAGAAGATTTAGAAATGATAATTGGTAAAAATCTTCTATTTTTCTTTTCTTTTTGGTATGTAACGTATATAAAAATTATATTGACTGTTGGAACTCCACGAAGGTAAACCTTCGTACCTTTCAATATTTGTAAATTTTTTTTATTTATAACGATCTTCTTTCATTACCTATATATTTAAAGTTATATTTTTTTTGAAGTATATGCTATTTAAAAAATATCCGAACTTGATGTTCCTTTACCATTGTATGAGAAACCGTTTGTTAAAGAAGAAATAATGATACCATATTTATAAACTTTATAAGTATCAAAATCAGAGAAAATATTCTTTAGAAGTGATTTTCAACATATTTTATCTATTAATGCATTTTGTGTGTTCCATTACTCTGGAAAATTTATACAAGCATGTTTTCAAAATTCTAAAATATATCATATAATAAATTGATGATAGAAATCTCCCACTTGTATTTAATCATAATTCATTACTTTGATAAAAAATATGCTCTGCAAACCAGATGTGACCTGTCGAAGGCAGGTCTAAAGCTTGTAATTCTAAAATCTTCTAAATTACTTCAAATTTAGGGATATACACGCGATTTACTATCCCTGATTCAATAAACTTAAAGTAACAAATATGCTAAAGTTTTAATTTATTTAGTAAATCAGGCACCAAAAAGTAAAAAATAGTTTACATTTAAAAAATTAATTTATGAATATTTTTAATAACTTTAAACAATTAATTGACTTTAACTTCTAAAAAATTAACATTTTTAAAATAGTCGAAAAATAAGGAACTCAGTAATATCAATTATATTTATACTTATGACTTTTTTAAATACTATGTTGTTTATCTATTAATATAATTTTTTTTCTTGTAATTATATACTATCACTTTTTTATATTGTCATTATATTAATAGTTCAGTCGCTCATTTTATTCAATTTGATTAATTTGACTAAAATTCATACAACGAATATTTGCAATAGTGTCAACTGTTTACAAAATTTAATATATGTAAAATGCTATAGAGTATGTATATTAACAACATAAATGATTGAAGACTCTACAAAATTAAAATATGAATACATTGAAATGTTAATTTATTAATTAATATGGAACGTAGAAATTTATATATGAAGTGCTAAAAGCAAGAATATCTTAGAAATTTTGATTATTTATAATTTTTATTAAACCAGTAAAGGCTTTGCGTCTTCATGCCTTTGCTTAACATTCTAAAATATTCTACTTAGATTTTTTTAATAAAACTATTCATCACTCTTTGATTCTTAATTGGAGTAATTATCAATTAACCTTAATGATATTAATTTACCCTCTTACTCTGGCGTTAAGATTTTCAAATGAGCCATTATTTACTTTACTTTGTTAACTTTCAAAATATTATTTGAAAACAAACCTAAAAATTATTTCAAAAAGAGGTGTTATTTGAAAATGACTTGATCTATAGTAACTGAAACGTTTTGGTACCCGTTTTCAGAACTAAGTCAAAAAATAGATCTATTAACTATTAACAAAAAAATGAGCTAAGTTTAAAAAGAGTTATGATATAGAAAAAATTAATTTTCTTATTTTTTTTTGTTATGGACACACCATTTGAACTTATAAAATAATACTTATTATCACTACAAAATATTTATTCATTAGAAATTCAAGACCTCATATATTTGTATTTAAAATTCTTACGTATCATATCAACTAATAAATTAACGTTTCAATATACTTATATTTTAATTTTGCAAAGTGTTCAATCATTTATGTTGTCAATATACATACTCTACAGCATTTTACATATATTAAATTTTGTAAACAGTTGACACTATTACAAACATTCGTTGTATGAAATTTTAGTCAAATTAATCAGATTGAACTACTAAAACTATTAAAACTATTATAATAATAACAATATAAAAAAGTGATAGTATATAATTACAAGAAAAAAAAATTATATTAATAGATAAACAACATAGTATTTAAAAAAGTCATAAGTATAAATATAATTGATACTATTGAGCTTCCTTATTTTTCGATTATTTAAAACTATTAGTTTATTCAGAAGTTAAATTTAATTAACTGTTTAAAGTTATTAAAAATATTAATATATTAATTTTTTTAAAGATAAACTATTTTTTACTTTTTGGTGCCTGATTTACTAAATAAATTAAAACTTTAACATATTTGTTACTTTAAGTTTATTGAATCAGGGATAGTAAATCGCGTGTAGGTCTTAAGTTTAATTAAGCCTCTATAAATGATTTCTCAAACGTGAAAAAATATCAAATTATTGCTTCCTTTAGATTCTGCCATACCGGAATAAAAGTCAAAGACGTGAAGCAAGATAAGTCTTTCATATTTGTTATCTAATGTATACATTTACTATTGCGTTAAAGAAATAAATAGAAAAATATACTAAATCAAAAAATAAATGATAAAATTTTTAAACATAACTAACCTACGTTTTAATACATTAATCACAGCAGAAACCTAACTATATTAATAATAACATTACGTATCAATGATAGTGCCACATTTAGAGGATTACACATTTTTGTGCCCAAATTATATCCAATCAATATGGTATTTTACAAAAACATATTAAATAGTAATAAGAATATATACAACTTTAAAAAATACAAGCTATTTTTAAATAAACAATATGAAAACAAAATTATTTTCCTTTTTTTTAGTGTAGACTTTAATGTTTATGATTTTTTATGAAATTTGTATATGATAAAACATATGATTGCAGTTGTTTATTTTAATAATTATGCAATATACAAAGCTGCCAAAAAGAAATAGAATTATACAATAATTGCATATTCGTAATACCAACAAAATGCATATGTTAGATCATATATTTTGTATGTAAAAAAAATAAAATTCACCAGTTCTAAATGACACTTTTTATGTTTGTGTGTATATTTATTTATTCTCCATTTCAACAAGATAATGGCAATGTCAAAATATACTGGTCTGTAGATTGTTCCTCTACAGTAACATTAAAAATTGTTAATTGTTTTCATTTTGAATTAGCAGTATCTAATTTAATTCTCCTAGTTGATGGATGTGATTTTGAATCTATTCCAGTTAAATTACATCTCCCTCCAACAATTAGAGGTCAGAATGAAAAGTTTGTAGATGTCGATATTCAAGGCTTTCCTCATTCTGAAGGTACTCTTAAATTTGTCGGGTATTCATGTGAAGTTTTGGGTGTAAAGAATGTCGTTAAATTTAACAATGAACAATTTATAAAAACAGTTAGAGTTTTACCGAAATTACCTATGTTAGAAGTAGATACAACATTGGAAAAAGAATCATTGAAAGAAGGAAGTCATTATGAAACAGAAACAGAAGTAAGCTTATTTTCAGGACAAAGTTTTAACCATACAATTACTATTACCAATAAAAGTGAAGACATAAGTATTAAAAATATTCGTGTAAAAATTCAACAGCCAAAAATAAGTGGTGGTCCACAACTTATATCTATTGTTGAAAGTTGCACCAAAGACTTTATATTATTACCAAAAGAAAGTAAAGATATTAAGATAACAATATATGGAATTGATCCGACAACAGCCCCAGAAAGTAATGGCGAAACATTTCCGGCTTCATCTCTTTTTTCAAAACATATTCCTGATAATATATCAATATTAAGTAGCACAAGTAATTTATTATTATCTGAACTTGAAGAACAAACTTCACATGATTTAATTCCATATACAGGTCGTCTTTTAAATGCTACTATAAAAATTACGTATGCAGCAGATCTTGAGAATGAAAATAATGAAATTTATGAAAGATGTTATTCAATCGGTGTTACAATTAAAATCGTCCCAGCAATAACAATCTCAAATTGGCATGTATTATCAGGTGAGGATGCCTCAACACGATACATTGTTCTAGATGTCAATAATTTAACTGATTATGATGCCGAATTGAATTATCTTCATGATAAAGAGTTATCTGTTCAAGCTAAAGATACATGTCGAGTACTTCTACTATGTTCTTGTTGTGGGGAAATAAGTCCATTTGCATTTTCTCATGCTTCACAAAGGCCATCTTTTCATATGCAAAAAGAGGAAATAGAGAAGCTAAGAAGAATATTGGAAGATCACGTTTCAAGTCACCTTAATATTAGGTGGTCGATTCCTAAATTAAATATAAATGGAAATGTTCCCGTTGGATCATTGTTAAGTTCAGTTTCATGTTTAAAACAATTAGTTGTTCCCCTCTTAACAGTAACATTATCAATTAATAAGAAACCATATACGAGTGAAGATGACATAATAGTTAATATCGGTGATATAATAACTTTTAATATTACGTTAATGGTCTCAACAAAGGCTTCATTTGACTTTTCCGGTACCATAAGTTTACTATGTTTTCATGACCTTCAAAATGGAGAAGAGCACATATATGTTCCCGAAAGTTTAATATCAATTGGAAGTGTTGTTGTTCCATTTAATGTTAAGACACAAGAAAGTGATGGCCTCGTTAGAGTGGCTTTCAAGAAAGATTTTAATTTTATGTTTAGATATGAGGGTATATATAAAGTAAAACCAAGTATATTTCTTGATAAATGTGACAATCTTGAGGAACAAAAGTTACTTGAATTTGCAGAGAAAGAATTTTTTATCTCCACAGCTAGCTTTAATGTTACAACAAAAAGTACTAGAGGCTAAATTTTGAAAGAAAATATTTAATTTAGATTTCTATTATTTATATAATATACATATTTACTAATGATTAATAAATGATATATTGATACATTTCTAAATAATAAAATCCCTATCTTATAAAGTAAACTTAAAAGATTTGTTTGAAAATTTAAAATAGTTGTGATTGTTACTAAATATTTTGTCGGAAAAATTATCCCTTTTATTGTTTCCTTTTCTGGTAAACTTTTCTATTATATTTTTTTATTTATCAATACAAAGCATTATTTAAAAAATTTGCTATTTTTTAAAAAGAAGAAGTAAAGAAAACTTTTTTCAATAAGTGTAAAGTGTAGTTTAAATTTAAAGGTACTGATAATGAATGAAGTAAATACTTAAAAAATTAAAAAAAAACACTATAAATTATGGATGAATGATAAGAAACCAATAACATTTTTAATTTATTAATTTATGATGTTTTGATATATATTTAAATTTTTTGAAAAACAACTTTTAAATATTTTAAACAAACAATAATCTTCTTTATTTCGTCATTAAAACATATGAAACTGAAGATAACAAAAAATTGTCATAAAAATTTTAAAAATATATTTATCAAAAATTATATGTCTTTGATGGGAAAAACGTGGGTTTATTTAACATATATGTTAGTTAATAAACAAGTAAAAAGTGCAATTTTGTTTAGTGGTAATTGAAAGATAAGATAATTTACTATGAAAAATTGACTTTTATAAATATACTTGTTAAAGGAAGTTTATTATTTTATTAATAAAAATATTAACTTAGTGATACTAAAACAGTTGTTTTTTTTATTTTTAAATTTTGTTAGAATAAAAATATGTTATTATGAATAAATTATGTGTATGTGATGAGAAATTTTTTCTTCATTTAAATAACCGGCCAATAATTCATTTTATTAGAATTACTAGTTGAAAGAAAAAAATTGGACTTCAGATTTGCTTTCATAAACAGGACCTGTTTGATTTAAATAAGGAAGTATTGCATAGGGTTTTCTTTTTACCAGGAACTTCTGGGTAACTTCTGGTGGTAATTGAACAGTTATTAAAATAAGGATGTTCTAACAAATTTCCAGCTGATGGTCTTTTGTCAGGATTATACTCAAAGCATTTTTTCAACAAATCCAAAAGCAGCGGTGAAATATTAGATATTTTGTTTTCTAATGGTATCATATCTTGAGGCACTGGAATTGCAAGTCCACGGAAATACTCATTATTATTATATATTTGTTGGTATCTTGGAAGGAGTGGACCTAATGTTTGAATGATGAGAAAAAGTTGATCAACATCACTTCTACCAGGCCATATTGCATCTCCAGTAATCATTTCAGCCAACACACATCCAATTGCCCAAATATCAACACTTGTCCCATATTCAATATCCCCTACTAATAATTCAGGACATCTATACCATCGTGTTGCAACATAATCCGTATATAAATCATTTGTGTCTTGAGAAAAAAAATAATCATTTTTGTTGTTTATTTTTTAAACTTACTGACAATTCTAGCAAAACCAAAATCAGCTAATTTGACAACATCGTTACTTGTTAATAAAATATTTTCTGGTTTCACATCTCTATGCATACAATTATGTTTATGACAATATCTTATAGCTAAGCATAATTGATATATAGTTTTTTTAACTAATACATCAGGACATCCCTGAGGGTAACGTTCTAAATCATTTAGAAGTGTTCTTTCACAATATTCAAAAGACTAAATGGAGTCTTCGGTTACGTTTAAATACCTCTATTAAGCTAACTAAATTGACGTGTCTTAAATTTTTAAGCATACGTACTTCACGCATAGCAATTTTTTTAATACCTGGATTTTCATCAGATTCAGTAAATTTTTTTACAGCGACAATTGTATTAGTTTCTTTATTTCTACATTTATAAACAATACCATAAGATCCTTCACCTATTTTAGAAATTTTATCATACTTATCCATGTTTAAAAAGAACTCAAAAGATTAATATTTTAAAAAACGAAACAGCTAAATATTAAAAAATAGAAAAGAAGGTTTTCAACACAATTCTTTATGTCTAATACATATAAAAGAGAAACAAACAGAATTTTTCTGTAAATTCTATTTTATATGTGTAATAATATCTCCATGGATATGTAAAGGTTTTGTCGGATAGTTGCTAAAATTTCATATAAATTAGTATTGAAAATAAAATATAAACATTATAAATGTTATAGTTGAATTATATTTAATTAAATGATATATTAAAATATTCTTTATTTATTTTTTATTATTTTTTTCTAAATATAGAATTTAATTAAAATTGACATTTATTATTTATTTTTTTTTATAAATATTAGAAAGAAAATTTAACAAATCGTATTAAAAAAATATAATTGTTTCAATTCCTAATACATTGGTGATAATATATAAACTAACTTTAATTTAATTTAATTAAAAACAACTTAACGGAATAAAGTATAACACTATTTTGTTAAAAAGTAGCACAAAAAACAGAATATCTATAAAAAATAACAAAATTTAAAAACAAATACACATTGTAATAAAATAATGTTATTCAAATTTAATTATCAGTTACTTGTACGATATGAATAAATTTTAAAACACTTTTAAAACATTTTTTGTACTTAGAAATTGTATTTTACTATAAATAAAAATAGATAATTAAATAATAAATTTAATATTGTTATTTGTAATCATTTAAATTTACATAAAAAATGCTAGTAAAGTTCCTTATCATAATTACATTTATTTATAATCATTTTGAACTGTTTACCATCAAACAAAAACACCTTCAGCAATGAGTGTATCACTTTCAAGTTCCAAGGCATCATCTTCGAAATCATCATCACACAACAAAGCATTATCATAATTAGTGCTAACTGGATTCCCATTGCTTCTTCCACCAAAAAGAAATGTTTTGACTTTACAAACTTTCGAAAAAACAGAATCAGTTTTACATGCTACTGTTGTTTTAGGTGTCATAAAATTAAGTGGAGTAACTTTTGCTTCTTTATCAGACAAGTTATGGTATTTTTTATTATTCCTATCAAAATATCATCATCCATCTCAAAACGTTGAGCTTTTTTATATGAAAATTGTTTTTGGAGAATATTGTGCCTCCAAACAACAAATAAAGATAAAATAATTAAAATAAGTACAGCAATAAAAGTAAATAACAATGTTAAAATTACTGGATTCATACTGCAACAAACTTGGTTACAGCAAAAACCATCACAAAAAAAGAAAAGCTTTATATCTTCATTTGAGCTGAGGAGCTCACTAACATTTCAGAGGCGGCACCATCTATTTGCATGGGTGTAGATGATGTTAGGCAAATTCTATCTGATAACTGATAAAAATACAAAGATTAAAAATGAATTTATTTTACTTACTTGATTAAAATATTGCAAATTGATATTTTTATTAAAATGATAATAATATAAAGATGGATGATTCTTTAGAATAACTTTTTTGGTACTATCAATTAAATGAAGGCCCTCAGATATAGGGTGTGAGTGAGTTTTAGGTCCTCTAAAAGAAAATATTCCAATGTCAGGGTAGTATGGAGTCTGGTGTTCTCGAAATGTGTCAAAAAGTTCTTCGAAATCTATTTTGGAAGTTGTATTACGTAGGACCATCGTATATTTTTTTTGTTTCTTAAGAATAATATTGAAAATATATTTTATTTTTAAATAGTAGGCTTTATAAAATACTTTTATTTATCATTAGCAAGCTTAAAAAAATATTCTCACTAAAAAAGAATGTTTGAAAGAAGTTTATTTATAAAAAAATTACACGTATTTATCACTACATTTGAATTTTTAGGAAAAAAATTCTAATTTGTTTTTAAGATATAAATTATTATTAAATTATACTTTTTTATTTTATTGAGATAACAACTTGTCTAGGATAGAATAAAAAATCTATTGAATTGTTTTATAAAATTAAGTTATCTCGCCTTATTTAACTTTAATAAAAAATATATTTTATCAAATATTGATGTTAAAAAGTTTAAAATTACGACGTCAACTTCTTAATTTTAACAATTCATGAAATGTGTTACTCGAAAAAATATTAAATAAAACGTTATGTTTTGGATTAGAAAAAACTTTAGATAAATATAAACCGCAATTTTATGATAAAATAAGTTATGTATCTTTAAAGTTAATATGGCGTTTAAAGTGAAAAAATTATAATTACAAAAGTTCTGGCTATTTAATATAATTATCTATTAATTTATGTGAAAAAATATACATAATGAAAAATGATATTCCATAATATAAGAGAAGTATTTTTAATGAAGCATATAATAGCTATATTTTAACATACCCCAAAATATTAAACAAAAAAAAATGTTTTATTCTTCATAAATTTACATCCACTCATTATCTTTAATTTCTGTTATCAAATAAAAAAAATTATAAACAAAATTGTCCTTTTAGTTTTTTTAAGAAACATTGTGTGAAATATAATCGTCAACAAAATATTAATTTTATATGGTGGATGAAAAAAATTATAATGAATATGATATAATATAATCTTCACATTACTATATTTCTTTATTAAGCTTATCATATTTATAAATGAAATATAAAGAAAAAATAAGTATTCATAAAAATTATCATTTAAAAGATTTTGTCTTTCTAAACCTTTACATCATTAAAATATTCCCTTAAAAGGATAGAAAGTCTCTCTTTAGAGAATAAGATATACTCATTAATCAAAATTTTTCACATTTATTGCGTGTATGATGATTCAAGATTAACTATATGATTCTCTAAAAATTTATGTATATTTATAGATTTAATAAGAGATAAGTTGATAAAGAATAAAAATATAAACCAAAACAAGCTATATATAATAATTTCACTGGTTAAAATGTTTTCTATATGTTATATCATAAGAGATCTACAAAAATAAAAATTATTTATTTCTGTAATCCAACTTAGAATATCTTCTCTTCGTATCTACAACTGATACAGTCTTCATATCACTCACTATCAGGGGAATTCTTATTTAAAGATTGTAAAATAAAATGTAAAAAAGAAAAATTATATATGACATAATTATATACATATAGAGGTATGAATAAAGAGTTATTTTTATTATAACTTAACAAATTTATATAACATTAAACTGTATTTTCATTTTAAAAGAATTTTTTATACTCCACTATATAGATTTCATTAAAAATAGTATTTAAATATTATATCATATAATAAAATAGGATATTTTAAACTTTTGTAGAATTTCCTATTTAATAGGTATAAAAATGTAACAACAAAATATATTTATAGTGTTAAAGTTATATATACACATTTTTTTCAATTAAATATATTTAATTTAGGCAAACATTAAAAATGAGGCACTTTTGGTGGATAATAAAAACTTTTATAGTGATTCATAAAATAATACATTAAAAATAATATGATGACATATATATTTGTGTGAAAACAAACATATTTAAAAACCTTTTATTAAAAAATATCACTTTAATAAGAATTTGTTATTAAAAATTATTGGAGTATTAAGTAAATAATGAATTTTCATTAACAATACTTCCTTGATAAAAGAAACATTAAGTATTTTGTAGTACATTCTAATTAAGAATGTATTTTTTTTGTTAAAATTCCTTCCTTAAAAAACCATTTAAAAACACTTTACAATTACTCTACTGTTTTTTGATATAAAAAAAAAATAAAATACTTAAAATTTATCTGAATTTTTAATTTTCTGATACACTAAAACAATTTTTTCTTCAAGTAAATTTCGTTATTTCGTTGTTTATGTGTAATGGCTTTATACATATTTTTTACTCATCAAATTAAAAATTAAATTTCTCCTCATTAAACTTAAACTTACTTCAAATATAAAATTAAGTTTAGGAGTCTTGACACATCTCTCTGTAAACATTTGGAACACTATTCCAAGATTTTTAAATCACTCTATTTTTTACTGATAAATTTCTATAAATTATGGAGCCGTTCTATCTTGCTTGTGGAGAGATTCTCCAGAAAGTTTTTAATAAAGAACGTTCTTTGCGTACATTAGTATATTCTCATAAATGTCAGGTAATTTAAATATAAAATCTTTAATATTAATACGACAAAATCCTTCAATTTCATAAATAAATTCCTTTACGCGTTTTGATGTTATTTTATTTAACTTGGGGCAACAGTAAAAAGCCTAATGATTAAATTTTAGAATGACTTCCCAAAATAGTCATAAAGAAGCAGTAGAAGTAGGTTCTACTAGTGATAAAGATAATTGCGAAGTCAAGTTATTTGGTACACGGTATTTGGAGGATGAATCTGATGTCTTCCAACACAATGCCTGGGATAACGTAAAGTGGGATGATGATCGTGAGAAGGAAGCTTTAAATATTATTAAGAAACAAAAAGAGTTCCAGGTTAACAAAGATATAGCCTCAGATTTGGTTGGAAATCCCTCACAACAATGGGATAAATTTTATAATCACCATGAAAATAAATTTTTTAAAGATCGTGCCTGGCTTACTCATGAATTTCCAATGCTCTTAGAAGAAAACGAAGATGTAGGTGGTAACATTTGTTTATAATTTAAAGTTTTATAGAAAAGTCAAAAATTGATTCTTGAGGTTGGTTGTGGGGTTGGAAATACAACATTACCATTACTAGATAAAGTCCCTTCCTCTAGCTTTATATATTGTTCGGATTTTTCTAAAGAAGCTATCGATAAGTTAAAAAGCAATGAGTTGTATGATGAAAAGAAATGTTGTGGATTTGTTTGGGATATTACGGAAGGTACTGATAAAGTCAAAGATGAGTCAATTGACATAATATTATGTATTTACGTTTTAAGTGCATTGGATCCACAACAACAGACAATTGCTATAAAAAATTTGACTTCAAAATTAAAACCAGGGGGATTGCTACTGGTGAAAGACTATGGTAGACATGATTTAACTCAACTTCGGTTTAAAAAAAATAGATTAATAGATGATAATTTTTATTGTCGTGGGGATGGAACATTAGTATATTTTTTTACACCGGAAGAGTTAGACAATTTATTCAGACAACATTGTCTAAGAAAAATTCAAAATACTGTAGACAGGAGATTAATTGTAAATAGAAAAACAAAAGTCAAAATGTATAGAGTATGGATTCAATGTATTTATAAGAAAGACAGTACCTTATGATTATGTTATTTGTATTAATTATTATTATTAATTTTTTGTAGATTTATATGTTATGATTACAAGGGTTTTGTCGTATTATTCTGTTAAAATACAATAATAATAAATATTATATTTTTAGGATAAAAAAAAATTATTGAAAATTTGTAGTGAAACATTAAAATTAAGGAAATTTTTTGAAGAATTATTAAAATTAGATTATGTTAATAATGTTTTTAAGAAAGGAGTATTTAAAAAAAATGAAGGATTGTTTATGGTGATACTTTATGAATTATGTGAAGGAAAAGGATATAAAATGGTTCCAAAAAATATCGGAAGGAGGTAGATTCTATTAAGACAGGTCTTATGATGTCAATTAATGAAATGAATAACGAAGGAAAAGGATTATTATATTGGAAAAAAAATATAAAAAATAAAGAAGTAGAATTACCACGTTATGTACGAATAAATACATTAAAATTAACAAGGAAGATGTCATTTCTAAGTTAAGAATGATGGATATAATATCTTAAAATTAAAAGATTCAATTACGGAAAATGAGTTTAATGAAATTATTCGTAACATGGAAGTAATGGATGTATTTGAAGACATCCATATCACAAATTTACTAATATTTTCACCAAAAGCTAAAATTCACGATAATAAATTAGTGCGGGGAAAAAAATTAATACTTCAAGATAAAGCTTCTTGTTTATCATCATTTTTACTATCACCACCAGTTGGATCTAGTGTAATAGATGCCTGTGCAGCACCTGGTATGAAGACTTCTCATTTATGCGCTATCTTAGAAAACAATGGATGTGTATATGCATTTGATAGAGATAAAAAAAGGTTTGATATTTTGAAGAATAATCTTCAGAAGTCGGGTGCAGAATGTGCCACTATTTCAAATAGTGATTTTTTAAAGGTCTGTGTTGACAAAAAGCCTTATGATGAAGTTGAGTATGCTTTAGTAGATCCACCATGTTCTGGTAGTGGAATGGTTAAAAGAATGGACTCGTTTATTGATGATGAGGAGGTGGATGTAAAACGATTAGAAAGTTTAGGAAATTTACAAGCCATGATTTTAAAACATACAATGAAATTACCGAAATTAAAAAGAGTAGTATATTCTACATGTAGTATACATGAATTGGAAAATGAGTGTGTCGTTGATGAGGTAATGAAAGATGAAAATATAAAGTCAAAGTTTCAATTAGTAAACATCCTTCCAGAGTGGAAAAATAGAGGGAGTGATAAATATGAGTTTGGTTTTAAATGTTTACGATGCGATCCATCAACTTCAATGACCAATGGATTTTTTGTGGCAGTTTTTGAAAGGTTGTAATAATTTATTTTTAATTGTTATGCACTTAGACTAGACTTGTCATTTTTTTGTTGTATGTTATTCTATTTCTTAAGATTCTTGTTATATAAATTTTGAAAAATTATAAAAGAAATATATCATAATATTTAAATGATAACTTTCATTTTGGAGTGATTATATTGTTTATCTATAGAATACATATAAGTCTTATTATTCATAATCCATCTATTTATCAAAGATTTTTATATGTTTAGTTTTAAGGAGATTCATGACATAATGTAAAATTAAAAAATAAATTAAAAACAAATTACGCAATACGTAATAAAAAATAATGGTATCATTATCTCTACATTTTTATTGCAATGATATTCACATGAAGAATTGAAATAACTATAAATAGTGAAATTGAGTAACTGTTGGGAGCATAAATAAGACATATATTATACCTTATATGCATGAAAATAGAACTGACTATAAAAAATAGGAATGTTAAAAGAAATACAATCCTCTCTTTAAATTTTTTCTTGCTTGTTGTTTTTGATATAAAATGAAAAAGTTGAATGATAAATTGGAGATTTAAAAGAAATATAAAAAATATAGTATACTCCCACTTTATTACCAAGCATAGGAAGGTTAAATTAAATTTTATATAAAGATGTTATAAGAAAAATAAGCGATAATATTGATATATGATAGTTTTAAAGAATTATCCCATAACTTTTGAAAAAGAAATTTTACAAGATATCTGAAAATTCTAATATCAGAATTATATATATTAAATTGTGTCCATTTAGTTGAAGTCTTCTTATAATATATAAGAAAATTATGTTATTTAAAATTTTCTAATATTCTATATATTATCAATAATGTTCCCATATTTTATGGATAATTACATTTTATTAAAACCGTGAAAGAGCATTCTTAGAGAAAGATATAAATCCAAGGATGAATAAAGAAACATTAATTCAAATATAGTATAGTTTTAAAACAATTTAAAAACTCTGTTAATTAACATGTTGTTATAATGTAATTTTTGTGATCAAAAATTTTGAAGTACCATTTATAAAAAAATGTGCAATCAAATTTACTTAATTTATTTTTTAGGCCTGAAGAATGCTTCAATAAATTTAATTATTGCTGAATTTGGTAATCTGTTAAACGTTATCACTAGAGTAAAGTATCTCTTTCTATCATGATCAAAATTTTCAATACATTCTCCTTATCAATGATAAGATATGAGATAACTTTCTCTAATTACTATCAGTTTAAGTGTACAATTTAATTTAATTTTAATTAATATTTCTAATAAACAATTGTTATAGATAATTATAGGACATTCATAAGAAGCAAACATCATTTTGAATATCAATTTAAAGTCACATGATCAGTAATTTTGAATAAGTACATTTTAGCACTCAAGATACTTACAAAATGTACTTTAAAAAAATTAAAAAGTCAACTTGAAAAGCTTAAAAAATAACGTTATTTAAAGATTTATTGAAATAAATACATTTTAACTAATATCAGTGGGTAAAAAAAACTCTAACAAACTATCATCAGATTCTAATTGTGTTATCTGGTCAACTGAAACAAATGGTGCTCTTCCTTTTGGATCCCAATCATTTGATGTTGAGTAATAAAAAACATCATCATCATACTCCATGGTTTGTCCCCTTTCATTCATCCTATCAACGGGGGTAGTGGGAGTAGTGGGAGTAGACACAGTGGAGTACAAAGTGGTATTGTTGAAGATTCCAATTGTTCCGGTGACATCATCGGACATGGCATCTTGATATTGTTCATAAAAATCGGGTAATAAGATGAAATTGTTACTTCTTGGTGGTGTGAAGTTTCTTGATTGAATGTACTCTTGTTTGATGTATTCTTGTGAATCTCCTGAAAACCCTGAATCGACACTATCTGAAGAGGCTCCTTCACATTGTTGAGGTGACAAGTTTGTGTTTGGTGAGAGAATTGGGGAGGTTGTAAAGAATGGTCTTCTGGTAGTGGATCTAACGGGACTATTTTCATACTTGTTGGATTCATCTTCATCATTGATGAGGTAGGCAAGTAATGCCTTATAGCTTGATTTTCTTTTAATTGATGATTCTAAAAATGGATTATTTATTAACATTAAAGTGGTAAATAAGTATTAAGGAAAGATATGCGTGGAATCTATCATATGACATTAAGCAATAGAGAAAAAAATGTATAATATTATTACCAATAAATTATTAAATAAATCATGAAAATCATTAGGAATAGAATCTTCTTCAAGAAATAATGGTAGACATGGTGATTGTAATATAAAATCACTACACTCTACAAATTTTGGTGCTAACCCAACAAAATTCTCCTCATTAGCCTCTGTATTATGAATATCATCATGATTACCATCATTATTACCATCATCAACGTCATAATTAAGTTTGTTAGTAGTATTATTGGGAATGTTAGATTTTTGGTGTGAGACTAAAGCGGGGAGGTATGTAAGAAAATTTTCAGGAAACCTACCTTCACTATTTCTCACAGTTGCATAAGATTCATCTTCCTTTTGAGATCTAAAATTATTTTATTTATAGGGATAAAAAAATAGATAAATAATAAAACTAACCCTAAATAATAATGCATACATATAACATATTGTCCTTTTTGTCCTTTTGAAGTATGTTTAACTGTATTACATATAGTTACCATCCAATAAACAAGTGAATCTTCAGGTGCTATTAATCTATAATATATTGTCTGTGCATGGCCTGTTTCAAATAAATGTTTTATAGATGTTCCAACTTCTAATACATCACCTGGATGAATTAAATCATAAAATGATGTTCCAACCATACTTCTACTATCTTTTTTTAAAAGCAAATTAAAATTTTCTCCTACAAAACTAAATCTCATATCACATGTGTGCCTGGTAACAAAAGTACCATTGCCTTCTTCGTGTGTTATTTTAGCTAAAGCAGTAACATTTTGTGTAATACTACCATTTCCAACAGGTTCTGTTGATATATACAATAATGACAACCATCCTGACGATAAACGTAAACATTTTATTGTACAATATGTTGATTTCATAATTGCTGATTTTAAGTTTAAATTTCGACCTCTTGGAGAGACAACGGTTTTCATTCGAAGACATACTGATGTTTTGCATGTTCCATCATAACGTAATGTTTGTATACAATTAATTAATCTTGAATGATCAATATTATGACAATACTCCTTTAGAGTATGCCCTACAACATCAGTTTGTGTCAATCCAAGATACATTGAAATTGATTCTGTTGAATATAGAATTGTATCATCACTATCTACTACAAGAATAAAACCATCTAATATTTCATAAAGTGATGTTTCATTATATAAACTATTATCATATTTATTTCTACAAAAATTTTTGACATCTGAAGATAAAAAAAGACTTGATCCATTCTTTCTTAAACGACATAATGTTGCTGCAACGCGTAATAATGCGATCCTATCTACGTGAGTTACTGTTGCCTCATTAACTACTGGGACTTCATACTTTAACTCATCAAAGATACATGTTTCCTTCCCGCGCCTCTCCCTAGCTGCACATTTTGAAGATTCTCTCCTTTTTTCAATTGTATTTTTAATAATTTTACCATTTTCTTTTTCTAGTAAATTAAATATAGATGTTTGATTATGGTTGAGAGACATAGAGATTATAGGAAGAAATACAAGTAACAATCTTTCTCTAAAAAGTGCTATAAATCGTTATCATTTATAGATATCAACATAGACTATTGATTTAACGAAAAAAAAAACAGGTTATTAAAGTTCTTATCATTAATTAATATATAGGAAAAATCAATAATTTTATTACTTTGTTAAAAAGTATTTTAATAATAATAATAATATAAATATATATACATCTAGGAACTTGTAGTTTAATATCTCTGCATTTATATATTTATATATATATATATATATTTATATATAATTTATCAACACATACACAATGTCCTAGGTCACTTAAACTCTCTATGTATATTTGCGGCGTGGAGATGTCGCAAACATAAGAAGAAGAAAATATAAAATGTAGACAATATTTTCATACAAAATATAAAATTTAATACATTATAATCAATTTAAATATAATTGGAGTGAAATTCTCAAAGATTTGAGGTAAAAATCAAAGATTATCTTAAAGAAAAAAAAATTTTTTTTAAAATGAAAAAAAAAGTAAATTATTTATTTTATGTATAGTAGGAGCGTTCAGAAGAGTATAAAGAACAAACAGAGTACATTTTTTTTATCTAAGAAAAATTTAGTAAAAATTATAAGCAACAAAGACCATATATTGATAAATAAATATATACATTATATAGGTATATTTGTTTATTAAAATTATATAGTGAATGTTGAAAAAGTTTTTTAAAATTAATATTTAAAAATTATCGGAAAAAAAATATATGTACATATAAATTTGTCAATTTTTTTTAATAAGTGCTCACCTGCTTAATATTTAAAAATGCATTTAAACACATTAAACATTACCTAACAAGAAATTTTATATTGGCCTATCCCATTCTAATATATTCCCTTCTTGACATGCTGTTATCATACACTTTTTTCTAAATATTAATGAAGTAAGACGATCATGTGAAATTTTTTTTAATATCATTGGTTCCATAACTGGTACTTGATCCATTTTTGGGCATAAAACTGTCCCAAATAAATTAATCCCTCCTTCGTCAATATAATCATCATTATGACATACGACATTTGATAATTCTTTACCACTTTTTATTCCAAAGCTAAATACCTTTCTATGATGCTTCTGCTGTTTCTTTTTTGATGATCCCCCATCATCTGTCAAAAGAGTTGATTGCTGATGAGGTATATAATGTATAGATTGCCTATTTTTTTTAAAGGGTGTTGTCAAAATTTCTTCCGTAACTTCCCATAATGCAATATGTGCATCAAAACCAACACTCCCAACTCTATATGCTATCTCGTCATCGTTAACAGCCGTCGTTCTACAAAACTTGTTTCCTCTTCTTATTTTAACTTCCTCTTCCGTTACTGTCATGTAAGGATCAAATTTAATTTGACTTATCCAAGATTTATGTCCCTGGCCTCGGGCAACAATTCTTCCTTCATTAACGTTAAAAACCGTTATCATATCATCTTCACCTCCAGTAACAATATATCTATTATCTGGAGACCAATCAAGACACAATAAACCACCAAAGTATGATTTCATTTGTATTATCAATTCTTTGTTATTATAATTGAATATTCTTAAAAAACCATCATGACTTACAGTACCCAGAAGAAGATTTTCTTCATTATCATTTTTAGAAAATTCAAATTGATGTAATGAACCTTTCCCTACCTTCCACCGTACAAGTGGATTTAATGAAAGTCGATTTTCTTTATTTTTATTTCCATATATCGTATATCCATTACCAGCTTTAATAATTGAATACGTTGGGGGTGTTAATGAACACGTTATTTCTGTATCATATAAATATAAATTACCAGATGAATGTGAAACAACGAAAAGTGATTGTTCAAAGGGTACCCAGTTAATACAAGTTACTGGTGTACGATCAATCAAACGATCTTCATTAAACAATCTTGACGTTTGGATGTCTTTTTGAAGTGGATCTAATTGTTGTATTTGACCTGCCGAAAATCCAATAATTATTGTGCAATTATCTTCGTTATCAATAAATTTATTAAAAGCATGTGCTGTTGGATATGTTCCTTTATAGATTCTTTTGTCTAATGGTTTTGAAGGATCTATTGATTGACTTTTTTCATTATACTCATAAATAAACAATTCTCTTCCAATGTTAAATGCAATACGACAATCATTTTCTCCATTCATTGATGACATTGACACACGTACAGGTACACTTGGTGTTAATAAATTTGTTGGAGCTTGTCCTGGTGATGTTGGTAGACGTGTAGCAATTTTAATATACTCTGCAATACATTGGCTTTTATAGATTCCTTCACGTGTTATAAATTGTGTTTTTATTATTTCATCTCTTAATCCATCTCTTCCTTCTTCCCTTCCTTCATCCCCTCTCCTTTCATCAATTCCTTCTTTTGGTGATGGTGAATATGATGAGGATGAAACAGTTGTATTGGTAGTATAATAACCATGATAATTAGAAATCATTTTTTACTAATAAAAATTATTATTATCAACAAACAAAAACTTTTAAAAGATAAAACATATCAATTTTGGAAACATATGTCTTAAGTTAATGTAATTATACATTAACCTTATTTCTCTTTTTTAATTTTTAATTGTCCTTCTTATAAATTAAATACAAAATAAAATTTAATGTCTAAAGATATTAATCTTTGGTGAAGAAAAACATTTAAAGTTACAAAAATTGTTTATTGTAAATAATTTCGGAATCTATAGATTAAACATCAATGATCTATGAATGTGTAAATTTAAAGTATTTATTATTCTTTATAAAATATATGTAAAAAAAGATCTGCTATTATAATTTTTTTTAAAAATTTAAGTGAAAAATTTAAGCTCCAACTGGTCCATCGTTATTTCCATATCCTTCCATGACGGGAATCTCATCGTCACCAAATAATTGTGAACGTAATGGAGTGAATCCATATTTTGTTTGTTCTTCAGTTTTTTGAATTATATTTGCATTTGAAGATTGTTGTTGTTGTTGGTGGTCTCCTACATTATTATACTGATTTGAAATGTATTGTGGGATATTATATTGTTGTTGAGGAATATTATATTGTTGTGAAGAATATTGCTGTGGATTATTATACTGCTGTGGATTATTATACTGCTGTGGATTATTATACTGCTGTGGAGTATTATACTGCTGTGAAGTATTATACTGTTGTTGATAATATTGCTGTTCTTGAAATGTTGGTTGTTGTTGAATAACTGATTGTTCCTCATTTTCATTTTTCTTTATCTCATTTGATGATTCGTTATTTGTTACATGTCCATTAGTTGGTTGTAAATCTAAAAAGCCTTTCATATTTATATGTACCATTGGTACAGTTTTCTTTTTCTCATCTTCACTATCACTGGAGGAATCTTCATCATTATTACTTTTAATATTTTCGTCAATTTTATTTTCCGGTATTTCATTAAATTTGATATTATCTTCATTGGCAATATCAGATGTTCCAGTAAACATTGTTTGGTGTTCATCATTTTTTACAACACTAGTCTCGTAAGTTCTTTCACATTCCAATGAATCACAATGGAAATAGTCAATTTCAAATTTGTAATTATATTTTGATACATATCTTACAAATTTCTCAACTCTATCACTGTCTTCATGACATTCGATTCCGATACTTCTAACAACTGTACTAGAAACTGTTGATAGGGGCATCGTAAATTCAACATCTAATGATTGAATAAATGTTTCGGGCATTAAATCGAAACTACTTAACTCGAAACGGCAAGTCAAAAGATGATTCTTGTAGGCTTCATGATGTTTTTCTGGCAATCTTGGAATTCTCCAAACAAGAGATCTGTACAAATGTTCATATTTCGCCTCACCAATAGCTACCTCAATCATTGAAGATGTAGTTTGTGTTACTGCTCCAATAATTTTATCTTTTAAATTTTTAACTTTTCCTGGTCTTCTTGTTTTAGAGTGAATAGATCCAACACCCCATGTTCTTTCCTCTCTAAAAAGGTAAATCCATGCTTCAGGAATTGGAAATCTTATTTGTATATCTTCACATGGTATTATTCTTGTTTCTTCATCGCGATTTCTATGTTTATGTATACTTGCTGCAACCATAACTTCAATTCTTATTTCAATTGCTGAACCGGCAATTTTCATTAAACTTTTAACTGTCAATGGTTTTTCTTTATTTTTTGGTGGTCTAATTCTAAATCTCATAATTTCGAAAAATACACCATCTGGAGGAGATAATTTTAAGTAATGCTCATCCACAAATACTGCTTGATCAATAGAGGAGTGAAATTCTATATTTTCAAATTTAATCCATCTTTCTGTGTACATTGGCAAGATATCCTTCCTTCTAACAATTTCCTTTCCTTGTCTTCTCTTATCATTCAAACCAATCTCAAGGTAAGGTGAACCACCACTTAAAAATGCAAGACAAAAAATTCTAACACGTGCTTTTTGAGATTTTAATATACCTTCTACATCTACAGTACCAATATACTCATCGTAACAGTGAATTTGTACCTCATCTTGTTTATGAAATGGTTTTGTACTACGTTTACACTCACATTTAAATAATATATTTTCTATTGTATTAATAAAATCATCCAAAATATCATGATCTAATGATCCAAATTTGGCTAAAACATTTACAGAAGCACTATGTTCTATTGGCATACCAAATTTAGTTAGGTGACCTTCAACAAGACGTGAAATTTGTCCCTGTCTTAAACCAACTTTTTCTTTATATGTTATTTGTTGAAGTTTAACTGTATGAATCTTACCATAAGCATCATATGGTTGGACACTACTATCAGACATTGAGTAGGTTGGTTGAAGAAGAATTTCAAGGATTGGTGTATTGTCATTCTTACTATTATATATTTTTAACATCATATGTTCATTACTATTATTTCCGATACTTAATGTATCACGAACTAATTTAGCATAACATGGTTTCCATATACGGTCTCCCATTAACTTTTTTTTTAACGGATGGCGAATCATTAAATTCCATGAATCATTTGATTCATTTCTAAATGGTGTTAATGCTTCTGTATCATCATCATCAAATAATGGTGTTGGTGTATGAGAATAGTATACATCACCAGCACTAAATTCATCCTCAAAACCAACTGGACGTGATACAGGAGATCCACCTTCTTGAGTTGGTGTGCTTATATTACTCTTCCTTTCTTTATCATAATCGTCTAAATAATCTAACTCTCCTGTATGTCCTACCATTTTTTGTTCCACTTTTGTTTCTAAATCTTGAATTACTTTATCAGCATCCGGAACATCGAATAAATTACCAGCATCTTTCTCGATTTTTGTGGATACACCAAAGGGATCTTCAATCTCTTTCATAACACTTTCAGCAGTTTTAGGGACATTACTGAAAAAATCTGATTCCGATAAAGGTAACGATGAAAATTTATCTTCATCACCAAAGCCTGTCCAATTATTTTTAAATTTAAAATCTTCCTCTTCTTTCTTACTTTCTACTTCTTTTTTCTCAAGAATTTCAGGTTTTTTCCACTCTCCAACATCTTGTCTCATCTCCCCAAGTTTATTAGCTAATTCTGCAGCCTTCCTATCCATTTCATCTTCCTCCTCAGCATCATACTCATACTCAAATAAATTTGATCCTTTTTTCTTCTTCTTTTTTTTATCCTCTTTAACTCCAAGATGATCCTTCAATTTCTTATCAGCTTTGTCTTTATCGATTTTTTCTTTTTGTTCTAATATTTTTTTATGAACAGTTAAATTTATATTTCCTCCTGGTTGTGATCCACCTACATAACTCATATATGATTCATCTTTGATCTCATTAACAGCACTTTTATTTGATAAATCTTTTAACTTCTCTTCTGTATTTTTAACGATAGAGGAGATCTGTGAAGACATAGCATTAAATCTTGTCCAAGCATCTTCTTCCTCCTCTACCTTTTCTTCTTTTTCTTTTGTTATCTTTTTTTCTGGAGTTTTACTTGGTGGGGGAGGACGTACAGGGGTTGGTCCAACTGATGGTCTTGGTGGTGGAGCTTTAACAGGAGTCTCAGAATTTACTTTTTCTTCCACTTCTTTTTTCTCCTCCTCCCAGCTATATGGATCTTTCTCTTTTTCTCCAATTTCTTTTTCTGTAAATAAAGGCTTTGTAACATCATTAGTGTGAGTATTTGTATCATCGGCTGGGGGTGCTCCATATTGATCATATGAAAAATCTTTGTTATCCTCATAAGAATACTCTCCTTCATTGTAGTTTGATGTGTTATACTCTCCATAAGTATAATTATCATGTTGTTGATTGTAAGAATAATCCTCTGGTTGAGAATATTGTTCTTGAGAAGATATTTGGTTCTGAGAATATTGTTCTTGAGAGTAATTTTCTGGTTGAGTGTATGATTCTTGAAGGTAAGGATCTTGAGAATATGGTTCTTGAAATGTGGATTGTTGATCTGGATAAGAATACATATTTTGATCATCATTATTTGCATAACTTGGAACTTCTTCATAATTGTAATCTTGTTGATAACCTTCTAGTGCTGATACTGGATACCATTCTCCATCATCAGCCAAGTAATATTGACCATCTTCAGAGTAGGTTATTTCACCAGAATAGTATTGATTTTCATAGCCAGTTGAGTCAACTGGGATATTTAATGCTGACACTGGATACCATTCACCATCATCTGCTAAATAATATTGACCATCCTCGGAATACTCTATATAATCTTGATAGGCATCATTTGGAGCTTCACTATATTCTATATTTTGAGAAGTTACTTTTTCAGTATCTTCATTATTTATCTTTTCCTCCACTTTTAATTCATCTTCATTTTTTATTTCATTTCTTAATTCATCATCATTTTTTATTTCTTTTCTTAATTCATCATCATTTTTTATTTCATTTTTTAATTCCTCATTTTTTTCTGCAAAATTTTCCCATTCTATACTTGCTCTTCTATGAACAACAGGATGTGCTGGTGCTTTTGATTTAAATTCTTCATTATCACTTAATATATCTCCGTCCTCACCTTTATTAATTGAAATCCTACGAGATTTTTTAGTGACTGTAACTTTTGAAGTTACAAATGGATCATCTTCAGTTTTAGTTTTTGGCAATTTTACAGTTATTTTTTCACCTACATTATCAGTATTATTATTACTACTATTACTAACAGTACTAGTAGTAGAATTAGCAATAAACGACTCAAGAACAGATGTTTGTATTGGTGTTGTTGGTCTTGGTCGTGTTTTAACACTATACTCTCTTCGTAATTCCTTATCGAATGATTCATTTCGTAGTGTTACTGGTCTAAATGGTTGACTATCAATATTTTTTTCCTCCTCCAGACTTCCATCATCTTCTTCTTCTTTTAGTAAACTTTTATGTTGTTCTTGTTCTTGGTCAGTATGACCAGGTCCAGGTACTGTCATAGCATATTTTTGTGTTTCACCAAGTCCAGAAGTTTTATTGGTACAGTCAATAATAGTATCTTGAGTACTACTTAATGACATACCAAAACCTTCAAATTTATCAATATCAAGATTTGGTGGTAACTCTGGCATAGGTGGGAGATCCATATCAATAGATTGTGTGAAACTTGCCATAGCATGAATCTTTCTTTCTTCATCCATATCTATAGATTGCCCTAAAATATGGATAAAATATAGTAAAAGTTTATTACTCCTAAAAAAGAATAAGTAAAATGTATGTGTCTGTTTATCAAAAGAATACAAAGGCACATACATTTACTTACCAATCCCATATATATATATATATATAATCGATGGCAAAAAGTTTATTAAAGCCATATACACTGCTTTTATAAAGCAATGAAAATATATATCAAATTATTGTCAATATTTATACAAATTTAAATTACCTTCTTGTAGAATGGAAGAACGAAAAGCATCTCTTCCTCCGGTAATATTATATTCTTCTTTATTTTTAGACATTATTTTTTTTACTAAAAATTTATTTTAAAATATATGAATAATAATTAAAGGTTTAAAATTGGAAATCGATTAATATTTTTATTTAGTAGAAGACTGAAATTAAAATGAATAATAATTATTATCTAATTTTTCAAATTTTTTTTTAAATCCTCCTAACACAAGATATATTATTCCATATCCAAACAATATTCCTAATAAAAAACCTCCTGAAATATCACTAAGACGATGTTTGAAATCATGAACTCTACTAAGGGGAACAAAAATTGATAAAGCTACCACTAATAATTGGATAAAATGTTTTACAACGCCCCACAAATATGGGGTGCGATATTGAAGATAAAACTAAAAATATATTATATATTTATACTTATATAGAAGTATAAGACACTCACAGTTATAATAAATGCCATATAAGATGAATGGCTGGAATGGCCACTTGGAAAAGCATAATGTTCATCTGGATCTGAAGAACCTAAACAAGTGTAGTTTGACACATATTTTTGTGAATATACTCCTTCTGGACATATTTTTTCCATATTTTCGGGCTGGCAAACAGCAATATAATTTGGACGTAACCTCGAAACTACTCTTTTCCCCATATTTCCTGTTCCTTCTAATGCCATATCCCCTATATAAAAAACTAACAAAAAAAAGACTACATTCCTTATCAATATTTTTCTATTTCCTTCATTTTTTTTCAAATAATAAAGAAAAGTTTCTCCCATTATAACAACTACAATTGTTATTATTTTATTTATTCTGGAGATTAATTTTGATGAGACTGTATCTTCTCGAAATGGATAGTAAATCTCATCATCATTACAGAAAAATCCTTGTTCTGAATAAGCTATATTTAATGCTAAATAATTTAAAAATATCACTATTGGTAGAGAAATAAGACAGTTTAATATTTTACCCCAACTTATTCCATACATATTAATCAAACTAAATTTCTAAAGTACAGCTATACCATTTTATTCTTATCATAATGATAAATATTAAAAATTTAAAGATAAGACATTAAGATAAAATATTTTTATATTACTCAACTTTTTCAATCTTAAATTTTATACCAAAGTCTTCTAATATTGAGTAAATTTTTTCTGAATCTCCAAAAGCACTTCCTGGTGTATAAACACCACCTTCCTTTGGAAGATTTGAGCTATCTTCAAGGATAGCAATTGCAGAAGACAAAACACAACCTGATGTTCCAATATATCCAGCATCTGGACCATCACAACGTGAAATAATTGTTTTTGTAGGAGGAGATGTATGGTCACCATCTTCTAACTTTTTCTTCTCATTCCATCCTTTTGATATAAACCAATAAGTAAAAGATGCACCCTCAACTTGTTCTTTTGTTGGTCCCTTCTTTGAGAATGCACCAAAAGTGACTAAATCTGTATTATCTTGAAGAAATTTTCTTGTAACACCAAATTGACACAATAAACCAAATATGGCGAAATAAATGCTGTAAACGATAGCTAAAAATAAACTTTTAACTCCAAAATAAGTAGATAATTGAATGGGTCTTTGGTGTTTTTTAGTGAAATGGTGATATTGAGAACGGACTACAACAGATTTATCAGATCCCATAAATGGAAGTGCCCACATATTTAAATAATCATTATGGAACATTATTCCTCTTTTTGGAGCTTTATATTGAGAACGAGGAACAGTCTCAGGCATAATTTCTCTCCTAATTTTTCCTAACTTATCATTCTTCATGTTAGCAATTGCAAGAATTAAAGTTTGATATGTTCCATCATTAATTGTATAACCAGCAGGACCAGAGTGACCTTGAACAAAACTTTCAGTATATGCAATATCACCATCATAATTCTTTCTCAAAAAGTTCATTCCAAGATCACAAGGAATTGAATCCCATCCACAAGCTCCAACGATATAAACTCCCTTCTCAGCAGCAGCTTTACCATACTTTTGAACCATAGTCTCAAGAAAAGCTGGTTCTCCAGAAATATCAACATGTGAAGCACCGTTCTCAACTGCAGATTTTACAACTTCTTCACCATATAATCTATATGGTCCTACGGCATTTATGACAACTTTAGCTTGTGAAGTCATGCGGTTAATAGATTCAACATCACCAGACTTTGCAATAATAATTGGAGTATCGGTGATGTCTTTGCCTTCAGAAGCAGATATTTCACTGAGAACTTTCTTTAATTTCTCTTCATTTCTTCCAGCGACGGCGAAAGTGTAACCACTATACTTGGAAGTAATCAGTCTTCTCACGATATATTGTCCAGTGTATCCTGTAGCACCGTAAATTACCAAATCATATCTTACAGATGACATATCTAAGACCTGTAAAGGGAAAAATCGAATTATAAAAGTAGAAATAAACACTACCCAAAAAGACACTTCACATACTATAAAAAATTAACTATGTAAAATAACAACAATCTTTCTGAAACATATATTTGGGAGTTCGTGTCTTATTTTAAAATTTTATCAAAACAAAGTTATCAATAAAATGTTGTACAATTTATTTACTAAAGTATTTTAAAATAGTACAAAAAAAGTACAAAATTATTAAAAAAAAATTACAAAAATGGATTCTACCATACAAAAAAATCTCTATTAACTACAAATAATTTTTGATATCTCCCCCATTCCTTTCGTTTTTCCTTCTCTAAAAATGATAGGATCTCCAACTTTTATACATTGCGGAGTGGAATAGAATTCAAATTTCACATTGTACCATCTTCCCGTTTTTAATGATTTCTCTCCGCCTTCAATATTAACTATTGTTACGGTTTGGCATACTGATCCAATGTACATTGTTCCCTGAAATCCCACAAAAACAATACCTCTTGAATAATGAGAAAGTAAAAAGAATCTAGCTACAAATTGTCTACATGGTTTCAAGATATCATTGTTACTCATTCCGACGAGAATCATTCCCTAAATAAAAAAGTTTATATCAATTATGTTGGTAAACAAACTTTTTGTATCAATAATCTTTTAGGAATATATAATGAGTGTAGATGTTTTTCAATATTTACGGCTAATGAAGCTGTCTCTCCAGCAGATATTTTTGTAATTGGCTGTTGTTTATTTTTGTGAATACTTTTTATTGTTGCTTTTAAAAATGAACCGTCCTTACTTGTTGGTCCAATACATACACTATCACCTTCTGCCAACATCCCTTGACTAAGTGATCCACAAATTACTATACCAACACCCGTAACTTTAAATGCATCTTCAACATAGAATAGTGGATCAACTTCTCTTTTCTTCATGTTGACATTTCTTATCTTCTTAATATTATCATTCTTTAAATGTCCTAAAAATCTTTTCAAAATATTTAGATTCTTCCCACTAACAGATGATAAGCAAATTATTGGGATGATCTTCTTTCCCATACAAAGTGATGTAGCATACTCTTCAGTGGAATCTTCATTAGTGATATACACTGCCTTCCTATCACCACTGACAACTTTTAATAAACTATTTATTGAAATCATAACTTTTGATAAATGATCATCTTTAACAGAATCTATCTTTGTAATAACAACAAAAAATGGTATATTTAAAGCTATAACAAAACCCAGATGTTCTTTTGTCATTATTCCTGGTGGGCCTTTACCACTTATCACAACGCAGCAAACATTTGGTCTATATCCCGATATTCCATAGATAGTTGTTTTGAGATATTTTTTATCACCAGCTAAATCAATTAATGTAACAATCTTAGCGCAAGTTGAATCAATTAAATGATTTGAATTACATTTTCCTAGTATCTTTCCATTACCATCAAAACGTAATGATGTCTGGCAGATAGAAGAAGTTCTTCCAGTTTTGAATTCATGGAGATATCTAAATACATTAACTCTTGCTTTACCTTTTCCATCATCCAATTCTCCTTGCGATAAAACACCACATAGAGTAGATTTCCCTGCTTCGGCTGATCCAAGAATAGCAACACGGATCTCTTGGAAATCATCCTCATACTCTTCCTTTTCAATAAGAATTTCAGCCATTCTCTTCCCTCCCTCTACTTGCCTTTCATTAATAATAGACATTTTGACATGAAGCTCTTTTGCCATTATCCTCAACGTCTCCAAGGAATTCTCCATTTCAAGGTCGTCTAAACCAGTTATTGCTCCATCATCAGCTACACCAATTTCATAGATAGCTTTACCATTACCCTCTTCCAATCTCCATTTCATTTGCGTAATTAAATGTTTTACTCTAGAATCAGACAAATTTGTTAATCTTGTCTTGTATTCAACATTTCCATACTCCTCTTCTGGTGGTAATCTCCCCACAAGCCCACACATATTTTAATAATAATAAATTCTGAAATAAGAATTTCTTACATCAATAACTGAAAAAATGAAATTATGAGATGAAAAGAAATTGTGAGTGAACGTATAATGATTAATCAATATTTTATAAAACAAGTTTATTTTGAAATATATATATATATATATATATATATATATGTATGTGTGTCTGTTTAATAAGTAGGAAATTGTTTATCTACAATCTTACATTCAAAGCTTCAAACCAACAAACAATATCCCCATTATAACAAAACAATACATTTTCCATCTAATTTTAGGTTTCATTTCACTTTCCTACTCTCAAAGTTGACAAATAACACACACATTTTACTTTTCGTTATCGGTTTTTTTAGGTTACGTCTCCATCAACTCGTCTATCTCTGTTAAAAGAACACTAATTACTTGTCAATGACATAAAAGTTAACTTTTAACTATTCTATAGTCAATTAATATATATAGGGAGCTTTTCTAAAGCTTTTTCCACTATTAACTTTACACATGCATTTTTATATACAATAACATCACAAATGTATATAGAATACTTTTAATGGGCTAACTTCAATGAAGAATTCTGTCTAATATGGGAATATCACATAATAGATAAGAATTTTTATATGAAGATTATGTAACAATATTTAATGAGAGTAGAGTGATTTTTTTTTATCAAAAATAGTTATATTATATTTGTTTTACATGATAATAATGCAAAAAACAAAACGTTTGTGTGATTTTTATAATTTGGTAACATCATTCGAGGAACGAGCGACCAATAATATAAAACACTATAGGAATTCATTGAAAAGTTAAAGAGTTAATAGGTCTGAATTTATTCGGAGAATAAAAATTTAGTTTATTGGGTTAAAAATGGAATTTAATAGTTAGTTGAAATGATAATTGATAGAAAATTTTAATTAGAAAAAAGTTTTAATATGATTATGATATTATTGGCGACGCGCCGTCTCCTCGGTAGTGTAGTGGTCTATGAGTTAGGTATAAAATTATTACCCCGATTCGAACCTACTAAAACACGGATGTTCGTGATTGATCTTTGATAAGATTCTATTGTCATCTAACGAAATTCTCAGAGGCAAACGTTCTATTTGCTTTATTATTATAAAAGTGTACGCAAAATTTAACGTTATTTTCGAGAGCATCGTAGAGTACCAATCATATTTCATGTTATTTGATAATGCTAGTTCTCTAACATACATTCTCTTCTTTTTTATCATTATATCAGTTGGAGCTTAATTCGCAAGTGTTTTATTTGATGACAGTTTTTATTATTTTGTTCTTTTATCTTGATATGATTACTTAAATATAAAATAACAAATATCTGGAGAATGTCGGTATTTTGGATAACTAGATAAGATGTCAATAAAATACTGATAGATTTATTATTTATGATGCAGTTTTTAAATTAATGAATCATTTAAAAAACAAATGAAAAGTCTTTATAAGGTAGTACAATATAAAAGAGGAATATTTGTGTTATTAAGAATCATAAATGTTTTATTATAAAATTTTTGAAATGGAAAGTTATAAAAAATTGAAAGAACATTAAATTGATTTACTGTGATCAACCAAAATATGAGTGTATGTAGCTAATTGATATATCATTTCTATCTGTTGTTCGGCGGTTCTTTTTCCTCCAAAACGATTTTTCAGGATGATAAAATACTTCTTAGCTCTTTTAGAATCTTCATCATTTTGTCTTCTGCTGATAACTAAAATATTATCAGCTTCCTGTGTGATCTTACCACTTGAGTTGATGTCTTGGAGATCAATTGAATAATCTCCAGTAGTACGTCTTGGAGAAAGTACTATAGTCACATGGACACCATAATCAGTTGCAAGATTACGAAGTAATGATACAAATCTATCTTGAAGACTATTTCGTTCCATTGGCGTAATTTTTTCATTCGCCAATGCACACAATCCAACCAAAAATTGAATATTATCAACAACAACATGCTGAATGCCATATTGAACAATATTCTTCTCCAGAATGTTATATATTTCACTTATTGTTTTATTTCTAAAGTCATCACCTTTTAAAAATATAAAATCAGTCTGTTTTTTTTCAAATTTATCCAGCCATAACTCTACTGATGGATGGTGTTCAACACGGTATAATGGAAGTCTAAAAATATTAGTAATTTTTTTAAACAATAATCTTACTTTACTCCATTGTGATAAGTTTTAGTTCGTGCCAAACTACGAATATGAGCAGGCCTAAAATTTTTAGCATTGAGGAAAAATAAATTATTCAGTTAAAAAATATAATGTGACTTACGAGACATATTGAATAAGCATCCATTTTGCAATTTTTTCTTCAATAACATCAAAACTGCAAAATAAAGTTCGTACTCCTTGCGTAAATAAATCTAAAGAATATTCGGAAAGAAATGTAGTTTTTCCATAACCACTTCCTCCTGTTAAAAGTGTAATTTCACCCGGGCGAAGACCACCAAGGTAATTGTTTAAAATGTCAAAACGTTTCCATTTTCCAAATCCAGACATTTTTGAAGTATTATTATTATAAACTTCTGCTTTAACCTCATCTCTAATATCAACTAATGATTTGAAAGCCCTACTTCTAACACGTAAGGAAACATCACGTATAGCATACTCAATTTCTTTATTCTTTCCATCTCTAATTAATTCAATTGGTCTTTCTGGAGCAAGAACAACATAACATCTTGAAGCATTTAAAGTTACAGCATAATCTTTAGCAAAACCTTGGTGATTTTTTGGAAACCATATATATATATTTTCAAAATCTTCAAGATATGGGAGGATGGAATAATCCATTTTTTCACCCTGTGGTAAAGATATTACTAGCATTCCTCCTGTTGCATCGTAAACAGCTAATGCATCACGTTCATTTGTTGTTATACATATAGTTCTATCAGATTGTGATACTAAATGATAACCAAATATCCCAGAAAATTTTCTTTTTCCATCTATATCAGTTTCTGGAAAATTTTCTTTTTCTAACTTTCCATCTGCTAGGCGTCTTATAATTTTCATGCCAATAGGTGGACGTGAACGATTTGTTGGTCCACGATATCTTGGATATAGTATAGCTGGTTGATCATAATTGTCTAAATGTACTCTGACATTGAAACGATGAAGAACAGATGGAGAGATTGCATCAACACCTAATTGACGATAAAGTGATCGAAATTGTAATATCATATCTTGATTCAATTCAGAAACTTCAATAGATTCATTCCATAATATTCTTATTATTGGATCTTGAAATGATATTCCTCCTACATCATTTATTGATGAGGAGTTACCTTTAATAGATACTCCGTCATTAATAGATTCAAAACCATCATCTATAATTCTAGGTGTACCTCCGCCACGAGCAGAGAGGCGATCAGCTCTAAAATTTAATTTATTAAATTTTTTAACTTTATATGGATCTTTAACTAACAAAGTTTCATCAAAACTTTTTACATAGACATGAACATAGATATCATTACTTTTTTCACTTAAACATAATGTACTAGAAGCTTTAGCCACTTTTCGTTTAATGTAATGCTTAATATGACTATATTCATTTCCAAACTCAAGATCAAAATCAATTGAACAATCTGATAATGAAGTTGAGGATGATGATGATGTTATGGAAGGTGATAAAGACGATATAGTATTTGGTGTAGTACCATTATTATCAATATTTGACATAATATTTTTTTTATATTATTTAAAAAATGATAAAATATGGATTGTTTTTAAATTTATATACCTTTTAATAATTAGAATGGCTTATTTATTTTTATTTTTTTAAGTATACTATGTTTTGTCTTTGTCACTCCAGGGATTCTATCATTATATGGAATAATAAAACTTACTCTGTTCTCAATCGTTTTAATTTTTCAACTTGTTCAATTTTCTTTTGTTTTTCTTTTTCTTCATATTCAGAAATCAAATTTAAATAGCTAACTCTATCGTACAAGTCACTGTCAAACTAAAAATTAAATATTATTATTGTTATGAAAAATCTGTTAACTTACATCCCCAATATTTGACATTATCAACAATATATTAGTTACTTTTGGCAATTTTATTATTTTTAAACTTATGAATGAAAATTTTACATATCCAACTTTTTTAAATAATTTTTCACTTCCTTCTCCACCCACTCTATCAAAATATACTTAAGTATACACATTTACATATTTAACAAACAAAGCTTATCCATTTCCGATACATATACTAAAACGGAAGGTACTGTAATTATAATTTTTTTTATCACATAGTATTACCAAAAAATTTTTTAAATATATCTTTTAAGTTTTCTTTTATTGTGAATATGGAAAATAATTATTATGCTTAGATTGAGTGCATGCAACTTATCTTATCAAAATATTCAAGTACATTTATTTTAAATTGTCCTAGGCTATTATTTACATATATGGTCATTAACTAAAAACTTTCTATAACTAAACTTTATTATAATAAACCTGAATTTAAAGGTGAGATTTATGAATGTAGGAAATTTTTCTTTAACATAACCCTAAATGATATATCAAAAAGGGATTTTTTATAACAAATTTTTAGAAATACTTACAATATCTTTATAACTTTTATCTTACCTACAAAATACTTTTTTCTTTTCATGTTGATATCGTTAAATATTGTTTACATTGAATTTAAAATAAACTTCCTTTTTAAATAGTTATACCAGAAATAATATTTTCAAATACAATAAATTAAACTACTTAAAAAAAATAATAAATCAAAATCTTATTATTATTTAAAAAAACCCATTAAAAATGAAAACTTTAAATAAACGTAACTTCTTCTTAAAGCATTAAGTTGTAAACAATCCATAACCATTATTAAAAAAATAATTATTTACTGACAATGTTTATACTTCAAAAACTATCGAGAAATTTAAAAATAAATATGTTATTTGGTATCTAAAAAATAAATTATATCCTCAAAATTAATACTTTTAAAGGAAATATTACTAGAATTTTCAAGAATATTTTTATTAACATAAAAAAAAATAATATGTAATTATACAGCAATACTTTACAAGATTATGAATGCATACCATTTTCACTTTTTATGATAATACCATTCCAATTGTCCACAAATCTTTCAACAACAGATATTCCTTCTTTCAAGAATACCTTTTTGCACATTCTTTTCGAAATAACTTTGACAGCCTTTTGTTCTGTTAATTTTGATTCTGAATTCTTAGATACAACACCCTCATCACAATCCTCATCACAAAAGACTTCAAATTCTTTAACAGGATTGTGTTTTTCTTCCTTCAACTTCGGCAATCCACCTTTACGTGATCCTCGGTTCTCATTTTCCTTAATAGATATACTGTTTATTGATTTAACTTTTTCAAAATAACCGAATAATTCTTGGTATTCAAGGTCATTATCTAAATCATTGAAATCTCTATCGTCATGATAAACGTTGAATTTCCCAGTCGTATTACAGGCATTCTCTTTATTATTCTCAGGGTTAGCCTTCTTTTTTATCACATCTCTTTTAACTCCCATTGTCAAATCTCCAAGAACACTTCTCCTGATAGGTTCTGGTTCAAAATACTCCTCGTTCTGGATGTCGGTATCCATATCCGAATCCTCATCATCACATGAATTATTCTTTTCTAATGATCTCTTAATACAACGCATCTCAAAATTATCAATTGCTCTATTAATAGATGTTATAGGTGTACCACCATATTTTAATCCCATCTTTAAAATTTCTCTTGCTTTTGTTTCACTACCCCATGCTTCATAAATTTCTGACCATGATATATAAAATGATGCGCAATACCGCCCAACACCCTTGGTAAATGCACATTCTAAAATAGCAAGAGATCTTGTTGGATAATTATCACACAGTTTCAACCACAATTTTACCAATCTTTCATCATTCTCAAGTTCCTCAAAATTTGAGTAGTAATTAACAGACTTCCATAGCAGTGGAAACAATGTTTTCTGTTTACCTGTAGGAAAAACATTTTCAAACCATTTAATATACTCCCAAATAACAGATAATGGATCTTCGTGCGATTTTGATTCTTCAAAAGAAATTTCAAACTTTTTTTCAGCTTCTTCAATTGTAATTGATTTACTCAGTACAGAGTTTAAAATTTTCATTGAACGTCCACTTTTCAATGGAATAATATTCTCACGGTTCAACATCCAGTCTTGTTCAATTTTTGGCTTAGAATCCATCGTATAATATAATCAATGAAATTAGCGAGTGACAATATTGGCTATTATGTTGACATACTAAAGACCGCCATTGTACACTTTTTCCATCTAGGAATATTTAACTGTCATTTTCCCAATGAAATAAATAAAACAACAAACAATTTTACTAACAAAAATATTATTATAATAAACAAGATTGTGTGATATTTGATAATATTGTAAAGGTATAGATATATTTTAATTTATCTAACTTTAACATCAATTTTTTTTTCTATATTTTAGAGAGCTAACATTGTATCCTATTAATTTTTAACTAACAATTTATTTTTTAACCCATAAATTATTTTTTTTCCAATAAAACATGTCAACAAATATGATATCAGAATCAGCCTACTCCGATTGCATCAAAAAATGTATGCAGTGGAATCGGAGAATGCAAATGCAAAGAAGACAAAGTGGTCCTGTTATCGATCAACAAACAGGCATAATCTTAAAACCAACTCGTCTACATCGAACTATCACCCATAGATTCCATCCTGATGGACCTGGGAAAGTATGCACATATGCATCTCGTTCTTGGATTAAATGTGATAAACCATCAGCTGATTATATTGAACTAAGGTATTTTATTAAGTCAAATAGAAGCATTGGAGATGTTATAAGTACCTCTAATGCCGTTGTAACTTCAACTATCTCAACAGAAAATAGTTTACCTGAGAGCCCTGCAATGAATCAAAGGCAATTACAATCAATGAAATATGAGGAGACAACAGAATTTGAAGAGTTACCGGAAGAGGAAGTTGAGGAGTTGTCTGATGATGATGAATATGCTTCTAAAAAAAAGAAAGGTCGTGGTAGAGGAAGGGGTCCTAGAAAATCAGTTGGTGGTCCTGGAAATAATCTCATGAATACACCAAAACAAGAGCCTATGGATACAACAACCTCCATTGGTAGTACACCTGAAAAAAGATTTATATGTCAAGGTATGACTTTTAAGATAATTATTCGGAAGACTTTATCATTACCTATTTTTATTTTTAGCTTGTGGAGCAAAATATAAAAGTAGACCGGGATTAAATTACCATAAACAACACATCCATCCTGATGTAGATAATGTGGCGGATCCCTCAAGTAAGTTTGGAAGAAAATCAAAAAAGTTGAATGACGGTTTTAATAGTTTTCGTGTATAAGAGATAATTTATGTTATTTTTGTGCAATTTGTTAGTTTCACTTTATTTATTCTAAATATATTTACATGCTTGTATATCATAATAATATATTTCTATAAATGTACACATTTATTTTCTTGGGAAATTTAAAATTAATATTTATTATTGTCTACACTATTTATCATTTAGTTTTTTAGTCCCAGATCCTGTGATTAATATTTCCACAACCTGTGACTTCTGCGGAGGCAATAAACGTAGAAATAAAAAAACAGGTAAAGCTGAAGTTTTGGTTTCATGTCATGACTGTGGAAGATCATGTCACCCTTCTTGTTGTGGTTTCACTGAAAATATGTTTACTTCATTTAAAAAATTTGGTTGGCAATGTTTAGAATGTAAAAGTTGTGCCATTTGTGGTACTTCAGATAATGATGTATGTTATTAAAAAAATATATATTAAAAATATTTAATTAAATTACTTTTAGGATAAATTATTATTTTGTGATGATTGTGATCATGGATTTCATATGTATTGTCTTAAACCCCCATTGGAGAAAGCACCTGAATCTGATTGGTCTTGTGACTTATGTAAAAATGAGTACAAAAAAAATTAACTAAACAAATATTATTTTATTTTAAAAATAAATTTTTCTTTGAAATATATCTGTTATTTAATCTTGTTGTAATGAAAAAATATAAAATAAAATTGAGTGTTATTTTGTTAGCACGTATATTTCATTTATTTTATAATCATGATTTCATTTACACTACAACTTCACTTCTAAAAGTATATAAAATTTATGGTGGTATGACCAGTAACAAGTGTACAGAGGATATTGAATTTTTATAATTGTTTCCATACTAATTTAAAAATCTTTTACTTTTGAAGATGGAACAATAATATTTATTTATCAATTCGTTGATGTTGACAATTGGTGTAAATGTATGTATATCTTTTATTCCCAAAATGTTTAGTTATCCAATTTTTTTTCTATTAACAGTTTCAATAAAATATTTATATAAAACTAAGTTTTATTAAAAAATTTTCTAGTACTTTAAGAAAAAAAGAGATTAGTTTTATGGAATGTTAAATTGTCAATTTAGCGTAACATTATTAAATTCTCTTGAGAATAATAATTTGATCGAGGAAAAAAACAATAAAAGTTTTAAAGTTATATATTTTGATGGTGCAAATAAAAAGAGCTAAATTTTTAATATTTTACCTTCCCATACCTCATATTATCATCATTTAACTCATAAATATATAGATACTTTTAATAATAGCACATAAAGCTAATAAATATTTCTTTTGTTAGACATATAAATTATTATTCCTATAAATATTTAAATTGTAGTTGTGTCTATAATTTTAAGAAGTATAAAAAATTAATAAGCCTTTTATTTATATTTCGTTAAAAATATATGTTTTTGCGGTAGTTAAATTAACAAAATTTATTTTTAGCATTAATATACTAAACATTAACAAAAAAAGCTTTTTTTTTAATTCTTTTAAACAAAAATGACAAATGAATTTATTCTTTTATAGAAACCTCCTTCTTTTAATAAATTATAATTGTATAAAAAAAGTTTAAATATTATGTCGTTGTCCACCAATACCAATAGAGGAGTCAAATTTAAAATATATAAAAGAAATAAAAAAGCTGATAAATATGGTAAGTTTTAATATTAAGAAATGTTTCAAAGAACTTTTTAATGCTTCAATTTCCGTAATCTTAAAGGCTTTACTTTGTAATATAATCAAGTTATTGTCCTTCAATTTTTATGGCAAATATATATATGCATATCTATATATACAAAGATGGTGAATTGATAATGATTCTTCTCATTGAGAAAGATAAAAAGTCACAATTAGTTTGAGTTTATATATTTTAACGAGTTAAAAAAGTTAAGTTTATTTAATGGCTTTTTTTTATTTAAAAATTGATATATATTATTTACACTATCACTAAATCTAATCTCCACCTATATATGTTCATCAATGTTTATCTATATACAATAGTATTTTATTTATGCTTCCATATTTCGGAAGTTTTTTTTCTAATAAAATTTATCATATATTTAAGATGAATCCTCAAAAATCATTTTGTCATAGTATAATATTCAACATTTTGCATAAATCTATTTTAATTACCTTTTTTTTGCGTAAATTTTAAATATTCGTATCTTTAAGATATTACTATTTAAAAATTTTCCAATAAAATATTAATAGAGTTTTTTAATTGTATTTTGAAGATATTACTTTATCTCTAAAAACATATGTATATCTCTTGTACTTTAGTTTGTAGATTATAAAAAAGGAAAATCAACTTAAACTATTTTAATAAAGAAAGATAGTTATTGATGTTTAATATAACTATATTTACTTACTATCAAATATAAATTATTTATAAGATCTTTCTCTATTTTCATATACTTTTAAAGACAGAAACATATTTTCTCTCTATTTGTATTATAACATTTCAAATCGTACCAATAATTCAATTTGTTAATTTAAAAAAAAATGTCCAAAAAGTTAACTAAGAAATTAGGTAAAAAAAAGAACAAACGTCCTATGGTTCCACCACCAATAATTACGATAACAGAAGCCGTCTCCGTACAAGACAATATGTCTGTTTCAAATATCTCAACATTAGAAACAAAAAAGAACAAGAAAAAAGACAAGAAACTTTTAAATCCAGGTATTAATGATGCTTTATGGCCTTTTTTAATCTTTATTTAAAAATATTTAATTGATCTTAAAAGAGGAATTTCCTAGTATTAGTTTTATCTTTTTCAATCCTATCTCTAAAGAATTCTAGAAAAGGACTAAGAATTAAACCTATTTACAAATATCTTAATACTCTTTCCTTATTTTAATTCTTTTTTTTCTTTTTTTTTATCACACATGCACATATATCCTACCATTAAGAGGTGTTAGGGTGCGCGAAATTTTTGATTATTTCATTTTATTGTCTTTATCTCAAATATTTTTCTCATTATTCATTTTGAGTATTTTGAAAAGCTTTCTAACTTTCTAAATAATGTGTTAAAAATGTTTATCCTTTAATTAGTCAATATCAATCGGTTTTTATTGTCATTGTTATTATTTTTTTTATGGAAAATTAAAACAAAAATTTCTTTAATTTTTTACACAACAACATTCAATCACATAAAGTTAAATGCTTTTTTACTATTATTAAAGTCCCCATAAAATTTTTTTTTATAATATAATTTATAGAATAAATATGGTACAATAAAAATTATAATAATAATAAAAAATTTTAAATAACATTACAAAGTTAATAATTTGTAGAAGAAATTTTTTTATATCATTATAATCTTTTTAACTTAATGACATCTTCCCTCATCATTAGTATTAAATATATATGCTTCTACAAATATATTTTATTCTTTCTAAATATTTTTATGATATTTGAATTCATTTCCTTCTAGTTAAAGATATGTCTTATCATCTTCCAAAACAGTAGTAATGAAGATTTTTAGTGTTGCTTACAACAATTGTTATTATATTATTTTTATATACCACTTTTATACAACTGACCAGTGTCAAACAATTTTCTTTATGTCACAATATTTTTATAGAAGTTGAAAAATATGAGAAAAGTCTTAAACAATTAGCTATTTAATATAATAGATATCTAGTATCATTTATCTTTTTTTTCCTAACAAACCCAAATTTTCATGTTCTAAAGCTTTCTTAAATAAAAGAACTCTATTGCATATATAAAATATATACAGAAAAAGGCATATACATATCCATGTATATATACTTCATTCATTTATTTTATTCATATTTATATCACCGCCCACAATTAATCAGTAAGTAAAAAGTTTATGGAATATTTGTTATATATGGCATATCACGTCCAACCTACATATCTACCAGATAAACACCAAAACTTTATTGTTATCCTACTAGGAAGTTTTATTTTAAAAATAGGATAATAATAAAAAAATCTATTATTATTTAAGAATATTCCTACTCTTCAAAAGTTGTTTACATTTTACAAGTATACTTATAAAAATACACTTATACCTGAGAATTTTTTTTCTTTTTGAAAAAAAAACTTTATTAAAGATATGAAAAATAATGAAGATCGAAAACCATTTTTACCTTCCTATCAACATAGTAGGCCTCATTATTTAATAAATGAAGAATCATCTTCTCCTGAAGTTTCATCAAAACCTTTGAAACCAATGTATAGGGGAAGAAATATTTCTAAGCAAATATCATCTTCCTCTCCATCTTCCTCAAGTCTTTCAGAAACTTTAACTGAACATACTACTAATCTCCTTAAGCATACTATTTCTAATACTAAAAAGAAAACTAAAAATTATAATTATGATAATAAGAAATTAAAACATTTAAATAATAAAAATCCTCAAAGAGGAAGTGTTTCTTTTCGAAATGTATCTTATAAATTAACAAATCTTTCAGAAGACGAGGATAATCTTTCTGAAGAGGAAGAAGGATCATTACCATCTAGTGAAGGAGCTGAAAATAATCGTTTAATGGAGTATTCCGAAGATGAAGAAGACCCCTATACCACTACAAGCAAACGTGATCAATCATCTTTATATTTGAATACTGGAATTCCTCCACCATTATCCTCATCCACAAAATCTCATTCCAGACTAACACAAAGACGTTTCACTTTGAATCCACTTATATTTGCTAAAGTAAGTTTTATTTTTTTCCCACATACCATTTTATCAACATATGTCTAATATATATTTTTTTGTAGGAAGAAAGAGATGCTAGAAGGCAATCATTAGCTCAACTAAAACTTAGTTATTACCCTTCTAATGCACATCGTAAGTTTTATAGTCTTCTATCAAATTAATTACTTTACACTAACTATCATAAAACAAAAATTGAATTGTACTATTATTATTTGTATAATATCTATATTTAAATCAAAAAAATATTATGTCTAAAGATGATTATTATCATTATCATTTTTCTTCCCTTTTAGCTGATGTCTATGATACTGGTCATGGATTTTGTGGATGGTTTCTTATGATATTATCATACATAGTTATGTTAGCTACATTTCCAATATCAATTTGTTTTTGTATTAAAGTTGTTCAGGAATATGAACGAGCTGTAATATTTAGACTTGGAAGATTAATTGGTGGTGGTGCTAAAGGTCCTGGAATATTTTTTGTAATGCCTTGTATTGAATCATATACAAAAGTAGATTTAAGAACAGTGTCTTTCAATGTTCCACCACAGGAAATTTTAACAAAAGATTCAGTAACTGTATCTGTTGATGCCGTAGTTTATTATCGTATTAGTCAAGCAACGATTTCTGTAGCAAATGTCGAAAATTGTCATCATTCAACGAGACTTCTAGCACAAACAACATTAAGAAATATGTTAGGTATGAAAAATTTATCTGATATTTTAGCTGATAGAGAACATATTGCAAGTTATATGCAGGTGATTAATTATTATTTTTGTACTTGATTAATTTGTTATATTTTTAATTATAGACAATATTAGATGAGGCAACAGAAAGCTGGGGAATTAAAGTTGAAAGAGTTGAGATGTAAATAATATTAATAATAATTTTTAAGTAAATCTTTTATTTTTATAGTAAAGATGTTCGGTTACCAGTTCAACTTCAACGTGCCATGGCAGCAGAAGCAGAAGCCACTAGGGAGGCTCGTGCTAAAGTCATTGCCGCAGAGGGAGAACAATTGGCTTCAAAAAGTTTACAAGAAGCAGCTAATATAATATCTCAGTCACCGGCTGCATTACAATTGAGATATCTTCAAACATTAAATAGTGTTGCGTAAGTTTTTAGTACTATTATTAAATTATATCATATTTATGATAAATTGTAATCAATTATGTATTATAGTGCAGAGAAAAATTCAACTATAATTTTTCCATTGCCAATCGAAATTATAAAATACTTCTTTAATACAAATTCTTCTAACAATAATGATAACAAAAAAGAAATTAGTACATTGCCTGTTTAAAAGTGATATGTATTTTTAAATTACTGTTAGGATTGTTTATTAAATTTATTACGAGCCCATTTATATATATTTATACAAATAAAATAAAAGTAATTTCTTATACTTAATTATATTACACACATATGAAATAAATAAATTTTATGAAATATAAGTGAATTAATTATCTATAATATATCAAATAAATAAATAAATTTAAAAAGAAATATGCGGCGTTTTTTTAATTAAACATTTTTGATAAAAAAAAATGATAAATGTAAGATAAATATAAGATGAATTTAAATTTATTAGCGTTTATAGCATAATATTTTTGTCGTATAAACACAAAATCCAGCAGAGATTCTGTATTCATTTGTTATCTTATTTATGAAATTTATTATCGTAATAATATTGTAAATTATTTTTGATTTTGGCAAATGTTAGTACAAAGATTGTTACAATTTGGAAGGCAAATATTATTTGATAATGTATGACAGTTATCTGAACAATTATCTTTACATCTGTTCACACAAACATAGTAAATAGAAATTACTGATAAAGGAGTGGTAGTTGTTGTAGTAGTAGTAGTGGTAGTTGTTGTTGGTGGTAACCTTAAGACACATGCTACATGGCATATACTTATACATCCATTAATATTAATATCAGTCTTCTCCAGACACTGATTAACACATTGATCATTACATATAATTGGTTTTGAGACCTTATAATTACATTTATTTGTACAGTCTTTTTGACAAAAACTTATTAAATATTTATTTTCTTTAAATTGACATGTATCTTCACAACTATTTTGACAGTTACACTTTTCCTTACAACTATTTTGACAATAAAAATATGAATTAACAGAGGTACATTGAGATATACAATTATTTTGGCAAAAATTTATTCCTAGTATTAATGAAGTTTCTTGTTTTCTAGTTGTTCGTTCTTGAATTGGAGTGGTAGTTGTTGTACTTAAATAACAATTATTGTAGCATTTAGGAACACATATATCCGTAAATTCTACTACTTCATTTTTAGTACAACTCTTCTGACATGCCATTTCACAAGAACATTCTTGAAAACAAACATTTTTACATTGTAAATTGCCATTACATTTAAAAGTACACCCAGACTCACAGGCTGTTTTCTGAATATGTATCAAGAATGTTGTCGTGTCATCAATTATTGGATAAGAAGATGTAGTGGTAGTAGTTGTTGTTGTTGTTGTTGGAAATACAATTAATTTAGAAGTTACAATTTTCACGCATGTATTAGAACATGTACCACCACAAGAGAAGGGGCATTCATTTTTATTTAAGATGTTATCACTATTTGGACAATTATTTTGACAGGTACTTTGACATGACTCTATACATTGCTTTAATGTGACAAAAATATCTCTATTTTTTAAATTATTACCAAAAATACATGAATATGTAGTTTGTTTATCATTTTTAGTATTACAACCATATGAAGCATCAATTTTAGGTTCTTGTGAGCAAGGGCACTGTGAAATTAATGATTTTTGAGATAATTGGCATGCACACAGTTGTCTTTTACTTCGATTTTTAGAGTTACCCTAAACAAAAAATATTATAATAATAATGATAAAAACATACTTGTATAAGAATAGGAATTATTAAACTTATTATAAATAAGAAAAAAATACCTTTACAAGACATTGGATTGAATTGAACTTTAAAAATTTGATTGAAAACTACCAACTCATATTCTTATATACTTTTTTAGTAAGACAAATAAATTATTTTCTAACAAGTTTATGAATCTCATTCTATAAATGTTCAATACTTATTATTGTTAATATCAATAGCCATACAAAAACTAAAAAACAACTAAATGCAATGTAATAAAAAAACTACTAGTTTATATTAATATATTTTATAGTAAGATAATCATTACAGATGGTACAAAGAAAATCATAAAAATAAGTTTTATACATAATATCTTTTAATATTGCTCTGTTTATGGCCACCACATTTTTTATCTTTTTATAATCATATTATTATTATAATTTCTTTCAGATTACTAGCGTAAATACTCTAAGTAATTTATTTAATGTTAGTAATCAAAAATTTATTGTACTAATATTTAATGTAAGTACCCACTAAATATTCTAATTTTGTTTTGATAAAAACTATTAGGACTTATTGATGAGTGTTTTTTTAATAGTGGGGGTTTCGTAACATAAAAAAGCACCAAGTATATCTTTTATTTATTTATATTGAAGAAATAAAAAAAAGAACTTAAAAAGAATCTGGTGTGTTTTCTTTAAAAAATTAAACATTCTTATACTCATCATCTTTTATTTCTCCGCAATCAGATATAATAACTTCTTTCTTAGTTCTTCCTTTCTGTGCTCCAAAACCTTCTATTATCCCTAGTTCTTCTAACTTATCCAAAGTATCAAATCCATCAATTAATTTGCCAAATGCTACATGAAAATCATCCATCCATCTACATTCATCAAAAGTTATAAAGAACCTTGAACTAACAGTATTAGGCCATCCATAGTTATCCATTGAAAGTATCCCTCTTTCAGTATGTTTAATTTCAAAAGTTTCATCATCAAAATATTTCACTCCAAATATACTTCTCCCACCATCACGTTCTCTATTGTTTGTCTCAAAATCGCCGGACTACAAAAACAAATTTGTTTTTAAAATTTATTAAAAGAAACTTACACAAGCACAGAATGTAGGAACAACTCTATAAAAAAGACATCCTTTGTACCCAAAACCTTTCTCACCAGTACATAATACTCGGAAATTTTCTACTGTTTTCGGTGCAACTGAATGAAATAATGTAAATACAAGACGGCCTAATGGTTCCCCATCGGCTGTCAAATCAAGATAAACTTTAGGATTCATTTTAAAATAAAATGGTTTATGTGATAGGAAAAGTTTAAGATTTTTTTATTAGTTCTCATTAATATTAAAATTAGCTTTATTATTATAAATTCTTCTTTGCCTCATTATTTATATTTAAAAAGTCTTTTTCCATATAGTGTTTTCCAACAACTTTTCTCGTTCTTTGTTTCTCCTCATTACATTTCTTATTATTATCTTTTCTGACTACTAATAGATAAGTGGATGCCAAGATTACGCTTATTATATTAAATATTATTTGAGATTGAATAAGGAGATCATTTTTAAAGTTTTTGTAATAAATTCCTTGTAATAAAAGAAAGATTACATTGAAAAGGGAAAAGATTAAATTAACCAAATGGCATACAACATTTTCAAAATCCCAAAATGTCATAATTTTAATAACAATGATAAATAAACATTTTAGGAAAATTATTTGAAGAATTAAACTTTCTACATTTTCGTTTGATGTAGTATTAAGTAACTTTTTTGCAAAATTTTTTTTATCAAATAATAACTGATAAGATAATCCTGTAACTTGAAGTAACGTAAATGCCATCCAGGATTTAAAGAACCAAACAAAGTTGACCATTTCTAGCTTTAAATAATAATCAAATCATTAAAATAAACATATATTTAATGGATTAAAAAGCCAAAAAAAATCAAAGATATACAACCATTTATTTATTTATTTTAAGAATTCAATAGAGAATTAGTAAAATATTAGTATATTATATATAATCTATTTACAATATTATAAAAATTATGGTAAAATTATAAAAAGAAATATTAAGATTCATTCTAAACATAGTATGTTGGACTAACTAATAAGTCATTTAAAACAAGAAGTTGATTTTCGTTAAAACATTCTTTGTGTTCTACCCAATTATCCCAATGTGTTCTTTTAAATTCTGAGAATGTCTTCTTGACAGCTCTACTGATGTGTTGTTCATCTCCAACCATACGTGCAAGGTGCATTAAAATATCAGGCATAATTTCAGGTACATTATATGGATATGCTAGGACCACTGAAGATAGTGCTAAAACTCCAGCATGTCTTTGTTGAGAACTACTTGAAGATGCCCAACTATAAAATGTTTTCAATAGACCATCAGTTACCTCAAGATATCCACACATTACAAATCCAGTAAGTGACTCTGCAGCTGTATTACATATCTCTATGCGATCCGACAAAAGTAGTGGTAATATTATTTCATAGACTTGTTCAGTATGTCTAGCATAAACAAAAATATTCGAGAAAATATTTACTTGGAGAACTTTAAATAGTGATACTTTAGCTTTCCATAAGAAACAATTTTCTATTGATTTTTTGATGACACTTAAAAAGTGAAGACAAGTATCTTCATTTACATATCCTCTGGCAATATTCATAAGTAATGCGGCATGGCAACTTTCTGCTAAATCTTCATCACAATCATTTTCATAATGAGCCAAAATTGGGATTGTATCAATAATTTCTGTTGATAATCCTAACTCATTATTATGTGCAGTTGTTGCAACAAAATCAACTAAAACTTTGAAGTATTGTAAAGCTCTTTTTTCCTCTGGGGTTATTTGAAGATTTGCATAACTTTCATTTCTGGATGGACATTCACTTGATGATGGAGAGATTGTTAATTTATTCGATGATTGTAAACTATGAATGTTAACATAGACATTCTTCTCTAATTGGTTATAACACTCTTTAGAAAGCATACTTAATATTTCTCTGTGATTTAAAGCTTCAAATTCTTTGTCAATTTCTGGATCCTTTGGTGTACTTTCAAGTGAATAACTAGCTGTTGTTGAGAAGACATCAGTAATTCGGTCTCTAACACTTTGGTAACTATTCTCAAGATAAGCAAAACATATCTTTGATAGCTTATTCCACTGTGACGGAGCTTTCCATGAACAAGAATGAATAGCGTAGTATGTAGCAGCAATTTTTGCATTATTATGGAAGTTTGTCTCTGAAGGGACTGATGCAGCTTTAATTGTCAGATCAATGATGCACTTAATGAATCTAGGATCACCCTTATTACACATAATCGAAATCGCAGTACACCAATGATTTTGATTCTCACTATTCATATTAAGAACTGTCTTGTACAATAATGGTTCCATCCACCTCCAAACATGTTCTACTTTATCGAATGTCCATAAACTCCAAGTATCAATTGGGCCAGTAAAAAATTCAGCAGCCAATCTTTGATGTCCACTCTCTTTATTTTCCAATAACTCTTCAATTGCTCCCTTCCATGCATCAAAAAATAAAATATTATACTTAGCAAATAATGTTATAAAAAGAGTATAAACAGATGGTCGTAGACGATCTCCTTTCTTCTCCTCATGAACATAAATTTCAATGAACTTTTTAATATAATTTGGATCGCGTAATGTTGTAATTACAGCCCTATCAATTTCCGGGAAATCTTCAAATTTCATATTATGATATGGTTGCTCTATCGGGGGTGCAAATGCTCGTTTATTCTTAGGCCAACCATAATATCCAATGTTAAGATATTTAAAACATCTGGAATTATTCCATTTTTCACTTGAATATAGATTTACATTATCAGCAACCAACAAAAATTCATTGTCTTTTCTATATCCCATGGTTGGTTTTTTATTATTATTAACATTAATAACATATTCTTTATCTATTGATTTTGGCCATGTAATAAATAACCATGATTGGAGGGAATTTAAAGCTTCTTCCCGCGAGTAAGCTTCATCACTTATAATTTGTTTCACCAATAAATGTACAGCTTTGTCAGGAACTTTCATATCCTTCCTCAAGAGAAGACCCATTGTTGAGAATGAAACTTCACGGTGTCTCCAATGTAATGTAGGATCAGTAACAAAATTGCACAAAGAATCCCATAATTGATAATAAAGTCTCTCCTTCTTACAATTGTTTTCTTCTTCCCTAATTTTAGCCATAGAAATTTCTTCATCGGTAGGTTTTGGGTGTTTCGGGTAATGGACACATCCTTCATATTTAATATACAAATTTTCTGCATACTTTACTATACTATCAGGCACAGTATAACGAATATTAAAAGTTTCAAAGTTATCCGTCAAAAAACTTTGGATATCATCAAGAACACTCGTAATACTTTCTCGTGTTGTACTTTGGCACATGATTAATTTTGGAATCATTTTATTTAACATTTCCCAATTTTGACGCATTAAAATGTTATATCTTTTACCGGTTAAAATATTATGTAATGCTCCTTTTAATTGTTCATGTTTTGCTTTTACATCAACATACTTCAATACATCGTCAATCAAAAATTTGGATGACTCATTGTAGATTGACAAAGCATTTGATATAATAGTTTGTGCTTCACATCTTGTATTTGTATATGTACTAAGAGTCATCCTCCAGGCAGCACGAATTGCTCTCCAATGGTGTTCGGTAAAAGATTCACATGATCGCAACTGGACACGTTTTAAATGCAACAGAAACATATGATCATGATGAATGGTTTCTAAATCCATCTTCCGTCCTCTTATAGGATCATTAAGCATTTTCCTTGATATTTCATAACTGTGTGCATAGTTGTCCGTTAAATTTTTAAACATACCACGTGAAAAAATGATAAAGTTTAGTATGCTTGCTATTTTTGTTATCGCTCTCGTATTATCCTCGTGATGATCTAATATATAATCAATTAAGTTTACAATAACATCGAGAAGGTAAAGTCTAACAGATCCACCATCTGGGAGTGTGATATTTTTCATACTTTTTGGGGAACAAATATGATCAGGTAATGATGGATTAATATAACTCTTATCAATTGTAATTCTTTTACCAGTAATGTATGGTAATCTGAAAGCAATTCCCTCCAAGAATGCAAATATAAATGTTAGATTTTTTACCATTTCACGATCTTTTAATTCTTTTGGGTTTTTTAAAGTTTCAACAAATGGTACACAAAACTTATTGAAAAGATGTTCTGCAAAAGTTATCTCCTCATTTGAGGGGACATAAAATTTAGTACAAACTTTATCTTTGTCTAGTGGTTTAGCCCAATTTCTAATTGGTAACTCTTCATCAAGAGGTTTTTCCTTTGAAAAATAATTGATGGATGAATTATCAACATTTATAAGGCACAATCTCGAGACAACACCAGTTATAAATTCTCCAATTCTTGGATGCATAAGAGGACTTTTGAATTGTAAAACAATCCCAATCAACTCTTCAATTTCTTTTGAATGCCTTAAAATCATCTTCCCTTGAGCAGAATTTATACAACTTATAAGTTGTGTAAAATACCATGTAAAAGTGGCATCAGGCTCATCTTCTGATAAAATTTCCTTTGTCAAATGTATAGTTGTCATTTTGTAGAGATGTTTAAAGAACATAGGAAAAGCAAAATCACAATTAAATCTCACACAAACAGTAATAAGATCTTTTAAAATTAATGCTGCTGCTTTGTTATTAAACATACAAGATTGAATAAAATGGAACAATTTTGTTATTATCATTTCATTAAAATCTTTACTACAATTTCCTAGTAATGCTTGAAAGATACAGCTCAGTCCTTTTCTAGTTAATTGTTCTTCAATATTAAGTTTGTGGGCTCTTCTAGTCATTACCTCTCCTTGTCCACCTCCTTCACCTGTTAGTGTTTGATTCCCCATAGATTCCACAAGGGATGTTAATTTATCAAAAAGATTGCATATCATCGTTTCAAAATTAGCTGATGCCTGACATAACAACTTTTCATCTTCAGTTAAGTTTTTATAGTGATATATTGCCTCTGAACAATCAACAATTGGTATCAGTGTAAAAAAGTTACACAATGCATTAAAAGCATGTGCAGTTTTTTGCATATCATTCATATCAATAACATTAATCAATGCGTTCATTAATTCTATTGCAAATAATCTAAATGATGTCTCTTTTGGTTGATCATAGGGAATAGTTGTGACTTTGAGTCTTGTCTTTCCAGATCCCTCTTCATATGTATCTCTTACAAGTGGTACAATAATTGCATGTAATAAACTTAGTGATTGCGTCAATCTATGAGGTTCCGTAATAGTTTCAAGTCCCTGGTAAACCATATCAATGACCGTTGGGATCATTATTCCTGGACATATAAATGTCAGTGACTTAATTGTCGGAACAACAAGAGTACTTTTCGACTTAGAATATGCAGCAAATTTACATGGTTTAATAAAAACACTCACAAAACTCTCTAAAACTTCATCTGTCATCTTTTTATCATCAGGAAATGGTTGGAAAGAAGATTTAGAACCAGCCTTCTCACGATACAATCTACTACACATTGAACTTGAAAATTTTCCTAGAACAGTCATGAGGTGTTCAGTGTGTGAACCACAATTTGAAGGATGAAAGTACGACTCAATTGTACGGAAAAATTTAACTATATGTTGCAAAGAATCTTTATTTCTCCCGTCTAATGAAAATATTATTATTTGTGCAATTGCCTCAATCATTGATGTTGATGCATCACCCAGAGAGATGTTTTCATTAGTGACACCAAGTGACAGTGCTGTCATCAATCTTGTAAAAAGATACTCTTCCTTTGATCTCCAATCAATTACAAAAGGACTTTCTCTGGTAAGGCGAGCGAATAATTGAAGTAACTTAATAGGAAAATCACTTCTTGTTTCAAGTTGTTTTGCTAGATTCCAAATTTCATCGAACCATTCAGTTGTTCTTGCAATCTTGTGATCTTTACCATCAAAGTTAAACGGTGCAAAATATACCAAAGTATTAGTTGCAAAAGTAACCGTATTTTCAAAGATACACATATGCTGTCTTAACTCTTCAGTCATCTCAAACAAAGCAGTCGGTGGAAAGAATTGTCTTATTGCCTGTGCACAGTGTTCTAAAGATTGTCTTAACCCTTTTGGGTATATTATTTTGCCTCGATCCTCCTCGTGTTTATTGATAATGGTATCATAAACTCTATACAGAACACGCCAATCAAGTGTTACATCCTTGTAATTCAACAATTCTCTCCTTTTCCCAAGAACTGTTAAAATGATAGCAGCGTTCTTGATTATTCTATACTCCAAATTCTCACATTCCAATATACCATAAGCCAATTTTACTAGATAGATATGATCTTGTTTAGTAAAGCGATATCCATATTGATCAAAATATGTTTCAAATTCCTTCAACCAAACTGTAAAACCTGGCTTGATTTCACGTAAAAGTATTGAATTAGCTAGACCCTCTTTGATTCTACAAAAATGTTCATCAGCCTCCTCAACAATATCATCATAGTAAGGAAGATGTCTCAATTGCCACCGGTCTTTTTGGAACCTTTTACCATTTGCAGAATTACCCTTGTCATCATTCATCCCATTTTCGTCTATCTCATCTAAAAAAAACTTCAGTACTACAAAGCATAAAACATACCAGTCTCAAGGTCATGCATAGTCACGTCTTCAGCACCATCTTCACCTTCATCTAAACAATCTTCGCCCTCAGAATTTGTAAGATATTCATCCGAATCAGACATATCATCATCACTCTAAAATAAAAAAAGTACCATCACATCAGTTAACTCTAACAAATATCTAACTTACCATATTCGTAATTATTTGTAAACTTTTAAAATACTAAAAAACAATATTTATGGTAAAGTAAATTTAAAACCCTGCGCCAAAAAGATGACAATGCTTATAAAACATTCGCGGCAAAAGGTAGGTCATTTGTAAGACGTCACTCCTTTTAATGTATTTTTCTTATCAGTGCAAAATGTAAAGTGGAGGATGGTGTTTTTTCATATTCTAATGTTATATAGTTTTTAAGTCAAAGAAATTAAATTAAAAAATTAGCATTTTTTATTAATTCTAAATTTTATTTAAATGGCACTAAACTACAGTAATTTGAAGTATACTAAAGTCAAGTAAGAAACATTAAAAATATAAAAAAAAGATATAGATAAATAAAGTGTTATCTTGAAAAATCAGAGTATATGTTACTTTTTGTTTTTTTTTAAAAAAATATAATGATGTTATTAGTGTAAAAATTAATCAAATCAAAGATTACTAGACCTATTTATTGATCATATGTTATTTATACATTTTTTTTGTCACTTAACTTGAAGTAAATTACTTTTTATTAAAACATACTATAAAAATGAGAATTTCAAAAGGAGAAAGATAATTTAATTACATTTTTTTAACTGAAAAATCATGGGTTTTGATAAATGAAACAAATGACTCCATCTTTTTGAGATTCACAAAATTTTTGTATTCCAATAACAAGATAGGTAAAACTAGATTCTGAACAAATAACATTTATAATTGGATTTTCATATGTTTGAATAATTGCTTCGTGTATTGCGTGTTTTGATTTCAATGCGTCATTTGGAATTATATTTTGAAGAATGATATTTCTCATTTCCTCACTGTTGCATTTTTTATCGATAACGTCTTTGTTTTCATCGTTTAATGTTGAGTTGTCATAAAGTGGCATATCTTTATGAAATGTTAACTTTTCCTCCCCCTCATCTTCTTGATTATCTTCATTTTTATATAATTTATTTGATCTAAGAACAATATATCTCGCCCTATATCCACTAGAGGGTGAGATTGGACAATTTTGACATGATGGATTAATGTACATGGGTGCTGGTGGTGGGCAAATAGCAATTGGAGGAGGTGGGCAGGGTGGTCTTTGAGGGGGACATGGCTGTGGTGGAGGACAAACTACAGGCTGAGAACATCCACAAAAAGATGGTTGTGGAGCGGAGCAACCACAACAACATGACGATCCGCCACCAGCTCCTAAAAATTGTGATGAAATAAAGGGAATTGTTGATAACATTAAAATACAACTGAACATGATAATAATATAAAATTGTATTTTAAAAAATAATGTGATGTGTAAAATGAAAATGGATGAATTTTTATATTAAATTTATATGTATTAAACAAGATGTCTAATCTTGTTTTCATATTATTTCATTAAACATTAAAAAATTAGATATACATTAATTCTTTATTAGGAAACATTTAAATTCTATTAATATTCTGTTAAATGATTATCATAAAGTCAAAAAATAAATAAAAATAAAGTATAAGTAACAAATATTTTGATTGTTTAAACTCCGTTTCAAATTGATTTAAAAATTGAAATGTAACAATAAACGTTGAAAATTAGTTAATATTAATAAGATTATTGAGAAATTCATTTGAAGAATTTGGTGTTGAATTAATATCAGACCAGTTTTGATCAGAACTACTACCTTCATGATGACACCCATTATTTAACTCATCAAATGTATTATCATTAACGAATTCTGCATGCTTCTCATCATATTCTGGACTAATGATTTTTAGGATATCAAAAAGGCTATCATAATAATTTACGAACAAATCTAATTTTGTAAAATCACCAATCATACAATCACTTCTTAAGGAACAAATTCGCCATCCTTTTTCTGTTAACTCTATACAAAAGGGTTGGTGTTCTAAGGTGGTAATATTGATAAATATAATATCTGGTGTCCTTGGTAACATCTCTGAAACGCTTATTTCTTTTACTACTGAAGCTACTTTTCCTATTGCTTTAATAGCTTGAATCTCTAGCTGTGATTCCATTCTGGATTGGGCATCTGATGTAAAACTGCGGGCCATTTCTGCAAATTTTGAAAATGATAGCCCAAATGAACTATAAAATAAAAAATAACGATTAGTTAAGGGAAATACTTTTAAATATTGCATAAAATGAAGTTAATAGTTAAGTTAACATTTAAATACATGGAAAAAACATACAAATTTTAATTATATGTATGTCAATAAATATATGTCTATCATATTATATAAATTCACCCCTTCATTACCTATATTTCATTTTTTATTAAAATAGAGAAAAAGTAAATGATAAAAGATAGTTCTCTTATCTGTTAGTGAAAGAAATAGGATTTATAGCTAAAAATTACCATCAATTATTCACATGTTTTTGGTGAAAAGGGAGGAAAAAGATAAATCATATAAATTATTTTTTATTTATAGTTATATAAAACATTCTTACTATGATAATACTTTTATTGATAAACCTTTTGACAATTGACGCGTTATCAAAATTAATATACTTACTCTTCCAAACTATAATAAATAAATAATTTTACATAAAAATTATACTTCTTCATATACTTTATGTCGCGGCATGCCTCTATAGATAGTGACATGTGTTTTTATATATTTTAAAATAAATTTATTTTTTAAATTTTAATTTAACTAATGTGGCATTGTTATTAGTCAATTTTAATTTATAGAAAATTGTCAAATAAACTTACCCAACATTATGTGCCTGGATACTATTACTTCTGAGTGTTTTGTGTATTGGTTGTGGATCTGTTGCCATATTATTAGGATAAAGTATAAATAATAATATTAATCCTTTTCTGGACTATATAGTTATAACTATATATATGTATATGTGTATATATATTTGGTTGTTAAGTAAAATAGTACAGTGAAAATGAAAAAAGGACTTTTGTTAATCTTTTTTCTGGAAAATATTATAAGAATTAATTATTAATATGTTATTGATAAATATATATTAGTTATAAAACAATTTCCTTATCAATAAAAAATTCAACTATATGAAGTATAAGTAAATAAAAATTTCTGTCAATTCCACATATTATATATACCTACTTTTTGATCAAAAGGTGTGGTTTAAGATCAAAATAGAAACTATCAATCTATTTATAGTAGTTATATGTATTATTTTAATTTCTAAATGATTAAAAAACATTTCTCGATAAGTAATTGTCAATTCCATTGATATTTTATTAATAAAATACTTAATCAATTAAGAAACCACAATTATAAAACATGGATAAATTGTGATTTAAACGTGATTATTATCATTAATTTATCAAAAATTTGCTTTAAAAATTAAACGACTAACAATATGTAATGAGAAGAATGTAGTGGGATGAAAAAATATAACAGATAAGTCAAAGTGTAAATAACAAAGTAAAGAAAAAACTCACATTATTCAAAGTAAAATTATTTGCAAAGTATTTAAATGATGTCATCATACATCTAAATTACTAATAATTACTCTCTGGTCTACAATATTAAAGTAATGATTTTTTTTGTTTTAAAAAAATTGAAACTACATTTTCTACTAAAAAAATGTTATTTACATGACACTAAAGTAGGTGCCTAAAGTACAACTTTAAAAAATATAGCTTTTAATATATTTGTACATATATATAAATATTGACTAGACATTAACGTATGGAAAAAAAATAAGGAACGAAAAAATAATTTAGTATTCAGATATCATATGTTATTTTTCATCTAAAATAATAATTATTCAGTTTTAATAGCGTCAATTAATAAATGGCATACTTTATAAACTAAACGAGGGAATACATCAAAATGTGGTTGATATCAAAAAAGAGACTAACATATAATTACTTGTTATTTCATTGATAAGATAACAACCAAACTTCTTTGAACTTTTGATCTCTTAATTTTTAATCATTTAGTATGACCATAAATATAATTTATTTTCTTTTTATATCAATTTTAGACTGGAAGTTTATATTATTTATAATTTATAAAGTAAATATAGAAAAAATTTAAATAAAACACGTGAACTACTTGTAGTATTGTATATCTATGCGTGCTATTAATAATAAAAAATAAATATATCGTAAGTATTTTATCAGTGAGAGGTTAAACACTAAAACAAATCTTACTTTAGCGTTCACTTTACAATTAAAAAATTTGATATTTTAAAAGATGCGATAAAATTTATTTTAATAATATTAGAGGAAATGTAAGTGAAAGATTTATAATTAAAGAAAAATTTATTATAATATTTTATAATAAATTATGACAACTAACGTGAAATAGAAAATAAAATTTTTACAACTCGATAGTTAATATTTTTTTGCACTTGATAATAACAAATAATATACATGTTTTCTTCTAACAGCTTTTCCACTCTTATGCATTTTCATCATTAAAATAAAATTTTTTATCACTACGAAAGTCATCACAACAACATCTTTAATTTTTTCCTTCCATCTGAAATTTCTACTTCCTTCTTCATATTTTTAAAGCACTAATATTCGATGCCTTTTATCCGTCTTATCCATTGTATTATGAAATTTCAATAATTTGTAATCGTATACTCTTTTTTTACCACAACGCCATATTTAATATTTCTAGGTTTGAAAAATAAATAATGCAATGTAAATTATTAGGCAAATCTTTATCAAAAGTAAGATTTACATTTGTCTGTAACATAATCTGAAATAAACATTACATGCCAACGATACATCTACACATTAACACAAAATAATAATCTCCAACATTCTAAAAATACAATGTTAAAATATGTTAATGATAAAAATATAACACAATTGTCCTTAAATTATTAAACAAGATCACTTATTAATAACTCTTTAAATTTAAACAACAATTTGGTTATTTATAAAAAGAAATACAAAAATACTCGTTGTCGAAGTAAATTTCTAATAGCGTCATAATTTAATAAAAAATTCACTCCTTAATCACGAGTTGTATATTATTAAATTAATAACATCTTAATAAATTTGATAATATTAAAAATTTATTAAAATTCTACATTCATGTTTGTAAAAAATATTTGTTCATTTTCCCAAACGTCATTAGAGTATTGCAAATTAAATGAAACATTCTTCTTCATAATAGAGTGAATTAAATAAACTTTTTAATATTTTATAAGTTTAATAGAATATTAAATTATCAATTATTGGTTGTATTTTATATGATGTGTGGATGTATCTGATAAAATAATTTGTCTAATGGACTGAAGAATAATATATGAAGATATTTGAAATCTCCAAAGAAGTAAAAAAAAATTTGCACTTTATTAATACCATGTTGAGACTCTAGTTATATATTCTCACATTTAAATCTCTAAAATAAAAGTTTTGTATACTGAAATATTAATGTAACTGTCAAAGCTTTTTTATTTCTTAAAAAATTGAAAAATTAAACTTTATAATTATTAGTAGACAAGTAGGAAAAAAAACATTACTTCATAACAACAGAGTGTATATACAATTGAAAAAAAAGTGTTTAATTTCGTTTTAAAATATTAGTTCCATCGAGCGATTTTACAATTTCGACACTTTCCGTTGTCCCTTGATTATATTTACCTAAACCAGTTCCAGAAACATGACCTTTATTTTGTATATATCGAAGAGCAACATCAAAAGAACCCATTTTTGGTTTTGATGGTTTAATTATAGATTCTGGTTCTTCACTCACCTCATCTGATTTCATTACCTCAGAGACATTCTTTATTGTAACTGTTGTTTTAGCTTCAGGAACAGACGTTTGGGCCTTTTCAATTTCAGCCAACTTTTCTTGGGCCTTTAATCTTACCACATCTTCATATCTATTCCAATTGAATGGATCGTATTCATTAATAATTTTTCTACCCATAAAATACGTTATTCGTTCCTCGGGTGCACCAATTGCATCTGATAAATTATTACTTTTAATAAGTTCTCGAACTTTAGCTCGGATTTCTTTATTTTTCTCAATAAAATCTCCATTTGGTTGTTCAGTTTTAAAGATTTGGGATTTACTTATTTTAGTGGGAATATGGCTTTTTTTTGGTGGTGGAGCCTATAAATAGTAAATCGTATTTTGTATACATTTTCTCTCCAAAATCTTACCCTTTTTATTGCTGAATTAACTTGTTGGGGAATAAATCTTGATTGTTTTGATGTCACTGATTCTTTAATATCTTCTTTAATAGCTGGTGGTTCTTCTGGTTTCTTGTCATCATCAGTATCACTATCATCATACAATTTATTCATCCTAGTAACAGGTAACAATAGTAAAATAATTCTTAAAATATCATAAAAACATTTTCCTAGTTATTGGTAAAATGTTTATTCGCAGTAGTTATTTCCACCCCCAAACATTTTTGTGTATATCTTTCAAAAATCTTGACATTCACTAAGAAAAATATGAAGAAAAGGGAGTAAAAAATTAAAATTTATAGACATGGACCCTGTTAATTTTAAACAGTTGGAGTTCAAAATATGTGTGGGACATAAATTTTCCTATTCATAATGAAAAATAATTTAAAATGTCTTTAAAGAAAGAATTTTATTAATTTTTTTTAAGAAATACAAAATAGTGAGATGCAAAATAATATTTTTTTAATAAATAAGAAATTAATCTGTTTTTTGGAAACTCTTTTGAATACCATATTTACATAAATTATCTTTCATAATTTTTTTTATAAATAAGTCTACTGTAAGTGTGTAAAGATTATTTTAATAACATTAAACTTGTCTTAATAATACTCTTCAAATTCCATGGTAACAATACTTGAAGATATAACAATTTCTACATTAACTATGATAGAGTTGAGTTTCAAAATTATAACTTACCCATTTACATAAATATGAATATTCATTATTCATCTTAAATAAGGGGGTTAAAAAATTTTTAAAGAAAATATTATATATCTTTTAAATATACATATAAAAGATATATATTTCATTTAATAAAAATAAAAAGTAGAAATTTTTGAGAAGTATCTAGAAAAGAAATAGTTTTATAAAATTTAATTATTTTTCTTGTTTCAAATGAGATATGTCTTATTAATTGTTAGAAAGAGATGGATTTAAAGTAAGATAGTGAAATAATGTTGTTAAAAAGTTTTTTTGTATTAGTTTTAATATTTGATACTTCATTATTTTGTTTTTATTTTCTCAATCTTAAAATACAACTTTTACTTTACCATATCTGTATAATAAATTAGTAAAATATTATATTGTCATTTTATTAATAATTTTTATTATTCATATCGTTTAACTCTTTTATATAGTATATTCTTTAAAAAGTATAGCTCTGAATATTTAAAAATATGATAAATATTTGAAAGAACTAAAAGTTAAGTTATACTCTTATAATATTTATTGTGAGTATTGTAGCATAAAAGATTGATAATGTTTTTTGCTTATATAACCATGTGATATGCCATTTTATTTATAGTTGTTGAGATTAAAGAATTATTTTTTATTTATATCTATATTTTGTATCTTTGATAGTAACACAAAAGTAAAAACTTTTTGTATGTTTACTTATCAAAAATTTTTATAACAAAAGCACATCTTTTTTTATTTTCATGTTATTTATTGTTTTTCCAAATGTCATCTTTTTTTTTCGTTATTTTATTATTACAATTACCATATTTTTGCACTTTACAGTACATTTTTTTTACCTATTTTGATTATTTCTTAGAGGAAGTTTTCAATGCATCTAGAAGATAAAAAAATAATTCTTTTACACTTTGATATATAAATAATTTGGAATAAAAAAATAGTGTAAATGTTTATGTAATACGCAACAAAATATCTTAGATATTAATTTCCAAAATTTTTTCTACTAATAATATATTTAATATAATAAAAAAAATAAATAGTACTTATTTATTTAAAATATATTTAGACGTGTTATATAATGTTTTACATAATTAGTGGTAGTATATATATCTATATATCTGAGCATTAAAACATCATTAATATATTTTCTATAATTTTTTGAATTTTCCTCTTATCATAGTTAGTTAAAAAGTTTAACACCTAGGTGTTAATGGAAAAGGAGGGAGTTTGCATATTTATTATGCTGATTCCATTTCCTTAGTCATACATAGGATAAATTTTTGATAATGAAAAGCATTTAAATTCATATATATTTTATATACTATAGTATAAAACATGTTTGCTCTCTTTAAATATCATTATCATTAATATTAAATTTATTTTTCAATATCATATCTATTGTTTTAATTTTTATAAATCTGAAGCACAAGATGTCTCTTCAAAATTATAATTTAATATTTTACCATGTAAGTGTAATTATGGCATGCCTTTATATAATCATAAACATATTTCAAGAATGTCATTTTATTTTACAGTAAATTTTTTACCAAATATTATGCTTCCCTTATTATTTATTGAAATTTCCTTTTCTTCCTATAAAATTGTATAAAAAAGTAAAAGATTATATCCATTGTTACCTTGTTAATTTTTTACCATTAAATAATAGTACATTTATTTTAGAACAATAAAACATTTTTATAATTATCTAATTAATTTAGCTATAAATTATTGGTTTATAAATGTATTATAATGACATTTAGAATTATCAATTTATAAAAGCTACAAATATAATAAATTTGATTATTTGTAGTAAAAAAATCGTCAAATCCATGGAGACTTGAATTTCTCTTCTATTTATTTTCCACAAAAATTAAATATCAAATTATTTTTTCTCTTAAAAACAAATTTTTATATAAAAAATTAGTTAATGTTAAAGTTAAACATTATCATATATTAGTTACACATTATATAAATATATATATATATATATTTATATATATGTTTAATACAACAACACCGTTATTTTCTTCTTATCATTTCTAACTTTTTAACACATGTTGTACCCCATTAAACTTATCATTTATAACACAAGATATAAATTAACAGCCTCACCAATGGCGCACAGTCATTTTTGACTATATTTCTTTCAATTATTGTCAGATGGCATCTTCTTATTATTTAAATAGACAACACCAAATATATATATTAATTTTTAAATTGTACTTTTATTGAAGTTTTTATCTAGCTTATTACTATTATTCTAGGCTAATCTTTTTCATCACCATTACTATATTACAACATTATAATATTTTAAAAGTACATTCTTTTAAGTATTTAATATACTCATTTAAATTTTTTACTTCCTATTGTCTATTGTTTCAAATTTACTGAAGAAATGGGAAAACCTAATTCAAAATTAAAATCTGAACAAGTTAAAAATTTAGCAAAACAAACCTACTGTAAGCTTTGATTTATATTACTTTTTAAATAAAATTTTAAGTTACTGAAAAAGAAATCAAACAATGGTATAAAGGATTTGTGAGGGATTGTCCTAATGGTATGCTTACTGAGGCAGGATTTCAAAAGATATATAAACAATTTTTTCCACAAGGAGATCCTTCAGATTTTGCGTCATTTGTTTTTAAAGTATTTGATGAGAACAAAGATGGAGCAATAGAATTTCATGAATTTATTAGAGCACTTTCTATCACATCGCGTGGTAACTTAGATGAAAAACTTCAATGGGCTTTTAGACTATATGACTTGGATAATGATGGCTTTATAGCAAGACACGAAATGTTATCAATTGTAAGTTCAATCTATAAAATGGTTGGTGATACTGTTGAGTTACCAGAGGAAGAAAACACCCCTGAAAAAAGAGTTGATAGAATTTTTAAGATGATGGATAAAAATGGTGATGCACAATTGACACTGGATGAGTTTAAAGAAGGTGCTAAAGCAGATCCCAGTATTGTACATGCATTATCTCTTTATGAAGGTCTCACTCACTAAATAAAAATAATTCATTTTTATAACCATTTATTGTCAATATTTTAAATAAAAAAAGTTACATAAAATCATCTGAATCGTAACCATCTTTATTAGTATTCATTTTATCATCAACAAAAACGTTCTCATAACTTCGAAGTTCCTTTTCTTTCTCTTTTCGTTTCCTTTCTTCCTCCTCACGTATTTTCCTTTCTCTTTCAAGTTTTTTCTTTGCCTGCCTCTCTTTTGCATCTCTTTCCTCCCTTTGAGCTTTAAAATCAACGTTCTCCTCAACTACTTCTGTTTTATTTAATCTATTAACGATATCATTCCTTTTTTCAGCCTTGCATCTCCTTACTTGTTTATCACTATAAAATCCAACTTGTCCCGTTACCATATCACCAGTTTTCTTCAAGTTAGACCATGGCGTATAAACAACATCAACAGAAGACATCTTACACCCTTGAATTGAATTGGCTTTCACCAGTGCGGCACAATCTTCAATCAATTCTTGTGGCATGTCATCCATTGTTTGACCTTCCTTTAACCTTACATAAACGTGGGCAGAAGATAATTTGTCAACATGAAACCAAACATCTTCAGGCCAACCCCATCTATAAAAAAAATATTGTAATTTATAATTATCTTAATAAAGAACAACTTTACCTAATTAAAAGTTCATTTTCTTCTTTGTCACGTCCAACATACAGCAAGGATGGTGGATTTGTTGCTGTTGAAGTAAAATAACGGACCATATTTTAAATATAGACTTTTTCCGTTAAAAAAAATTAATAAAAAGAACAACTTTTAATAAAATATTAAACTAACTGTTACATGGTCTCAGACCGCGCCTTCACTTATCTCTTTTTTTGTATAAAGTAGTAAAAAAAATGAAGGCGAGGCATTAATTAAAAATAAAATAATTATTATAATTTTTATTAAATTATTTCTTTGAGTAAAAATAAATTATTATGGATTAAACCAATCTAAAAATAGAAGAGATAATGTTAGAACGATAATACAAAACATATATATCACACGTTTTGTAGCCGTATTTTCCAAGGCATTTTTAATAAAATTATTTGCTATTTTTAGATTCACCTCTGTTAATTCTACTTTTTCGTGAATAACTTCAATATTTTTTTCTTGCTCCAAAGCTTTCTCTAAAAATGTATGTTGAAGTTTCTCAATTTCAGCAAATTGTCTTGACAAAACCTCAATTTCTTCATTTTTGTTGGTTAACTTCTGGTAAAATTTTTCATTTTCTTTCAAGAGTTGTTGCGTAACTTCCGGACTTCCTTCCTCATCGATATTATCATCCTCATCCAAATAATAATTAGTTTTTGAAGTTTTATTTTCCTTTATTGTCTTTCGAAAGCGAATACCATCATCCAAAATTACTGGATTACTCATATTCTTAGAATATTTCTCGTCAATATCTCTGAAAGCTTTCCTATATCCTTCCTGATCCATTTTGACAAAATTCGAATAACATCCTAAAAATCTAGCTCTTTTTGCTTTTTCATTATACTTCTCTCTCATTTCCATTATATTCCCCCTAACAGTATTAAGATAAGAATCCATGGAAACAAAAATATTCTCCATCATCTCCTTCTCATTAGATTTTAAAAAATTATCAGCATTGATTTGTTTACCAAAATTTTCAACTAACTTCTGGCAATCTTCCAATCCACCATCACTGTCGTTATCAAGTTTTTTTCTTTGTTTCTCATTAAATGTCATTTTTACGGAATCCTTACCAGAAACGGGGAAGTAAAAGCCACTCGAAGCTATATAACTATACTGATTATTTAGTGCGAGAGTTTTTAATAAAGTTATATGTTTCAATATTTCTTTGGCTTCATTTATATATAACGGCAATTTATTACTTTTATGATAATTCTTTTTTTCTTTCTTCTCTTTCTCTGAATCTTCCTTGTCTTTTGCACATATCATTTTCATTCGGGCTTTAAATAAATGCGTATTATCAGTAACTGGAATTACAATAGGATTGTAAGTCATTTTCCCTCTCTCTGAAAAACAACAATAGCAGTCACCAAAAAAAATAATACCAAATAATGTATGATAAAGTAAAAATAAGATAAAAAAGACAATACATCGTGATAGAAACACTTTTAAAAATATAATAATAATTTATATAATAAAAAATAAAAGAAGAATAGATGATTAGTTTATTTTTTTTGGAATTTATAATGAAGAAAATTGATTTTCAAAAATTGGAACAGACATAACGTGTTAATGTACAAAGACAAGCTAACTTTAAATTCAAAATAGAATAAATACAATGTAAAATTAGTCTTTTCCATTATAAAATAAAAAAAATTACTTAGATTGTTTGTTACAAATATATCCATTCTGAAAAATTTTAAAAAGTTGTACTTTATGATCTTTTAAAAGTAAAACAAATTTCTTCATTTATTTATTTCCACCTGCCCAAAGAACAATAACTATGATAAGAAGGAGAACTATAGCGCACATTATGATTATCATCTTAATATTCTTCCACCAATATTTTCGTTTCAGTGTTGCAGCAGATTTTTCAAATTGGGAAGCACCTTCCTGGAGAGCGTCAGCACGGTCATCTAACTGTGAAAGTTTTTGATCACGTTCGAGAACCTTCTCAACGTTAACCTTAAAAGATATTATATTGTTAGAATTAATAAATAACTTAAAATAAAATTACCTTCATAATCCCAACAACTTCATCAACTTGAGCTTGAGTTTGTTGAAGTCTCTTATTTGAAGGTCTTCCGGCAGCAGCTGCCGGTGCACCTCCATTTCCAGCTTCAAGATTATTCTCCATTGTTAAAACTTTCCAAAAGCTAACTATAACAAAGTAAAAATAAAACAATAAAAGAGGAAGGAAAATATATTTAACAAAACGGATTAGTAAAACTTTTTTAAATTATATTTAGTGTCAATATAAAAAAAATATCTTATTGAAAATATATTGTTTAGAGGAGAGTAAAGAATCTTAAATTAATCTTTCTTATTTGTCTGTATTTAAAGAAAAATGTTAAAAAAAAAGAATCATTTGATGGTATGTTTGCATACATCTAATAAAAATAAAACTCAACTACCGACGACTATATGTTTATAAAATATTTATAAAAAAAGAAGGCATATATGGCACATATATAGAACTTCAAAATGGTGTATTGAGATGGAGAGACAGAGCAAATAAGAAGATAGTGTTTTAGAGTAACAAAGACATATTCCACATTTAGCTTCATTGATTTCCCATATTTAAATGATAAAAATATAAAAAAGATAGAAGTTATGAGAAAGTATAGTTGAATATACATGTATATATATGGATAAATGTCAAAGGATAGTGTCTACAAGTTAAGTAATTTTAACTTTAACTATCAAACATCTCATCATACTTCCACTAAAGTTCACATTTTATATAATATCATATGATATATTATTTAAAAATATCTATATCATCCTAAAAATTGTTAAAAATAATAAAACTAATTGCATGAAAATATACATAATATATTTACAGAATTGTTCCCTATAAAAATAATAATATATGTTTATTTTCACAAAACTTATTTCTTAATACATAAAACAATCTATTAGAAAGATATCTTCAAACAAAATACCACTAATTGTCTAAAGAAATAACGATTCTTAGTTATAATTATTATTCTACAAAATAATTACCACAAAATGATAAATATATTTCAAACAACAATGGCTTAACTACATTTAATTTATATATAGACAAATACATAACTAAAATGAAACAATAAAACGATATTTTCAATAAAGATGATTCACACACACACCTTAAAATTCGTCGTCATCATTTTCTTCTAAAAAATAATTCAATCGTTGGGGTATGACAAAATAAGAGCTGTAATATTTGTGTGTTAAAAAATAATATATTTAATAACTTTAATAATAACCCTTTTGTTTTTTTTTGTAAATTATCTTTTTAATTAATAATGGTAGAAAAATATAATTGTATTTTTGAACAAGTGAATAAATAAAATTGACACTGTATTGAATTTTTATATATCATACTATGACTAAAGGAGGAGTAATAAATGACATCAACATACTCTACAAATATATGTACGCGAGAGCGCCAAATCAATTATAAATGATCATAACTATAATAAAAAAATAACTTTTGAAATAAAACTTTGATCAAAAAGTAAAAGAAAAATATTTGTTTTATTGATTTCAATGATATTTCTGTGATCAAATTTAAACTTTTATGCCTCTTCCGTTGTATGGTAATATAATGTTAAAATAAATATTTCAAGGATAGATTATTTACATCAATAACATTTAGGATTCTAGCATGATAATACAAATATAAAAAAAATACTTTAAGCGTTCAAACACCAAGATTATTCCTCACATTACCAATGGACACAATATCCAATGGACTAAGTATAAAACAGATAAAAAGTTTTGGAAAATTGTCTACTTTTATATCTTACGTCTATTGTTAGCTAAAACAAACACAATTTTTAAATATTATTTTTTTACAAATAAATATTATCTTTATAGTATTATGTCCAATTTGAAGTGTCAATAATATATTAGTGGTAAATATAACCAATTAAAATTTTTCTTATAGATGAATTGATAATAATTTAAGATGAAAACTGGTTTTTTTTAACATCTTACTCAATCATTTTTACAATGAGATATATGTAAAATATACAACATTTCAACTTTCCTATCACTTACTATCTTTTATCGACAGATGAATAATTTTTAATAAATTGACATTATATCATTTTTATCACCAAAAAATGTTGTTATAACTTTATATTATCAACTGTATATACATTTAAAATAAGAATATTTTATCATTCTAAACATTTGTATAGGCAAATTATTGTTTTAATTTTATTTTTAGGTTTACACATTTCATGTTATTGGTGTTTCCTTAAACTTTTACACATTTTTTTTGAAACACTAGTATATACATATTAAATATATTTTTTTTTGTATATAATTTTCTCTACTACTAATCCACTAACTATGAATGTTATGAAAAAAATAAGAAGAGATAAAAATAATGTCTCACAAGTTCGTTTTACTATCATACCTACGGAACTCCTATTACAACACACTCAAAGATGGTCTAAAGATGAAAGTGTTGAGGTGATTATAGCTGTGGAACATGGTAATAGAAGGTACACCACAAATAAAAGAATCCTCGAACCTAGTTTCATTGATTTGTCGAGGGGACTTATAGCATGGCCTCAATCACTAGTTGATCCAATTACATTTGTCACAACTATTTATAAAGACAAAAAAAATAATGATTATATTGATAAAAAATGGTACATCACAGCTTATCAGATTTCTGAAAAGAAAAAAAAGAAGACATTAGCAGTGTGTCCTTTAAATGTAAAATATTTCGTAAATTCAAATTATGAAGTTACATTAAAACTAAAATCTGGAAATAGTCATATCGAGGGAGGTCAATTAAAATTAATTATACGACGAGAATTGTTAAATGAAATATCTTCACATGATGAAAGTGACCGTGGAAGTTTATTATCTTTTAATTCTAGTGCACGAGTAAGTGAAGATAGAGAATTTGAGAAAATTGAGATACCCGATGATAAAAAAAAATATGATATTGATCCTACGGACGTTCTTAAATCTAGTAAAATAAATGTAGAAGTTACAAAAAAAGAAATTGAAGATAATAAAATTACAAAAAATGATTTTATAAATCCATCTATAACGGGTGAAAATATTGGTGATTTAGAAAAACAAACTTTAGAGGAAATTAGAAATGACATAAACAATTTAAATAGCAATGAAAAGGGTGTGAGTAATGATATAACATTTAGGAGTGATGATAAGAATAAAAAGTGCTCTGTAGAGTATCTTGAGAATGAATCTCTCTCAAATTGGGCTATCCGTGTAACAAAGGGATATAGAAGTATTAGAATATCAGACTTTTGTCGGTCATGGAAAAATGGACTCGCATTGTGTGCTGTTATTCATAAATATCGTCCAGATCTTATTCCTCAATATAATTCATTATGCTTTACAAATACTATTGATGGAATGGCAAAAAATTGCTCTATAGCATTTGAGGCAGGAAAAAAACTTGGAGTTACACCAACAATGGATGAAAGAGAATGGGCTACACTACCAGATCAGAGCTCTGTCAAGTTATACGTAGAAAGTTTAAGAAGAGCTTTACTCTTAGATGCTGGGCAAATAGAATCCTCTTCTTCTTTACCTGATAAAGATAATAAAAAAAGAGAAAGCGACCATAGAATATCGAGTTATCTTCAATTAACAGAAACCGAAAAAAATATAACAGAAGAATTTGCCAAACTAAAAAGAGAAAGAGAAGAAGGTGATAGTATTGATTATAAAAGTATTCCTGAGAGTAGTGAAAATGGTTTAGATAAAAAAATAAAAAGAAAAGAAAGTCTAGCAGATGAATTAAAGCTTCACAAAATTAGCAACAGTAAAACAGATATAAGGAGAGAGGAAGCCAAACAACTTCTTGAAAAAGCTGCTAGAGATATTGATATGGATAATGAAAGGAGAAAAAAATTAAAAGAAGAAGCTAAAAAGTTAATTAATGATGCTTTAGATGATTCTTCATTATCTGGAAATAATATGGGAAATTTAAAGAGAACAGCCAGTATAAGATCCACAAATGGAAGTATTGGAGGTGGTTCTACTACTGATTTAAGAACTTTGTGTAAGTTTATCATTATTTGTACTTTTATGTATTGTAATGTTGTGTTTGTTTTTTTTATAGCGTTAGCTTCAAGAGATATTTCTTTTCGCAAGTTTAAAAAAATCAATCCTAGTCCGTCATTAAGTAAAAAAACAAGAAGTAAGAGTAATTCTATATATTTTTTTTAATATTATTATGAGTAATATTTATTTATTTATTTGTTTATTTTTTAGCTGAAACTCCAATTATTCCTGCCTGTTCACGTCCATCTCGTAAAATTTCTAATCAAGGAAGTATAGAGGTAAGATAAAGAATATATATATATTTATTAATTCTATTATATTGTGTTTTGTCTTGCTTTAGAATTTGTCTAAAAGTGTATATATGCCTTATCCCCGTTCTCAATCACAATCTCGTTATTCTTCTCAAACATCATTAACTGATACAACATCAGGTGATCCTTATGGTGTTTGGGATAAATTTGATAAATTTAAACGTTATGGTAGTATGAGAGGACAAGAATTAGCCGGAAATATATCAGAATATCTAAAGAAAAATAGTTTTACCAATTTAACAAATATTCAACCGGTACATAGTTTTTTTTTTGCTTTTGTTACTATCTTTTTTTTCATAACTATTTAATATTTATATAATATTTTTACCTCTTACAGATTGCTCCATCAAACTTCTTTTCACAATATAAATCGGGTAATGATAATGTAGGACAAAATTCAAATACTGATACACCTACTAGAAAGTTAGTTAATAAATGGGAGAAAGATATTCATAATATTGAGAAAATTTCACAAGAACAACAACGAATTCAGGAACGATTAAATGAAATCGAGTATTTAGAGAAGGCTCTGCGTAAGAAGATGGTTAATGTATGTCCGGGAAGTTCAGAAGAGTCCACATTAATAACACAAATATTAGAATTCACAACAGAAAAAGACAAGTTAGTACTTGAACAAGACTATTTTAATGCTTTAGAAAATTTGCGTGATGTTAGTAACAAAATAACAAAAACTCAAAATGATCTCGTTCAAGTTTCCTCTGAATATGAAGAGTATAAACAGGAAAAGGATAAACTTAAAATGGATTCATTAATGAAGGAGTTAAAAAGTTTGATTGATGAAAAAGATGAGTTAACGCAAAATTTGATATTTAAGGAAGATGAAGAAGATGAAACATTAGAAAGAAGTAGACTTACTCTGGAACGTGGATCAAATTTCCGAAGAGGAAATGAACAACCAATCTCTGCCTCCAAAAGAATCTTCAATTGGATTAAATCTTAATTACAGTATATTTTAAATATTTACTACTAATTAGACATTTCTTTTATTTAATAATAATAAAATGAAAATAAATTTTTGTATATAGAACTTTAAGCATATTTTCCGAAAATGTATTCACACCAATTATTATTTTTTTTCTTATCATTATTACCATTTTCATTGTACATCTTCTCAATAACCCAGTCTAAAGTTGTGTTAACGTAAAAGATTTTTTGATAAAGTTTAAAAAATGAATTTCCGTAAAATGTTATCGTTTCATCTGTATCCATATCATGCTTAAAAAAACATTTAGAGAAGTTTTTTTCAAGTATTCCTAGTGACCAACAAAGTAATTCTCCACTTGGGTCTTGATCATCATTTATATAATCACAAGCACAACAACATGTCACCATCTCTAAAGTATCTGGTAAAATGGTAAATTTTGTGTGATTACAATAATATTTAATTTCTTTAATTTGTGTAAAATACTCAAATATATTTTTCGGAAGGACTGTATACTTTCCAACTGTTAGACTCTCTAAATTAGGTAATTTTCTAGACAGCAATATTAAATCTTCTCCATCTACACCTTCACCTCTAAATTCTATATTTTTAATTTGTTGAGGAAGAACTTTTATTAAATCTTTATAAACTGTTTTGAATTTCTTTTTTAATGATGGTATCTCAGTGTCATATTCATCATCAGTGTCTTTCATCATAACTTGACTTAACATTATACTATCGAGATTGGGTGATTGTCCAATTTTTCTAAATAATTTTGAAAGATAATCACCAAAATGTAATGACATAGGATTAACAATAAAAATTCTAAAACATTCCAATTCAGAGATGTTACAGGAAGAAAAATAATTCATAAAAAATGATAATTCCTCAACATTACTAAATATAATATCTAATGAGGTATATTTTAAATTTCTCATTACTTTTTTTATTAAAAATTGTGATGGTTCATTATAAATACTTAATGTTGTTATAATACCATTAAAAACTTCCATACTAAATTCTAACATTTCACATGTTTGAATTTTATCTATCTCATCATACCATATAACTTCGGGAACCTTTAAATATTTTAATTTTCTATTACCAAGGCCTTTCTTAAGATAGTACAGAAATGTTAAGACATTCCTTGCAATTGGTAAGATAGTGATACATTCTAAATTGATACATTTTAAAAACCATGTTTTACCTTCAACACCATATTCTTTTTGATATTCATTTCCACTCCATACTATTTCTCTAATGGTTTTATTTTCTTCTATCTCACAAAATAACTTTAAATGCATAGATTGTATTTTAATGCAATCAAATTCTAAAACTTGGATATACGGAAGTGAATTAAAAATTGTTTTTATTATCTCTTTGTAGTGTAAGTAAGACTTTTTAACTCCATCCAAGAATGAGGATGGAAATATAAGTATCAAATGCATACAATGATTTAATTTACTAGATAATATCCTGCTAATTGATTCTTTGTTACATCTCACTACACTACGATTAATTATAACTCTTTCTAAAGTCTTTAAAAATTAAATTGTTATTCAAAAAATAAAAAAGGGAGAAAAAAACTTACTACAAAATTGATTACAATACTTTTGTCATTTGGGATTTCTAAATCTTCAAAATTAAGTTCTTCAATTGTTTTAGATAAGATAGGAATTGCTATTGAAAGGTTTAGGATATCATTAATAGATGTTATATAACTTAAAATATGTTTTATTAAAGTAGGATTTCTAAGTATATTCTCAAATTCATTGACTACTTTCATCATTATACAGTTATCTGGAATAAAAAAAACCACAATATTAAAAAAAAAAAAGTTAAAAGATCTGTAACAAAATTTAACTACTATATATTTTATCATCTTAAAAAACAATAAAAATTTTATAAACTAAAGTTTCAATATAATTCATTCGTCCCACAAAAACTCCTCCCTAAATATGCAAGTAAAAAAAATGCATTTTAAATAAATTACATTCTCTTGTATCATTCTACTTTAAAAAGAACTTTACAAAAACCAAAATAACTTTTATGATTACTGGTTAATATTTTTTATTTACTATAAATAAAACTAAATAAGGTTTAAAAAAAAGTCCTTCAAACATAATAATAATACATATATATGATAAAAAAAGATTCTTATTTGAATGACTTCATTTAGTAGATGCATAAGAAAAAAAGTGTAACAAGATGTATAAATAAAAACAAACTTTTATAAATCACGATAAACTCTATATATTTATCATAAAAATTGTTTCTCCATAACTTCTTTATCATCCTTATTATATAAAAGAAAATTTAATATAAAATAATAAAATTAACTTTATTTTTTCTTTTAACAGATTAACAGATAATAAATTTTATTAAAAAAGTATTCCTAATTTTTATACCTATTGATATGATTGTTAATCTTTTCTTATCCTCCTATCTTTCAATAACCAAGACCAACTTTCTCCGTCTCCGGAAATGTAATGTTACATTTTGGTAATGCCATTTTTAACTGCCTTTGAAGAGAAGGACGATTTGTTATATATGGAAGAAAATAAAAATGAATTCGTTGTATATTTTTAAATTTCACGAGCCAATAAATTACTGAATCAGATATACGAGGATTAAGTACTATCTCCTAAAATTAAAATAATTTAATTTATATTATCAATTATATTATAAATTATATTACCAAAATGGGATTTTTATCAAGATGATATAATATAGGAACTTTTCTATTAAAATATTTATTAAAAGAATTTTTTGTCAAATGGTCATTAAAGTGTGTAATTATATATGGTTTTTTTGTTATCATAAAATACTTGTAATTAATGAATAACAGCAATATAAGATAAAGAATATAGACACAAGAAATATCCCATTAAAAATTTTTCTTTCCCAAGGTTCTAACATATAAAGTCCAGTTATAAGTATGTATTTAAAATATAATGGATGATACTCATCAGCATCTGCTCTAGAAGTTGCCTTAATATGTTTCTTATCCATATCTTCAAAAAAGAATATATTTATAATAATTATGATAGAATAATTAAATTATAAATAGATAGGACAGTAATTGAATGTGTCAAAATAGCCTTATGTTCTTTAAATAAAATAAATTTATATATATAAATATATGTAATCAATAGGTGAAAAGTGAATAATGAAGGCTATAACCACTTCTAATATTATATTTATAGTATTATATTTTATATGCAAAAGATGTAAAGGACATATATTGTTTCTTGATACATTTGATAAAAAAGTAATCAATTTTTATGTTATCTCATCATTATACTATTTATTTTAAAAATTATTTTAAAGAAAATTCCACTATGGAATGTGTGTAAATAATTTTGAAATATAACTTACAAGATCTTTTAATGTATTTTTAGGTCTGCCTTGTGATAATATTTTAATTCCATCATCACCAAAATAATCACAAAAGTTTAATTTTAAATTTGAAATGCATTTACAATGATGAAAGTACTTAAACCCGTTGTCAGTTATTGCACTATCTGAACCATCTACCTAAATGTTTTTGTTTGATTAACTGATTAAGTTTAATCTTTTTATGTTACCTTACTAATATAAACATTTGGTACATGTTTCCATATTTCATTATATATTAACTCTGATTTCATAGTCAATATTTCTTCTTTTTTTTCCTTTAACCGACTACCTCTAATGTTTTTTAAAGATTCATCTAAATAAATATCATTTCTACTCGCTTCCTCATTTGTATATATCAAATACTTCACCAAATCTTCATTTGCTTTTGGAAGATTATTCAAATCAATTCCACAATTCTTAATAAAATTCTTCATTTCTTTTCTGCTTTTAATTGATGTCCCATCAGACATTATAACTTCTGTGGCACCACAATTCATTAACCATTCAAGTGCAGCCAAATCTGGACCAATACTTGCAACTTTATTAATATCATACTGATTAGATAGTTTATCAGCAACTTTTCTTCTTAAATTACGTAACTTTAATGGTGTAAATCTAAAAAATGTACTAGAATTCCTTATTCCAATACTTTTTATGATAAATAATGATTCATTTAACATCATAATCATTCTTATAAAGCTAAAATATTTTATCATCGAAAATTGTTAGGTAAAAAAATAATTTAACGACTGATTCAAACAGTAAAATTAACAATTAACACATTAAACAATTTTTAAAGGAAATATAAATACAACAAATATCTACAATATACTATAGTAAAAAACTTAACATAACTTTATTTTCTTATCAACAACCTCTTCATTACATAAAATATCCTCAATAATTTTACTTTTTCTACCCATTTTTGGGGATGAAAACAAAAAATCGTGAGGTAATTTGAAGGAAGCACAAAACATCTCTTTACGTGCTGCAACATTTCGAACATTATGAAGATCAATAAATTCTAAGTCCGGTATATTAATATTTGAACGTACTATTCGTGAAGCTTCTTCAGGAAACCATGTAGATGGTACATCAACTGAACTCTTAACAAATAAATGAACATGAACAATTATATCAAAATTATAACTTCCTTCATCTTCTCCTTCCAATAGTCCTTTTAAGTGTGGTAAAAATGTGACAGCAATTGCTGGGAGGTTCATTATAATATGACAATTAGAAGGTTTATCCGAACAATTTTTATATGATAATAAGTCATCCTTTACAACACTCTTGAAAAAATCACCTCCATCCATGTTGAATATTTTGACATTGCTACTTTCCATTTTATTTATTTTAATATTTTCCTTCATCCATTTAACACTCTCTGGATTTAAGTCATTCCCAAATACTTTTTTAACACCTTTTTTAATGGCTGGGAGTACAAAAGGTCCAACCCCAGCAAATCCATCATAAACAACTGAATTTTTATCCAATTTATTAACGATTCTTTTGTGTTCATTACTGAGTCTCGAGTTCCAAAAAACTTTTGAAAAATCCATTTTATACTTTATTTTATCTTCCACAACTGTTGCTATATAATTATCTTCACCACCTAACAATTCCATATTAAAAAATCTAAATTCTGTTGTTATTGTATCAAGTTTATTAACAACAGTCTTACACCAACCAACCTTATCAAGAATCATCTGAGCAAGAATATATTTGTAGGGCAATAACTCTTCGCGAAGATTAAAATGGGCTATATGACCGATTTGTGAGTAACCGCTAAATTCAAGTGATTCTGGTAGTACAGATTTTATTAGTCTTTTTATATCATAATCTTCATATTTTAGAGTAAATAACCTCATTGAAATTGTTGTATCAATATCACTTAAATGTTTGATTGTCTCCAAGATTTTATCTTCATTGAGGTCTTCAGGATTAAGAACAAGTAATTTTGTTTTATTCTCTTTATCATCCATTATTGCTTTAATTTTATTCATTGTTGGTATGCTACAATTTCGAATATATTGAGATCCAATAATTCTATTAACTTTTGCTAAAGGAATTTCTATTGTGGGTAAATTTATATTTTTTCTAAAGAAAAATACTTGATAATAGACACATTTTTATGAAAATAATAATGAAAACTTACGTAAATTTCTCCTTATCAAGAATTGTCATACCTCTGACAATTTCTGGTGGCTTTAATGGATCCATCATATTTATTTTCAAGTATCTTCTATGGGTAACAATAATATTTTTAAAATATTTTAATAATGAGAAATTCATTTCTATATATACAGTTTTCCAAGGAGGTTAATAAGTATACGGCCTTTTTCTGATACATACACTATAACGTCATTACAAACCTCATGACGTTTACCTACTTAATTCTTCATTACACCACTAATTAGTTACAAAATTTAATATGTTACCTATAAAATGTAATTTGTTGGTATTTTCAAAACGTATAACTAATCAATTATCACCTTTATCATCATCTTCAAATCCCATAATTCAGGTAATCTCAAATGAATGGTTAAATTTAGATAAAGAACTTTCAATGGATAAAAAAATAAGTAAGGGAAAGAGTTTTATGTTAGCATACAATAACTCAGAAGATTTTGATAAAGTTGAGGGACTTAAATTTCTAACACAAAATATGTCTTCAAATAATGAAAAACTAAATAATGCGATAAAAAATTACCAGAGAATTTGTAATGTCCATACAATAAAAGATATTTATGTAGCTTCAATTCCTGAGTATGGGAAACTTTTTCATGCGATTTCTAATATCTCTGATGGTGTTAAATTTATATGTAACTTGAGGAATGATATCAATAGAATGATAAAAATAATGTCAAAACAGTCAGGTGGTGATCTAAGCAATCTTGTTAGACTAGATAGTTTTTTAAAAGAAAAATTGATCAATATTTTCTCACTAAGTAATTTATCATTACAAAGAGTTACATGGAATTCTCCAGCATCATTATTACAGAAAATCTCATCTAATGAAGCTGTTCATCCCATAAAAGGATTATTAGATATTGAGAGAAGAGTTTCATCAAATAGACGATGTTATATTTTTTCTCATAGTGCTATGCCAAATGAGCCATTAATTGTTGTTTATGTAGCATTAATGAAAAAAATTGCAAACAATATACAGGAGATCGTTAATGGTATTGAAGATTATAATGATAAGAATGAGAATGATAAAAGAACAGCTATATACTATTCAATATCATCTCTGCAACCTGGTCTTAAGGGAATTGATTTAGGTAATTTATTAATTAAATCAGTTGTAAAAGAATTGGAAAAAGAGTTGCCAAATATTGTTGAACATTGCACATTATCTCCAATTCCTGGTTTTAGAAATTGGCTTCTGAGATCAATTCATGGTAATAGTAACTTTGAATTATTTGATGATAAAGCATACAAAATTTTACAAGAAATTGGTTTTGATCTATCTGATATGGAGAATGTTAAAAAAGTTATCCATGAAGAGATTGAGTCAGATTCAATTGAACGTTATGAAAAATTAAAGAAATTTTTTATGTATGCTTGTGTAAAGTATCTTTATTATGGTAAAGAATTAAAAAATAATTTTGCACTAAATCCTGTTGCTCATTTTCATCTATCAAATGGAGCTAAAATCTATCGAATTAATTGGAAAGGTAATACAAGTGGTAGAGGAATTCAACAAAGTTTAGGAATGATGGTTAATTATTTTTATGATACCTCTAAAGTTCATCAAACTAGTAGTAAATATTTAAATGAAAAAGAAATATTAATTAGTGATGACATTAAAAAACTGTTATAAATATCAATAAATTTAAAAATTAATGTACCATAAAAATATTTTATTAATTAACTCTCTTATCATCCAGTATTTTTATAATTTTATTTACCTGGCACAAAAATTATATTACTGTGTAGTAAAAATATAAATTATTTTAATTAACCATAGTCAACACAATCACCTTACAAATTCAATGAATCATGAAATTTTATTTTCTTATAAATAGATAAATTTTATACTATCATTCATTTACCTTAATTTTGATAAATGATTTTTTTAATTTAAAAGGCAGAATATAATTTAGAGCCATTGTCCGAAAATTGTTCCAATTGATTAAACTTGTTACCAAAAATTATTTAGGAAAAGAAGGCACCCGACTACCAGGCACCATTATTTTTTCCACTTCATTTGTTTATTTCAAGTTATAGGTAAATGACGGACCAGGCTCCATCATAGAGGAGTTGGAAATTAAAGTGACAATTACCTTTACCAGCTGGTTAAGGAGTAACATTATTTAACATAATGTTAGCAAGAATACGTTTAATTAAACATTTTTGTAATTAACAAAAATGTTGTGAAAAAGATTTTTTATATCTAACTGTCAAAATAATTTTACAAACCGTTCGTTATATTTTGATTGTCATGGGATCATGATCAGTGATTATATTAAGAAAGGAAAAGCAAAGTTAAGATAATTTTTTCACATATTCATTGCCAGGAATATCTTTTCTAAATATGATAAGGCTTTTAATTATATTTCATATTATTATTTTTCTTACTTTCTCTTTACCAATAAAATTTATAACAAATGACAGTATTCCTCTATTGGAGATAGGAAAAACAATCTCTGGAAGTCCAATTATTGCTATAGAACACGGTGAAAGTAACCCAATTAAAGGTAATTATATATATTTATTTTCTTTAACATTACTAAGCAAATTAATTATTTTTAGAAGATTCAATTATTGGAAAAGATTCCGAAAATGATCCAATTAGCAAATTATTAAATGGACCCAAAAGTAAAAGTTAAACATTTTTTAATAACAATAACTATTTTTCCTGTATATATTACATATATTAAAAAAATAAGTAAATAAAATGAAGGTTCATCTCATACAGTTGCGGGAGAAATTTAAAATTACGTGTTTTATTATTGTATGAGAACCTTTATTATATAATTAATGCATCTTATCTTACATTTATCAAATATAATTGATTGTTTTTTTAGTTATAAACGTTATTACACATTCATATACTTTTCTTTTCCATAAATAGTATTATACCTATATACGTATATTATTTTTTATCTTAATTAAATAATGGATAAATCTTCTACCCCAATATTTATTGTTGATGCTTTTACAAATGAAAAATTTACAGGAAATCAAGCAGCAGTAATTATTTCAAATACTAAACATTCTGATAATTATTACAAAAAAATTGCTGCTGAATTCAACCTTTCTGAGACAGCATTTCCTATTCCATTAGATAACAAGACATTTCAAGACAGTGGTAGATTTAACTTAAGATGGTTTACACCCAAAGTTGAGGTACCTTTATGTGGTCATGCAACATTGGCTACATCTCATATTATTTTTAATGAGTTAGGAAATGTCAATAAGAAAATTATCTTTGAAACATTAAGTGGGGATCTTGAAGTCGAGAAGGGAAATGAATCGGAGAGTTATATAATGAATTTCCCACTTTATAACATTACTCAGGTATTGTCAGAAAATTGGACAAATGCTGAAGATGTTTTTAAAGAAACAGTAAATCCACCACCAGAATTATATCAATTAATTAAGTGTGTTATTGGAGAATTACCACTAAGAAATGTTTATTATGCTGCTGAATGTAAAAAACTGATTGTTGAATTGAAGGGGGATATCAATAAAGATCAATTGTTAGCAATCAAACCAAATTATTCATTAATGCTTACACTCCACCCAAATAATGATTTTGTTAAGGGATTAATTGTAACAATTAAACCAGACGACTCTCAAGAACAAGGATTTATTGATAAAGATGGGAAGCCATTTGACTATGTATCAAGATATTTTGCACCATGGGTTGGTATTAATGAAGATCCCGCAACTGGATCAAGTCAGTGTGCTTTGGCTCCATATTATAGAGCCAGATTAAATATTAATGGTCCATTCTACGGTAATTTTAAATCCATAAAAATAGTTTTAAAAACAATATTTCAGCATTCCAATGTTACCCTGATAGAGGAGCACAATTTAAAATAAACTTTTCTAATGATAATAGACTCCTTTTGACTGGTTATGCTAAAACTGTCATCAAAGGAACAATGGAATATTAAAATAACTTTATCAAAATATAACAAAAACAATTTAACAACAAGAAAAAAAATTTAAAAAATTGTACATGAAATAATTAAAGTTTTTTCTTTTTATTCTCATTTATTTTAGCAGACTTTTTCTTCAAATTTCTAATTAAATCTTCTTCATCATCCTCATTCTCCTGTAATTGTCTCTTCTTAACTTTTATTTCAACTTGTTTATCACCAGCAGCTTGTCCTTTGTACAGTGAAGAAGTCTTATCAATAGCAAAAGCACTATTAGTATATAATGCAGAGAACCTCTCGTCATCCACATCGAGCGGAAGTTCCGATATTTTACTTGTTTTCTTCTTCTTATTCTTTTTGCTCGTTTTGCTTTTTTCTTTACTAACGTCTTTTTCTTCATCATCGAAATCATCTTGAGATTGATCATTCTTGGTAAATGTCTTTACATCATCACATTCATTCTCACTTTCATCACTTGGTGGAGCAATCAGACTACTAAAAGCATCTAAATTAGCACCTTCTTTGAAGGCATCACGTATTGTTTTAACACGATCCGGGTCAACTTCATCCCATGTTAACTTTGCTGTACTTGAAGACAAAGCTTTTGTTTCAAAAATTTTAGGCTTGTACTTCGTATTCATCATCTCTTCACATGTTACTTTTTTTATCAATCGTCCTTCATCAAACTCCATATCATCGGGAATGAATCGAAGATCCATTCTACATCCTGTGTTTTCAAATTCAATTCCGTCACATGCCTCGTAAATCGTGGATGATGTTGAGATACTGTCGCAGGTAACAACAGCATAGTAGTATTTTAAGCGACCTATCTGGTACTCTCTGATAGCTTCATTAATTTCACTTTCGCTTAACTTTGTGTTTTTCTTGATTCTATCAATTTGTGGTCCCTTTTCTTCCTCTTCTTTGATTTTTTCATTTCCCACATCTGATAAGTATATTTCAACTTTGAATACTTTACCATCTAAGGGTTTAAAAGAGTTTAACACAACATATAAATCATCAATTTTTACACGATCCCAATCCATGTTACATATAGCTAGTCTTTTACTTTCCCATTCAACCATATCAGCATCCTTATCATAATCCTGCCAATCACCACCATCTTCTAACTCCACCTCATCAACATGATCTTCCTCATTATCAGTATCCTCTGAGTCTGAAGATGACAAATTTCCATCACCACGTGCTAAATCTAACTTTATCTCAGGTAACTCATCTTCTTCGTCACTTAAATCATAGTACTTTTCTACATCAGCGTTATCCAGAAAGTCTAGTTTCCTTCCATACTTGTCTGATACTGCTTTTGTTGAAAACTTCTTATCAGTAAACATTGACTTAAATCGAGAATCAACCTTCAGTTTCTTCTCGCTAACTTTCATCTCATTAAACTTTGGGTCAGATACAATGGAATCAAATCTTTCATCCTTGAATTGACCCTTAGACTTCTTCTTTTTCTTGATATCTTTTTTTGCCATTTTCTGAAATAGTTTTAAGATAGTACACAAGAAAAATTACGTTCAATATCAGGAGAATGATACTCAGAAAAACAAAGTAGAAAAAAACATAACATATATTATTTAACAAGAGTAATATATTAATATAATAATTATTTAATATTTACATCTCTAAGAGTTGGAGCAGTCATAGGAGTCTGTGAGTCAACTAAAAGTAACTCTCCTTTGTACGTGGCTTTTCCGTCGCTACTAACTTTCAAGTCTGGAGCAACTTGTTCCCAGATTTTCTTTTTAGGATTCAAAACAGAATCAGGTCTTGAGGTGTAATTTGCACATGTAATTCTCATACCTGGTTTACAAGATGGATCAACTTCCATAATCTCGACTTTTTCTGGTGTTGAAGCACACATAACCATTGCCTGAGACTCAATACCACGCATCTTTGCTGGTTTCAAGTTACAAAGACAAACTACCAATCTGTTTTGCATTTGCTCAATTGGAATAAATTTCACCAACCCAGAAATAACTGTTCTTGGCTTCTCCTCTCCCAAATCAATTGTTTCAAGATAAAGAGCATCAGCGTCGGGATGCCTTTTACAATCAATTATCCTTCCAACTCTAAGATCTAACCTTCCAATGTCAATTGAATCGTCAGTAACATCTGGAGCTTTACTATTCCCTTTGTTGGATTTTTCTTTTTTGTCACTCTTCGTAGTGGTAGCTTCCTTCTTCTTCTTTTCAACAACTACCTTTTCCTCCTTTGTATTGTTTTCTTTGACAACTTCAACAGTCTCGGGTCCATTTATTGGAACGTCTATTTGCTTAACACCACCTTTAATTTCTTCTTCTTTCAACTCTTTTAGTAATTTCTCGATTTCAGTTGATAATTTCTTCTTTTCTCCAGCCAATTTAGCTAATTGTTCTTTTTCGAATATCTGCCTAGCTTTCTCAACTGATTCTTCAAGAGAAGTCATAACATTATCAATGTTCTTGATATTTGCTTGAGCTTTTGGATAGACAAAGTTCGTTACCTCAACTTTTGATTCCATTTTTTTACTCTTATCCTGAGATTTCTTTTCTTTCACCGGTTGATTCTCTTTCTTACCGTTCGGTTTCTTGGTTGTTTCTACTTTCGATGATGTCCCAAATTTGGATTTGAATAAAGCTATATCGTTGCTTTCTAACTTTGAAAAAAGAGTTGCAGGCTAAAATATTTTAAAAAAATTATTAAAAATATAATAATAAAAAATTTTAATTAATTGCCTTTGTAGATCCGTATTGAAATCGTTTAAATAATTCTCGAGAAATCATCATTTTTTGATCATTCTCTTACAGAGAAAATAACTATTACGTTAGTGAAATGACTTCAATATACACAATTCCAAGACAACATATCGTAAATTTAAAACTTACCGTGCCGATTTTATGACCAGGTTTAAGAACACAGATCATATGTTTTGGAAGAGTTGTTAATTCAGTCTTATTGCATTGCTTCCTAATTTCTTCACTCACTTTGGGCATATATGGATAAAGAACAACCGAAAGAAGGTAGACCAAATTTGCAGATACTCCAATAACAGTTTCTGCCCTACTTTTTTCTTTATCATCTCCTTTTATTAGTTTCCATGGAGCATTGTTTTGGAGATATTGATTACCTCTTCTGGATATGGAAAGAATTTTAAGAAGTCCATCACGAAGTTTTACATCTGTCAAGTATTTATGATATTCCTCCAAGTCTTTGCTTACTCCCTCAAGTAATTCCTTATCTTCCTCATTTAAATTTATATTGGGGACAATACCATTGTAATTTTTATCCATAAATGATAGTGATCTATTGCAGAAATTTCCAAGATTACTTAAAAGCTCCGAATTAATTTTATTTGCAAAGTCATCCCATGAGAAATATGTATCCGAAGATTCGGGTCTCATGTACAAAAGGTAAAATCTCCAAACATCAGCTGGGATTCCTGTTTCAGAGGCAGCGTCGCCAAATACACCAACACCTCGTGATTTCGAAAACTTTTGGTCCTCATAATTGAAATATTCAGTGGCACTTATGTGTTTCACAACAGTATAATTATCCCTTGCTCCAAGTAATGTTGCTGGGAATATAATACTATGGAAAGCAACATTATCTTTCCCTAAGAAGTGATGTAATTCCACATTCTCAGAGTTTTTCCACCATTTGAGATAGTCATCTCCAAGTAATTGTTTTGTAATTGATATATATCCTATTGGAGCATCAAACCAAACATAGAAAACTTTATCCTCAAATCCTTCAATGGGTACCTTGACTCCCCACTTTAAATCTCTTGTAATACATCTTTTCTCAAGACCAGTCTTCAACCATGATTTAGCAATTGATACAGCATTACTACTCCAACGATTATCTTCATTTTTCAATGAGTTTTCTAAATTATCGTGAACATCTTTGGTCAACTTATCTAAGCATAAGAATAAATGTTTTGATTTTTTAATAGAGGGGGTCCCTTTACAAAGTAAACATTTTGGTTCTTTAAGTTCAGTAGCGTTAATTAATTTTCCACATCCGTCACATTGGTCACCTCTAGCATCATCATAGGTACATAATGGACAAATTCCATTAACATATCTGTCAGCTAAAAACATATTACAGGATGAACAATGTAGTTGATCAACATCTTGAGATTCAATAAAACCATTATCATATAATTTCTTAAAAATATCCTGTGTAACTTCAGTTTGCATTTCAGTTGATGTCCTTCCAAAATTATCAAATTTGATATTAAACCAATCATAAATTTTTCTATGAATTTCATGGTATTTTGAGCAAATTTCATATGGGGTTAATTTTTCTTGTAAAGCTTTAACTTCTGTGGCGGTTCCGTATTCATCAGTTCCAGATATGTAAAGGCAATTTATTCCTGTAATATTACAAAATCTTGTATAAACATCACCACTTAAAACACATCCAATGATATTTCCTAAATGTGGGACATTATTAACGTATGGTAATGCTGAGGTGATTAAATAATTCTTTTTTCCCTCAATAGGTAATTTTTTTTCATTTTCTTGATAAAATTCCGGTTCCGAAAAAAAAACTTTCTCAAATTGACTCATACTAAACCTATAAAAATAACAATTTAGTTGAAGAAAACAGCTACAAGAATGATAAAAAATAAAAATAAAATTAATAATTACTCTTATACGGAAAACACTTTACCAATATCTTATTGTGCCCAAAATTTAAGCTTATCTGACAACCAAATAACAACGTGTAGTCGTCGTTTTCAATATTTAAAAAAAGTATTTTTATTCTAAAATTTGAGTTTGAGAGAAATATGTCAGATGAACCAAATGTTAAAAAACAAAAAAATAATGATGGTTCAGCTGTACCACCACTACCAAAAGGATGGGAGAAACGTATGAGTACTTCAAGAGGTATATTTTGTTGTTTATATTGTATTTTTGTTATTGAAGTATTTTAGGTCGTGAATATTATATTAATAGAGCTACAGGACAAAGCCAATGGACAAGACCTACTCCTTCGGACAAGTCAGAGGAAACATCATCTTCTCCCTCATCAGTACATTGTTATCATTTGCTTGTTAAGCATCGTGATTCCCGTCGACCATCTTCATGGAGGAGTGAAAAAATAACAAGAACAAAAGATGAAGCTATTGATATTTTAAAGAAATACAGAGATGAGATTGAGCAATCGACAGATAAACTTGAAACATTTATGAAATTAGCTAGTGAGTATAGTGATTGTTCTTCAGCCAAAAGAAAAGGTGATCTTGGATTTTTTGAAAGAAATCGTATGGAAAGGCCTTTTGAGAATGCTAGCTATGCATTAAGGGTAGGAGAGATGTCAGATATTGTTGAAACTAACTCGGGTGTCCATATTATTTATCGTGTAGCCTGATTATTGTACACCTTTGTACATTACCTTTTTTTTATTTTAATCTCATACTTATAAAAAAAACTTAAAATTTATTAATAATACAAAAATAAAATTACAATTCAAGTGTTTTTATTTCTCCTTCTTCTATTATCTTTATTTTTTAAGAAATACTCTCCAGATTCAAGCATTTTATCCACCTTAGAAGGTTGTTGCGGTGGTGGGAATGGAGTGTATTCGCCCTTCTTCTTCCATTTCTTGGCCTTCTTCTTCTTAATTGCATTACTTTCACTGGAAGATTGGATTTTTTTCTTAAATTTCGGTAAAAATCTATCCCAGCTTTCATTCTTTAACTTCTCATCTTTCATCAACTCTTTCTTAATCATTAACGTTTTAATGTTAAATATTGGATGGATATTCCGCATGCAATCTTCAACTATGTGACGAACCTCCTTTAATCCTTGAACTGTACCAATTGCAGCAACAGTTCCTCCCTGGACAAGAACATAACATTCAGTTAACAATTCCATTGCCTTTAACGTCGCTCCATTATTACCAATAAGACGAGCTCGACGTTTTACGAATCTTTCCTTGTTAGGTACCATTGACGAAATTTTTATGATATCGCAAAATGTATCATCTTGAAGGATTTTTACAGCATTTTCATATGGTACACTTCTAGCTAAAAGGTTAATAAGATCACGGGCCTTAAAAATTATATATGGATCCCATGTTTTACGAGTTGTCCTGACAGTCATTGTCCCTTCAACCAAATCGAGATCACTTTTGATAAAATACTTCTCTAATTCTTTTTCTAATAATGGCCAACATTCTCTTATATATTTCTCACGGTATTTTGGAAAAATTGTGGCAAAAGAAGACTCACAGAGAAGACCATGTTTATTATCACTACGTTCAAATGTTGAAATATCCCACCATTTAGGATCTTTACCAGGTGGCGCCTTATATTTTGGTTCTTGAGTTTCCTCAGTCATCTGTAAATATCAATTTAGAAAAATATAATAATTATAAAAAGTATACAATATCGTTAGGACGATAGTAATTAATTTAAAAAAAAGCGTAAACATATATATATTTAGGTATATATATAAGATAATAATTCTTTCTTTGATAAATAGTAACTAAATGAAGTTTTACATAAGTTATAAAAAAAACAACAATTATCTCAAATAAAATTACTCAACAACTTTGACAATCTTTCCAATAGCGATAGATTTTCCTTCATCTCGTAATGTGAACCTTCCCATTTGAGGGAAATTTTTGAATGTTTCCATACAAAAAGATTCCGCTGCTTCAAAACGTATTATAGCTTTTTCATCTTGGCGAACATAACGGGCTCTTTCTTTTGCTCCAGTCTTTTTATTAATGGTACATATAATATTTTTAACAGTTACCTCTTCAATTGCACTATGAATATGAAGTACACAAGAGTACCCAGGTGCAATAATAGATTTATGCTCTAGAATAACAACTTCAGCATCAAATATTCTTCCAGTTGAACAAAGAGAATCTGGTGAACAAATAACAAATCCAGGCAAAACATCACCTTCTTCAACGCCTTTTAACTTCAGCTTTACATTGTTTCCAGAAACAACCATATCACTCTCAATGTCATCACTTAAACATTGCAAAATTTGAACAGGTGTTTTATTTGGCATCAGTACCATATTTTGCCCCTTTGCTATGACACCTGATTCCATTTTCCCTATTATCATCGTTCCCATATCACTGAACTTATCTACAACTAGACAACGTGAAGGGCCATCATAATCTCTTTGAATTTCTGGGAGAACTTTGTCTATATACTCTATGAAACATGGGCCATCATACCATCCGCAAACATTTCCTTGAGGTTTCTCCTTCATAAATGCACCAGTTAATCCTGATACAGGAATATAAGTGATATCAGTTTTTGGATTAAAACCTAATTTCTTAAGATATGGCGTTAATTTATCACGAATTGTATTGAAACGCTCTTCAGACCATTGTACCGTTACGTCATCCATCTTATTAACTAGTATAATTAAATGCTTAACTCCTGCAGTTTTGACAAGCATAGCATGTTCTCTAGTCTGACCACCACGATCAAATCCAGTTTCAAATTCACCTTTACGTGCTGAGATTACAAGAACTGCTAAATCAGCCTGTGTAGCTCCACTAATCATATTTGGAACAAAGGATTTGTGACCTGGAGCATCTAATATCGTAAAATGTCTTCTTTCCGTCTCAAAATATGCTCTTCCACATTCAACAGTCTTTCCTTTTTCTCTTTCCTCCTCGTTTGTATCTAAAGCCCATGATAAATACCATGATTCTCTACCTTTATCTTTTGCTTCTTTTTCATACTTTTCTAATGTCCTTTTATCGACCATTCCTGTAAGATACATAAGCTGTCCACCAATTGTAGATTTTCCAGCATCAACATGTCCAATAAAAACAATATTAATTGTTTCCTTTCTAGAATCATCTAAAATAATAATATTATAATTAATGATAACAAAAAAGTACCTTTAACGTAAACAGCTCTTTTGAATTTACTGGATAATGCCGCAATCTCAGCCTCTTTTTCTTTTGAAAATTTATCAGAATCGTCCTTCTCTTTTACAATTTCTTTAATTACTTTTTCTTCCTTTACATTATTTTCTTCAACTTCCTTTACTGGAACTTCTACCTCTGGAAGAGATGAATTTTGGCTTTTTACTTCTATGTCGTTTTGTTGAGGTTGTTGGTAGACGAATCCTTGTCCTGGCACAAAAGAAGGAGCATTAACATTTAGAACAAATGATGGCGCATTTGGATTAAAACTAAATTTCGACTTGTTTTCTGAACTCTGTTGATCCGTCATTACTAATTACTTCCAACAAATCTAAAAACAAAGTAATAAAAATAAAATCGCTCTTCTGTGGTGAAAAATTGTAAGAATCTAAAAATTGACAATAAACATTTTACCAAATGTTTAGTTAATTTGTACAAAGAAAAACGTATCAAGACAAATTAAATTTACAAAAGAAAGGAACATATGGGCTTACTAAAGGTTACAATGCTTTTGAAATTGTATTATTTGTCTGATGTAGCTTTGATGGAAGTAGGTGATGGTATTACTGAATCCAAAGTTGCTATAAAAATTATAAGTTGGTTCCACAACAACAAGTACACTACATTCAAAAGGAAAAGAGAGATATTATCACTAATATTGTCATAGTATTTACCTATTGAATACTCCTAAATACCATTTAAAACACAATCTCCCCAAATGTAGTTGAACATCAATCCAGAATTTCTGTATTTTCTTATTTTCACTCACATATTTATTACCTCTTAGCAATGAAAGCTGTGTAATATGCCATTTATATTGAGCCATTAGATGAATACCTGCACAACTAGAATTTATTTTATATGATTTTCTTTGATGGATAGTTTCTTTTGTGAATAATTTGAATATTTTAAACATCAAGTTCTTGATCAAGCATTCAACACAAATCCATAACTATAATTTCATGAATCTTTTACCACGAGTGAGTACGACATACTTGAATAAAACCAATTTTTAAAGTAAAAATTTTACCATGCATAAAAATTCCTGTCAAATAAAGTTGTACTTGGAAATTAATGCATACCATTAGCACGGTGAATTGTTAGTGATCATAATGAAGTAAAACGACGATTAAGATTGACATCACCATTTAGGGAGAAATTTTTCAGAAAGATGTTAGTTACAACCTCGCTTAGATTATCTTTGTTTGTAATCATACTTTAACTTCATTTATGAAGAATAAAGTGACTCGTATTAAAGAAGCGAATTCAAATACGAATATAACATGATAGAAATGTTTAAGATTTACGACAAAGAGACACGAAAACATCGTGGTAATAACTTTGGTATTGTAAGGATAACGACAACCTGCGCAAATAGTGCATAAATGTAGTTATCATCGGATGTTTTTATCCTGGATGAATTAATTATCTTCTATGCCACATCAATGTCCATGAATCATATTTTGTGTACATATAGTAAGAAGTCATGTATCTGAAGTTAAAGTAATTTTACATTGCATAGCGACATTAATTGTAACCATTTTTTAATTCTTGAATTTTAGATGAATAATTCAAAAAGAGTTGTACAAATATTTTACTACAAAAAATAAAGTTACACATCATAGATACGAATCATTTACAAATAAATACTTTTATAAAAAAAATATACAATATCTTAACACACATGAACAATTTTTGAGAAATTAGTATTCATTTAATTTTATTATCATTATAAAAAGTTTTTCTGATATTCTTGATTCTTTCGTAACAATTACAAGTCATATCAAAAACCAATAAATCAGCTTGCTGAATATAGAAAATATAAATATTTTTTCTATAGACAGATCCCTTAATTAGTGTTTTATCTGTTATATGGACTTGCTTTTGTATTTCTTATATCGTTTCAATGTTGATACTTATTGACATCATAACTAATTGACAATTATTATAATTTTTCACATTGTTTTAACTTTTAAATATTCGTTTCTTTAAACATAACCACATTCGAAAGGAGTATGACACTCATTAACAACAACTCAAATTAGTTTTCCAGTAACTTACACCTTTAGGTTTCCAACTTCCCAAGTCTTCAAGTTTTAAAGAGACATAAGTACCATAGAAACCACTATTAGAAATAAAGGATTTTAAAAGTTCCATGATAAATGGGCACTTCCTAGCAACCCTGTCCTTGTACCCATTATAGTTGTTTTCTGCTCCAACAGAATCTAGTGACGGCTCGGAATTTTCTGCTTCTCGGCTAGTGGTGATGAATTCTCTTCTTACAATTTTGATTGGTGGTTTTTCATCCACCTCCACTGCAGCTGGACTTTTTCGATACTTCTTGCACTATTGCTTCTTATTGTGGGGAGACTTTCGAAAATCGAATCGTCAATCTCATCATCTCCCCTGATATTGCTGTATCTTCTCCGTTGTTTTTTCTATTTCCAATAATCTCTGAGTAGCTATTGATATTAAACTTTTCCTTACATCCAGTTACTTTATGTCTTGCTCCAGGAAAAAGTTCAATTTCCTCAATATTAGGGTGGTTTCGGAGAACTGTTGTGAGTAATCTGGAAATAAAATCAGTAAAAAGTAGCTGAAAATGAAAAAACTTACTCATCAACTCTTATATTCAAGGTCGGAGCAAATTTATTTCCTGCCCTAAGCAGAACCATTTTGCTCACTTCTTCACTAAAAAATTAGTTGGTCCCATTCTCCAGAAAGAAGAGGTCCAATCTTAGTAACTCCAAAGACGGAGGCAATTGTCCTCAGATGGCACCTATGTTGAAAAAAGATAAGACCTTCCAGTCGGGAGTGTTCATACTTAGAAAGTATGCCGGTTCATTATCAGGTCAAGAGAATAATATGAACCTCACATTCTCAGACTAGTAACGCCTCAATTCTTACGTTAAATATACTTGAGATGAAATCATCCTTACGTAAGAATGCGGAATACGAGTTGGCAAGCAATTTCGGTTGCCTACAAATTAGAAACATGCCCTACCGCTTGCTTATGCCCTAGGGGTCCCCTAGTTTGCTGCAATGGTAGCGGCAGCTCCGATTACATCATCTGGTGTACAAGGGTTTTTACATTGTCTACACAACCAAGATCCAGTAGCCTCGTTGATTTCAATGTAAGTTTCGAGGTCCTCTGGAGAAATATGATTGCGATTTCCCACCCCCTTCCCCCCAAATGACGTTCTTCTCCTCTCTAATGATAATAGAGATCTGAGGGAAATTCTACTAGGTTCTAGAATTAGTCCATCTCTCCCTGACAGACATTTATCTAAATCCTCGGTAGATAGCCTCTGTTAATTCCTTGACAAGGAGTAAAAGTAACAAAGGAATTGTGCATTTTTTATTAAGACGTGACTATATTTTATACCAGTGATGGTCTTTATTAGCTCCTTGACAAGGAATAAAACTGATGAAAGAGATGTGCGTTTTTTTAGTATGACTATATCTATAACAAAAAGAAATAAGAAAAAAAATTGTTTTTAACATAACTCTCTTCAAAGTTAACCGATTTTAATGGATAAACAGCCAAAAAATATGTTTTTTTCTAACCTAGGGGGGAAAATAGGTCTTAAATGTTTTGGGCCATAATTGGCCAAGTTATCTTTAAAAAAACACCCTTTTTTAGGGACTTTTTTTACATAGTTTTATTACTCGACTAACTCTTCTAAAAGTTAACAAAATAAATTGCTTTATATCTCATTCGAAAGGTAAAATTCTAGAACAATTCGTAGGCTCAGTGATATTGGATTTGATTTATAATTGGTTGAGTTATGGTCCAAGGAGTAGTGACCATTCTTAAAAAAAATTAAAATGTTAAATAGCTATAACTCAGTCATGACTTGATGAAAACAAATAAAATAATATCTGTTATGTTGATCTAAGTCTAACTTAAAAAATTAGAGTCTAACGAAGTTCCTAGCTCAACCAAGAAAAAAGTTATATTAATTTGTATGTCAACTTTTTTGCCTTTTTTCTATTTTTATTGTAAAAATCATTTTTGTTCCAGACATAACTCTCTCCAAACTTGATCACGTTTTATGGTAAAATAATCATTTGATCTATTTTTTTTCAACTTAGTGCGGAAAATGGATCTCACAACTTTTGGTCCACAAGTGGCCAAATTATGTTTAAAAAATACCACATTTTGGACAGTTTTTTTTGCATAGTTTTGTTCCAAAAATAACTCTTTTGAAAGTTAATAGAATTTTATGGTTTATGACTCATTTGAGAGATACAACTGCAGAATAGTGCGGAAACACAGCAGCATTAGGATTGATAAAGAATTGGCAAATTTATAGATCAACAAGTGATGACTATTTTTTTGGTAAAAATTAAAAAGTTAAATAGCTATTACTTAATGGAAACGTTATAAAATAAAAGAACTATATCTTGCTTGTATAGATTTAAGTCTTACTTAAAAAATGTGACTATTGTGAAGTTCACATCTTATCTAGAAAAAGAATTATGCCAATTTTATTGTCATTTTTCTTGCTTTTTTCTATTTTTTCTGTAAAAATCAATTTTGTTCCAGACATAACTCTTTTCAAACTTGATCAATCTTTATGCTTAAACATTTGATAGATGTGTTTTGTTCTAACTTAGTGCGAAAAATGAATATAAAAACTTTTGGTCGATAATTAAACAAGTTATGTTTTAAAAATACCACTTTCTGGACACATTTTTGTATAGTTCTTTTATCAGAAATAACTCTTTTTAAAATTAAAGAAACTTTCTGATTTATGACTCATTTGAAAGATACAACTCAGAAATGAGGAGGAAACATAATATTTAAAAGATTAATAAAAATGAATCAAGTAATGGATCAGAAGATGATGATCATTATTTTAGTGAAAATTAAAATTTTCTAATATTTTAATTTTATGCAAAGTTGTTTAAAGAAAATTAAACTAAATTTAGTACATAGAACAAAGTCTGATTTAAAATATAAAACCATAACGAAGTTTGTAGCTTAAAAACGTAAGAAGTTATGTATTAAACTTTTGTTTTTTCTCATTTACAAATTTGTAAAATTAAGTAAAATATGTAGTTAATAGAGCAATGATATCAAATTGTTTATACAAATTTCAAAGATATGATGAAGAGTCACCTAAATAGTTATTTGGATTGTTACAAATATTCATTTTTATTAACTTTGGATATAAATAAAATTTTTTTTTGTCGGGTAAATGTTTTACTTAACAAAACAGTTTCAATAAAAGTAGACGATATAAAATGATTTTCACAATCAAAAATATTTATATATTCTAACAATTCTTTTTCGTTATTCTGCTTCTACATAGATATGTAATCCAGTGAAAAAATTTATTATACACATTCTTAGATTAATAATTTAGCATAAAAATTCCCTATTAAAAAATATGCTCTGCGGACGATCTCTGACCTGCCGAAAGCGGGTCTAAGACTGGTTAAATTAAAAATTATGTTGTTGAGGAGTATTTACATTATATAATTTTTTGTAAAATTGCTACATAAATATTTCTTTGCATTGTAAATTATTAAAATAAATAAAAATTATGAAGTAGTAATTGTTTAATGTATGTTAATTTATTTTTTTTCTATACAAAGTGCCATTAAGAAAGAAGAACATGATAAAAAGCGAATTTAAAATTAAATTTATTTCTAATAAACAATTATTTCTTACAATGTATTTTTTTATATTTAATTGTTTAGAGTAGGTAGCTTCTTCAATTTAAAGGAAGCTCGACATTCTATTGATTGAAATGTTTTTGTTTGGAGAAACTGTTTATTCTATTTTTTCTTCCTGTAGTTCTTTTTCTAATTCTTTTAATTTCATTTTCAATTGATGTATCCTATACAACTCCGCAACCTTTTTCGCAGCTTTTTCCTCAGATATTTGATCAAAATCAGATTTTCTATATTCACCTTTAAATAATTTTACAAGTTCATCAATAGCTTTTTTCAAAAAATCTTTAACATTCGATTGTGTATCACGTTCATGCGAAATTATAATTGTTTTTCTTTCGTTGTTATTAGTATGTTCTGTTGTCATATCCTTCGTATAAAAGTGATTTTTTTCTCTTGACATTGGTTTGCGACTACCTTTTAATGACTTACTATCAGAAATATATTTAGCAAATTTTTGGGTTAAGAAATCTTCACCATTCCATTGTGCTTTATAAACATCGGCTTTGTTTGGTTTAGGAGATTTATTGAAATCCTGAGTAAGGAATGGCATTAAATTCTTTTCATTTTCATTTACCAAATGTTTTATCATATTAGTGTTCTTGCGTATTCTATCTGCAACCATAGATTTCTTCATTTCACACTCATTATTATCTCCCATTACAAGAGGTTGATTATAAAATTCACCTAATCCTTCCAACTCTTCAAAAAACTTAGTCATTTCCGGTCCTATAGTTGCAGTATCAATCCCTTTTAAAACATCATTAATTATATTCTTAGTTGGGTTTGTGGTTGAATGAGAGAAACTGATACAGTTAAGTAGAAGAAGCAGAGAAATTAAAAGCTTATCCATCATATTTTCAAATTGAAAATCAATTCAAAATTATGTCAAAAACAATTTTTTTTTCATATTATATAAAATAATTTGCTGTAAAAATCATGATGATAAATTCAATTTATTTAAATTTTAAATATGTAAAATAAATTAATTAAATTAAAAATTATGCTTTTAAGGAATATTTATATTAGATAATTTTTTGTTAAACCGCTAAACAAATACTTTTTGTATTAAAAAATAGTATATAACATAAAAATTACGAAATAATAATTATTTAATGGTCGTTAATTTATTTGTTTTCTATACAAAATGTCATTGTGAAATTTTTAAAAAAATTAACTTAAATATAAGATTAAATTACTGAATAATTTAAATTTATTTTTTACAATGCACTTTTTTTCTCACCATTTTTCATATTAGTTAATTCTATAATTGTTATGGTTAAATAATGAAAGATTAAGAAGGTCTTCAGTATATTTTCTTATTGAGTCAAAAGTGATTGTTTTACATTTTATTAAGTTTTTAGTTATTCTTGGTATCTGTTACATATTCTTTTGGAATTTTGGAAATTTTTTCTAGAACTCTTGTTAAAGCTTTTTTCCAGAATATGTCACCATTCCATTGTGCTTCAACTTGTGAATATCCTTTTTGACTTTTTTCTAAAAAATTAAGCCGGAAAATATCACCGTTCCATTGTGATTTGTCAGCTACAACACTTTTTCATAGTTTCTTCATTAATTGTTTCAAAAAATTTCACCATTCCATTGTGGTTGAGCATCTGCACTTCTTTTTGATCCTCCAAGTGAATAAGAAACATTAATAAAGGTAAGTAAGCAAAGGAAAGAAATTAGAAATTTCATTCTGTTATTTTCAATATGGTATTCAATGCTTAAAAGACTTCTTATATACAGTCTGTTTTACATTATTTATAATAATTTAACATAAAAATTATCTTAAGCAATAAAATTATGTAAATGTAGCATTTTGTTGTTTATATAATATATAGAAAAAGTTTATTATAAAGTCTGGTTGATGTCATAATTATATGATAATAAAATATTTACATTTTTATTTGAAAAATTATTATTTTTAGACAGTCAATTATTAAAAATTTCTAAAAATATTCTTCTGAATTATTTAGATCAATTTTCTTATTAATCATAACATAAATAGTCAATTTTAGTGATTATTAAAGACAATTGTTTAAATTATGATTTAAAATAGTTTCTAAAAATGCACGGAAAAGGGGAAAAATTTTGACAATTCCACATAAAATCCAATAAAAACGTCCCACCTTTTAAAAAATTGAATTTTATTGAAATATTAAAAATATCAAGTGACTACAAACATGTTTCAAACGGCGTAAACTATTATTTTGTAGCATAAATTATGTCTTTTTTAACAAAAATAAACATTTCTGACATTTTGTATTAACGAGACTTTTATTATCACATTATTTTTTTATAATTTATGTTCATTTTATAGTCTTATTTTTTAACAGTATATTATGAAGGAAATTTTAAGAAGTCTATTTTGTGTAAAGTTGAAAACGTTTTAGTAAAAATCATTCTTTTAAACAATGATTTATTAACAACAATAACAAAAAGCAATAATTATTTAATCATACAAAAAATATTAATTCAAAATATTATTTTAGTATTTACTTTTTTCTAGATTAAAGTATTTAAAATTGATTTTTCACCTTAAACAAAAATGCATAATTTCTTTTATAACATTACAAAAGTTTAATTTTTAAAAATAATCTTGAATGATAGTATAAAAAAATTGAGCTTACGGAAAAGTATAATTTCATAAAAAATAATACAATTTCTAATAATTCAAACTATCAAAACATACTAAAAAACATTGTTGTGATATGTTAACAATGCTTGTTATATAATCGTTTTTAATTTTACACAAAATTATAATATAGCCTTGTATTTAAAGAAGTACTGTAGAAAACATCTTAAGTTTTAAAAAAAGAATAATATTAAAGAAAAATAGAAATTTATTTTGTTAATTGGATAATTGTCTCTTTAATTTTTATGTACAAAATAATTGCGATAAAATTAGTCGCAAATCAGGAAATTAGAATTTTGTTAGATGGACAAATGTATTTCATTTTATGCAAATCTATGTCCTTTTTTGTGCGATTTCTACATTTTTTTCGAAAGATCAGCTTGAGAATATTAATAGATTACATAAATATTAATTATTTTATATGAATGATTAGTACATAGACATTTTTACTTTTAATTAACAAATGTAAAAAATAATTATGTTTTTTGCCGGCATAAAACTATATTTTATGAAAAAAGACTTCATTTAAAAAATTATATTCAATTTTCTTAATATAATATGTAAATTTAGATTTTTCATAAATTTTTTGGAATAGAATAACAATAATTACTTAAAAATTCTTTTAAATCAGAAAGAATTCTAAACTGAATGGGTTGAAAGTTTAAAAGAAACCAGAAGAAGTCAGAATATTTTATGAAAGTGTTTTTTTTAATAAAAGACACTTTGAAATATAATACTAAAATTCTAGCATAAGAATTCAATTTTATATAATTGATTTAAAGATATATTAAAATTTCCGCTTGATGAATAGTGTTACTTACAAAAAATTTCCATATAATTTGACCAAAACATGCATTTAATGGAAAAAATATGCAAATAAACGTCACATAATACATTATATAGAAAGTAAAAATTTTATATTTTTCCAGTTATTTTTTAATATGACTAAGTTGTCTTATATCCATCTGATATTTTTTCATACATACATGTATGCTGTTCAGATTGATAATATCATCTACTCGGTTATTTTCAGCTGATAATTTTACTTAAGAATATTATCGTGATTCAGGTGATAATAATTTTTATTGGAGAAGTTTTAATGGTAAAAGAGAAACTGCTAACATCACATTGCCTAATCTCGATGCAAAAAAAAGTGTAATTGTATACAAAATATATTTAACAAAAGAATTTTTAACTGGACGTAAATATAACAGTGAATTGAGAATGGCAATAAAGCATAAAATCAGTGGAAATTTTATTACAAAAAATCTGAGACCTAGGGGATATAATACTCGAAATAAGAAATATAAGATAAAAGATTTTCAATTAACGTGCAATTTATTTCATTGCCATATAGGAATTGTGTATGACTGTCCTACACATATTGATCTCTGTTCCACATTACAAAATTGTAAATTTTTTTTACATTGGGTTCGTAGAATCGGACGAATATAAAAATTTAGTATTGAAACTAATTTCAAAAAGTAGCACCAATAAAAACATATTTAATATTATTGTTTGTCCATCAACAACCTGGCTACCAAAATTTTCAAATTCTGAATTTGTTGAAAGTCTGGATAGAGGTATATATAATATAAATTCCAATTCAAAAAATTACATCCTTAAATATGCGTATTGCTACGGCACTAATGTTAACACATTTTTTACTTGTGGTTATATTAAACAAATATTTATGCCGAACATTAATGTTGGTTACCAATGTGATGAATACAATAATGAGGAGGCTAATTTGGTCTATAATAAAGCTGAAAAAACCAGTGAAGCTTATCTTTCTAATAACGAATTGAAATACAACAGTCATACTATCTATAAAGCGTATCCACACGTTATTGCTTTCCTACCACCTGGAAATAATTATGATGATGTTAATAATTTTAAACTTAGACGTCTTGAAAAAAACACAAATCTTTATGCCGGCCACAGATTTCATTATCTAGGTGATCAATATATTGACAAGAAAGTTTTGGATTTCGAGAATTATATTGGGTATGTACTCAATTTAGAGGGCAAATGTGAGGTACCGAATTTAAACGCGACACTGCGTTTAAAAATTAATCGCACTGTTCAAGGATTTGATAGTAAAATTCACCAAAAATTTGGAAGAAGAGACACTTATACATTTTTCAGCAGAGAATTAAAAAATTCTTCAATTGGGTGCCATATAGTACTTGATGAAATGAGATATCGGACATTTACAGATTTTTATGGACTTCGTTATTCAACATCATTGTTGATGTTTGATGAAACGACACAAAAATATATAGAAGTACGTGATATTGGAAAATTGGTATCAAATAGAGTGTATAAATGTGCCTTAATTACAAAGGGTAACAATTCCAAAATTGAGAAACCAGGTTATATAAAAGAAACCGATTTCATTATTAATATAATTTATGAAAAAAATAATAAGTCTACTAGCTTTTATAACTCTACAATTACCAAAATCTCTACTATCTCTAATGGCTCTACTGGTTCAAATAACTCAAGTGGCTCTGATAGCTCCAGTAAATCTAATAACTCTGAGTCCTCTAATAATTCTAAAATTTGGATCATTTTTGGAATCTCTTTACTCATTATTATACTCTTAATAATTTTACTTGTAATCTTAAAAAAATTAAAGAAAAAAGAAAGAAATCTAATAAGGATCTCTCCATAAGTTCATCTACATCTGAACAAACAGCTAAATCTTTAACTGCACTCCCAAAAGTACCTAATGCTGGAATTATTAATAAAAAAACCGCTAATAAAGGATCTAAGAATATTGAAAAAACTATGAGTACTGATAATTTGAAAACAAAAAAAGAAGTGACCAATTCTGAGCAATCGGCAGAAAGTACCGACTCAAGCTTAACAAATCATACAAAAAATGCTAAGATTAGGTTAGTGGCCAAGTAGTCAGATCAAAATAAGTTTGATAATGCAATAGATAGTGGTTCCAAATTGTGTTGATTTGAGGAATTTATTTAGTAATGTAATATTTGTATTTTATTTTATTCATTACTTCACCATAGTTTACTTAATAAAATAAAATGTAAAATAAAATTGATTTTTTGAATATAATGTGACTAATGGTCATTTCTTAAATTGACAAAATATTTAAAAAGTTAAGTAGGTATAATTCGAAAATTGAATAAATTTCATGAAGAAATACTAAATATGGATTTTGAAATAAATTTGATTATATTTATTCATTAAATACTTTATTTTATGAATTAAAAAACTTTGTAATACTGTATTTGCTAAGAGGATAAAAAAAATAATTTTGTTGTTAACAATGTTTGGTTAAAATTTATCAATGTTAATGAAGAAATAGTCGAAAGATGTGTTGTTTTTCTTATTTTTTTTCTGGAAAGTTATCCTCAAAAGAGTGTCGTCGAAATTAGACAAGTTATTTCTGAAGAAAGTTTATTTTTTAAATCTTCAATTACTCAATTAGCTTTTCTCAAAGTTAATAAATTTTTTATAGATCGTTTGAAAGGTAAAATTTGAATAGTAAGTGTTTCGTACGTATATGATTACAAGCTGTATGCTTGCCATCATCTTTTGTTATTGTATAAATACATTACTTTTTATGAAATAAATATGCTCTTACCTTTTTTACTGGTGTTATTTATTAACCAATAACTAAATATTTTTAAATGTAAAATAACTATTAAACAGTAAGAGAACCTGATATCATAGTAAATGATTAAAAATTAGACAAGTTAGGGACTAAATGGTGATAGACTTTTTTTCAAGAGAAATACGATATTTAGGGAATCATAACTCACCAAACAGTTATCGAAATTAAATGACATGACGTTAACATATAGATTTCAACTGTCTTTAAAATAAGAATATAAAGAAATTAAAGTGTTAAAAATAAATTGAATTATGCTTAAAGTGAATGCCCTTTTTTACGTTTTTTTCGAAAGATAAGTTTTGGTATCTTAATAGGTTTACTTAACATTAATTATTTTACGTGAATCAATAGTAAATAGATATATTTATCTTTAATTAAGAAGGATAAAAAATAACTATGTTTTTTGCCTGCATAAAACTAGGCTTTATAAAAAATTCTTTTCTAAAACATTCTTCAATGCTTTTTTAAAATAACATGTAAATTTATAATTTTTCATAAATTTTTTGAAGTATAATAATAATAATCTGAAAATTATATAAAAATTCCTTTTCAACAAAAAATTTTAAACTAAATGGGTTAAGGGTTAAGAATACCAGGCGAAGTCAGAGTGATTTATAAAAATGTTTTTAAAATAATGACCCTTTAAATATAATCTATAATAAAAAGAAATAAGAAAAAATTTTGTTTCTCTCATAGCACTTTTTAAGTTTAATCAATTTTTTGGAATAAATAGCCAAAAAATGTGTTTTTTCCTAACTAGAGTGGCTGGATCGGTTAGAAAATTTAGGTTCAAAATTTGGCCAAGTTATTATTATAAACAATCTTTTTTGAACCCTTTTTTAGTATGGTTTTGTTCAGAGGATAACTTTCTTCAAAGTTAATAAAATAATTTGATTAATATGTCATTTAAAAGGTACAATTACACAATAATTCGGAAACATAATACTATTGAGGTTAATTAATAATTGGCTGAGTTATGATCCAAAGAGTGACGACCATTTCGAAAAAAAGATTTAAAAGTTAAATAGCAATAACTTAGTCACTACTTAATGAAAACAAATAAAATAGTATCTGTTATATAGATGTAAGTCTAACTTAAAAAATAAGAGTATAAATAAGTTTAAAACTTAGCAAAGAAAGAACTTATATTAATTTGAATGTCAACTTTTTCGCTTTTTTTTCATTTTTTTTACAAAAATCAATTTAGTCTTCAGCATAACTTTCCTGAAACTTGATCAATTGTTATGATTAAATAGTTATTTGATGTATTTTTTTCAACTTAGTGGGGAAAGTGGGTCTCAAAACTTTTGGTCTATAACTGGCCAAATTATTTTTAAAAAACCTCGCTTTTTTGGACATGTTTTTGTATAGTTTTGTTCCAAAAATAACTCTTTTAAAAGTTAATAAAATTTTTTGGTTTACGACTCTTTTTCAAGGTACAAGTTAGGAATAAAGGGGAAAACTTAATATTAGAAAGATTAGTAAAAAATTAGTCAGGTTATGGACCAAAATATTATGACCATTTTTTAGTAAAAATTCAAATTTCTTAGTGTTATAACATTATGAAAAGTTGTTTTAAAAAAATAAAACTAAATGTAGGACATAAATCAATGTCTGATTTAAAATATGAAATCATAACAAAGTTTGTAGCTTAGAAACGAAAGAAATTATTTTAGTCAATAATTTTGTTTGCTTTTTCTCATTTATATATTTGTAAAATTAAGGTAAATATGTAGCTAATGGAAGAATGATATTAAATTGTTAATACCAATTTTAAAAATATATTAGAAAATTAGTTAGACAGTTATTTATAGTGATTCAAATATTCATTTTTATTCTTTTTTTGGACAAAAATAAAATTTTTTTTTTAGGTAAATTTTCTATTTAACTAAACAGTTTCAATAAATGTTAACGTTATAAAATGATTCTGAAACTCAGGAATATTTCATATATTAATATATTAAAACAATGTATTTTCGGTTATTTTATTATTTCAGAAATATGTAATTCAACGAAACAATTTTTTTACACACATACTTTGATTAATAAATTATTATAAAAAAATCTTTATTATAAAAAACGCTCTGTGGACCAGCCCTGACCTGCCGAAGGCAGTTCTAAGGCTGGTATTTTTAAAAAATGTTAAAATAGAGATTTGAAATTTGATAAAATATAATGTGGTATCAATATTTCTCTATTTTTCTGGTCATTTGGTATCTTTTCTACATCTGCTAATTTATGGATTCCTGTTTCAACCAAACAACTCTTGATTCCATTATTGTGACCGAATGCTATATCAGTATCTAGTCTATCACCAAATATAATTGTTCTATCGTTATCAATTGTAGCATACTTTTTCATATATTCAAAAATAGCCTTATGCGGTTTACCAATGACAGTAGGACTTTTTGGAGCACATGCTATAACTGCTGCAGCCATAGATCCACTACCAGGTATAATAACTGATGGATTTGGACCTGGGAAAGTTTTATCTTCATTTGTAACAACAAATAACACATCTTTATCAACTAAATAATTAGCCGCTTTCATCATCTTTGTATAACTAAAATGATTGTCATAAGAAACAACAACAGCAGATACTGGATTCTCAAGATTAATGTCTTCCAAAAAATCTGTGTTTGTGTATTTTTTGAAATGATCTTCTCCAACACCTATTGTTTCAACTCCAGCATTTCGTAAAGTTTTTGCTAATCCACTTGTTCCAATAAGATAAACTGGATGCGTATTTTTTCGATTTTTTGCAATATAATCAGCTCCAACAATTGCTGGTGTAAAAACATTTTTCAAAGGAATATTATTGAAACCTAATTTAATTAATTTCTTGCCATAATCTTCAATTGTTTTTGTCGAATTATTTGATACTAAATAGACATTTTTATTTTTACTCACTAATAAATTGATAAAGTCTATAGCTCCTGGAATTGGATGATTATTTAACCATAATACTCCATCGGCATCGAATAAAAAATTGTCAAATGAATTGAGCATTTCATCCAACTTTAAACTTGGTATTGACAACATCATAATAAAAAAACTGACAGCCTTAAAATTAATTTATAATTAATTACACTACAAATTACTATATTATAGATGTTTAATAAAAGTTAAAAAAGTAAAAAAACAATTATCATGTATAAAATTTTAAAATAATGATTAAAATATTTGTTATAAGTTAAAGTAAAGAAAAATTATCACATAAAAATTTGTACGTATATTACCAAAGATAAAGAAGGGGAAAACTAGTACATTCATTAATAATTTAAATTAATTATTATGATAATGGTAGTGAAAGTTGATAAAATTTGAAAAGTACAATAATTTGAATTTACATAATAAGAAAAAAAAATAATTTCTCCTTCATTCATCAAATTTCAACATTTTATGCATACAAAATTATTTTTTATTTTATTATTATTTATTTATTTAATCACCATTGGTTTATGTTTGAAACCACAAAATGAACTATATTTAAAATCTCTACATGCACGTAAAATCAATAATTCAGAAATAATTGTTAACTATAATAATAAATCAGCAATAATTAAAATTGAATTAAATAACAAGTTAGTTTCCTAATCTGTTTTTGTTATATTTTTTTCTAGAATCAATAAAACATTATTAAATATAATAGAAGATAATAGAACAAGCTTTTATCCAGAAATTTTAACTACAAGAATCAAAAAAGACGACTGTTTAAAGCATTTAGAAACTCAATTAAATTCTGTTGATGTTATGATGTTTGTGGTAATTGGATTAATTGGTTTCTTTGCTATTGTATTATGCACCTTAAGAATTTAAATCTTCAAACAAACTATATCACTTTGAAATTGCTATTTTTTTCATTTTATTTATTAATAATTAAAATTGTTTGTAAACACATAATAAATAAACGTTTGAAAAATTTTTGTAAAAAATATATTTACTTATAATTTTGATGGCACTTCTACATCCATCAATCTGAAAATTTGTTTTATGTTTAGTTAATTAAACAATTAACATTTTTTAAGTAGTACTTCCTTATTAACCATAATAAATTATTTTCATTTTTCAAGTAAATCTATTGAAACACAAAGTCAGTTTTGGATTTTACAATTAAATGTATTGTATTTTTATAGTAATGAATCTTTTTGGCAGAGTAAATTGACTTTAATAGCTTAATTACATTACAAAATTTAAGAAAATTATTTTTTAACAGAATAAAAGTTAATTAAATATAGAATAATTGTTTTTGAAAGAAATTATAACTTCACTAAATTAAAATTGTATAGTAATATAGTGAAAAAAGAAAGAAGAAATTGGGTAATAAAAGTTATTAATGCTCAATTCAACCTACATATAAATGAATTTTAAAAATATATATTGATTAAAGAAATTTCTTATTAAAAAGATAAGATCTATTAAAAATTTATGATTGTAGCAAAGATTTTTTAAATAATATAATATTTTATATCAACAATGATTTTTTTATATTTTGTGCTATTAAAAAATGAGAAAAAATTTCTGATTTAACAAAAGATAGTGCACACTAAAATGTATTTTAATGTGATATTGAAAATGAATATATTGAGTTAAAGGATAAAAGTATTAAATTGAAACTTTTAGCTTTAAAATTTTTGTCTTTAATTCTTTAGTACTTGTTTAATACTTTTATTAATAATACATGTTTGGACTGCCGCATATATTTGAAATCATATTTTTTTCTAATCGTATTTTTTGAAATTTCTTATTTAAAACTTTTAATTAATATTAATATAATATATATTGTTTAGTTTTAAAAACTTGTACTATTTGAAGATAGTTTATTTTACATTTCTGTAACATATTTATGATCATCAGTAAACTATTTTAATTTAGAATAGTAAAGAATTATAAAAAATTAAGCTAAAGGTTAATGTACTTTTATGACAAAAAATAAGGAAATATTTATTTTCCATTTATCTTATGGTGTTTTATAATTGTAATAAAGAAGATTTTTACATCTTTTAATTTAAGAAACAATCTTTTAAATATATATTGTTTTTCTTCCATCTTTTTGTCCTTCATAATATAACTGATAAAATTTAAAGATAACATTCTTCTATACTGTATATAAACATTTTAACATTAACTTTTATCACTTTATATTATTCTATTATAAAATAACTATTAAACCTTTATTAATTGTAATTTTTCATAATAATTATTTCTCAATTTTATTTTTAATTGCATTCTTCTATTATCTTTTATATATTTTTCTAAGATTTAGTTTGTATGAAAAATTTAACTATATAGTAAAGAGCAATAATTTAATACATATATATAAATCTAATGCCATTTTTTTGCTTGTTAAAAAAATTTTTTTACTAGGCGGTAGTATATCATCTTCATTAGGATAAAATGTGAACAATTAGTGAAAAAGTTTGATGAATTAAAAATTACTAGAGTAGATATAAAATTTGAAACGTAATGACATAATTATTATTTTAATAAGTATCATATTTTATTTTAGATCTGGTGATTGTTTTTATTAGAACATTATAATTATCACACATTATTTAATGCACAAAAACAAATGTATTATATTATTTCTATAGGAAATGTAATAATGTGTTTATAAAATGTTTTATATAAAAAGTTTCTATGTTTTATAATAATTTGTAATAGAGAATAAAATGTATAACAAAATCACATTTGATTTTCCTCTTCTAGTGGGTGGCTATTAATTTTCCTTTCAACTTTCCTTGTTAAATTTATAAAAATAAAAAAGAAGATAAGCCGATTGTTAATAACTTTTATCTTGTATAATTTCTAGCCAATAATCATTAAAATAATTAAATTTCTTTAGAAATATCATTACTTCTTGACTTCTATTTCTTAATTTCTACAATATAATAATATGTGAACAATTTTTAACTTCTATAAACTAAATATTTTATTATAATACATAGGATCTTATCAATTTAAAATATTTTTATTTTTTACTATCATTAGTAAACATTTTAACTTTTGTATATTGTAAAAGGAAACAGATAATAATTTATTTCAATTTTTAGCGTATCATTTTTTATATTTCCTTCTCCAATCTTTATAAATAATTTTTTAATTTTATTTTTCTATGCTGATAATTTCAACAAGAAATATGTTATTTTTTTTATAATTTATAAAGACAATAATATATTCTCAATGATGAAATAGCTGTTTAATTTAATTAAATAAATCAAAATAATGAATAATCAGTAAATAATGAATTTTAATTTTTCAGAATATCTTTTTTATCATACATGATTTTAATTGAAAAAGGATTCTTTTTATTGGTAATTTGTTTAAAACTTCATTTAAATTAATTAATAGGCTCTATTTTTATTACTAGTTATATATCATTGCCTTTTTACTTTGGTAAAAAATACTGTATTATTCATTTATCTTAGCTTGTTTAGATATTTAACATTTTTACTACAAATTTAAAAAAGATAAAAATGCGAAAAGTATGTTAGAATATTTATTATTACATGACATATAGTATAATGGTTAAATAAAATAAAAAAATGCTAGTAGGGGTATATAATTAAAAAGCATCGTTATCAAAAATCTCCTTACAAAATCCTTAACTTTTCATCTTATAACTATATTAACTTATTTTGATCATTATCTCTAAATCTTTCTTTTCATATATAAGCATCATTTTAAAAAGTTTAAATATATTCGTGAAAGTAAATATTTTCCTCATGAATCATGCAATAAAAGTCATTGAAGTAAAGTGATAAACTCATTTCCTCAAAATTCTTATAAAACTTCAATAATATATAAAAAGTTAAATCCTTATATAAACTAAAATATGTTTAAGTTGTTTATACATGATAATAAGAATAAATTTATATTAAAACATTAGTCATTTTTGATTATTTTTTCTTTTATCACTATTATTTATATTAATATTAACCAAAATTTTTTTATTATAAACAAATTTCTATAATTTATGAGAAATAATTTTTATGAAAATTACAAGCAAATATATTAAATTTTCAATAATTTGTATGTTATTAGGCAATCTTATTATGGATATCTTTCATGATATATTACTTTTTGTATAAATAAAAAAAAGATTAAACAAAAAAAAGTAAATTAATTATAGTTACACAAACATCTTTAAAGATAAATTATATTATTTATGGCATTTAATCTATTCATTCAACACATCCATCTATTTCATTTTTACTGATTAACTCCACGCAAAAATTTATCTTATATAATTTAATATATTGAAGCATCAATTAAATATATTTAATTCTCTTATCACTACACTTTTTTGTCAATTTTTTAAATTCATCTTGTATAAATTAAGACAATAAATTGTACATAGAAGAATTATAAAAATTCTCCCGAAAATGTATTTCCGTTTCATTAACTTTTAGAGCATTAAAAAGTTTGTTAAATTATAAAATAATAAAATTTTTGGAAGAGGATATAATTAGATATTTTGTGTATGACAAAGATTTCTTCAAATAATGATTTATATATATGTATAAAATTTTTTTTGAAAAAGTTAAGGATGTCTTTGACTAGAAATAAATAAATATGTGAATATTGGGATTTATTATTGGTAAGAGGAACTTAAAATTTTTGGAATTTATTGTTTTTTAATATAAATTGAAAAATATATTTATTATAAGGTTATTAATCAAAATTTATATCTTTAAATGTAGAAAAATGGATTATTTTATTATTTGGAAAAATAATAAAAAAGTGAACAATTTTATTTTGTTTATTAAATAATTTTCTTTCTGAAAGTTATGTACTTTTAGAAAACAAAATTTCTATAATAATTTCAAGTAATTAAGAAGTACATTAATGAGTTTTGTTAATTTATATACCATTTGTTTAACATACAACAATATAATTTTAACAGATGTTTACTAGTTGTTTTCAAGAGTGAAAAAAAACCTCTATATTAATTATTAATAAGTATTAAATATTATCTTATTATTTTTCTAAAATTTTTGCATATCTTTGTTGTGGAAAAAAATAAGTAAAAGATAAATAAGGTTTAGGAAAATGTTATTATTACACCATAGTATTATACTTTTTTTTAAAAAGTTTTAAAGATGGTTTATCTTTTAAGATTGTTGATTATCTCTACAAATGTCAAGTATCAATCTTTTTATTATTATTTATCTCTTTATCTAATTGATCGTATTAAAAAAATACTCCCAATACTATGGAAAGTTTAAAATCCTTTTGGAATTATCTGATTGATATTTACTTATTCTCAAAAGACTCATAAATACTCTTTAAATGTATTTTTCTTTTATTTTTAAGATTTCTTCAATTTATCTTTAAATATTTGTACATTTTCATTTAAAAAAACACATTTTTTAATGACTATTTAAAATAAATGTATAGTTAATATGATAAAGGCAAATTTATTTCCACACTTTTACTTTTTTTGAAATTTGATATTTCATTCTTTTCTATACCTAAAAGTTATTACCTCATATTTCTTGAAAAGTATTATATTGCAAAAGAAACTCTATTCTTTTCTACCATCTACCTATTCATTTATATTTATTAAGAAGCTTTTGTTGTAAATAATTGTTAGTCAAAAGTTTCAACTTTATCTTTTGTTATCTTTCTATTTTAAACATTCTAATTTATTTTATTAAACAATACAAAAGTTTTTTAAAAAAGGTATATTTGAGAGCACTACATAAATATAAATATTCTAAATTTTTCCAAAAAAAATCAAATTAAACTATGACAATATTTTTATTTCAAAAAATCCAATCTTAGTGCATTTTAAGTTTACATTTATTAATTATTAATAAAGTAAAACATACATAAAATAAATGTTTTTTATACCTCAGTACGTTTTAAGCATATGTTTAATAAAATATTAGGAATTCTATATTATTTTGGTTCACCTTAGAGTCTTTAATATAATATTTTTTATTAAAAATCACGCAACATTTTTACAGTATGCTTTAATATTTACTTAGGTGTAGAATATTCTTTTAAAAATATGTTTTTAAACTAAAAATACTCATTAAAAAGTATTAAGTAATTCCATAATTTAAAGACAATGGCATTATAACGGATAAAAATTATAGATTTGAAACTTAAAGATTTTTCTATTTTCTTGCTTATAAACTAATTCTTATTACATAATTTTGATACATTATTATCTTTTTACTTATGTAAAGACATGTATTTTCAAAAAGTAGTCATTATTGTGGACCATTAACAATTTTATGGTATATCATTTATATCATTTTTAAGACAACATTTTTTATAAATTTACAATAATGTTTCCTCGTTCTCTTTGTTTTTAAACTTTAAAAAGCCAATTTACCTTTTTTGGTATCAAAAACTTTTATAAAAATTAATGAGATATGGATAAATTATCATAATTTACAAGTAATTGTCATTTTTTATATTATAAAATAATATAATCTTATATCAAAAAGTGATAAGATTTTATACCACATCAAAGTTTTAAATTTAATTTTTAAAAATTTCTAAGAATATAATAATAGTTATTATTTTAGTACAATAAGAAATGCATTAACTATTTGCAATTATTAGTAGCTTCTTTTTTAAGACCTCATAAAATTTTACCCTAAATATATTATTTCTTTAATATTTTTTCTTTGTAAAAATAAAATTTTATAAATTATTAATTCAATAGTTTAAACATAACTTAGTTTAATGGTATAATTTATACTTTTGTTTTATTAAAATAAAAAACTATTTTAATACATAATTTATAAAGTTTAGACATATTTATTTTATTTTATATTTTTTCAACCGTGAAATTATTTTATTCATTTATTAAAAAGATTGCTTTATATAATATATTTATATATATCATTATTATCTTCATAAATTGAGGACATACTTTTGTTATTAAATAAATTATTTAATGATGCCATAGTTTTGTCTCTCAAAAGTTCATTAATTTCGTCATTTTTTGACGTCCATAAATTTGAATACCAATAATTTCTCTTTTAGATACTGATAAATATTAATAAAATTTAATATTTCCATCAAATTTTGAATTATTTAAAGATATGCTTGTCATTTTAAAAATTTAATAACTAATCTATATCAAATACTTTTATTATTTAAAAAAGTTAAAGGAGATGGAACGAAAATTGTGTCCAAATGATATTTCATTATTTTCCGGAAATGATACCTTTACCCAATTATCATTGCATTATTTGGGAATTTTTAGTGCATTATATGCTAAACCACATGGATATATTTGTTTAGTTATTTGTATTTTTGGCCTTGTTACAAATTTTGTTCATGTAATTGTTTTAACTAGAAGGAGTCTTCGGAAATCAGCTGTAAATTGTATAATGACAGTAGTTGCATTTTGTGATATGGGAACAATGTTTACATATTTAGTTTATAATCTTCATTATGTTCTTGGTTATTCTTTTTCTACAAAATCATGGTAACTTTAAATTTAATAAAATATTAATATTTTCATTATAGTTCTAATAAATATTCATACGGTTGGAATGTATTTTTATATATTCATGTCATTGGATCTATTTTACTTCATTCCACAACTTTGTGGTTAGCTGTAGCAATGGCTTTTTTGCGTCGAATAACACTCCAATCAAATACATTTAATTCAGCATGGCAAAAAGCTGAGCTAGCACGTAAAATATGTGTTATAATTTTCATATTTACATTTATTTCAATTATTCCAACAATATTAGTACATAATATTGTTAAAACAAATTTATGGTATCCAAAAAATGAAGGAATAGAATGTATAAATGATTATGGAGGTGATAAAAATATTTCCTTTCCAGAGTATACCATTGATTTTCCTGAATTTGTATTAAAAGACAATTGTAGAATATTTAAAGGTAATCTTTGGTTATCAGGAATACTAAACAAAGTTATCCCATCATTGCTACTCTTTTTTCTATCATTTAGTTTAATGGCAAAACTCAAAACAGCCCAAGAAAAGAGGAGAAAACTTTTAGAAAATGGTCATAAGATTTCTAGCGATAATACAGTTAAAAGAAAATATACTGATAAGACTACAGCAATGTTATTAGCTATCTTAATTGTCTTTCTTATGACGGAAGTTCCACAAGGAGTAGTTATGATTATTACTGCAATCTATACAAATGATGGCTTTAATGTATTATATAGAAATTTAGCTGATATATTAGATCTCTTATCATTAATCAATTCATCTGTCAATTTCATAATGTATTGCGTAATGTCTTCAAGGTATCGAGCTACATTCCTTCAGGTTGTTTTGAACCATAAAGTTCAAAAGTTTCTTGCTAATAACAATGGTGTTACAACGTTTTTTTTAACAAAAGAGTATATTCCATCAACATCTAATGGTAATCAATTATTAAAAATGAAGAATACAACTCTAGGAGATAATTTAAATGTTGAATCAAAATATCTCGATAAAAAAAGGAGTATTATTAGTAATAGTAATAAAAATATAAAGTCAAAAGGTATTAAAAATATAAATAAATCACAATATAGAGAAATGAAAAAAATTAAATCTCCAAATGGAGAAGAAAATTATATTGTACATGAAAATAAATATGAAGATTATATTGAAGTATCTGACACTTACTCGATTCTTGATGACAAAAAAAATGAAGATTCTATTTCAAAGATGGAAGGCGATATTGAAATATAATATATATATATGTAGTAAAATTTTTTTATTAAAACGGGTATTATAAATAATTAACTATATATTGTAATTAAATAAAATGATTTGCTTTTTTAAATATATTCTATTGTGATTAATTTAATAAAATAGTTTGTATGTCCTATAATTTCGTTATCATGCGGTAATTATACAAAAATTCTTTTAAGCATTAAATTAAGCATGATTATTTAAATAACTTCCTGAATAATAAAAATATTTTCTTTAAATATACTATTCTTAAAAGGAATTGTTTAAACTTTAAGGTAAAATTAACATTATAGAAATATAAAAGTAATGTTTAATATCCGGTCAAGATATCTTATCAGTTCCATTTTGAGCACAATATAAACTAAAATTTTGATTAACATTTTTATGTTTCATTAGACATGAAATCGTAAGTTTATTTTTGTAAATTCTTGTTTTTTATCATTATTTTTTAGTTATTTTTTAACTTCACTTTTGATTCTTGGATCTTTACAATCAGCTTTAGCTGTTATTGGACTTGATGCAATTCAAACAATATCCACAAGTACATTTAAATGTCTTCATAATGAAGGATATCGTTTCTTCATTGGTCGTGTATGGGAATCAGTAGGAAACTACGATTATACTGGAATGCAAAATATTAAAAATGCCTGGGAAGGTGGAATGGAACATGTTGATGGTTATCTTTTCCCATGTTTATCTTCTGGATGTGCTCATGCTGCTAATCAAGTTGAAGCTACTATTAATAAACTTAAAGCTGAGGGTGCTAAGATTGGTACCTTATGGCTTGATATTGAACGTTATGCTTGGCCAGCCGATCACAATTCTAACAGAAACTTCATTACTGCCATGGTTAATCAAGCAAAATCTATGGGAGTTACTGTAGGAATTTATTCTAATTACAATATGTGGGAATCTATTGTTGGTCTTGATTATAAAGCTCATAGCAATTGTAAGTTTAATCTTTTGTTTATAAATATAATTATTTGTTTCTTTAAAGTACCACTTTGGTGGGCTGATTACAATGGACACCAAGATTATACAGGATTCACACCTTTTGGTGGATGGAGTAAACCATCTATGCACCAATATACCGGTACTGTTAATGGAGGATGTGGAGTTTCAATGGATCAAACCTACTATCCCTAAATAATATAAAAATATTACTGATAAATTAGTATTAATTTTTGTCAAATAAATGAATATTGTTAGAACAAATATATATATTAATTTAGCTGATATATCAGATCTCTTATCACAAAAAAATTCATCTGTAAATTTTTATAACGTATTGCGTTGTGTCTTCAAGACATCGTGATACATTCCTTCAGGCTGTTTTGAATTATAAAGTTCAAAAGTTTCTTGCTAATAATGATAGTGTTACAACGTTATTTTGACAAAAGAGTATATTCCTTCAACATCAAGTAGCAATCAGTTATTAAAAATAAAAAATACAATTTAAAAAAATAATTTAAATGTTGAATCGTAATATCTTGATTAAAAAGTAGTATTAGTAATAGTAATAAAAATCTAAAATAAAAGGTATTGAAAATATAAATAAATTACGATATAAAGAAATGAGAAAAATAAATTTTACATAAAAAAATGAAGATTATATTGAAGTATCTTAATGACAATAAAAGGCGTCTTGGGCATCAACTTGCTTTTCTCAAAAAAATTCAACCACTTTTTATTTTTTGTAAATACCCTTTTTATCCTAATTTTAGTTATTCTTTATTAACCTCAGTTTTAAGATGTTATTGATGTTTATTAAAATAGCATAATTAAAATAATTTGTTTTTTATTAAAATTGGTATTATAAATAATAATTTATATATTGTAATTTAAAAAAACGATTTGCTTATTTTAAATATACTCTATTTTGATTAATTTAACAGAACAATTTGCATGTGCTATAATTTTGTTATCATGTTGTAATTATATAAAGACTCTTTTAAGTATAAAATAAAGCATGCTTATATAATTAAATTTCTGATTAATAAAAATATTTTCTTCAAATATAATATTCTAAAAAGGAATTACTTAAACTTTAGGGTATAATTAACATCAAATGAATATAAGAGTAATATTTAATATCCGGTCAAGATATCTTATCAGTGTTATATTGAACACAATATAAACTAAAATTTTGATTAGTATTTTAAAGTTTCATTAAACATGAAATCGTAAGTTTAGTAAGTTCTTGTTTTTTATCATTATTTTTTTAGTTACCTTTTAACTTCACTTTTGATTCTTGGATCTTTACAAACAGCTTTAGCTGTTCTTGGATTTGATGCAATTCAAACAATATCCACAAGTACCTTTAAATGTCTTCATAAAGAGGGATATCGCTTCTTTATCGCTCGTGTTTGGGAATCAGTAGGAAATTACGATTACACTGGAATGCAGAATATCAAAAATGCCAGAGAAGCTGGATTTGAACATGTTGATGGTTATATTTTCCCATGTTTAGCTTCTGGATGTGCTCATGCTGCTAATCAAGTTGAAGCTACTATTCATAAACTTAAGGCTGAAGGTGCTAAAATTAATACTTTTTGGCTTGATATTGAACGTTATGCTTGGCCAGCCGATCACGAATCTAACAGAAAATTCATTAGTGATATGGTTAAGCAAGCAGAATCTATGAATGTTACTGTAGGAATTTATTCTAATTATTATAATTGGGAAGCTATTGTTGGTCTTGATTATAAAGCTCATCATAAATGTAAGTTTAATTTTTGTTTATAAACATAATTATTTGTTTCTTTGAAGTACCACTTTGGTGGGCTGATTACAATGGACACCAAGATTATACAGGATTCACAGCTTTTGGTGGATGGACTAAACCAGCCATGCACCAATATACCGGTGATGTTAATGGAGGATGTGGAGTTGACTTAGATCAATCATATTATCCTTAAATAATTTAAAAATGTCTTTGATAAATTAGTATTAATTTTTGTCAAATAAATGAACTTTCTTACATTTATTTCAACTATTCCAGCAATTCTAGTTTAAAATATTTTAAAACAAATTAATGGTATCCAAAAAACGAAGGAATAGAATGTATAAATTATTGTGGGGTGATAAAAATATTTCCTTTCCAGAGTATACCATTAATTTTCCTGAATTTCTATTAAAAGACAATAATAGAATATTTAAAGGTAATCTTTGGTTATCAGGAATACTAAACCAAGTTATTCCACTACTACTACTTTTTTTTTCTATCATTTAGTTTAATAGCAAAACTCAAAACAGTAAAAAAATTAAATCTTTAAGAAAATGATCATAAGGTTTCTAGCGATAATACAGTTAAAAGAAAATATACTGATAAGACTATAACAATGTTATTAGCTAACTGAATTGTCTTTCTTATGACAAAAGTTCCACAAGGAATAGTTTTGACTATTACTACAATATATGCAAATTATGGTTTTAATGTATTATATAAAATATTAGCTGATATATTAGATCTCTTATCATTAATCAGTTGTTAAAAATGAAAATTACAACCTTAAGAGACAATTTAAATATTTATTCAGATTATTTAGATGAAAAAGAATACTACTAATAATAGTAGTAGAAACATAAAATAAATGGTAATAAAATAAATAAATCATAATAAAGAGAAATTAAAAAAAAATTTCCAAATGGTTAAAAGATATATAATATGTAAAAAATAAATTTAAAGATTATAATAGAGAGTCTTGTACTTATCCGATTCTTAATGACAAACAAATAATTTATTAAACATCACCTCTTTTTACCCAAAAACATTCAACCACTTTTTAGTTTCTCATAAATACCATCTTTATCATAGTTTTAGCTACCTCTTATTACCGTCAGTTTTAAAATGTTATTGATGTTTATATAAATAGCATGATTATTATAAAATGTTTTTTTTATTTTCTTACTTATATCTGAACTTTAAGCCTACTACTACAACAATGAAGATTCTATTTCAAAAATTAAAAAAAATAATATTGAAATAGAGCATATATACCCGACTTCCCGTCAAAATTAATATCTAGCTTCTTAGCGAAAAGTAGTTACATATTAGATAGTACACTTTTTTCTCGAAGCTAATACATTTTTTGATTATTTATGTACGGTCAGTCTTTGTGTAAGAGCTATGCAGACTACTTTTTTTTTTCGTTTAGTATGTGTTAATTATGTCTTTTTGTCATATACAAATTGTCTCTTAAAGCGAAAGTAATTTATTGTCAATGGATGCCTTTTACCAATATATTATACATTTTTTTAAAATATTTTTTATCCCATTTTTTATGCTTTATTTTGGTAGGTTAAGTTTCTGATTAGAAACTAATATTTATGGTTTCAGACTAGCGTTGCCGATGTTCTGAAGTACCAGCTACACTTTTGCATAATATACGCAGAGTTATGGGGTAAGTTATTATGTAATTTATGGATACTAGTGTTTTCATTTTTAGGCAACTATTTTCTATCCCTTTAATTAAAAGTTTCATAGGTAGGTTTCATTTTAATTTATCATTATACTAATTATTCTGTTTTTTAGGTCGCTAATATCTGTTAATCAGGCTTCAATATCAAGGTAAGGTCAATTTTATTATGCCATTTTACAATTTACTCATTTTTAGGTGTTACTGCAGATCGTCGGCCGAATAGTTTGAAACTTTCTTAAATACATGGACGACTTTTTTTTGGTATTTTTTATATTATTTTGTATTTTATTTAATAAACGGTTTTTCTAATATGTTTTTCAAAGATGAAATAACTTTTGTTTCTTCTATTTGGTCAGCTTTTGAGGACCATTTTTGTTTTTTTATTAAAGACGTAGTTAAAATAGCAGTACGAGGTAAAATTTTTAGTTAGCTAATCGCTACCGAATAGTCAAGTAGAAGCAAAAAATAAATTTTAGCCAAGATTTAAGCTAAAGTTGTAAAATTTTTCGTCAATGGGCTCCATTAGAGGTAACTTCAGGCTAGCTAAAGACGCAAAAAAAGGAAGTCGGGTAGTCGGGTAGTAGAATTTTTTTATTAAGACGGGTATTATAAATAATCAATTACATATTGTAAATTAATAAAAATGATTTTTTTTAATATACTCTATTGTCAATGTTAATAAGTTAATAAAATAATTTGCGTATTTTATAATTTCGTTATCATGTGGTAATTATATAAACGCTCTTTTAAGTATAACATCAAGCACGCTTATATAGTTAATTTTCTGAGTAATAAAAATATTTTATTCAAATATACTGTTCTTAAAAGTAATTGTTTAAACCACTTTAGGACGAAATTAATATCAAAGAAATATAAGAATAATGTTTAATATCCGGTCAAGATATCTTATCAGTTCCATGTTGAGCACAATATAAACTAAAATTTTGATTAAAATTTTAAAGTTTCATTAAAAATGAAAATGTAAGTTTATTTTAGTAAATTTTGTTTTTATCGCTATTATTTCAGTTACCTTTTAACTTCACTTTTGATTCTTGGATCTTTACAACCAGCTTTGGCTGTTGTTGGACTTGATGCAATTCAAACAATATCCACAAGTACATTTAAATGTCTTTATAATGAAGGATATCGTTTCTTCATTGCTCGTGTTTGGGAATCAGTAGGAAATTACGATTATACTGGAATGCAGAATATTAAAAATGCCTGGGAAGGTGGAATGGCACATGTTGATGGTTATATTTTCCCATGTTTATCTTCTGGATGTGCTCATGCTGCTAATCAAGTTGAAGCTACTATTAATAAACTTAAGGCTGAGGGTGCTAAGATTGGTACCTTATGGCTTGATATTGAACGTTTAGCTTGGCCATCCGACAAAAATTATAACAGAAACTTCATTACTGCCATGGTTAATCAAGCACAATCTATGGGAGTTACTGTAGGAATTTATACTGGCTATTATGAGTGGGAAGCTATTGTTGGACTTGATTATAGTGCTCATAGCAATTGTAAGTGAAATCCTTTATTTATTAATATAATTATTCGTTTCTTTTAAGTACCATTATGGTGGGCTAATTACAATGGACACCAAGATTATACAGGATTTACACCATTTGGTGGATGGAGTAAACCAGCTATGCATCAATATTCCGGTGATGTTAATGGAGGATGTGGAGTTAACTTAGACCAAACATATTACCCTTAAATAATTTAAAAATGTCTTCGATAAATTAGTATTACTTTTTGTCAAATAAATGAACTTTCTTACGTTTATTTTAATTATTTCAGCAATACTAGTTTACAATATTTAAAAATAACAAGTTTATGGTATCCAAAAAATCAAGGAATAGAATTTATGAATGATTATGGGGGTGATAAAAATATTTCATTTCCAAAGTATACAATTGATTTTTCTGAATTTGAATTAAATGATAATTGTAGAATATTTAAAGGTAATCTCTGGTTGTCAGGAATACTCAACAAAGTTTTTCTATCATTGCAACTCTTTTTCCTATCATTTGGTTTAATGACAAAACTCAAAACAGCAAAAAAAATGAAACCTTTCAGAAAATGATCATAAGATTTCTAGCGATAATACAGTAAAAAGAAAATATACTGATAAGACGATAACAATGTTATTAACTATTTTAATTGTCTTTCTTATGACGGAGGATCCACAAGGAGTAGTTGCGATTATTACTACAATCTATAAAAATGATGGCTTAAATGTATTATATTGAAATTTAGCTGATATATTAGAATTTTTATCACTTATCAATTGTAAATAATGAAAACTATTACTTTAGGAAGTAATTTAAATGTTGTTTCAAAATATATAAATAAAAAAAGTACTATTAATAATATTAATAGAAACATGAAACAAAGGGTATTAAAAAAAATCACAATTTAAAGAAATGAAAAATTAAATCTTTAAATGGTGAAAAGAATTGTATTATGCATAAAAAAAATATAAAGATTATATTGAAGTATTTGGCACTTATTCAATTCTTAATGACAAAAAATGACGTGGTGAACACCACCTCTTTTTAATCAAAAACATCCACCAACTTTTTAATTTGCTACAAATACTCATTTAATCCTAGTTTTAGTTGCTCTTTATTACCTTCGGTTTTTAGACATTGTTGATGTTTATATAAGTAGCATAATTATAATAAAATTTTTTTTATGCTTTCTTCTATCTGAACTTTAAGCTTACCGCTACAACGATAAAAATTCTATTTCAAAAATTAAAATAATATTAAAATATATAATATATAGTAAAATTTTTTTATTAAGCCGAGGTATTAAAAAAAATTAATTACATTTTGTAATTTAATAAAAATAATTTACTTTTCTTAAATATACTCTATTGTGAATAATTCAAAAAAAAATAATTTGTATGTCCCATAATTTCGTTATCATGTAGTAATTATATAAACACTCTTTTAAGTATAACATCAAGCACGCTTATATGGTTAACTTCCTGAGTAATAAAAATATTTTATTCAAATATACTATTCTTAAAAGGAATTGTTTAAACTTCAAGGGTAAATTAATATCGAAGGAATATAAGAATAATGTTCAATATCCGGTCAAGATATCTTATCAGTTCCATGTTGAGCACAATATAAACTAAAATTTTGATTAACATTTTTAAGTTTCATTAAACATGAAATCGTAAGTTTATTTTAGTAAGTTCTTGTTTTTTATCATTATTTTTTTAGTTACCTTTTAACTTCACTTTTGATTCTTGGATCTTTACAATCAGCTTTAGCTGTTCTTGGACTTGATGCAATAGGAACAATATCTACAAGTACTTTTAAATGTCTTCATAATGAAGGATACCGTTTCTTCATTGGTCGCGTATGGGAATCAGTAGGAAACTACGATTATTCTGGAATGCAGAATATTAAAAATGCCTGGGAAGGTGGAATGGCACATGTTGATGGTTATCTTTTCCCATGTTTAGCTTCTAGTTGTGCTCATGCTGCTAATCAAGTTGAAGCTACTATTAATAAACTTAAAGCTGAGGGTGCAAAGATTGGTACCTTATGGCTTGATATCGAACGTTATGCTTGGCCAAACGACAAAAATTCTAACAGAAACTTCATTACTGCCATGGTTAATCAAGCACAATCTATGGGAGTTACTGTAGGAATTTATACTGGCTATTATGAATGGGAAGCTATTGTTGGTCTTGATTATACCGCTCATAGCAATTGTAAGTTTAATCTTTTATTTATTAATATAATTATTTGCTTCTTTTAAGTACCATTATGGTGGGCTAACTACAATGGACACCAAGATTTTACAGGATTTACACCATTTGCCGGATGGAGTAAACCAGCTATGCATCAATATTCCGGTGATGTTAATGGAGGATGTGGAGTTGACTTAGACCAATCATATTACCCTTAAATAATTTTAAAATATTAGTGATAAATTAGTAATAATTTTTGTCATTTAAATGAACTTTCTTTAAAAGATTAAATATTACAAATCAACTTTTTTATAATTTTATTTAGAATATATTTCTTCCTAAAAATCTACCCTATAAATTACGAAACAACAAATTATTTTATAAAACTTAAAATTATATAAATATTCATAATGATATTTAAAATTAATATGTCTATTTTAAAATATCTTATAATTTAAAATATCACTTTTATTTATCATTAATTGTGATTAAGATTAATATTTTATATAAATTAGTGATTTTAATTGAAATATTTTATTTAAAAAATGTTTAGAAATATTTTGATATATTTTATATCAATTATAAATTACTGTTTCTGTTATTATAATTATCATCAACCATTTAGTGAAGGATATAACTATGATAAATACCTTGATCAATATAGGGATAAAGACTTCTATGATAATTTCCAAAATCACTACAAACCAAATGAATATCATAATTTTAGAGTTGTTCCATTAAATTACTTTATGTTCAGGATATTCTTATCAGAGATTTGGAAAAATTTCTCTTGGGAAGTGTAACCAATATTTTATGGTGTGTAATTTTGAATACAAATCTGGTGTGATAGAATCATGTGGAGATGGTTATGTTTATGATCAATATAAAGGTTGTATAGAAATTTCAGCTGATAAACACTGTTTCAATTCAGAAAAAGATAATAATGATTTGGCTATTTTCCAACTAGCAAAAGAAGTTAAATTTTGTAATCAAGGTGCTGGTATATACAGAGGTTATGTAGGAAACAATATTTGTTCTAGAGAAGTTGTTATTTGTTCTGAACAAAAAATACCAATTCCGATATCCTGTAAACCTGGTTTTATTTTATCATTTAATCCTACATCTCAAGATTTAGATAATAAATTTAGTTGTATTAAAAAGAGGGATTGTGAATTTGAAGTGACAAATAAAGTAACACCCGTTACAATGGAAATGATGGTTAGGTATTGTCAAATAAAAAATAATGAAGGAAGATATGATCCATATGGAATAAGGAATGAAAAAGTATGTAAAAATTGGTATGTTACTTGTAGAATTGATACAATACGAGAGTTACTTTTCTGTCCACCAAATCAAATATTTGACGAAAGAATTGGATTTTGTAGAGATAAACAATTTGAAGATCAATGTATCGATAGAAAATTATGTTCAAAAGAAAATATGTGGAAATCGATGGCACTAGGACATTGTAAAGAAGAATACATTTATTGTCATGGAGAAATCCCAAAAATCCAACGTTGTTCCTATCATTATGTATTTGATCCATATAGTATGAAATGTATTAAGAAAAAAGATTCACATCTCTGTCATAAACACAATGAGGGATATCCTTCACCACCATCATTAACAAAAGAAAAATGTAAAAAAGGTGAAGATATTAAAATATCTTGTTCTGAAGTTCTAAAATGTAGGCATGGTGTTTTTGAAAAATATGTATGTCCACATCTAACAAGATATGATAAAAAATATGACACTTGTGTGCTTGATAATGATTGTAAAAAGTATAGTCATATTGATACGTGTATTGAAGGAGAATTATTTACTGATAGTAATTGCAATCACATTTTTATTTGTAAAAATGGAATTTTTACCAAAAAGCATTGTAATTCAAAATCTTTATATCCAATTGAATATGGAGAATGTGATAAATGTTATAGAGATAAGCAATATATTAATGATAAACCACATCATCATCATGGAATGGAAAGAGAATTATGCAATGACTATGATAAAATACCAAGTCCTAATAAAAATCAATATTATGAATGCTATGATGGTTCATGGTATCCACAAACATGTAAAAATAATGAACAATATGATGATAAGTATAAAATGTGTAGATATGTTAATGATAATGACTCTCCGCATTATAATGATAAACATCCTCAAATTTATAGATGTATTGATAATGTTAGTCCATTAATTCCTGATTACAATGATTGTACATCATTTGGTATGTGTTTAAAAGGTACATATAAAACAATATCATGTCCATCTGGTTCAGTATTTAATCCTAGTGGATCAATTAAAAACGGTGATTTTTGTTTAAAGAATCTTTATTGCCCTCCACCAATAAGTGAAAGAAGATGTAATGATGGAGAAAAATTAATAACTAAACATTGTAATAAATATTATGAATGTCATCATAGAAGATGGAAGGAAAGATATTGTAGTGATAGGAGATATTTTAATGGCCAAAGTTGTTCAAAAGATATCATTTGTCCTGATATACATAATACATATCCTGCACCTCCACCAATACCAAATTATCCTCCACCACAAGACAAACCAAATTACCCTATTGATAAATATCATTGTCATGATGGAAACTTACGTGAGCATGAAAAATATTGCAATAGAGTATATATATGTATTAAAGGTAGAGAAGTGATTAAGAAGTGTAAAGGAGAATCTGTTTATAGTTGGGTTCATAAAGATTGTATTTATGATACTACATATTGTGGAGATAAACTTATTTGTAGAAATGATGAAGTAAGTAACACTAAAGAAACTTTAGATAGAATTAATGATCCATCATTTGATAAACATTCAGTTGATAAATTTATAAAATGTTATAATAACAAATGGCATCTAAAAAGATGTAAAGATGGATATATTTTTGATACTTTTAAACTTGAATGTATCCCTAGACATTCCCACATTCCTTATCCACCACCACATAATGACCATTGTATTGAATCTGGTGGGGCTGCAGGATATAAACCACATGAATATGATTGTACAAAATTTTATCAATGTGCGCACGGAAAGTGGGTTGAAAAAAATTGTGGTCCCGGTACTGGATGGAATCAAAAAATTACTACATGCGATCATATTGGAAAAATACCTAATTGTAAGAAATATTAAATTTATTTGATGTTATAAATTTTTTTATTTTATATAATATTAAAGTTTAATAAGATAAAAAAAATTATTCCAGTTTTTAAAAGTAATATATAAAATTAGGTTAAAGAAAGTTGTTTAGTTTACATATCAAAATAATTAATCACAGAAACAGACAATTCTACATAAATGTATTTTACAAATAGGCTTTGATTTCATAGTTTCTGGTGTTTTACGTGTCCTTGTACAGTTGAATGTTCTTTCTTCAGCTCCAATGATGGCATCTCGTGCCCCAGACCAAGCACCAACACCATTTAATCTATATTGATAAGGATAAAGTCCATGGAAAAAAAGACATTTAAAAAGTTTAATATCACAAAATAAATATTTCAGTAAATTTGGTCTCACATTTAATATTTTACCAAGTTCTTCCATATATTCAACATAGTGTACTTGTATTGTGTGTCTTCTAGATTTGACAAAAATTTTCATATTCCTTTTATTACACTTATATGCATCTTTAATCATTTCACTTTGTGATGGTAATATTATAGTTCCATTAATTACTGAACAATGAACTCTACATTGCATTTCACTGATGGGCATTATACTACCAGTTGGCTGAATTAAACCAATAATACATAATGTATTGTGTGGTGAAAGTCTAGGTAAGTACATATATTTATATAATTCAACAATATTATCTTTAACATCTATTAATGTTCCATTCTCAATTGTTGGAAAAGTAAAAGAAAAACCTGTTGCAAAAATAACAACATCAACATCTTCAACGAATGTTCCATCATCAAAATGGACTTCTTTTTCACCAAAACTTGATATATTTGGTTTTATTATAACTGTTCCAGAGATAATACGATTTGGTAACTCATCGTTAACTGTTACATGAGCGCTCAAAAATCTATGATTAGGTTTTAAACCAAATCTTCCATGATCAAATCTTTGATTTACTTTTCTTTCTAACAAACCATTTTCAACATATGATGGTATTAACTTTCTGACGTGATAATTAAAACGATTCAAGTATACCTGATCAGATGGTTCACCTTTGTCGAAAACTCTATTAATAATCCATGATCCCGACCTTGTTGAAAGGTAAACATTTTTAGCGCATTTACTTAACTCAACAGCTATGTCACCACCAGAATTACCTATACCAATGACAACTATTCTTTTATCAACAAACTCTTGAAAATCTTTATAATCGTGACTATGCATTATTTTTCCTTGAAAATAATCTTGACCCATAAATTTCTCAGGCCAATATGGTGTTGTATGGTGTCCTGTACATACCATTACTGAATCATACTCTTCTTCTGTTACTTCTTCTGTTTCAATGTCCTTTGCAGTTACCTTCCATTTACCATTATGATCAAATTTTTCATGCCTTTCAATATTTACAACAATTGTTGAAAATTTAATATGTTTAATTAAGTCAAAATGTTGAGCATATGAACGAAAATATTTTAATAACTCACAATTATGCATAAAGTTTGCTGCACCTTCTGGTGGAGGAAAATCAGAGTAAGCAGTCATTTCTTTGGATGTATTTATTATAGTACTTCTCATAACTGTGCCTTCATCTAAAAAGTTTTAATAATTAAATTTAATTAAATTAGATATTACCTGGACATGGATATGGTTTAAATCTCCATAATCCACCAATATCATTAGATTTCTCATAACATGTAACATTAAAATTACTTTCTAATGCACACTTAATAGCTGGTAAACCACTAGCTCCAGCTCCAATAACACATACCTTAACCATTTTAGTTTTAATAAGATATGTCTAAAAATATAGTAAAATAAGTAAAAGTTATTATCTTTTTCTACCACTATTTTGTGGGTGTGTAGAAATAAAGGAAATTTTCTTACTATTATTTACACATTATTTATTATATCTACGTGGATTTTTGATTAAATTTTGTATAGTGAAATAAAAATAAAATCAAGTATATTAAACTACAAAATTAGATTTAAGTAAAAAGAAACATTTTTAATACAAAATGTATCCTTGATTTACCTTTTTTTAATAATTTTGGTAATAAAATATATAAGTAGTATGAATAATGTATGATGCGTTGTTAATTTGACTTTAAAAAGTTCACCTTCATAAATCATAGTATTTAAAAAATGTTTTTTACTTCTTTTTAATATGTTATTAAAAGTACAACATTAAAAATAAATATTTATATATTTTACTATCAAATATTTCTCATTTTTATGGTATTCAATTAACTAATGATAAAAAATTTGTCTATATGTCAATACCTTTATAATACGTGGGAAAAGTGAAATATATATTATAAAGTTTCATTAAATTGTTTAAAGAAAAGTTCATATATTAGTAAGAAGTAATAAAAATGTCTATTAGGAAGTAATTATAGTAGACAAAATTTTAATAAACAATGCAAAATATACTTTAGGATAAAAATAGTCATTAAATTTGAAGAATACAAACTACTGATCACTAATTAAAATAAAAGACATTAAAATTAATAATTAGATTTTTCCCCTAAAAATAAGATTTTTAATCTTCTAAAAATTTATTAAACGTTAATTTATTGTATCATAAGTCTATTAAAAATAACATATTAAATAAGTTAAAAAATTAAATTATTATAAAATCAACTTTTTTTAGTTGTTTTTGCAGGAAGAGAAGTATTACTTTTCGAAGTTTTTGCTTCCTTATTGACATTTTTTCGATAACAATTTGATAAATAATTTTTATTCCTTGTTTTTCTTCTTATTTTATGAACATTATCAATGACCACATCTGTTTCATCAATGATTTCTGCTTTTAATATTTCTTCGAGAATATCTTCAAGAGTTACCAAACCACAAAGTTCCCCAATTCCTTTATCGCTATTCCTTTTTTTTACCATAGCCAAATGATAATCACCCTTTTTAAATTCCTCTAACATTGTTTTCAATGGTGTATCTTCATAGATAAATCGAAGAACATGGTGATGGTGTGTACAAACTGTTTTAACAGTGAAATTTTCATCAGGATCCACTAAAGCAAGATCTTTGATAAACAATAATGAAACAACATTATTTTTATCATTATCTCTATATACTGGTATCCTCGTATATCCTGTATTGACAATTTTAGTAACCGTATTTGGATTAAGTACCATTGTTTCTGGTAACATTAAAACATCCTCAATTTTCGTCATAACATCTTTAACAATTTTATCAGCTATTTCCATTGCACCGACGGCGATCTTTAATTCTTCTCCTAAATTTGATTCATATTTTGTCGTCATTTTTATTAACTCCATTATTTTTTTTCTATCATATGATATCACTTCAACATCAATAAATAAATCAAGAATTTTAGAGATTGGATAAGCTACTGGAAATGTAATAATTATAATAAATTTTGTTATCCATATTGTTTTTGCTCCAACAGCAAGGCCCTTTTTAACACATAGTGACTGTGGAAATATTTCACCAAATACTACAATACCAGCTGATGCTACTATTAAAGCAACTATTCCTGATGTTAAATTATCAATTAAAATTGAAATTGCTGAATTTACTATCACATTCCCTATAAGAAGTGAACATAAAAGAAGATTTCCACTTTTTCTAATAGGTATAATCACTTCAGCATATTTTTTTTCTGTCTTTGAACCTGACTTATAAATTAATTCTAACTCATGTGGTGTTAAGGTCATCAATCCTAAATTTAAACCAGAAAATAATCCCGATAACATGATGAGCAGAACTATAATAGTAAGTTGAATTGAAAATGGCATAAAATGTTTTTTTTCTCTGTAATCTGTTGAGACTGTACAATCTATTCCACCAACATGTGTATAGGCTTTATCACTTGACTCTTTAGATAAATGGTAACATAACATGTAAAGTGATTTTATATCAGGAAAGACAGTTTCTAATGTTATTTTTTTCTTTGTTACACTTAAAAATTGATGTTTAGATATGTTATGTGTGATGTACTGGCAATTATTGTGTTTTGTAAAACCAATATTATCAATTTCTTGGAGATTATAACCAAAAATACCAATTTTTACTTTACTATTTGCTTTGACGATTGGAATACCTCTTATTGAATATTCATAAATATCTAGAGATTCTAAACGAAGGCCACCTATAAGAACTTCTAAATGTATGTCAAATACTTTTGTGTTATTAACAAGTGAAGTATGTTCGAATAAACCTGAATCAATATTTTTTGAAGTTTCATTTATCTAAAATTCACATAACCAACTGGTAAATAAAATAATATTCTCACCTTATATAAATAAACAATGTTTATATTTATACTAATAACGATAATCAAAAATCGCAAAATGTTTTTCATTTAATAAATGAATGTTAATTAACATAAGTCATTAAAAAAATAATTTATTTCATTATATAAACCACATTATATTTGAATTGTAACAAAATGATAATTGAATTTTATAAAAATTTCCATAATACAATTATTAATTTCAGCAAAAATGGATAAAAAATTATTTTACCAATTAAATTAATATTTAAATGCAGAAATGAAAATAATTAAATTATTCTTGATAAAAACTCCCCAAATAATTTTATTATTGAAATGAAATGGAAAGTTTAAAATAAATTTGCAATTATAAATATTTTCCATGAATATAAATATTCAAAAAAAAATTATCCTTTATTGGTAAAACAATTGATGGTATATATACAAATAAAAAATTATTCTTTTTAAAATGTAAAAATAAAGTTAATGTTTAGTAATTTTTTTTTGGTTTAAATTAAGTAATTATATACAAAAAGTTAAAACTTTCTTTTCAACTAAGAAATAGACACTCATAATTGAGATCGTTTTTTTTAATAAAACTACATTTTATAGTTCAAGTTTCATATCCTTCCTCATTTTGAATTAATGCTGCTGATTCTGTTGAATTGCCGTCAATCTTTGGTGTTGAAGACGAGGATAATTTCATTTTCATTCCTTTTAATGGTATTTCATTGTCTTTCTAAAAAAATTTAATATTATTGTAAGTTAAAAAAATTTTTGAATGTTACCTTTTCTTCATTTTCGAAATTATTTTGTCCTTCACTTAATAAACTTTCACTTTCTTTATTATCGACTTCATCATTTTCAAATAATGTTTCATTAGCCGTTGATGGTAAATCATTTAATGAACTCCTTTTAACTTCACCATTAGATGATGGAGAAATTGGTTGATTAACAATACCTCCTTCACGTTGTAACAGGCTTGTCTTATATCCAACGATATAAGTTGAAGCTGTTATATCTAAATATGTACAGGAATCTCTAACAACGGCTGTATAGTCGGGTGTAAATGTTATTAGTCTATTTTTATCACTAGTACCAGATATACTTTCACGTTGTCCTGGATTGGGTGAACTACTTACATTACTAAGACTTTTACATTTCTTATCATCAGGGAAAGCTGGAGGACAAGCGACTAGGAGTTTGTCAAGAATTTCTCTACCAAGACAGTGCCATGGACCAGCTTCAAATGTCATTGAATCTTTACCTATTGTTACCATCACTCTTCCTTCAAGTATCAAAATGAAACGATCAGATTGTTCTTGAGCAGTGTACAGTTTAGCCCTTCTTGAAGCTGTTTTGATATTACCAATATCTTGTAATTGTGTTAAGTCAACTTTGTGAACATTTTGCTTAATTAATTTTGATAAAATATGTTGACTTATTCTATTAGATGAAAATGCAGGATGGTTTGTTGTTAAAAATTGAAGAGCAACCATCTGTAGTTGCATTGATATAATTTCTGGTGCTTCATTGTTATCAAGAAAACAATTTGTCAAATCTTTTCCCTTTGTTCGTCTTCTACGTATCTTATGGACATTGTCAGTTATAACATCTGTCTCATCAACAATTTCTGCCTGTAATATTTCTTCAACAATATCTTCGAGTGTAACTAAACCGGATAATTCATATGTTGGGTCTCCATTACCTTTTTGGACGACCCTTTGAACCATAGCTAAATGATAATCACCTTTTTTAAATTCCTCCAACATAACACGTAATGGTGTATCTTCCATAACAAATCTAAGAACATGTTCGTTATATGCACAAACTGTTTTAACAGTGAAATTATCATCTGGATCCATTAATGCAAGATCTTTGACAAATAATAATGCTACAACATTATGTTTATCACCACCAGCATATATAGGAATTCTAGTGTATCCCATATTAAGTATCTCAGTAACACTCTTAGCATTTAATATAGTACTATCAGGTAGCATAAATACATCGTCAATATTTGTCATAACATCTTTAACAGTTTTATCTGATATTTCCATGGCACCAACTGCAATTTTTAATTCTTCAGCTAAACCAGCTTCGTTTCTAGTTGTTAGTTTTATTAGTTCCATAAGTCTCTTTCTATCATATGATACTACTTCATCTCCTAATATAAAATCAAGTACCTTTGAAATTGGATATGCTAACGGAAATGTTAACATCATAAAAAATCTTGTTATCCATATCGTCCTTGCTCCAACAGCAAGACCTTTCTTAACACAAAGTGATTGTGGAAATATTTCACCAAATACCACAATACCAGCGGATGATGCTATTAAAGCAACTATTCCTGATGTTAAGTCATCCATTAATATAGAAATTGCTGAGTTTACACATACATTTCCTATAAGAAGTGAACATAAAAGAAGATTTCCACTTTTTCTAATTGGTATAATGGCTTCAGCATACTTTTTTTCTGTTTTTGAACCTGATTTTTGTATTAACATCAACTCTTGAGGTGTTAATGCCATAAGACCAAGATTTAAACCTGAGAATAAACCCGAAAGTACTAGAAAAACAGATATAACTGAAACTTCAATCCAGAAAGGCAGTATATATTGGCGATCAGGAATATTTGTTGAGATGTATGCATGAACATCATCAACAATAAAATATGGAAATGGTTTAAGTCCATTTAACAATTCTGGGCTATCTTTTTGTTTTATACATAATTTATAATATTCTCGACTTTCTGGAAATGTTACTTCAACTACAAGACGTTTATTAGTAACAGAATCAAATCTTCCATAAGGCACTCTAATATTACTTGATGAACAATTATTGTTATCTGTAAAAACAACCTCTGCTAACTCATCAAGCCACCAACCAAATAGTACAACACGTACAGCTTCATCTGCTTCTACCAATGAAATTCCTGAACCTGCATAACCATTATTTGGCTTATGACCACCATCACCACTAGCTATATCATGTGGTTCGACACGTAATCCAGAGACAAAAGCTCTGATTGGTTGATTAACCATTCCATCTGAAGTCATTGGTTTAGCAAATAATGATGGTGTTAATTGCCTTTGTTGTGCTACAGTCTTAAATATAAAAACAAATTTAAATGATAATAATAAGAATGATTTTACCTCTGAATCTTGAGATTTAACATAATTGGCGTAGTAGAAAACGGTTATAATGTTTAGAAGCCATGGGATAACTTTCATTCCCCAAAAATTATTCTTATGTTTCTGGCTTGAGAGCAAGAGAACAAACTAAAAATTAACGATAATAAAAAAATCATAAAACAATAATAATTTTTAAATACTAATAAAAAGATTGTCTTAAAAGTATATAAGTTTTTATATTTTATTACTCATAAATGTGTAGATATAATAAAAATATAAGGACAAAAATTTTTAATACTTAAATATACATGTAAATATATTAACTAAAGTCTATTTAATCATTTTCTCTATATAATCTACATATATATAAGTATGTGTACATATATTTGATAAGAGAAAGTTGTACTACTACTTCCAAAATTGAGAAATATGTATAATATAGTTAAGCAATCTTACTTTTCCTTATTTTTAGGTTATAATATAAAAAGCTAGAGAAAATTGAATGTTTTAAGAATGCTAAAAGAATAATAGAAAAAAATAGTATGTCTTTTGAAGGAGAGTTTAAAGCTGGGCAAAAGAAAGTAAAAATAAATAAAAAAAATCCGTAGTTGATATGTGTTATATTTTAACAACAAAAATTATAATAACACGGTAATTTTTAAAAATGAAAGTACATTTAATATCATTAAAAATGAAGGTATTTTTATCAATTATAATAATATTTTACGATACTTTTTTGTACGGTTTTTTTTTTACTTTTTCCCAAAAAAAGATAAAAATGTATGTGTTTTCTACAAATAGGCATATCCTTAATAGGATATTTGTACATATCTCTACATGTTTCACTTTATATTTGGTTAAATTTTAAATAAATATAAACTTAAAAACATTTATTTTTTTAAAAAAATAACATTGTGAATAGAAAGGTATAGAAGAAGAAAGATGGATAAATTTTCATTGATAAATGATAGGAAATAAATATATTGATATATATCATGGTATTCAAAATATAATTGAAAATTTATTATAAAAGCAAAAATTAAACTTTAAATAATAAATATTTTATATATAGATATTGGAAAAAGAATAAAGATAGTGGGGGTATAAATAGATGATCGTTGAGATGTTTATAATAATGTATATATATGTCTTATAACTAAAATAAACTTTTCAGAAACATTCTCAAATTTAATGTTAATCTATAAATAAGTTTTTCTTTTATCAAAACTATTTCAAAATTAAAAAAAAGTATTAGTAATCAATTGATAAAAAATTTTTTATCTTGACAGGTATTAGTAGATAATAATTGTATATTAATAAAATTATATAATGATATGAATAAATAAAAACTTTAAATGACAGTTTGTAATGAGTATAATATGTGAAGAAATATGAATAGTGATAGATAACTGACGATGTAGAAAAATGTCAAAATTTTTATATTTTAATAGTTTAAATAATATTCAATGTATGTGTAAAAAATACCGTCAAAATATTAATGGATTTTTTTGTTATTAAAAGGAATAATTTATGAATTTGTAGAGATTGAAAAATATTTTATATTACAAGTTAAATTATTTTTTATAACTAAAACCACAATGATACATTTAAATTTGTAAACAAAATATTTGTTTACGATTTCTTTGATATAGAGAAAATATATGTATTAATAAAGTTTTAATAATATGATAATTAATAAATTAATACTAATTAGTTAGAGAACTAAAAAAAATCATGCTATTTGTATTGAAATATATTACTTTCAATTGGAAAAATCAATTAAAAAAAACCAATTTAAAAGGGTATTACCATTTTTTAATACAAAAATATTGAGTATAGATATAAAGTACTGATAAAAGATAGTTTATAGTTTAATAAGTAAGTAACTATATACCAATGATTAAGCTTGGCGTCTAGCATTTTCCTAACGAGAAAAGATGCCTCATTGTTTGATTTTATAGTATTAAGTTTATTAGACTACTTAAAAATACCCAACTAGAACTATAATTTATATTTATTTATTTTAATAGTTACCATAAATTGTTTTTTAATTGCTTGAAACTAGTTTTTTAACAATTAAATCAATTATTATAGTATGCCGAATCAGTTTTTAGGAGTGTTTTTTTATTTTATTACTTTTTGACGATTGAATTATTTTTATTGACTCAATATTAGGTGGAATACATAAGTTGTTAATTGTTTTTATTATTAATTTTAAAAGATATATCATTACAAGATATTTGATATTTTCAAAATTTTATCCTTTATGTTATTACCTTTGTTAATGAGAGGTAAATAAATATAAAATATTTAGTAAGGTGAATGAATATCAGTGGTCTATATAAATTGGAAAAAATCGTTATAATTTTATTTTTTCCTATTTTTTTTTATCATCAAAGTACAATTTATAAAGACAAACTTCAAATGTCATTATATTTTTATTTTCAAAAATGAAAATAACATAAAATTTTTGAACGGAATGGTTTATTTCTAATTATTCTAAAAATATAGACCCTTTGGAAAGTTTAACAGATGTTTTAAAATTTAGATGTGTAAGGAACAACAATACTGCGTAGGCTTTTTGTTATAAGTGAGAAAGAAATCAATTGGTAAATATTTCTTCTATGAGAAAGGGGATTAAAGAATGTAGTGATATTGGTGATTACTTAACTAATAAAATACTTTGATCTTGTAGTTGTTTGTTACACAGTGGTTTCAAAATAATATATCCCCTAATTGAAAAATGATGAAATTATTCAATAAATTTCAATATAGATTTAAGGAGTAGTAAAATTGTCATCAGAAAATAAAATCGATTTCAAAAATATTAGACTTAAAATAATTTTAGTGTGAACATTAAAATTGATCTTAATAATTCATCATATAATCATTTTATGTTGTACGGGAAAATGTGAGAACGCTGTCAAAGTTTACCGTTTTGTCTCAAAAAATTAAGATGACACTATCAATTATTCATAGAAATTTGGTATTTCTAATATTTTAAAATTAAATTTTTGAATTTTGTTATGAAATTGAGTAAACAAACAAGCATAAATGGAGTATCGTACCTTAGATCACCAACATTCCTCAATGATTAATTTTACCCTCCCCTTCATTTTATTTATTATTATTTCTTTGAATCATTTGATTTTTATTTTGTGATAAACATTTGATGTTATATCAATGACATATAATAATATATTTTTTTTTTCAGAATTATGAGTACCCCAGATTTAGAAAGTTTAGTTAAGAGATTGGAGACTGCTATAGTTAAAGTTGAAACATTGGCTATGCAGAAACCTTCTCTTCCACCAAAACCATCAAGTGGTGGTTGTGGAAACAAACCTTCTGGAGAGTGTAAAGCTCCACCAAACGTGGTTAAACAATTTGAGGATGATGTTCTAGGTGCCGTTAATGAATTTGTTAGCATTTCAAATAAGATAGGTGGAGATCTGACTGTTGCTGTAAGTTTTTATCTTCATCATAATATTTTTTTCAATCAATTTTAGGGTGAAAAAGTTAAAAATATATTTGAAAGTCAAAAAAATTTCATATGGTTGGCTGCTTCACAACCACAAGTGCCTGATAGTGAACTTGGTTCAAAGCTTGTTCCTTTAAGTACATTGATGGCTGAGGTAGTTGAATTTAAGGATAGTAACAGGAGATCAAACTTTTTTAATCATCTATCTGCGGTTGCTGAAGGAATACAATCAACTGGGTGGTTAGCTGTTAAACCAACACCAGCTCCGTTTATTAAAGATATGCAGGAAGCTTCTATGTTCTATATCAATAGAGTTAGAAAAGATCATAAAGATGGCGACAAGATTCATCTTGATTGGGCTAATCAATGGGTTAGTGTTCTTGACTCTCTTCATAAGTACGTCAGACAAAATCATACAACAGGACTCGTCTGGAATTCTGCTCCCGGTAATTCTCCAAATGGTAGTATGTCGTCACCATCGTCTTCTTCTTCAAAAGCTGGAGGTCCACCACCACCTCCACCACCGCCACCAAAAGATTTATTTGATGATGTTAAAAAGGTCCAACCTACTGACGGAAGGGAAGCATTATTTGCTGAAATCAATAAAGGTGAAGGTATAACTTCTGGATTGAAGAAAGTCACAGCTGATATGCAAACACATAAGAATCCTAGTCTTCGCGCTACATCTATTGTTAGTGGCGGTAATAAAGAAAAATCAAGTGCATCATCAAGTTCACCAAAAGTTGAGGTTGTCAAACCTCCACGCCTTGAATTGGAGCAAGGTAAAAATTGGTGTGTTGAATATTATAAAAATGATAAAAATGTTGTTGTTAACATTGGTGATATGAAACAAACTGTTTATATTTTCAAATGCGAAGGAAGTGTAATCCAAATTAAGGGAAAAGTCAACTCTATAATGATGGATTCATGTAAGAAGACATCAATAGTTTTTGATAATTTACTATCTCAAATTGAAATAATTAATAGTCAATCTATTCAAGTCCAAACTTTGGGGAAATTACCAACAATTTCTATCCAAAAAACAGATGGTTGTCAGGTATATTTATCTAAAGAATCACTGGATGCCGAGATTGTTCATTCAAAATCCTCTGAGATGAATGTACTCGTCCCAGATGGAGATGATGGGGATTTCGTTGAATTTGCTTTACCAGAGCAGTACAAAACAACATACGATGCCACTAAGAAGAAAATTGAAACTATCCTGAGTGATATTTAATATAAGTTTGATACTTTTCTAACGACATAATTAAAAGTTTTAATGCTAATTATTTTTACTAATAACTCTTCGTAATATCCATTTATCTATTTAAAAATAAAGTTTTTTAAGTGTTTTTAGATGTTTGTTTAACTCAATAACTAGACCTGAGTCTTGCTTTTTTCTTATAAATAAAAAAAATATTTTTCCATTAGTAAAACGGAAAAGGATAATTATTTTTGTTTTGATAAAATTACAAATAATATAGAATTAATTATGATAATGATGTATTTTTTTGTAAAAAAGATAATTTTATGTAATAAAATGAATTGAGAAATGATAGTTTTTCTATAATTGTTATTCTTTTCAATACTTATTTTTAGAAACATAAATTGATAATTAGTTATAGTTGGACGGAAGATGTACTGTAGTAGGAGCTGTTTTAAAGGATTTAATCCTTTATGAATGCTTACTTAGTAAAATAATTATTAATTTCATATATTAAAATGATTTAAATAAGCTTACTTAAAATTTTATTTAGTCACAAAAAAATGTTTCAATCATTAGACTTTTCTCCATACGGTTTCTTTGAATTTGTGAGATTATTGAAAATAATAATTTCCGAAAATTGTTGGTTTCAATTGTAGATGAATTATTAGGTTACTGTTGGTACTGGAAAAATTATCTGTATACAAGTTAGTAGAAGTTTGTAAATTTCCTTTGAAAAAAAGTTCTACAACAATCAGACTTTCTGCAAATGTTTCTAAAAAATCTTCTACTTAAATGTGATTCCTAAAAATATGTTTACAAGTAAAATATTGTTTTTTTGAATCTCCCAGTATTAGATAAAATAATTCTTTGTAGAATTTTACAATTACAATACCGATGATTAAAAAATTAAAATTTATTTTAAATGGAATAATGTCATTATTCTAAATGATTTATAAATAAGAAAGATTTATCTATAAATATCTATCAAAATACTGTTGTTGATGAGTTTTTATATCTTTTTTATAGTATTTCAAAACAAACACTCATATTTAATTATTTTTTAAATAATGAAAAAGATAATTTAAGATAAAAATGTAATGTTTTAGCATAAAAGGAATTAAAACTAAACTAGTTTATAGGAAAATAAATGATAGGAATATCTAGCATTGTTTACAACAATAATCCAACCAAAAGTCATAGTATTTATAAATTGGTACCATTCCTGTAGTGACCGCTGAAGTTACAGTTTCACATATAGCTGTTATATTAATTGGAATTTTTGTAGCTATAAAATGATTTTTAAAAAATTAAATATTACTTTTAAGTATAATTTAAACTACTTGTCTCAATAGTTGAAGAAGGTTTTACAGATGTTGTAGTCCTTGTTTTCTGAGATTTTTTTGTAGTTGTTGTTAGTACTCTTGTCGTTGTTTTTAATATTCTTTTGGTTGTAGTTGTTGAAATAATAGGTGAACAGACAAATTTCCATTGACAACTCAAAGGATCCCATACAAAGCACGGATTAGCATTTGTGATAATAAATAACAAAATAATCAAAAACGTTGTTTGCGATATAGTTAATACCATTGTTAGAAATCAAATCTTGAAAAAATTTCCGTTGCTTTTATAGTTGTATAAATTGTTTAAGATCGTTTATATTAATTAATGTTTCGAAAAAATTTATGTACCAAAACTTTTTAACAATCTAAATTTTATGATCCATCAATTTTCAAATATACTTTAATGTTAGGATAATTCTATTGATATAGAGATTATTATTGTTAATGTGACTTTTGTTTTTAACTAAAATTTTGACAACTTTTTAATATATATAAGAAGTATCTGTATATAATTCTGTAAATTAATTAACTATCAATGAAAAAATACTATGGCTAATTAAATTTTTTATCTCCAAGACTAATAACTTTTATGTTATAAACTTTTTCGTATAATTTAACTAAAAATAAGTTATAAACTAATAATTATTATTTCATTTTTGACAAATAACTTTAGATATCAATTTTCAAAAATTTTAATTCAACACTATTTAAACATTAAAATGTATAATTAAAAATAATAAATTTTTAATAAAAGTTCTTTTGTTTACTTTAATATTATTAAGTTACCTTAAATTTGTATGTTATTATTTGCTTATTTAGACAAATAAATAATCGGTTTTTGAAATTTTAATAATTAATTGTTCCAAGAAATATTTTTTGGGGAGAGGCATGGAACATTAAATTACTCTGTACTTTTCTGTATGCTATTCTTATAAATGATAGTGAATTGATGACGTCTTTGAATTTAAAATAACATATAAAAGAATCATCTCTTTTCAGAATTTTGTTAAACTGTAAATAGTTTCTATTTCACTATTATGACATCCGTAAATACTTTCTTCTCACTGCAGAATCTTTTTATTCTTCTCCTTCTATCGATGGTGGTATTTTTAGGAGAATCATCATCAAATTATGGAAATAATAATGTTGACGATATGGAAAGAAAAGAACTTCTTAACAAATTTTTTAGTCGTTTTCAACAACCATACAAGAATATGTTCCTACAACCACCAGCATACTTAAGAAAACGAGGTTTTCATAATATTGAAACGAGATCAGTAAACGAATTTAACAATTGTTATTTTAGGTAATTAAATAATATTTTATAAAAAGTAAAATATTTCGTTAATTTTTTTAGTCCGATTCAATGTGTTATGGATAAGAGAAAAAAATAACGAAATAAGTTACTGATATCAAGATACTCTCGAATAATATACCTTTTTCTACAATAATTTACATCACGATATTAGGCCATTTACAATTCATATATATTCATAAACTTTTTTCTCCATATGCCAAAATTTTCGGATAAATGTTAGTTGTAAAAAATGGAAATTAACATACGACAATTACAGTTGTTTTTTTTATAATAATTAAACTTTTATAACTCATAAATTGAAACCTAACTACTCAGCCGGATATTTTTTTAATAAAAATAAATGATATAATTAATTTGTGAATTTCATATTTATATACCTCAATTAAGCGTAAATAATTATGAGAATTATGTTTAAAAAAATTTATTCTATTTGTGTAATATATAAAAATAATCATATATATTAATTATTTATATATAATTTTTAATTACATAACAGGAACAACAATTTGAAAGGTCGTTTTAATAAAGAGGAAAACAAAAAAATAGAAAAGGACGTTGCCTAGAGACAAGTTTTATTATTACATTATTATTCACTTAAATATCTATATTTTAAGAAAGATTATTTTATTATTTTTTTAAATAATTCTTCAATCATTTTAATGTTATTGTTTTTTTAACAGTATTTTCTAATAAAAATATGAGTACACAGCATAATTTTCAACCAAATGGTAGATTATATAAAACTTTTTGTTTTCACGTTAAAAATGTTTCAATGGCAGTTGGTATGATTGAAATATTATTTATTTGTGTCCTTTTAATCGGTGGTAAGTAACAAAAATGTTGTATTGTTTTTTAATATAAAAAAATTGAATTAATTTTGTATATTAATATATTATAAAATATTTTGATAGTAAATATTTTTAATTAACATTTTTAGTACCTGAGATAAGTTTACGTCTATGTAACTGTACTAAAAACAATATGACACTTAATGATACAGGTATATCGAAATCAAATGAAGTAACTACAGTTACTTCTGTAACAATTTCAAAAAAACAAAAAAGAAATTCAAATGACACAATAAAAAATGTTATTACATCTACAACAAGAGATGTAAATATAGTTACAACAACAGATCCATACAACATTATTGGAAATAATACTAACAATAACTTCCGAGATTGTCATAAATTAGAAAATGCTATTGAAAAAAAAATCCTTGCATTTAGTCTATGTAACATCGATGTTATATGGCTTTTTCTAGCATTATCACATATTGTATATGTTAATCTTTTTATTTATGGTATTAAATCCACGAAACCAAAAACAATGATACCATACATTGTATCAAAAACAATTTTTATTTGCATATTAATGGGATTCATTGTTTTATCAATTGTCATATTGATAAAAGATGATTCAACAACTAATGTAGCATATTCATCAATCTCCGTTAACAAATTTATTTTTGTAGCATTAGTTATTGCACTTTTTGCAATGTTGTACACAGAAATGGTCAATTGTTTTACTTACCATTTTGTCAAAAGATCATTTGAAACAGGATATAGTATTTCTGCTGCAAGACCTTTCGCTCAACCCTCTGGTAGTATTTCTGAACATCATAGAAATTCAAGAGATAACTCACCCTTTGATTTTAATATTGACCAAGGTAATAGAATAGAATTAACATCTAGAAATCAAGAACGATCTTTGGATGATAATGTTATAGCTAAAAGGAATCATACATCATCACATAATCAAATTCAAAAAGTTTTACCACCTTTAAGACATACCTTCAGACCAAGTAAGTATTTATTTGTTATGTATTTATTTTATTTTACATTGTTTATAGATACAGCCAATCGGCTTCCTGAAAGATAAAAAAAAAACTATTATAAAAATTGTACTTTTTGAATAAAGACTTTTTTAATAACTTCATTTTATCTTTTATCAAATATTTGACAGCTTTTTTAAAATTAATAAATAAATTACATCACAAGTGTTAAGTAAGCCGTTTGACATTCAATAAAATAATCTACTTCTGTTACTGTAAATATCAAAAAGAGATTATAACACAAAACAATATCATTAAAAGTCAATAATAAAACGATTATACTTGATAGATTAAATAAAATAAAATTTTTCTACATTAGTTAAGTTTTGATAATGTAGGATTAAATGTAAGCAAAAGCTTCAAAAGTGTTGATTTATTGAACTTGAATATAATTATTTTTTATAACAGATTAGGCTTTTGTTATGATTTAGAATTTTGACAAAACTATGATGATGAAATAGTCATTTTTATTATTGTGAGAAGTATATTAATAGAAGAGCAAAAATATGTCTGATGATGTTGTTAGAAAAGAAAAGCAACAATTTAAAGATTTTACTTTACTAGATTGGATATTACTGTTATTATTAATTTGTTCTAATTTTACTTGTCCATTAGCCTTTTCGTGTATCTCTCCATTCTATAATACTGTAGCTTTTACAAAAGGTCTATCATTAACAGAATGTGGCATTGTTTTTGCAATATTTAATTTCCTGGGTATTTTTGCTTCACCAGTTATTGGGCCACTTGTAAGTATACTTTTGTATAAAAATAAATAATATATCTTATCTTAAGATTCCAAAAATTGGTTTGAGAATTCTTTTACCATCTGGAATGATTATAACTGCCATTGGTACATTACTTTTTGCCATAACAATTAATATTCAATCTCAAAGTTGGTTTTTCATAGTTTCATTAGTTTTAAGATTAGTACAATCAGTAGGATATTCAATTTTATTAACGTCTTCTTTTGCTTGTGTTTCAAGATCATTTCCAGATTTAACTTCAACAATATTAGGAATGATTGAAACTTTTGTTGGTTTAGGATATACATTAGGGCCATTTATTGGGGGCCTTCTTTATGATGCTGGTGGTTATATTTTACCATTTATTGTTCTTGGAGTAATTTTATTAATTTGTGGAATTTTAAGTATATTTTTTATTAAAGTTGACAAAGATGAATCTTTTATAAGACTTAATTATACTATTTATTATAAGTTAGTAAAAATACCTGATGTATGGATTATAATGGGATCAGCAATTTTTGCTGGTATAGCATTTCAATATCATGATGTCACATTACCTGAAGTATTGAAAGAATTTAACTTATCTTCATCTCAAATTGGATCTTTTTTTCTACTTATGGGGGTTCCTTATGCTATATTAACACCAATATATGGATTCATTCTCGATAAATATGGTGGGGGATCATATTTCATAATTACTGGTAGTATATTCTCAATAGTAGCATTTTATTGTTTTGGTCCAGCACCATTCATTCCATTTAAAAGAAATTTAGTTACATTAATTATAATGTCTATTTTTGAAGGAATATCTGTTGGAGGACTTTATATACCATGTTTTACTAAATCATTGAAAACTCTGGTAAAAGATTATCATTTTCCAGAAAATTTGGAAACATCCAGTTTACTTTCTGGTATTTTTGGTATGTGTTATTCGTTTGGAGCAGTCCTTGGTCCGAGTGGAGGATCTTTTCTTGTTGATCAATTAAATTATGAATGGTCTACTTTTATATACGGTACAGCAATGTTAATATATGTAAGTTGATAATATTTATATTATTATTTATTTTTATAGCTATTTATATTTATCTTTCTTTATTATATACCTAGAAATTTAAGGAAAAATAAAGTAAAGAATATTGAAGAAAATTTATCAACAATAGTAAATGAATAATTTAGTTATACAGTCCATTATTTTTTATAATCTCACTATAAAACGATGCTGATTTTTTTGGTGTTCTTTCTTTATTATCACTATCAAAGTCTACTTTAAAAAGGCCAAATTTAAAATCATATCCATTGGACCATTCGAAATTATCTAATAAACTCCAGTATGTGTATCCTAGTATATTAACGCCTTCTGACAATGCTTCATGAAGTGCATTAATGTGTCCGGAAATATAATCAATTCTACTATCATCTATACTATTTTCTGAAGCTTTGTCCATGCAACCATTCTCTGTAATAAGAATCTTAATACCATCATATTTTCTGTTTATTTGGTGTAAAGTTTTTTTAAATACATCTGGTGCATTTTGAACCCAACCATCACCTGCAGGAGGATAGTTAGGAGCCGCTCCAACAGAAAAATCGTAATCCTTGGCAAATTGATCACTACTTCCTGGAACTTTATCTTTACCTTTATAAACAATATATGGTGTATAATAATTATATCCCAAAAAGTCACTTGATCCTTTTAAAAGTTTTTTTTCTTCATCATTAAATAAACGTAATCTAGTTTCTGAATTTCCTTCACAAATTTTTAATTCATTATGTCTTTCTTTAACAAATTCAGGGTAGTCTCCATTTTCACCAAAAATTGGTTCAGCAAAGGTTCCAAAAATAACATCAAAAGCTCTCTCAGCCATATAAATATCTTCTTCCTTATCACTTCCAGGTATAGCACCATAATTTCCTAATGTTATTCCTATAATACCACCCTGGACTTTTTGATATTTTTCTCTATATATTTTAACTGCTTTAGCATGAGATAGTAAAACATTGTAAATACTTTGATATAGTGTCCATTCTGAATGTTTTTGAAGATCACCTGGAGCCAATTCATTTCCACCATCAGAATAACCAGGAAGAACAATACATATGGGTTCATTGAAAGTAATAAACGTCTTTACACGGTCACCAAATGTCTTAAAACAAAAATCAGCATACTCTGAGAACCAATCCTGAATTTTATCATTTAAAAATCCACCTTTGAAATGTAACCCATTTGGTAAATCCCAATGATAAAGTGTCACAACGGGTTTAATGTTATTTTGAAGGAGTTTATCAATTAATTTATTATAATAATCGACACCTTTCTCGTTAGCTTTTCCGACTCCACTTGGAAATATACGTGACCATGAAATGGAAAACCGATAAAATGAAACATTTAGTGTCTTAAGAATGCGTATATCTTCATCAATTTTGTTGTATGAATCACATGATACATCACCATTCACATTATTTGAAATTTTATTTGCTTTTCTAACATAATCATCCCAAATTGATTTTCCTTTTCCTTAAAAAAAGCAAATAACCTATAAAATATCATTTAACTAACCATCAACAAATGCACCTCCTTCTATTTGATAAGCAGATGTGGCTGTTCCCCATAAAAAACCTTCCGGAAATTTTTTAAAAACTTTTTCTTCTCTCATGGCAAACTTATTATCACTGTTCATATTTGAGTAATAAAATATACCATAAAGAGAAAATATAAAAGAAATAATATAAGGAAAATTTTGTATGTTTATCATTTTAAATAATCAATCATAAAGTTTCATATTCCTATAACAAATACTTTATTTACATTCATCAAAATTGATAAGAAAATTTCAAGATTACAGATAGGTAATGTATTTATTTTTTAATAAATGTGAATTTAATACCATAAAATACTTATAAGTAAAATTGCCCATGTTCTGAAATAATTTTAATAATAGACAACACTTTATTAAAGGTAATAATATATAACCGTAAGGCAAAAATATAATAATAAATATTATTCTCCTTGTCATTCCTTTCAGAATCTACTTTTAAGTTTCATCTTCATATTTGAGATATCGTACTTAATGAAGGTGTTTGTATTTATACATCTTTAATTATTTATTAATTAAACTCTATTAATACATAATTATTATTTATTTTTAAATTATTTTTCCTATTTATTACATATTAGAACATTTTAAATCAAACTGTTTTGTTGATTTGTCTAAATGAACAACTTCTGAAGAAATGGAGGAACCTTCAGATGATACATTTATGTTGCCTTTTGATTCTGAATTCTTCATATTTTGAGGTAAAATATCCAATGATGACATTGATGATAATGCTAAATTTGACCTAAAAATATTATATTTAGAATTTTTTAGTAGTGAATAAAATTTACCTATTTAATCTTAGATGACTTCTAACCAAATCATCAGAACATTGAGCTGCCATTAACGATAACTCTCCAGCAAGAACAGTTGAACATATAATTACGGCAAGTTTCTTAGCATTACTAGATGGTTCCTGAGTATTACTACCTTCACAATTAAGAAGATTAAGGCAACTTTTCTGTGGTGATAATATTGTCCCTCCACCAACAGTACCAACTTCAATGCATTTCATAGTACATGATATATATAAATCACCAGATGGTGTTTTTTCCATTTGTGTAAGGCACATTGACGATGATACAACTTGAGCAGGATCTTGCCCCGTTGCCAAAAATAATCCTGCAACAATATTAGCTGCATGGGCATTCCAACCCCCAATAGTCATTGTTGTTGATGTTCCAATAAGTAATTTTGATTTACTTAATTCTACCATTGAATCTACATTTGTTTTAAGGACATTTTTAACTATATCAGACTTGATAACTGCTTCCGCAACAACAGATTTCCCTCTACCATTAATCCAATTTATTGCACTGGCTTTTTTATCAACACATTGATTACCACTTAATGATTGAAGAATCATTTTTGGAAATAATTTTTGAATGTACTCCATTGCTGTATGAACAGCTTTTGAAACCATGTTCATTCCCATAGCATCACCTGTGCTTGCTTCAAAACGTATATAAACATAAAATCCTTCCATATCGCAAGTAATCTTATTAAGAATAGCAAATCTCGATGTACTTTCAAAGACTCTTTTGAGATATCTAAAATTATTTTGATCTTCAATCCATGTTTTTAATTTATAGGCTTCTGTTATTGAAGAAAATTTTACTACTGGTGCTCTGGTCATTCCATCTTTAACGACAAATGATTTAATACCACCGGATTCCGTTACAGCTCTACATCCTCGATTTGTACTAGCTATAAGTGCACCTTCTGTTGTTGATAACGGTACATACATTATTTTATCATTAACTAGTAGTGGACCAACTATACCAGTTGGAATAGGCATAAAACCAATAACATTCTCACAACAAGCTCCATTGACTATTGAATAATCATAGTCAGCATAAGGAAGATTATTTAATGACTTATTTGTAACATTTTCAATATATCTCCTACGAATAGAGACAGCTGATGAATGTCCAAATTTCGATTCAAGTTCTCTACTTTTAATTTTCCCACTTTTGATATCATTTACAACACAATCTATATTTATATTATCTATAATATTATCACTAACTATTTCATTGTCAGTTATTGAATCAATAGACTCCTTCTCTTCAAATAACGGTAAACTACCACCAACATCGCATAAATTTAAGGTATTTGCAAATAATTTTACAACATCATCCACAACGATTGTCTTCCATTTACCTTCATCATCTAGATCAACAGTTTCTAAGTATCTTAAAATAGAAGATTTTAAATTATCCTGCCATTTATCAAAATTGGAGATATTTCTAGCGACACAGCAGGCGGACATCTAAAAAGATTTTTTAAAGATATTAATAAGAGTAAAAATACAATGTCAGATAAATCATAAAATGTTAAATAAAATCATAAACGTATATTTAGAAATAGTAAAAAATGTAGAATGACTACATGTACCAGATGTACACATATATTGGTTATAAAAGTATTATAAATTTAACATCATTCTTGAGAAGATGTTTGTAAGATATATACTGTTGTGTCATTTTATTCAATTTCAATTGCAATATAATAGTGCAAATGAATCATCACAATCATGTGTAATAAGATAAACAAAAATTATAGAAATTTTTTTAATGAATCATATAAGTAGTAATTTATTTACAAAAAAAATCGACATTATTATTTTTTGGAAATAATTAGGTGAGATTAAAAAATTATATATATTTACAAAAATCACAAAATAAAATTTTTACTTTATAGTTAAAATTTATTAACAATAAATTGAGAGTGGAGTATATCCCCTATAAACATAAACAATACAACAAAATTATTATAAACCCTTACTGTTAATCACAATATCTCCCTTTTTAACTTTTACGTATCCCCTAGAAGTCCAGACGATGAATATGAGGTGTGCCTTCTGAAAACCTAGAAATTAGAAAGATGACGTGATTATTGTATTATTGCGAAATAATGTTTTTGTCATCCTTTCTTTTCTTTTATACACCTGTTTTTGCCGCGTTTTAGCCTTTGTGAAAATAAGGATAGATTTTGGATAGTGCGTATCCAACTTTATAAAGGTTGTATAATATTTTCTTATAATTCTTATTAAATATCATATATGGGATTCAAAAAGAAAATAGAGGATGTGAATTCAATAAACCACATCTGTCTCCAACTGGTAATATCCTTGAATATGAGAAAGTACTTGTAATATCTACAGGGTGTCCCATAATTAAATCCCCATCTGCGAGAGCTAATAACTTTTTTCTACGAAGAGATAAAAACGTGAAATTTTGCAGATTAGTAGAACTAAGAGATAGTATTTTTTATTTTCTTTATTTTTAAAAAATTTTGGTCCCATTAGGAGTTATGGCCATTTTTAAAAAATGTGTTTTTTTCGCCCTTATGAGTAAGTAACTTTTTTATATGAAGAGATATTAAGATGATTCTTTTACAGATCGAAAGCTCAACTTCTTTTGTACTGGAATCCTCAATATCATAAATATTGAACTTTATTAACATTGTTTAATTTTCTATAACAAAAAGAAATAAGAAAAAAAAAATTTGCCTCCCTCATAACTCTCTTCAAATTCAACCGATTTTAATGGGTAAATAGTCAAAAGATGTGTTTTTTTTAACTTAGTGGGGAAGATAGGTCTAAAAAGTTTCTGGGCAATAATTGGCCATGTTATCTTTAAAAAACACCGTTTTTTTGGCCTCTTTTAGCAAAGTTTTGTACAGGAGATAACGTTATTTTAAAATATATAAGATACAATGGTTTATATATCATTTGAAAGGTCTAATTTCAGAATAGTGCGGAAACACAATCATATTGAATTGTATCAAAAATTGGCCGAGTTATGGTCCAAAGAGTGGTGAACATTTTGAAAAAAATCTTAAAAGTTTAATAGCTACAACTTAGTCGTAACTTGACGAAAACAAACAAAATAGTATCTATTTTATAGATCAACGTCTAACTTTAAAAATAAGGGTCTAACGAAGTTATTAGCTCAACTACGAAAGAAGTTATAAAAATTTAAATGTCGACTTTTTTGCCTTTTTCCCATTATTTTTGTAAAAATCAATTTTGTTCCAGACATAACTCTTTTCGAACTTGGTCAATTTTTATGATGAAATAGTCATTCGATGTATTTTTTTCAATATAGGAGGAAAAATAAAACTCAAAACTTTTGGCCCATAGTTGGCTAAATTATTTTTAAAAAACACCACTTTTTTAGTCACTTCTTTGTATAGTTTTGTCTTTCGGGTAACTTTTGTAGAAGTAAACGGAATTTTTTTGTTTATAACTTATTTGAAAGGTACAAGTCAGGAATAAGGGAGAAATGCAATGTTATTGAAAATGATGTAAAACCGACAAAGCAATACACCAAAGAGTTGTAACCACTTTTTCTATAAAAATTAAAAAATTTAATAGCTATTTACTTTATTAAAACTTGAAAAAATTAAGAAGACATGATTTTGCTGTGTAGATATAACTCTAACTTAAAAAATGAAACTATTGCGAAGTTTATAGCTTATCAGCCAAACAAGGTGTGTTAATTTCAGTGACAATCTTTCTACATTTTTTACACAAAAAGCAGTTTTGTCTTCGCATAACTTTATCCAAACTTTATTAATTTTTATGGTGAAGTAGGCAACAAATGTATTTTCTTCTAACTTAAGGAGGACAATAGGTCACAAAACTTTTGGTCAATAATTAACCAAGTTTTGTTAAAAAAACCTCTTTTATGAACATGTTTCTGCATTGTTTAGTACCAGAAATAACTCTTTTAAAAGTTAATGAAATTTTTGGTTTATGACTCATTTGAGAGGTACAATTCTAGAATAGTGCGAAAACATGGCAATATTAGGATTGATAAAAAATTAGTCAAGTTATGGACCATAAGATGGCGACAATTTTTTAGTAAAAATTAAAATTTTTTAATGTTATAACTCTATGAAAAGTTATTTAAAGTAAATAAAAATAAATTTAGTACATTGATCAACGTCTTACTTAAAATATGTAACTATAGCGAAAGAAGTTTGTTCTTAGGAAACGGAATTTACTAAAGAAGTACCATTATGTGGAGAGTGTTGGTAGTTTGAAGAAGAGGAATGATGCGAAAGAGGTGATAGAAACTAAGCTAATTGATATTTCTTTATTTGAAGATTGAAGGGTGCTATAACTTATAATCATTTTGTTACATCATGCTGCTTATTTTTTTATCTTATTTTTATGTTAAATAAATGGGTATTTTTTAAATATTAAGATAATATGCAAATTATTGTCATTGATAATACCTTGAACAAATTTATTTAGAGATTGTACTTTCTAGTAAAAAACAAAATTAAATATTGGAATTTTTAAAATCAGCTATGATTTTAAATATGAAATTCAAGATTATGCTTAATTTTAGGAATTATCAAATATATTGTCAAAATTTTGTATTTATTAATCAAAATTAACCAACATATTTCCGTAATTTTTTTTCTTTGTTCCACCCGATAGATATGTCTCCGCATGGTTTTGCTTAATCTTTCAATGAATTCTATTTAGATTTTTTAAAGTAAGAATTACTGTTAATATTTTTAAAGTTAGTGAATTAAATATGCTAACTTTAGATAGAACAACATTTATATAATAAAAATTGTCAGACATACTTAAGATGACTCTATCAATTACCATCTTTTTTTGGTTTATAATTTGGCTAGTTTATGATCAATATCTATGATATTGTGTTCCTTCCTATTCTGATTTTGGATCTTCTAATGTTATATCGATCATTTCATCTTTTCAATTTGAAAAAAAGTTATCATCGGTACAAAACTATACTAAAAAAAAGCCAAAAAGAGTGTTTTTAAGGATAACTTGACCAAAATTGGCCTAAAACTTTTGAGATTCATTTTTCACCTCATGTTGAAAAAACATCTTTTGACTATTAATTCATAATAATCGGTCAAATTTTGAAAGAGTTATGGTGAAGAAAATATTTATTTTTTTTGTCATAGATAATATAGCAATTAAGAATATATGGAAACGCTTCATTGAAATTACAGTAATAAAAAGACATTTTCCTTTTAGAATTTTATGTGTCACTAAAAAGTATCTATTTGTTATATTAAACTGATTTCTATTTTATATTTGGATGTTTTTATCTAAATATTTGTGATAAGACTGTAGAAGATACGCTTTTTTAACATATATCATAGATGAAAGTACATCGTCATAAATATAGAAATATATTAAAAAAAACCTTCTAGACATTAGTAAGATATTTTATCAAAAATTTTCTTCAACCATTTGATTGATTGCTAAAGAGTTTTCACCGATAAGTATTTTACAAGTTGAAATCAACCTTAAAAATATACTTGCTATATAAGTCAATAATCTTAGGTTAATTATCATTTTTAATTTAACCTTTTCTGGTATTTTATTCTATTCTACTTCGGCTTTTTATTCATTGAGAATTTTTTATTTTAGAATTTCTAAACGAATTTAGTTAAGCCATTGGAAACTTATATTTAGAGTAAAAATTGATATGGGTCAAGAAAAAAGTAAACCTTTTAGTAAGTCATCTGTCACAACATTGAGTTTGTCATGATTTTAAGAAATTTACTATTTCAGACGGTTTTAATCTTTTACAGACAGGCGATAATAATTTCAAATATATGTATACAATAGAAAACTTTTCACTTCGTACTGAAAAGACAGGTGAAAAAATTATATCACCAATTTTTGTAATTGGAAGCAAAGAAAGATCAGAGTGGCGTTTAGAGATATATCCCAATGGTCAAGGTGAAAAGTCAAAGGAGTATGTATCAGTTTTTCTAACATTGTTGAAACCTGAGAAAGCAAAAGTTAAATTAAGATTCTCTATTTTAAATGACAAGGAGGAGGAGAAAAATATAAGTATTGAAGATAATATTATTGATCTTAATAAAGGAAGTGGTTGGGGGTTTCCAAACTTTGTTAAAAAGGATTTTTTGCTAGATAGATCAAATGGTTTATTGATTAATGATAAGTTTACAATAATATGTGAGGCAGAGATTACTGACCTCAAATATGAGAATAGTATACCTTATGGTATGTTATCTGTCACAACGTTGAACTCGCCACTAATTTTATGATATTTACCATTTCAGATGTTCTTTATATCAGCCAGACAGACGTTAATAATTTCAAATATAAATACACAATACAAAACTTTTCACTTCGTTCTGAAAAGACAGGTGAAAAAATTATATCATCAACTTTTGTAATTGGAAGCAAAGAAAGATCAGAGTGGCGTTTAGAGATATATCCCAATGGTATCAATGAAGAGTGGAAGGAGTTTGTATCAGTTTATTTGGCATTGTTGAAGCCCGAGAAAGCAAAAGCAAAATATAGGTTTTCTATTTTAAATGACAAGGGAGAGGAGAAAAATGTTTTCAATAGTAGGTTGGCTGATGAATTTGTTAAAGATAAATTAAACGGTAGTTGGGGGTATCCAGAATTTGTTAAGAGAGATTTTTTACTAAATAAATCAAATGGTTTATTGATTAATGATAAGTTTACAATAATATGTGAGGCAGAGATTACTGACCTCAAATATGAGAATAGTATACTTTATGGTATGTTATCTGTCACACCATTGAACTTGCCACTGATTTTATGATATTTACCATTTCAGATGTTTTTTATACCAACCAGACAGACGTTAGCTATTTCAAATATAAATACACAATACAAAACTTTTCACTTCGTCCTGAAAAGACAGGTGAACAATTTGTATCACCAACTTTTGTAATTGGAAGCAAAGATAGATCAGAGTGGTGTTTATCGATATATCCCAATGGTCAAGGTGAAAAGTCAAAGGAGTATGTATCAGTTTTTCTAACATTGTTGAAACCTGAGAAAGCAAAAGTTAAATTAAGATTCTCTATTTTAAATGACAAGGAGGAGGAGAAAAATATAAGTATTGAAGATAATATTATTGATCTTAATAAAGGAAGTGGTTGGGGGTTTCCAAACTTTGTTAAAAAGGATTTTTTGCTAGATAGATCAAATGGCTTATTGATTAATGATAAGTTGACAATACTATGCGAGGCAGATGTTACTGACCTTAAATCTGAAAATAGTATACCTTATGGTATGTTATCTGTTACAACGTTGAACTTACCACTGATTTTATGATCTTCACCATTTCAGATGTTTTTTATATCAACCAGACAGACGTTAACAATTTCAAATATATATACACAATAGAAAACTTTTCACTTCGTCTTGAAAAGACAGGTGAAAAAATTATATCACCAACTTTTGTAATTGGAAGCAAAGAAAAATCAGAGTGGTGTTTGCACATATATCCCAACGGTATAGATGAATGGTTAAAGGAGTATGTATCAGTTTATCTGACATTGTTAAAGCCCGACAAAGCAAAGGCAAATTATAGGATTTCTATTCTAAATTACGAGGGTGAGGAGACAAATGTTTGGCATAGTACGGGTACTCGTGAATTTGATAGGAATAATGAAAATTTTAGTTGGGGGTATCGAAAATTTGTTAAAAAAGATTTTTTACTAGATGAATCGAATGGTTTATTAGTAAATGGTTGTTTGGTAATATTTTGTGAGGCAGAGATTATTGATCTTAGAACTGAGAACCATAGTAATCTAGAAATTGTTGACTCTAAGACTGAGAACCATGATAAACCAGAGACATCAATAAATATTTCAATACCCCAATCAAAATTATTATCAGACTATGGTAATATGTTTGATTCGCCATTATTTTATGATTGTGTTATAAAAGTTGAAGACACTGAAATTCAAGTACACAAAGAAATTCTTGCTAAAAGATCTCCTTTTTTTTGTGACATATTCAAAGGCACTTTAGAAGAATCACAAACAAATATTATTGAAATAAAAGATTTTAGTGCCGAAGTTGTAAGGAAAATGTTAAAATACATTTACACAGATGAAGTCCCGGATATACAAGATATGGCAAATGAAATATTTGAAATTGCAAATAAATATGAATTAGATAGATTAAAAGCAATTGCAGAACAGTCTATGTGTAATAGTTTGTCTATTGAGAATGTTTGTGAACGTTTCGCATTATCTGATAAGTACCCGACTGAAAGATTGAAGGAATGTTGTGAAGAAATTATCCTTAAAAACATGGAATATTTGAAAGAAACTGAAGAATGGAAAAAATTTATTCTTGTACGTCCATTATTACTTCAAAGTTTATTATTTAAGTTGTCCAACATTAGTTCAACGAGAAGTAACTCTGAAAAAAAAGAGATAGAATAACTGAATATTTGTAATACTGAAATGTCTTTTATTTACGTGACTAAAATTTTATAAAATCACAACATTAAATAATATCAAATATATAATAAATTATCCTATTAATAAAAGTAATACAGTCAACTCTCTCTATTAGAAACACCTCTATAAGAAACTTTCTTCTATAAGAAACCATAGTCTATGGTCCCAAAACTGAAATTAAATTTTCATACATTTTTGGTTTTCTATAAGAAACAAAAAAAAACGTTGTTAGAAACTCTCTTCCTATAAGAAACCATGTAGATGATATTCTTAACATAAAATTGCTTTTTTATTTGTTGAAAAAGATGTTGAAAATCAAAAATCGTTTCCATTTCAATAGAAATATCTGTTATTTACACACTTTAGTCACATAATAGTTGATGATATAGAAACAAATAATTTAACAGAATGTAGTGTAGATCATGACATATGCTTAGAAGATGAACCAATATATAATGATCCAGAAATTATTGTCCATCAATTGATGAAGTTAAAAAAGTTTTAATGTACTAAAGCAATATTCAATATTACATGATAAATCTTCTTTAAAAGAACCAGTTGAAAAATTTCAAGATAAAACATGTCTCATGAAACAATCATTACCTTCTAACTTTTTTACCTAAATAAAGTCAAATTAGGATGAAAATTATATTGAATAATTTTCAATTGCTTAATCTGGGGGGTTTATTTTTAGTATAAACATTTAATGTATAGAATTTTAGTTTTTTTAGTGTTATTACTACATATAAGGGCATTTAATATAGTAAATCTCTATAAGAAACCTCTAGTACATTCTCTATAAGAAACTACTAAATTTCTCGATCCCAGTATGTTTCTTATAGAGAGAGTTGACTGTATTTAGAATTATATAAATTTCCATATATGACAATTTCCCACAATAAAAGCTAATTACCTTAACGATTATTAATAATGGTTTGTGTCATGTTTTAAAACATGTTTGACATGGAATGATGATTCCTTGGTATATAAAGGGAGTAATTGGCTAAGAAAAGTCAAATTTACTAACCTGGTACCAAGGTAATTTGTTTTTATCATCATTCTTGTTTTATATTATTATAGGCCTTGGTATTGTCACCATTTATTGTAATTTTATTAACATTTGGAACGGTCAAATAAATTATATATCTTTATTATCTGATTTATAATTTAACAGCTTGTGATTATTTATTTATAAATGAATTATATGAAATAAAACTATTTTAAAATATTCTTTATATACTTTTATGACGACTCGTTGACGTATGCGAGAAACAAAAAATATAACATTAGCTTCTTTGACCACTTATATTTCAGATATTAGTTCTGAAATTTTGCATCAATGTAGAGTATAATTTTTAGAATACGGGACGCAGTCTACAAATTGTTAAGTAAGCCATTTTTAACGATAAATTATATTTTTCTAATAAGTATATATAAATAAACTTATATAGATACATTTTTCAGTATTTGTACACACAGAAAAAAAAAGGACACAGGTTTGCATAAAATGTAATAAATTTGTCCCACCAAATAAAATTCAAATTTTCTTTATTTGCGACTAATTTTATCACAATTATTTTGTACATGAAAAATTAAAACAATAATTAGTGAATTATTAAAATTAGTTCCTCTTTTTTTAGTATACTATTTTTATTTTAGAACATAAGTTGTTTTCTACAATACATTTTAAAATACAAGGTTAAAATTTAATTCTATGTAAAATTACAAACACTTTTATAAAAAACATTTTTAACATATTACAGTATATTTTTTATATTTTTCAATCGTTTGAATTATTATAAATTGTATTTTATGAAATTTTCACATTTGATACTCTAAATTTTATTCATAATGTCTTTTAAAGATCATCTTTCAAAATCAAACTTATGAAAAGTTATAAAACAATATAGATTTTTATTTATAGTAAAAAAAATAACTTTTACATATTTTAATTGAAAATAAGAAGGAATACTAAAATAATATTTTAAATTGATAATCCTTTGTGTGAGTAAATAATTATTACTTTTCATTGTTATTGTAAAAAGTTTTATTATAGACTCATTGTTGTTAAAAAATTTTTTTAAAATAGTGATTTTTATTAAAACATTAATAACTTCAAACAAAATTGACTTTTAATAACGTATTTTATAAAATAAAGATAAAAACAAGTTGGAATCTAAAATGAACATAATGTCATAAAAAATTTCAAACTTAAAAAAGTCACATTAATTTAAAAATCAAACATATATATTTTTTGTAATAAAACGGCAAAATGTACGCGACAACCTAATATTTTGTGTCGTTTTAAAATTTTTGCTATCGCTTGATATTTTTAAAATTTGAATAATATTCAATTTTTTAAAATGGTGGGACATTTTATTGCAATTTATGTAGATTTGTCAAAATTTGTCCTTTTTTGATTTGTGTGTATATTTATTATAAATTTGGTCAATTTAATCATTTTCATTATATTGATAGATTTATATTTATTATAAATTTGGTCAATTTAATAATTTTTATTAAATTAGTAGATTTATTTTTATTATAAATTTAGTCGAATTGATCGTTTTAATAAAATTGATATTTTCGTTTTTATTATAAAATTGGTCGATTTAATTTTTTTAATTAAATTGATATTTTCATTTTTATTGTAAATTTAGTCGAATTGATCATTTTAATAAAATTGATTTTTTTCGTTTTTATTATAAAATTGATCAAATTGATCATTTTAATTAAATTGGTTTTTTTCATTTTTATTATAAAATTCATCATTTTAGTAAAAATCGTTTTTTTCATTTTTATTATAAAATTGATAAAATTCATCATTTTAATAAAAATCGTTTTTTTCATTTTTATTATAAAATTGATAGAATTCATCATTTTAATAAAATTTATTTTTTTCGTTTTTATTATAAAATTCATCATTTTAATAAAAATCGTTTTTTTCATTTTTATTATAAATTTGGTCGATTTAATCATTTTCATTATATTGGTTGATTTAGGGATTCAAAAATTTCTAATGTCGGATTCGTGCGTTCCATATGGTTTTCATGGATGAAAAATAAAGGATTTAGAGGATTCATGGATGAAAACATGGGATTCTGAAATTTCAAAGTTTTTGTCTCGGATTTGGGGGTTTCATATGGGTTTCATGGATGAAAAACTAAGGATTCAGAGGATTCATGGATGAGAACGTTGGATTCTGAAATTTGAAAATTTTTGTCTCGGATTCGGGGGTTCCATATGGGTTTCATTGATGAAAAACTAAGGATTCAGAGGATTCATGGATGGGAACATGGGATTCTGAAATTTGAAATTTTTTGTCTCGAATTCGGGAGTTTCATATAGAACTCATGGATGAAAAGATGAGGATTTATGAACGGGAATATAGGATTCTGGAAATCCGAAGATAAAATATCAAATTCAAAGGTTTCATGCGGTATTCATGGATAAAAAGCACCAGATCTAGTGAATTTTTTGAGAAAAAGTGATGGATTCAAAGGATTCATAAATAATTGTTGAATTATTTGTTGTCAACACCTTTTCATACTGAATACTATTATTTTGTGCAAAAATTAATTATTTTTTTGACGGAAAATTTTAAAATAACCTTTAGTTAATTGATTACACTCAGTAACAGCTTATTTATTTATAAGATGAGAACGTTCCTGAGATTCCCCTGTCTATTTTATTGCTAAATTAATAGATTTTATACCTTATCATCTTGAATAAAAGTCTTAGAAAATAATTATTTCTTCTTCAAGCAATAAATTATTAAAATAAGTAGAAATTGATAAAAAAAAGTGGAGTTGCTATCAATTATATTACATGTTTTATTAATTAATATTAGTACCTAATTGCATACATTTTGTTGTATTTAAAATTTCAAAATAAATTTAAACTTATTTACATTTAGATAAAAAAAAATTATAATAATAGAAATTTTGTATTATAATTTTAATGTTAAATAATGTGTATATGAATATGAGGTAATATCAAACATTTATCATTATTTTTTTATTCTTTCGTTTAGTTATTGTCTACTCATGTCAAAGATAATTCTTAGGAAGAAAAAAAGTAAAAGTAATAATGTTTCTGATGATCCAAAGTATACCGCTATGGCAAGTTTAACAACTGAAAAAGTTACACAGACTGCATCCAAAACTTTAAGTAAAACTAATTCTGTTAACAAAAAGGAACCGACTAAGCGCAACTTTAAATCTATAGACATTCCGTTAAAGGTAATTTCAGAAGTACCAACTGAATCGAAAGAAACAAGCAATTTAAGGGAGGATAATCAAAAGTTGACAAAAGAATCAGAACAGCCTAAAGATAATAATAATTGTATTAAAGATGGTGAAAGTCTATCAAACATTCTAAATCCTGAAAGCCCCACACAGGAGGATATCGTTAAAAAAGAATATGATACTATAACACCGAAAAGTAGTTCTAATAATAAATCACTTAAACTACCAAAAGCAAAGATAAAAGGTGATAAAATTAGTAAAGAACCAAAAACGAATGGGCCATCGGTGAATAATAAAGCGGTACCACAAGACGATATATCACTATCAATATTTCAAGATCTAGAAAGAGAACCATGGTTTCACGGAATATTATCAAGAGATGACATTAAGAACCTCCTTACAACATCAGGAAGTTTTCTGGTTCGCACTGACATAAATAATGCAAAGGAGAAAAAATTGATGTTATCATGTAAATGGAATAGTAAAAGAATACACTTTGTTTTTGAGATTAAGGGTAGAGAGGTTATGCTGTTTGATCAAAGAAGTATTTCTGTTTCATGTTTAATTAATAAAGTTGTGAACGAAAAGATACCGCTTCATCCGGAGTATAAAGTTATCCTCCAAAAACCAATCCTTCAACAACCATGGGAAATCAACAAGAATAATATTAATTTCATTAAGAAAATTGGACAAGGAACTTTTGGTGATATCTGGAAAGGAACCATGAAAACTGCAACTGACCAAGGTTATAACACTCCTATTGCCATTAAGATTCCAAAAATAAAAAATTTAGACAAATTTATAAGCATTATAACGGAAGCTTTATTAGAGGTTAAATTCATGAGACTTTTCGAGCACGAAAATATAGTAAAATTTTATGGATCATCATTTTCTTCGGAACCATTTATGATAGTCATGGAGCTGTCAAACTATGGATGTCTACAGAGATATGTTAGGAGAAAAAAAAAGAAACTAGAGAATAAGGATTTACTTAAATTCGCCATAGATGCTGCTCTTGGAGTTGATTATATTCACTCAAAATGTGGTATACATCGTGATGTTGCGGCAAGAAATTGTTTGGTCTTCTCTGAAAACAAAGTTAAAATATCAGATTTTGGTCAAGCTATTATTTTGAAGAATGGAGAGAAAGAATTCAAACTTTATAGTAAAGATTCATTATTACCATTACGTTGGTTATCACCTGAAACATTGGCTCATTCTATTTTTTCCTATAAAACAGATGTATATAGTTTTGGAATTCTTTTATGGGAACTTTTTAACGCGTGTAAGGAACCTTTTGCTACATTAACAGTTGCTGAGATTGTTACGGGTGTTAAGAGTGGTCTTAAACCAAAATCGTTACCAACAGTTCCAATGGAGATTATTGACATTATTGAAAATAAATGTCTACATAGTGATCCAACTAAACGTCCCTCAATGAATGAGTTGACTAAAATTTTAACTGATATTTATTCTAGAACAATACAACCACTATCTGAAAGTAAATAATCACTAATAATATTATAGCAAATGTATAGCACTGAAGAATTTTAAATTAACAATATTATTAATATAATGTAACCTATAATTAAGTTCAGACAATAAACTTTTTTTCATATTTGATTATGATGAATTGATATATAGACTTGTCTTGTTATTGGATAGATAAGCTAGTCTTGTCGAAGTATAACAATTATAGAAGATTCTAAAAAATCATTTTCTCAGAAGTTCTAGTAATAAATTATTAACTTCTTTACCAGTGATTTTAAGAAAAATATATTTTTCTAAGAAATTTATTTCAATATTAAATTATAGTTATAAATACAAATTTAAGGATTAAGTAAAAACTTGATAAGACTTTGGTACAGACCTCCTACAGCCGTTATTGATGACATAAAGCAATATCATAAACAATGATATTAAGAAAATAACGTAAAATATTGAGCTTGTAGCATTTTCAGGATAATTTTTCAAATCATCCCTTGTTTTTGGATCCGTTACCATACTACTTGCTTTATAATAACTATCTGGATAGATTAATTCTTTCAATGTAGCGTTTGAAGTTATAATAACTTCTCTGGGTTGTATTTTAACAAAGTTGCCTTCATAAATGGAGCTTTTGAATGGTCCAGCAACAGTAACTAGCTTTTCATTCCAGAACTTTACACGTCTCTTCTATAATTATTAACCATTCCACCTGAAAACGAGCCATTCTTATCGAAATCAACAACGTAATAGTTGTTAATTGATGGGTCAAACTTATCGAAAAGAATCTCATTATCACTTGGATCGGAGTATTTGATGAAATTTGCAAATATCCTTGAATAACGTTCCTGGATTCTGTAATCTGCTTTAGTAAATATGTTCTTATGTTGACCAGTTATATAAACAATATCTGAAGCATGTTGTGGAAGCCAATTGTGATCAGCATCGAGTGTCATCTTAAGATCAGCATAATTGAATTGGTAAAGATATGAATCAGCACCGACATTGTAGTTTTCATAACATTGTCTTAAGTTTGCTAGAAATATTTCTACATCTGATGTCATATCGAGACTTTTTGAGCAATCTTCATTGTACTCCTCCTGACAGGCGTTGATAGCAATAGGAGGATTCATAAAATCGAATAATGAACAAAGGTGTTTACACAATACTAAGATTTTTTCTCTGATAACTTTCCTACTATCTTTTCAGAAACCTTACACCACTGACGAATTCAAATAATGTATTACCAATTAATAAATGCCTGTTTGGTTTGTTCTTAACAAGGTAATCAAAGTCAAATTGAAGGAATGAATTGAACCCTTTATCGTATGTTGGAGTGAAGATTTCAATACCACTCTCCTCAACAATCCTCTGAGAATCAACGATTTTTTGAACATCTATACCTCTTAGGCACTCCAGAACTTCCTCAACATCTGATGGTAGTTCCCAATTTTTTGTGTTAAAAGCGCATCCAGCCATGATTGCAATCTTTCTGCTGTAGATTTCATTACCGTCAATGAAATGTCCATCTTTAGAAGATCCAGACATGGTAATATATTTATTAATTAGCTTATCTGTTCGTCTGGAGTAGTGTAGAAAGTTGCTCATGACAGCACCAAAAGAATAACCCATGACGGTGACATCATTTGGATTCCCATCAAAATACTTTATTTCGCTGTTAATCCATTTTAAAGCGTCAAGAATGTCAAATAAGGCTACATTACTATTCATTGTTAAATTAGTAAGTTTGTGATTCAGTAATCCAGATCCTAAGAATCCTAATCTATAATTTATTGTTCCTAAGACAATATCTCTACTAAGGAAGTTTTCAATTAACATTTCAGAGTTTAAACTGTTAGAATCTCCATATGAAAATTTACCACCGTGTAGATATAAAACTACAGAACAGTTACCTTTCGTAAGACACTTTTCATTGGAGAAAATATTTATAAACAAACAATTCTCTGATATAGTATTTTTATTTGGTATTCTTGGTGTTCTCGCAGAATTCCATATATAGTCTTTACCGAAATCTGTACTGTTTTCACACCAAACCACTTTTTTGGTGGACCCGATGCCTTGAAACGTAGGTTTCCTGTTGGTGGTGATGCGTATGGTATTCCGAAGAAGCCATACCCTGTGATGTTGTTCTCAGTTGTTATCTTTTTTCCCCTTACAAAGCCGTAACTAAAAATTTTTTAGATAAAATAAAGAAAAAAAGGAACTTACTTTGTTTGTCGTTGGAGTAGAAAGTTTTCAAAAACATCTTTGATATCATTTTTATCAATAAACTTTCTATTAAACAACGTATCATTCCCAGGGCATGGTAAATGAGGTCGTCTTATGCAGATCTACACAAGATGCACCTGTTCTACACAGAAGATTTGCTTAAAATGACTTCATCTACCGTGCGCTGAGAGTATTTTTTTAGAACCATTTAATTTACCAAACTTTGAAAACTTTTTTGAAACATGTAAGACTAGATTAAACTTATCTAAGAGTGAGAAAACATCAAATAGTCAATAATTTAAATGAGAGAATATGCCTTTTAGTCTTTAATTATTTTGTTGCTGTTTAGCTGTGACCTTCATAAGATATCGGGTTGATTACTTCAAGTGAATTTAATTGAGTTGAACATACAAAAAAGAAGCTAGCGTTAGTAGGAAAGTCAATTAGAGAATCTAGCGTGTTAGAAGGGATAAGTATTTGGGTTTATCGGAATTTATGTAGGAAAATGCTTTGGTGGTTACGAAGTGTCAAAAATATCTACATTATAAACATTATTTTTAAATTACTGATAAGGTTTGTTTTATTTTTTATTTAATTAAATTTAAACTTAGGTAGTAATAACTAAAGACAATTTATCGTTGACAAGCGCTGTAATATCATTATTTGATTGGTCAAGAATTTACTTCAAAAGTGTTAATGTAGATAATATTCTATATGGGAATTCAGATTTTAAGTTATCTTGTTTAAATAACAGAATAATTAACAATAATTTTGTGATGTATGGACGACGTTAAATGTAAAAAACCAAAGTCTAGATAGGCATTTAATCCAAGAAGATTTTTTAATCAAAACTTTATTCTCTTCATTAATAATTTATTTATTCTTATCAAATGTAAATTTGTTATAGTTAAGATAGGTATAATAATTTGAAACTATTGCTACTATATGTTAGGATTAATCCATAAACATCAATAAATTGAGGTTGGAGATTTTGTGGTATTTGAGAAGTTTTGGTAGTTCTAATGCCATATTCTGATGCATATTGAAAAGTTTTTTCTCTGAATACTTGTTTAATACAGGCTGAATCATAGTCATGGAAGAACGACGGGAACCTTTGACCATTGACAATATATCATTTATGGAGAAAGTAACGAATTAACTTGAGATGTATGTAAAGAAACTCAAATGGTGTCCTTACATCTATAAAGAGGTAAAATTTAATATTCTTGACAGTTGGAATGAGTCTTTTTGGGAGTATACCATTATCAAATTCATATATTGTTATAAAAATGAATGTCAATGTTTTTGATCATCTAACTCAACTAATAAAATAGATAATTACAGGTCTTTGGGAGTCTTTAATTCTTAGACAGATGTTTATTGGTGTTAAAACCCATGGTTGTGAAAATTCTTCTTTAGGGCAATCTAAATATTGAAGATGACTAAATTACTCTGGTTTTTTTGCCTATTCTTATATAGAGTATTGAATTCTTGAGATGATAATATTGTTGTCTTTTAGCAGTGATTCTTTTCTTAATATTTCCCAATATTCATGGAACCGTTTGTTGGAATGTACTGACAATACATAATTTCTTTTTCATTACTAAACCTGCACAAAATTACACCAAATTCATATCCTATTTGTTCTATCATACGATAGAAATCAGGTGGTATTATCATGGTAACTGGTTTAGAATTAGAAAAGATATTTAAGCTAAATAGTTCACTGGTGCTTGTGTTATAATTATTCTCTCACCACCTTTGGATTTTGGAAACATAATTGATATAGATGCAGTTTAGTCATTTCCGTATTGATCATTTATGGTAAGATGAACTCTTGTAGCATCAAGACATGAAACATTCTGTAAGTATTTTAATAAATGAATAAATAATATAGCTCCTTACCTTATTTGTTTTTTTTTATTTTTAGTACTGTAGAAAGATCTAGTTGATCAAGACTGAAGACAATTATCAAATTCAGCACCGTATATTTCTTTTATTCTTTTTATCCCTTTTATAATAAGAAATTAGGTAAAATGTTTTATTATTTCTTTTGTGGGTGTTTAGCATACGTAAATTCAAAGAAAAAAATTTTTATACACATGATAGTGATTACGTCTTTGAAGTATATTTATTCCTCTATTTTACATATGATATTTTATTTGTATATTTCTATTCACTACTGGATTTATAGGCAATTATCAATTAATAACAATATTATTAAGTTTTTTGCAATTTTAATTTTTTGATACTGGATTTTTATATAAATATTATATATTGTCGTGTGCTTGAATAATAAAATGTTTAAAAAAATACTGTTATATTGACTATATTTCATGTCTCTTTAACAAATAATGCTTTTAGAAATTAAAATATACTTACCTATATAATCAATTAATTCCTCCGTAAATTAATTTTCTTTCTATGTAATATGGAACAATAATTTATAAAGGAAATTTATAAAGCAATATAAAAACTAAAATTTTTTTATTAAAAAGCAATGTTAGTCTCATCGCAAAAGGATTACTTTTTGATAAATGAGAATGGATAAGTGAATAAACCCTTATATCATGGAAAATAGCAATCGTACTAAAATAGCGCTTGGTCTGTAAAAGATTAAATTTATATATTAATAAAAATATATAGTAAAATAGTTAACGTCTAAAAGTATTTAATGACTTAATAAAATCATTTGAGTTTAAAATTGTTTCTTTATCTTATATTTTTGTCGAGAAGTTTTTAATATAAATTAATAAAATTTTTTTTATATAAATTGATAATCTTAAGATAATTTTAGGAAAATGGCAAGACATATCCTTAAAGGAAGAGTAAATGGCAATGACATTGTACATCCATCATTCTATCAAAATATGCCTCAAAGTAGTCGAATTTTAATTCAGCCGTATCGATATACTAGTTCTATCGGTAGAAGACTAGAATCGATTATTCAAAATCTTGAGGAGTCAACAAACGAATTAGTGAAATCGGAGAATGGACGTAACATTGTTTGCTACTACAACTCATCAAACAATGAATATCCAAACTGGTTGATCAAAGAGTATGGAGGAAGATACACTCTGGGATTTGCATCATTTCATGGTAATAGTGATGATAAATCAATTATCATATAAGGACTCGCAGGCCTATTAGTGGAAATTGATTTCCTACATAAAGAAGGAAAAGAATATACAATTTATATAGGTAAGTTATTTATAAAGCATTATAGTTATTAACATAATAATTTAATTTTAGGTAATGAGGATCTTTATAACAAATTAGAAAATATTAAAAATGACGAAAATGGATTCAGGAAAGCGTTCAATCAAAGTCCTGCGAAAAAACGCTGTTGTGATCTTATATGCAGAATTGTCAGATCACTGAGAATATATTTTAACCACACTCATCCGGAAGACAAAATTTCAAACATGATTGAGTATTTCACAAATGCTGTACCTTCTCCAAAGTTGAACTACATCTACTACTATGAATGTGGACAAAGAATTGAAGTATAGCTTGGGAGAAAATTATTACAATAACACTAAATTTTTAGAAATTATAATTTTGTATTTTTTTAATAATAAAAAAATTTGTTTTTCTTTTGTGTCTTTATTTCTTCTAATGAAATTAAAAAATTGTTAAAATTGTAACTTTTTCATGATAACCATAAAGAAAAATGAATCTAACGTTTTCTTAATAGAACCAAATAAAAAATACTGTCATCATCATACATTCTTAACCAACTTTGATTAGTGGAACCTTTTCTGTGGTTAAAATTGTTTAAAACTCTATGTTTATATATTAAAGAATAGAAACATTATTGTTTTTATTTTATCATGAGCTAGCAGCCTGTTTAATGTTACTTCTTCAAGATGACAATTTAAAGATATCTCTGTTTGCAACTATTTTTACACAAAAGTAAGTTTTTGGAATATAAAGGATATTTCAATAATGATGTCAGGTTCTTTAACACACAATGATATGATTATGTCTGCTTATTATACAATTCAAACTAGAAGAAGAAATACTGTGGTATTCAGTGTTCATGAAAAAAAAATTTTAAAAGAAACATTTATTTGTACCTCAAAAGGATGATAATAAAGTAAAGAAAAAAAGCATTTGTTTAATTTCAATTGGCAGATACTTAATCATTCCTTTTCAACTAAGAATTTGATATTTTTAGTAGAAAAAATGTTGTCATTGTTAATTTTATTATGTATGTTTTTATGTTCAAACCAGGCTGTAAAGAATATCTACGAATGAAGGTTCAATTAATCAATAGAAGTTTAATATTCTAGTGTAGAGTAACTACGTGCCGTCCCATAATCATTTTTTAAAACAAAGTCTGAAGTTATTATGTCTTATAAATGTAAAAATATGAAATATTTAGGAAAATAATTTAGTAGATGGAAATGATTATACAAATAGGATTCAATTACTTATTGATTAAAGTACTGTATTGGAAAATTTCCCCGTTAATTTTGTGTTCAATTATATTATTATTCTACTTCAAAGTTATATAGAAACATTTGGATCTCAATGTTATCAACAAAAACAATTAGGATTTTTTTCTTGGATTTGATAATGATAATAGAATCTACAAGTTTAAGGATACCATAAAATGTCGCCAGTTTTTTAATCTTAAGATGATTTATAGAATTTTAATTGTTTTCGATGCATTTATTACACTCATTTAAAGTCACAATGTTAACATATTTAACAAATCAAATGCACATTTGAGAAGCTTGTTAGGAATATTTCAGAAGGAGTAAATAGTAATTTTCAAGTTAGTCTTATCTTTAAATAAGTAAAAAATATGATGTAGAGGAGAGAAAAGGTACGTAAGCAGAAAAATTAAACCGGGATCTTCATTATATCTTAAGTTGGGTGTTTCTTTAATTTTATTTAAACATGATGACTAAAAAATGCTTCAAAAATTATGAAATACTATGTAAATGATTGTATAAAACTTTTGTGTTATCATTTAGTTTTGTACTTTAGTAATTTTTAGATATTATTTGTCAAAAAAGTATCTGTTAACTATTTTCGTACAGTTTTTTATCATGTTATAATATATATCAGCTAAGAAATCATTGAACAAATTTTTGTATTGTTTTGTTTTAATGATTTCTTCAGGAATTTTGTATTACTCATAAAAAACTATGAATGTATTATAGTGTAAAATTCCATGTTCTATCGAACGGAACTAACTTCATGAAATTCTGAAGACTAATTCTTGTGATATAAATACTTTTCTTTTAAATTTATACAAAGAAACGAATTACTTGCTTTATTTTTTTTCAATATTCAAAGATTCCACTTCTAGAATTAAATAAAACGTTATGAAGTTAAATTTTATACTTTATCAATTAAATCTAATTTTTTAAAATTTTTCTTAATTGATTAATCAGATATTAACAACAAATTTTATAAAATATGTGTTTTTTTACTCAATGAATACTAAAATAAACAAAATTGTTTCTACTTCTATGCACCCTATTACAGTTTTAATATTAAACTATTGAAAATATTGATTATTTATAAATTATACTCTGATATCTATCGATTGGAGCTAATTTTAGAAGATTCTGAACATTTATATTAGAGATATGATAAAATATTTAGAGAATTATATAAAAATTTCAATAAATAGTTTTAAATTATGATTAATTTGTCATGTTCTTAACATAAACAAAAGAATAAGACAAAATTCAACAAACTAAGCTAAACAATAAGCAAAATGTCCTACTCTAGAAAAAATGAAATTCTTTTCAAATTTTAAATGTTTAAAAAATTTTAGAGTTTTTTAAAAGAAATCAAAAAAGTGTATTTCAAGATTGTACCAGTAGATAAAGTTTCTGGTTGCGAATCTTTACATTAAATATTTTTTATTAAGTTACTTGTGATACAAAAATTCTCATTGAAGGTTTTTTCCTGTTAAATAAATAGCTTAAGAACTTTTAAACGTCCAAAAAATGATTGAATAAGAGGCTACAGGTATATTCAATTCCATAGTCAAAACACCCATAAAAACTACTAAAAAATTGTCGGAGAACGCACCTTCATTACAATAGATGGATTAAGAATATATTCTTAATTCAAAAACACGTTTTGTGAAGTAATAAGACATTTATGTACAACTAAAATTTTTAACCCCGCTTTTTATTTCATTAGTAAAAAGAACAACTAAAAAAATATATGTTGGCAAGTTTATTTGGCCTGAAACTTTGAGATACAGCAATAGCAATGAGTAAGAGTTGAAAAAATTTATTTTTACAAACTTCCGGCAAATAGAATTTTTTATAAATAAATATTGTTTCTAAAGGTATTTTTTATGAAAAACAAATGAGCATACATTCGACTTTATAAATTTACGCTTTTGTCTTTTAGAATTTCTTGTTAGTTTTCCCAGTTTTTGATTACAAAAATCGAAAAAGTTCATTTTCTCACTATGCTTGTTCGATTTATCATGTAATTTTATGTCCAGATTCAAAAAAATACGGAAAATAAAATGTGTAGATCATAATGTCCTTGAATGTGAGTACAAAAATCAAAAGCGCCCGTTCCTACCATGCTCATTCGTTATTTCATGAAAAATTACCCCTAGAAGCAACATTTATTTAAAAGAATCTACTTTTTGGAAACTTATAAAATTCTATATTTCAAACTTCTACTCACTGCAGCTATTGTATCTCAAGATTTCAGGCCGAAAAAATTTGATAACATACATTTATAAATTGCTCTTTTCATAAATTAAATAAAAAATTTGGGGGAGGGTAAAATTTTTAGTTGTATATGCTATCTCTGATTGACTAGAAAACGGGATTTAAAAAATAAGAATATTTTTATTATTTTAGTTGATCATTTATTTTTATTATAAATTTAGTCGAATTGATCATTTTAATTAAATTGGTATTTTCATTTTTATTATAAAATTCATCATTTTAATAAAATCGATTTTTTTTCATTTTTATTATAAAATTCATCATTTTAATAAAAATCGTTTTTTTCATTTTTATTATAAAATTCATCATTTTTATAAAAATCGTTTTTTTCATTTTTAATATAAAATTCATCATTTTAATAAAAATCTTTTTTTCATTTTTATTATAAAATTGATAAAAATCATCATTTTTATAAAAATCGTTTTTTTCATTTTTATTATAAAATTGATAAAATTCATCATTTTAATAAAAATCGTTTTTTTTCATTTTTATTATAAAATTGATAAAATTCATCATTTTAATTAAATTGATTTTTTTCATTTTTATTATAAATTTGGTCGATTTAATCATTTTCATTATATTGGTTGATTTAGGGATTCAAAAAATTTTAATGTCGGATTCGTGCGTTCCATATGGTTTTCATGGATGAAAAATTAAGGATTCAGAGGATTCATTCATGAAAACATGGGATTCTACAATTTAGAAATTTTTATCTCGCATTCGGGGGTTTCATATGGATTTCATGGATAAAAAATTACGGATTCAGAGGATACATTGATGAAAACATTGAATTCTGAAATTTCAAAATTTTTGTCTCGGATTTGGGGGTTCCATATGGGTTTCATGGATGAAAAACTAAGGATTCAGAGGATTCATGGATGGGAATATGTGATTCTGAAATTAAAAATTTTTATCTCGGATTCAAAGATTTCAGATGGGTTTCATGGATAGAAAACTAAGAATTCAGAGGATTCATGGATGGAAACACGGGATTCTGAAATTTGAAGTTTTTTGTCTCGAATTCGGGGGTTTCATATAGGACTCATGGATGAAAAGATGAGGATTTATGAACGGGAACATAGGATTCTGGAAATCCGAAGATAAAATATCAAATTCAAAGGTTTCATGCGGTATTCATGGATAAAAAGCACCAGATCTAGTGAATTTTTTGAGAAAAAGTGATGGATTCAGAGGATTCATAAATAATTTTTGAATTATTTGTTGTCAACACTTTTTCATACTGAATACTATTATTTTGTGCAAAAATTAATTATTTTTTTGACGGAAAATTTTAAAATAACCTTTAGTTAATTGATTGCTCTCAGTAACAGGTTATTTATTTATATGATGAGAACGTTCCTGAGATCCCCCTGTGTATTTTATTGTTATATTAATAGATTTTATACCTCATCATTTTGAATGAAAGTTTTAAATAATAATTTTTTCTTCAGGCAATAAATTATCAAAATAAATAAAAATTGATAAAAAGTGTGGGGTTGTTATCAATTATATTACATATGCTAGTAATTAATACCTAATTGCATACATTTTGTTGTATTTAAAATTGCAAAATAAATTTAAACTTATTTACATTTTAGACAAAGAAAATTTTAATAATAGAAATTTTGTATTATAATCCCTTCCCTATATATCTTAAAATATATGACAGGAGTATCTCAGGTGTGTAAATTATTTCCGATATTGAAACTTTTTTATGTCTTAATATATGTAACTTTATGTGCTGATTTCAAAAAACACAACATTATCTTAATCTGAAGTTCCGTTTTTGACGTAGAGCTACTTAAAAATGTTTTGCCGTGTTATTCTTAATCCCCTTAAAGTTATTTGTTTTATCTGAAATTTTACAAGCATATATAGTTATAGATGCTAATAATATAAAAATAAAAAAAGTTAAAATTTCAAGTTCACTTTTGAGATTTTGAACTTTTTTGAAAATGACCAAAAAAAACCTAAATTCTTACATTTTAAAATGATATATCGGGATTCAGAGAAGGAAATTGAAAAAAAGAAAAAATGTTAATCTAAGTTTCTCTTTAACTCACATTTTGAAAATAATCCCAAGAAAATCGAAGAACTTTAAGTACCATAAAATCGTTTTAGAAAATTTTTTAAAAAAATTGTGCGAAGATGAAACTTTTTAAACAAAGTTTTTTCACAACGTTTATGAAGAATTTAATTCTCTATCGAATGATATATATATCATCTCGATTACCTATCCCTTCTCGAGATATAAAGAAAAAAGTGATTTTTTAATTTTTAAAAAAATTGCTATTTTTTAGTTTCAAGAAAGAATAAAAGTTCCAATACGTCAGTTTTTTCAAAATGTCTTGAATTTTCCCCTTAGAGAAATTTTTTGCAAACATTTTAATTTATAAATCGTTCATTTATGTTTTTTTGTTCTTGAGTTAGTCAAAAATAAATCTGCAATCAAATTATAATATTTTGATTATTAGAAATAAATATGAATATTATTATTATAATTTGAATATAAATTTTATTATTTATACACGTTGAATTATGTGGGTAACACCACTCAATAAATTTTTATTACTAATCAGTCAATTTTTTTTTATAATTTTTAAATTTTAAGAAAAAAGTACGCAAATATGAAACTTTTTCAATATGAAATGTTCACAAAATTTATGTGGAATTTATTTCTCTATCATATGTCATATAGATCGTCTTAATCCCATTATCCGTTCTCGAGATACATCTCATTAAGTACCAAATTTTGAAATTCGGTACTTTTGTTCCTCCTTCAAAAAATGATTTTTTATTCAAAATTTTACATTTAGATGTAATTTCTAATGCTTATTACATGCAAACAATAAAAGTTACTAAAAAAAGTTTGATCCCGAAAAATGGTAAGTCATCGAAAATTCCCCTACAAAATAGAAGAATAGTTTACCTCTTTAAATGGTTTTCATTTTAAGTACTTCTTTTTATTAATATAAAAATGTTTTTTAATATGCTAAATAGAAAAAATAAATATTAGTTCCATCTGAATTTTCGTTCTTTAGATAAATCTATTAAAATGAGACTAATCTGAAATGTTGTGACTCTTGGAACCACTTAAAAATGATTCTATTAATCTGAAATTTCACAGATAGATGCAATTTTTAATGATTATTAGGTATAAACAATAAAATTTACCAAAAATGTCTTTTCCCGGAAAAAAGTAAGTCATCGAAAATTCCCCTATATCTTAGAAGAACACTTTACATCTTAATGTGGTTTTCTGTAATTTTTTTATTAAAATAAAAAATGTATTTTAATGTACTGAATAGAAAAAATAAATACTAATTCATCTGAATTTTCGTTCTTGAAATAGTCAATAGAAAGTGAAAGACAATTTAATAAATTTTCTAACACAGTAACATTTTCTAAGTATATAATTGAAGAATTTGTATTATTTTCAGTTACTAAAAATAAAAATTATTATGAAGAATTTATTTTTTCAATCGTAGTCAAAAAATAACAATTTATAAAAGTTATAGAAGAAATTTTTTTAAAATTTTAAAAGTTAAATTAAATTCTTAAAAATATAGTAGAATTAAGATAGGTAGAAAAAATATTTTTTATTTCATTATATGTATTATTTGTGCTGATTTAATAAAAATTTAAAATCAGTACAGTATACGTCTATTATTAAGATATGATGAAAAATTAAAATCAAATTATATCTAGTTTTTTGAGATTTAATAAAATTTTTAGTAAATATCTTTAAATTCGATAGTAGAATAGATTTTTTCCTCTAAATGTTTCTATACCAAAATGATCTAAATTAATTTGTTTCAAAATACCGTAATTTAGCTACACATATTAAAAGTTTTTAAAAAAATGTTTAAAAAATTATGATATAGCGATGCACAGACTTATTTTTTAAAAAAAATGTAAAATTATTTAAAAGTTTTGCTATACTTTGTAAAAATTGCAGATAAATTTACCAGAATTTCTAAGTCGAAACTATCCAGCAAAAAATTTTGAAAGTAAATTTTATATTTTTTTAAAAAAATGGGTAAAAGTACACTGGCCTTATTGTTTTAGTATGTATTTGCCCCCTTTGTATTAGAGGTAAATATATATTAGCCCAATACGGCTAGTGTACTTTTACCCAAAAAATAACCAATACTTTGATTCAAATAAATTTCTAGCTTTTTGCAATCTATCTAAATTTATTTACTACGAAAAGTGTTTAAATTACTATTATTAATTGCAAACAGATTTTACCACCACTTTTTTTATAAGTTATAAAACTCAACACTCTTCAGTTTTTACAACTATTTTATGAAAACAATTTTATTTATATATTTTAAATTTTATTTTATTTTTTTGATACACTACACGTGTAATGTATAACAGTTATTATTCTGATTTGCTTTCAATCTTATAAACGTAAAAAAATATTTTTATCATTTTTAATACATTCAAAATAAGTATTTCAATTTTCACTATACATTTTAAAAAATTTTTTTAAAAAATATACAACAAAAAGCATGCATTAGATTTGTAAAACTACTATTTACTATGTTACTAAAATGCGAAATTATAAGCTTTTTTAACGAGGTGCTATCCTCGGGTGATAAGAAAACGAAATGTATAAAATAAACTTTTTATTAATAGAACTTCGTTACAATATTTTATGTTCAATATCTCACATATAAAGTGAATTTGTCTTGGTATTTATATTGGTTTTTTTAATAACGCCTTCTGGGGGCGTTACATCCCCTTTTCAGCTACTTCGTAGCGATCTGGGAATTTTATTTGTTAAACAATAGGTAGACGAAGTTAGTAATAATGTTTCTGGTATTTGATATTTGATTTTTCTTTAATAATCCTACTGTTTTTTCTTTGGCAATAGCCAGAAGATAGACATATATTATTAATTTGGTATTTGATCATTGATATTTTAATCCATCAATGCTTTATTTTGTAATCATCAAAAGTTGTTTTGTTTTTTTTGTATATATATATAAGGCGTTAAGAATTATTCTTATTCTTTTTTTAATCATTGTTTTGGTCAGCTACTTTTTTTGACCTGATATTTCTAGCGTTGGATACTAGGAATGGTATTTACTTATTTTGTAAATATTATAATATCAACGTATTAGATATTTTCATATCCTTTAGTGTTGATAACTTTGTCTACACGACATTGTATAACTAAGTACTTTATTTAAAAGATACTTTTTATTTAGTTATTTTAAAATAACTTATTGATATAATTATGTTGCATACTTTTGATTGCATGATTATTTTATCTTTAATTAGATTATGTTTTGTATATGTCTGATACATATGCAAGAATATATGTATATATATATATATTTTTTTTTTTTAACTTTTATTAATTAAAAGTGTCATTTGTTGCAAATTTGCGTGTATGTTCTCCCCTTTTCAGACGTTTAGTCGAAGAAGAGTATAAATACACCAAATTGAGGTAACAAGTACCATTTTTGTTGAAAATAAATTTTAAATTTATCAAAAATCGTTTAATTTGAATAATGTATTTATCAATTGCATGTGTATCCATTTCATATGTGGATACTAGTAAAAATGTCATAATTGAAAGTGTTCAAGTATATTTTTATATTTATATGTGCCGAATGCACAAAAACATTATATAACATGTGAAATTATGTGTTATCAGGAGTTGTAGATAGTGAAGGAATGATTTTCAATCTATCAGTGGTAACTCTTTCTTCTCTACCAGTAATTCTACCAGTACGAGAACATTTTTGAATGATATATGTGTCCGCATGTAAATGCTTAATTATTTTATAAGGACCTTCAAATATATCTTGATTTTTATGTGATGCGTGATTTAATTTTTTATGTAACACACGTTTCATCACAAACATGCCTGGAGAAAGAACTTTTCCTTTTCTCTTAGGCTTTGATTCACTAAATTCGGTACGACCGAATTGTATAATATCTTTCAAACCACTATGGGATGAATTAATTGCAATCTCATCTGAGAATTTATCAGCAGTATTGAGAATAAAATAACAAGGTGGATAACCTGTTGAAGTATGCTTTGTACGATTATAAGCATATGTTAAAGCATATACAGCATCAGTATATGATAAATCAGATTGTGCTCTGATAGCTTCGCGAATTGTACGATTAAATCGTTAAGCGAAAGCATTTGAAGTATGATTATGTGGAGATGACACATAATGATTAACATTAACAGATTTAAGGTAATCTGATACTTTATTACCAATAAAGCCAGATCCTCTATCTGTACGTAATACTTTGGGAAATCCAAAAGTGGAAAAGCACTTCATTAATTGTAGAAGTGTAGTATTTTGATCTTGTCGTTTGGTAACAGCAGTATACACAAAACGACTATATTCATCTATTATCACTAACACGTGAAGATGATCTTCAAGTTGTATATAATCAGCATTTAAAGTTTCCCAAATACCTTCAGGTTTAGGGATTGTTTTAGTATTGGTAGCTGCTAAATTAGAGGGTTGGTGTTTCACTTTCCAACATACCTCACAGTCTTGCCAAATACGTTTCATGTCTTCAAGCATCTTAGGCCAGAAGAATATAAGACAGAATTTATCTGCTAGTTTATCGAAACCAAAATGTTGTCCTATTAAAGGATGGCTATGGAATCGTCTCAACAACTCTTCCCTTAGCACCTTAGGAACAAAAACACGTCGTTTACCTCTGTAAAAGACATTGATATCACCATCTTTAATGACATCCTTTTCTTTTTCATTAAGAAAGTTATGAAATTTACTTATAACATATGGAGTATTCATTGGATTCTCCATTATAGGAAATACGTCTTCAAAGAGACCTTCCTTCAGAAGAACGGCATTAAATTCCGTCCTACTAAGATAATCGGCAACATGATTATCTTCCCCTTTAAGATATACGATTGTGATATCGTATTCCATTATAGCCATCTGGTATCGTTGAAGAATACCAGTCAACTCTTTATTTTTAAGTAAAGCCAACAATGGCTTGTGATCGGTAACTACTTTAGTATGTTTACCATAAATATATGGTCTAAATTGCCGTAAAGCATAAACTAGACCCAAAGCTTCCAATTTAATTATTGGATAATTTTTCTCTGCAGGTTTCAGAGATCTCGAAGCAAAGGCAATTGGTTTATCCTTTTGCGTAAGAGCTGCACCTAAGCCTTGAAATGAAGCGTCGGTGTATATGGTATATGGTGCCGTATGGTCCGGAGGAGCCAATACTGCAGCATTTATTAGTGCCTGTTTTAAGGCTTGGAAAGCATAAGCTTGTTCTGATGTCCAAGAATATGAGTTAATAACTCTATATAATGGTTCAGCCAATGCTGAAAAATTTTTAATGTGTCTTCTAAAATACGACACAGCACCAAGAAAAGATTTAATCTCTTTTTCTGTTTTTGGTTCACGTTTATCCGTGATAGCCTTAACCTTATCAGGGTTAGGATGGATACCATCAAAATCAATGATGTATCCTAAATATTGAGCATTCTTTTGCCCAAATTGACATTTATTTAAAGTAATTTTCATGTTATATTCTGCTATACGTGACAGAATATTATTAATATTGTGGATATGAGATTCCTCATCTTGAGAACAAGTGAGAATATCATCCAAGTAGATATAGCAATCTGGTATGTTGCTTAGGACTTTGTCCATTATATCTTGAAACTTATCTGGAGATCCAGTAAGTCCCATAGGCATTACCTTATATTGGTAAATTCCTCTATGTGTAACAAAAGCAGCAATACGCCTGCTATGTTCATCAAGAGGTATTTGATGAAATCCTTGTTTCAAATCAAATACGCTGTAGTACTTATGACCACTAGCTTCTTCAGTCAATCTATCTATCCGTGGGATAAGATGTGACTGTTGTTTTATGAGCTTATTAATAGCTCTAAAATCGACGACAAAACGCCATTTCATGTCTTTCTTTCGTACTAATACGACTCTAGAAAGGTAAGGAGATCGACTGTGTTCGATCATCCCCTTTTCAAGCATGTCTTCGACCTGCTTATCAATTTCAATCTCAATCTCTCTCGACCTACGACCAGGCCGAATACGTTGAGGTAATTCAGATGTGGCTAACTCAATATTGAGACGCTCATCACCATTATAAAGACCAGCATTTCCATCATATTCGAAAAATGCGGTACGATTATTCCATATAATATCTTGTAACACCTCTTTCGTCTTCGGAGAAAGAGTACAATTTGTCCAAGAAATGGAATCCATTAGTTGCTCTCTAGTAAGAGGAGCATGACTCTCTGGATAGTTGGGTAAGGAATCTTCCCAAGCGGCATCTTCTGGGATTATTTCATCACCAGAGATCCGTATAGTATTATCATCTACTTCTTCAATAGAATGTAGATTACCAATTTCAGTATTAGCGGGTATTAATACAGTATTTGATCCATGATTTTGAAGAATCACGGCAAATTTATTATCAATTACGGGACCTGTCTGATAGTAGGTCATAATGTGATCACTACCCTTCCAACGAGGGTTACTCACAAATAAACAATTAATTTTTTCATGGGATGGAATTGCATGTACATCGGCATGAATTACTTTTGTTGTTCTAGGAGGAACACGTACCTTAGAAGCCGTCTTGACGGGTACGTTGGTAATAGATGGCATACTATGATTAAATCGAATAGTTAGTTCATCACCAAAAATTCGATGTAATCCAGGGATACCAATAATTATATCATATGATAACTTGTCCACTATGTGAAATTCAAGTTGTTCTCGTTTATTATTTGCTTCTACATAAATTCTAGAAGCCCCGCTAAAAACGAGTTTGTCATTATTTGCTACTGTTGCAGCTTTTAACGATGGTTTTACCATAGTTTTATGTGTACTAGGTATGAGATTAAATGCATCTTGACTAATGACATTTAAGGAAGCACCAGTATCAACAAGTGCATCGAATTTATTTGATCCGATATTAATCGAAATCACAGGTAATTTTACCATTGAATCAGAATTACGAATATTCTGTATTACCCCATAACGGGATACTCGAATAGGAGTTCTTGTAAGCGGTCGTGCTTCAGAAATCGTTCTTAATTGATGAGTGTATGGGATCTCATTGTTAGAAGAAGAACCATAACGTTTTCTCAAAGTTTCAGCAGTTTTATTAAAACCGTATTTAACCAAAATTGCAGTGATTAATGTTAATGCACTAGCAATAGAATTAGGCATTTCTGTTATTGCCTCATCAACATGTAGTTGATATATTTTTTTAGCCCATTCGATCATGGACAATCCCTTCTCTGATTTGTTATCAGTAGTGGGAATATTGTTTAGACACGGCGATGAGGATGCTCGTGATTTTATCACAGCAATCTGTGATTCACAACGAGTAAGCTCCGTACGTGTTAAATCAGTTAGACTTTGTGTCTTAATTAATTGTAGATGGCATTGTGCCTCTTTATTAGTACATTCGTTTAACGCATGTACATTGGATGATGAATTTTGCTCTTGCTCGTCATCATTCTCTAATTCGGTATTCTCTAATTGAGAAATACGATTATTTATTGCAGCTAACTGTTCGGTTAGAGCAGCTTCCTGGTTTTTATAAACCTGTATTTGGGATTCATGAGAATCTATTAATGTTGTAGCTTCGGATAATTTATTGTCCTTATCCTCAAGTGCTATATTAAGACGATTAACGTCTGATTTTAACTCATCTAAATCTTTAAGACAAGTATCCTTATCTATATTACAAGATTTTAAAGCTTTACTAGCTTTATCACGTTCTCCACGTAACGCGTTATTTGCCGTCTTTAGCTTATTGAGTTTGGTGTTACAATCCTCAATCTCACTATTAAGACGTTTTATTTCATCCTTCCAGTTGTCTTCACATTCCTGGCGGATTCTATTTTCATCAGTCAAAGCATTAGAGACTGTTTTTATGTCTTCGGAAAGGGATTTGGCCGATTCCTCAGTCATTGATCGCAAAGCCGTCCGATGACGATCTTCAGAATCACGAAGTTGCTCGGAAAGCATGTTATTTGCTCGCCTTATTCGTTCTATTTCCGATCGTAGGTCAGATATAGTACTTGTACTCTCTTTTAAGAGAGTCTTCGTCTTTTCTAATTCTTCTTCACAGGTTTTCAATGAAGATTTAATTTTCTGATAACCAGATGTGGTTGATGATACTTTTAAACTATCAACAGATGCAGCTTTTAAGGCAGCATCATTATTAGATTTTGTTGCTTTCGAAGGAACACTAACATCCGTTGGTGCCTTAATCTTTGAAGCAGAAACATTTGTACCGTGTGAAACAATTTGTACAATATGTGGTCGCTCTGTTAACATCACAACAGGCGCCTTAGTCGATGAGACTATTTTGCTAGGATGAGGATCCATAGGTACTGTCTGTGAAACAGAACTAAGTTTATCACATCCAGCTTCATACATAGCATGCTTAGCTCGTATGTTCTTTAAAGAGGTATCAACATTATGTGTACCTGTTGAAACTTCTTCCGCGAAAGTTTCATTGCGTCCTGATAAATGGACAAGGTGGCTTCCAGTACAGGAAAATGCTGGAGCCTTTTTATCAAAGTAATGTTCGACATTACTGTCGGGGTCTACAAAGACGTTGCCAAGGCGATAGCCACTAGCAAACACGTCTAAAGCTACACATTTGGTATCAACAGATACTAATGTAACTTGTTTTGCCTTTTTAGCGTCATAGATGTTCTGAAGATACAATCTAGGAAATTCAGAAGGTGCAAATCGACAAATACCAAGGGGTTGACAACCACCGAATGGTATAAGCATACATATCATTAACATACAGATTGTTAATGTATTTAGTTTAAAATCATTGATCAAATTTTTGATCTCTTTAATAGAATGCATTATTACATTCATCTCGCCATCATTGTGGCATTCAGCATGCGTAGGTTCAATTGTATGAACCTTACCATGTTTTTGAGGTTTAGTTTTTATTCTATTTTTATTATAACCAGATGATTGGTTATTACTAGGTTTATAGTTCATACCAGAACTAGTATTATTATATGAAGTTACAGGCTTATTAGCCGGTTGCGATGAGGAATATCGTGATTGATGTCCTTTATTAGTATGTGTACCAGATGATGACTGGTGATTATTTTTATTATAACCGCTAGAGTTATTTTTTATAAATGGTTTCTTTGTATTATCAAATTTCAAATTCGATTGTTTATTGTTGGACACATTATTATGTTTATTTATGTGTTTGTTATTATGTTTATAACTATTGTTATGATTATTATTAACTTTCTGTGAAGCTTTATTTAATTTAGATTGGAAACGTAGCTGTGTGTCTACGTATGTGGCTATGAATTCATCATATTGCAATTCATAAAGATTTTTTGTGGAATTATTTTCCCGGAGGATTGGATGTAATCCTCTTGTGAATAAGTAAAATTGTTCACGTCTCAGATCAGGTTTATCCTTCAGGAACTCTGAAGGCTGATTAGTAGCAAATCTTCTACGAAGATAATCATTAAATTTCTTGGCGAATGTGGAAACATCCATAGCATTCTCCATTGGTGGACGAGCATTAAATTGCTCTAGGCGATTCATGCCTTGACTTTCAAGTACCAACTTGATGTCGTTTAAGATTTCAGACAATGTGAAATCATATTGTTTATGTCCTTTAGTAGCATCGGACTTTCTCTCGACAGCTATGTGTCGAGCATGTGCTATTTTACTATCTCTTGGTATAAGATAGTCAATGTGACGTCCGGCTATGCGATCAAGCATAGGGATTTCGTCATCAGTGATGGCTAATTGTCTTATAGCCGTCATGCAATCACTTATAAAAAGTGTAAAGCTAGTAAGGGACTTACCCTTAAACTGATAAAAGGCCCCATGCGATTTCGCACGGAGGACCATATCAAACAAAGCATTATAGCTTCTTGTTGAACCCAGATTGTCACTAACTTGTGCACGTACATCTGGTAAATCGACGATGGCATCAGAACCCAAATCTTGTAATAGTTTGGTCATTCTGGCCTTCTGTCTTTGAAGTAAACCATCATAGTCACTGGGACTATATTTTAAGGTTTCAATTTGATCACTTTTAAGTTCATCAAGTATTAATTTGACAACGTTGTCAAGATCGACTTGTCTTTTAGTTCTGTTCAACGGAATTGTAGATTCCATTGCAGATTTAGACGCTACCGGATTGGTAATCTTATTGATCAAGTTATTGAAACTAGATCTTATTTTGCTACCTTTATTAGAAGAAGCAAAAACATTGGTGCCTTCGAGACTATCTCCATATGGTGGCGCACTTGCCTTTGGAGATGTCATTGAGGACATTAAAGTTTGCCTGGCTTCCTCGGAGAGGCCTGGCTCGGCTCGTAAGTGAGCAAAAAGAGGGTGCTGGGCATCCTTGGAGAGGCCTAGCTCGGCTCGTGAATGAGCAAGAAATGGGTGCCGGGCATCCTTGGAGAGGCCTAGCTCGGCTCGTGAATGAGCAAGAAAGGGGTGCTGGGCATCCTTGGAGAGGCCTAGCTCGGCTTGTTTAAAAGCATTGAAGAGTGGTACTCCAGGTACCAAATCGTTTGAATCATTACCCAAACGATTGTTTGCCTTTACCGGCGTGCTGCTACTACGAAGAGACATGAGTGAACGGTTATGATGCAGAAATGCACAATTGAATGATAATTTTTGTATGAATGTCGCTTATTTATCCTCTATATTTTTTTTTCCGAAAAGAGGCTGGATTTGTCTAAAAATGTAATTATCAATGTAAAACAAGTTACATTGAATTAAAATAATTGTCTAAGTATTAAGGCCATTCGTAATTGTGTTTTTTACGATTGTAAATAGGCGCATTATAATAGATCAAATTGTTAAAATTTTTTTCTAAAAATTAATTGTAAAGTAGTAAGGTTGTTCATAATTGCATATTTCTATACAATTTCGTTAACAACCATTATTATAGTATTAGTATGTCATTTTTTGTTGCATTCAACAAAAAATGATTGTATAGAACTAACCTGTTTATGTTGAATTGAATTGTCATTCATTTTTTATTTGAATCACTTGCATCGATGAATCGTGCAAGGCTGCGACATGGTTCGGTGGAACCTCCATATAAGCTTTTTTAACGAGGTGCTATCCTCGGGTGATAAGAAAACGAAATGTATAAAATAAACTTTTTATTAATAGAACTTCGTTACAATATTTTATGTTCAATATCTCACATATAAAGTGAATTTGTCTTGGTATTTATATTGGTTTTTTTAATAACGCCTTCTGGGGGCGTTACAAAATGATAAAATAATAATCTCCAAAATTAGATCATTTTAAGTTAAATAACTGTGAAATATTTATGATCAACCTCAAAAATTATAATGTTTAAAAAAATTAACGAAACTTTAAACTAATATGTATTATAAATTTTTATTATATTCAACAATTGAAAACTTGCATTTTAATACTAATTAGAAGTTAAACGTAAACATTCTCTTTAATTTTCTATTTCAATAATAAAAATTTGGAAAAAGTTACTCAAATTTAGAATCTCAAATGTGTTTAAATCTATGGAGATGTGTAATGAAACGATTTAGATAAAATGTATTCTATAAATTTTTAACATTTAATAACCTATGTAATTTTAATAAAAAATATTAGTGTTATAAAATACGAAAATATTACTTAGAATATTACAACTGCGTTATTACAGAACAAAAGATTTTCTCTTTTTTTAGAATTCTAAATATTTAAAAAAAAGTAAGCCCTGGGGGCAGGCAGTGACGAGCGAAGCGAGGCTGCTGCTTGTGAAACAAAATTGTAATTATTAAGATAAATAATTAAATTTTTATGAAACTTTTAATCAACTTGTGATCAACATATCCACTAAAAAATTTACAAATTCCTTGACGAACATATTCTATAAATATTATTATTAAGGCACTTATTCCAAAGTGTGAAAAAAAAAGAAAATTACTTATTAAATAATACATACATGGTATATTTATTAAATCCAAAAAATATATATATTTCAGATAAACAATAGAATTATAAATAAACTTAAATGCTTGAGTTAAATATGTAAGAATTGCAGTTAGTGGTTGGCATAATATAGACAAAATACCTTGTAGTGTTATGTTAGTTAAAATTAATCTTTCCCTTTTGATAAAGTTAAATTCAGGTTCTCTCCTACTACGTTTTTTAAGAAAATCAAATGCCACAAAGTTAAGAATAAGTGCAAAAACAAGCGATAATAATATTACAGCTGTTCTTATAAAATGAATAATTTTGTTTTGACTAAAAATGTGTTTACCACAGAAACTACTTTCAACAATAACTGAGTTTAAAAATAAAATATGGATAATTTCAAATAATGATGAAAAATTAAGTATAAACAAAAGTATACAATTAATGTCAATACATATTTTTATATTGAAATCAATCAACATAACACGATATAGAGAAAAAATTGCTTGTATTGTAGCTATTGAAGTAATTAAAATATACTTGAGATGATGAATTATAATGGATGTTTAAGTGTAAATTCCTTTAACAAAAATGACACCAAAAATATACCAATTACAGATTATGAATGTTGAAACTTCCTTTTGTTCCATCACTTATACTTCAAAGATCCTCAATTTCAATCCTTTCTCTATTAAACAAAATAGCTTTTAGATTAGCGATATTATCTAAATCCAAAGAACAATTTGGTTTATAGAACAATTCACCATAAGCATATGTAGTAGAAACTATGCATTCATCTTCAAATGATTTATATATTTCAGGCTTAATAATTTCTCCAAAAAGATATATATAAGTATATTCCAATGTTCCACTTGAATTTTTATTTTTATATATAGCACCCTCATTATGCATAATAGAATTTTCTTTTGATTATCATTTGTTCTTCGGAGAGCTTGGACTTCAATCTTTTCATTATTATGAGATATAGTCTAAAGTCGAGAAATACCATCTGTGCTCTTAGAACAATTTGCATCAAAATATAACTCTTCATAAACATATCCTACAGCAAAGAAGATTTTATTTTTCATACTCAAATTTATTCCAAAAATTACATTTCTATTAATATCTATAATTCTGAATACTCCTCAAACTTCTCATCCCAAATCAAGAATGGCATAAATTTACAACTACCAACAATAATTGCATTTTTAGAGAATTTTAATATACGTGAAGTCTTTCTATCTCTCAAGAACTTTTCATATATCTCATTAATCTTCTTAATATCAAATGATTTATCATTATACATATCGTAAATTATTCTCAATTTCTCCCCACATTCCCGTGAAACAATCTTCTTAATTCTCGTTAAAATTTTAAACAAAAAACAAATTAAAATCTCTCCAATATCTGTATGATAGTTTCCATCAGCAAGCAAATCCAACAAAGCTAAATGCACATCAGGTGATGGTACTTTAACTAATGACATGAGAGCATTCTCATACACATTATCATCAAAATACTTATACAAATATTTTAGAAATTCATAACAAGACCTTATATTTGCTTGGCTTCAACAATATTATATGTAACTAGGATACAATTTCTTACTGTTGTTATATTTATTGTGTTTATATTATAGCTAGATATGTAAATGAATCATCCAGTTTAAAATGTTTCTCAAAATATTCACACAACTCCTCTTTGCCACATTCATTGAGAGATTTTTGAAGAATTTGTACTTTTATTGTTTGATCTTCCGTTTCCTCAAATTTTTTTTATATAGTAGTTTAGTGATACACTTTGACCATCACTTGATTCCTTCCTTGTTAATGATAAATTTTCAATTGTAGAAGATATTTTTAAATATATTAAGTAGTTGTATTTGCTATTTTTTGAAAAGTGTCATTCATCTAAAATCTTTGCAATTATTGATTTAAAAATTGAGAATTTCATTGTAAGTGCAAACTTCTTTGTTCTATCAACAAATATTCCAGATGCCACAGATCCAAAAACTCCATCAACGACCACTAATTCAGCACATGCTCCAGAGAATGACGATTTGTATTCACTTGAACAAAGAATATCGTTAATTTTTATGTATGAAGTATTAAACATTTCAATACCACCTCCTAGAATAAAAACAATAATGAGGTATTGGATATTTGTAAATGTCTCTTTCATTCCCTTCCAATATGACATTTCTTTTTTGACTGAGGTAGCAGAAGATGGGAACAATGGGGCATTTCTGTGAACAAAGACAAATGTTATTATCATTCCGATGACTGCCGGTATTCCATCAATAAATATTGTCAACTTTACATCTTCAGGTGAAGAGACAATTGCTAGTGAAACAATATTAACAAGCATAACTCCTAATGGATTAGCCATAATACCGATTGTTGTTTCAAGATTACGTTGATTTGATGGAAACCAGACAGAAGATACTTTAAGTGGTGTAAACACAATCCATGGGTATTCATTTGCTCCTAGTGCAGTACCAAAATATACACTGTAAGCTTTGTATTCTCCTATAAAATATGAAACAATTCTAATAAGACTTCCAATACCATTACATCCATTTGCTATCCAAATTGAATTTTTTAGTCCTACTTTATCTGATAAAGGTATAGCAATCAATTCAAATGGTATAGTAGTAGCAATAAAAATTCCTGACAGTATAGCATCAGTGTATTATTTCCATAATACTGATTTGTTATGGTACTAATTGATTCAGAACAAATCCAATTATAAGTATTTGTAAGATTTGCCATAGCTACAGAAAGTAATACAATCCAGCGAACTTTTTAAGTTCTTAAAAGTTAACAATATATGATAAATATATAGTCAAACATACCTTAATTCGACCCTTGATTTTACTGGAACATCTTCTATCATTGTTCCTAGTGCTTGCTTGGCTTTATTGCTTGTCAAAAGAGTTACAGAATTGTTTGGCCTTTCTAGTGTTGAATTTGTTTCCTCATCCTTAGTCGTTATTCTAAAATTTCAAAAAAAAAAATAAATTGAAATATTGAATCAATTTTACTACAAAGAAAAGACAATATTTTATTTACTGTTATATAAAATTAGACTATAATAAATTTATAAAACACAGAGTTTGTTAAACATGATTTTCACAAAGATAGTGAAGAATCTATATATCAATTGTTTATAATATACAATTATTTTTTTGTTTTTGATAACTAAAGTAATGAAATGTAGTGAAAAGAAAAGATTTTATCACTTATACATGAAAATGAGATAATTAATTAACTAATAGCATATATGTATACTGGCCTTATTTTTGTGGAGGCTAGTGTCACTTATATATATGGTATATATGTACACTAGCCTAGACGGCTAGTATTACTTGTATATATTACACTAGCCTCGTCTCCTTTTCGACGAGGCTAGTTTACACATACCCGATGAACGAAGATAAAGACTTGCAGCAAAGGAAATTAAAGTAAAAGCTATCAAAGGAGAAGTAACGATGGTAACTTTGATCTATGAAATTATGAAGGTTATTGGAAAAATTGGATCTTGATATTTTGTAAATTACATTAGTACATATTAAAAAGGATATATTCGAAGAATGGTAACAAATTTTTCACCACCAAATGAAATATGTAATAAAACTTATTGTGAAATAAAAGTTTCTTTACATATTCGCGTTTATACACATTTTAAAAGAAAATTATAATTTAAAAAAAATACGATAAAAAAATTTATTGGTTAATTTAATATTATGTACAATATAAACAATACAATAAAAATAATTTGATTTAGTCTTTTTCTTCATCAACTCTTTTTTGTTTTCTTTTAAACCATCTTGACAATTTCAAGGCTGTGACTTTTTTTTCCTCACTTCGTTTAGAAATTTTGTTTAATGTTGCTGCATATTCTTTCAGCAACGATCTTGAGGGACTCTTTTTACCATGTTCTTTGAGCCATCTCTCCAGGTATACTAACTCCACTCCTCTGTACCTTATTGTGTTAGCCTCAGGTGTAGATCTCCTTCTTAGTGTATTTGATAGCGTGGTGCTCATTGTTGAGTTACCGTTTGTTGATCTGTCATGAATAAAGGATACAATTTCTATTTCCTCCATTCCTTTCTTTTTCATATATTTATAGTTTTTTCTAAAATAAATAAAAAAATTATTTAAAAAGACTTCCAAACTTACATTGGTATTGATAATTCTACTTCAATTTCATCTTTAGTTGGTAATTTTACAGAACCAACTACTGCATCTACATTGGGAAAATATGCTCCAATTCCCCACTCAGAATATTCTTCAATAACTAAAAAAATACATAAAGTTAATGTAGGAAAAATTACCTTTTGAGTAGTTGCTATCTAAATCTCCAAGATCGAGATCCTCCAGAATTGTCTTGTATAGATCCTTGACAAGTGTACTTGATGGTATTATGACATATTTCACGATTCGTGAGTTAAGTAGACACATAATACCTGGCCTGATAATCACCTTGACGACCACCGAATCCTCCATATCAGATTGGTTTGATGACTAAAATTTAAAGAGATATATTATTTAAAAAATAAAAACTTACTTTATATTGACTAATCTTTATGTAATAATAACAACCAAACAGTCTTTGCTTATATATATCATTAATGTATCGGTTCTATCAACTTCTAGAAGCTTGTAGAAATTCTTTTTTGCCTTAAATCTATTAACATGTCAAACATAACAATGATGATATATACTGAAACAATCTTTAGATCAAAGAGCATATAAAGACCATGGGTAATAGCCTTTTTTCACGTGTAAGAAAAGTATTAGTTTTTTGTTAATACTTACATGTAAAAGATAACTTTAAAATATTAAGGTAAACTTTATGATATATAAATATTCTAAATATAATTGTTTTATAACATAAAAAATTTCAGAAAAAATGTTTATTTATCTATAAATATCCTAGTGTTTGAAATGGGCAAACATCTCCGAGTATAATACAACAAAAATCGCCCTAGATATTTTTCACTCTAAAAATCGGTGTTTTCAAATCCAACAAGTATACATCTCACAGGGATAGTAAATTCTGAGTATGTGTAATCCAATAGACCAAAGTTAATGGAATATGTTTTGGGTACAAATCTTGAGGTCCAGTTTTAGATAATTGTTGGCTAGAAATATTTTTCATAAATAATCTTAAAAATAAAATTATTTAAAATTTTTATATACATTAATATACATAAACATAATATACACTTAAAATACAATTTAAAAAAATATAATACCTTATGGTTGAAGCAAAAAAGATAATTCTTCTTTCAAACATCTAATTCTGAAGCCTTTTTCAATTAAAAGTTAGAAGACATCTTCAAAAGCAGAAAATTTACAAAGCAAATACTTCATATAATATTCCTTACTCCAGCCAACAGACTCCAAACCTCTAAAGAAACTTCTCTTCAGGCTTTCTCTACTTCCATACTTTGATTCTAGTTTTAATAAGAGATTCAAAATGATAGGAGACAAAGTCAATCTTGTAGCTTCATCTGCATACTTAAGAATGGTTTCCCGAAATCTATCAAAACTGGGATAAGGAGGATAGTTTGATATACCCTCATTCAATTCCTTCTTAAACAACAGATATTCATTGTAGATAATAGCCATCATCTCAGGTAATTTAGATACATCCAAAGATTCAATAAATGAGTTATCAATCTGGGTTGTTCTATGTTTTCCGCATCTCCGTAGGTAGACCATAAGTAAATTTACAAATTTAGGATATTTCTTTACAGATGTAACAACAAAGTTATCATAAGCAGGCCCGTATTCTTCATTCTTCTTTTCATAGTGATATGCGTATATCTCTTCCTGTAGTAGAAATAATTCTTCACACTTCTCTATCCTTTCACGTGAATGCATAGTTTGTATGTATTCAAGAATGGTTAAGGAAGCATTGACGTTACAGAATTTTTGATATTGCAATATCATCGTAAGTCCGGAAGTATACATCAAGTCATCTAGTCTCCAATCACAAAAGAATTTGTGATTTATTCTTGAATCATCGTGTAATGAATAAATTTTTCGCCCAGCCAAGTTAATTAGTTGAGAGTAGTCATTCGATTCAGCATAGATAGATTCAAGTGAATTATTCATTAGGAAGAAAGATAATTCATTCACTAGTTTCTTCTTGGTAAACGATCTTCTACAATAGTTGTACATAGCTTTTTGGAGCAACAATTCCTCTCGGTGACTAGATATTGGTTCATATATCTTGAACAGTGTACCTATGTCAATCTTATCCAAGTCGAGATATTTCTGATCCATGAATTGGGAATCGTAAAGGAGATCATCAATGAAAGTTATCAACTTGTTGTTTTTCCCTTCTGTACCGTCATCCAATGTAGTGTCAATAAAGTTTTCTTTTAGTTTCTTAGCAAATTTTGCGCTTTTCCTGCCATCTAATGCTAAATTCTTCCCATATCTTACAATTGCTTTGTAGATTCCAAAATCCAGTTTTTCATATACATCTGCTACATCATAGTCATTCTGTTTTCCCAAGAATTTAAAGACTCTTTCAATAAAGCACAAAGATTCATATGTAGGATGGGTATCGATATTCATCGTATCAATTACATCATACAATGCATGAATATCAGGATCACAAGGAGCTCCTGTGGTTTTGTCGATATTCACTCTAAATACCTTCAAAATTTCACGTAGAAGATATTCCTTTGCCTTATCAGAGAAATCAAAAAATGGTATAGCTGACATCTTTTTCGAAATTGACAGCATTGTCCTTATCACCGTTAGAATAATAGTTATCTCCACATTGGAAGTGGTAGTACTTTTCTCTTATCTGCTCCACAGTAACCCAAATATTAGGCATAGGATGATTAGCCTTATGTGCCAATAGAAAATAATCATCTTCCTCTTTTATATACTCATTATCACATGGAGTATCTTGAAGGTTTTCACTAGACGTAGTCTCTTGATCCATACTACCTCTAACTTGACTACTGGTTTCACATAAATTATTTTGATTGGCATCTAAAATGTTTTACGTAAAATGGAAGAAATTGCATATACTTACCTGAAACTCCTCTTTCATTACCAGAAGAAGTATTTACAACATTAGAGCTTGTCAACATAGGAACATTGACCTGTCCACCATCTTTGACATCCTTGCTCCGAAACTCTTTGTCACCCTTTAGGCTATCAGAATGCTCGTGGTAACCAATTCCTCCATCCGACAGCGCCTTTGAAACCAGCTTTAGAACATGGACACTTACAAAATGAGGTGAAATGTTTCAGAAGTTCTTTAAACGACTGTCCTTCCAAACTTTTTGGTCTAGAATAATTGAACTCCACGAAAGAAGATACCATAGAAATAGCAATCTCGCTGTATCCAAAATGAAAATGCAATTTGATAATCCTAACAAGCAAATCAGCTAGAAACATCTCCTTCCCAGGCTCCGGTTTATGTGTTACAATCTCACCACGCAAAAAACTTTGCCAATGTCCTGTAACAATCAACCATCACACGAATACATACACGAACGGAAAATCTTGAGAAGTCAAAAAGTGTCATATCCATAATAGCCTTCCATAAACTTAATCTGTTTGGATACTGAATGAGGTACATCTCCCACTGCTTGATTGTTTTATTGTAGTCTCCCAGAGCACATAACCATTTTAGTTTTTCTATCTCCAATTCAACACATTTACTGCCAATATTCTTCATTGCCTTCTCGATTATTGATAACTTTATTTCACAAGAAACATTCACTGGATCTCCTTTGAATTTTGATTCTTTATCTTGAAGCTTAAGAAACTTCAACCATAATTCCAGGTCACCCGGATTACTATCAATGAGATTCTTCAGTGAATTACGCTCTGATCTTAGTACCATCTCTTGAGCTTCCCTTTCCCTGAGAAGAGATTCCTTCACCTGTTTTTTGCGACCCTTGAAGGAGTATTTTTTAGTTGAGTATTTACACTATTTACATAATGTCCTGAATCATCAAAGCCTGATACACATTTATTGTCGTGAAGACTAACTCTTGGTACTTTTGAATTATCAAAATTTGAATGATGCGCACTTTTTACAACAGACTCTTCATTCGTCAAAGGTTTGTCCTTCTTCTTATGACGTTCCATCCTTCTATCATTATCTTCATCACCAGAGTAAGAAGAATGTTTCTTCCTATCTTTCCTTCTCTTTTCTTTCTTCAATTTCTTCTTCAGTCTCCTTTCCTCCTTTTTCTTTTTCCTCCTATATCTTTCCGAGCTGTCACTATCAGACGGAGATTGCGAACTATTACTACCTTTGACTTTTGAATCCTTGTTGTCATCGATCAAATTAGATGAGATAGCTTCAATAAAACCTTTTTGGGTTGACTTTTCAATTTCGTGATCTGATTTGCTATCTCCTTCACTGTCACCGTATCCAGGAAACAAGGACATTCTGTAAAATATGAAAAAATTAGTAATAGTAAAAAATACTTTTTGGGATAAATTAAAAATAACAATATGATAAAGTAAAAAAATCGCAGAAAAACGTTATAATTAAAATGGATACAAATTACTTTACGAAGCAATGGGACGCCATACCAGAAAGAAAAGGGTGGTTCGTCATAATATCATTGTCTTTAGAAACGAAGTCTAGAAAAAATCTTTTAATATAGTACATATAGAAATTATGATAAGTTTCTTTGTTGAGGACTTTTATTTCATACTAAATTAATGGATGATGAAAAAAAAACAATGAAGTAGAAAAGTCTCCAAAGATGTATTGAAAATAGTGATTAACAGAAAGCATTGCTATTCTCCAATATTCTGGTCTCTTGCTACTTCATTGCAGTGAGATTGATATATCCATTTTGAATCCTTGTAATTTCAAAAGTGCTATCAGTAAAGCTTCAAGCAACACATTTTCCTCCTTAAACTTTTGATATAATACTTGGGAATTTGCACAGTAGTCGAATTAAGATTAATGTGCATACTCACCTTTCTGAATGCAATTGGTATCTCCAAGTGTCGTATGTATTATAATTTTAAGTACAATGAATCGTTCATTGGTAAATCTTCGTCCTAGTTGTTTATATTTTTCTAGAACAATGTGCTTGTTTTCAATCGTCCCTACAATACGCAAGAAGAAAATGTTATAATATCATGTTCCATATTGCGAAATGAAGTTTTCAAATGGTATTTGACACCAATCTTACCTACATTGCATAATCTGCTATACTTTCTTATATAAAAATACATTTTCTTGAGACTTTTGTTTGTACAATAAATATGGTATTCTGAATAGGTAATAATTGATAAAGTATACTGGAACATGGGGGAAGCTATATTCTTTGGTGACGTTAACTAAAGAATTCTTTTCTTTCATCATGCGTGTAAATTTGTAGTTGTGAATAATTGTAGTCAACTACATTTCTTTGTGCTTCTGTAGGGTGGGACAACCCGCCCTCTGATAAATAGTATAAAAGAAAGACATTTATATAATTTTTTTAGAATAATCATTAGAGATCTTAATAAATAAATTATTATATTCTATTCATCTTGATATTAAACGTATTACACTTCAGAATAAGTCTGGGACGATAGTGTGAAAATACTACGATTCAAATAATGTAGCTTTAATGAAACTTCCTCTACTAACATAGGCAGGAGCTTTTAGAAACCCACTACCTTAGTAACTAATTACAATAAAAACATATCCGGTAAAGTCTTACTAGTGTCTTTGGTAACAAAGTTAGCATTAGAAACTTTCTTAACTCTTGGAGGCTTTTGATTTGTATAATTATAATGGTACAACCCATAATTAAATGTATTTAAGTAGGCGTTAGTGTCATTGTCAGTATTTTATCTTTAAACTACAGCTATACCTTTTAAAATGAATATATTTTCAATTAATATAATCCAAAAAATTTGCAGACATTTAAAATGGATCCTTCAGTGGTACCTATGTACATTCGCCCATACTTCGGAGTCTCAGGTTATCAAGTATCTATTATAAGTTTATTGTCAATACCTCCGAACATTTACTTTTTTTATCGATGTTTTACTTACAGTAAATTCAAGGAAAGACAATTCTTCAAATACATGGTAATGGTTATGTCTTTTGAGTATATTTGTGCCTCCATTTTGCACTTAATATTCTACTCGTATATTTCTATTCATTATTACACCAATAATCAAGTTAATGTTAAGACATGTTCTAAATTGGAGTCAATTCATTATGGTTCTAATAAAATTTTGATTTTGACCTTGCTGTACTTGAATATTATTAGATTCTATAAGATAGCTTATAATAAGAAGCCCAATATAATTGTCATGGTACTAATTATATTATTTACTATGGGTCCATTTGCATATTTAATCATTGTAAAATTTTTTGAAATAGATATTTATTTCGTTCCTAGACAAGGTTGCGGATATGATATATATAGCAAAATATTTTATTATAAATATATCTCTTACGGCTGCATTTTAATGAACCTTATCTATTCTTCACTATCTCTTATAATCAATTATGCGATTTATAGAATAGTTGTTAAGAGGACATCAGTTTCAAATAAAGCAAAAATGAATGATAATAAATCAGTGTTTTGGAGTATTGCGATTCAAAGTTTGTTTCCTTTTGTTATCAAATACCTGCAATAATCTATTATTTTGTTTTCTTAATTATACGTTTGTTTTTACCATCCTCAAATATTATACTTCTAATTTTTTTCAGAAGGAAAAAAAGTTACCGAAATTGAAATTTTTTTGAATCTTCTTTTTTATTCAGGACATTTGTTGTCAATTTTTTTATCATTAGTTGTAATTAAACATTTTAAAATAATGATGCTAAATGATTTTGGATGTAAAAGTATAACTGATTCAATTTCAGTTACCCCAGTTCATGCTAAAAGTAGGTTCTTGTGATGGAAATTTATATTTATACTTGTATTTAAGTTAGCCCGTTATGTTTTTGTTTAACAGAAAATCATGGAAAAGTTTTTTTACACATAAATAATAACTTAGTAATAATAGAGGCCTTATTAAGTGCTTGTTTACGTGATTGTAATCTTTAATATCTATTGGTTTTGTTTGAATGATAATCATAATTATATAGAAAAACTTTGGCATTTTGAAAAACATTTAAAATTTAACAAAATAGTATATAGTGCTTTCTAAGAAGTATTTTTTATGAAATATAAATTATTATTATTTATTCTTTATAGAAAATGAAGAGCGAAAACAAAGTTAATTTAATGTTTTGAAATTGATGTTTATATTTTATACATCAGGACAATGAATACTTGACAAATACAACATAATAAAATGGTGTTTAGAAATTAATTTTAAAGGTAAAAAGATGTACTGCATTCTTTTATAGAAATATTGTTAGATTTTTACTGTTTTTAAATAAACACTATTTTACTATCGTTTTTTGATTTTTATATTGTCCAAGGGGCTGAATGTTTGAAGCAAAATTAAGCATCAAAGTGGTTGTTCTTTAAATAACCATTAATCTATTACTACATAAATATACCACTCAGATAACAAAAATAATTAAGGCACAAATTTAAACGCTCTTTACATGAACCTATAATTAGATATAAGGAGACTGTTAAAAAAATATTAAATTAATGATTCAAATAATATGGCACACAGTATGAGAATGAAAGTTATCCTACAAATTGCTTGTGGTATTCATTTTATAGTAATAATAACATTCCTGAAAATGATATATATACTATACCTTTGACAAAATGTAATAAAAGGCAAAACAGTATATTACATTTCAATCCAAGTGCTTTAAATCTTAAAACAATTTATTAATCAAGAGCGCAGTTAGTAAATTAACTTAAGATCAAAAGTCAAATAAGTATCAAAACGAAGACTATTAAATCTAAAGTTTCAAATCTCAGATCTTGATGACAAAAGCTTATAATTTAATTTTATATGTTTTGCATAAATTAATATAATGTTTTCCAAATATAGTATTTATAAATAGGTATATTTCATACTGGAGTGGTATTTATGCTTACAAATTACTTATAATGAGACAAATTTTGGTTTCTATTCTGTTTGCTATGAAAGCATTAAAAAAAACACTTTTAACAGAAAAAATCATATAAATAGATCTTTTGACTTTATTTTAAGAAAGGATTGTTAATTAATATCAAAATGAGTAAAATTGGAAGAACAATTTAAAATTAAACTACTAAATTATAGTTGAAACCCGTAACATTAACTTTAAAAAATACTTTAATAACTAGTTGGGATGGTGATAATAACATTATTGATCAGAAAAGTGTTTGAAATAAGTTACATTTTAGATTTGGACCTAGATTCTCTTGATGGTGAAGTGAATTATGAGAAAAGTAAAATAAGACAATGTTGATGAAACTTCGTAATTTTTTTGGTCATTTTTTTTGCAAACAGTTATCAAATATTAATCGAAAACATTTGTCAACTGGTGATGTCGAAGATGGGTTTTTATCTCTCTACTTTCCTTTAATTCACTACATTATCAGGCAAATCTAGGACTCCTCCTGAACTATTACTTATTTTAATCTCTTTTTTCTCGATAACTTAATTAACTACTATGCTATTTAGCTAATAAAGTACTTTTTAAGACTAGTAAATTGACTTTACATGCTAATAATAAATCTAGACCTATTAGACCTTGGAATTTCAATTTATTCATATATTTCTTTATATTGGTACCGTTTGCTTTTGATTTGAAGTTAGAAAATTATTTTTAATCTTACAATGTTTACAATACTTTCATAGATAATAAAAGAAACAATTTGCTAGAATTTTTTTAGAGTTTAGTTGTATTTTATATTAAAATTAGTGTTTAATAAGTGACGTAAGTATGCGTGATAAACAAAATGGTATTACTATTTATTTACCATATAAACAACTAAACTTTAATTGTATCACATTTTGGTATATTTTTATTTCTAAGCAAGTAGATAAAAAACTAATTACATTGTCCATTTTATTTTAATCGCAATTATAGTGCATATTATAAAGATTTTTACATAGACATTCATTATATTTCACTGGTGGGCATCAACACAAATTTGTAATTGTTTTGTATTAAAATACTTGTATTTATTAAATTCATATTACAGAACATAAAGGTATCATTCAAATTACATATTTAATATTTCTTTTATATTTCTTATGCAATTTATTTAAAATTATTTTTTATAGCATTATATTAAAAATTTGTTATTAATAAAAAAATAAATTGGTAATAAACCTAGTAAATATTATTTTATTTGACTAGTATTAAGTTATTAAAATAAATACATGACCATATAATTATGAGAAGGTTATTTGAAAATTTTATACTATAATAAATGATATTTTAATAGAGTTTACTTCATTTGAAAAACACTATCCTCGCATATTTGTTTTACGTTTGACTTTTAGCTACTGTTTTATTTGTAACTTTTTTCATTTGATTATTTGCATTTATATTTGAATTTTTGGTAACTATCTTTTTTCCAATACTGTTTGATAAAGGAGCCACTTTTTTATTTTGTATTATTGGAGCATTAACAACACTTGTTGTTACTGTTGAAGATTTTGAGGTTGATGTTGATGTACCTATAGATGAAGTGTTATCAGATTCAATTTTCTTGGTTTTAACTTTTTATAAATGATAAGGTCCAATTACTAAGAGAGAAATAATGGAAACAGAAACTCCAATAATTATCCATGTAGTAAAACTTGATTCATTTGAAAAACTTATTGTAAAATTGGTTTCCTTTATAAATTTTGGTTTTTTTATTGTCAGAAGTTGTGGTATTTATATTTATAACACATTTATATTTGCTATTTGACACCAATGATTTAATATCATAAACTTCTAGATATTTATCTGTTTTCTCATCAAACATTAATAAGTTCGTTTGATAACGTTTTCATAAAAATCATCAAATGTTGGATGTTTCATATCATCTGGAACTGCATGACATCCAACTAAACCATCACTTATTTGCTTTTATCGATGACATAAGTATCTACACAACAGTAATTTTCATCATTTTTAAAATTTTGCACAACCCCATTGATTTTTAAACGCAATGTTGCTCTAATATCTGGTACCAGAAAAGTGGGTTCGTTGAAAATATCATATCCCATAGTATACCTTCCAATTTTATTTTCATATTCATCGTACTCACTTAAGTATCTAAAATTTAATCGTTGTCCAGAATATAATTTTGATTTGGAATTATAAATACTGACTATAGTTTGAATTTGATTTATAATTTTTTTCTGGTGAAAGAACGAGGTGAGCAATGATCGTAGATTAAGAAGATTATCACCTTCTTCGTATGATAATCTGTAATTTGAATTGATTTAGATCTGTATATATAGTATCTTCTTCTGACAAATAGAATTCTTTCCTTTTTTTACCATCTGTATAGCAAGTTATAGACTACGTCAAGTGAAGGCATTAATAACTGTTTTAATTGCCCACATTTCAGTAAATTATTGGCACCATTATTTTGATAGTAAGATATTTTATAGAAATATTTATATTTACTTTCTTTGTTATTTGGGAAATTCATAATATTGCTTGTGTCTGCAATATATTGAACTAGTGAGTTTTTTGAAATCCATCCTTCTTTTGGACATAAACGACATCAAATACATATTTATTAATATATTTAGGAAGCAATTTTAAAATATAAATGTTTTCTCCATTTGATCCTTCTAAACTAACATAAAAATTTTATCAACATTTTTTAAATCCTTTAAAACATCTTCTTCTTCGGAATTATTTTTGTAAAGCATAATTCCAATTCGACAATCATCTAAATTACAGTTAAAAAATTCATAAAGAGCCTCTAAATAAATTCATTATTTTTGTGTCTTGGAATGTATGTGTAACGCAATATATCATTGTTATTAAGTCTAAGATTCATAAAAGGTGCTTCTTGTCTTCCTGCCCAATCAAAATAAAACAATGATGGCACTTTGAATACCAGTACTTCTTTTTTTAAATGTTTTATCAAATATATTAATTTCCATTTCTGTTCCTTTACCGTGAACGTATCTATTTTGTTCTTCTTCAAATTCTATAAGAGCGTAATGCAACGTAAATGATTTATCTTGAAATTCATCACATATTACAAGAGTATATGTATTTATGGTATATACCAAACACAAAAAAAAACGATTTCGACATTGTAAAAATTGACTTAAAACGTAAAAATTTTTACATATATATTTATTAGATTAGTTGTTTTTTTGTGTATTATTGATAACAAATTATATTTTGAATATAGAAATTCTGATTTTGAAATATAATAAAAAAATTTTACTACATGTTTTTCCGATATATTAATTAAATTGTTTTTTCAATTTTGTCACAATATTTTTGGTGCCTTAAAGTAGTCATATTTAGCTAATGCATAGCAAATATCTAGTATATTATTTAGAATACATATTTACATTAATATTAGAAAATTCTCACTCAACTGGTTTCTCAACCATTTGATGAACCAATTTTTTGTCAAAACACCGCTTATTTAAATTAATAATATAAAATTTTTTAATTATCTAGTAATATTATTGTATAATATTATCTTGGTTGTAATAAAGTCTTTTAATATTTTATAGTCTTGCAAAACATTTAAAAAAAAATTCAATACATTAAGATTTTCCGCGAAAAGAAATTTTAAGTTATTTTTTTTCTGATGGAAAATCGTTTTTGTTGCATTTGAATTGATACCATTGAAAACAAAAGGTTGATCAAAAAATACATAATTAAATATAAATATGGGTAAATTTGTGTACATAATCAATAAAATTGTGTGGAAAATGATAAAATGGTCGGAATAAGAATATATAAATGAATTTAATAAAGTATTACTCATTTTGATATAGTCTGAGTTTTTATGGTTAAATAGTTTGTGTTTATTTTACACAATCCTATAAAAATTTTATTAAATTCAAACGCAATGCAATGTCGAATCTAATATTTTATTTTATTTGATTCCTTTTAGATTATTCCAAATACCAATCGACCTATCGAGAACATTATTTTCTTATTCCCTTTATTCCATCGTTCTTTGCTCTTTGGCTCTAGCTACTTTTTTTTAATACACTACCAGTATTTATTTAATTTATTTTATGTTTTAGCTATTGCTTTTTCGGTTCTTTGTGACTTATTTAAGTATTTTTTTCATGTTAATCCATTATTTACATCGTTTTTTTTGTATTCTTGGGACATTCGCAACACCTGTTATTATAGTTGAATGCTTTGATGTCGATTCCGATGAAGAGCTTGACGTACTTATAGATGAACTGCTATTAGATTTCTTTTTTCTTAGTTGTGATTTTTTAAAAATATAAGGCCAATTATTAAAAGAGAAAATAATACCAATAGAGACTCCAAAAATAACCCATATAATAAAACTTGAATCAACAAATTGAATGGTAAATTCAGATTCCGTTATATAATTTAATATACCAATATCAGCAATGCTACTGTTTACATTTAAAATACATTTATATTTTTTGTTTGATACCAATGAATTTATATCATAAACTTTTATATTCGTTTGTTTTTTTCATTAAGCATCAATAAATGTGTTTGATAACGTTTTTCATAAAAATCCTCAAATAGTGGAAGTTTAATATCATCTGGGACTGCATGACATCCAACTAAACCATTATCTATTTTTCTTTTGTCTATTAAATAAGTGTCTATACTTTCAAAGTTATCCTCAATTTTATTTTTATGTTTTTGTACAATTCCATTAATTTTTTAAACGTAGTGTTGCATTGATATTCGGTACTGTGCAGTGGCTATCACATTCATGCAGATATCCTGATTTCCTCTCCAATACTGTGATCAACAATTATTTCTGAATTGAAAAAGTCCATAGGTTTAAATGAAAACGTTGGCCAGAGTAAATCTTAGATTTGTTGTTAAAAATATCAATTATATTTGAGTTAGATTCGTAATTATATTCCGATAAAAAAACACTGAAAATCAAAACGACTTGAATTCAGTAAATTATAACGTAAACACATAATTTTACTATCTGACTTGATTTCCAAATACCGTCCACTTATTCTCCCATCATCACTAGTTCCAACACCTTCAGAATATTTATCACAATCATAACCAACATCAATTGGAGGCAAAAAACATTTGATTAAGCTGACCACACTTTACAAATTTATTAGCAAGATGATTATCGTGACAATAAATTATTTTGTTTATGTAGCGGAAAGGATGATACTTATTTTTTGGAAGATCCAAAATATTGTTTTTATCAACAATGTACTCAGTTGACGAATAGTTTGAAAGCCATTCTTTACCTGGACAAACAGCAACATGAAACGAGTACTTATCATTCAATTTTGGAGATAACTGTATAATAAAATTTTCATTTTATCTATTTTCTCAAAACCAATGTAGAAATAAGAAGCCATTTACAATCATTTCCAAATTTCATAATTCCAATTTCGCAGTATTTTATTGTACAATTTATGATTTTATTTAAAGAGCCATGAGAAATTGCCTTCTTACTGTCTTTTAATATGTAAACTTCATTGTTTATATCTTTGTTATTATGGTAAAAATCTAATAACCACTGAAATTTATAAAAATACTTTTGTAATTATTTTTCAGTAAGGGTACTTAAATACTATTATTGGTGAAATCACAAAATTCATACCAGCAAGTATTTTATCATTTGTCATTGGCAATCCCTTAATATTTCCATCTGTTTTTATACCATTGCTTGTTTCATACGTGTACTTTAATGTGTACAAATCTTGAGAATCCGTTTCACATATGACCAATATATATACATTAATGAAAAAGACCAAAAAGAAAAAAAAAAACTTTGACATTACAAAAATACTCTAAAACCAAAAATATTAATTATATGTATATAATGTCTTTTTTTTACATATTATTACCATAAATTATGTTTTGAATATAGAAATATTCATTTTTATATATAATAATTTAAAATTCCAGGTATGAGTTTTTATTAATTAGAAGTGTTAAATAATCATATTTGATTTCCTTATTATATTTCAATAAGTAGTCTTGATTGAAAATCTAAATAAATGACTAATCATTTGAAATACCACCGCAGGGGATTATAATTTTATATTTTGTAGAACATCTTTATTGTTGTTTTCACTTAATATAACAGCTGAATCAATGACTTGGAGTAATTTTGTTAGCCTTTCAACATAACACTCTTGAAATTTTTTCTAAAATACTATCATCGCTCAATAGTTCACAACTTGGGAAGCCTAAAATCAATAGATATTATGTAATGTTTCTTCAACATTCTGGAATTTAACTTTTGTAATGAACTAAAAATCAATTTATTTATTTTATAGAAAGTAATTCTAATTAGAAAAATACGATAAAAAAGGTCTGAAGAATGATATTTTATTAAGAATAAATTAGCCAACAATGTGAAAAACATATTTTTCACTGCAAAGTAGGAAAAAAACATCTTTAGGCCATTTATTCCTTGAAATTTGTTAAGTTTAAAAAGAGTTGTGACAAGAACAAAATGTTTTTCCTTTTTCTTAGTATCATAGATTTCAGGTATCTAACATTCAAATTTAAAAAAATTTATTTTTTTAATAGCGATATTTACAAATTTCTAGTATTTATAAATTTACCATATAGACATTTTTATCACTGTTTCAAAATTTAATAAATTCAATCTTCAAAGAGTAAATATAAAAAATGGAAGAAACAAGCAGCCAACCTTTAGATGTCCGTTCTTCTAGAAAACGAAGAGAGCTGTCAAAACAGAAAGTTGAGGATATAAACAAAATGCGAGGATCAACTTAAACAGAAAAAAGCAGGAGGACATGTTGATGAGAATTTCTTGAAAACGTGTGAAAGTGAACAAATAAAGAATCTCTGTAGCGGACATTAATGGCACAGCACTTACTGAGAGCCAATCTACTATTGCTGTCATATGGCTTAATGTTATTTATAAGTATGCTTCTTGTTGTATCTGTCCTGTGGAGCTTATACATGGTATTATTTAAGTAAAAAAAAAGAAATCAGAAGGGAAAGGAAAAAAAAGTGGTAGTATTGAAAATTCTACAAGTAATACAGTTTTCAGAAAACCCATAACAATTCATCAACACTCCAACACGATAGAAATAAAATTAAAAAAAATAGTTTGAAGAACCGTAAAAATGTTCAAGAAATACCACATCTGGACTACTACCGATATGTCAAATTCTAATGTTAGTGCTGATAAAGTTGAATAATGATAACAGGAAGGGGGATAAGTGGATGTCAATAAAACGAATGATGCAGATGCAATAAAAAAACCAAAGGATTTGATAAGACTGCTCAATCTATGACTGAAGTTTTCGGGAATGAATAAAACTGTAAATGGAGTGTAATATATGATAGACTAGCTTTAAAAAATAATATTTAAAAAATAATGTTTTTATTATTGTATTCAAATTAATATTGATATTATAAGCATAAGAAATTTTATTATTTTACTTTAACTATTTACAATGTGTAATGTTTTTAATATCTTTAACCTCTTGCTCAATATTATGATTCAATATAAAAATTTAATTTTACATATAGTGATCAATTAATAAAAAATTTTAAAATTTGTTTTTTTTTGTTTCATTACAGACTTAGTCATAATTAGAAAAATAAATGGGTAAATTTTGGTCTTTAAATCAATTCTTTTCAATTTAACCGGTTTTATGATACAATAGTTAATTAATGCACACTTTAAAACTTGAGTGAAAAGACCATTTTATAGAGTACTAAGTAAAATTGGTCATATTAATCTTTAAAAAGAACTCTCTTTTTATCATTTTATAAGTGATTATGCAACTTAAATCCCTTTTTTGAGACAATCAGAATATTGGAGATACAATTAAAAATTTTACCCCTCATTTTTTTTTATTAGTAGAAAGAGCAGTTACAAAAATGTAGGTTGCAAATTTAATTCAGCCTGAATTTTTAAGATACAGGAGCTGCAGTGAGCAATGTTGGAAAAATTGATTTATACAAGTTTCCGGTAAATAGATTTTTTTTAATAAATATTGTTTATAGGGGTGATTTTCATGAAAAAACGAATAAACAAAGTGAAACATGCGTTTTTTTCATTTTTTTACTCATACTCAAAACATATTGTGGTTTACAACTTTTTTATTTTTTTGTTGATCTAGATGTAAAATTACATGAAAAATCGAAATAAGCATTGTGAAAACATGCGCTTCTTTGCTTTTTGTACTCAAAAAATAAAAAAAACTATAAAAAAAATTCAAAAGACAATAAAGACGGAAATTTACGAATCCGAAAGTATGCTCATTCGTTTTCTTATAAAGAAGTACCACTATAAACAATATTTATTTTTAAAAAAACTTATTTACCGGGAACTTATAAAAATCAATTTTCCCGACTTTGAGTCACTGTAGCTTCTGTATCTCAAAGTTCAGGCCGAATGAATTTGCCAACATACTTTTTTTTGGTTGCTCTTTTTTATTCATGAAATAAAATGGGGGGTAAATTTTTAGTTGTACATCAAATGTTTGATTGACTCACAAATGGGATTTAATTAAAACTTACATTTCTTCAGCTCTATTCTTTCAACTGCATCCAGGAAAATTCAAATACTAAGAAATAAGGGTTATCAAAACGGAGATATCAAGGAAAAAACCTACACTAAATTTGATTCTGATACATTGTTTTCTATTTTGTAGCATCTCAAACTCTCAGAACTTTCACCAGCACTAAAAACAAGGAAATATAAAAATAAAAAAATTAATTTTATGATTAACCACGATAATCAATGAGAAAAACGCACCAAAAAAAGTACACTCAAGTGGGAAACTGGTGTATATATGGCACCTAGTAATATTTATACGTTTTTTTCCCATGTGTCAAAAGTATAAAAGTTACAAAAAAAATGCCCTCAAGGATAAAGTCGTACTCTCAATATTTAATTTAGTAGAAGCATGAATGAATTAATCGTTAAGACAATATCGGCATATGAATAATAATGTTAGGGCAAAAGATAAATGGAAATTGATGTTCTTAAAATGGAGAATGTAAGAACTCATTTACCATTTATGAAAATAAAAACACAATCAGGAATTAAATAAACTAATATAATTTTGCATAGTTAACAAAATTACCATTCTAAAAGAAGCTAGCATTCTACTTTTGTAATAATCTAAGAAATAAAAGGACGTGAGGTAATAGTAAATTCGCTTATTTTGTTTTAATCCTGATCAGAAAAATAACAACCACATGAATTCACTACTGTAGCTAAGGTATTCCTAAAAGAAACCTACAAAACCAAATTGATGTCATCAGTGTCTAAATAATTTTAAAGAGATAAGTGTAGATTCTTCTGTTAACACATATTCTAGCGTGTAAAATAAACCAATGAAATTAATGTAACTTATCGACCCTATAACTATAAATAAGAATCTAATCAAATGTAACGAGTGGAATACTAGGGACGAAAATACTCGGCAAGCACCAAATTTATGTATAAAATTTTCCAAGTAAGAGTATTCACACGAATCACTAATTGAAATAAAAATCACCACAATATGGGAGTATGAATGCAACAAAAATGTACAACCTAATAAAAAAAATGTGGGGAAATGGAATCTAATATGTAATCATGTGTGATATATAAATTTTAATATACTTTTAATTGTTTTAATTAAACCTTACACTCCTTCATCTTTCATTCCATTCTGCAATGACTTCGCCAACAATTTAAGTGGTTTTCTGAAAATATTCAATCGTAATGCGAATAATTATTTTAATTACTTTAAGATAAAAATCTGTGGTGGACGAAAAGCTCTTCTTGGTGGACCATTATATTTTCTTAAACTAAAAAGATACAAAATCACACTAAAAAACATGTAGAAAAGCGACGGAAGAAAAAAAACACGAATGATCTTAAAATAAATAAGAACTTTCTTATCAGAGCATTATAAAAGTGCGCAACCTCCTTGCTTATAAAATAATAACACTGAGTGTTTTAATGTATTTTAACCGCCAAATATTGTAATGTAGTGGGAATTTTACTTGAGGAAAGTATGCATGGAAGTTGTAGCAAAGTTTTGGTACAAACATGCTCAAGACGCCAAATTAAGCACAAGAATAATCTGGAGTTGATATTCATGAAACAAACAATCATTCTAAGTTGAAAATTTACATTTTTAAATAAAAATACAACAGTATTAAAAATATATAGTTGACAACTGATTGGAAAAGAAGAAGTACAGTCACACCTGTTCTAAAGACCACCTCTAATTTAGGACCCACTTTTTAAAAACCTATTTTTTACCCATGCAAAAATGTTTTCAAATACCTGCGATTTAAACCACCTGTAATTATAGACCACTTTTTAGGATAATTTTTGATTATGACCATGTAAAAAAACCTCTAATTTAAGACCAGGTGTATTTAACCATAACATTTAGGTCATTTTATTATTAGCTAGCTTAAAAATAAAAATATCTTTTGATAAAAAAATATTATAAACGGTTTCTCTTTGTCTAAAATTTTATTTGTCGTAGTATGTTTGAAAAAACCATGATTTAAAAAAAAATAAATGACCATGTGATATTTTTTGTATTAATTTTTATAATTTTTAGTAATAAAAGATACATTTTTAGTGATTTCTAAGAACAGCTATCCAACAAACATAACCAATATTTTAGAGGTGTTTATACATTAAACGATATTGTATGTTATTCCTTTTTTTAGTAAATATAAATGAACTTAAATGCATTTATTATAATCAATTACAATACAAAATTCATAAGAGTTTAAAATTTTCAATGAAGCCTAAAAAATCTTACCCAATAATTTGCTAGAATTAAAGCAAATTTGAAATCAGAATTTAGTAAGGAGTTGTCCAGGTAGAATGAAAAAAATGAAAATGACGAACATTTTAGCAAATAAATAATTTTAACTCTTTTTTATCACTTAATTTATAATTATTATTCATTTTAATATAAAAATTAAAAATAATTTACTATATTTGTGCTTATAACTATACTAATATCTGGAATAATATAGAACTTCTAATTTAAGACCACCTGTCATTTAGGACCACTTTTCCGAAAAAATTTGATGGTTCTAAATTACAGGTTTGACTGTATCTTGAAACACTTGATTATTTTCGTACTCAGTAATATAATGTTGTACAAAGAAATACCACTTTAAACGATGGCTATTTTTGCATGGATATTATTAAAAATAGGTGTTTTTATATTTTATATAATTTGGCGTAAATAGAAAATATATAAATATTGAAGATAAAATTAATTCGAATTTTAAATAGCATATTGCACAAAATAAACATCTATTTCAAAGTTTATAGTATTTCAAAATCAATCTTTTAACAATACAAAATATAAATAAGTTAAGTGAATCATTCATTCTCTTTTTATAATAATTGATCAGAAGAAGATTTAGTTTATTATTTTTAACTTATTCCCAGAGATAAAATTTGCAAGTATATAATTCTTTTTGAATAAAAGTTCCACAATAAATTTGTTATATGGATATGAAAATTATTAGGCGCATATAATGTTTATACTTTGTCGCTAATTCTTATCACACTTTCTTAATTCTTCTATACATGTAAGATTTATTGCATTAAAGTAGAAAAGTTCAATTTTAAATATATTTCAATCATTCTTCACACTTCTTTGTAATATATTTTAAAATATCGTAAAATAATTGTTTCCATTATGAAAACACTTTTTTTAAATAAAATAAGTGAAGGAGTTGTGATAAAAGGAATAAATAAATTCCAAATAGGAGAACAACAGTATGATAATACCATCAAAGCCATTCAATTTTAAAGTATATAGATATTGTTTTGTTTAGTGATTGTTATTAATATTAAGTGTTAATTTTATGTTGTTAATTATGATTGTTGTTAATATGTTATTTGTAGGCGAGACTACACAAATAAAAATATTTTACTATATATGATATATATTTGTTTATAAATAAATTCTACATATTTATTTAACTTAAATATGAAAATATTTTATAAATAACAAGTTTAATATTAATTGAAATAATTTGTTTTCGTAAATTTTTTAATAAAAAAAATCCTTGTTAAAATAATAATTAAAATTTTTATTATAATCAGTAAGAAAACTTAATGAGTGACTTTCAATTCCTTATTTAATAATCCTTCTTTTTATCATACTTTTACAAAACAGTCAATGAAATATTAATTTATATTTTTTTCTATCATTTTACGTCAAACACCCATAATATTTTTAATAACCAACATTTAATATTGCCTCTATAGATGAATAAAATTACTAGTAATAAAATTTTAAAATAATAATTGTATTAAAATATGAATATTTTTTATAGATTAAATATATTTTTTAACGATACACTTAATTTAATATTTCTAGAAATACATTCTTTATTTTTGATGGTATTAATAAATTTTGGAAATGTTGTTGTCATGTGCTTATATATATCAATGATCTTTATTTTCATTCATTAACTTTACCAATATGTATGCGAAAATCTCGAATTAATATAACATAAAAATTATCTTTTTATTATTATGTATATATTACCGCCTTAAAGTAAAATGTACAATAAAAAAATATTGCATTAAAAAATTTTTTACTTAAAATAATTTTTAATATTATACTGTATCAGTAGAATTTTTGGGTATAGTAAGACTCTACCTACTAATTAAAAATAGGGTAGAATTTAATGTATACAAGGGTATAACTTCTACCATAGGTAGAGATTATATAACCTCGAATTTGGAGAATCCAAAAGTATTTTTGTCAATAGAAGTGTTTGTGGCAGATCTCAAGATATACTCACATAATCTCTATTAAAAAGTTGCAACATGGTTTTATATGCTGAGATTTATGACTATTCTCCAAAAATATGGAAAACGTAGGAATACGGCAAATGCGTATAGCACTTTGTTTTTTATCATATTTTTTATATTTTTATTCTATCGAAAATTACTGTTTATTTGTATTGTAATAGTGAATTCTATTTTAAATAAATTATATAATAAAGTCTTACGAATTACAATAGTTTTAATATTTTATTTTTCTTTAATGGATAATCTTATTTTAAGACTTTAAATTTTACACTACTAAAGATTTTTGTTGATTAAATTTTAATGTATTATCAGTTTTTATTGTTACTACGTTTGCTACTTTGTTAACTATATTACTTGTCCTTTTAAATACTGTATTTCTGACATCTTTAATGAAGATGATGGAAAATAAAATATTCGAAACTAAACTAAAGGCTGTAAGTCCATCCAATATCCGCCAAACGATGTATATATTGTGACCAGCTTCAATTAGTTAAAATAAATAATTATTAATAAGTAAACTTACTTGACTTAAGATAAAAAAAAGAAAAGAGTTGAGGGCCATTGTCCAAAAAAGGTTGAAATGTTTGAATAATTAAATTGATAAAAATTGTCTTGTTTTCATTTTGTTTAAATTTTGAACTTGGAGAGATTGGCGCTTGTGAATTCAGGCGTTTTAATCATGGAAAAGTTAATAATTCCAACGATTAATGGAACCACCAATACAAAATAATTCAAAATTCCAGTAATTTGATTAACTGTTGATGATGTTGAACTTTTAGTTAATGCACATATTTGATTGGGTACCCATTCAATGTCTGATTGAAAAAACGTTATAGCTAAACTCATTAATGATGAAAAATTGAAAAAAATAGAAACTGCAAATGCGATACATTTTTGAAGATTATTGTTTGATATCACGATAAAGTATCTTTCAACTGTAAAAAACAAAGGGATTGTAACTAGAAATGTTAGGAATATCCTTGTATGCTTCGCATATAAAAACATATATTTACGTTTATCAACCCTTCGTTATGGTATACACCTAAATAATAAGTAAAAAACTGTTAAACTAGTGACAATAGACATTATATTAATATGTTGAAAACTAAGACCTGTCCTCCCTCAATATTTTCCCTCTTTTTGAATGCTATACGTGTCAAATAGCATATAAAAAATATAGATTTGGTATAAGAGCAATAGACATCGAAATTTCATTTTGGATTGCAGCAAAATAGTAGTCTCTGTTGATAGGATAAAATTCTTCTTCTAAAGCAATAAAACTGAACTGTTAGACATTGTTACAAGTTAAAGTGACAAAATTAAATGATGATTTCGTTATTTTCATATTTTTATAACTCAAAAATAAAAAAAAAATTTGTAAAAACTCATCCGTACTGCACCCATCAAAATAATAACCTTACTTTATTTAATTACTTCCGTTTGAAAAAAGAAATATCTTTTTAAGAGCGATAATGACTATCCATAGACAAAAAAAATTAAGCCGATTTATGCGATAATAATTACAATTAATCGGATGATTATATATAATTTGCTTATCAAAGTGGATATGTAAAAAATAAAAGTAATCTTTGAAGTTCTTTAGTTCATTTCAAGAACAAAAAAAGAGGATATGAAGAATGAATAAGGGTAGCCGGGAAACTTTCAGAGATTATACATCCAACTTCGTTTGAAATATCTAAGATAAATGTAGAACAGCAAGAAAAGATTTCTTTTGGATGTATTTTGCTATTGCTATTCGAGATCAGAATTTAAATGCATTGTTTCATGTTGTTTTAATACTTGTCGTTCCTGCCTTTTTTTGACTTCATCACCAATAATAAATAGCAAATGGTATCGTTAACAGAATGGAAATTATTTCTATACCAAGCTCTAACTTTATTATAAGCTTTTTTTCAAGATTTTATGTAACACCGGATATTTGCTCATCTTACGAATAACTGACCATTCTTTCCTACTCACGCTTAATTCTGATTTTTAGAATGCTATTTCTTAACTTAAAATGACCGCTTGTTCTTGGGTATCAAAATTAAATCCATTTTGTGCTATTTTTGTGCTTACAACATGTCTTTGACATTCTGCCTTTTTCTACTCTACTGGAAATTAGAGATTTCTTCATAAAATATTGGTTAGGTGCGCTAAAAATTTTATATACATAGGAAAAAAAGGATTATTTTTCGTCACACTGGTTTTGTAATATTCATTTTTTATTCTATTAATATTCAATTTTTTTTTAAATTGAGTTGTAGTTTTAATTCATAAATTTAAAAAAAAATGTTATTAATCAGAGATTTGAATAAAAATTTATTTTTGGCACTTTATGGAAGAATGTGTTATTACAACGGTAAATAATATATTTGTTTTGTACATGGTTATAATAGACAAGTATTATCGCTTTTATTATGTTATTAACGAAACACAAAATTTGTTTTTGTTCTTAATTTCTAACAAAAACAATGATATTTACCAAAAATAATGACAAAAAATCGTAAAAGTAGTTTATCGAAAACTTTTATTAAACAATAAATATAAAAAACCAAATATTAAAATTTATTAATAAACTCGGGAACTTCTTGATCTACATTTTTAAGCATCTAAAAAAAGTATTAAATAATTTAAATTGATTTAACTTACATTTACTATATCATTAGCCAATAATTGATCCGTTCTTACATCATAAAATATTGTTGCGTCTCCCCGCTTATTCTTCCGGTTCTTCAACTCTACGAATGAAGAAAGTATGTAGACTAGCATTAATTAGGACAGTACATACTCCTCCCTCTAAACTACTTATCTTGTAATGAGAAGTCTTAATTCATGGTTCATCATTGTGATAACGACATGGAACGATTAGAAATCAAGAGCTGTTTTGAAGAATTCGTCTTTGATATTATATACAATTGGTTGTGTATAGTAAGGTACATCTGCGATAATAAGATAGTTAAAGGAACGTCAATTCTACCATGGTCTACAAAACGATATACAACTACTTCAAAGACGGGAATAGCATCAGTCGATGAGGATTAATCATGGAAATGTGCTCAAAGAACATTTGAAAGTAGCATTGAATGTTTCTAACAATTCTCGCAACGTAGTGATGTAGATGAATTAAAATATAAATTTGCCCAAAAAGATTTGTTTCCGATACCAAGTAGAACGGTTAAGTTGATGGATATATCTGTGGTCATGAAGTATACGAAGATACAACTTTTAGAGTATAACATAAAAATATCGAGTGAAATTTATGAAATGTACTCCAAGCACACATGAACTTTAAGATGGATGCTCCCAATAATATCTTAAATGTAATTATATACGGAAAATCGAGGGTTTTTACGAAGCAATATTTTTGTGTTAGTGAAAATGAGTGGGGAGTCAAGCCAAGTTATTCCACATCGACTGCATGTAATGTTGGGGATTCAATGGTTGCCAACAGTTGTATGTAATCTTACTTTGAATGAAATGAAGACAACGTATTTGGAGTTCAGACTTGTTATAATAATGGTGTTTCCGATTAATCCAAGGGTGCTTGTCTAGACAGAAGTGTTTGTGGTAGAGCTCAAGATATACTCACATAATCTCCATTAAAAGATTGCAGCATGGTTTTATATGCTGAGATTTATGATTGTTCTTAAGAATGTGCGCAATGTAAATATGGCAAATATGTTATAGTACTTTGTTTTTATCATAATTAATGTATTTTTATTTTATCGAAATTACTGTTTATTTGTATTGCAACAATGATTTCTATTCTAAATAAACGTTAAAATAAAGTTTTACGAATCGCAATAGCTCTAATATTTTATTTTTTTTTAAGAACAATCTTTATTATAATACTCTAAATTTTACACATTTAAAGATTTTTGACGTCTAAACTTGTTTTTCCTTTTGCTCTCATAGAGAGTGGTTGTTTTATAATTTTCTCTTAATATTATTGAAACAATCAGGTAAATCTACCCTTTGAAGCGTACGTACTTATCTTAGTCGTGGAGGGTTTGATAAAATTGGTGTTATCCATACATCGTCATCTTTTTATTGCGCTAATTATAACACATATTGAGTAAATTAACCCATTAAATCTATACTACTGGTATATTCTAATATTGTAATCAAAATTGTCATCAAATATGTTTATGGGTACATACAACTGTCGATCATTGAGTAAAGGTTTGGTAGATAATCTCATAAATGAGCAATTAAATTAAATATTAACATTATTGCACTGACTGAAGTTAGACAAAAACACAAAGTAATTGAAACTAATGATCTAAAGAACTGTTTATTAATGCATAGTGAATCATTGAATGGTAATGCAGGTGTAGGCTTTCTGATTTTGGCAGAAAAATATAAATTACATGAATGGGCATTATTCCCCAGAATGGGTTTTATTAGACTATCTTTTGAAGGTTCTAGAACAAAATGGTTTATTGGTGTAGGCTATGCTCCCACAGAATCCTCTGATGAAATGTTAAGAACAATTTTTTCATTGAATTTAACCGCTTTATTACGAAACATAGAAATCTGATGATAGTTATGCTATTGTTATGGGAGATTTTAATGCAGAAGTTGGATTGTGAAAATAATATGTTTAATCATATATTCTCTTTTGGAGAAAGAAATTCAAAGGGTGATAGGTTAAGAGCTTTATGTGACGAACAAAAACTTTTTAACATATCTTCTTTTTATCCTAAAAGAAAAAATCTCAAGTGGACCTGGAAGAAGCAGAATCTATACATTCAAACAGATATTGTATCAAACAGTTGGATTATATTCTGTCTTCTGATCACTCATTTTTTATGATATAAATGCTTTAACACATTCCAAGTTCAACCCTACATTCAGTGATTACAAACTACTTTTGGGTTCAATAAAAAACAAAGTATCAAAGTGTACAAAAATTAAATAAGAAAAAATTTTATCTCCAGAAAAAATGGAAGCCAGACCATGAAGATATTATTGAACAATTAGCTGCTTCTTCTTTTAAAGAGTGGAAAAAATGTGCTGATTCTCAAGAGTTTGATATTGATAAAGACTACGTGAACTTCACTAAGATAATTCTGAAAATACACAGAAAAGCAATGGAAATGACACCAAAATAAGCTATTATTCATCTAAAACATTGGATATGTTTGCTCGCAGAAAACAACTTATTAATGAACTAAAGTTGGTAAGAAAATCTAACAATTCGGTAAAAGATATAAGTGTGCTATTATTAGAACTAAGTATTCTAAGAAATCATTAAGAATTCAAACGTCGCTTGATCTGGAAACACATCGTAGTAAGGTTATTATGAATGCGTTAGAAAAACGTCAATCAATTAAGAAAGCACGAAAACAACTAATGACGAGAAGAGAAGTTTATGAAATTTCAACAAATGATGGAATATCGTTTTATAATGAACAATATAATATGAACGATAATGATGCTAAAATGGCAAAGGCTGCTCTTTCAAATTTTAAGTATCTAGATAACAATAAAGATGAAGTCCTTCCTTTCTTGGAAGATGAAGTTTCTAGAACTCTTTTGTCAATGGGAAGATTCAAAATGGTTGGACCAGCTAAAATGTGTTCCGATGTTTTAAGATTTTGTGGAAGAATTTTGATTCAAATATTGACTGATAGATTCAATTTTTTATGTTAAAATTGTTTAACACGTAAAGAATGGAAGAAAGTCTATAATTCTATTCTACACAAGAAAGAATCAAAATCAGATATACAATTTTAGACCATTGAGCTTGACGTCACATGTGTATAAGATATTTTCATCACTTATTCTTAGTCGCATGCAGAATCGTCTTCAAAAAAATAGGTCCTTACCAATATGGTTTCCGCAAAAATAGAAGCACTTGTGATGCTATTCTTGTAGTTGAAAATATTTTGGTAAAGGCATATAAATATCAATGAGAAATTGGTGTAGCTTTTCTAGACTATTACTAAGGCTTTTGATACAATCATAAGAGAGAGAATTTATGAAACATTAGCACTATGTGGTTTTGAATCTCAATTAATAAAAATTATTATGGATCTCAACTCTGATCTTAAAGCTAATGTTCTTGGTAAATGGGTAAGAATAGAAAAAGGAGTGAAACAAGGTTGCCCGTTAAGCCCTGTTCTCTTTATTATTGGTTTGGAAGGCATTAAAGACTTATTGATAGTAAACTTAACAAGAAATTTGCTATTTGGGGTCATCAATACAACATGATATGCTATGCAGACGATACCGCAATAATATCTAATGATGCTACTTCATTTAAAGAAAATATTCAATTGTTAGTTAATTATAGCAAAACATTGGTTTATTGATTAACAATAAGAATCTTTTATCATGGCGTCAGATTCATCTTTCAAATGTAAGAATATAGAAATGGTTGAAACTTTTACTTATTTAGGTAAACCTATAAGTTTAAAAATTATTAGACCTTTTACCCATATTGCTACCTCAAAAGCATGGCGCGCTTATCATAAATACAAATCTTTTGCTCGGTTGGGAAATTTGGATGTTAAAAAATACATTTTTGACAGCATTATTAGACCAACGATGTTGTATAGTTGCCAAACTTGGACCATAAACAAGACTGTTGTTAATTCATTGGCTAAAACTGAGAGATCTATTTTAAGAAGAATTTTCAATATTAGATTATGGAATAAACTAGATAATACTTATTCTCATAACCGGGATCTTTACAAAATGCTGAATATTAAGCCTATGGATGAATATGTTATCGATATCCAGTTAAAATATATTGGTCATCAACTAAGAAAAAGTAATTCTTTAGAAAAAACAATACTTCTTTGTTACTTTAAAGACAAGAGAAAAACTGGTCGTCCTAGGCAAAGATTAATGGACAATTTATTTAAAAAATTAGGTGTTAGAAATACTTACCATACAGCGTAAGATAGACCAACTTGGAAAACAATACCTCAGTTATTTTATTATAATAATTATTAGTTGTTGACTATTTTTCTTCATCTATGATAAAGGTATAAAAATTAAATTAAAAATTATAATGAACAAAAGATATTTAAGTTTTTTTATATATTTTTCCATATTTTAAAAGAAAAAAAATATTGTACACAAACAGTAACAAACATAGCGAGTTTGCTAATTAAGAAATAAAAGCACAAGCCCTGAGGGCAAGTAGCGACGAGCGAAGCGAGTTGCTGCTTGTATTAACATTCAAAAAGTTAAAAAAAATGCAAAAATAATTAAGCTATAACAGCTAAAAGATGGACCCCCAATTCTAAAATTGCTCCGTTACATCAATTGCCACATTATAGTAAGTATAAGTAATTATTGTTTCTAAATTTCTTCTGTTTTATTCTGTTTTACATACTATTAATTCTCTTGAGGTGATGAAAGCCCAAACATTTTCTCTTGAACAGATATTTTGTGCAGTTGGAAAATTAATTTATTGTTCCCATGAATACTGTCTGATGTAATTTTATATCATTTATATGAGATACAATTTACTATAACTACATCAGTTGTAAAAATTTTATCACCCTTAGTGCTATTTTTTAATTTTATTTTATTGTAAATTTTTATTTTTTATAGGGTACATTACAATTAGTAAAAATGGAGCGTGTTAAAATTATTGAAGCTCTAAAAGCTACTACTAATTCTGAGCATCAAAAGGAGGCTAATCAATATCTTACTGAAGTAAGTTAAAAAAATTGTGAATATAATTAAATTTGCTAATAGATTGAAGGAATGACTGGATTTGCTCAAGTTATATTGGAAATCTTGGTATCTGATACAGAAGAAATTGTGACGCGTCAGGCAGCAGCTATTTTTTTTAAAAATTTTGTCTATCGTGCCTGGAATACTGATGGTTCAGAGGAGGAAAATACTATCACAATCCCAGATGCTGATAAGGATGTCATTCGCCAGCACATAATTGATTGTATAGTCAAATCGCCATCAGCTCTTCAAGTACAGTTATTGTCTGCCAGTCAAACATTAATTCGTTCAGACTATCCTGATAAATGGCCCCAATTTTATCCAACCATTGTAGCACTTCTTCAAACAACTACTGGAGAAAACTGGAATGCAGGTCTTAATCTTCTTTATAGAATGGCTAAAGTTTATGAATATAGGAGAGGAAAGGATAAAGCTCCAATGATTGAGGTTATGTCAAATGTTTTCCCATATTTGTATGACAGAGTATGCTTATTACTCAGTGACTTATCGCAAGAATCGGTATTCATACAAAAACTTGTTTTGAAAATTTTCTACCGAATTGTTCAATGTTTTATTCCAAAGGATTTCCTTAAAACAGAATCACTCTTACAATGGATTAAATTATGTGTTCAGGTCTTAGAAACTCCAACTCCACCTGAATTGGAAAGTCTAGATAGTGAAGATAAGGCTAGTTCTATATGGTGGAAGCACAAGAAGTGGGCTGCTAAGATCGTCTCACGTTTCTTTGAAAAATATGGTGTTGTAAATACTGTTGAGGCAGAGCATGAAGCTATTGCTGCAGCATTCAATGAACATCTTACAATACCATGTATTGAACAAATGTTAAAATTATGTCTTCATAAGGCTAATGGTGGATATGTTAGTGATCAAGTTATATACTATGCTTTAAGTCACATTGCAACAGGAATTGCACATTCAAAGACTTGGAAAGCTGTCAAACCACACTTATTTGAAATAACTGAGAAACTAATGTTCCCACTATTAAAGCATACTGAAGAAGATGAAGAACTTTGGGAGGATGACCCAGCTGAATATATCCAACTAAAATATAACTACTTCGACGAAATTCATGATCCGAGTACAGCTTCAGTTTTGGTTATTCAAGCAGCTGCCAAGAGAAAAGATATTCTTCCATCTTTTCTCACTTTTCTCCTTAACACAATTAATAATTCACAAAATCCAACAGATATTGATGGATCACTTCATATGATTGGAGAGCTCGCTACATCTCTTGTTAAGAATAAGAAATTTAAGGGCGAAGTTGAAAAACTTATTGAAACCCAGTTTACTTCCCGTCTTAGTAGTGAAATAAGATTTTTAAGAGCTCGTGCTTGTTGGTGTATCAAACAGTACAGCGAATGTTCTTACCGCACACCAAAATATTTAAATAAAGTTTTGGAGGGACTATTTATTAGACTTACCCAAGATTCGGAACTTCCTGTAAAAGTTGAAGCTGCAATTGCTATTCAAAGTCTTATTGAAAATCAACCAAATGTTGCTGAGTTATTGAAACCCCGTGTTAAAGATATTTTGACAGAAGTTTTAAGACTGGTAGCCGAAACTGAGGTAGAGGAATTAACACCTGTTATGGAGGATTTAATTGAAACGTTTATGGATGATATGATTCCTATTGCCCATCATATTGTCAATGAATTGGCCGCCCTTTTTACTCGATTAATCGAGTCCAGCAACACTGATCCTGAGAATGATCGTACAATTACAATAATGGGAGTACTTTCTACTATGGTAACAATCCTTTCACTTATCGAGGATCGTCCTGAAGTTATAACAATTGTAGAACCAACTGTCCATGCTACAGTTTCGGCTATCTTCAAATCATATGCATCTGATTTTTATGAGGAAGCTTTTAGTATGGTACAAAGTTGTATTGCTACAAAGGCTTCACCAGCAATGTGGAGTGTTTTTGATGACATTATTGACACCATGGAAACCGATGCATCAACATTCTATGAAATTATGCCTGTCCTACATACATATCTTTGTTCCAGTAGTGAAGGATTCCTTGCTCAACCAGATAGACTTCAAAAAGTTTTAGCACTATGTGAGAAGGTTCTAAAAGATTTAGATTATGGAGAAGATAATCAACTTCATGCTGCGAAATTTTTGGAATGTATTATAGTTGAATGTGGGAATAGTATATTGGAAATTCATCCAAATATTTGTCAATTGGTACTGGAAAGACTTCAACATGATATTGATCCACCACATGAGGAACTTAAACCAAGGTGCCTTTTGGTTCTTATCGCTGCTTTCTATGTTAATAGTGAAGGTTTCTTATCTTATGTAAATAATCTGGAACCACATAAACAAGGTACCTTAGAATACATCTATTTTGAACTTTTGAAGAATGTTAAAAGTATAGAGGGATATCATGATCGTAAACTTGCAATTCTTGCATTACTTATGGCTCTTCAATTACCTCAAAATATAAGGCCTAAATGTATTGATGAGAATGGTGGACATATTACTTCAGTTCTAATTGAGTTATTTGATGAGTACCAAAAATGTATGAAAGGGCAATTTGATTCTGAAAGTGGTGATAGTGATGTTGAACAGTCTGGTGATGAATCTGAGTTGGATGATGATGAGGATGAGGTCGATGAATTTACACTGGAATTTGAAAGAAGAAAATCCGTAAGAAAGGCAAAGATCATGGAAAATGGAGGCGTTGATCCAGGTAGTGACTTTGATTCTGATGAGGATGCTGGTGAATTCAATGGATATATTGAGGAAACAGAAGTTGATGCCTTTAATAATAAACTTGATTTAGATGAAAATCTGAACATTTATACAAGATTTTTAGATGTTTTCCAAAATCTTCAAACAACAGATGCGGCCTTGTTCCAGAAAATGACCCAAATTGAAGCCCCTAAAGCAGTTGATTTGGAGAAGTTAGTTAATCATTGTCAAACCGTTAAACTTCAAATACAATCAAAGAATGTGGAAGCTTCTGGAGGTTTTAATTTTGATCCAAATACCAGTTGCCAACGAAATTTCAATTTTTCCCAATAAATGATTGAATATTTGTAAAATAAATATTAAAAATTTCTAATAATTTTGCTTGTTAACCAGTTGTTAAATTGTTATTTTGTTTTTATAGATAAAAAAATATTGATGTGGTGGTGTTTATTGATAAGGAAATAATAATGGAAGAGAGGATTCATAAAATAGAAAATTTATTTTAAAGTAATTATTTAAAGCAACAAGTTATAGGAAAAAATAAGCATAAAAGCTGTGTAATAATTAATCACATTTAATTGTATAAGATTTTTTTATTTCAAATAAAGCTTCCTCCAATCTTTTGAAATTTTTGCTTTTCCTATTTTTGATTCTTTTTTGACATTCAACTAAATTTTTCTTAATCTCCGCCATAACTGCAGGACCAAGTTGTTTAACATTCTCATCTTCACGTTGATAAAAACTTTTTAGCTCCTCATACTGTTCATCATTATCACAATAGGCATTTAAAAATCTAAAAAAATATGAAAAATGCACTGGTATGGATTTATATTTAACATATAGTGCTTCAAAATAAGTTTTATCCATAATAAGTTTTCTAACAATTCTTCCGTGACTTGAAAAAAGATAAACATCATAGACAAATTGTCTTAAATCTCCAAGTAATGGCATACCATCCAATTCAAAAAGTGAATTTTTTAGGAACATTAAAAATAAATGCTCATTTTTGGTACATAGTAATGCAGCTCTAATAATTTTTTTTTCTGTTGCATAATCTTCTTCTTTATATTTTCTTAGTAAGAAATCAAAAGCACTTTTATCACCATATCTTGCTGCAGCCTGATAAACGATTTGTTTTCTATATGTTGGTATTGTATTACAACTTGAATTAGACAATCTAGATTGAGCACATATTATTTTAAGATTGTTAAATAATTTTAAACTTTCATTTATACATTCAATATCACCGTTATCACAAACATAACTTGTTACGTCACTTATTAAACTAAATCCAACAAATGATTCATCATTAGTAAATTCTTTACTATTGACATAATTGTAGGTACATTTTAAAAGTTCATTAGTATAATTTGTAAATTGTTTAAAAAATGATTCTTGACCATATATTTTCTTTAAATTTTTAAAATGTTTAAAAAATACAGCGATTGGAACATAATTTTTTTCTCTAGTAAAATATTGTATTAATTTCAATGGTATTGAATAATCTATGTAACTAAATTCAGCTAATGTAAAAGCATCATCAATAAGACGTGCTCGTGATGGTATAGATATTGAAGTATGATTTGTTATTAAGGTATGATAAAATTCATCATATATATCATCAGTATATCTAATACGATAATAACCACGACAATGTGGATCTAGTGGTAATGAATATTGATGGATAGTTAAATTTTCACCGGTAACTATCCATTTTAATGAATAATTTTCTGGTACATTATCTTGAATAAATATTGGTATAGTCCATTTATTAGCAAATCTATTATTTATATTGTGTTCTGAATCCATAACTTCTTGTACCAAATGTAGAGAGTTATCTTTATTTTTTGTGACTGTTACAAGTGGGAAACCTTCTTGAAGTATCCAATCTTCAACAAATTTTGTTAATGTTATATTTTTTGGCAATAAATTATTATCACCTTTTCTTTTTTCTAAAACATATTCCATTGTTTCAAGAAGTTGTTGGTTATTGACATTTTTATATGCATTCTCTTTGATAAATTGATGTAAACTTTCTCTAAATATTTCTTCACCAATAACTTCTTCAATCATAAATAATATTAAAGCAGATTTAATGTATAAAATTTTGTTTTTTACAATGTATTTGGTATTTTTTACTCTTGGAATAATTGGATGAGTATTAGAAAATTTTTGATCTGCGTCCATGCAAGCATTTTGAAGATCAAAGTAATATAAGCCATCAGATAATGTTTTTTCAGAACCAATACCTTCAGCACCTTTAAATGACATAAATGTAGCGAAACCTTCGTTTAACCATAGAAGATCCCAACTAGTTGGTGTAACAAGACACCCAAACCACATATGTGATGTTTCATGGGATATTGTTTTTATTGTTTCATAACGATGTTTATATGTATGAACATCTTTTTGGTAGATGAGAAAATCTGTTCTAATTGTAATGATTCCCCAATTCTCCATGGCATGTACTCTCATTTGTGGAAATGTATGAATATCTAATTTGGGTAATGGATATTTAATATCAAAATAATTTTCATAATATTTTAATAACTTCTTTGTTGTTTCTAGTGCAAGATTAACACCATCTATCTTCATTGGTTCTGTGTATATTCTTATAGGAATATCATTATGCATTGTTTCTTTATATCTAAAAAATGATACAACAACAGCTAATAAATATGTTGACATTTTTTTTGTCTTATAAAAATACGTTGTTTCATAACCATTACCAGATGTTTCTGTTAATCTTGGTGGTGAGTTAGATATAACCTTAGCTGAGGTTGGATGGCGAACAGAGATTAAAAATTCAGCCTTCATATCTGGTTGATCATAACACGGAAATAATCTTCTTGCAAACTCGGCTTGTAATTGTGTTCCAAGAACAATGCCATCAACTGATGAATTGGTTCTATATGTCATTTTATATAATCCAGCTAAATCATCGTGATCAAGTGACACAGAATAGGCAAGTGATAGTGAATAATTATTTGATGGTATTAGATCTTTTGAAGCAACAAATTCAAGAGTTTCATGTGGGTCATTAAGTATAACATTAATTAAGTCAATATTTTCATTGACTCCATTGCTAATCTTCTCTAACTTAAATGATCTATCCCATAATGTTAAATTTTTTTGATTTAACTTGATAATATTGGTTCTTTTATGACAATGGAGATATATTGTTATATTAACAACAAGACTGTTATATTTATATTGTGGTTCATTTTTTTCCGTCAAAATACGATCATAATATATTTGAAAAAATATTTCATACAAATATGGAGTTAAAGTGATTCCCTTTGAACGTGTATGGATTGATGATAAGGTATATGAAGTACTATTAATATATAATGGCATGCTTTTGTTTCCAGAAATAAAATTTTTTCTCCATATAGGTAAATTAATATTTTTAGGTGAATGTGTAATATAGATAGATGGAATATCATTTAAATTATCTTTTCTTAAACCCGGTTCCAAAAATCCCGTTGACGTTCGATTTTTATCTTTATTTAGGTATTGAAAAACATTATTAAATGGATCATCATTATATTGTGCATGAGGATGAAATATTTCGTTACCAAAATTAATAAGAAGAAGACCAACAATAAAAAATAAAATTCCACCAATCATAATAATAATAATAAATGATTTCCCTCGAATGATATTAAAATTGTTTTTTTCTTTACTACTTATAACTTCATTATTATTAGTAGTAAAGAAAACCTCAGTTTGTTCTTTATTCTGAGATGTCATATTTAATATTAATAATTAAATAACCTGATTTCTTTTTTTGTCTATTTCAAATTTTTTTTTATATTTTATTTTGATATAATAATAATATAAAAAAAATTAGAAAGTAGCCATTTTTATTAGGTAAAATATTTTAAATAATAATTAGACCTAAAAGAAAAAATAAATATTGGAGGAGAAATATATCTACTTTTAGCATAGAAGTTATAGAAAATATTATTTTAATAATAATCTGTAAATGATATCATTAGTTAATATTATGGTTAGTGATGTTTATAAAATATATGTTATACATTAAAAGTAAGCAAAATAATCTTTCTATATGGTTATAATAGACTTCTTCAGGCTATCCATTTATTATAAGGTTTTTCAAATAACTTATACTTATTACTTTTATAATGAGGAATATATTTGTATATGTAAGGAAAATTGCAATTAAATATAACAAATGGCATATACTATATGATGGAATATAATTTTAATCAAACTAATGAGGATAAAAAGATAAAAATTTTAATGATAATTTTAAAAAGAAATATAAGACTATATTTATATAAATAAAAATATATGTGAGAATAAATATGTAAGAGAAAAAGGATACAAAACAACTATTTCCTTTATAAGGTTTATTTATTAAAAAAATTTATTTTCAATCATATTATCAAGAATTCCATCCATCTTCTTGTCAAAAATTACATTTTAATGTAACAAAATGTATGGATAAATAAAATCTTTAAAGAAATGATTTTTTTTTAAAAAAGAGCTTTTATTTTAGAATAAGATATAAAAATGGTGGTTAAAGTTTAATGGTTAAAAATCTTAGAAGTAACTCCAGAAATAGTTTTTCGTGCAATTTTTGGTACTATTTGAAGAAATGAATTAATAGAAATAGAATTTAAAGCATCATTGTCAACATTAATATCTTGTGATTGAATGTTATTTTTAAGTGGACTTGAATTTACATTAAATGATGAGATGTACTCTTGATAGATAATTGACTTTTCTGATGATGGGATTGTAAAATTCAAAGAATCATTAAATGGCAAATGAAGTGATATAATATCATGTTTTTTTAATATTCCTTTTTTATCTAAGATTAAAAGTTCATTACCATCATCTAAATTTAATGCTATATCGATAATTTTAATATCAATAGCTTTTCTCCATCTATCTCCTTTGGGATTGACGGTTTCATCAAAATTCTCCAAATAATATAGTGATCCTAATTTTTGGCTTAATCCCCAAATGACATTATCTCCAACAACAATTTTTGAAATTAACTCATCATAGCTATTATTGTTAATTTTTATCCAATTATTATTTTTTAATGAATATGAAAAATAAATGAACTTTTTTTTATCCCCAATTATTATTATTGAGGTTGTCTTTGAAACAAATACACTACAATCTCCTACCTCTTCAGGAAGGTCTGGATAATGAGATATTTGTCGTGTTGCCAAATGATATTTGTAAAGATAACGATTATTAATAACAATAAATAAAATATCATTTGTTAATGTGAAATCAGTAATTATAACATTATCACCAATACTTTCATTAAAACTAATTAATTCCCATTCATTTAAAGTCATATAATTAAGACTAGATGGCTTTTGATGTATCCAAAGAGAACCGGAGGAATTTAAGAAAAATACACTATTAGTATTAGACATCATAATTTTGTTAATATTTTTGTTATCACTACAATTTTCAACAGAGTCAGTATTAATAACTTTATATTTTTTATCTATTGTATTGAATATGTAGAAATCTCCATTTGTATGAAGTAAGACTACTTCATTAGAAGAAAGATTTGATATCTTTTGAAAGTTATAAAAAGTTAGATGATTGTCATAAGAATAAAATTGATGGGCATTAATAAATCCAGAGGAAGTGTAAAAAAGTTTACATCCATTTTTAATAAACATTCCTTTAGATGAAACATCAATATCACTCATTAATATTGTATTTTTTGGTAAAATAAAGTCAAAGTACATTTTGTACCATCCTTTCTTAGAACCAAGGGCATTCTTTTTAGTGACATCCGGTAACATCCATAAACAACCAGAAGAATCTAAGGCAAAGGCAAATGTTGCATGTAAAGCAATAGACACGATATTATAGGGTATTCTTTTAATAGATTTAACTTTTATCCATTCAACTCCCATTTGACATTTATGAAGACCTACCCGAGCATAAATAATACATTTTCCTGTTGACAAAATCCATACACCATTAGATGAAGCAGATATTTTATCAAATACAATATTTTTATTATATTTTATCGGAGTATGATAAAGAATATTCATAGTAGGGAGATTCATCTTAACAAATGGACCTTGTTTAGTTAAATACCATACATCATCATCAACAAATGATGCATCGTAAACGTAATCATTTGGTGTTTGACATTTCCAATCACAGTAATCACTAAAAATATAACTTAAATTTGAAATATTATCACATTGAGGTGAAAAGGCTTTTCCTTTAGTTATTTTCCATAATAATGTTCCAGAATGGTTACTTATAATTATATCATTAGGATAATTAATACATTTTTTCCACTTTTTATCATTATTTAATTCAATATAATCACATCTCCATTCATTGGTGGATGTCGTTATTAAAAAATTTGACGTTATAGTAAATGAGTGGATTTGATAAGGAAGTGAAAAATAATTCCATGATATTGAGTGACATGATAAATTAATATAATTTTTTATATCACATTTTGATGTATTAATTAATTTATCATCTTTTATTTCCTCATTTACCATTGAAATTGAGAATGGTTTAACTTTAAACGATTCCCCACTTCTTATGGAAATTGAAGAACACTCTTCATCTAATGTAATTTTTTTATTAATATCATCTTTCAGTGGTAAATTATTTAATAGATATTGCTGATATTCTAGCTCATATTCATAATTGGTTTTTATTTCAATAAATGATTCTTGTGATAACTCAGGGCTCTTCTTTCTTATTGGACGAGTATTATTAATTATTGTATTTGAAACTTCAATAAGATTAGGGAAATTATCATTACATTCAGAGATCTTTTCATTTAGATATTCTATTGATGATAATTTCTTATCATACGGCTTTTTATTTTTTTTAACTTTTATTGGTTTTTTCGAAACACAAAGTTCAATAGAATCCTCCTTATCATCACTTATTTCTTTGAAAACATTAAACGGATAAACAATTTCAAGTGACGTATTTGGTAATTCAATGTAATCATTAAACTTTCCATCTCTTGCTTCCTCCAATTTTTCTACCACCTTTTCACTTGCTACATTCTTTATTTTGTCTAATTTAGCCAACACACTAGGCATTTTTTTATCAATAAGTTCTTTGGTTGTTGAAGCAGTAAAATTTAAAATCTCCGTTGTTAGTAGGAATTCAGATTTGGTACTCTCTTGAATACATAATTCCTCTAGAAACAGACTATTTTTTGAATTCTCTGAAAATGCAATACATATTCCTGGATTTATAAGACAAAACAAAATTTCATTTTGCTTATGATAACAAATATCAACAATATTGTATAGGTCTTCATCATCTTCATTAAGGAGAGGAAAAGAAACCTGATTGAAGTCTTCAATATTCCATACATTATTTGGGGATAAAATTAATTCATCATTGACTTCCTCAAAAACGAAATATTTCAACGATCTATATTCCTTGAAAATTATTCCTTTATCTGGTATTAGACAACAATTTTCAATGTTCTCACAACCATCCAATGAATATTGTTTCTTTAATTTCCCATTATTTAAATCGAAAACATAAACAAATCCTTCGTTATCAATAACATTTATTTCATTTAACTGTTCTGCACTGGTAAAGTGAAGGAATAATAAACCACGATATTCTAATTCTTCCCTATCATCTTCAAAATTGAATACCTTCCTTTGAATGTTGTATATATCACTTAAATCCAGAGATACAAATGAAAAGTTTGTAATGTAAAACAGTTTACTTTCTTTTTTATTAACTATCATTTTAACAATTGGCATTCCATCAATACACAAATATTTATATTGAATAATTCTTGAAATCCAATTTATTAAAATCAAAGTAATATGGCCCCAATTATCACCAATATATAGGTAGTTCCCATCTTCAGACCATATCATATCAACTATACTTCTTCCATCATGAATTCCATCAATTTTCAGTGGTTTACAGTTATCATCCAACTTTAATATATACACTACTCCACTATCAAAACCAATAGCAATGTAATTTAATTTATCCTCTACCCTGATAGCAGATACCGTCCCGGATTTAGTTGGAAATTTTATGTAAGGCAAACTTTGACATTGACAATTGGATGTAAAAAAAGGAAAAACAATACCATTTTTGGAAATAAAAATTAAATAATCACTAGTTGTTATGATGTAACAAATATCAACAGTTGTAAAACCAAAATCAACTGATTGTGGTATACAATCTACTACTTCTTTTAAAACTTTTATATTTGAAAACATTATTATCAATAAAAAATACTCAATTTATAGTATAATACAAAATATTTACAGATATTGTACAATTAATTTTAAAAAAAAGAATTAAACTTAACCAATAGAATAATACTTTGAATGATGAAGTAAGTACGCATGCTAATTATTATCTTTAACATGATTATCACTATCATAAAACTCATCATGATAAGAACTTCATATATAAACACATGACAACTTATTGTTGTTGTTTTTTTTTCCTTAGGATTAATCATCATTCATCCATATTAACCTTTATATCAGCCGCATCAAACTCCGTTATCACAGCACTGACTCCAGACACCGTAATGTTATACTTCTTTGTCTTATTTCGATTGATTAGATGATCTGCAATACCAATAACCCGAAGATTACTTTGGGATGTCGGACCTTCCCTGGAAACAGAACCAGCTTTAGAGCTTGATGGAGTTGAAACATTTGAAGGTGTATGAGAATCTTGCGAATCCTTATTAGTACCAGCACTCTCTGATACATGACTTCGCCTTTTGGAACCCCTCTCCACAGATGCTTGGTGGTTTTTTGAGATTAATTTTTCTACTTGCGCTTGTTGTTTAATAATATCATCATTAATAGTAGCTTTTCTGGTGGATGTCCCTTTTCTACATTGACACATTTGGCATTTGAAATCTTTCGGTTTGTTAATATATGTACATACAGGACAACTCCAGGAGGAGGCACCTGATGTATGAGTTTCATGGTCAGAATCAGGTGAATCACGATATGACACAGAGGTTTTCCTTTTCTTTCCGGACATTTTAGAAAATTGTAACAAACAAAGAAATTAGAGTAAGTAAATAAAAGTATATATTTGATAAATACAAGGAAATATAAATAATATGACTCCAGTAGTGTTTTCTGTATAGTGATGACAATAAAGCCATGGAAGGGACACTTTTCCAACCATTTTTTCTTAAAAGGAACTTTTAAAAAAAGCATATTTTTAAGTTTTTTCTTTGTCCAATTCATTGTTATTTTACTCCAAATTTAGTCTATATAATATTATTTTTTAAGAATCCTTACTATTATGCCTCAATGTGAATATGTATCGTCCTCAACTGGGGTACGGTGTAGTAATTCCTTACCAGATATAAAATTAGACTCACGTAATCATTGTGAAATTCATGGTTTTGTTAATTATGTTTATGATAATATCGTTTCCGCCAAACAACAAAGAATTGGAGCCCCACCAAAGCTGGAGATTAAAGTTACGGATGTTCGAGGGAATATTCACGATAAGATTGGGTGGGTTGGTGGACGTGATGATGAGGAGATGTTACGTTGTAGTTCTGATTGGTTACAATACAATAATTTTGAGGCTGATGACAATATGTTTTATGAAAATTTTTCTGGTACCACAATCCATGGAAATGGTCCTTTTACTGAGCTTGAGGTTTTGAAGAACCAGGAGATAATGATAAATGAGGAAATTAAGATGCTTGAGAAGCTAAAAGCTTTAAATGATGAGGAGTTGGCTTCAAAAAATGCTTTTTATAGGCATGCTATGCTCCAGGAGTTGTGTTCAGGTGCTTTTGTGGTTCGGACTCCGGAGGAGGTCCGACTTTGTGGGGAGATCCAGGATTTATATAAGTATGGAGCAAGTAAAGAAAGGGAACATGAAAGTCTTGTTTATCGCAGTAATGTTTACAGGTGCCAGAAGAATGATTTGCAGAGGATAGAAGATGAGTCTCGAGATAGAGGGAAACGCGGTATTAGTGAAAGTTTATCGGAGAAGGGTGATAATGAGTGTGAGGAAGAGGATTGGTATCTGCGGAAGTGTTGTTTGGAGTCACTGGAAAATGGTAAATGTGATGAAGTAGTTCTATGGCCTTCTGCTTATTGTTATAATCGTAAGTTTGGAAATTTTGTTTATGTATTTTTGTTTTTAAGATTTAAAATTTGATAAGAATCAGTTGCTGTATGAATCATGTCAGGAGTGTCAAAAACCATACATCCCACCTTTGGAATGTACCAATTGTTTAACTAATCAACGGATAGAGAAAAGCAAGCAACTTGTCAATCAGAATCCAAGGATGTTAAATGTTAGACCTAACTTTGATATTAGAAGAAACATTCCTACGATGAGAATGAAAGGATTTGACTCCTCTATTGTTATACCAATACGCAAGGTTTATGTTAAGAAGATAGATGATATAACTTCCCATTCTAAATTTGAATTAAAACACATAAAAGATGAAGTGGAGGTAGATTTGAATGATGTACGAGGTAAAGAGTTACTGGAAGATGTTAAGGAGAACATTGTTTTCGGAAAAGATAGTGGTGAAGGGACATCAATTGAACTTATTGATAATTATTTCTCAGAGATACGTCTTCCAGTAAAACAATTACCACCAAAAAGTGTTACACAAGTTCCTCCAACTGTTACACTACCCGATCGTCGCCATAATCCATTTACCAACGTTAATAAACCACCGTTAGCATTATCTAAACCTATTGGTGTCCTGAATTCTTCTGTTAATCAGAAATTTACAAGAGGACCACAAAGAACACCAAGGAGGACGTTTGAAGCAATAAGACTTCATCCAATTCTTGGTGCACAATTTAAACAAAATCCCTGTGCAAAAATAAGACCATTTACGAAGGAGTACTTCCCTGCATCTGAAGGTTCACTACAAATGGGACGTCGACCATACATCACAACGGGAAATAACGTTCAAAAAATAAAAATGATTGTCATGAAACCAGTTGTGAGTAGCAATTCTAATTCACATAGTGCGCCTCCCCGTCCGAGTGGAGCATTCTACTTCCGAAATACAAGGACTACCCAATAAGTTAGTGGTCTTATCTTATTTTTTTGTTTTGTTTTTTCCACATAATTCCATGTATTTAGATATGTATATATTTTATATTTTTCTTTTTATGTCTTTAGAATGATTGAAATTTTAACTTAACTTTTAAGTAGTATCTTTGATTAGTATAAATTTTATTTAATTATAAAATAAGGTTAAAAACCTCGTATATATTTATATGATCTCAAGAATAATAAAAAAATTAATAACAATAAATTAGATTACACGTCTTTCTTTCCCTTAGGTGATATTGGGCTTAATGATCCTGAAGATGTTGAGGAGGAGGAGGATGATGATGAAGAGGAATCACTTTCATCACCACTACTATCATAGTAGAATTCTATTTGATGTGTCATCACTTGTAGGGTATAATTACAATCAATACATCTTTTTCTTATTGTATAACAATCTATACAGTAGACGGAGTGGCAGTTGACACAGATTCTGGTGTTAAATTCATCCGATATCCTCAAATCTCCCCTCGAACACTTAGTACAACAGTATGTGTCCTTTGTCAGGGATGGTAGGGCTTTATTTACGAGATTCTTCTTTTTTCCTTTACCTCTATGATCTTTAATAAGTTTCATCTGTTCATCCATTTGTTTCGTTGCCATCATTGCCCGTTGAATTGAAGATCTTCTTTTTTCTAAGATTTCGTTGTACAAATATAAAAGTCTGGGTTGGATGCGAGAGGGATAGTAGGATGACGCAATAACGTGACGAAATCTTTTAAGATAAGATTCTGCTGGACATAGAATAAAGCAGAAAATAAAAACATATAACATTTTTTCATACAATTCATAATTTGGTGGACTTGGTTCAACAAGACATTGTGTCCACATGTTATCCTTTTTTTTAGTAAGACTACTTATTGGTTCAAATATGTCTAGAATTTTGTTTAACAACCCGGCAAACATTCCATTTCCAGAAACCTTGAATTTATATAGACTTGGGAATTCAAAGAAGACATCGTCTGTCAAGAAATGAAACAGCATTTCAAAAGAATTATAAACAACAATATCCATTGCAACCAGAAGGAATGGAACAACTCCACTGAAAAATGTTAGAGACATTCTAAAGTATGTCCATCTTTTCTCTAGTTTTGTTAGTTTTTTTTGATAGCTTTTTATGTATGTAATTTTTTCACGATCCAATAAAGGTAAAATGCAACTCATCCCCTGAATTTCTCTTTGCACATCCATCTCAATGAAGCGTTGTCCTATGTAGTGGTTGTCATGCTTTTCTCGTTTTAAAAATTTATATAAATATATTGTTGACCATAATATTCCTTCAAAGACAACAAAATAGATGGCGGAGTTAATGAACGTTTCAACATAATAAAGTAACTTAACAAGAAATTCAAATTCTTTCTTAATTAATTCTTTAAGTTTAGTTAGATCCACATCATTTTTGTGGTGTGAATCATAATCTGCTACAAACTCTAATCCAAAATCCTTTATTAAATGTCCTTTACTGAGACTTTTTATAGCATCATCACTCATTCCTCCAAATACATTGAGTTTACCATTCTTTTTTAGTGAATTGATAGTTTGATTGGCGGCTGAAGCTATCATATTATTAACACCACTATTTACATATTGAATGATTTTTGAAGGCATATTACAATGAGCAACCATAGCGGAGACAAGGTTGCAACTTGCGTACAACGTTTTTATTGGAAGACAGAAAATTTTCCATACGCGTTTTTCGCAACTTTCTATTGATTCATCAACAAATCTGCGACACTAAAAAAGTATTATTAAAAGACAATGTAATTTTACCTTTGCTTCTGGTCCTACAAGTGATTCATCACACAAATCTTGCGCTTTCCTTAAGATAGATGACTCGTCACCGAATAATTCTATCATCTTCGTTATCATGTTAGACAAACCACCAACATTTTTCTTAAAAAGTTCCATAGGATTCAGAATTTGCCTTACAAGCTCTATAACATCTTCTATCATTTTCTACAAAAAAGCAGTTATTTTTATGTATAAAAAAAGTAAAAATACCTCTCCAAGAACGGAATTAATAGATCCCATAACTTCTTTTACAACACTAATAATTCTATTTTGGACGCAAGAAATTCCTTCAGCTGTTTGTTGAAAGTTTTTAGTTACATTCATTGCAGAATTTTGGAAAGCCCACAATATTAATAGTAGTAGTAGTATTTGTCTTAATTTACTTGTAATAAGCGCTGGAAATGACAACATTATAACGCAACGTGAGAATTTGGAGAATATATTAAAGCATATAATTACTTGAACAATAATTCCAATGTAAACACCAGCCTTCTGAGGAAAAACAGCATATTTGAATGTTGTGATTGAGTACATTAAAAACCCAATAAATTGGAGGATTGTAAATGATAACAAGATTTTGGCTACAGAATTTTCTCTGTAATAGATTATAGAATTATTAAAAAGTATGTAAATACCTTGTTCCTTCTTCATAAATTCGTTGATAAAATGTTTCAGCTTTATAATCTTTTTCGGATCTTATGAAAGGAAAAACCGTTCTTAAGAAGGTTTTAAACTTTGAATGCTCAGGGATAAATTCATTTATTCCATTGTACTTTCTTCTAGCATTTTCCTCATAAACCACAAATTGATGTAATGATTTCTGTACCCTTCTTCGTGCTCTTATCAGCTCAATGTACGACATCACAAGATTTAAAAAATTAAATGGAACGATAATGGTACATTATTTATATGTTTAATTTTATAAGCAATTATGAATATTAGTTAAAAATTTATTCATTTTCTTGGTAATGATAAAAAAATATTTTCGTGAAAAGATAAAATGTTGGTAGATGATAATTCCTCTTAATACTCTAAGTTTGTATAACTTACATAGTGGTCAAAAAAGATTATACTTTAACAATAAAAATATTTAAAAAACGTGTTTAAAATATTTGTTAAAGATCTTAAATTATAAAGACATGTAAAGTTACATTATATAATATTTTTAGTTAGACAAAATGTGTTATAGAATTTATCACACAACACCTGCCAATCAGAAGGAAGTTTGTGACCGTTCAAATTCATTAACATCTTTTTATCTCTTCCTCTACTGCCGATGTGTATTGGATTTACTTAAAAGATTCTGACGCAATCACATCTTTGAACATTCCGAAAGAATTTACTTTTTTGTTAAAAACAAACATTATCAGGGTAAATGTTATTTGGTAATTTATTTTACTTGAAACATAAAAATGTGCCAAAACAATTAGAAGGAGGTGAGATGACCCTTCAACTATAAATGAACCACTTGTCTAAATGGTTCTCTTTTCATATGAATATATATACATAAACCGGAAAGATTTTGTATTTTTTTGGATATGTATTTGAAGACGACCTTTCTATCACCTGAATCAAATTAGCATAATAATATCTATTTATGCTAATTGTCTATCTTAATATAAAGTTAATCCCACTTCATAAAATTTTAAAATTTTAATAATATCTTAAGAAGTTTATTAAAGGTCATATGTAATATGTATGATAAGAAAAAATGAGATTTTATTATTATGAGATATAATAAATTTTATATAACAATATTGAAAATACAATGTCAAAATTTTTGTTATTACTTTTTTTTATTTTTATATTATTGCAATAGAAAAAAAGATTGATTTTTTTCACCACTGGGGAGAGAAGAGATAAAGAGAGTACCGTTGACTTTTTGTTGATTATCAAAGAAAAAAAAATATTATTAACTATGGAATGGTACATTTTATATATTTGATATAAGGTAATCTATGCAATTTGTCCATATGGTGTTTGTGTAGGGTTATAGTAACCATTTGCTACAACTTGTTCAAATGGTGAGGTACCTGTTGCAGCAGATATATATGATGTTGGATTTGTATAGTAATTAAATCCTGGTGCCCCGGAGTATCCTGGATATCCTGTTGATGCTCCTGTTGAATTGAAAGGATATGTATTTATCCAATTTTGTGCTGTTGTTGAAGTTACTGATGATGCAACACTCTCAAATGATGGTGGCCATGTTGGTAGAGCTGATGTTGGAACTAATGGTGACGTAGATATTCCAGAGTCACCTGATGGTGATGAGTTATTTTTTAAATTACTATTAGTTACACATTCTGTTTTTCTTTTAAATTCAGAATTTAGTGGGAGTAACGCAGCTGCAACAGCTTTTATATTATTATCATTAGATATGTCAAGTGTTGAATCTGGTGATATTTCGTTTTTACCACATTTAATTCCAGAAATTGGTGAGGCAGAAGACGATGTACTAGAATTTTCTGATTTTGGTATATTATTTTTAGAGTTTGGTGTTGAACTATTTGAAGATTGTGTTATACCTCTTTCAAGTAATGCATTAGCAGATGCTTGTTTAACAGCATCAGCCTGTCTAACTTGTTGTCTATGTTTAGCTCTTCTATTTTTAAACCATACCTGAATTCTACCTTCTGGTAAACCTAATTCCCTTGCTAGATTCTCTCTACTATATACATCTGGGTAATGTGTTGTAGCAAAAAGGCGTTCTAAAAGATCTAATTGACGACGATCATAAGTTGTTCGTTCCCTTCTTGATTTACGTACATAATCAATACTAAAAATAAATGTTAATTGATAAGATAATATTTATTATTAATTACCCTGGAAGTGTTGTATTATTGGTTACAACATTTGTCGTAGGAAGGTACCCAAACATATTTGTGGATGGGTAACCCATTGTAGCACCGAATCCTGTTGTTGCAAATGAATAAGGATTAAATGTTGGTGTTGATGAAGCAATAGGTGTATTAACCATTATTAGTATATATTCGTATAATTATAAATAATGTTTGAAAAAAAATTATATCACTTATACTAGTGGTTAAACCTAAAAGACAGTAATAATTAGATAAGAAGAAAGATTATAATAAAAAGTAGTGACATTAATATTAATAGGATAAATGTTGTTATCATATACTATAGTAATTAATGTAAAAAAAAAGACAATTTTTGACAGTTAAGAAGATAGTTTATATAATAGAATGAAATGAAGATGATTTAGGAACTTATAATATATCTGCGCAAACATTGGGGGTTAAAATTTTGTGGGTGGAGTTAATATTCTAACTAACGCCCGACCAAAATCTATGATGGCTTTCCCTTTTAATATAATAGTCCTAGAAAAATTGGGATGGATTATAAAAAAAGATGTTATAAGATACTGTATAAATGGTATTGTTTCAGAATAATTTTAAAAATATATCTATATTTACAAAGTTAATAAAAATAATAAAAAGTTAATTAATTTTATGTTAAAATAATTATGCATAAATATAGAAAAATTGATATTTTTGAAATATAAAATATTCCCAAAATGAGATTGAAAGGTAAGTAGAAAGGTGATATTATATACTCTACGGAATTGATAATTATGACGTTAATTAGTAAATAAAATTACATGATAAATATTATATTTTAAAATAAAAATAATTAAAGATTAATATCATAGTAAGAAAAATAATAATTATGTCCTAGATCATAATATATTTTTCTTATCATATATATATATATCCATTATAAGGAATTAAACCATAATCAACTAATGGACTGTTAATGTAAAAAGAAGGATAATCTTGAAATATATAATATTTTCCATTAACAATCATAATATTCATTTTGAAATGTAACGGTAAGATGTGTATAAATTATATACCAATCTTGATAATGAATCCGTGGGCACTATGTTTCTTTTTATAGAGACTTATTTAAAAGAAATATAAAAAATAAAAATGTGATAACATAACTTATTATGAGAATGAATAATAAAAAAAATTAATTTTTTTTCTATTAATTTGTGATTATTTTTCCTTTCGGCAAATAATTTCTATTATGTTATTTATAAGAATAAACTATAAAAATAAATAATCTTATAATCCAATGATATATGTTATGATATCAAAGAATGAACCGAGTATCTCCTACTGTGCATTTGTAGACAATGCCTCTAGGAATATCTTAAGTACAGGGAGTATTGTCTTTCTTGACACAATGTTGACGAAAAAAATTTCTTTTAACTTTCTCAGGTGTCATGATTGACAATTTAAGAATGTAGGAAGAAAAAATTGTTGGAATCATGAGAATATTAAGAATAAAATTCCTTCTATCAAAAATAACTGTTATTAAGAGTGATATTAAACTTTAAATGCCCTATAGATTATAAGTTTCATATAAGGAATTGCTAATATTATCATCCGGATGATTTCATGTAAAATGGCATTTTTTTAATTTAAAACGAGTATATTAAATTTATATCCAATAGATTAGGGCTGATGTAATTAATAGTAATTAAAATAATAATCTACAAAAACAACTATCAATGAAGTATTTACATATCAGGTGAAATGTAATAAGAGAACAAAAACGGTTAATGGAGGAAAAAAAAGCTTAGAATGGATGTGGTAAAGAGAGTTTCTATGAAATTAACAATTTGAAGTTGAGGAGATTATCCGAAAATTAGGCTTGTGATTAGAAAAAAGACAGGTGAAGTAAAGAAATTGATGCAATAGAAGATTAGGAAGTTAATTATAGAAATAAAGGGTTCAGATACATAAATAAATAGATATGGAAATGTTCTTTGTTTTTAAAATAGAAGTAATAGATAGGTGTAGATAGGTCCTTTTTTTATATTTGATAGTAATTAGATAATGATCCTACTAATTGTCTTGTCTTATTTTTTGATTAATAAATTGACTAATTAGTGTGAAAACGTTTCATTATATGTAATAGATGCTTCTAATATATTTGTAAATGCAAGTTATTATTTTAATGGTTTCGGATAAATAAATTTTCATATATGTATTATTCTCAAAACATAATCCTAGGAAAATATTTTCCGATGTGACGTCAAATAGAGATTGTCTTTTAATTTGTTAGTAAAATTGAAGATGGAAAAATTGTAATTTAAAAAGAAAAAATATTATTCGTTATTTGAGGTGTTTAAAATTAAATGAAAACATTTGGCACACTTTACCCCATACTAAGGTAATTACTCATAATATAGGTATCGGTTTCTTTTTAAATGCTTCGTTTTTGAAAATAGAATATAAACGATACATTGTTTCATATGATTTCACACTTAACCTCTCACTTCAATACTAATCACCTGTCATCAAAAATGAATACCGATACTTTAGCATATTATATATCCATAATTTTTGTGCAATGGTAAACGGTGCCGATAAAATGTGTATAAAATAAAAGAGAATTCAATCTTCATTAAGTGGAGAGGATTAAAATTGTGTAGAGAAAAATATTTAGATGTTTGTATAGTTGTTTTTAAACAAGCGTGTATAAATATAATAAGCAAGAACATTTAATAATTATTACATCATATTAAAATGTATGGTATTACATTTCAAAATTGATACAGTTATGTAAAGCGATTAATATACAGGTAAACATGTTTTATTATGTAATAAGAAAGGGAAAAATAATTATGATATATCAATGTGAATATTTAAAAAAAATTTAGAATGATAGAAGTAGAAGGAACCTTTTTAATGAAATATTTTACCATGTCAAAAATTAAAATATAATAAAAGAAAAGTATAATAAGTTAAACAAACATATTAAGAACACCCCATAATACAACTATTTTATCAATTCTTCAGAAAAAGAACAGTTAAAATTTTGAACTTGAATATGTATATGATATTTAAATCCTCCATACTAGTTATTTGTACCCTTTTTTATTTGTATACCGTGAAGAACTTCATTACTTTTCTCATTATTCACTCCATTGTATACAATAATGATGGTAGAAAATAATATGCATTATTTATTTTTTGAATTGTTTTAAAAAAAATATCATTTGTTTCGTTTAAAGGGTAGAAAATAATTCAAGGTTACAATACATATTATAGTAATTTTTTATACAATGAATGATAATAGAAGGTTAACAAATTAAACTTATTAATAAATGTAACAATTTTTTTGAGTTTTATTTTGAAGTTGTAAATGTGTAACAGTAAGAAGATTATACATTCTTTGAGATTGTTAAACAAAAAAAAGTAATGTAATGATAAAAGTTAGTTGTTAGTTATTTTGTATGTTTTAATTAAAGGAAAATATCAATTTTAGTGATAAGATTGTAACAGTATGTGTGAAAATAAGGTACTATCAATGACAGAGTGGATTACTGTCATTTATCATGATCATTTTGTAAATAACTTTATACAAATTTTGATTAAGAGATAACAATTAATGTCACTTCTATAAAAACTTTGATTTATGATAGGAAGTAACAAAATTGTTTATACTTTTGTGACTTTTTATAACATACCTACATGTATTAATTTTTTTATTTTTTAAAAGATTTTCATCGATATCCTGAGGGAATATAATATTTCTTACAGTAAACATCTAGATGTCATTTTAAGATATAATTAAAGAATATGAGAAAGTACAATAAGATTATTAGTTAAACCAATTACTTTTACGGCATTTTAAAGTTCACGGTATCTCTTAAAGCTTTAATTATTAACCTTCTAACGGTACAATTGTGTGTGAAAGTAATGATCAACTTAGCACTTGTTTGCAAATCAAATATTAGTCTTAACAACATGATCACTCGTGCTTATTCATGAATCCTACTAAATGTTTAAAGGCGGCATTACGTAAGATTTGTACTGATTTTAAGGAAGGTGTTGACAAGTGCCAAATATACAGGTACACAAAATGCTTTGAATGTGTTTGAAGAGGTTCTTGAAACTGAAGTATAAGAATTCTTAAGTCGGTTCATCTTTTATTTTACCTATCTTTATATGGAATGATATCGAAAAGATACGGTAAAAGGAATTAGTTAATGAGTTGAAGTATCTATTGGAGAAGCTAATTTTCCAATCGACTCAATATTTAGCATTTTCCTAGGATTATTCTTAATTACGTAATAAAGTAAGGACAAAACATTCTTTAGTTATTATTATAAAATCACAAAATATCTAAAAGTTTCTGTCAACAAAAATCATGTAATTAATATTATTTTTTTCCATATATTTTCACACTTAACCGGAAATTAAATAGTATTACGTAAAGGAAAAAAAAATTATGGTAAGGACAAGAGACGTTATTATATATGAGGAACAGTTGCAATTTAATAATTAAATAATAGGATGATTGACATTCAACAGCAGGAGTATAACATGAATATTTACTAATTTCTTCAACAGATAATACCATGATAATAGGTTCATTTGAAAAGAAAAGTTTCCTCTAAGTAGGGATCAATTTTTAGTTATATGATATGTATGACAGCTTTCAATTTATTAACTTAATAAAGAGATAATCCTCAACAAATGTTTAATTATATATTGGATGGATATATGGAAGTAAAAATACAAATTTTATTTTAAAAATTTTTAATAAAAAAAACCTAACAAAATTTATCATAACTTTACACACCAATTACATCTTTTCATTTTTAATATACCTGTAATCAACAATATATTTTATCATTTTATACATTAGATTTCTCTCTATCATATAGAAAATTAAATCCCTTAAACAAATAATATATTGAAAACAAAAATCTCCTTAACTTTTCTATTTATACAAATGTATCTTTTTTTCAATTCTTTTCAATAAAATAATAGATTAATTTGGAAAAAAGTATGGTCCACCATACATACCACTTCCGGGATTACCATTCATATAATAATTGTTAGAAAAATTAGCATAATCAACAGGAGTTGTGTATGTTAATGTTCGATCCATTCCAGAGGTACAATAAGGATTTGGAGCATAAAAATATGTATGAGAATTGTAACCACCACCAAATGGCCCATTATTAGAAAGAAGTGACCCAGAGAGATGGTTGTTATTTCCTGTTGGTGATGGAGGTACTGTTGAGGGAGATAATAATGTTGATGATGAATTTATTGTTGAGAACTATAAATATAATACATATATTTTTTTTTATTTTTAAATATCAATATTTTTTTAAATAATGCACTTTATGAATAACTTACAGTACAATTTGACATATTATCTCCATTATTCCATGATTGATCTGATAATGTATTGATGGTAAATGGTTGCAATAAATGAGAATTAGAATGATTTCCTCCATCCTCAGATGATGATCCATTGATACTTGTCATTGGAGGTGATAAATGACTTTGTGATTTTATAGATTTACATTGGGTAAAATTTGCCTCTTCTACATCTGATAAATGGTTCTTTGAACTAAAAAAAGCTATTATATAATATAAATAAAATATTACTTTTGATGGATATCCTGTTTTATATTGCAAGACAAAGGATCACTTTTTACATAATCTTCAGGACTATTTTTTATATCATCCTTCTCTTGAATGAGAGGCTTTCCGTTACTGGAATCAGTTGAGACAGATTGTCTTGAATTGTTATTATTTTTTCCCTTTTTGTCATTTCCTTTGACAACATTCTTTTGCCTTTCCATTTGACGATACTTAGCTCGTCTATTCTTAAACCATACTTGAATTCTTCCTTCCTGTAACTGAATCTGTTCAGCAATTTTTTCTCTCGTAAAAACATCAGGGTATTGAGTTGTTGAAAAAAGATTTTCCAATATTTGGAGTTGTTGGCGATTGAAGGTTGTTCGTTCACGACGACTTTTTCTTGGTAACATACCTGAAATTATATCTAATAAAAAATTAAATGTTTTTATGGTAGTGTCATATGAATGTATTTCTATTATATATGTATATTAAATAATATATAACAACAGAAGAGATGTTAAAAAAAGAAGAAGTAACAGAGAAAATGAAAGAGGTTATATTGGTAGTGATTGATAAAACAAATGACCAAATGAAGAAGGGACAAAATGGTAAAATGTATCATCTTTAATATCCAAAAAAAATTATATCTATTAAAAGATCATTATTCAAAGTCCATCATTATATGATATGGTCTCTTTTACGATGAGAGATAAATGACTTGAAATTCTTTCTTACCTTGAGGTGGTGTTCCATAACCATTATGTGTAAAGACAAAATTTGGCATTACGTTACCCATTCTAGGATGATAAGTTGCTGTAGTGGTTGTTGTAAATACCTGACTATTATTAGTTCTTTGTGGTAGCCTATAAGCTGCAGCAAAAGCAGCTGTTTCATAATCCATTGCGTTTTATATTAGATTAAGTAAAAAAAAGGAGAATTAGAGTATTAATGATCAAAATACTTAATAAGAAGTTATTATATTATCCTTTTGTCGGTCTATAAAGATGTTATTTATAGAGAAAATAATTAAATATATAAAAAAGTGATTAACCTTTCGTTAAATTAAAAGTTCTTTTAAAAATATTAATATAAAGGTAAAAATAATATGACATAATCCTTTTAAAAGTATGGACTTAATAACAGATCGTAAAATAATAAGCTGTTGTAATAATACTGTACAATAATATGACACTGAATAAAAAGGGTTTTGTATAATTGTAATCAGTAAGATTAATTGATACATGCTTTATAATGTAAAATATTTGAAAAATTGAAATTTTGCCTTATCAAGTGATATAATATTGCATTTCAATGAATACTGTATAATATTAACAAAACTTTATCAAACAATTTCATATGTTACAATTGAAGAGGTGGATTATTTTATCTATGATATTTTAAAATAATTAAAAAGTAAAAAAAAGAAATAAAATTGTAGAAACAATATTTTTAAAACAAAAAACTATATATAATAATTAATCCAATTATTTGTGTTTAAAAAAATGAAATTAACATAGATATATTAAAAATTTATCTTTTAATCCTAATTAATACTTTATTATTACTTCTTCAATATATATACATACGCTATTTCAAGATGGTTAGAGAAATGTTAAATAGATAACATATTTATTATCCTCCACAAGGTAAATATGAAATCTTACTTTTTTTTCTTGTTACCTCTTCATTATAAAATATGTACCAATATATCTTTTCATACACACCGGTTGTACTTTTGCTTCCTCCCTTTTGATTTCTACTTTATCGTTTTTATTCCTTTTTATATATTTTTATATTTAATATATTAATATTTTCTCTCTTTAATATAATAAAAAAAGGAAATTTTATATTAAAAATGATTTGTTATATCTTTAATTTCTAATAACATAAATTTTGAAATTTATGTTAATAAATGGGAAAGGAAACCACTTAAATATCTATTGAGGTTTCGTCACTATAAAGATTCTTTTAAAGATTCTAGCATTAATTGGATTTTAATAAGAGAGGGGATGTAATACGGTAACAATGGATAAATATATATTTATTACTTTTCACCTACAAATATATACAAATATATTTTTATATTTTATATAAATAAATTGTAAAAGTTAATTGATAGATAGGAAAAGATTAGCGAAAGAATGATTTATGATGTGGTAGAAAAGATGATAAGGTGAGTTTAAGTATAATTAGATAAAAATAATCCTAAAAAAATGTGATTGAGAGAGAATAAAAAAGATAGATTAATAAATAATTAAGAATAAACAATATATGTATTAAAGAAAAATTTAAATTTGTAACTACTATTTGAAGGTATTATGAGTGTAATATGTACAGAAGCGTTATAAGCTAGTCATGCTATCAATTGATTGAGAAGATTATCAAAAAATAAAACTACCTTACTTTTAAAACTAATTTTGATACATTATTAATAAATGTATATATATGTGTCTATCTAATAAATTTATATAGTTGTTATTAAATAAAGTCAATTATAATGACGGAGTGATAAGAGTAGAAGTATTCTCTAGATGGGTAAATTATTTTAAAAAAATCTTAAAAGTTTAAGGATATATAATAATGTGATAATGGGTAAGATGAACTTCTGTTTTAGAAATTTGATAGTCCTTATTAATATCAAAAAATTTTCCTTTACATTTGTAGGAGACCGCAACAGAAGTGTTACAGAAAGTTACTATTTTCAAGGTTATCATCCATTTTTCAAAAATTGAACATCATTAAAGCTTCGATTATTCAAAGTTTAATCTTATTATAAGTTAATAATCAACTCTTTATGATAATTTTATTAATCATTTTAAATTTACATAATTTTTACAACTTTGTAAAGAAATTTATTTTATCACTTTAAAAGAATTTCTTATGAATCACTAAAGATATCATAATGTAATAAAAAATATAAACTTAATAAAAAATCATGTTAAAGAGAGGAGATTGTATTCTTATCAGCATATTCTACACAGCTAAGTCTAGATGATGAACCTTTTAACTGCACCTAAGAAGTCTTAAAAAGTAAATTTAACGATCAAGTAAATGTAAGTGATGGCTTTTATGTCAGTGATAAAAGATTTTTCAAAGGTGTGCCTAAATTTTAAACAATATTTATAAATTGTACATTTGATAAGAAATCTAAACATTTCAAAGCATTCTATTTTACATATATATATATATATATTCAGATTCTTTAAAATATATTACCAATATTTTTTATTTTTCTAGGAATGCATATATATTTAAAGAGTTTTGCCATTTTTATGGTATTAATTTCATATGTTTATGGTGATTGTACCTGTGGAGAGATTCAACCAAATCCTGTTACATCATCTGGACAAAGCGCTTTTCTTTTAGCACCTGAAGATTCTAGTGGAAATTTTTGCATTCCAAGTCAAGATTGTACCTATCCATTTGCCTACACAGTTCCTGATAACATCGGAATTACTGGAAATGTTTTTAATATAAAGAATTTTAACTCCTCCGGAGCAACATTATCTTTTTATGATGGAAACACTGCAACAGGAACACCATACATGGTCGTAGATGGAAGTTATGACGGTTCTGGAGCTGTAGATATTATTTCATCATTGGGAAAAAATATTACAATTGTTTTTAGTGTAAAAAATAAAGGTGGAGATATTCCATCATTTACATATATTGCTAAAAGCACCAATGCTTTAAGGACAACAACATTACCTCCAACAACAACAACTCCAATTCCAACGTCACCATACCCTATTGTTCCAGATTCATTCCAATCGGAAGGTGATATATTTATTTATGTTGATTTATCTGCCAATCTTACATTATTATCTCAAGTTGGAGGAGATATTATTAATGCTTTATACATAAATACAGATGATAATTCATTTAGTTCAAGAATATACTTTACTATGGCTTCAGATACAACTATCTACCCATATGGATGGAAGAATTCTAAGACTTTCCTTCAAAAACAAATAAATAATTTGCCTGAATTTGGAATTCAAAGTTCAACAATTGAATGGGCCAAATTTGGTGTTATATTAGATGGAGCATTTAATGATAGTCTTTCACAAAGACCAAATGTTCAGAGAACATTAATTCTTTTGACAGATAAGGAGTAAGTATATATTATATAAAATTATGTATATTTCTTTTTAGTAATCAAAAAGCTGATCAAGACCCTACACCCTACAAAAATTGCATAAATCAATATGATATTCATCCAGTTATAATTAATGTTGATTTGAATAAAGATGTTTCCACATTTAAAACAATCCCAGGAATTTTTAATGGAGATAATACTAATCAAATTGTAAAAGTAAATTATGCTAATGTAACAGATTTGTATGAAAATTATTTATTTAATTCTAATGTTATGTGTAACATTAATTCTTTGAGTTTAAGTGGAAAAAGTGAACTCCAATTTCCAGTTCAAGATTCAGGAGCAACGTATGTTAAAAATTATTGTAACTATATGAATTATACTATTAAATGTGCCAGTACAAACAATGCTAGTACAGATATTACCGTTGCATTAAATAATTACGATCTTGAAGCCAATGCTGATTTTTTGACCGTTTATAATGATCAAGGTATTGTTCAAGCAGTTTTCACTGGTACACTAGTTACTAACTCACAGGAAGTTATAAAAAATACAACATTCGTTGAATTAGTTATATTAACAAATAATCATAGAGTATATCCTGGTGTTGACATTAAATTCACAGGATGTACAATTGTATAATTATTTTTACTAATTATTAAATTTAATAAAAAGAATATCATATATATTTTATTGTTTAAAATATACAAAATGAAAACTAAATTATATACCCAATATTATTGTCAATTTTTGGTTTTTTTTATATATTAATTTCTTCTACCTCCTAAGACAACACCAAGAATAATAGCAACAACAATTAATATTATCAATATAAGTGTAATAATTGAAATAACAAAAATTTTCTTTTTTAAAGCAGCTTTTTTATGTCGTACAGCTTGAACAACATTAACTCTACCCTCATCTGTGTAGTCAACTGCTGCTTCAATATTTGAAGCAATATTATCCACCATAAAACTTTGACTTTTAACTAGATCATGCATGTCAATAAATATCTCATTTAGTTCAGCTATACTATTTTCTAAGTTTAATATTTCTTTATGTCTTGCTTCGGCATCTTCTAATGCCATTCTTCCTGCTAATGATATGGGATTTAATGATTTGTAAAAAATTTGCTCCGAATGGGATTCTAACATATTATTAACTTCATGTTCAGTTAAATGTTCACCAGCCATATCTAGCTGTCTCTTAACTCTTTTAGAAACACGACTTTTATACTCAACTTGTGAATCGTTAAATAAAAATAGTACCTCTCTTAGTCTTCTGTTAATAAATTCACACTGATTTTTCTTTATTTTTAAATCAGCTCCAGTTCTTGTTTGTACATTTCCATTTAACTCTTCACTCCTTATATCTGCTTCAATTCTCTTAACTCGAGAACGTAACACTTTTATATTATTTTTAATATCACTAATAATTTCTTCTAATTGATTCTAAAAATAATATTATAATTTTTTAATGATTAAAACAAACCTTTTCTGTACTTTGAACGACAGTCTGTAAAAGTATATCATTTTGTTTTTTTTTAACTGCTTCAACTCGTTCTTGTAGTTGATCAATTGAAAGATTAATTTCATTAATAGTTTCGAAAAATAATTGTGTCCTCGTTGAGTTATCAGAAAATGGTGTAATAGATATAGATGGATTTCTGTCAATTCCAAAGTCATTTATATCTTGATTTCCTTTTCTTCGGAATTCCGATAATCTATCTCTGACCATTTTTTTTATATAGAAAATAACTTTTAAATATATATCTGAAAAAATATTTAGAATACCAATAAAATTATCAAAAAGATGACTAATCGTATTTTATAATAAAAAATAGGTTATCAATAAAATACTTTTTATAATGATATCATTATAAATATATTTTTGACATTCGGAATGACAAACTTAGAAAATAATTTTTCTACTTCCAATTATTCTCCAAAATTTAGATATAATTCAAATGTAAAATATAATTTAAAGCAAATGCGTGTAAGTAAAACGTCAAATAGGTGAAAGTTTGTTAAGAATAAATATTAAAAGTTAATATTTAACAAAAAATCATTTACTCTCACCACTAAATGTAATAAAATTGTTCACTTAAATAAATTTTTAAAATCATGAAAATGAAGTAATACCACTATTATCTTCAAGATTTTGGAGATATGGAAATAATTATACGTGTATTTTGCGGTGATAGTGTAATGTCGTAAATTTATGGTTATTCACAACCAAAAGTTTACCATAAATATTGTATTAAAACAGCTGTACACATATATACATCAACCTCAATTTTATTCAACACATAAAAAATGCATTGTAAAAATGGATTCTTTTTTCCAGTAAAGTGAATGTATCATCTAAATAAATGATTAAAAGTTTAATCATTAACCTTGTACAAAATATTATAAGCTTAAAAATAAATAGTTAATGTCAATATCAATGAAATATAAAATTTAATTAAATAAAAGTCTTGTAAAATAAGATGTCCTTTAAATAAGATCTTTTTTTACAAAAATAGTAAAATATTGTTGTTATGGTAACAAAAACGATTGTTTCTAAAGAGATACCGATTTCGGAAATTTATAAATATAATATGACACATTTTTTTAAAAAATGTATGAATCAGAAAAACCTTGAAAAAAAGATTATTGTTTGGTATTTAATATTATAGAATATCATATGAAAAACTTTACTATAGATAAATATTATAATAACAAAAATATATATATGAAATTTACATAAAACCAACTTACAATACAATTTACCAGTGAGTCAAACTTTATTTGAATAGTCCTATTCAATATTGTTATAATATAAATAGACATTTTACCTTTATTTATATATAATATATATTCATTGTGTGTCGATGAGCTAAATAATTGAGATGGAGAAAAGTTAAGTATCATATGTGCAGAAGTGTTCAATTTTGAAGAAGAATTTATATAAAAATTTGTAAATCATTTAAAAACCGATAAATTTATTATTATTTTAAAAAAAAATGTTTATCTATTTAATAATTTATTCGAGTAGGGAAAAAATTTAATTTGAAAACATATACATCAGCACTATTTCATCCACACATTTATCTGCTCAAATACAAATATTTACCTGAAGCACCAAAAACATGATTATTTACTTTTTCACCACCATCAATAACACTTCAATGAAACAATGTTATTAATTGTATTTACACCTGACAATGTAACGTATGTTTTTGAACATTTTTTCTTGATTTTTTTCTACAAAAAAAGTAACAAAATAACAAGTTTTAATAACGAATTACTTCATTATTAGTTGAAAACAAATAATAAATTATTTAAAAGTTATCATCAGTATGTTTAATTCATTATCCTGTTATATATTTTGTTATTACCTGATATATTATTACATATCTTTGATTTACTTTTTAATTTCATACTTCTTATTATATATTCTGTCTTCTGAGCCATTATAGTTTAATATAACCATCTGCACTTTTAAACTCTACGTAAAACCAATAAATTGACAATCTTTTTGTACTATCGATAACTTTTATATACATTTACTAAATACATAATTCAAACAACACCATCATATTATATGCATAAACTTATTTTTTACAATTTTCACTTTTAAATATGTTAAATATTAAACATGTGCTAGACTTTAAAAATCAATTTTATTAAAAATCACTTGACTAATAGTTTGGAAGTGTAATTATATAAGTTATTTGATTAGATATACCGATAACAAAGATTCTATAAAAGCACAATATATAAGGACATTTCTCCACAATAATATATATGCAAGTTTTAATTTGTTACCCTTATCAGTAGATGCTAGTCATTTCTTTTTATAGTTACACATTTATGTTTTTTTTATTGAGAAAATTACGTTCCTTTAAATTAAATAAATCTTATCATTTTTGCACTTTATTAATTATAAAATTATAAAACTTTTTAATTATAGAAATATGGGTAAAGTTGTTCAAGTTCTAAGTAAACCTCCGGAGGAATGGAGTTTTATGGATGTTCATTGTTGGTTAGTTGATCAGGGATTCTCCAAGTATGCAGAATTATTTTCTCAAAAGCATAAAGTAAATATATTTTAAAATTTTATCATAATTATATGACTTTTTAAGATTGATGGATGTACATTGATGGAGTTAAATGAAAAAGATTTAAAAGAACCACCTATGTCAATACCATGTTTAGGAGACATAAAAAAGATAATAAAAGCAATAAATATGTTAAAAAGTTCTTCTGAATATGGGTATGACGGGAAAGATTCACAATCTTCAAATCCTGAAGATCCACCAGCTAATTTGACGATATCAAGTGAGGTTAAAAGTTCTTTTGCAGAGAATGATGGCTATATAGTGGAGAGTGTTGCGGCATACAAAACGATATCTAAAAGAGATATTGATACAGATGATTTATTTGAAGAAATTCATCTTTTATCAAGAGAAGACATAATAAGGCACGTTGAATCACCCGATACACATTCTAAAGCTATATGGAAATTGGTAATTGCATTTTTATATTGTTCCCTATCATTGTGGATAACATCATTTGTAATGGTAATTGTACATTCAAGAGTTCCAGATATGAAGACATACCCACCATTACCTGATCTCATTCTTGACAATCTTCCATTAATACCATGGGCTTTTGAAGTTTGTGAATTAATTGGTGTTATCTTAATGTCTGTATGGTTTATTGTTCTTTTTTTCCATAAGCATCGCGTAGTAATTATGAGAAGAATGTTTTCACTTGTTGGAACGGTATTTTTATTGAGATGTGTAACAATGCTTATAACTTCACTCTCTGTTCCTGGCCATCATTTAGAGTGCACAGCAAAAGAATATGAGAGTTTATCTGATAAGTTACAACACGCATTCCATATTTGGTCTAAACTTGGAATGTCAATTCAAGGGGTTAGAACATGCGGTGATTACATGTTTTCCGGTCATACAACAGCCATAACACTATTAAACCTTCTTATTACCGAATATACACCTGATTCCTGGTATTTATTACACACCTCAACATGGGTGATGAATTTCTTCGCAATCTTCTTTATCTTAGCCGGTCATGAACACTATTCAATTGATGTATTTATAGCATTTTATATTAGTTCAAGAATGTTTTTATACTACCATGCATATGCATATAATTCAATGAATTTAAATACAACAGACTCTCGTGTCCGAATTTGGTTTCCCCTTGGGTGGTTCTTTGAAGCAGGGGGTCAAGGAAGACTCTCAAACGAATATGAATGGCCTATTCAATTGGGTAAAATTGTACTATTTTTCAGGAAAAGTAAAAGATCATTATCACCAATTATTAAGGATATCGACAAAAAGTTTACTTTTAATGATTACGATGTGAATCCAAATAATAAGATTAGAAACAGGAAAAATAAAGTTAAGAAATGAATCAGTTTGCCTTAGTATTGATTAGATTATATATATTTAGTATTATTATAAATAATTTTTTATCTTTTTTTTCCTGTATAACTATATGTGATAAGAATGGTAAAAAAAAGATTAATATTTTATATATCAATTACTTCTTATCGTTAATTATATGCTTATTATTGTTTCATTTTATTTGTTATAAAAGATACTTTGTTCTTAAGATTCCAATTGATAATTAAAGTATCAACTTATAATCTTTTTTCCAGCGTAAGTTAAATATATTTTTTTCTTTCCCATGGATGTTCGATAATTGTCTCTCGCGAGGCACGTAAACGATAGATGTTTAATATTTTGGCCGCATTATAATTTAACGTTTAAAACTGTATCAAATTGATTGGTGTTGTGTCATCGGATTTTTGTAATTCTTTGTCATCAGAAAAAAATTAACGGTTGCATAATATTATATTTTCAGGTTAATAATGCTTAAATTGAATACACTCGTTAGAAGCTCACTAAAGAGCGTTAGAAACCTTAATGTTCCACCTCCAAAACTTGATTTCACACCAAAATATACCAAGGTTTGTTTGATTACTCACACTGCATATCATATTTTTAGCTTTTCATCAATAATGAATTTGTGGATTCACATGGTGGAAGGACTTTTGAGACAATAAATCCTGGAAACAACAAAGTAATTACATCAGTAGCGGAAGGAGATTCATTGGATGTAGATTTCGCTGTTAAAGCAGCAAAGAAGGCCTTTGATCTTGGCTCAGAATGGAGGAGAATGGATGCATCATATCGTGGAGTTCTATTGAACAGGCTTGCTGACCTTATGGAAAGGGATCGTACAATTCTTGCTACACTTGAATCGATGGATAACGGTAAACCATACCCAATAGCTTACATTGCTGATCTTGGGTTGTCAATAAAGTGCCTCCGTTACTATGCTGGATGGGCTGATAAAAATCACGGCAAGACAATTCCGATTGATGGAGACTACTTTACATATACCAGACATGAACCAGTTGGAGTTTGTGGCCAAATATCAGCATGGAACTTCCCATTACTTCTTTTGACATGGAAATTTGGACCAGCTCTTGCTATGGGTAATACAATGGTATTTAAGGCAGCAGAACAAACACCACTTACAGCTCTTCACTTTGCTGCACTAACAAAAGAAGCTGGATTTCCTGATGGAGTGATTAATGTAATAACAGGATATGGACCAACTGCCGGTGCTGCTCTGGCAAAACATCATGATGTAGATAAGGTTGCTTTTACAGGAAGTACAGAGATTGGAAAGATTATTATGAATGATGCAGCTAACAGCAATTTGAAGAAAGTTACTCTTGAATTAGGTGGCAAGAGTCCTAATATAATCTTCGATGATGTCGATATTGACAAAGCAGTTGACCAGGCTGTTCATGGTGTTATGTTTAATATGGGACAATGTTGTTGTGCTGGAACAAGAACATTTGTTCAAGCATCTATCTATGATAAATTTGTTGAAAAGGTCAAGAATAAGGTTGAAAAGTTAAAGGTTGGTTCAGCATTTGAGGAAGGAGTACAACACGGCCCACAAATTGACAATAAACAAGTTGAAACTATTCTCAGATATGTTGAAGCTGGAAAAAATGAAGGTGCAAGACTAGTAACTGGAGGATCACGTATAAACCGTGAAGGGTGTTTCGTAGAACCAACTGTATTTGCTGATGTTACTAACGACATGAAAATTGCTCAAGAGGAAATCTTTGGACCAGTCTTCAGCATTTTCAAATTTGATGATGAAAAGGATTTAGTCAAGAAGGCTAACGACACAATCTATGGTCTTGCTGCTGGTGTTATGACAAATGACATTAATAGAGCTCTTCATGTAGCCAATAATATTCGCGCCGGTACTGTATGGGTAAATTGTTATGATGTATTCGATGCTGCAGCACCATTTGGAGGATATAAGATGTCTGGAATAGGAAGAGAATTGGGTGAGTATGGACTTCAAGCATATTCTGAAGTCAAAACAGTAACAATTAAAGTACCCCAAAAGAATTCATAGAATAATAATGTTAAATACTAAAATTTATTATAAATAAATACTAATTACTTTCTAGACTGTTTTAATTTTTTGTTGATATTTTTTCTAACCTCTTTGTAACGAAGTTTGTATTTGTTTTTTTTGGTTGAGTAGACCTTTCTCATATTCAATTCTTGCTCACGAGCTGTCTTAAGTAAATTGAAGTGTCTTAATAATTTAATGGACCCTTGGGTTCCTCCCACAACTGCAATTAATCTTATAGGTCCACAAAGTTTATTTAGTAATAATGCTGTAACAAAAGCACTTGCCTCCGGCGATGAATTTTTGATTGTGTCTACAATTTTCGCTGGTGCATGGAGTTTTTCTAACAACCCAACAATATCAACTCCACATTTAATAAGGCAATAGAAACCAAAAAGAAAGGACAGGTAGACGAAGGCATATACGGGAACTGCAACATACCAATACCTTTTGATATAGTACTTTAATTTGGCTGCAGGAGTCGTTGGTATTGGTTCAGCTTTCTCTTCATTTATCTTTTTTAATTTTTTCTCTCTAGTTTCATCGTCCATAGAAATGCCAAATCTGAGATTCTGTTTAAATACAATGTTTAATTGGCAAAAATATGGTTACCTGTGGGGATGTTGAGAGAGACCTACGAAGGAGATTGAGCTGGAGACCACAATTTTTTACCAATGAAACATTTTTGTATTGTAGTACCGTCCTACAAACGATTGGTATTCGGAGAGCACATCGAGAAATTAACATGTTTTTTAATATAAAAATGAAAACAAATAAGCTATCTACCAATGTATGTGCAAATAATCTTGCTAAGAAATTGAAGATTAAAAAATTGAATATTTGTTTATGTGATAATACTTTTTAATTATCTTGATTCTTTATATCAATACCATAATTCCTTTTTGAGAAAACAGTTAGATCGGTAAATGCTATGATGTAGGAGAAGAAGTATATAATTGCTGAGACAAGATATCCCTCAATTGCTATGAAGTATATATAACCATCCACCTTCTGTAGATCTAATGCTTCAGGAAAAGTTGTGTAAACGACGAATTGGGATATTGATGTACAAAGGTAGATGACAACCGAAATTGAAATGTGCATTGTTAGTTGTTGAAAAGGTACCTTCAAAAGTTTCCATTTTATTATGACGTAAATAATTAAGTTAACTGAGGAAGAGATAAGCGAAATTGTAGCAGAAAAAATGATGTAAATGTTATATGAATCACTGTATGCTCTGAATATTTTGCCATTATCAGTGCACCCAATTAGGGATGTATTTGAAGTTGATATTTCTTTAAAGTATAAACAGCTTCCAGGAGGGGAGTAGATAAGAATAGCAGCAATTATCGTTAAAATAAAGTTAATTATTCTTAGTAAAAGAATGATGATGTAGAGATTTTTTTTTTCAACGATCATTTTGATAATGATTTTAAATTTTTATGAAGTCAGAACGTTTATAATTGATAGATGTTAGTGTAAAAAAACTGTGTTTACTTTGTTTGTTTTTATGAAAAATTAAATCCCTTTAGGAAAGGTAATCTTTCTTAAACGTATCTTTATTCTAGTTTTTGGTATTAAAGATAATGGTGAGTAATGTAAGATTATACATTCTCGAGATGTTTTTAATAGAAAAGGGCAAAAGTGTGTTATTAATGAACTAACGTTTGTCATGATTAATTAATAAAGATTTTTTTATATTTATTTATTCATAGCATTAAAAAATTATCATGTTGTGATAATGTTATATTAATTATTTGTGTATATTACTAGAAAATTCAAGGTGGAGTTGGGTAAATTCTTGGTTTTAACTTCATTCTAACCATTCCAAACATCATTTTACGCAGCGGTTGACTTATAAAAAGACTAAGGCCGAATAAACCAAGAGTTTGAGCATCAAATATGAAGGGTGTTACTCTTACAGCCATAATTTCAACACTCATTTCTCTTGAAGTAAGGAAATTAATAGATCTTGCAATAAAGCATCCACCACATAGAAGAAAAAGTATGAGAGAGAATATTCCATATAAAATAAGTTCATTTTTCTTTCTTGAATTTATACTGTTTACATGAATCTGTTGGGTGAATTTTCTAATAGTCAATATGTTGAAGATTGTTGATATCAAAGCTAATGGTAATATAATGATGAATGTATAGATTAAGACATAAAAACCTATTCGTCTCTTTCTAAAACTTATACTCAGTCCAAAGAAACCTGGTAATTTTTGGTAATATGGTTGTGAATTAGTTGTAATTCCCCCAAAAAAGCATCCAAGTAGGAAAACAGTGATTAGAAAAAGAAGTACATTTCTTTTTTTAAACCATTTCGAGTATTTGAAGGGATGACACAATGCAATATAAATATTAAAAGATAATAAAAATGATATAAAAAATGATAAAGTATAGCAAATACCATTGACAAAGTAGCATACAGCAGCCAAATATTGGTTGTTAAGATAAAAATTGCTTAGAATTTCCCATCTTGAAAGAAGAAGAGTTGTGTATGTATTGAGTAGGAGAACGATATCATTTACGCCTTTATAAAAGATGATAGGATAGTATTCATTGTTAAAATAAGATTTTGGTATAAAAAATATTTGATAACCAAGTTTAAAAATAAAAATCACATAAAATATTATTGATGGGATAGAATAAACTAATTGAAATATATAAAAGCCAGGAATCATTTACTTTTAAGTAAATGGAAATGTGAAATATATTTTATTTATGGTAAATATTTTAATTACACTTTTATTTTTTTAAAAGTCCAATGATGAATAAAAGTACATTATTTTTAAATCACCTTTTTAAATTTGAAATAATTTTAATTTTTGATAAGTTTTTATTCTGTATGACTAAATTATCATCTACTTCTTTGAATAGTACCATATGCCTGAGAGGTTTACTATAATGAATATTAAATGATTAAATAATAATTATTTCAATTACTTACCATATGATAAGGGATGAATAAAAAAGGCCAAACGTCTGTATATCCATAATCCAAGGAATAGCAATTATGGCAATTTTTTGAAGTATGGGAATATAAAATATTGTATGTAATGCCCGGAACAGAAAGTACAAAAAAAATAGCAAAAAAAATACTAGACTAACAATGCTATAAAAAAATAATGGAAGTTCCTTTTTCATATTAATTGACAATTCACGTCTGTATTTTTTCAATTCAAAAGCAGCAATAACATTAAGGGAAATGGCTAATATTGCACATGGTAAATATAAAATAAAAGTATAACAAACAGTAAAGATACCAACATTACTATTTTTAAATGAAACAAAATATCCTTGTGCTCCATTGCTCCATTGATAATATGGGTGATAGGTAAGAACAGCACATCCAAGTATAAATCCAACACTAATAATTATAGAGAAGTAAATTTTTAACATTCGACTTGAAAACCAAAAATTGTATTTCATGGGATATTTTATGGCAATAAATCTGTTTAACGATGTCAATAAAGAACAAAACAACATTGTGTTATACGTAAGACATATCTCCATATAAAAGAGGTATGGCAGCCAAGTGATTTGGAGGAAAAACTGTGATGCAATATCCCATCTAGGAAATCGAATTGATATAAAAGAATTTGTGATATCTATTAAGTCAGCGTATGATTTTAGAAGAATAAGTGGATAAAATCCATTATTAAAATATGAATCTTTTTTTATAATTATTTTATATGTTAATAGGATTGTAAAATAGTAATAGAAGATTGTTAAGGGTATTGTGTAGATTAATTGGACAAGTTGAGGTAAACTGAGCATATTTCTCCGGATAAAAAACTTTAAATGAAAACCTATATTAAGTAATTTTTGAAATTCTAATATTACAATAATGAAATATAATTAATTTTTTTATTTAATTTTGAAATTATTTATTTACAACGACTATTTATATTAATTATTTTAAAAAAGTATGGTATAAACATTGCCTTTATTTTTTTTCCAATTAAATATTATACATATAAAAGTACATATCTATAAAATAATTAATACAAACCAATTTTTAATAGGTATAATTACCACAATTATTTATTTATATCCTTCGTACAATTTAAAATCGTCATACCTTTAAGAAATAAAAATAAAAGTATGAGATTTAATAGTTTTAACAAATAATTATTCATAAGATGCGTTATATCTCAATTGAATAATCGTATTGTTTTAAGTATAACAATTTGCGCAAAGAAACCTAAAGCGTATCAAAATTTTGAAGAAAAGTATGCTGATGGCTATAACAAAACGATTGATAGGCAAAAAAGTTTACATCTAAAATGTATAAAAAGGAATGATAATTTAATATTTTTTCATTTTACTACTTTATGATGAATAGTTATTATATTAATACACCTCTTGATCCTATTACATCTTTGGAATACATGGCTTCAACAGTTGGTGAGATACCTCCAATAATAGCAAAGGAAAGTTCATATAAAAGAATAAAAAAACCAAAAACATCATTGTCATTTCCGCAGTTAGTTGGATTAGTTTTAATAAATACCACAACAAAAGCACTTTCAGTAAGTGAAATTTATGAAATTATAACAGATATATTTCCTTGTTATGACGATACCAATCCCACTTGGAAAAATTCAATTCGTCATAATTTATCAACCAAAGATTGGTTTCAAAAACTCCGAGAACCATTAACTGATAATGGGTTTCGCCAAAGTTGCATTTGGGGATTTAGAACGTTATCGTGTATAGGTGAAATTCTAGAAAAAGTCCAAAATACAGTTAAAAAAGATTCAAAAAGTATTCTAGAACATATGAGGTGTCCGGAGGACTTTGAAAGATTTGTCAATGGGAAACTAATGATAATACCAAAAGATTGTGGAACGTATAAATTTAATCAAAGTATTCCAGTACAGTATCATTATAAAGAATTTTATGGAGATAATTTAGATAATGATACATCTAGCCAATATTATTACTCAAGAACAACGAATTTTCAAGATAATAATCCATCGAAAATAAAAAGTAGTTGTAAAAGAAAATACGAGTATGGAGATAATGATATTGACGATGAGCCTGAAATTAAAAAAGTATATTCTCGAGATAACTATGAATATCCTCAGGAATATTATGAATATAGTGATGGGACATATTACAATAACTATTATAGTCAATATTGTAATGATGATAAAACTTTATCTCCAATCTCAAATACAGAACATTTACAAACTATTGATGTAAATTCATCAAATGATAGTGGAATCCTGTCAATGTATGGATCACCTCCTTCTTTATATGGAGGAGCATCAAATTATGAGGCAGAAGACTCAAGTACTCTACATATAACAAAGAACAATGTTCCTGAAATAATGAATGAATTTTTTTATATTTATGATAATTAAGAAAGTTTATTATGACATTTATTATGTTAATTAGGGAATATTTATTTAATAAAATTTAATTATATAACAAGATTACTGACCTTTTAATACATACATTCATTTACTGATATCATAAAAAACTTTGATTTTTTGTCATGATAAGAAAGCTATTATTATAATTCAGATACAAACTCCTATTTATTTTCATCAATAATTCTAATAGATACTCCATATAAAATATTTAATTTTTTATATTTGTGATAATAAAAGAATCTATATTAGAATTATGTAACAGATTGAATAAAAAGTAACTAGCCTCGTGAAAGCCGTTTTACAGTAAAAATTCCATATTCCGTGGGGCTAGTATACATTAACACATAGAAAAATAAAAAACTTTCATCCAAATATAATTAAAAATACTTTTTCTTATGACATAAAAAATTATTATTCAAGAAAAATAAATTAAATCGTCACATAAACATTAATTTTTATTATTTAAAGATATTTTTCATAATATTTTTAAGAATGTCTGCAATTTTTGCTTTTATATTTTTGATAAAATTCCTCTATGGGGATGACTTGAATCCAGTTGTCCATTTATTTATCAAAGATCAGCCAGGAGAGATGGATTATGCAATTGATGAAGTGTCATGTACAGGAACAATATTAGGAGGAAAGTTCATACTTACAGCAGCTCATTGTGTTTTTACCAAGGACCATTGTGAAAAAGATATGAGGTAATTTTAGTTAACTTTATCAATTATAGTTTTCAGGAAAGATTATGACAATTTGTACATTCCTGGAATGAGAATGAAAGTTGAATATGATAGTTTTTGTGCTGATACAAGAAAAGAGTGTAGAGAAAATAATAAGCCAAAAACAGTTAGAGTTAAGAAGGTCTTTTTTCATAAAAGATATGTTGAAGAAAATTGTAAAGAAGGAGATTTGGCTATCTTAGAACTTCGGGAAAATATTGGTGACAGAAAAGTAGCTATTAATTTTAAAAAGGATTTTCTTCCACAACAATTACTAGGATTCGGTTTCGGTTACAATCCATATAAAAGTGATCGTACATTTACCCTTCAATACGATAGGTTTAATGTAACAAAATGTTTGCATTCCAGAGTTCCTGAAGGTACGTTTTGTACAGATGAAAGTCGCAACAACTTTTGTAAAGGAGATAGTGGTGGTCCTTTGATGACACGTGATAGAATCATATATGGTGTTGTATCAGGAGGAACAAGTTGTGAATATATAATTAAAGAGTGGAAGAAGAAATCGAAATCGAAAAGAGAACTTTTAAAAGGAAATATAAATTATCTTACCTCACATTTTCTGAATTTTATTTGTACAATAGTGCAAGAAGACAAGCAAAACCCAGTTGATGGATGCGAAAAGTATGAAAATGTTTCAAACACGGAGGTAAGAGAATTTTAATGGTAAATACACAGATTTTTTTGTCAATTGTTCACTTTTATAAACTTATAAAAAAATATTAAATAAAACAAAGGCTTTATTTATTTTATATTATGTCTAATTTCTAACAGAATTTTTTTTATAAAATTAAGATATTTAACAAGTGAATATGCTTTATTTGACTTTAGATAGTAATATGAATTAAAACACGTCTTGTGAGTCAATCAGACATTCGAGGTTCAACTAAAAATTTTACCCCCATTTTTATTTCATTAATAAAAAGAGTAACTAAAAAATGTATATTGACAAATTTATTCAGCCTGAAACTTTGAGATACAGGAGCTGCAACGAGTCGAAGTCGTAAAATTTGATTTTTACAAGTTCCCGATAAATAAGTTTTTTTAAAAACAAAAATTTTTCTCAGGGGTAATTCTTTATAAAAAACGAATGAGCATACTTTCGGATTCGTAAATTTCCGTCTTTAATGTCTTTTGCAATTTTTTTTGAGTCTTTTCAATTTTTGAGTACAAAAATCAAAAAAGCGCATGTTTCCACTATGCTCATTCGATTTCTTATGTGATTTTACATCTAGATTCATAAAAATCAAAAGAATAAAATGGGAAGGTAAATGTGTTCTTTAACAAAATATAGATTCCAATTCAATATAGTAGAATATTGGTACACTTTTTTAACAAATTTAAGATTTTTTTTATAATAAATGTTGTTTCCAACAGTAATTTTATATGAAAAATCGAATGAGCATAGTAAAAAACATGCGCTTTTTCGATTTTTGTACCTAAAATGTGGAAAATCTAAAAAAAAATTGCATAAGACAATAAATACGTAAATTTATAAAGCCAAAAATATGCTCATTCGTTTTTCATAAATAAATTCTCCTGTAAATAATATTTATTTTTAAAAAAATTTATTTACCAGAAACTTTTAAAAATCAATTTTTCCAACTTTGACTTACTGCAACTCCTGTATCTCAAAGTTTCAAGTCAAATAAATTTACCAACATACATTTTTTTTTGGTTGCTCTTTTTATTCATGAAATAAAAAGGGGGGTAAAATTTTTAATTGTACAAAAATTTAAAAAAATGTTTGACTGACTTGCAAAATGCATTTTAAATTAAAAATTATGTTGTTGAGGAATATTTACATTAGATAATTTTTTGTAAAATTGCTACATAAATATTTTTTTGCATTCTTAAGTAATATAATACATAAAAATTATGAAGTAGTAATTATTTAATGTATGTTAATTTATTTTTTTTCTATACAAAATGCCATTAAGAAAGAAGAACATGATAAAAAGCGAATTTAAAATTAAATTTATTTCTAATAAACAATTATTTCTTACAATGTATTTTTTTTATATTTAATTGTTTAGAGTAGGTAGCTTCTTCAATTTAAAGGAAGCTCGACATTCTATTGATTGAAATGTTTTTGTTTGGAGAAACTGTTTATTCTATTTTTTCTTCCTGTAGTTCTTTTTCTAATTCTTTTAATTTCATTTTCAATTGATGTATCCTATACAACTCCGCAACCTTTTTCGCAGCTTTTTCCTCAGATATTTGATCAAAATCAGATTTTCTATATTCACCTTTAAATAATTTTACAAGTTCATCAATAGCTTTTTTCAAAAAATCTTTAACATTCGATTGTGTATCACGTTCATGCGAAATTATAATTGTTTTTCTTTCGTTGTTATTAGTATGTTCTGTTGTCACATCCTTCGTATAAAAGTGATTTTTTTCTCTAGACATTGGTTTGCGACTACCTTTTAATGACTTACTATCAGAAATATATTTAGCAAATTTTTGGGTTAAGAAGTCTTCACCATTCCATTGTGCTTTATAAACATCGGCTTTGTTTGGTTTAGGAGATTTATCGAAATCCTGAGTAAGGAATGGCATTAAATTGTTTTCATTTTCATTTACCAAATGTTTTATCATATTAGTGTTCTTGCGTATTCTATCTGCAACCATAGATTTCTTCATTTCATACTCATTATTATCTTCCATTACAAGAGGTTGATTATAAAATTCACCTAATCCTTCCAACTCTTCAAAAAACTTAGTCATTTCCGGTCCTATAGTTGCAGTATCAATCCCTTTTAAAACATCATTAATTATATTCTTAGTTGGGTTTGTGGTTGAATGAGAGAAACTGATACAGTTAAGTAGAAGAAGCAGAGAAATTAAAAGCTTATCCATCATATTTTCAAATTGAAAATCAATTCAAAAAAATATGTCAAAAACAATTTTTTTTTCATATTATATAAAATAATTTGCTGTAAAAATCATGATGATAAATTCAATTTATTTAAATTTTAAATATGTAAAATAAATTAATTAAATTAAAAATTATGCTTTTAAGGAATATTTATATTAGATAATTTTTTGTTAAACCGCTAAACAAATACTTTTTGTATTAAAAAATAGTATATAACATAAAAATTACGAAATAATAATTATTTAATGGTCGTTAATTTATTTGTTTTCTATACAAAATGTCATTGTGAAATTTTTAAAAAAATTAACTTAAATATAAGATTAAATTACTGAATAATTTAAATTTAATTTTTACAATGCACTTTTTTTCTCACTATTTTTCATATTAGTTAATTCTATAATTGTTATGGTTAAATAATGAAAGATTAAGAAGGTCTTCAGTATATTTTCTTATTGAGTCAAAAGTGATTGTTTTACATTTTATTAAGTTTTTAGTTATTCTTGGTATCTGCTACATATTCTTTTGGAATTTTGGAAATTTTTTCTAGAACTCTTGTTAAAGCTTTTTTCCAGAATATGTCACCATTCCATTGTGCTTCAACTTGTGAATATCCTTTTTGACTTTTTTCTAAAAGATTAAGCCAGAAAATATCACCGTTCCATTGTGATTTGTCAGCTACAACACTTTTTCATAGTTTCTTCATTAATTGTTTCAAAAAATTTCACCATTCCGTTGTGGTTGAGCATCTGCACTTCTTTTTGATCCTCCAAGTGAATAAGAAACATTAATAAAGATAAGTAAGCAAAGGAAAGAAATTAGAAATTTCATTCTGTTATTTTCAATATGGTATTCAATGCTTAAAAGACTTCTTATATATAGTCTGTTTTACATTATTTATAATAATTTAACATAAAAATGATCTTAAACAATAAAATTATGTAAATGTAGCAATTTGTTGTTTATACAGTATATAGAAAAAGTTTATTATAAAGTCTGGTTGATGTCATAATTATATGATAATAAAATATTTACATTTTTATTTGAAAAATTATTATTTTTAGACAGTCAATTATTAAAAATTTCTAAAAATATTCTTCTGAATTATTTAGATCAATTTTCTTATTAATCATAACATAAATAGTCACTTTTAGTGATTATTAAAGACAATTGTTTAAATTATGATTTAAAATAGTTTCTAAAAATGCACGGAAAAGGGGAAAAATTTTGACAATTCCACATAAAATCCAATAAAAACGTCCCACCTTTTAAAAAATTGAATTTTATTGAAATATTAAAAATATCAAGTGACTACAAACATGTTTCAAACGGCGTAAACTATTATTTTGTAGCATAAATTATGTCTTTTTTAACAAAAATAAACATTTCTGACATTTTGTATTAACGAGACTTTTATTATCACATTATTTTTTTATAATTTATGTTCATTTTATAGTCTTATTTTTTAACAGTATATTATGAAGGAAATTTTAAGAAGTCTATTTTGTGTAAAGTTGAAAACGTTTTAGTAAAAATCATTCTTTTAAACAATGATTTATTAACAACAATAACAAAAAGCAATAATTATTTAATCATACAAAAAATATTAATTCAAAATATTAATTCAAAATATTATTTTAGTATTTACTTTTTTCTAGATTAAAGTATTTAAAATTGATTTTTCACCTTAAACAAAAATGCATAATTTTTTTTATAACATTACAAAAGTTTAATTTTTAAAAATAATCTTGAATGATAGTATAAAAAAATTGAGCTTACGGAAAAGTATAATTTCATAAAAAATAATACAATTTCTAATAATTCAAACTATCAAAACATACTAAAAAACATTGTTGTGATATGTTAACAATGCTTGTTATATAATCTTTTTAATTTTACACAAAATTAAAATATAGCCTTGTATTTAAAGAAGTACTGTAGAAAACATCTTAAGTTTTAAAATAAGAATAATATTTAAGAAAAATAGAAATTTATTTTGTTAATTGGATAATTGTCTCTTTAATTTTTATGTACAAAATAATTGCGATAAAATTAGTCGCAAATCAGGAAATTAGAATTTTGTTAGATGGATAAATGTATCTCATTTTATGCAAACCTATGCCCTTTTTTGTGCGATTTCTACATTTTTTTCGAAAGATCAGCTTGAGAATATTAATAGATTACATAAATATTAATTATTTTATATGAATGATTAGTACATACACACAAAAAAAAAATGGGACACACATTTGCGTAAAATGTAATAAATTTGTCCCACCTAATAAAATTTGAATTTTCTTGATTTGCGATAATTTTAACGCAATTATTTTGTACAAAAAATTAAGATAATAATTAAAATAAATTTTTATATTTTATTGTATTTATTTTAAAATTTAAATTATTTTTTACAATACACTTTAAAATACAATATTAGAATTTAACTTATTATAGGATTAAAAAATGCTTTTATAAAGAGTATTTATCGACATATGATAGTATTTTTTAGATATTCTTTAATTGTTTGAATAACTATAAATAAGATTTTTATAAAAAGTTATATTAATCTGATGACTCAACTTTTTTATACTGTTTTTCAAGATCATCTTTAAAAGTCAAACTGATTAAAAGTTTTAAAACATTATACGTTTTGTTCATAGTAAAAAAATTTCTAAATATTTTAATTTAAATAAGAAAAATAGCAAGTACTAAGATAATATTTTCAATAAAGATTACTTTGTATGGTTAGATAATTATCACTCTTTCTTATTGTTGTTGTAAAATTTTTAAATTTACTGGTTTTAACGGGTTGTTTAAAAGAATGATTTTTGTTAAAACGTTAACAACTTTACACGAAATTGACTTCTGATAACTCACTTCATAATATATTATAAAAACAAATTAGATTCTAAAATAGGTGTAATATTTTTAAAATTTCTAAGATTAAATAAATGTTTCATTACTTCAAAATATTAAAAGTATATATTTTTGTAAAAAAACGACCAAATTTATACGAAAATCTAACATTTTGCGTCATTTAAAACATTTTTGTTGTCGCCTGATATTTTTAAAATTTGAATAAATTTTGACATTTCAAAGTGGTGGGACATTTTATTGCATTTTATGTAATAATGTCAAAATTTGTCCCATTTATTTTTTGTGTGTAGATATTTTTACTTTTAATTAACAAATGTAAAAAATAATTATGTTTTTTGCCGGCATAAAACTATATTTCATGAAAAAAGACTTCATTTAAAAAATTATATTCAATTTTCTTAATATAATATGTAAATTTAGATTTTTCATAAATTTTTTGGAATAGAATAACAATAATTACTTAAAAATTCTTTTAAATCAGAAAGAATTCTAAACTGAATGGGTTGAAAGTTTAAAAGAAACCAGAAGAAGTCAGAATATTTTATGAAAGTGTTTTTTTTAATAAAAGACACTTTGAAATATAATATTAAAATTCTAGCATAAGAATTCAATTTTATATAATTGATTTAAAGATATATTAAAATTTCCGCTTGATGAATAGTGTTACTTACAAAAAATTTCCATATAATTTGACCAAAACATGCATTTAATGGAAAAAATATGCAAATAAACGTCACATAATACATTATATAGAAAGTAAAAATTTTATATTTTTCCAGTTATTTTTTAATATGACTAAGTTGTCTTATATCCATCTGATATTTTTTCATACATACATGTATGCTGTTCAGATTGATAATATCATCTACTCGGTTATTTTCAGCTGATAATTTTCCTTTAGAATATTATCGTGATTCAGGTGATAATAATTTCTATTGGAGAAGTTTTAATGGTAAAAGAGAAACTGCTAACATCACATTGCCTAATCTCGATGCAAAAAAAAGTGTAATTGTATACAAAATATATTTAACAAAAGGATTTTTAACTGGACGTAAATATAACAGTGAATTGATAATGGCAATAAAGAATAAAGAACATAACAATTTTATTACAAAAAATCTGAGACCTAGGGAATATAATACTCGAAATAAGAAATATAAGATAAAAGATTTTCAATTAACGTGCAATTTATTTCATTGCCATATAGGAATTGTGTATGACTGTCCTACACATATTGATCTCTGTTCCACATTACAAAATTGTAAATTTTTTTTTACATTGGGTTCGTAGAATCGGACGAATATAAAAATTTAGTATTGAAACTAATTTCAAAAAGTAGCACCAATAAAAACATATTTAATATTATTGTTTGTCCATCAACAACCTGGCTACCAAAATTTTCAAATTCTGATTTTGTTGAAAGTCTGGATAGAGATATATATAATATAAATTCCAATTCAAAAAATTACATCCTTAAATATGCGTATTGCTACGGCACTAATGTTAACACATTTTTTACTTGTGGTTATATTAAACAAATATTTATGCCGAACATTAATGTTGGTTACCAATGTGATGAATACAATAATGAGGAGGCTAATTTGGTCTATAATAAAGCTGAAAAAACCAGTGAAGCTTATCTTTCTAATAACGAATTGAAATGCAACAGTCATACTATCTATAAAGCGTATCCACACGTTATTGCTTTCCTACCACCTGGAAATAATTATGATGATGTTAATAATTTTAAACTTAGACGTCTTGAAAAAAACACAAATCTTTATGCCGGCCACAGATTTCATTATCTAGGTGATCAATATATTGACAAGAAAGTTTTGGATTTCGAGAATTATATTGGGTATGTACTCAATTTAGAGGGCAAATGTGAGGTACCGAATTTAAACGCGACACTGCGTTTAAAAATTAATCGCACTGTTCAAGGATTTGATAGTAAAATTCACCAAAAATTTGGAAGAAGAGACACTTATACATTTTTCAGCAGAGAATTAAAAAATTCTTCAATTGGGTGCCATATAGTACTTGATGAAATGAGATATCGGACATTTACAGATTTTTATGGACTTCGTTATTCAACATCATTGTTGATGTTTGATGAAACGACACAAAAATATATAGAAGTACGTGATATTGGAAAATTGGTATCAAATAGAGTGTATAAATGTGCCTTAATTACAAAGGGTAACAATTCCAAAATTGAGAAACCAGGTTATATAAAAGAAACCGATTTCATTATTAATATAATTTATGAAAAAAATAATAAGTCTACTAGCTTTTATAACTCTACAATTACCAAAATCTCTACTATCTCTAATGGCTCTACTGGTTCAAATAACTCAAGTGGCTCTGATAGCTCCAGTAAATCTAATAACTCTGAGTCCTCTAATAATTCTAAAATTTGGATCATTTTTGGAATCTCTTTAGTCATTATTATACTCTTAATAATTTTACTTGTAATCTTAAAAAAATTACAAGAAAAAAGAAAGAAATCTAATAAGGATCTCTCCATAAGTTCATCTACATCTGAACAAACAGCTAAATCTTTAACTGCACTCCCAAAAGTACCTAATGCTGGAATTATTAATAAAAAAACCGCTAATAAAGGATCTAAGAATATTGAAAAAACTATGAGTACTGATAATTTGAAAACAAAAAAAGAAGTGACCAATTCTGAGCAATCGGCAGAAAGTACCGACTCAAGCTTAACAAATCATACAAAAAATGCTAAGATTAGGTTAGTGGCCAAGTAGTCAGATCAAAATAAGTTTGATAATGCAATAGATAGTGGTTCCAAATTGTGTTGATTTGAAGAATTTATTTAGTAATGTAATATTTGTATTTTATTTTATTCATTACTTCACCATAGTTTACTTAATAAAATAAAATGTAAAATAAAATTGATTTTTTGAATATAATGTGACTAATGGTCATTTCTTAAATTGACAAAATATTTAAAAAGTTAAGTAGGTATAATTCGAAAATTGAATAAATTTCATGAAGAAATACTAAATATGGTTTTTGAAATAAATTTGATTATATTTATTCATTAAATACTTTATTTTGTGAATTAAAAAACTTTGTAATACTGTATTTGCTAAGAGGATAAAAAAAATAATTTTGTTGTTAACAATGTTTGATTAAAATTTATCAATGTTAATGAAGAAATAGTCGAAAGATGTGTTGTTTTTCTTATTTTTTTTCTGGAAAGTTATCCTCAAAAGAGTGTCGTCGAAATTAGACAAGTTATTTCTGAAGAATGTTTATTTTTTAAATCTTCAATTACTCAATTAGCTTTTCTCAAAGTTAATAAATTTTTTATAGATCGTTTGAAAGGTAAAATTTGAATAGTAAGTGTTTCGTACGTATATGATTACAAGCTGTATGCTTGCCATCATCTTTTGTTATTGTATAAATACATTACTTTTTATGAAATAAATATGCTCTTACCTTTTTTACTGGTGTTATTTATTAACCAATAACTAAATATTTTTAAATGTAAAATAACTATTAAACAGTAAGAGAACCTGATATCATAGTAAATGATTAAAAATTAGACAAGTTAGGGACTAAATGGTGATAGACTTTTTTTCAAGAGAAATACGATATTTAGGGAATCATAACTCACCAAACAGTTATCGAAATTAAATGACATGACGTTAACATATAGATTTCAACTGTCTTTAAAATAAGAATATAAAGAAATTAAAGTGTTAAAAATAAATTGAATTATGCTTAAAGTGAATGCCCTTTTTTACGTTTTTTTCGAAAGATAAGTTTTAGTATCTTAATAGGTTTACTTAATATTAATTATTTTACGTGAATCAATAGTAAAATAGATATATTTATCTTTAATTAAGAAGGATAAAAAATAACTATGTTTTTTGCCTGCATAAAACTAGGCTTTATAAAAAATTCTTTTCTAAAACATTCTTCAATGCTTTTTTGAAATAATATGTAAATTTATAATTTTTCATAAATTTTTTGAAGTATAATAATAATAATCTGAAAATTATTTAAAAATTCCTTTTCAACAAAAAATTTTAAACTAAATGTGTTAAGGGTTAAGAATACCAGGCGAAGTCAGAGTGATTTATAAAAATGTTTTTAAAATAATGACCCTTTAAATATAATCTATAATAAAAAGAAATAAGAAAAAATTTTGTTTCTCTCATAGCACTTTTTAAGTTTAATCAATTTTTTGGAATAAATAGCCAAAAAATGTGTTTTTTCCTAACTAGAGTGGCTGGATCGGTTAGAAAATTTAGGTTCAAAATTTGGCCAAGTTATTATTATAAACAATCTTTTTTGAACCCTTCTTTAGTATGGTTTTGTTCAGAGGATAACTTTCTTCAAAGTTAATAAAATAATTTGATTAATATGTCATTTAAAAGGTACAATTACACAATAATTCGGAAACATAATACTATTGAGGTTAATTAATAATTGGCTGAGTTATGATCCAAAGAGTGACGACCATTTCGAAAAAAAGATTTAAAAGTTAAATAGCAATAACTTAGTCATAACTTGATAAAAACAAATAAAATAGTATCTGTTATATAGATGTAAGTCTAACTTAAAAAATAAGAGTATAAATAAGTTTAAAACTTAGCAAAGAAAGAACTTATATTAATTTGAATGTCAACTTTTTCGCTTTTTTTTCATTTTTTTCACAAAAATCAATTTTGTCTTCATTATAACTTTCCTCAAACTCGATCAGTTTTTATGGTCAGTAGTCATTTGATGTATTTTTTTTCATCTTAGTGGGGAAAATAAGTTTCACAACTTTTGGTCCAAAATTAGCCAAGTTATTTTTAAAAAACACTACTTTTTTTGGACAATTTTTTGCATAGTTTTGTGCAGAGAATAACTTTCTTCAAAGTTAATGAAATAAATTGTTTTTTAATCATTAAACAGATTTTAATCTGGAATCCTGGAGAAACACAATACGATAGAAATATATGGAAAACTGACTAAGTTATGGACCCAAGAATAGTCACCATTTCTTAAATAAAAACAAAAATTTTTTAATGCTGTAAAATAAATGAAAAGTTGTTTAAAATAAATAAATCAAAAGAATATATAGATTCATGTCTAACTTAAAAAATAAAACTACAACGAATTATATTCATTTTAACAACATAATGAGTTATACTTATTTAGGTGTCAATTATTCCACTTATTCTTCATATTTTTCACAAAAATCAATTTTGTGATTGACATAACATTTTTCAAACATAATCAATTTTTATGATTAAGTGGTCGTTAGATGTATTTTTTTCTAACTTAGTGGGAAAAAGGTCTTTGAAAATGTTGGTTCATAATAGGCCATGTTATTCGTAAAAAACACCATTTTTTTAGTCACTTTTTGTGTAGTTTTGTCTTTCAAATAACTTTTAAAAAAGTAAGTAAAGTTTTATGTTTTGTGACTTATTTGAAAGGTACAAGTCAGGAATAAGGGAAAAACACAACAGCATTAACATTGATAAAGAATCGGCTAAGTTACGGGTCCACAAATGATAACTATTTTTTTAATGAAAATTAAAAAGTTCAATAGTTATTACCAAATGCACACTTGAAAAAATAAAGTAAACATAATTTTTTTGAATAGATATAGATCTAACTTAAAAAATGAAACTATTGCAAAAGTCTATAGCTTATCTACAAAGCGATTTATGCCAATTTTAGTGTATTTTTTATTGCATTTTTCTGTTGTTTTTTTTGTAAAAATCAATTTTGTTCCAGACATGACCCTTTTTAAACTTGATCAAATTTTGCGGTTAAACATTTAATATATGTGTTTTGTTCTAAATTAGTGCGAAAAATGTGTCTCAAATTGTTTGACTCACAATTGATCAAGTTATATTTAAAAAACACCACTTTTCGACACATTTTTGTATAGTTTTTTTATCATAAATAATTATTTTCAAAGTTGATGAAATTTTATGGTTTATGACGCATTTGAAAAATACAATTTAGAAATAAGAAGGTAACATAATATAAAAAAGATTAATAAAAAGTGAATCAAGTAATGAATCAAAAGATGATGATCATTTTTTTAGTAAAAATTAAAATTTTCTAATATTTTAATTTTATCCAAGGTTGTTTAAAAAAATTAAACTAAATGTAGGACATAGGTCAATGTCTGATTTAAAATATGAAAACATTAAGGAAGTTTGTAGCTTAAAAACAAAAGAAGTTATTTTAGGTATTAATTTTTTTGTTTTTTTATTTTTTTGTAAAATTAAGGTATATATGTAGTTAATAGAGCAATGATATTAAATTATACTAATTTAAATAATATAATAGAAAGTCATCTAAGTTACTACTTGGAATGATTCAAATGTTCATTTTTATCCACTTTTTGGATATAAATAAAATTATTTTTGGTTGGTAAATTTTTTATCTAACTAAGCAGTTTATATAAATGTAAACGTTGTAAAATGATTCTCAAACACAGAAATATTTCATATTTTATAACAATGTATTTTCGGTTATCTTATATCTTCAGAAGTGTATAATTTAATGAAACAATTTTTTATACACATACTTTGATTAACAATTTAGTATAAAAATGCTTTAATAAAAATTTTGCTCTGCGGACCAGCTATGACCTGCCGAAGGTGGGTCTAAGGCTGGTTATTTAAGAGAAAATAAAATAAGATTTCTCTATATACAAAAATGTAAAGTATATATCTTTATTTAAAATCTTACTTCTTTAAATACTGTTTGATTATGTTACTTTCTTCACTCATCCATTAGTCCAAGTGATGTAACAAAAAACATTAATCTATATCATTCCATCATTTTTGTTTTGTTTTACTAATTAATTTTATAAATATTCCATTAGTTTTGCATTTTCTCTCATAATCTTTACACATCAATTACAATGTAGTAATCAAACGTTTTGAAATTAAAAAGTATGGATATGTTTTATATTGTATGATAAAAGTTTTTTCAATGTTTACATATGAGTAAGTATTTCTCTATATGTTACATTATTCCCAGAAAATCATATATGCTATAAGTTTTATCGGAAGTCAAAATGGAGTAGAAGAACAGGGTTTCACATTCTTTTTTAACTCCAAAATTTATCTTATGCTATCATTCAACAGTGTTGCATATGTCTTCATAACACATTATTTATTGTGTATCTAATTGAAATTAAAAAATAACTTAATCAAGCGCATATCATGATAACCATAATGTTTTTGAAGACATTTTAGAAAAAACGATTATATCTAATTAGAACGAAAGTAAGAATATTCCGAGACTTCAAATTGTTATGTTATGTTTGCGTCGCGCCAAAACACAAACCAATTATTTTTTGCGTGACATTTTTATGATATGTTTTTCAGCAATCTTCAAATGAACAAATAGCTTCTACAAGTGCATTATATTCGAGACTTAAATTAATTAAACATTTCTGAAGTTTTCAAATTCTTGTTATTTTAGATATTTGATTTTATATTATTATCTTATATCTGAAAATCATCTACAATCATAATGTATAGAAGACTAGATATGAAAACATGCAAGGTAAATCATAGTTTTTTTGTATAATAACAATTTTTCAGGAACTAGTTTTGTATAAATTTCGATATCATGATCTAAAGGATTGCTTGTACCGCACGTTCTTTTCAACTTCTGGGGACAGAAGAACTCTTCAACAAAGGCTTATGCACTTACTTGAAAATGAAGCAACACGGTGGCGTGTGAGGAAAGCTATATTAGAGAGGGGTGTTAATATGAATTATTGCCCATCAACTGTATTGGAAACTATTTCAAGAGGCCCTGCAGCATTAAATAATAGTAAAGCAAAGAATGATGATATTGCAACTGAAATTAATGTCGTAATGAAGAAATTTTATTTCTATAAGAATGTTAGGAAATTAACAGAATGGAACGTAGTTTCATCCAAGGATATCTCTGCTTATCTCGTATTTGGATTCTTGTTACCAACTGAATTACGCAATTCTATACTATCTTCAAAAGAATGTTTGATTCTTCGATGTGCTAAAATTAGTGAAGTGGATAATTTACCACATAAAGATTGTTACCCTCATGGAATGAAGTTATTTATTAATTCACGAGAATTCACAGATCTTCTACCTCGGAAAATTATCTACAATGATGTATTTGAAGAGGGCCGTCTAAATGTACCAACAAATATAAGTGAGGCATTTACTACATTGTTTAAGGATAATAGAACTAAAGGATTCCTGCGGATAGAAATTCGTTTCAATGGAGCTGCAAACACTGGTTCTACTTTCGCGTATTCTGTATTTTCTTCTGCTCCCAAAACTGTGGAAGAATTGGTAAGTGAAATTACAAATAAGCCCAAGATATCAGTTGAGGAGTTTGGTACTGATCTAGAAAAATGCTTATCAGGCGGAGATGGGTTAATCCTGGAATCAATTAAGATTTCCCTTAACTCTTCAATATCACGAGAGAGGATAAAGATTCCATTTCGGGGAAAAAATTGCAACCATATTTCCCCAGATGACCTAGAAACTTATGTAAGAATCAACGAAGCTACTGAATCCTGGTTGTGTAGAAATTGTAAACATCCTTGTACACCAGATGATATAAGAGTTGATGAGTAAGTTTTTTTTATATTCCTCTATTTTTAACTGATTGTAATTCTAGATTTTTTACAAAAGTCCTCCAAAATCACCCTAATATTGAGGAGATTGAACTTTTTCCTGGAGCAGAATACAAAATAGCTGGATGTAGAGGAAAATTAAATGTCAATAACTCAAAGGATATTGGAGATAAGGAAAAAAACGATGACAATATGGTAGTATTACTGAGTGATGATGAAATGGATGATGAAGTAGACAATTCATTTCTTGAGAGCCTCTCTTCATTTGAAAATAATGATGGAGAAAATACTGGAGAACAGTCTCTTTTAAATACTAATCCCAACATAGATCCAATTGAATGCATTTTAATAGAAGACAGTTCTGATGATGAATCAACAATTGAAACTTCTGAACAAAGAGAATTTATTGTTTGTTCTAGAGAAGTCCCTACTGAGAAGCCTAATAATGAACCATCGAGAGAAAGAACAAGAGTGGTAGATAGAATGGCTTCTGGTGAAACAGATAATAATGATTTGTTACCACCTCCTCCTCCACCACCTAGCGAATCTGAAATACTTGCTTCACTGAAAGGGGCAAATTTTTCTGTATCTACTACGGTGAATGTATCCATTCCCTATTTTCAACAGACGTCTATATTCAAACAAGAATCAGTTGATGCAATTAAAGACCGTGTTGCTAAAAATTGTCCTGTCATTATAGAACTTATAAAAGGATTTATTACTCAAAGTAACTTCTACGAAATGTATGTCACTACAAAACCTGAAGATTTTAAGATTTGGAAACCTGTGAATATAAGTAATGAGTTGTGGGAGGTTCTTACAATGCCTCAAGTTCATTCGCTATTCTCTAAGAAGTAGACGGGATTGAAGATAAAATGACTAAAGAAATATAAATCGGGTTCTTATCGTTTAAATCTTAAAAATTGTTATGGGTAATTCGATTTTTACTTTTTAATAACTGTTGCTATCTGCAAAAAATATTTATCCATATTGTATAATTTTATTATTTTTTATTTTGTTTGTAATAAAATGTTTGTATAACACTTTTTTTGAATTATTTATCTAAATATCTTAGTAAGCATTCTTAAAATAATGTTTAACATTTGAAACTTAAAAATAATGAAAGATAATTTCAAATGAAATCAAAATACTTTATTTCAAGAATCTAAAAAATTATTCGGATGCAATTAGTGAATCATTATTGGCAACTACGATTATCTATGAAATTGTTTGACTTCTCTTTAATGTGCCCAAAAAATTAAAACAAAATACAAGCATACATTTATTAAAATGCAATACATATTTACAAATAACAGTGCCAAAAATCTTAGTTTTTGGTAAAAATGTACTTTTAAATTGAAATTAATTTTTAGCACTCAAAAGTATGAAAATAAATTTTGATTATTATATTATCAGTTTACTTGTCATAATAAAAGTATATTGCCGTCCCGGCACTTGAATGCTTTATCGTTTGTGATTAAATAACAATTGTAGCAAATATTTCTTCTAAATTATTTATATTTTTGTTCTTTTATTTTTTAAAAATTTTTCGATGGGAAAAGTTCTTAATACTTTATACGCAGTGATATTTTTCTGTAGTTTTGATAAATATTTAAATGTCTGGGACAGCAATATACTTTTCTTATGCCAGGTAAACTGATAATATAATAATCAAAACTATTTTCATACTTTTGAGTCACAAAATTAATTTCAATTTAAAAGTACATTTTTACCAAAAACTAAGATTTTTGGTACTGCCATATAGGCTTTTAAAACATTAAATATTGGTCGTTAAATTAAAATTACGAATAAATTCGATGAATTACTTATTTTGTTAATAACAATATGTTGAAAGACACTTATAAAAAAAAGTTACCTCAACTTTATCATTGATCTTTCTTATTTTTTTAAAAGTGCATGGTTAGATAATATACATTTTTAAACGAAAAACAAGTAAATTATCATCACTTTTTATTTTATTACAAGCTAACAATTATAAAAATATCCCAAGACATCAGATCGTTTTATTATCTGTATGATATCAAAACGTAAACCAATTAATTTTTGCGCGAGACTTTTGATAGAATATTTTCATAGCACTTTTCAAAGTAGACAACCATTGTTTTATCGATGTAAAGTATTCGAGACCTCATTTAAATTAAATTTTTGGAAATTATATAATCTTTTTAATTTCAAATAGTTTGGTTCTCGCCATAATTCTACTTCTTTGAATTGTTTATTATCACAATGAACAAGGCATCAGATGTAGTTAAGTGCAAAGTAAGTTATAATTCTTTCATAATTAATAATATTTCAGGATTTAATTTTTGATGACTTTGGCTTAGAGGACTTCAAAGTTTGCTTACATCTTTTATCGTTTAATAATAACGGAGAGAAAAATCTTCTAAAAAGATTGCTCTGGATGATACTTAATGACAAGAAAAGACAAAGAACGGCAATGAAAATTGTATTACAAAGAGGTCTTTCAATGAATTATTTTTCTCCAGAAGAATTGGAAGATAATAAAAAAACCATTCAAATATTTAGAATTAATGTTCCATATTTCTTCTATGATAATTCATCCAAAATATCCTCTAAAAAATTTATACTATTCATAAATCTACTGTATATTCCATCGTAATTAGGGGGGTCCATACATACTTGCTTCATAGGCGAGTAATACACATATGGGTAAAACTTGCCCAACAGGCGAATATGTATAGATCCGTAAAGCTGACCGAGTTAGAAGAAGAAGAAAAAATAAAGACTCAAGAATTCGTTCTTTTTTAATGTCCAGAAGATGGACAACTTATTTCAAGAAAAATGTAAAAAAAGATTAGATCAAGTCCATTATCAAAAGAGTCTCAAAGAAACTACAAGGTTAATTGAAGAGTTCCAAGCAAAGTTAAAAAATTTGGAAATCTAAAAAGAGATGTTATGGTGGCAGGAACTCCTTTTTATAGGGCATTTGTAAATTTAATGGAGCATGCTAAACGATGACTTTATTGAACAACACGGCAACATAACTAAATTAGATGACAATTTCTTCTTATTTATAATTATTAGAATTCGTTATAAGGCAGATGATATTGCTCTTGATTTTATCCATTTAGACGGAGATGTTCTTAAACAAATACATTGGAATTTTTCTAAATTTCACAAAATTACTTTTGATGACCTAGATCAAACTTTCATAGTAACTCTACTTGGCAGAAGAATGGCTATAAGAAGAAAGTGTTAAAATTTTTAAGACTATTAACTAATGTATTTTAATACTGTATATTCCATTTGTTGATTAGTTCATATAAATAAATTTTTTATCATTATATGTTCACATTAAAGTACCTTTACGTAATATTACTTTGAAGAATAATACAATCTTTAGGGAGAATGTATACTAGCCTAATTAAGACTAGTGTACATACTTTCGTAGTATTCCGCAAACAAAATTTTCAAAATAATTTAATATCTTTTGAGGGAAATAAACTTGATTTAATGACAACATTCTGTTCATTATTAATAACAAGAGCACAATCATTAACTTTAACAGGTATTCCATCTGTTATTTTTCAAAATGATACATTAAAATTTTAACAATTCTTTATTTTCCTAGTATAATAATTATATACAGAATATTTACAAAATTAAACAACAAAAATTTAACAACTAATTATTGCTATTTTTCAAAACATTTATGAATGCCTCTTTTGGAACCTTGATTTGTCCAAGTGTTTTCATTCGTTCTTTTCCTTTCTTTTGATGGCTTAGTTTCTTATTTAGTCTTTCCATCCCTCCTCCACCAAAATTTCCTTTTAATAATTGAGAGAAATCTTTTTTCCATGGTTGTATTACTGCATTACAAACAGCTTTTGTAGAATTTCCAAATGTTGCTTTTATATTTACTTCATATTGTTGCCTTGGAATCTCTTCCTTTAATTTCCGTACAATTTTCTTGGCTTTATCCATTGCCATTGATGAAGGAACAACCATAGAAAATTCAGGTATTTCTTTATTATTGATATGAATTCCTAATTTTGTAAGGTGTGTTTCATCATATCCATCTAATTCATAGTCAAATGAAGCATATCCACTTGTTAGATACTTTAATTTTTCAAAAAATCCTGTTACAATCTCAGCTAATGGCATTCTCCAATTTATTAACATTCTATTTTCATCTATAGATGTTATATCACCTCGTGAACCACGTCCTCCAGCACAAATTGAATTAACGGTAGACATATATTCATTTGGAGTCAATATTTTAACATTAGCCATCGGTTCCAAGAACCTTTTCACATCTGGAAGCTCTGGAAATGATGAAACGTCAAGAATCCTAATAACCTCTTGTCCATTATACCGTTTCTTACGTACATTTTCATTGTCTACAATTTCAGCTCGATATTCAACATTTGGAGCCGTCAAAATTACATTTTCATCATATTCTTGGTCTAGTCTAGCTCCAAAAACTTCCATATGAAGAATCCCAAGGAAACCAACTTTCCATCCTAAACCAAGTGCTGGTGATGAATCCGAAGTTATGACAACTGAAGGATCATTTAGACTTAATCTTTCAACAGCCAATTTAAGAGTTTCATAACTTGAAGTTTCAACAGGATACAATCCAGCATACACTGTAGGTTTAAATGATTTAAAAACTTCAACATTTTCTATACGTTCTGATGATGATGGATCAAATAATGTCTCCCCGACAGAAGCTTCTTTTACTGTTTTCATATTACAAATAATATAACCAACTTGACCCGCATAAAGTTTTTTACATGGAACCATATCTGGATGCATAACACCAACCTCAACAACTTCATAAGATTTACCGTTATTTAACGATTGAATTTTTTGCCCTTTACTTATTGAACCATTTTTAACTAATATTAATGGAATAGCTCCTTTAAATTGTTCATACCATGAATCAAAAATTAAACCTTGAAATGGGGCTTCTCGGTCTCCAGAAGGTGATGGGAACCTATCAATAACAGCATCTAATACCTTGGGAACATTTAAACCAGATTTTGCTGATATGCTAATCATTTCATTTTCATCCATGTCAAATAGTGACTTCATCTCATTTTGTACCTGAAAAAGTAAAAGTAAGCTTTTAAATATATATTAATCTAACCTTTTTGACATTAGCAGTTTTTAAATCCACTTTATTTAGAACAGGAATCATTGGAAGATTTCTTTCAAACGCCAGCCAAAAATTAGAAATTGTCTGTGCTTGAACACCTTGATTAGCAGCAACAAGTAAAACAATACCATTACATGCTGCTAAACTTCTAGCAACTTCGAAACTAAAATCCACATGCCCTGGAGTATCAATTAAATTGATAAGGTAATCATTATATATCATTGAACAAGTTTGTGCTTTTACGGTAATACCCCGCTCCTTTTCGACCTGTAGTTTATCGAGAACTTGTGCTATTTTTGCGTTAGAATCAACAACATTTGCTAACTGCAATATTCTATCAGCCAATGTACTTTTTCCATGGTCTACATGAGCAACTATGCTAAAATTCCGGATTTTTTTGGGGGTAAATTCTTCCAATGAAGGCAATTTCCCAGGATCATTACTTTTAACTATTCTCCTACCAAGTGACTTCAGTTTCTGCATGTAGAATATGTGATTAAATATGGAAAAATGATAATAACATTTATATATACATTTTACCAATAACACTCTTGATGTTATATACATTTTGAAGAAAATGAATCGTAGACCTAGGAATGTGACTAATATCTTCTACCTGATTTTGATAAATAATTAACTTTTTTGGTATATTTTTAAAAACTTTGTTTTGAATATTAACAGAAGTTGTTAAATATTAATCTTACACATGATCCAAGACAACTTTTTTTTTAAAGTTTCAATTATCTAAAGAAAAAATTCAAGAAGAATACTAATAATTTTAATAATGTATTAACAATTTCTTAAAATAATTATTTTGCATTTTTCCTCATACAATTAATTATTCAACTTCCCATTCTTTAATTATAGATTGAATGTAGGAACTTTTTCTAGCCTTTAAATATAAAATAAAGTTAAGTGCAATAAAATTTTTATTTTCAAATTAAATTAAGATAATGATAAAACCAAATCATTCTAAAAAAAAGTCTTTTCTAATGTCTTTTATAAATAATATTAACTAAATGATTTCATATAAAGTAGTACGAGAAGTAATCTAATCATCGACAAAGATAATTTTTTTCAATAAAAATAACAACATATTAATTTGCACAGTCTTTGTAGAAAAGGTCGTCACTCAAGTTTTATCTTTTTTTAAAAATTTGAATATAATAAGAGAATCCTTGATTACACGGAATTTTTTTTTTGATATCAAAGGATTATTTATTGCATATTATAAAATAAAAATTGATACAGGTAAAACTTTGATAAAACTTTAGGTTAAAGGATGTTTAAAAGTCAGCTTATCAGTGCGTAATTAACTGCAAAACGGTAAACTATTATATTTCCGCAATAAATCACCGTAAGATTATTAAAAATGATGTAAGAATTTTTGCTTTTAAGTAAAAGAATTTTTTAAATATTAAAAGATAAAATAGTCAGTGTTATCACTGCAATTAAGTATCATAAATTAAGTTTGTTTTTAATCTTTACCATAAAAACTGTTTATAAAAATATAATCTACATAATATTTTTATATAAATTATATTGAATACAGAAAGAAACCATTTCGATTTGCTTATAAGTTTCTTTTTACCGTATTCAATATTGGATAATCTTATAAAAGTTTTCTAATTGCTGATAAGGTACTCTTTTGCTATCCGCTTATTGTTAGGAATCTTAGGTAGCATGTATATAAATTGTTTTAATCACATATTATTTTTATTTTAGCCGTCCAATTAGCCAACTTTTTAAAAAATTATTTTTTTTAGAATTATGGTTAGATTATTACTATTATTTATATCATTTGCTACAATTGGGTTTGGTTTTAAAAATCATTTAGGATGGCTTAGTAATAAATCAATTGAGTATGATGATTCATTTTATACAGATGAGGAAATCTCAAAAGCTTATAGAAGGATAATTAAAACACATAAAACAGATCCTATACACTTAAAAAAATATCTGAAACCTGGGGATATGATTGAATTCGATAACAGTATTCTTGGTGGATCCGTACCATACAGCCATTGGGGAATATTTCTTGGAATTATTGAAGATAAACATATAATTATTCATGTCGCTAGGGAAAGTAATTACATTAAATATGATAATGGTGATGAAAAGAAGTCTAGTCGCATTAGTATACATTTAACTGACTTAGAGAATTCAGGTTTCATTGGAATGAAAGCAAAAATTAATAATTTTTTGGATCAAGCATTATTACCTAATTCTGTGAGTGCTATAAGAAACAACGCAATTGAAGCATTAGATAGAGATGCTAAGTATGATTTAGTTCAAAATAATTGTGAACATTTTGCTACAGAGCTTCGATACGGAGTTAAGATCAGTATGCAAGTTGAAAGTAGATACATATTTTTAAATGCAATATCAATATTTTTTTGCATTGGCTTAACATTATGGGTCAATAAATTAAAGTCAGAAAGAATTATGAGTGAAATTCAGACTAAAGTCAAAAATCAATAGTAAATAGATATAATAACTTAAAGTTTAATTGGAAGTTTCAGTCCATTTTGTAGATGTTAAACATCAATTTATTTTTTTTAGAATTTTTCTAATTTATTTTAAATATGTAGAATTTTATTTAGTATAGTAAAAATTTAAATTTCGATATTATTTCCAACTTTATTCATATTTTTATAATAATAAAATGTTATTAATTAAAGAAATATTTGCATGGCTATATATTTATTTTAATATGTCATAGATTCTACTAAAAATAATGTTTGATACTTATGGTATTCTAAGTTTTTTTGATTTTATACAATATTTTAAGAAAGCATATGATTGGTTTGTAAATGGTGCATCAGAGTTTGAAGATGACATATATACAAGTGAAGAAATTGATATGCCCAATAAAAGGCCTTTAGTAACAAATATTATGAAAATTTCTGATCTTAAAAAACTACTGAAACCAGGAGATATGGTAGAGTTTGAAAGTTATATTTTAGGAGTAAAAGCATATGGCCATTGGGGACTTTTTCTTGGAATAAAAAATAAGGAATATATAATAATACATTTATCTAGAGAATTATTACCAATAAAAAACTCTAATAAATGGTATCAACTCTCAAACATACTTCAACAAAATGAAGGCGAAATGTCAATACATTTAACTAGTCTCGAAAATGCAGCATATTCGGAACAAACAGGAAGAATTAATAATTATCTAGATAGCATAAAAACTCCAAATTCTGCTAGACACATAAGAAGAATTGCCAATAAAGCAGTAAAAAGGGAACCAGACTATTGCCTGATCTCAAATAATTGTGAACATTTCGTGACTGAATTACGTTATAATGAGAAAATTAGTCTTCAATCAAAACCCATACAAAAACTACTAGATTTTTGCAATCATATAGCTAAATTACCATATAATTACTTGACTCATAAAAATAGTAGTAATATTTAACACTGTATTTCTCTAATCAATGACAATAATAAAATTTTATAATATTATTTAAAATTAATCGTTATAGGCAAGAGAAAGCAAAAGATAGATATCTAATATGGTGATTGAATTGTTTTAAAAACAGAAACTCCAGTCATTGTATGATTAGGTTGCGCTGGAGCCATTCCTGAAGCGCTATTATTTATTGTTGGTAAATTTAAATGAGTTATATTATCTCCTTGGACAATCATTTCTCTTATCGCAAGCAATTTTCCATTTGGTGTTTTACGATAAATTAGCAATGAGTAATATCCAAATACTATGACAAGAAGAGCACAATTTATCTATAATAAAAATGATAATGAAACTTATAAAAAATATAATTACTTACAGTTGCTAAAAAATAGTTTATAAAAAATCCAGTGGAATGCCTAGCAGCATCAAAAAGCGATACAAGACAAATTAAAGTACCAATACCATGAAAGAAAGCACCAAAGAGACCAATAAAGAAATCTAAGAAAGCAAAAGGAATGTAGAATACTGCTCCTGGTGAGTCAGATAAATTATATTGAAGACCAAAAATATGAGCTGTGAAGGATAATGCAGACCAAAATCCAAAAAACCACGTTGACCAAATTACTAGTCCAATTCCATCATAATGGTACTTCATAAAACAAATTATTATCAGAAGAAGGCAGGAAAAAACCTTAAAATTTGTTTATTTTAATGAAGAGTTAATAAACTTACTAATCTTCCAGTTAATATAATACCATATGGTGAAGATAATGGGAATTTTTGATTGAATTTTATTTGCATTCTCCAGCCACAACTAAAATTGTATTAATGTTAGATAATAAGTAGCAAAAAAGGTCATCAATAAAAGGAAAAATTCGATGAAGGTCAATTCTTATACTAGTAATTAAATTGAAAAGTAGTATTTTGATAGCTTTAAAATTACAACATAAAAGTTTACACTATTTACAATATATCTGCGCGACAATATTATTAAGAGTAAAAAACAAAAATCAACATTTGGAAACTGAAGAAAAGAAAATTATCTAATAGTGCCAACAAATACTACAAAATAAATGACATTAAAATAAAGTATTATTGAAAACCATATATATAAAGGCTTACTAGTATCTAAATATCTCTTACTCATAGAGTAGGCGGCTCCTTTTTAATTTCATAATCTTAGTTGGAATTTGTGTTTAAAAAGTTGGTGAAATGTACTTTTTAAGCCCCTTTTCTCGGTACCCTTTTAGAAAAAGACTATTTGTAGGATTATTATACTTTTAAAATCTTTATTAAACTTTGATTCCACATATATGATAATATATTATTTGGATTGGTAAAAGTATTGCCAAAAAATGGGAATTCCACTTGCACAGTTTGCTTTGGTTGCAATTAGACAAATGTCGAAACCCATTGCCGAAAGAATTATTAAATACGGAAAATCTCATCCAGCCTTTAGAGATAGAGTTCTAGTTCCTTGCGGAAGGTATATGATAAAGACTACACAAAGATTGCGATTCAAAGTTTTGGGATTAAAACAAACTGAAGAGCCACTTCCAATATCAGAAAAAGAAGCATTAGAACAGGTATAATAATATACAGTATTTCCGCATTATTTTTAGGCTTCAGAAGTTATTCAACAAATTGTCATGTTTCTATACTCTATTGCAGCTATTTCGGCTTATTCCATTTATACTTCTTATAACAGTAGTAAATCATCACCACAATATGTTGAAGAAAGTAAATTGGAAGAGTTAGTTGAAAAGTTACATCAAGAAAATTCCACTTTATCAAAACAAATTGAATCTATTGAAAAGAGATTGTTATTCTTAGGTGATAATACAAGGTTATACAATAAAAAAATGTGGGATAAAATTTGTCAAGAGGAAAAGGAAAAAAATAAGGTAACTTCTATTGAGAAGGAAAAAAAATCTGAAGATGAAGAGTAAATTAATTTTGTGCCATCGTAGCTGGTATAGGATAGAATTTTATGTATTTATATTAAAAAAAAAATAAAAAATTTATAAAATAACTGTGTCACATTATAATATAACAGAACGTCATGTGATGTTATTATTCATCAATATGCATAAGCTTTACTGAGTACAATATAAGCTGCCTGTATTTTATTATATATGTGTTATTTTTTGATAATTTTTTTCATCATAAAAATTGCTCATATTAAAAAAATATGTTTTATGTTTTTCTATTTCAATTTTCAAAGATGTAACGTGAGTCACAGAAAATATTCTTTTGTTTATGTTTTTAGTACAAGTATAATATGTGATTAAAGGTGTTTATAGTATATTAACTTTTTGATAATTAGATTATTATTTTATAATAAAAGCAATAGAGGAGACGTAATAAAATTGCTATTATCTTGAAAATGAATCATTGTCAAAAGAGATAATAATTTTAATTTGGATATATTTGAAATGTTGATATAATGTTATTACAATAAAAAAAGTGATTCATTATTCTTGTTCAAAACAATCGTTGGAGTTTTTTAAGTGATAAATTTATCACATAAAATATCCCGCTTTGTGGAGCAAGAAATGTCAAGAGAAAAATTAATATAATAATAAATAGAAAAATGAATGGCAAGTTGTGTTATTGAGGTATCTAACAAGATACCTATATAATTTATTGAGAGCATATTATCAGTTTGGGAGAAAACATTTAATATAAAGGTGTAATATATATATACAAAATCATTTGCTAACTAAACTTCTGGCATTTAATTTACTCTAATTTTAAGTGTATATATGTGATTGAAGATTAATGAGAAAAGATTGATATAATAAAATGTGGATGGTAATAAGGATGTCATTAAAGTTTACCAAATCACTACTTGTATTGTGTTAATAGAACATTTTAAATATTATAAATATTGTGTTGAAAAGGAAGTTTAAAGGTAATATTTTAATTCTTTAAAGATTATTTCAATACATTTTATTTTAAAACTTTTTTATTAACTTTATAACTTGTAAAATATTTATTTCAATTAAACTTAAATTTTTTACAAACTTCTTTTTTATCTATTTTTTTCATCCTTATAATTTCAAATATTTTATTTATAATAGAAAGATTTGCATTTTAAAAGTTACAAGAAAATTAAAATTATTATTTATCACGTTAACTATGTATCATACATTTCAGAAAAATTATATTACTAACATATCAAATACTCATCAATCTTCTATATGCTAAAGATAAAATAATCTGCATTCACATTTTTTGCCTTTGTTAATGCTATCACCCTTAATATCTATCAACAACTTATTAAAATCAGATATTAAATTGTAATTATTTTTACCTAATTACCTTTTGAAATATTATTATATAAAAGTTTTATGTAAATATAAGTCTAAGTTTCATTTTTTAAAAACTTTTTGGAATGATTAAAAGATGGTTACTTCCACTATTCAAGTACAAGGAACATTTCATATAACAACTTCCGGTGGATTAAAGAGAGATTTCAAATATCGAACGTGTTGTGATTGTTGTCATATAACATATGGAACAGTCTTCTTGGGTATCATTGAATTAATTGCTGTATCTATATTATTATTATCACTTATTCAGCAAGTTTTATGGAAACATAATGATTCAAATAATTGTCTTTCTAAGTAAGTTTTAAATTTGTATCAAATGTTACCTATTTTAGTCCAACATTTCGAATGTTAAGAGATTGTCTTTTGTTTAATTTTTCACACTTCAAAATAACGTTAGCCGGTGATTATATTATTGCTTTACTAATGATGTCTATATTATTTTGTGTAAGTAATCTATACTTTTTTTTTAAAATAATTATTATTTTTTTATGTAGATTGTTTTGCTATTTTGCGGTATCCTGTCAGCAACTCCATCTTTACTATTTCCACATATCATTATTCAAGGTATTGGCTTAATATCATCAATAGCATATTTTGTTCTTTATGCTTGGTCATATATATATGGAGATTTATACCAACAAAAAAAATTATTTAACCTACAAAGTTGTGTAGAAAGAATGTGGTTTGCAACTATTTTATTAATTTTTTCTGGTTTTCAATTATATTTATTTTTTACAGTCATTAAATGTACTTTATATTTGCAAATGATAAAAGATGAACAATATAGAAAATTTAATCAATTTGAAGAGGTTAGGGAAAGAGTAAGACGTGCCAAAGAAAATGGATTATGGAGAACTGGAGGTGGTTTTTTACAATATCGTGGACAAGAAGAAGATGAGCTCAGAAAAAAACAAAAAAAAGAACAGAAAAAGAAGTCTAAATGGGTACAATGGAATTTGGAAAGAAATCAGGAAAAAGAGATAACAGACACAAATACAGAGAGCGAAGATGACTTTAAGAGACATAATGTCTCAGATAACATATCCAATAATAATGAAGAACATCAAATGAAAACATTTCAAAGATCAAGTAATATAAAAGAAACATTTAATATCCCAACATTTAATCACAACTCATCATATAATACACCTGAAAAATACACAAATATGGATTCATATTATCCAACCAAAAATGATACTCAATCACATTGTTATATTGATAACAACAACTCACTACCACATAGAGTTGAAACTGGATATGATAATGTTCCTACCGACCAATGTAGACAAGACGATTCATTTCGTTCCAAAACCTCATATAGTCATCAATATAAAGAAGTAACAAAAACAGCAATCCACAGTCCAATAAAAACAAATATTGTAAATATTTCAACAAAATCCAGAAATTCATCTACTTCAACTCAATATAGTCCTGTTGTTAAGAAAATTTCAATATCATCAACTATCAATCCATTCTTATAAACAAATACATAGCAGAGATATAATATTTATTTACAAACAAATGTGTTAAAATTATAATTAAATCTAAGGTATAAATAGTTATTAAAATAAAAAAAACAAGTATAAAATGATTTGCCTATTTCGTTAATCTGTAATACTTTTCACCATTCAATAATTTGTTAATGTATTATCAGGAACCTCAAAAGTGACTTCTCTATAAAATAAGTCCCAAAGATATCTTTAAAAGTTTACAATCACAGGTTTACTGCAAACTATTTTAACGATAAAATAGCATAGTTTGAGATTTGGACGAGAGTTCCAGAAGTTTCATCTTGTATCAAAATAACTAAACTGATTCATATACTGGATTCATAAACGAAGTCTCTAAAAATTTCACAACTCTTCCGACGAATGTACTGTTTCACATTATTTCCACTTCTTTTTGATTCAACAGATCTTGATCTACGGTCTTTAACTTTCCTTCCATTGCCATCTGTTAGAAAATATTCCTCCATCTCATATAAGGCAATCCATTTTTCCAGCTCTACTTTTGAATAGACAAATGATTTTAAGTAGTTCCTACTTAAACTAACACAAAAATTAGGAAGTACCTCTACCATTGGTTCACTCCTAATCAACAATTCTAATGATCCCGGATTCACCATGATTTGGCGAATAAATTCAAGCATATACAAACCACAGTCGTGGCTATTCCTCTGCTGATATGGACACTTCAACCTTACCGTTCTTATCTTATCCTTTTCAAACAGCCAATCTTTCCCAAGAAATTTCTCCTTCAGAGAACTGAAGCATGCCGCAACATATTCTTTAAGAATAGCAGTACATAAGTGCTTATTTGGGGTAAAATTTGTAGCAAGTGAATCAAATACAAATACTGACGAATGACTATCATCATCTATTTCCATCGAGTTGTCATCATTCTCTTTGATCTCTGTCAAACAATTCCTTGGCTGGTAGACTACACCGGTCATCCAATGATCATCAATATGTATTGGAATTATCAGGATATCGAAATCAAAAATAGAAGTACATACTTTTGAAAGCCGATAAACTTTTTCTTTTGCAATCCTCTTGGCATTCTCTTGAATACGCAAAAATTTCGATTTAGGAAGAGCTTTGAGTGAGTCAATTACAACTCCTCGCGTCAATCTTGTATACAACAATGTGTTGAAAATCTTGACACGAGTTTCACTGCCATTAGAAGGATTAGAAATCACATCACCTACACGTCTCCTCCATTCATTAAGATAGGAATCAATGATGTCGCAATGAAGCCATTCCTCACCAAATAATGATCCAAACGCTCTACCTGTGACGTCATAAGTCTCATCTGTTTCAACATTCTTTGTCTTGAAAATTTTGGTAGTCAGGTAGTCCTCAAAAACGCTATCATCCTTGATGACACTGAAATAGTTTTGGAAAGGTGGATCAAAACCGGATTTAGATTTCTTCATTGTCGACAGAAATCCCTCTAACTTTAAATCAGACTTCTTGGTAGAAAAAATATTCCTCATGAAGACAATAAATTCCCTTCTCCCAACCTCGTTGGAAGTGTAACTGACGGCCTTTAATTTAAAAGGTGTAATACACTTTCCCAACGTCGAAAAATTAATAATGCTCAGAGGTACAGTAATTAAATTTGTAGTTTCGAGATCGGTATTATTAATGTCTAATTGAAAAAAAGTTGACAACCTTCGTTTTATCCTTCTAATCGACTCATCATCACTATTCATTATTGGAATTGTTAAAACCACATAATCGCTAGATAAGTCAAGATATTCCACAGTTTCAGGTGTCATTAACGTTAACACATTTTTTAGTATATTCTGTTTTCTTAACGTTATCACTAAAGCGGCCCCCTTTTTTTCACTATTATCTAATAACTTAAAATAAATAGTTTAAAAAAAATACACAATCATCTTACCTCAATTTTAACAATGTTTTTCTTTCTTAGATGTCTGATGAGGATAGAAGATAGATGACGTGACCTCCCACAAAGTATAATCACATCATTCAGCAAGAAAATGTCAGAAGACAATTCGATCTCTCCATTGTTCGCAAATATTTTTTTTGTTCTTATAACATCATAGTCATCTCCATGACGATCCCATATTTCTTTATCATATATCCTAAACAAAGACATTATTTCTGCCTCTGATTTGAATCCCTGAATTAAATTTGGTGCATTTTTCCCCCATTTCGGCATTTTCTACTAAAAAACAATGTACTTCAATCAAAAATAGAGACCTTCAATTACAATAAAAAAAAAGCCACTCAATATTTTTTTGTTAACTATTAATATTCGAATAACGATTCCTACAGGAGATAAAAGAATTAAATTAGGCGGCACATTGGCTTAAAAAATACCTTATTTCTTTCTTTACGAGATCAAGACAGAATTCTTGGTGGTAGAGTGTGTCCTCATGGAAATTTTAAGATATTCTCAAGGTAGAATTAATGTTGTCTGATAACCAATGATTATATTAAAATTATGAAGATCTTTATTTATGTGCTTTAGGTGAATTAAAGGAGTAGTTAATGCAACATTCAACCCACAGATTTGAAAAGCAAATACAAAGCAGGTCAATGATTATTAATCGCATTTTGACGCTTAGGGCGTTATTAGAGTGTCATTTTATACTTGCACACAATAATGTACCTTTTATTCTGAATCTAAAGTTTTTAGCCATAAAGATCCTAAATCTAACGCTTCTTATCTATGAGTACCCTTTAAGAACTCCGAATTCAACATTCTATTCTCATGAATTCTCTGAGTCCGTATTTTTTATTCATGAGTATCTTACGAATACTCTGAATCTACCTTAATTACTTACTTATGAATACTATATGCTTACCTCTATCACACATAAATAATTTACAACCAGCTGCCTCCAGATTTATCACACTAGTGACACGCAATTCCCATACCACCAAGAACAAGCTCTAGCTATCATTTAAAACGACATCAACTTATTAAATCTGAGCTCTAATACAAACTTAGTAAAAATTAAAGAAAAATATTTTGAAAAGATTTACAAAAAACATTTTCGCAATGGTGAACTCGAACCTGGCACTTCGATTTTCTGTCCTAAACTTTCTCTTGCAACGCTTGTTTTAGTAAATGTTGGAGAAGACTTTACTTTTTCCAATTTAAACAAAATTTACCTTGTCCAAGTTAATTTTTATTTCTGATTCTGATATTATGAGTTTTAAAAGAAAAGACCAGAAGTCTGGTGGTCAGATACCGCACAAGAAACGCCGTACTTTAAACCAAAAAATCGTTCGTGGTGCTATTCCTATTAATCCAGATGATAATCCAAGTTATGAGGAGGCAAATGAATGGTACAACTACATGAATAAATTAAAGGAAGATGGAGCCACTACAGGTAAGTTAGAACAATTGTTAAATATATATGTTGTCTTTTTCCAGATGATTTGTGTATAAAACAAATAATAAATACACTAAAAACCCATGAAGCTGTTGTTTTGGAGCATGGGCACACATGTAAATTGGTAGAGGAACTTTTTAAGACCCGTAAGGAGGCACAACTTGAATTCTTGAAAAATTTATTTGAAAATAATAAGGAGGATGCTGTAACAAAAGTTTTCTTTGAGAAGTCTGCATCATATACGTTAGAATCGTGGTTAAGGACATTTGCTACACCAATTCCTGAGGGGTACACGTCAGTCATAGAAAAGTTCCTTCAATACTTGGATTCTTCAATTCAGAAGGTTATTTACAGTCCACCGGCTTCAAATTTGCTTAGGACTATTCTCGAACTTATTGGTATAACGAGTAAATTAAGAAAGGAAAAGTCTAAGAAGATTAAAATAAGTGCTGAGGGAAAAAAGAAATATGAAAAATTGGAGGAAGCTCATAAAAAGATTGTGGACTCGTTTTTATTTGGTGAATTTGCACTCGAATTGAAGAACTTTCCTGACCATTCGTATTTGATCCAAGACATTCTTAAAAGCTGTCGTTTTCTTCATTATGACAGCATAAAAAAATACTTTGAGAAAATTTGGAGTAACAATTCTGAAAATGCCATCATAAGTTCTATGAAAAACCAAAGTTCCTCACCTGTATGGGAGTGCTTTATAGAATTATTAAAAGATGCAGATCTTGGATTAGTAAAAGCACTCTTTGAGATGAATATTGTTGATTTGTCGATCCACAACATAGCAAACTTCACAGTTGGGAAGTTTTTGCTAAATCATGGATCAATTTCGCGTAGTCTTTTCGAATTAATTTTACCTAACATAGACAAATACATAGAAGGCAGTTATCATAATATTATCGAAGCTATTTTGGCAGAAGCTAAAGCCAATTTGGAGTTTAAAGATATTTTTTTTAATTGGTTTAAAGAAGCTTATGGAAAGCCTACAAAAGGAATAACCTACGCTAAATTTATAACTGATGGAGTTGAAGGTGAATATGAACTATCGCCTAACAAGGAGATATCGTTCAATGTCCAGAAGTTGACACCAATTAAGATTAAATGTATGAAAGGTTTCTTTGAACTCCAACCTGTTGGGACTTCACAATTTTTTGAAAATCTATCTGAAAAATGTTTTCTGGAGTTAATTGTTGTTAGACAGGGGACTTCTTTACTTGAAAGTTTCGTAGGTCAATTTAAGGAGGCGGATATTGGAGCTGATTGGTTAATAGGGAAACTAGGAAAAAATTTAGAACAGCTATTATTGGGGAAATCTTCAGTATTTATTTTTCTTACTTTATGGAAGACAAATCTTTCATTGGAAAGAAGAGAAGAAGTTCTAAAAAAAGTTGTTGAGTGTAGACAAAACTCGACAGTTAAACACAAGTATTCTAGATTGATGGATGATATTAATTACCAAATGTATCTGGAAAATAAGAAAGCTTGGACTAGAAAATATGAACGTAAATGAATATTATTATTGTTATGTTTGTTTTTATTGTTGATTTTTTTTTGTTATTTTTGTATATATTATATATAGAAATTTATTGTAATTGATTAATTAAATAAAATGAGCATCTCGAACTCTGTGAAGTTCATCCGCGTTGTTCATCTTATTCCCGTATTTTGAAAAATGAGTTTGTCTGTGATTATGCATTTCAGCATCCCCAGCTGTACAAGGGATAAATCCTCCTTCCATCTCCATACAATTATTTCTATTAGATACTTTAAGGGGTTCACTTTCTTCACAAGGTGGAATTTCACGTAATTCAAAGACTTTGGCCATACAAACAGCAACAATGATTCCTATTGAAGTACCCATAATAGCTCCAACTAAAACATCCGACCAATGATGTTTATAATCACTGATTCTTGAATATGCAACAAATGATGCACCACTTACTAAAGCAAATTGAACAGCTGGTATAAGAAGTTTACTTCCAATAGGTTTATACAATCTAGCTTGCAAATATAATGAAGTATAAAATGCTCCATAAAATGAGAAAGCTGTATGTCCAGAATAAAATGATAATTGTGAATCTTTATTTAAGTATGCATTAGTACCAGTACATGTAAAATTAGTAATATACTTATGATCATCTAAGCAATTGTTATAACCAATATTTGGTTTACATACCTCCATAAAATGTGGTCTTTGTCTACCAATTGTATATTTAGCAATACTATTCATCAACTGATTAAATATTAATCCCAATATAAAGAAACCAAGAAATGTGTATAACCTAACAATGAATCTATGAACATTTCTGTCTCTATATCTATAAGATTTAAACAAATGTTGACATTTTTTTTCCCATGCTATATATCTAAATATTTCTGTTAGAATTATGATAAATGTAGGAATAAGTATTCCAATGACAGCAATAGCTGGAATAGTAACTGTATCAGATTTATATGGATATCTTATAGATTCATCATCACAGTAGAATCCTCTTTGAAATGGTTGAGCAAATAGGTGAATAAAAATAAGTGGTAAGGCGCAGAATAGAAGTATTAAAAAATCACATAATATTCTTGAAATAAGAATATTCCCCTCCATTGTCCTGAAAATAAGAATATAATATATTAATTGTCATGTATAAAATTTAATATTTAAAAGACATCATTTTACACAAGACAACAATCTTCAAATTTGACAAAAAAAATTAATGATAATTGACAAAATCACATTATATTGAAGGACTATTACGTAAATTATATTGTTTGGAATTTTAAAGGGCATTTCGATGGTGTAAGAAATATAAATAAAAATGAAAAAAGACTTTATTTTTTTCTTCTTCGTTTTAATATTCTTAATATTCCAAGATGAATTTTTATTATTCGTTACGTGACTAAAAATAAAATTTATAAATCACTATTATTTTTTAGTAACGAAAAAGGTTACTTTTGGTTATGCGCAGCTAAATATTTCAGTAAAACTAACATATACGTAACATTTTAAATGTTTACTTCGTCATTTTAATTTTAGTGATATATCAATAAAATATTTTAAACTACATAGGTTTGTTTCTCACTCAAATAACATATCAATAAAAATATGTTTTAAATTGATTTAATAATAATATATTTACAATTTAAAGAAATATGACTTTGTAGATAACAAAAGTATACAATGAAAAATATAAAATGATTTATTTTTTTTTATTTATTTAAAATGAATGTTAATATTTACTCAAATAAAAAGTAATATCTTTGAGATTTTGTACATTTTTAAATTTATATAATTAATAATATAAAGAAAAAGATTAAAAGATGTAGTGTGATCAGAGAATACAATAAGCATCTAAAATACTCAATGTTAAATAGATCAACCATACTCCAATAAATATACATCCAGATAATATTTTGATTTTGGCAGGCCCTCCTAACTCACCGCCGATATCCTTTCTACTTCTTCTATACATTAATAATCCGATACAGATGGATGATCCGATGACAAACAGTGTTACACTAAATGCTAATGATCCTGCGTTCACCTTGAATTGTGTACCGTTTCGCATGTGATAAAATGCTGCTATTGCCCAAGCAATACCAATACCAAGGAATACATTTACAGCATTAGAACCTGTCACATTACCAATTGAAGAATCTGCATATTTATCCTGTAATGCTGCTGTTTTTGAAGCAAATGTATCTAAAAAATATTGTTTATCTATGATAATAAAAATAAATAAATACCTGGTACACTAGTTCCTAGTGCTACTAATGAGATGGCTGTTACAGAATCTTTTAATCCGATAGTACATCCAAAATGTGACGCTACGTCACCAATAATTGCGGTTAAAACACCAATAACAAATATAGATACGAAGAATGATAGCCATCCATTGTAATAATCCGTTGGTGGTATTAATGCAAATGCTGCTTTCCAGGGTAATGAGAAATAATGAAGAAATTTTTCTTTAGTACTTATTGTACCATCACCATCAGAGTCCTCAACTTCAAATATCTCTGAAAATTGTTGTTTCCATGATGATGTTCCAACAAGAATTGAAGTATTTGCAGATGCTATCATTTTGTCAACAAAACTTTTAAACTCTTTATCTTCTGTTATGACAATTTTACATCTTGTTATTTCACCAAGTTGTGGAGATCCATCAGGTTCACCTTCTTCAACTTGTTCATTGTTACCGCTTAATAATATTGGTTCTTCAAGATAAATAAAAAAATCTTCAGACTTTTCATATTCATCGTCATTTATAATATCTATATTTATGAAGGCTTTCGTTTGACTGTCTTCGAAAATCAATTCTTTTGTTTTTATTACAAAATCGCGACCTTCTAATGCAACTCCATTTTTTACTGTAAATGGGATTTGAACTTTCCCCCTTGCTCCACGTGAACGTTGAACTTCAAGAGCATAAATTCCATGATTTTCTGAAACTTTCTGTACTTCTGATTTAAACATAAAATGTCCAGAGTGATCATCATCAATAATTAAAACTGTAGCAACTGATTTAACTCCTAAACGTGCTGGTACACTTATCCTATCATTATCAGCCATTTCTGCTGTGGCATTTGATAATACAACTGTAAATGTTTCGTCATCCTCATAAACATCATTATCAACAATTTTTATTGGTATTGTTTGGAAAATTTCACCAGGCTTAAAGTACAATACACCAGATGTTGGTACAAAATCAGTATTTTCATCAGCTGTTCCTGGTTCTGTTCTATAATTTACACGAACAGCAATATTTCCCTTTAATCCGCCTCTATCACATTTAACTCTAACTTGGGTTGTTCCACAGCTTTCTAAACACATTGTATGGAGATTTTCAAATTCTACTGTTACAACATCGCTATTTTCGTCAGCATTAGTATTTAATAATGCTTTTGCTTTTTTTCTTATTCTTTTAGGACCAAAACCTCCGGATCCAGTTAATTCACGGGAAGCTTGAATACGATAAAAAGCTCTACTTTTAGGAGCATTTAATACAATAGCTTCCGTAGTTAATTGTTCTAGTTCACTAATAGATAAATCAGGATTTTCATTTCTTAATTTATGAAAAGTTTCCATAAATATTTTTTTTTGATTTTGGTAAGCTAAAATACTAGCAGCTTGCGATTCATCTAGAAGACTCATATTAACATCCGCGTCCCTTTTTAATGCATTATCTTTATTTTCAAGATCTCTTCTTATGATAGATCTCCCAGTTCTTGCTGTAACAATTCTTTGTCCAAATGGGACGGTTCTTGTATTTGCATAGAATGCTGTTAATACAGTTAGCGGGAAAAACATAAATGTTAATACACCCTCCCATACGTCAACAACATTTGGTGAAAATACTTCAAGAATTAAATAAAGCCAAATATAGGCGAATGTTGACCATATAACAGTGGTCCAGAAAACATCTAATCTATCAATTCTTCGAATTTCACTTGATGGAACACACATAATACAAATCGCAATAATGACAAACAAATTAAATGCAGCCGACCCAACAATAGTACTTGGACCAAGATCACCGGCTTCAAAATTATTAGCAAAAATTTCAATTACAGAAAGAAGAATTTCTGGAGCAGAGGAACCAAGTGCCATTAATGTTAAGTTACTAACAGTTTCATTCCACACTCTTACAAGAACAGTATATGGTTCACCATTAGCTTTTTTCAATCTAACTTCTTTTTCTTGGGATGTGATAACTTCAATGGCGGACATAAATCTATCAGCGACAATTGAAACACCATAAAAAAGATATACCATTGCCAAAAAGTACAAGAATCCTCTCCATATTTTTGCACAAACGCTTATACCTGTGACTGGAGTCCAAGCCGGAATAATTAAACCATCGGAACAAGGTTTTGCACTAGAGCATTCTTCATTATGAGGAATAGTTGAATTTAAGACTTTACTTGAAATACTTTTCAATTTATCTTTAAATGATACAACATATATTGATTCTTCATTAATTTCTTGTTCAGTAATGTTAACAAGTAAAGTAATAACCAAAAATGATAGTAATAAAAGAATTTTCATTTTTTATTATATTATGGAGAAAGAAAATATATTTTTCTATTTCTTAGAAATAGTCAATTGGCTAATACTGGTTTATGTTCTAAAAATAAATAAAAAAAGTAATTTTATTTGGTAGTTATTAAGAAATCTTAAAATATTAGTGCGTAGATGAAGTTGCCATTAGTTACCTTAATTTTACAAGGAAATTCTTGAGAATAAAATATTTAAGCAAATACTATATACCGTATATATGATATAAAATAAATGTAAATATAATGATAATTTTTCAATTAACATTACAAACATCATCTAAACTAAAGTAAACCATGCATAGTATGTAAAAATTACATAAAAAATTATTTATAGACAAATAGAGAAAGATTAATAAAAGGTTAAAAATTGTTACATTTTCTTACAAATATATAAATTGATATATACACAATCGTAGATTATTTATTTACATGTTTATTAATTCTTAAATGATAGTAATTTTAATGGTTTCAAAGCAGATGTCTTATCACAAGATGACTTTTGATTATTCGTATAAAAGAAAAATTATTAAAATGTTTATATTCTTTTGTTATACATTTAATAATTTAAAAAATGTTTTTCTAAATATTATATACAAAAAGATAATTTATTTTAAAAATAAAATGGGAAAATTTGAAAAAATTTGATTTTCTTAGGTAAACATTAACAAGTTAAAATAAATAAACATGTCTCCTAATTAATAGTATATTTTATTATATGCTTCAATAACTTTTATAAAAATATTTATTGTCTCTCAAAATAGTGGAAAAAATTAATACTATTCAATAATGTAGCATTGTTTAGTGTTATGGATACCATATGAAATGATTTTTATGAGTAATAGTAATGTTAAAAAAACATGTTAACTATTTTTTGTATTTCTTTTATCATAAATACAAAATATATTTTTGACGCGTTATAATATAAATTTAGCAAAAAAAAAAATAATTTAAAAATATTAGGAAAAATGAAAAAATAAACTGTTTTTTAGAACTAGGCGTTCAAAATTAATTAAATACAAAGTCATTAAACATAAAAAAGACACCATAAATTTTTTTGATTAACTAGTTTGAGATAACTACAAAATATAAATAAATGATAAAATGATACGGCATTAAAATGGGATAAATAAAGATATCATATTTAAGTATTAAGTTAAATATATTCAATTTAAATAAAATATTACTATTATTTTAATTTTAATACATATACTTCACATTTATCAGTTATAGATTCTATTTGACATTTAAGTGTCGTGTAGAAAACTTCTTTTCATTGTTAAAAATAAACATTTATAATAAATTTTTAGTAGTGACGAATAAAATATTTACAAAGATAGAAAATTTTATTATTTTACTATAAGGTGTGTTATAAATGGAATCAAATTGAACTATTATATAGTTTGTGATAATATAGGATTAAAAATTGTATAAAATTCAACAGGTAACAATGTTTTATCTTCTGTGCAAATATGTCTATAAGGTGCGCAAAAAGTTGATGGAGAATGGAAGTGTTTTCATGGTGAACTCATTCCCCCTCCCTACATTTACGTCATTCAATTTTCATATTATTTTAAGTAACTTGTAACACATTATATTTATATCATAACAAAAACGACACAATGAATGATTTTGTATAATCGACAAATACTGATTAGAAGATTATAACTAATTATAATTTTAATACATTTATTGTTTAACCATCCCTCCTATAAATAATTATAATATTTTATACTCTATATATATTTTAAGAGAACAAAACTTTTAGAATAATTTACTTCATTCTTTCTGTCTAGAATTTAACTATTTATACAATTCAAACGGATAAAATAATTTATTTTTACACAAAAATTTAATAAACATTTTTTTCCATCTGTTAATGATTTTATACATTTTAATTTTTGTACTTTCTCTTTTTAAAATAAATAATTCCTTTAATAATGTCTTAATCAAAGTAGAAATATGTCAGAAATTCTAAGAAAAAATTTTATGGTTTATAATTTACGTAAATTAACATAACAGAAAATTCTACCAAATGCGCAAAATACCAATGCCACGAAGGTCATAATAATATGTGCACATTTCAATACTTGAAGTCTAAAAATGAGGATAAATGCATTAATGGTAAAATGACCTGGTATAGAGGTTATATTGGAAAATAAATATAGACAACCTTTATTTTACTTTTATCATAACATAACTATTTAATATTTATTACTTTTACATAATTTATATTAAACTTAACTTTGTATTCAACATTTTTATAATTGAAAATTAATAAATACCACTTAAAGAAGGATAACTGTCAATTTTTTATAAGTAGATAAATATTTAAAAAAACACATCCATATGCTACATTACATATCAAATAATTGATATTCAAAAATGATTCATTTTTTAAATTAAAATCACTTTAAATAAAGAATAAGTCAATATCAAAGATAAGAATATTACTATAAAAAAACTTATTAATCAAAACTAAAAAGAATATCATCAATAAAAGATAGAAAGTATAATTTCATTTTCAAATTCAATATAAATATATTGTGATTTCCTTTTAAATTGTCCTCATTAATCAAATATATCGTGAATTAAATATTAAAATATAATTTTAAAAATATAATTATATAAAGTTTGTCAACTTATCCGCTATTATTTCACTTTCTTTGATAACAAACGCATGTTCAGAATTAGTGGTGTCAAAAATAACATGACCATCATTTAATTCCTTTCTATTCCTCATATCATCTCCGTAACTTAATGGAACCCAACCATCTTTTAGACCATAATACAAATAAACATTGTTAGCATAACTTCTTAGGTCAAAATCATACTCAATTACATTATCAAGTTCATCTCTTGACATATGAATTATATTCCTAAGGACAGTTGTATTAAATAATTCAACAGTCGATTCAATAATACATGATGGAATACTACTATTGAAACCAAAATTACAATTTATAAGAAATTTTTTGACACATATCGGTAGTATGTCAAACCACAAAGTTAAACACTTAGTAAAATTTGGATAGTTGTCAAGAAACTAGAATAAAAAAAAATAACAATAAGATATTATATGTGTATATATCCTTACTTTAAGAGTTGAATATAGTCTTTGTCCATTCGGAGAGGCAGACATCCTCTCTATTGTAGGAAATAAACCAAACACCAAACCAATATTTTTATATCCTGACTCTACCAATCTTGGATATATCTTTAACATCATAAAAGATCCAATAGAATGACCCATCATAATTATTTCATTTTTTTTCCCTAAAAATTTATCCACAAAATTATATTTATGGTCTACTTGAAAATCCAATTTATAGACATTTCCTTTATGCTCATTATCTTCTTCCATCTTGACATGATTTACATGGGAGATTGTCAAAAAAACGTAATTATCATTTGGTTTTTTAATAATTAAGTTGTCCAATAAACGCCTTCCAAAGGCATTGTAATAACCATCGTTACCAGGGTTTCCTGGTATCATAAATATTATATTTGTATCATTTGGAAAGTTAAATTTATCCCCTTCAAAAAGCAATGGTTTTTGTGAAATAATAGAAAGACGTGTCCAATAACCAGAAACTTTAATCCATTTCTTTAAATAATGCATAATTAAATAATAATTGCTCTATATTGGGAATGATTATGTCAAATTTTATTTGGTATAGTGTCTTGGTGATAAGAAAATATATCGCATTAAATTTAAAAGAAACAGATAAACTGACAAATAACTTTATTTTAATCAAGGTATTGTCAAAACTTTCACAGACCCTTCTTCAATAACCAGTCATAACTAACGTGATCTACAGAAGATGATATCACTTCACAATTAAATTTTTTTATTTTTATCTTCTGGAATATTATATAAAATAACTTTTTAATTTATTGTAAACTAAGAAATTTGATTAACAAATGATAGTTTCCAAGAATTTTCGTTCTTTGTTTCAAGGCTATTATATTAATAAGTATTTCATTATCAATAAAAAGATATAATAACACCAATGATTACAATATTTATGGGATATTTCATGATAAATAAAAAAAAGTGATTACCAGAACTCCAAAAGACATCCCAACGAGATTGGTAGCTCAAGAAGTATGAAATAAAGTTATTAGCAGCGATAAAAAAATTGATAAAAGTACACTTTCTAATGATTTTTCTACACTCTTTTTCTTAATAAACTTTTTATAATACTTTTTCTTTACAACAATTTATTTTTATTAAGCATTCATGTCATTTTCTAAATTTATAATAATAATTTAAAAGTTTTTAAAATTAAATTCATCATAACAAGCCTCATTCTTTTTTTTATATACTGCATATTACTTACATATACACCTACACGCAACGAAATTTTATTTTTAAAAATATCGTTGGTATTTCATATCATGACAACTAAATATTTTGTTATCATTATTTATTTTTAAAATTACAAAGCAGTTATTATTTTTCTTATCTTTTTTGATTATTTTTTTTGGTACTTTTTTAAAGTAAAAATACAAGTTTAGTGTAAAATTTATACCATATTTAATTATAAATTTCACATTTTTATAATTATTATTTTTTTTTGTCTTTTGATATTTGTATTATTAATATATTTTAGTTATAGATATTAAAAGACAAATAAATAAAATTTACTTTAAATTCTAATTAAGTATTATTATAATTCATCAAGAAGAGTCTTATCAAATTTTTATATTATAAAAGAAATTGTTAACAGCATAAAACAGTCTATTCTTTAAAAACTATGAAACATAAATTTATAATTATATTTCTTTGTCTATATGGATTTTTTAAAGAATTTCGTCCAATTACACCGTTCTTGACACCATTTTTAATATCAGAAAAGAAAGGATTTACCAAGAATGAGGTATATGAAAGTGTTTATCCATTATGGGCATATGCTCATTTTGTTTTTAGTGTATGTTTTAATTTTGATAATATATATGTTTATTTTTTAAGATACCGATAGTATTTTTTACAGATTACCTCAATTTCAAACCAATATTATTAATTGAATCTCTTTCTTTAATAGCAACTGGGTTTCTATTAACATTTGGAAGAAGTTTATTTTCAATACAAATGACACAGATAACATATGGTTGTGCTACAGCTTCAGAGATTGCCTTTATGTCATATTTATATACAATAGTTCATGAGAATGAAATCGTTTTTGTTACTGGACTTATAAGAGGTGTAATATTATTGTCAAAATGTCTTTGTACATCAGTTAGCCAACTTGGGATTTCACTAAAATGGTTTAATTTAACTTTTATAAATGAAACTACATTAGTTATGAGTATTCTAGCATTACCATTTGTTATCTTAGCTATATTTCCCAAAATGTGCCTTAAAAATGATTCAAATAAAAATATTCATAATGATATTGAGGAAAGGAAAACATTAAAAAATTGTGAAAAAATAAATGATAACGAAAAAGGTAGGAGGATGAGAACATTAAACTTTATTGAGAGGATTAAACATGTTAAGGATAATCTTTCTGATCCTATTTTACTTCTAGTTTGGTCTAGCTGGTGGATTATCACTTCAGCACTTATTTTTCAAATGTATAACTACATTCAAGTTCACTGGACTCCATTACAAACAGAGACAAAAAATATTTACAATGGACTGGTAGAATTTATAAATACACTTCTGGGAGCAGCAGTAACATTATCATTCTCAAGATTAAAAATTAATTGGAAGAAGGGTACCGGATTAATAACATCAATTTCATCAATCTTCTTTTCGTTTTCATTTGCTATTTTAGCAGAGACAACAAATATATACCTTTCTTACACTATATATGTCATTATAAATGTAACATATCTTTTTTTGATTGCTGTTGCTTCATCAATTTTAGCTTCAATAGTGGATGTCAGTGGAATTGGAATAATTTTTGGAATTGTTTCATTGTTAGCATCTCTTCTTCAGTCATTTATGGGATTTATTTTGATAAATGGTAACATATGGACATTATCCACAAAAGAACAATTTTCACTAAATTCTTTGGTATTTTTATTATCTTCAATTCTATTTATTATAGTTTCATGTTTGCATGCTACAATAAAAAGTGAAAATGAAGAGGTCAATGATGATACAATTGATGTAAATATAAAAAGTGAAACTAAATCAATAGGAATATTTCAAACAAGTGAAAGTGTTTTTAAAGAATTTGTATAATTTACTGTACAAAATTGATAAAAAAGTATTGTTGTTATTAGATTATAGCATTGTTATTGTTATCATAAATACGTATATATATTGTCTTAAAATAGTAATAAAACATTTAGGAAAAAATATAGTATAATTTTAATGTAATGAATCATTTTTTTTCTGGCATTTATATTACAACATTTTTAGTAAATAGGATTACTACTGAATGTGTTGTAAAAGTGTAAAGAAAATGCATTAATTTTTTTATTAAACAAAACTAAATATTATTGTTGATGGAATGTTAGTATATCATTGATATATACTTCTAAAGTTTACATTTTCTTATTGAAGAAACTATTATATATTTGTGTACATCATCATCTAGACATATTGTAAATTATGAATCATTAAATTATTTAAAAAAGTATCATATATTTAGTGTTTTATCAACAATGATTTTTATTAATTAAAAATAAAATAATAGTAGATTTTTATAAAAATTACTACTAAAAATATGTATCTTTAATATTTCTTAATTTTTAAGTTAAATTAAAAAAAACAAATAAAATAAATTATCAATCATTATTGTGCCCTTCTTATGATAAATTTTGTTAATTTTTTTTGATCTATCTTTACCTTGTAGTGACTACTTCTGGTGACTTATATATATCGTGCCATTATCTTTCTAACAGCATTCTTAATGTGTTATTTTAATAAGTATTTATATTTGAGCCTGTCCAATATCATCTTTTGAACTATCTTCTACATATATATATAAATTTTGTCTTAAAATACATATATTACGTCTGGCCAATTATTCTATAATCTGTTGTTAAAGTAAAACTATTTTAATATAAAATGATTGTGCTTTTTTGTTGGAAGAAAAGTTAGGATAGGCAAAAGAGACACTATGATTCAGTAATTGAAATCATTTATATTTTTATAAGATAATTAGAAGTTTAAAATAAATAGTTTAAAGATAGATAGATATTAAAATTACATTACAGATATCTTTTATTTTTATCAAGAATTATAATTCTTTTCTTACAACTTTAAATACATTTTTTAAACATTATTATTTCAAGAAAGTAAAGTGTTTATATTAGTACATGTTTAATTATTTTTATATACATTATTACCTTAATTAGCGTAGTAACCTGCGCTCATATAATAAAACTTTTTGTAATAAAATTTTACTTTTTTTTCTAGATCTAATTTAGTATATATTTGAATGGTGCTCTTGTCAAAATTACCAATCTTCTTTTCTTATAATCTATTATCACTGCTTACTACATTAAATATTTAATTAGTTTACAAATATATATATTATAAAGTCAATAACTTTAATATTTTACTCTATTAAAATATGTGATCAAGCAAAAGATTTTTATTTGAGCCATAAATAGTCTTCTAATGTCTTTATATTTACTTAAAGCCTATTCATAAATATGATTTATACTTTCTTAAACATTCTCCATTTTCTTCATTCTCTAAATCATGAATAGATAGATAAAAATGAATAACTTTACTCCATACTACATTTCATATTTATTTTATTATAATTTTTATTATTTTAATTATACAATATATCTTTTTCTTTAAATCAATTTTTGATGGCCTTTTGTTGCCTTTTTATGAAATTTTCCATTCATTGAGGTGGAGTTTCTGATTAATAAAATAAAAACATTTCGGATGCCCTTTTTGATGTCATTTTTTGTTACTAAATCTATTAAAACACGACTTCGTATATTTATTAAGTAAATTGTTATTTAATATCATTAACATATATTTTAATTATTTGGAGTCTTGAAAAATATCTTATTTAGAGATTTTTATTATTCCTTCTCCATTGATTGTCATTTTTTACCCAAACATTCCTTTAATTTTCCTTGTTTCTAGTAGCAAGCTATTATAAAACAATTTGATTCTTGAAGTAGCCAGAAGTATATTCTTAGATACCCTTTAAATAAACCTTTTTATCTAGAAGAAATAATTGTAATATATTAGCATACTCTCTTCAACAGATCTTGGCGGTTAGGTCAACAGAAGGTACTCTTAAATAACTTTAGAACTCTATAATCTTATCAATAATTCGCATCTAATGCCACATATAACATATTGAATGGCATTCTTAAGCATGTTCCTAACATAATTAATATTACAAGCATATTTATATACCTTTTTAAATTTTAATCAATCATAATTTTCATTAATAAAAATATTTATAGGTTTGCCATAATATTTAATTATGGCTTGCTTTATGAATCCTTTTTCCAAAGTTAAGGAAAAATACCTACCAAATATGAATAACTTTATTTTACTAATATTTCTAATATCGTTAAATGATAAAATATTAATATCGCCACAACCAGCAGAATTGACTCCATCAATTGATTTGGAGCATTTTGAGAGATCTGGAGATTTATGTTATGATAAAACTAATGGAAATGAACCACAAAGATGTGTTCCTGATTTCATTAATGCTGCATTCAACAAGTATGTTGATGTAACAAATACATGTGGTGAAAAAAGACCAATTAAATATTGTGTTCAATCAAAAGTTATTGGAAGTATGAGACAAACTTGTGAAGATTGTGATGCTCGTGTACCATACTTAAGTCATCCAGCAAGTTATTTGACTGATTTTAATAGTCCTGATAACGAAACATGGTGGCAATCTGATACAATGAACGAAGGAATGCAATATCCTAATTCTGTTAATCTTACCCTAAAATTGGGTAAAACTTTTGATGTCACTTATGTACGTCTTAAATTTGTTTCTCCAAGACCAGAATCATTTGCTATCTATAAAAAAACTCATCCAGATGATGATTGGATTCCATGGCAATATTATTCTGCATCATGTAGATCAACATACAAGTTACCTGAAAAAGCACCAATATTACCAGGACATGAAAATGTTGCTCAATGTACCAAAGAATACTCTGATATATCTCCATTAACAGGAGGAAATATCGCTTTTTCAACCTTAGAAGGAAGACCATCATCTCACAATTTTGAGGAAAATGAACAACTTCAGGAATGGGTTACAGCATCTGAAATTATGATATCACTTAATCGTATGAATACCTTTGGTGATGAAGTATTCCATGACACTAGAGTCCTCCAATCATATTATTATGCCATCTCTGACTTTGCTGTTGGAGGGCGTTGTAAATGTAATGGTCATGCATCAGAATGTGTCAGATCAACTGGTGGAGGATATAATAGTTTAGTTTGCCGTTGTGAACATAACACAATGGGACCTGATTGTAATGAATGTGCACCATTTTATAATGACAGAAAATGGAGACCAGCAACTTCGACAGATGCTAATGAATGCGTACGTTGTGAATGTAACAATTTATCTAATAGATGTTATTATGATGAAGATTTATATGAAAAAACTGGTAGAGGTGGACATTGTATTGATTGTGCAGGAAATACAAGAGGACCTCATTGTGAGGAGTGTATACCAGATCACTGGAGAAGACCCCGTGAGCATTTTTGTGTTCCATGTAATTGTAATGAGATTGGTTCTGTTTCAACTCAATGTAGTAGTGAAGGAAAATGTGAATGTAAACCAGGTGTTGGTGGTGATCACTGTGATATATGTCTTCCTGGTTTCTATGATTTCGGCATTAATGGTTGTAAAGATTGTGGTTGTGAAGTTTCGGGAACAATTGGAAATACACCATTATGTCATACAACAACTGGTGAATGTTTATGTAAAATGAATGTTGAAGGAAGAAAATGTGATAAATGTAAGCCTGGATACTTTGATTTATCTGTTCAAAATGAATTTGGTTGTACACCATGCTTTTGTTATGGTCATTCATCTGTATGTCATACTGCTGAAGGATTCTTTGCACATAATGTTACCTCAAATTTCGATTTAGACAAAGAATCATGGTCTGCTATCAGTACTCGTGGACCATCAACAGCAACATGGGCCGAAGTTGATAAAGCTATTGCTATTAGTAATGACCCACAAGGAACACCATATTATTTTATGGCACCAGAAGATTTTCTTGGTGATCAACGTGCCTCATACAATCAATACCTTACATTTACCCTTAGAACCCAACAAAATTATGCACATGTTGGTGTCAATGATATCGTTATCGTTGGAAATGATGGTAAAGAAGTTTACCTTCCAATAACTGCTCAAAAAAATCCAGTTCCAACTAATACTGATCAAGAATATGTCTTTAAAATTCATGCCAGTCCTGAGTACCAATGGAATCCAAGAATGAATGATCTTGACTTTATTGGTCTCCTTAATAATGTTACTGCAATCAAAATTCGTGGAACATACACACCAAATGATGTTGGATTCTTGTCTAAATTTTCACTTGGTTCAGTTACTATGACTCCATCAGATACCGATTCAACTCCAGCTGGGTGGGTTGAGACATGTGAATGTCCAAAAGAATATGTTGGTCAGTTTTGTGAATCATGTGCTGAAGGATATAAACGTGAAATTAAATTTGGTGAATCATTTACTAGATGCGTTAAATGTGACTGCAATGGACATTCCGATTCATGTGATTCTGAATCTGGTGAGTGTATATGTGAACATAACACTGATGGTGCTACATGTGAAAGATGTGCCCGTGGATGGTATGGTAACGCTCTTCAAGGAACACCAAATGATTGCCAAAAATGCGATTGTCCTGATAATGGTCCATGTATCCTACATACAGATGGTGAAATAATCTGTACTGAATGTCCCGTGGGATATAGTGGAAGAAAATGTGACTTCTGTGGTGATGGTTATTATGGAAACCCAAGTGAAGGAATTGAATGTAAAGAATGTAATTGTAATGATAATATAGATGCTAATTCTATTGGAAACTGTGACACAACAACAGGTGAATGTAAAAAATGTATCTACAATACACGTGGTTTCAATTGTGAAGAATGTGAACCAGGATTTTGGGGTAATCCATTAAGTGAGGTAAAGGGAGATTGTAAATCATGTAATTGTTTCCCTCAAGGAACAGTTAGACCATCTGTCGACTATGATGTACTTGAATGTAATCAGGAGAATGGACAATGTTCATGTCAACCACATGTAGAAGGACAACATTGTGACAAATGTGAAGAAGGTTACTTCAATATAACTTCTGGAATAGGATGTGAATCTTGTGATTGTGATTTAACTGGAAGTTTAGGAATCGGTTGTGACATTGGAACAGGACAATGTAAATGTAAACCTGGAGTTACTGGTAGAAGATGTGATCAATGCGATATTTATCATTATGGATTCAGTGAAGAAGGATGTAAACTTTGTGAATGTGATCCAGTTGGTAGTGAGAATATGCAGTGTGATAAAGAAAATGGACAATGTCAATGTAAAGATAACGTTGAAGGAAGACAATGTAATGTTTGTTCTGAAAATCGTTATAATCTCCAAGGTGGATGTCCTCAATGTGATGAATGTTATACACTTATTCAAAGAAGAGTTAATGACTACAGAGGAAAATTCAGTAAATTAAATGAAACATTAAATGAAATTATTGACAATCCAGTTGAAATTAATGATGAAGAATTTGATAAGAAAGTTAAAGAAATATTAAAAGCTGTAAAGAAGACACATGATGATGTTATGACAAATCTTGGAGATGATTCTATTATCATCCAACAAATTTCCACTTTAAGAAATAACTTAAATAGTGCTGAAGATATGCTTAAAGAAGTTGGAAATGTTGTTAATAAGATTAGAGAAGCTAACTATGTTGGTGAAGAATACCTTACAAAATGGAAAAAAATTAAAGATGAAGCAGAATCTGAGTTAGATGCTGCAAGAAAATATCTCGAAACTGAAGGTGCTACTCAATGGGAGTTGGCCGAGGAAGCTGCAAAGAAATATGGAGACCAATCACAAGTTCTTAGTGATATAGCACAAGAAGCTAGAACACTTGCAAACAAGCAAGAATCTATCAGTGATGAGATCAGAAAACTTTCTGAACAAGCTAAAAATATCTCCGAAACTGCTTTAAGTGAATCTAAGGACGCTATTTTTGGAAGTTCTGAAACTAGCAAGCAAATAGCTAAACTTCAAGAAAAATTGGAGAAAGCTAAAAATCTTCTTAATCAAACAAATATTATTGCAGGTGAACAACAAAAAGAAGCTTCAAAGGCCAATAGACAAGCTGCTGAAATATTAAATGCCGTTCTCGAGATTAAACCACCAAATATAAATGCTGAAGGGTATAAAGAGGAAGCTAAAAGGATTAGTGAGGCTGCTGAAGCAACTATTAATAATGTTAAAACTGAAATTGAAAATAACAAAGGCATTTTGGAAGAAATTAAAAACCTTGAAGCCGAAGCACGTAATGAATTGAATAGAGCTTACAGACAACAAAAACAAAATGATGATTTGTTTGATGAAGTTAATGCAGCTAAAGAAAGAGCTTTGAAGGCTATTAAAGTTGCCGATGATACATTATCTGAGGCTCAAGAAACATTAAAACTTTTACAAGATTTCCAAGCTACTGTTGATGGACATAAGGATGAAGCTATGGAGGAATTGAAGAAAATAAAAGATATTGAGGAAAAAGTATCAGAAGTTCAAGAGAAGGCATCTATAATAACTGTTGCAATTGGAGATGCTCTATATGATGCTGAAGAAGCACAAAAACAGGCAGCAGTTGCCGAAAATGAGGCTAAAGAAATATCTGAAAAGGCAGAAAAAATAAAAGAAAATACAGATGAAACAAAGAAGAAAGCTGCTGCTATTCTTGAAGAAGTCAACACACTTCGTCAGGCAATTGCTGCAAGTGAAGTAACTTTAAATAACTTTAAAGATGGTGCAGAAAGTGATAGTGATAAGGCAGATAAAGCTGTTACAATGGCAGCTTTAGCTTCTAATGAGGCAGAAATTGCAAATAGAACATTATCAAAGGCTACAGAGAAAGTAAAATTAATTCTTGAGCAGTTAAATAGTTTAGATAATGTAGATAACGATGAGTTAAGTGAATTGGAGAAGAAACTTGATGAAGCAGAAAGTGTCTTTAATGCCAGTCAATTGGATGCAAAATTACAAGCATTAAAAGATCGTAAAAAAGAACAAGATCGTACTTTAATATCGTTGAAATCAGAATTAGAAAATCTACGTAGTGAAAGAGAAAACCTTGAGGAGATACAAAAGTCCCTTCCCAAGAAATGCTTCAACATCGTCAGCCTAGAACAAGAAGGTCAAAAATAATTATTACATTATTTCACTATCATTATTATATATATATCATTATAATAACTTAAACAATTGGAGCCGATGATTTGATCTTAAATATTATTAACTTCAAAACAAATCTCAACATTTACTTAAGATAAAAAAAATTATGTTACCTTGATATTTTTAAATTTTTATCTTTTTTTGTACTTTCAGAAAGAAAAAATAATTTAACTTATTCTTTCTTAATGTAAGAGATTTACATCTTATTTTTAAAAACTTCAAATACGACATCTCTCAAAAAGTTTGTTTATTTTCTAATCCATCAAAATTTATAATTTATATTAAAAAAATAATAAAAATATTATTGATTAATATGTGTTTAATTTTTATGCTAAAGTTGTTCTTGAACCTGTTTTAAAAGTAATCCCTTCCCCTAAATAACTTTTATATTCATTAGGGGATGACATTAACCTTTTTGGGATACTTTCTTTAATACCCATTTCAAGATCAATTTTTGTTATCATTATTGTATCCCCTTCATTTATTTTAATATTTGTATTATTTGATCTATCATCTTGTACTTTTCTCAAGGCCATAAAATAGGTATTTGTAAGGGCACCTTTTATTTCTCCAAATGACCAATTAACCATGCGTTTTCCTAGACTATTTAGGTCATTTTCTATCTCTTCATTATTTCCATCATTATTTATAGAACTTTTAAAATGCATACCCATTTTTGGTATATATAATTTTAAAAAAGATACTCTTTCATCCTAAAATATTATTATGATTAATATTTATTGTTATTATTATTACCTGTGTAGGATATTTACATTCAATTTTATAGTCTAATCTCCCTGGTCTTAAAAGGGCTGGATCTATTAAATCAATTCTAGATGTTGTCGCAATAACATACACACCATCTAAACTTTCAACACCATCCATTTCAGTTAATAGTTGATTTACAACACGATCAGTTACACCAGTAGAATCGTGACCTCTTCTTGGAGCAATTCCATCAAATTCTTCAAATATAAGAAGGCATGGCTTGTTTTGTCTTGCTTTCTCAAATGTTTTTCTGACATTCTCCTCACTACTACCAATATATTTTGATAACAATTCCGGTCCTTTAATAATTATTGTATATAGATTAGATTTTTTTATCAATGCTCTAACTAAATAACTTTTTCCGACCCCACTATAACCATATAAAATAGCACTCCTTCCAAGTCTAATAGGGCAATTCTTATATATTTCATTGTATTTTGATGGCCAAATAATAATTTCAGTTAAAATTTTCTTACCTTCTTCCATTCCAATAACATCCTCCCAATTAACGTCATTTCCAATATTACTTATCTTTTTAGAGGCTATCTTATCTATTTGTGTCAAAGATTCTAGACCTTTTTCAATATCATCTACCTCTATACATTTCTCCCTACCATTAATATGTGATATAATCTTAATTCTTTGAGATAATTTTTTAAGATCATACAAATTAAAGGAATCCCTATTTTTTGCTATTTTTTTCCAACCATCATATATAGATGATTGATCATCACCACACCATTTCATTAAGATATCACTTTGATCAATCTAAAAAAATTTTTAATTATTTAATTAGATATAATAAAAGCAAATTTTTTTATTTCTATTATATCAAACTTTAATTTATCAAATACTTATTTTTGAACAGTATTTTAAAAACCTGATCTATTATTTCAATTATAATAAAAAAAGAATGTCATTCTTTTACGCGTGAGACATATTTTACTATTTAAAGTTAATGATATAAAAGTTTTTTTTTTCTTATATTAAACTTTTGTGATTATTGTGTAAAGTACAGATACATTTAATACTAACAATAAAATATAAAGATTGGTACATCTATTTATTTTGAAATAATCCTGTTCACAATACATATTACAATTATATATATTCAATATTTTATCATTTTAACAGTAAATATATAATGTTTTTATTTTTATAGACAGCATGACTAAGGGTGTATCTACTTTATTTGGCGAACCACTATCCGAAGAAAGTAAAAAACTTATTAAAGAGGTTAAAGAAAGATTAACTGAAAATATTCATCCTAATTTTGATAATGATTTCAATATCTATCGGTTCATTTTATCATCTGAAAGACTTCACAAGAAGAGAGAAGAAATTATCAAACATGCAACAGAAACCCTTAATAACCATCTAAGAATTCGCCAATCATTATCATTAGACGAGATAGAAGATATCCCATTTGAAGAGAATATGCTTTTTAAGAAAAGATTTATGCCACAAGGAATGATTACGGATGGTATTGATAAACAAAATCGCCTTATGTGGTATATTGAATATGCGACAATTTCTGTTGATACAATTGCACATGGAATGCGTAGTTCACAATCATGTATTTTACAATTTTATCAATTTGAACATATGTTAAGGCGTGTTAATAAACAAGAAGCAAAAACAAGTAGATTAAGTTCCATAAGGCATGTTATTGACATGAGTGGATATGAAATAAATCCTTTTACTATGTTATTTGTTAGTTCTGGTACTTTAAGTTATTATTCACAATTATTTCATTATGAAAATTATCCAGAACTCGTTACACCAATTGAAATTGTAAATATAGCTAAGTGGATTCATGTTCCGTACAAATTGGCTAAAACTATGATGCCTGCTGGATTTAGTGAACGTTTCAGATTACATGATGATAAATTTCTTCATTATCTTAAAGAGGAAGTAGATAAAAATCATATTCCATCATCATTAGGTGGTGAAAATGATAATATCAAATGTATACCAGCAAAAAAACTTCATGAACATGAATATTGGCAACCTAAGTATCCAAAAATATTAACTACTCTTGAACAATTACATGTTGGAGCACGAAAGAATAAACTTATATGCATAGATATTGAAACTCCTAAACAACTTGGTTGGTACTTTAGAACTGATGGTGATGTATATTTTGGAATATTTTATGATTCCAAAAATACTATTAAAGAGGATGATCACGAAAAAATTGATACAGATAAACTTGAGATGGTACACCCGTGGCTTAAGATTTCAGCAAAACTTGTTCATGAAGGAGGATCTATTAACCTTAATAAACCAGGAAAATACTATATGACTTTTGGAAATAAACATAGTTGGTTATCAAGAAAATCTATTGAACTAACAATACAATTAAATGATGAACTTGGAACAAGAAAACATACCATTCATGGAGGGATAGAAGAAGTTAAAGAAGATGAGAATATATTTAAAATTTTAGATAACGGTTTCGAGTAATTAAAAACTAACCTGAGATAATTGAGGAATATCTATTTCTCCTAAAAAAAGGTCAATACATTCATTTTCAATATGTGAGATAAAATCATTTGAATATGAGGTAATTATAATTGGAACACTTGATTTTTTCATTAAATAAAATAAATCCCTGATTAATTTTATTCTTGATCTCATTTTATCTTCATCATTATTTACTTTAAAAGTTATTGCATCGAAACTGTCTACTATTAAATGAGATGGATATGTTGTTTTAAGGTATGATAATTTCTTTTGAAATTCTTCCATTATCTTACTTGGTTTTTGATTCCTAATATCTAAACAATCTATTTCCAATGAAAAAATATACTTTTTATCAAATAATTGTTTTGATAACTGCTTTACTATTGTACTTTTTCCTGACCCATCTTTTCCTTTTAATAAAATTATATTTGAAAATCCTATTGGTGTATTTATATATTGATAATACTTTAAAATCTCTTCTACTACCTTTTTTTGATACTCAAATAATTCTACTTCATCCAATGCTTCTCTTAAATTTAAATATTTCGTAATACTATCGCTCTCTTCAATTTTATTTAACGTATCTAGAGTTTGTTCTATTCTTATTCTTGGAAATGAATCTGTAAAAAAATACCCACAAATCCTGTTGGATGGATTTTCCTCACTGATTACTATTTTTTCATGACTGTCTGATAAATAAATTCCATTACAATTAATTACAATAGCAGAATATTCTGATAAAGTGTTTAATTTTCTTTCAATTTCTTTTTTCTTATTCTTCAAACTTAAAATATCTGCGTTTTGATTAGATAAGATTGTAATTTCACTAATCTTTTTAATTCTACTAAATGGCACGGAGTTTATGATAATATTAGAGTAAGCTCTTGTATTGAAATGTTTTGGAATGAAGCAATGCCCTTTTGGTACAACAGAAGGAATATTTTTCAAGCACCCTTCAAATGAACCACTCAAATGATCAACACATACAATATACAACCCATAAGAAATACTTTCATCAGAGACTAATATGGTTGAGTATGATAAATCATGTACATTTAAGATTCTATATACTTTATCTTTCAATGTTTTTTGGTTAATCTTTAGTAAATTATTATCAAAATAGCTATCATTATCATTTTCTACTTTTTTATTATCTTCATTTTTCTTATTTACTTCAACAATTACTTGTGTAGTATTATTTAATCTATAAACATTATTCTTTGATATACAATCAGCTTCAATATTTTTAACAATCATCGTAACATATAAATTGTCCTGAACCCATAATATCAATTCTTGATTATTCTCAAGAACATTTATTTGATCTAGAAATATTTCTTCTATTAACGATGATGTTTCATCAATAATTTTATAATCATTTTCAGTTTTAGGAACCAAAACAACATTTTTTGCATTAATTAAATCATTTACTCCAATAAATTCCATTTCTACAAATTCTTCATCTTTGAAACCATAAATATTTCCTATTATTGAATTTATGTTAAGGTAACAATTACTACCATGAAGTAAATATTTCCTTTCACTGTTATCGATAGAGTAGACATTTAAAACAAGACTTCTACTTTCATTTCTTATTCTATATGTACCAATAAAGTTTCCATTAATATTCTAAAATATAGTTATTATTTTTTAAATATTATGTAACTAACATTAATATTAATTCTATCTAGTGATAAAATACCATTAGAATTTGATTGATTATGAAAAGAAATAATAGCTAAAATATTAGACATCTTTAATTATATAATTCATTGATTGCCTAAAAGTAAATGAAAACTTTCTATTGTAGTTTGTAATATTATTTATTCTTTAGTTGATGTACGCCATTTACTACTTGATAAGATTGATCTAATAAAAAGTATTTCCAAATACTTTAACCTCTTCCATAATTTAAGTGATAATTTAATTTGATGCCAAGTCATAATTCTACATCTCTATCATATGTAACCTTGAAAATTAATATACCATTAATCCTACGATATACAAAATTCTAATTTATGAAAGAAGAAATTATTAATATTTATAAAGTTTTTTTTTGTATAATGTAACCATATATTTTTCTCCATTTTTATCTGCAAAAGTGCTGATTTAGAACATAAGTGTAAAATATTGTTACAAAGTTATGTTTTTCTAGCCATTTTTATTTTCTCGATAGAGAGTGTATTTCTTATCAATGTATTAAAATAATAATTTTATCGTAATTTCTTTGTGTAAATATATAAGCAACTGATATCATAAATTTATTTCAGAATTTTGAAAATTAAATTGATAATTTTGTTAATTCCTAATTATGTCTTCTCTTCCTATAATTTGTGGAGCTCTAGGAGGATGTATGGGATGCATGTATTTTGTTGAATCTTTAGCTAAGTAAGTTAAATTTTCTATTTTCACTGAAAATTCTAATTACCACTATAGGGAGATTCCAAGTTCAATGAATTTATACACATTTTCAAGTTTTTTATTCGTATTTTTGGAAGGTTTAATTTTTACTTCAAAATTTTTTACAGTAAAAAATAAGATTCCTATTAAAGGATACATTCCTGTTGTTTCAATGTTCTTTTTTGTAAATGTTATAAATAATCAAGCATTAAACTTTCATGTTCCTGTACCTTTGCATATAATTTTTAGATCTGTAAGTTATAATTATGTTTAATTAAACTTTTAAAATAATTCAGGGGTCACTTTTATCAACATTAATAATGAATAGACTTCTAATGGGACGTCAATACACTCTAAAAAAATATTTATCTGTATTTGCTATAACTATTGGAATCATTATTTGTACTTTGGCAACAAATGCTTCATCCTCACATGATGCTAAAGATGAGGGAGGTTCTCAAAAACAAACAGAATTATTTATTGGAATAATTATGTTGACAGTTGCTTTAATTGCTTCATCTTTGTTAGCTATATTTCAAGAAAAATTATATAAAACATATGGTAAACATCCCGATGAAGCTAAATTCGTAATTCACGGTCTTTCACTACCAATATTCCTATTTATGTATAATGACATTACAACTAACATTCAAATTCTTTCATCCACAGAACCCGTATTTGGAATACCAAAAGCATGGATTGACCTACTTGGTGCTTGTTTCCTTCAATATATTTGTATAACATTTGTTTATAAATTGAATTCTGTTACAGATTCATTAACAGTAACATTAGTTGTAACATTAAGAAAATTCCTTTCTCTACTAGTTTCAATATTTTTGTTCAAAAACCCTTTCACAACAACTCACTGGATTGGAGCATTTCTTGTATTTAGTGGAACATTAGTTTTTTCAGAAGTTTTAAGCTTCAAGAAAAGTGATAAAAAGAAAGATTAGATAGTTTTTTTTATTGAGATTAAATAAATAACACATATTGTGCAAAAATTTCAAAAAAAAAGTTGAATTATTATGTTAAATAAATTAATTACTAATTTTTCCTTTTACTTGGCATTTTATAGTATCAAAATGTGCTCCGCCACGAGCAAATTCGAGGATATCTGAACGTCTATAATCTACTATTGAATCTTTATATAACTCACAAATTCTTCCACTTCCTGTTGAAAGCATTAAATTTGCAGATCTACAATTATTAATATGACAATACTTGAAACATTGAACTGCTGAATCTACTTCGACACGTTTTATTAGTTTATTTCCATTAAACAAGCGATTGTATAATGCGTTATAGGAGCATGGTCCTATATTGTCTAGCGGTTTTGTTAAACTTTCTTCATCTGTTCCTGTTGTTGTTGTTATTTCAGTTTCTGATGAATCACCAACAGTCGTTAATGGGTATTCTGTTGTTGTTGTTGTGATTTCATTATCATCTTCCTCTGAATCATCTAAGTCAATTTCATTATTTTCAAATGTTTTTTCGTTTTCTTCATAATTTGCATTATCATTACCATTGTTAGGTGATTGTGTAAACGTTTCTAAAACTGGTTTATTAGATGTTTTTGGTACTTTACTTTCTTCCTTATTTATCATTTTATTATCAGAAGCAAGATAGTTATTTGGCGTTGATGTAATAACATGTTTTTTGATTTCATCATTTGATATTAATTGAATAATCTTATCTTCTTTATCATGTTTATTAATATCTGAATATGATAAACGAGAATCATGGCTTAAATCACCATCAACTTTTTTGTTCATTTCATCTTTCAATTCTACCTTAGGCAATTTTTGATCTAAAATATTTGTACAAGTCTGTTCTACGTATGAAGATAAAAAGATTTTCTGAGAATGGCATGAAAAATGGAAATAACTATGTGAGGTATCCGATAATCTATTATGACTGAATTTTTCTGGATTCGAATCTTTATTTTCATTATTTAATAGGCATGTACTTGAGTCATAATAATATTGAAGACTCTGGCAAATGATTCCATATCTATTCTCAGAATCAATACAATAACATTTGCATTCATCAATTGTAACATTAGTTTCTAATGCCATAGCAGTTCCCTCTAGTACATAACTTGGCATCTCTGTAAAACAATCATCTGTATTCTTTGTTTTTACATCTAAAACTTCTTCTTCTTCACTATTATTATTATTATTTTTTCTTTCTTCATAATCATCTATCCTACATTTATGGAGATTAAAATCTTCGAAAACATCTGTAAGATATTTACTAAATGGACATGTCATCCCAATATATGAAACTCTATAATTTTTTGCGTAATTCTTAACAAATCCTTTAGGTTTTATTTCTTTATCAGCAATATTCAATAAACAATCTCTTTGATCATGGAAATATGTTGCTGAAAGACATTGAAACTTATGTCTATTTAATGTTTTTCCATGTGCACAAAAACATTTACATTCCTCCAAGGTAACATTACTTTCCATTCCACCTGTAACACCAATCATATTGTATCCCGGAATAACTTCAAAACATTCATCTGATGTTTTTTTAGATGACACCATTATAGAATCAACTTCTTCTTTTTCATCTTTATCTGATTTAACATTACTATTATTATCATTAATTGGAGCAAGTGTAGTTGTATCTTTCGGTGATCCTAATGTAAAATTACATATTGACTTAACTGTTGAAAGAAAAACTAAAAAAACATTAATTAAAATTAATTACATTTCTTTTTACCTTCTCTAGTACATGATGTATGATAATAAACAGTCTTTGGATTATAAACAAGATCATATCTTCCATGATGATCACCTTTATTTAAAATACATTTTGAAGTCTCTTTAAAATATTGTATACTTAAACATACTGGATCATTCATTGTAAGCCATGACTCGGCACAAGCACATCTACATTCATTAAGTGAAATTTGTTCTAATGTTTTATATCCAGCATACATCAATTCCTGTTCATTGATAACTCTATAACAATACTCTACGGCATTATTTGCATCAATATTTTCTTTACTTGAATAAGTAAATTCATGAGAATTATATTCTTTACTGTTATAAAATACATCCACGCTATTACCATCTTTATCAGATTTCTCTTGATAACCAACAACTCTTCCATTAATAACAACTGGTTCATTTGGCAAATCAAATGTTATTGAATCACCTCTAACTTCTGTTCTAACACCTCTCATTTTCGGATATCTTTGAATTGGTAGTGGAACATCATCAGAAACAACTCTAAAACTTTTCATTGTTGGGATTTTATTTACAATATCATTATCAAAACTTTTAGATAAATTATCTGACAAAACATTAACCTCTTTGTCATTATCCTTCTCAACATACTCTATAATTCCTTTTACTTTTTCTTCAATTTCACCATCAAGTTGTCCCATCTTAATTAGTTGACCTTTTACTTCTTTAATTTCCGTTTCAACTTTTTGTACCTGTCTTGTTAAACTACCATTTTTATGATCAATTTCTCTTATTTTCTCTTCAATTTTTCTTTCAACCGGTATTAATTGTGTATGAATTTTTGTATCACTACCTAATTTTCTTTGTAATTCTAAAATTATTTCAGGTATTTTATTTAGATATTTACCAAATTCTTCATTTCCATTTATCGAATTAATAGCATCCTTATATTCTTGAGTCTTTTCATGTGAATGAGGATTTGAATTGAATTTTGAATCACAATAATTAGCACAACTTATCCTATATATATATTTGTCTATTCTTTTTGTATCAATTTGGTATGATGAAAATCTTTCATAATTTGTATAACAATTCAATGTTTCTTTGTATGATATTGAACAACTTTTTTCAATTGGATTATAATCAGCTGTTCTACAAAAATGTCGTTTACCACAAAATTTGGCACACTCATCTATTGATGTGATATTAAAACTAAAAAACAATTAAAAAAAATAAAACAACTTTATTTCTTTATAATTCAAAACATACTTTACAAAATATGAATCCACTTTTGATATTTCCTTGATATGATATTTTTTAACGTTAAATACTAATGGACAATGACCTTCATTAATTTCACTAGCAGATAATATATTTATTAATGATAACGATAAAAATATCAAAAAAATATTTCTTTCCATTGTAAAATAATTGTATTATATAACCACTATAAATAAACACTTAAAAAGTAAAATTAAAAACATAAAAAAATTCTTTTTACAATATAAATAAAATGTTTAAATAAATTTAATCCATTTATTAAAAACTTCTTCAAGTTTTATAGAAAATAAAAGGATTAATAAATGGAGATACTTTATAAATGCATAATAAATATATCAAGGGACCCATCGAATGATTTTTAATAAAATATTCTCCTTATAAGAGTATCTTCATCCAATAAAAAGAGTTATTTAGAATACCGTTGAACGTGACTGACCTGAACTAGGGAACGGATATAAATAATGGATATATAAAAATTCAATAGGTTTTGTATGTCTCTATATGTTTAGAAATAATGATAAGAAGAAAATTAAAAGATAAATAGTATAATTACGGATATATCTATCCTTTTATACTTTCTATTGTACATTTTCCAATCATATAATACAATTTTAATTGAAGAAAAAATAAAAAGAAACTTTTACAATAATTATAACCATCTTTACAATAATCTTATAATATTTCTATCATCCGTGAAAAATAAATATTTTTAATTATTCTCTCATTATCTTACTACATCTTGAATATAAAACATGCAATATGTTATTAATAAAATACATAGAAAATTAATAAAAATTTTACCTTAAGTTTTTAATACTTTAACTCTATCTATATGTTTAAAAATATAAAAATCTCCCTAGATATGGGTCAAAGGAATAAATTGATAAAATTAATATAATCTTTCTAATCAAAATTACCAAACGTGTTTCTTATAAAAATTTTTAACCTCAACCTGTTTGAATTGTAAAAAAAATCGAGATTTAATTAAAAACTTGTACAAAGAAATATGATAATGTAATCATACTTATCTTTCTTAAATTTTAATATTATTAAAAAACAAAATAAAATGAAAAAAAAACAATACAAATTTGGTGATTTCTTTTGTATTTATCCAAGAAAAAATAAACAAATATTTATCTTCTCTTACATTTACTTATTGCATTCCAGCCTGTGAGAGATTATTTTGAAGTATTATGTCACAAGCTGCAGCAAACATTAAATTTATATTTTCTGTATCGGTGGCATTTGTAAAATGTGAATAGACTTGCCTTCCTTTTGGTGGTATATCCTATAATAGGTAATAATATTTTTTTATCATTAAAGATATATTAAAATAAGGAAATTGTTTACCTTCAAGAACAGCTGCTCTATGTACTTTGAGCATTCATCAAAAGTATTATTGCCGTTGTAATTTTTATAGAAATTACTAAACTTTACTTTTGTTAATTTAATTTCAAATAAATCTTTCTTATTCATAAAAAGGATTATATTGCTTTTTAATAAAAATTCATTTGATAAGATACTATAAAATAATTCTATACTATCCTCAAGACGATTGATAGTTGGATCTTCTTCTAATGTCTGATCAAAACCTGCTAATGATACAACAAAGAGTATCGCTGCAACCCCCTCAAAACTATGAATCCACTTTCGTCTCTCTGTCTTCTGGCCACCTACATCAATTAAACGAATCGTAAAATTTTTAAATTCAAATCTTAATTCATGGACTCCTGTTGTTGCAGCACGAACTTGAACTATATCTTGGGGTGTTGGTTTATATGAAGGTTCCAAGATTCTTTTGATATTATCAAACAAATATTTCGTGTTATCAGGATAATAAAATGGTTTATCTGAATCACGAACTTTCTTGAAACATTTATAATTCATAAAAAGGTTTATAATTTTAATTTGGTCTTCATCATCTTCATCATTTATTGCAGTATGTTTATGTAAGAATTTATCAAACAATTCCATTTCATCACTACTAACTTCAATATTTTGATTATATATTTCTTGAGCAAAGTAGTGCAATGATGTGATAATATTTTGTTTTATCATAAAACTATAATTTAACGCTTCAGTATCGTTAAACCCATTGGAATGAATAATTCTATAATAAAAAAGAGAAATTAAAATAAATAATATAACGATGTTAACAATACCTCATTTGTTTAGCAATTGTTGATTTACCACTATCACCGCTACCTACAAAGAAAAAATTAATTACACTGTAAAAAATAAAATAAAAAAAATTACCTAATAAAAGAATCTTTAATCGTTTTCTTTCTTTTTGTTTCTCAACTTTAATGTCTGCTTCAATGGCTTTATGAATAGCAACCTTTTCATCCTCAACTTTATCACCTTTACAAAATGAAGCGCCCATGCTACTCAAAAAAGTTTAGTGGAAAAAATATACTTCCTAGAAAAAAAATTTTTTCATATAATGACACATAAAAAAACTTCTAATTGGAAGACATGTGAAATTAAAACACACAACTTCTAATATAAAATTCTAACAAAAATATAATATAAAATAATAATAATATATATCCCAGTTAATGTCCTTAAATAATTTCAATATGAGTCAAAATGAAAGGGGAATATATAAATTATACAACATGTAGTTACTTCTACGAAATGCCAAATGTCTCAAGCCTTCTCATTATGAAGTTTATTTAAATTATCCAGCAAAAGTAATTATTAAAAATAACACATAATTCATTGGTATTCATTTTTACTTACTTCTTTAATACAATATAACACTAATTAATATACAAATATCTTAAAACCAAAAAGTTAATCCATCATACACAAAATAAAAATTATATCAAATAAATAAAAGTAAATTAAAGAGTTACAAAGGTCAACATCTCTGAAATAGATTTACCAGTATACGAAGAAATGAATTCTTTAAAATCTTCCGTACTATGATCAATTAAAAAGGAATCTCTAGGAAATTCTAGCGATGGTATATGAATATCTCTTATAAAATCCAAAAGTTCCGTCCCAACTTTCTTTCTCCTTATCAACGGATGTATCCAAATACCATGCAACCCAAGAAAATTACCCCTGAAAGTCTATAAATAAAAAATATATATATTTTAGGCGTCATATTTAATTTAATAAACATTTTAAACAAAAACAAAATTATATTAATAACATACATAAAAGTAGGAAATATGCATATATTTTAATAAAATTACCTACTCTACTTTCAACATACAAAATATGATAAAAAAATTTTTTGTTGTCTACCTCTTTCTCCATATACATGCATAACACTTAAAATAGAATTTGTAGTGGTAAGGAATAAATTTTTAACTTTAATTTCTATTATATGTAATGAAAAAAATTCTTTACACTTCTTCTTACCTTACGGTTAATTATTTTTTACTTTTTTGCATTAATTAAATAAATATTACTCATAAATGGCATAAAGATTAAACATATATGGCACTTTAAACGAAAAATTACAATTATAATTAGTGTACTAAACTTACTTTACAACTTTTCCAACATTTTCCTTCCTTAAGATATTCTACGAATGCTATACCTCCAATATAAGACGACTTATTTGGAACTTTTTGAACATATATATACCCATCTACGGAATTTGATAACCCCCAAATATCTCTTGATTCCTCCTCCAATTCTTTATCTAATGTCTCCTCTAGTAATTTATCAATTTTTTTAACTAATGTCGATTTAGAAATTTTTTTAACATGAAAATAAATTTTGTTATCATCTTCTCTATAGTAATGCGCTCTAAAAATAATTTACAATTCAAATTACTAATTATTAAATTTACACTTTCCAAATTTCTATTTGCCTCGGTGTTACTTTAAATGCATCTAAAGTTTGAGCTCGATTATGATGCTTCTCATGTGCCGCAATATCTTCCGGATTTGTTTGCTCATAAACATATTCACAACTCTTACAGTAAACTGGTCCTATGTTACGTTGACCAAAGTCTAATCTTTGCTGTCTTTTATCAGTATCATTAACAACCTTTCTTCGTTTTTTAATTTCTTCGCAACTAGGTAAGCAATATTTATCACTTTCCCCTGGGAGTGGACGTTTCCTTGATAATACTGTAGATTGGAAATAGTTCGTTATTAAATTATTACTCTCAGACATTGAAGTGATAATGATAACAAAATTATGGTAAAAATATAACAATAATAACAATGCACACTCCTGAACAGAAGTTTGTTTCCACCGCCATTGGGAGGATGTTTGTAAGTAGAAAATTTGACTATTATCATGAATGTCAATTACTATATAAACTAATGATTTTTTATCATAAAATTAGTTTTACGCACATCACGTTGCGTCCTTCACTTTCTTTCTAATGAAAGATTCACCGGTGGGAAAAGAAAAAAAAAGTAAAGCGGACCAAATTGGAGACAAAAAATTAAAAAAAACTAGCGAGGATGTGAATAAATTGCATCTTTCTAAAGATAATGATTTATTAACTGCCGAAGAGATGATATTTCCATCATGGATTGAAATGACGAGAAGGGAGCATCTCCGTGATAACAACCCAATGTACAATTTCGCCTCAGTTGCTAGGAGGATTACCCAAGAGAAGAAGAAAGGAGACAAAAAAAAGAGTGAAAATATAAAAAAAAGTACGAATACGAAGCAAAATGATAAAAAAGATGGAAGTCATTCAAATTTTAAGATGACCACTGCACGTTCTCCAAACGAACCAAAACAGAAATTAAATGTACCATCAGATAACAAGGTTATATTGTCTACTGGTGTAAAGAAACTTCAATCAACAAGTAAAAGAAAACCTTCTTTTAACGTCATTCATAATCATCCTTTCGAGAAATATAATGACGTGTTTACACAAGAGGAGTTTGATAAGGTTAATGGATTTCGGAGGATTAATCTTTCCAAAGTTGCAAATATTGTTAATTACGGGATAAGCTTTACACAGTGGAATAGAAAGATGTGGATAAATTTTCTACACAATCGTGTACCTTTGTTATATTGGCTTCCAAGATATAACTTCAGTACAAGTATTCTCATGGATATTACTGCAGGTATCATTATAGAAAATGTTTATTTCATTTATATAGTAAACATTACTTTATACTTATAGGTTTTGTCATAGCTGTTATGAGTATTCCACAAGGATTAGCTTATGGGATGTTAGTTGGTTTACCTCCTATACATGGTTTGTATACCTCAGTAGTGGGACCCTTTATGTATGTCTTCTTTGGTAGCTCTAAGCATGTATCTCCTGGTGCTTTTTCAATTATAGCATTAATGGTTGGGAATTTTGTTGAGGAAGCATTAATTGAACATAAACCATTTGAAGATAAGAATGAGGAGTTGGAATTTAAAATAAAGATGGCGTGTGGTGTTACTTTCTTCACAGGGGTTATTCAAGTCCTTCTTGGTATTGTCAATGCTGGCCTTTTTGCTGTCTACCTATCAGATCCCTTAATCAAGGGTTTAACATCTGGTGCAGCCATTCATGTTTTAATCAGTCAACTAAAAGGGATTACAGGTGTTGATGTTGCTGTTAAGTCCTCTGAATCTTTTGGTTTCCTAGCTTTCTGGATATACTTTTTTTCGAATATTAAAACGATTTGCTGGCAAGCCTGTTTAACATCAATTCTGGGAGGTGGATTACTGATTTTTTCAAAAGAATTTATTGATAAGAAATTGGCAAAATGTGGTATTAGATTCAAATTTCCGATGGAAATGATTGTAGTTGTCCTTTCGACAGTTGTAGTGTTTCTGCTGTACGATGTTTTTAAAGTTGATGTCAGGTAATAGAATATTTTTGTTAATTAATTTTAATATTTTAGAATAAAGTATGTCGGTAAAGTGGATCACGGAATGCGGGCACCAGAGATGTTAGATTTATCGTCTTGGGTTTCAATGTTAAAAACAGCATTCTTTATTGCTATTGTTTGCTTCGTTATTCATTTCGCTTTAGCAAAAACTGTAGCAAAGATGGATAATCAGCAGATTAATGTTAACCAGGAGTGGTTAGCTTTGGGACTAATGAATGTAGTTTCATCTTTCTTTGGATGTTTTGCTGGTGGTGCTTCGATGAGTAGGACGATAACACAGTACAAATTGGGATCAAAATCCCAACTTTCAACTCTAGTGTCTGTGCTTCTTAATCTCGTAGTCATTTATGGTGGTTCTAAATTTCTCTATTATCTACCTAGACCGATATTATCAGTCATTGTAATGGTAGCATTAAAAGATCTTCTTTGTCAATTATCGGCAGGCAAAAATTATTGGGAGCACTCGATTATTGACTTCCTCATATGGTTGGTAACACTTTTATGTGTTTTGTTTGTTGATGTTGAATCTGGATTTTGTGCAGGAATAATTTTTTCACTGTTAACTGTAGTATTTAGAACACAATGGGCAGAGAGTTATGTATTAGGAAGAATTCCAGGAACATCTATTTACAAAGGCCTTCATCATTACCGTTTTGCAGAGGAAGTACCAGGAATCAAAATTTTTAGATATGATGCACCATTATATTATGCCAACACAGAATGTTTTCTCCAAAATCTCTATGAAGCTGTTGGTATCGACCCTATTGGTGCTATTCAGAAAGTTAAAGAAACAGTTGAGGAAAAGGCAAGCTCTTCAAGTGTTAAATCCAAAGATTCTAATGACATAGAAGCTAATATGCCTTTCTATGATGATAAAGTAGATGAAATGAGGATATTATTGAACAATGAGCTTGAAAAATATAATTGTTCATCATTTCGAAAAGCCCCTGAAAAAATCGCTTCGATAAATGAAGAAAACCAAAAATACAATAACTCATTAAGGGAAGTACCTTGCGTAAGTGAAGTTGTGATAACACATCTCGTTATTGACTGTTCATCTTTCCCTTATGTTGATATAATGGGTAAAGATGTCCTTATTCAAGCATACAATGAGTTTAAAGTTGTTGGAATAAAAGTATTTTATGCCGGAGCGAAGGCTGCTGTTCGGCAATCCTTCGAACGAACAGATTTTTATAATTATGTTCCAAAAACAAATTTATATGTTTCAATAGCGGATGCTGTAGCTCAGGCACAAAATGAAAGATGTGTTTCAATTAATAAAAAAAAACATCAGTAAAAGTTTTATAATGTATTAATATTTAACACTTATAATGTATTAATTAATTTTTTAATATTTAAAAATGTATTGTGATATAAAAGACAACTTATTTAAAAAAGAAAATATTTTTTAAGCGTAACTAAGAATTTTTGATATATGGTATCTTCCAGAAAATGTTCCTATTGAATTGTAGAAAAATAGCATAAACATATGGAAGAGTTTCTTAGGATGTATTATAAACAATTTTTACCATACATGATACCCTAAGGTGTTTAAAGTGGAAACATATGAAATAACTTTTTATTGTATACTTTAGAAATCACCTGATAAAAGCGAATTTACACTCGTTCAGAAAATTTTTACACAAGTCTCTTTGAAATATAAACAATTCCAAACTATTTTTCAAGGTACTCTTAAATAATGTTTCCCAAAGAAAATAAAGTGCAGAGTAGCTATAAAACGAAATTAATATATTTTTAAATAAGCAGGCATTACTGAAAAGGAATGATACACACAGTGCTAAGAATTTTAAAAATCATTCGATTTTTGGGTCAGTACATAAAAATGATATAGAGAAAAGTTAAACATTTATCATTGTACAACTGAGATTAATTAAAATTTATTAATACACCAATAAGTTTTTGAAGTTGCTGTAATAATAGTTTTTTTGTATATAAATAGTTTTATTAATTACTTTAAGCAGCAATTAGTTAAGAAAATGTTTATTATAAGTATGGTAATATAAAATAGACACGACCTGTTTCGATAGTGTATTGGTTAGCAAATTATAATAGAATTCACTCTATTGAAACATTTAATTATTCTTATAAAAAATTTTTCTTTCGATGCAACTGTTATGTAAAGCAAATTTAGACTTTAAGGTTTTCGTTGAATTGTTATTAGTTTGACTAAGTTTAAAATCAACAATTTATAAAATATTTTTTTTTAATTTTATTTTTGTGTATTTTTACTTGACCTCCAAATACTATGTCGTTGAGTTGATAATAATTTAACTGGAGTACTCGTACTTCCTTTAAAAAAAATAAACATGTTTTTTGATATTTCTTTTCTTAGATCTTTACTAAAAAAGAAAAAATAAATAAAATAAATGAATAATTTACTTAGAGATAGCAAATATTGGAGTATAAAGAAGTGTAGCAATATCAAATACAAATGGAGCTGATCGAATAGCAAAAAATCTCATTTCTGTATAATTTAAAATATTCCCAAGTATACTTAAAATTGTATTTATAAATATCAAAAGCATTCCTACAAAGTTGATGATTGTATATATTGTTATTGATTTTTCAAGACGATTATTTTTTTCTGTACCTTTAGATTTTAACTGTAGTATCATAAGAATATTTAGTACCAATGACGTTATCGTAATTACAAATAAAATTATCAAATCTTTTACATTTACTACAAGCGAAATTATGGTATCAACATAATTATTATATATTCTGTTACATTTTATAATACTGTATTTAGAGTTAAAAAATATAAATGGAATTTCAATAATAATAGAAATCAGAAATTGAAATAAAAACATTTTTATAATAGTACTGTTTTTCCACATCTAAATTTTTATATATGAAAGTATTTTCAAATAAACTCACAGTTAGAAATCTTGTTGGCATACATAATGCTGTATACCTGTAAATTGTAAAATACAATGATCCAATATAAATTACATCAGCAAAAACATATTGTGTAAAGAAATCCACTTTAGAAACTATTGAATTTAAAAAAAAACTGCTAAATATATTAAATCGAGGTAATTTAAAAAATATAAGTGTTTGAAAATATGATAATATTGTGAATATTAAGTGAATATATTGGATTTTATAAAATTGATTATTAAATAACTTAACTTTCATAATAAAACCATATGTATAGATAATATAGATATAAATATGTAGCAATATTAAAGGAGTTCCATACGTTAGTTGAAAAATATCAAACCAATTTGGAAGTTTTTCACAACTACTAGTAGAATTCATTCAATCAAATTTTAGTATTACTCGAGAAAAAACGTTTCATTAAAATGTTTTGATGCTATTTCTAATTAATGGAATTAAACTAGACATAACAATTTCCCGAACAAAGACTATTTTTGTTATGAATAACATTTTAAATTACTTATCTTCATACTAATTACACAGTAAAATTAGATATTAAAAAATGCAATAATTGTCTTAAAACTTTTTTACTTGTTATTTAATAATAATTACTGTTTTCAATGATAGTATATTTTTAATATACCAGTCTTAGACCCGCCTTCGGCAGGTCAGGGCTGGTCCGCAAAGCATATTTTTTATTAAACCATTTTTATACTAAATTATTAATCAAAATATGTGTATAAAAAAATTGTTTCATTTAATTACGTATCTATGGAGAAATAAAATAACCGAAATATATTGTTATAATATATTAATATAGGGAATTTCTTTGAGTTTGAGAATCATTTTATAACATTTGCCTTTACTGAAACTGGATATTTTAAAAAATTAATCTAACAAAAGAATTTTATTTATGTCTAAATGGAGAATGAAAATCAATGTTTGAATCATTCTAAGTAAATAATTAAGTAACTTTCCATTATATTTTTGAAATCGGTGTGAACAATTTTATATCATTCTTCTATTAACTATATGTTTACCTTAATTTTACAAATATGTAAATGAAAAAAAACAGAAAAAATAATACCTTAAATAACTTCTTTCGTTTTTAAGCTACAAACATCCTTATAGTTTCATATTGTAAGTCAGACTTTGAGCTATGTAATAATTTAGTTTTATTTGCTTTAAATAACTTTTAATAAAGCTATAATATTAGGAAACTTTAATTTTTACTAGAAAAAATGGTCGTCGCCTTTTGGTCCACAACTTGGCTAATTTTTATTAATCTTTTTAGCATTAAATTTCTCCCTCATTCTATAATTATACATTTTAAATGAGTCACAAACTAAAAAATTTTATTTATTTTACAAAAATTATTTGAAAAAAATACACCAAAATTGTCAGAAAAAGTGGTGTTTTTTAAATATAACTTTGTCATCCTTTGCAAATACTATGTTTAAATTATTTTTCCCCTCAAGTTAGAAAAAAAGTTTTTTTAAAAAAGATTTATATCTGACCAATTGAAGGCATCAAAAAACGGTAAGTTGATTTATAAAAAAACGAGATCTTTTAAAAGAAATAATTCAGAAAAAAGTATGATCTAACTTCTAAATTTAAGGATTGTGTTTTATCAAATCCTGATACTGGTTTCATAATATGACAAACTTAACAATAACATAATAGGAAGAAGAAATATTTTAGGAAACATTAGGTTATACTAAGGATTAATTTTTTTTCGTTCCTATAAATATTTCTTTTATGATATATTTTTATTTTAAAGTTACAATAAAATGAATGATTAAGTTATTAGGTATTACAAGTATCCAATTATTCTTTATCTTTTTTTTATGAGTTACTTCCTGTTGAACTAATGTTTAATGACTTTGAAAATAAACTTTCAAGTAACAGTGGACGTACAAAAACAAATTTTTTCCATTCACTAGTTTCTATTAAAAATTCCAAGTTTTTAAGAATAAGTTCTTCACAATGTTCCTTCAACCTTTCAGTCGGGTACTTATCAGATAATGCGAAACGTTCACAAACATTCTCAATAGACAAACTATTACACATAAACTGTTCTGAAATTACTTTTAATCTATGTAACTCATATTTACTTGCAATTTCAAACATTTCATCCTCCATATCTCGTATATCCGATACTTCATCTTTATAGATGTATTTTAACATCTTCTTTACAACTTCAGCATTAAAATCTTTTATTTCAATAATATTTTTTTGTGATTCTTCGGATGTACTGTTTAAAATGTCATAAAAAACAGGAGATTGAGAAGCGAGGACTGCTTTATGAACTTTAATTTCAGTGTTGCCAACTTTTATAATGTAATCGGCAAATAGCGATGAATCAAACATATTGCCATAGTTCAATAATAAGTTTGATTGGGGTATTGAAATATTTATTGATGTCTCTGGATTATCACAGTTCTCAGTTTTTAGGTCAATAATCTCTGCCTCACATATTATTGTCAACTTATCATTAATCAATAAACCATTAGATTTATTAAGTAAAAAATCTCTCTTAACAAATTCTGGATATCCCCAACCTTTATTTTTAACAAAGTCTCTGAAATCTGTATCAAATTTAACATTTTTTTCTTCTCCCTCGTCATTTAAAATTGAAAACCTATATTTTGCTTTTGCTTTGTCAGGCTTTAACAATGTCAGGTAAACTGATACATACTCTTTTGAATCTTCGTTAATACCACTGGGATATATGTGTAAACACCACTCTGATCTTTCTTTGCTTCCAATTACAAATGTTGGTGATATAATTTTTTCACCTGTCTTTTCAGAACGAAGTGAAAAGTTTTGTATTGTATATTTATGTTTGAAATTGTTAACGTCTGTCTGGTTGGTATAAAAAACATCTGAAGTAGTATATATCATAAAATCAGTGTTAAGTTCAATGTTGTGACAGATGACATACCATAAGGTATACTATTTCCACAATTCATGTCAATTTCTCCTCCAAAGGGTCTATACACACTCGCCTCTTTCTTTAAAAGGCGAGTGTGTATAAAAGTATATGGTGGTATATGTATATGGAGGAAATAACATACTAAAAAAATGTTTACAAATTTTGTTACAAAAATATTTTATGGTACATACTAAATATGTTACTAAAACTTTTTGAGTCTATTAATAGTAAAAATAATACAAAAAAAAACTCTTATAAAAAACAATTTATTCGTTTTTAAAAAAGGAAATAACTACAAAGAGATTTTACTAGAGGAAATTATTAATTATTAAAAAAATTGCGGAATTAAAAATGATTTATGAGAGCTCCTGAACAGTTTTTTTCCTAAAGATTAGAAATTTACATATTGCTTGTCATAAAATTTAGAGTTTGCTTTGACTTCCCTTCCAGAAGATGTTCTCATTGGTAATGAAGGTCCAACTCCTATTTCATCTAGCATTCTATATGTTGAGTATTCAAAAGCATTTTCGATCATGAATTGTTCTTCTAAAGTCAAATTTTCAATAGCTTTATCTAGGGTTGTATCTTGTATTCTCATTAGCGATGCTATTTCTTCAAATAATTGCTTAAATTTCAGTGGCATAAATAGTTCCGCAACATCGTTGAGATATATATTGACGTCCGTAAAATTTGATTCTTCAAATTTATTTTGAAGTAGTCTAAGCTTTTCTTCCTTTCTAACAGTTCTAGCATTTCGTAGTCTGAAGGCAAATTCTGGTGTCTTTTTTTTTTCTTCAAATTGTATACCTTAAGTCTAGCATCTTCCTCAATTTTTTTGCATAAAATTACTACACCAATGCAGCCTCTTTTTTTCCTGCAGTAAGGGTGGCTGTTAATCTGTCTGTTAGTTGTTTCTGATCCATTGGTATTCCTTATCTCTGTCCTAAATTTACATATCTTTTTTAATTCACTTTCAGAAACATTGAACCATGCGTCTCTTAAGTACTTGGTCCATTTTTTTAGCTGCTTAAGTTCAGTGCTAGTCATCCATTGTTCGCAATGATAAAGTAAATCTCTTTCTGTTCGAAAGTATTGCTCTGTGATTAATTGTTTAGGGAGTAATGGCAAAGCAATGATCTTCCTAAAATTTTCGTAAAATTTCAATAGATGATTTTCGTTATCACTTCCTTTTCTTAAGCGTGTTAAAAGTTTAATAAGTCTAGTACTCTGGAGGTTCCTGACAATACTTTGACACTGGTGAAAGTAATAATGTACATGTTTTCCCGGATAAAGTTGATCAATTATATTTACCATCGCATGTTCTTTATCTGTAATAAACATTTTAGGTTCAGTATGTGTGATTCCATATTTTCTCATTTCCTCAATCAAAGTGTTCCAAAACATAGCATACATCTCTTCTGTTTTTGTTTTCATCAGTCGAAAAGCTACTGGCAGAAATTCAATCCTTTTTTCATTATTTTTGTTCTCCTCTAGAACCGCGATTACTACATAAAGTTGGGCATACGATTTTGGAGCTACATAAAATGTACCATCCGACATTCGTATTTTGGACCTGTTGTAAATTTCCAGTCCCTTTTTCGTTCCTAAAATAATGAGATCATCACCGGGCTCGCCACAAATAATGAAATCCAATGGTTGTTTATTGTCACCCATTGCCCGAACTTTTTTAACACTTTCAAGGAATTTTCCATTCTCAAGTTTCACGGCGTTTCTTGAAGCAGCGGTTCTTAGTGTGTGACCCCTTCTTGAATAGTCTCCATAAGTAGATTTTAAAACCCCTAGTCCGAAATCAAAGAAATCTGCGAAGGCTTCTATTTGTCCTTCTCCCATGAACCATGCAACTTTTGGTGTCATCGCATCATGCTTTGCTAAATTTCTTGCATTTTTAAAGAATTCTTCTCCCATCAATTCCTTAAATGTTACTTCACGACATAGTTTGTGATGCTCTCCGGAAATGGATTGAATATCTTTGAATTTCACTTTAAGTTCGACTAGGTTGTCTCTGAATTGCTGACTAGAATACTTTCCTCTACAGTTTTTGCACCAGTATGTTGTATTTCTGCCGTAAACATGGTATCCGGCTCCTCTCCTAAAGCAATATTATTAAATCAAGAATACTTCTAAAACAAAACTTACTTTTTCGTAAATAATCTTCCTACAGGATTACGATAATTTGATTGATTATCACTCAAAAGCCATAGACCATTTGTGCTTCTCTGTGTATTAAAGCCGACTATAAACCTGTCCTTAACTTCTATCAATTTTTCATAACGTTTGAAAAATTCTGTTGTACAATTCAAGAACATTTCTTTGTCTACAACTTTCTCTTCCGAAGCATTCGTAGAAGATTCCGGGGAGCTGGTACTTCGAGATATAAGGCTATTTTCTTGGTATTCATCATTATCCTGATTATTTCCAGTATCAGATAATAATGTTCCACCTTCTATGTTTAATAATTCCTCATCTTCTATGTCTGATGATGCATCATTTTCTATGTCTGATAATGCACTATCTTCTACATCTGAATAATCTTCCCATTCTAAAACAATGTAATTTTCTGTTTCTCCTTCTTTTGTCAAATTGTTATTTTCATGTTCTAGACCTAATAGTTTTTCGAAACTTTGTTCTTGTATATTTGATCCCAAAACGGTACTTAACTCTGATACTTGAGTTGAAAGAGTAGAGTGAGCATTCTCATTATTTACCCTTGCCGGAAGTTTATTCATTTTCGAAATTTTCTCTTTTTCAGAGAGGCTGTTGTTCGATTGCAAATTTCTAATGTCCTGAAGTACTTCTTTTGATGGTACTTTATTCTTTTTTTTAGAGATAGTTAATCTTCTTTTAGGAATTATACTCTTTCTTCTAGGACTTATGCTCCTTCTTCTAGAAGGTAGAATCTTTCTTCTAGAATTAGCTTCCTTATTTTTTCCAGAATCTTGATTTTTCAGAGGACTGTATTTTACCTTTAAACTTTGGTAGAATTTCCTACGTTCTTCCTCAGGTAATTGATTAAAAGATGCCATAAAATTTTCATCCATTTTTAAATACCTAAAAAAAACAAAAATTAAAATAGTATGGTAAAGCGAAGTTACATAAAATAATAAATAAAAGTGGTAAAATAGCTTTTTTTTATATTACTCACAGTCATGATAATTCTAAATCATTTTATTTTACTTTGCTTGATGACAATCGTTTTACGTTAGCTTGATGCTAATGTTTGATTACTTTAGAAAGAAATTTGCAGGAAATATTCTGAAGCAATTTTATTATAAATATAATAATCAGGACATTTGTACTTAAATATATTCTATGCTTCAGATATTGATATCATACTTAATCATTGGAAGTTTTCTAAATACAGACTTCATGAAGTCATATTCTGTACTATAATTAAACGATTTTGTTCTATCATTACAAACATCAAAACCTTTTTGAATTTCATAAAGATAATGTACATTATTTTATTATTATGTGTTTCTAAAAAGATACTGGATCCCGTACTCTTTCCACAAAACTTCATTCAATGAGTGAAATAAAAAGTATTGAGTGCTTTTTAATGTTACAAAAAATCGTTTTTGAAAATTTTTAATTTTTTTTATTAAAGTTTCTCTCACATGTATCTTCACCAATTCCATAAACGCCAAATTGATTGTCTTTAACTCTTCTGAACAGCGGAGTACCTTTAAATATGTTTTCCCAAGGCTTCCTTTTAATATCTTCTTTAACTATTAGATAGTCTTCAGGAGTTTTACATTCAAAAGAATCTGCAAATATTTTATTTTTATAATCAAATGTTTTTTTAAAAAAATATGATTTTACTTCTAATGTATCGATATCGTCATAATGATAAATTCCCCACATTAAACTAATTATATTTTCTACCTTCTTTTGCTCTTCTAAGCTCAAGAAATTCATTTGGTATTGATATATACAAACATGGGGGATTGATGTCACAGGCCTGTTTAATTCAATAACTCTATACTTGAGATCATCATCCAAGACAGGATGTGGCAAATGTAAAGCATTAATATACCTTATAATAACTTTATTTGAACAATTAAAAATACCATCAGAATCGGAATCACAAATATCTTTACTAGATTGTTCACCAATACGTACTTGATAGTGACCATATAAAATATTATACTCTGTTTGTTGTTTAATCAATTCTTCTATACCCTTTAAGCATCCAAAATTTGTTAAAAAATGAAGTTGTGTCACCAGTATTCCATTACAAATTATAGTTTTATTATGATTTACAATTCTTGCCATCCAGGGGATACCTGAATGAAGCAATGATTCATATCCATACGAAACACTATATTTTTTTATAGATTTGTCAATATTGTTTAAAAAATCACTTCTTCCACAATTTACCTCATCTAAAAAATAGAAATGTATTTGTAGCCCAATCAAACGTTACCATAATATCTCATATCAATAGGTTTGATCTTTAACCTATCATCCTCACATATAAAGCATTGGATAAATAAAAAAAATATTATTGCGACAGTTATATTCATTTCAAAAACCAGACGTGACCTGCCTTCGGCAGGTTTAAAGCTAGTGATGTTAGATATCTTTAAAATTTAGAATTAATGAAGGAGCTGGAAATAAGCAAGGATAATCTAGAGGAAGATTTAATTAAATTGAGAAAAAAAACTGAAAAAAGTACAAAGAACAAAAAAAAAACAGGAAAAAAAGGAGACAAAAAGAAAAAAAGAGGGAATGAAGTAAGAAGTGATGAAAGAGATGTGGAAAAATTAGATGAAAAAAATTTTTTTTTCAAAATTAAAAAGGCAATGAACTACTTGTCACTATCAAAAATGGGAAAAATAAATCAGTTACGAATAATAATTATAAAAGATAAATTTTAGTAATTTTTTTATGCACACAAAATTATACATTGTTATAATACACTAAAATACAAAAAATTTTTGAGTGTGAGAACAATGTTATAAGGTATACATTTATTGTAATTGCTTAGTTAAATAAAAAATTTCCCTAATAAAAAGAATTTTATTTTTATTGAAAAAGCGAGTAAAAATGAATATTTGAATCATTTCAAGCAACTATTTAAGTGACTCTCCATTATATTTTTAAAATTAGTATAAATATTTTTATAACATTCTTCTATCAAGTACTTGTTTACTTTAATTTTACAAATATATAAACGAAGAATGGCAAAAAAATTGACACCTAAATTAACTTCTTTTGTTTTTAATCTACAAACATCGTTTTAGTTTTTATATTTTATGTCAGACTTTGATATATGTGTTAAATTTAGTTTTATTGTCTTTAAACAGCTTTGCATAAAATTACAATATTAGAAAAATTTACTTTTTACTAAAAAAATAGTCACCATCTTTTGGTCCATTACTTAATTCATTTTTTGTTAAAATTTTTAATATTAAATTTTCTTCTTATTTTTGAGTTATATCTTTCAAATGAGTCATAAACCATAAAATTTCATTACCTTTAAGAAGAGTTATTTCTGGTAAAAAATTATACAAAAATGTGTCTAAAAAGAGGTGTTTTTTTAAACATACCTTGGTTAATTGTGAGCCAAAAGTTTAAGACACATTTTCCGCACTAAGTTAAAACAAAACACATGTATTAAATGTTAAACTTCAAAATTTGATCAAGTTTGAAAAGGGTTATGTCTGGAACTATATTGATTTTTCAAAAAAAGACAGAAAAATGCAAGGAAAATACAATTAAAATTGTTATAAATCGTTTCATAGATAAGCTATAAACTTTTCAATAGTTTTATTTTTAAAGTTATACCTAGATGTATTAAAAATATCATGTTTACTTTATTTTGTCAAGTTTCCATTAAGTTTTTACTATTTAAATTTTTCATTTTCACCAAAAAAATAGTCATCATTTATTGACCCATAACTTAGCCAATTCTATATCAATCCTTATGTTGCTATGTTTTCGCACTATTCTGGGATTGTACCTTTCAAATGAGTAATAAGCCATAAAATTTCATTGATTTAAGAAAGAGTTATTTCTGGAACAAAACTATGCAAAAATGTACCCAAAAAAGTGATGTTTTTGAAATATAACTTGGCCACTTATGGACCATAAGTTTTGAGACCCATTTTCCGCACTAAGTTAGAACAAAACACATCAAATGACTATTTGGCCATAAAATATTATCAAGTTTGAAAAGAGTTATGTCTGGAACAAAATTGATTTTTACAATAAAAGTGGAAAAAAGGTAAAAAAATCGACATTCAAATTAATATAACTTCTTTCGTAGTTGAGCTATTAACTTCGTTAGACCCTTATTTTTTAAGTTAGACATAGATCTAAAAAAAACGTATTACTTTATTTGTTTTCATCAAGTTATGACTGAGTTATGAGTATTTAACTTTTGAGATGTTTTTTTAAAATGGTTGTCACTCTTTGGACCATAACTCAGCCATTTATAAATCAATCTTAATATTATTATGTTTCCGAACTATTCTGGAATTGTATCTTTTAAATGACATACTAATCGAATTATTTAATTAACTTTGGAGAAAGTTATCCTCTGAACAAAACCATACTAAAAAAGGGGTCAAAAAATGGTGTTTTTCAAGAATAACTTGGCCAAATTTTAGCCAAAAATTTTTAAAACTAAATCAGCCCCTCTAGTTAGAAAAAAACACATCTTTTGGCTATTTATTCATAAAAATCGGTTGAATTTGAAGAGAGTTATGTGAGAGACAAATTTTTTTTCCTTATTTCTTTTTGTTATAGATATTTAGTGTATTTTTTAAAAATGGAGTTCATTTATATTCATTATTTTTTTTAAATATTTTACTATTTTAATATAATATTTAAATTATCCGTTTATTTTTTAATGTTCTTTAAACCAGGCAAAGACTATTATTTGCATAGCTTCTTAATCTTTTTTAGCATTCAATTTATAATTTTCTATACTTAATATTTCATTAGTTTGTATCCATGGAGAATGTAGATTCAGAAGATTCAAGTACAAATTTTTTGTCCCATTGACTCTTTAGTCAAAGTTTTGAATTCTAAAGAGTTGTGAGTCAACAATGTATATTTAAGAAATTTATAATTTCTATGTGTTGATTCAGAAGACTCACTGATAACATTTACAGTTGTTTTTAAATATATCAGATTGTGCTTTAGAATATACTTCAATTATTTGTGCTTTTTTTAAACATGTAGATAAAGTTTGAAATCTTTTTTATCGCATTCTTGTATAAATTTTTTAGAAAATGGTATTCCTCTTATAGTTAGAAAGTAATACATCTTTTGTCTACATTTCGGCACCATAAAATTAAGTTAATTTTCAAAAAAATATGTTGAATATAAATTTACTTTTCTATTTTTTTATTAAAAATAAAACAAATCAATTTTTTTCAGAATAATAAGTTTTAGTTTCATGCATGAAATTTAAAATTTCATCTTTATATTCCTCAACTCTTAAAAATAAATTTGCTCTTTCAGAATTAGAATCAACTGATTCACTAAAAACACATGAAAGAGTTCTTGAATTTATTCCAATTAATATGTATCTATCATCAGATGTTCTTTGTATTAAACCACCACCACTATCACCGGGACAAAGACCCAAATGAATATTCGCATCAACACAAAGATATTCCGTTGAATTTACTGGGACAATTGGTGGTGTACAATTTCTTACAGAAGCTGGATCTGAATAAACAAATCTTTTTAATCTATTGTGAAGTTTTAGTCGTTTAATCCCACGTCCTCTTTTTGTTATTCCATACCCAAACGTTACTAATGTTTTACTTTTATCGAATTTATAGTTATCATGTAGAAATGGCAGACAAATATGAGTTATATCAATAACAGGAGCATTTAATTCAATTACTACAATATCATTTCTATTTCTTCGAAATCCACTTTTAAAATTATACAATAATCTATTAATTGTTCTTTTCTGTGATTGTTCCTTATTATTGCATTTGCCATCAACATTAATATTTTCTGTACAAAAATTACCAATTACAATCTTTGCATCATATGCAATGTTTTTATCATAATACCAAAATGATAAATTATCCATGTTTAAAATACAATGAGCCGCTGTGATGACGTGTATATGGGAAACTAAAACTCCAGAACATGAATTTTGTTTAGTTATTATTTGGACAGCCCATGGAATAGCCTTGTTATCATTGATATCATGCCCTCCAGATATTAAGAATTCATATATCACTTCAAGATTAATACTTGATCTACCGCAATTTTCATAATCTGAAGTATATTAAAATTATTGGACATTATATATCTTACCATAATATTGCAATTTCTTCAAATTATAAACAAACGGACTGGTATCATATTTTATCATAGGAAGCTTTTTGAATACAAATTTAATAAAATCATTGTCTACACTATAATTAAACGATTTTGTTTTATCGTCACAGGCACCAAAACCTTTTTGAGTTTCATAAAGATAATGTTTACCATTACTAGTTTTAAAAAAAATATTAGATCCTGCACTTTTCCCACAAATATATTTAAAATTATCGTCTATTACAGAAATATTATGACCATGAAATCCCAATTTTATTTCTGATGATTGAGTTAAAATATACTCAGCTAAATATATAATTTCATTACTATCATCTGATAATGTTGTATCATAGTAGACTAGATATTTTTTTACTATTCGACTATATTTGAGTGGATCAACTTTATCATCTAAACAAATATGTGGGGTATCATGAAATGGTTCTTTCAATACAAGGATGGCACTTTGTTTTTGGTCATCTGCAAAAGTTGTTGGAAATATTTGATATACCTCTCTATATTGAATGTCAAAATTATCACAATCATATGTTGAACTTTTACCAAATACGTATATTTCTTTCTTTGTTGTCCAAAAGGTACAATATTTTTTTGATTTGATCACTAGAAGTCCTTTTAAACGATCTTCAAATAGTCTTTTAGTTTCAACTTTTAATATATTATAAATGCACTCATATGATGTTATAACGTGCATTTTACTTATTAATGTACCCATACAAGCATGATCACCTTTAGCTATACTAAAAATCCATGGATGTGATACTTCATTTTGAAAAAAATCTGAGTTATATGGTGATTCATCTTTTTTTCGAATTCTTCCACAAGTATCCTCATCTATCAAAAAAATATTATTAAATTAAAAAATATTTCTTACCATAAAAATTCGAAAAATTTAGAAATTTATTTCCTAGATTTTCTTCACTATGATTTACCTCATTTAATGAGTGAAATAAAAAATATTGAGCACTTTCAAATGTAACAAAAAACAGTTCTTGAACATGTTTAATTTCTTTATTAAAGTTTTTTACACATGTATCTTCACCAATTCCATAAACGCCAAATTGATTATCTTTAATTTTTCTAAGCAACGGTGCACCTTTTAATTCGCTTTTCCACAATAAACTTTGCATTTGTTCAATAACCATTAAGTAATCTTCACGAATTTTACATCCAAAAGAATTTGCAAATCTTTTGTTTTTGTAATCGAATGTTTCTTTATAAAAATATGCTCTTAACTCAAAGTTATCAAAATTGTTATCATGGTCAACTCCCCACATTAAACTAATTACATTTTCTACTTCCGTCTTTTCTTCTAAACCTAAGAAGTCCATTTGGTATTGATATATACAAGCATGTGGAATTGTTTTAACAGGCCTGTTTAATTCAATAACTCCATATTTAAGATCATTAGCCATAACAGGATGCCTTAAATGCAAGACGTTAATATATCTTAATAGAACTTTGCTGGAACAGTTAAGAATGCCATCAGAATTAGTATCACAAACATCTTCGCTAGAATGTTCACCAATACGTACTTGATAACGATCATATAACTGATTATATTCTGATTGTTGACTAATTAAACTTTCTATATCCTTTAAACATCCAAAGTTTGTTAAAACATGAAGTTGCGTTACGAGTATGCCATTACAAATTACAGTTTTTAGATGATTTACAATTCTTGCCATCCAAGGAATCTCTGAATCAACCATTGATCTATATCCATATGAAACACTACTTAGTTTGAAAGAGGAATCAAAATCATTTAAATAATCATTCCTTCCGCAATTTACTTCATCTATAAGTAAAAAATTTAATTTATATATAATTAAGCATTACCGTAGTATCTCATATCAATAGGTTTGATTTTTAACTTATGGTTTTCACATAAAATACATTGAATAAAGTTAAAAAATATGATTATCACAATTATATTCATTCCAAAAATATTAAATGTCCTTTTCAAAAATGAATTTTATATTACATTTCTTAATTTTCGAATATTTTACTATTTTAATGTAATATTTAAATTATCTGTTCATTTTTTAATACTTTATTAAACCAGCAAAAGGCCATACCTTTGCTTTGCTTAACTTTTAAATGCATTCAGCTTGGATTACTCTATTATTAACATTTCTTTTGTTTTTTCATAACAATTTCTTGTAATAAAATTCAAAAATATTCCTTTTAAATTTTTATAACTACTTATTCTTATACGATCCTCAGAGAAATATTTTGAATTTCTTTAGAATATTAAATAATACGTTGTATAAAAATTTTCCAATAGAAAATCATATAAATAAATATCGAGAAGGGGGAAAAGTTGCATCATTTTGAAAAATTAAAAAGACATATAAGTTATGAAAAAAAGGAACTCAAATAAATGATCATAACCACATTTTAAACTTACATTTTTACATTCTCCTTGAAACATTTTTTAGGTTAAAAGTCAAGCTTGCAAATGAGTATAATATAAAAAAAAACTTTCAATTATATTGAAGAAAGCCACTTTTATTTAAACGTATTATGTAACTTTTTTGACATTCTCTATTTACTCAAAAACCGTTTTGATACCCGTTAAGGTTTAACAAAGCAGTATTCAAATATTAGGGAATGAGAGCCAAAGAAAGTGCCCTATTGTTTTATAACAAACAGTTGTTTTATAAAAGGGAATTTAGTCTTCTGCCAAAATCTAACTGATAAGCTCTCCTTTTAGTTTAACTTCTACCTGACATCTTAACAATCATGAAAAACGTTTTTGAATAACAATATAAATTTATTAAAAATGAATTATTGACAGTTGTTCTTAAGAGAAGTAATACTGAATATCATTAAATATCTTGATTAAACGGTTAATAACTTTACACATAGTTAAAGATGGGAATTTTTATTTCATAACAACCAATATATTTATGCAATTAAAAATGACGACAAGATAAAGCTCACCATAGAATAAGTACAAAATATCTTGATTTATCCTTCCACTAGAACGATTGGATTGTTATTTTTTTGACTTAAATTTAAGCATGAAATTGTTTTTTTTGTATTTTAAAGCGACCATGCAAATAGACAGTAATTTATGATGCATGTGAACATATATTTCTTCCAGCAAGTTAATGAAAAGCAAACATAAATAACAAAACAAATATTATTTTTATATTATTTACAATATATTCAAAAATTTAGATAACGATATATTAGAACTGTAGTAAATAAGAGTTATTTTTATGATTTTTATCGTGATTCGAAATTAGCACTTTATTTTCTATAAGTAAAATTTTTTTCTGATTGTAAGTATATTTTTGAAAATACAAGATTTTACTTAAATATTGAGAAATATTTTAATTATTGTTAATATAGATAACACAGTTCATTAAGCTATTGAAATATTCAAACTTGTTTCAAATGTGTTTTCAACAATAACATTTGTAACATAACAATTGAACTAAATATGTTACTTTTTTATGTAAAAAAAATAAGACTTTTCTTCCCGATTCTTTAGCTTTAATAAATTTGTTTTAAATAAAAGTAAATCAATATTTATTGTTCTATTAATTTCCACTAATACAAAAAAATACAACATTAAATTTGTATTAATAGATAATTGTGCAATTGATTTTTTATCACTAAAAATTGAGAAGTATAGAATATTTTTAATTTGACAAGTATTAACTTTTGGGGGTACCCATACAAAAACAAATTTATTAAATTGTTACATTATGCAGCTTTTTGTTTTTTGAGAAATCAACGTTTATAATCTTTTACAAATAATGTAAATTAAGAACATATAAAAATTATAATGCGATAACTTTAGAAACTAAAAAAATTATCACCTTTTCACTTATTGAAAAAACAACTTTCTACATACCTTACCAAGACTCACTCAAATAATAAAATAATTTTAATAAATCTAATATCTAATCACTTTACAAAAATATTTTTTAGAATTGTTCAACTTAATTTTAAATAAATGCATTCTAATATACTTTTAAAAAATTTTAAAACAAAGAGTTATTTGATGAAATATACAGTGTAGAATCAATAAGTTGACTTATTTATGTTATAATTATCAAAACGTTTAGTTATCGCAAAAAAATTTTCTTTAATGTCGTTTGATATAAACACAATTATTATGATATTACAAGTAAATTTTGGTATATCAAATATAGAAAAAAATACACTATCGCAATATAAATAATAATTAATGATAGAAACTAGAACAGAATGAATTGATGTGAGGCATTTTATTTTTTAAATTAATTATACAAAAGTGCCTTAAGGAAGCGTCGAAATAAGCAACGAAAATCATCTGTTTAAATTTATTTTTGTGCTAAGAATATTATTTTCTAGGTAATCGAATTTTTATTAAAATATTGAAAATAAAAATAACAATTTTAAACAAATTTTTATCGATTGTTCGCAAAAGTTTTACTAGAAAATTTGTGTGCAACTATTAATAAAATTTTGTTAATGTCAAACACTTTGGAAGTATTTTCAATATATTCGTGTTTAAGATGAACGATTTCATCTGTTTTTAGTATATCCAGACTAACCAATAATTATAAATAAATAAATGAATTAATAAAAGACAATAAAATAATTAATTAGCCATCTAATCTATAAAATTAAGAGCAAAACATTCTATTTAGAAAAATTATAGGTGAAACCTTCATAATAGTAATAGGTTATTGATATGGATGACAATGTTTTGATGACATTAATAGTATATAAATAGTCAACTTTATATTGTTAGTTTAGTTTTTATTATTTTAAATAAACTCTCTTATAATTACTAACTATTAATTCATATTTATCATGGCGCAACAGCACGATTTGATAGATTTGCGGCAGAAATTGAAACCTCCTGAGAATCTAGAACAGGCAGAGAGGAATATGGAATATATCAGATTTGTTGTAAACGATGACATCAACAAAATGATGACCTTCTTGTCTATAGAAGAATTTGAAAAGGTTAGGTTGGAGCTTCAGCTAGCAGGATTATCATTGAAGGAGAGCAATGCTGATCAGATAGAAAAGGCGTACGTGAGCGCATATGGGAAATTAGCTGAAGAGAATAAGTTCTTGTCAGTGGTAAAATTAAGAGAGATGTTGAGAAAAGAAAATGATGACAATAATGAAATAGTAAAAAGAATAAATTCAGTTGTAGATGTGGTGAAGAGGAATTTTTTGTTGAAAGAAGAAGTAGCAGGTATGCTATATGCAATACTATGTAACAGAAAATATGATCTTTGCTTGAGAAAAAAATTACATGATATATCAAAGGAAAATAAGAAAAGTGATCATGAGATGATAGGTAAATGGGAAGTTAAGTATAAAGAGCAAGTTTTACAAGTAGAGAAAGTAAAATGTGAAATAGAGGGAAGAAAATTTCCAGATATTAGAGAATTGAGAGAAACTTTCAAATTTTTCGATGAACTTTCAATGAACGTAGAAAAGAAGTCTAACATTGAAGTGAATAAAGTGTTTTCAACAAAGAAAAACATTAAATGTCACCATTGCCAGAAAATGGGACATATAATGAAAGAATGTTGGTTAAAGAATCCAGAATTAAGGAATAAGGCAAGAAAGAGAAATGTTGATTTCAAAAGTAAAGTGAATCATAGAACAAAGAAAGTAGAAACTCTAGAAAATGACTACGATGAAACTGATGAAGATGAGGAATGCAAAAATATAATGATGTTAGCTGCCATAGAAGGTGAGAAAAAGATTATGATGAAGACAATAATGAGTGGTGAGAATTGGTTTCTTGAAAAAGAAATGGAGGCTGATACAGGATGTAGAATCACTGTAGTACCAGAAAAATGGTTTTCAGATACACAGCTCCAAGGAATTAAGAAAGGACAATTCAAATTCATTAAAGGTGTTGGAGGTGGAAAAAAAGATGTAGTAGGAAATTTAAAAATAAAGATGGTGATAAAGAATAAACAAAATAAAGAGAGTAAAATGATAGACACCGAGATAATGGTAATTAGAGATCTCCAAGATGCGTTGCTAGGGCGTGAAGATTTACACAAATTTGGACTAATTGATGATCTTCAATCAATGGCAGTAAAAGTAGTCACTCAAAATAATGGAAAAGTGGATAAAAATATAGAAAATTTTAAAAGAAAATTTCCGATATTAACTTCTAAAACTCCAGGTAAAGTAAAAGGTGTGTTGGTAAAATTGAAATATCATAGAGACAGAAAAAAATACTTCTGTAAACCTAGAGAGTATAAAAGTAGTGTATTAAAGGAATTAGTGGATAAGAAAATTGACTACTATATCGAACAAGGAATTTATGAACCAATTATGTATAGTGATGAAGCTTACCCGATTGTTCCAGTTCTGAAAGGTTTGAGTAAGATTAAAAATCAATCAGAATTAACGATTGATAATATTCGTATTACAGGAGACTTTAGTTTATATAACAAAGGTTTGGTTATTCCGTCTGTATGTATACGAACGGTAAATGGAGAATTGGAGAAAATTAATTTAATTGAAGGAAAAGAAGATTTAATATACTCAGTTTTCGATCTAAGTGATGGATATACATCATTGGAAATGGAACCAGGAACTAAAACAATATTAAGTACTCCAAAAGGGTTAATGTTAGTTAAAAGACTTAGTCAGGGGCTTGCTTCAGCACCAGCTTTGTATTCAATGTTTATGGAGTCAAAAATAGTGTCAGTACTAGAAAAGGAAATAAAAAATAGACAATGGAAAAAGAAAGTGCAAATACTAAACATAATGGATGACTTGATGATTGTTTCAAGAGATCCAGAGGTGAATGAAGGTATGGTTGATCTACTAGGTGAGCTACTAGAAAAACTTAATGTAAGAATTAATATAGATAAATTGAAACTTGGAAAAAAATCGGTGGATTTTTGTGGAGTAACATTATCTCAAACTGGATATTCAGTTGGAGCTGGAAGAGTAGAAAAACTATTAGCTATGAAAGTACCAGAAAATGCATCTCAACTAAAGTCATTTTTGGGCCTTTGTAATACAATGATAAAACATGTTAAGAACTTGGCGAAATATAAGAGAACTTTAGAAGTAAAGTTAAATGGTATAAGAACAAAGAAGGAGGCATACAAATTTGAGAAATTTAATGAAAAAGAAATTGAAATGTTTAATCAACTAAAAAATGTGATAGCTAACCAGATGATAGAAAATTGTTTGGTAGATGTAAAAGAAATAATTGAATACAGAATTCAATCAGATGCTTCAGCAGAAGCAATTGGATCAATGTTAGAAGGGAAAATAAGAACTAAAGAGGGAATGAAATGGTTACCACTGGAATGTCATAGTAAATGTTTCCAAGGAAGCCAGAAGAAATGGCCAATACAACATAAAGAAGCATATGGTTTGTATGATGCGGTAAAAAGATGGTTTGGACGAATAATAGGAGTAAAAACAACATTATTGACAGATCATGAAAGTTTAACAAAAGTTTTTTCTCCTGGACCTAATGGTTTAGCAAATAAGACTTATAGTGCAAGAATTTGGAGATGGGCACAAAGTTTGCTAAGTGTGGGCACGTTAGAAATATCATATAAAGGACAAAAATCTGTTGCTTTTGCAGATTGTTTATCCAGACTCACAGATGCTCAATTTTTAGGAGACGAAGAGGATGAAACAATTGCAGCAAACCATATAAATTTTTTGGAAAACAGAACTTTTACATTAAAAGAAGTGAGAGACTTAGGTAAAGAAGACGTGGAATACCAAGAGTGGCTCAACAGTATCAAAAATGGAAAAGTTCCTGAATGTTTTAAGAAGCAGGAAGATGTTCACGTAGAAGGAAATGTTATAAAAATTGGATATAAAACGGTACTGCCGTTTGATTTGCAAAAAGAAGTGTTGAAAATAGCTCATGAAAGCCATATGGGAAAAAAAGGTCTAAAATATAGACTGGATAAAGAATTCTGGTGGCCACAGATGAGTAAGGACATTCACGAAACGTGTGAAAAGTGTGAAGAATGCATCAAATATATGAGGGCACCAAATAAGAAAGAAAAAGAGTGGGAAAAAGCAAGTTATTTTCTTCAGAGAGTTCATGTAGATCAAGGACAATTTTGGAACACAAGATGTAATTTCCTGGTAATGAGGGATTCATATACGGGATATGTTCAAGCAAAAATTGTGCAGAATGAGAGACCGGAAGAATTTATAAATTTTATTGAAGAGATAGAGAAATACATGGGTAACATAACAAGTATTGTAACTGATCAACAGAGGAGTATGGTATCAACTGAAGTAAAAAAGAAGTTTGCAAACAAACAGTTCTTAGTAGTTGGAACAGAAGTTCACAAAAGTAATGGACTAGCTGAAGGTATTGTTAGAGAAATTAAGAAAAGAGCTAGAAAAATGGATTTTTCATCAGCGATTAAGCATAATCAAATGAAAATTTTAAGTAAAATAGTTGAAGATATCAATAAAGTTCCATGTGGTGAGAATGTAAAATCGCCAAATGAAATGATTTTTCAAGAAAATGTTAACAAAGATAGAATTTTACTACAAATTGTGACGACTGAAAAACCATCAAAATATATTGTTGGTGAAAAGATATTGTTTAAATTGTCTAGAATGGAATGTTTTGAAAAAGGTATTGTAATAGAAAATATAGGATCACAAATATGCAAAGTTAAAAGAATATCAAACAATAGAGAGTACATTATCCATAATGATTCTATTAGGAAAGATAATCGACAAGTTAAAAATAAGGATAAAGACAATTTCATGTGGGATCTGTTATCTGAAGAGAGAGAGGAGAATAGGCATGAAAATAGAAATGAAAATCTGGAAAATGTTAGTGAGATTGATCAACTAGATAAACAAATAGAGAACCAACTTAGAGAAATAGAAGCTAAGGAGAATAATGATAAGATGTCGAGAATCAAATACAAAAATCCAAAACTTCCATCGACTATGTTAAATATGTCTTTAAGAAATCAAAAACAAGCTAACCCTTTATCAATGTCTTCAAGAACGTACTCTAAGCCTTGGAGAACCTAGAAGGAGGGAATGATATGGATGACAATGTTTTGATGACATTAATAGTATATAAATAGTCAACTTTATATTGTTAGTTTAGTTTTTATTATTTTAAATAAACTCTCTTATAATTACTAACTATTAATTCATATTTATCAGTTATAAAAATTTTTTAATTTTTCATCTTATTAGTGTTCCTTATACTAATTTTGTGAATACCATGTCAAGTAAAGTTATTAATATTCATTATTGCCCCAATTATAATTTTTCATACACATTAATCAATTTTATTTTTTCAAAGAATAACTATTCCTAAGCATTAAATAATCATTTATTAAACTAGTATAAATTTTAAAACTTTTAAAATTTCAATTTGTAGTTCAACAAGTTCATCAAAACTTTTTATCATACATTTTTCAAAGTGTCAATTAGAAATAAAATTATTTTTATACTCATGTTTGAATAACTCTAATGAGCGAATTTGTATATCTTCAAAAAAATCATGAAGATATTTGAAATTTAAAATCACATACATTATCATTTGAAATATTTTCATCAAATGACTTTAACATTCTTTTATGATAACGCCAAAAATTCTAATTTTTGAACATAAATGTTGAGCATAGTTTCTCAATATTTTATGCATTTTTGTGATATAAAATTCAATAAGTGTGAAAAATTTATTTATGACACCCCCATAAAATTTTAGTAATTTGCTAATATAATCCTCTTCAATAAAAATACCTAGTGCATTACAATCTTTCCTATGTTTTTCTAAAAAGTAAATAGATGATAATGTATAATCAAGTCAAACAAGAATTGATGATCCATAAATTTTCGGTATTCCAACTAAACCTTCAGTCGAACAAGAAATCAAACTATGAGAATATAAAAGGACTTTTGAAAGCGTTATGTAGAAAATTTATTACAATACTCTCCTCTCTTTTCAATTAGAAAAAAAATCAATTAGAAATATATCAAGAGAAATTTTTCCTACTTCTAATGAAATTTTACAGCTTAATAGATTAAAGTACATTTTACAATACAAAACAAATTTTGTTCTGTTATTTTTGGCTTTCAAAAATTAAACTCTTTCCAACAATACAAATGTTTTGATACAAATTTAATACATTATTAGATTTGAGCGTTATAAAATGTCACAAATTCTTTGAGTATTTGCCTAGAAAATTTATTACTTTTAGAGGATTTATTTTAATCAAGTTTATCACCAATGATCTTCAATAATTATTCAAAAAATCATTTTTGATAATTGATTGTATCATGAGCAAGCGATCAGTAACTTTATTATTATGAACAATTTTAGTAAGTTTTGTTGTATTAAATTCCGGGAATCCCATATAACTAAAAAAGTAATTATGGTATTTTAAAAAAATGAAAGATTAGCATGTATTGGTATGAAGCGATAAATCTACAATTGCATTAAACAGCATGGTAAAAATATATAATATCTAGAAAATTTAATTAAATATAATATTTTAACAATTAATACTATTGGTAAAACCGTATTTTAAAGTTAATTAAATCATAAAAATCTCAATATGCTACATTTATATTTAAAAATAATTAAATAGAACTAAATTCGTAGTTATGAAACTTACCAAAGTGTTCTACAAACAAAAGAATGGGACATAGATCTGTGCAAAATGTAGTAAGTTTGTCTCAGCTATTAAAATTAAAATCTTTTTGACTGGTCCTAGTTGTTTTACAGTTAGTTTGCACGTAAAAATTAAAGTAATTATTAAAAAAGTATTAAAATAAGTTGTTACCTTCCAATGGTGATTTTTTATCTTAAAACATAAGTTGTTTTTCGCAACACATTTCAAAATACAAGATTAAAAATTAGTTTTAAGTAAATTAATAAACATATTTAAATACTTTGAATTACTATAAATTAAAATTTTTATAAAATTAAACTCCACTGAAAATCTAAATTTTTTATATCGTTTTTAAGGATTATTTTAAAAATTAAACTTATGAAAAATTATAAAACATAATGCATTTTTGTTCATAGTAAAATATAACTTTAAAATATTTAAATTAAAAAAGGAGAAATACTAAAATAATATTTTTAATTATTAATACTTCGTGTGGTTAAATAATTATTGCTTTTCGTTATTATTATTATGAAATTTTTGAATTTCTAAACTTAATCTTGTTATTAGATTGTTTAAAAAAATGATATTTGTTAAAACCCTTACAACTTTGTAATCCTGGTGGATTCTTCGGGAGCCGTAGAGGCTCCCGGGTTTTTACAATATAACACGAGACTTTGTTTAAGAGTTTATTCAAGCAAAGGGGGAATTAGAATATAACAATAAAGTGAATATATATATTATGAAAAAGGTATTATTTAACTATGATGTAAAATAGTCTTCATCCGTTCCTTATATAGTCCTTGAGGGAATGGGCGTGTTCTTATTGATATGAATGTACATACATTTCATCCGACACAGCTTCCCATGTTCACAACTTTACATAAAATTGACTTCTACTAACATATTTCATAATATACTATAAAAAACAAGTTAGATTCTAAAGTGAACATAATACAATAAGAAATATCAAGACTAAATAAAAGTTACATTACTTCAAAATGTCGTATAGATAAGTTTTTGTAAAAGAGACGGCAAAATTTATACGGTAACCTAATATTTTGTGTCGTTTACAATATTTTTGTTGTAGCTTGATATTTTAAAAATCTGAATAGCAGTTAATTTTTTAATAGGTGGATGATTTTATTACATTTTATCAACATTTGCCAAAATTTGTCCTTTTTATTATTCAAAGTTGTTTTTTGAAAAAATGTTCAACAATTAAATCTTCAAGGTACTATAAAAATAACATTTCACTAAATAGCACTGGTTATTGTAGTTTTTAATTTGCTTTTACTTAGTAAAAGTTATTATTATCTAATTTACTTAAACTTAATTTATTTAACATTTAAACAATAGTTTAAAAAATACATATAAAAATATTAATATATAAGGTGACTCGCTTAGGGCTTTTCAGATATTCGCGTGTATAACTCTTCTTATTTTAAACATACAAATATGGAATATAAAAATTTTGTATCCAAGATACATACAATTATAATTTTATAAATTTCGTAAAGGAAACTGAATCCTGTGGAAGTTATGAATCATAAAAATTAAGCTACAATTTTAGATTTTAAAAGAAGGTAATTTTTCCATATCGAAAATATATTTTAATAATTATTAGTAATTATGAAAAAGCAACTACTTTTATAGATACTCCTAAAATATTATAATTACACAAAGTGGCCCACGTAAGATCTTCAGATATTTGTATGTACTACTCCTTACATTCTTGAACTACGTATGTATTATTATAACAATTTTGTAATTAACGTATATACCAATCTAGTTTTATAAGTTTCATAAAGAAATCTTGATTCTATTCAGTATTACAGATTTTCAAAATTTAGGTACATTTTTTAAATTTCGACTAGTGTGACTTTTTATATAAAAAGATATTTCTATGATTGTTGCTTATTGTTAAAAAGCAACTTCTTTTCTATCTATTCTTAAAACATCATTGAACATATAGGTCGGATAATTTAGATTAATTCTTTAACATAAAAAAAATGTAAATCTTCTTAAAAAATTTTATTAGAAAATTTTTAAAAAGTTATAATAGTATTTTAATGCAGTAAACAAAGCTTTACTCAACAGATATATTATCATTAATTATGGAAAATTTCTAAGAAATTTTAATTTGCCAAAAGTCATCATTACCACTCTTTTGGTAAAAAAGTAAGATATAAATATATTTTTCAACATTTAAAAAATACTAAACTGAATGTTATTATAATTACTTACATGCGTTAATTAACATAATATTACTTATTGTTACCTAATAAACTGTAATATCTTTTATTACTTATACTTTAAAAAATATTTTTACGTATCTTTTTAAAGTATTGTTTATTTAATCTTATTTTCATACACTCTATGTTTGAAATACGAAAAGCTAATAACCAAAGATTAGATAATATCGTAAATATTTTTGTTAATAAAACATTATTAATGTCAAAAATGAAATAAATTTGCACACCTCCTCTAATTATTTGAAATATCATGAAAATAATCAATATTTGACTAATCATAACATTTTGTAAATTTAATCGTTATAAAAGATACTATATTGATTAAGTACATATTTATTTACTCTGTCATAATAATTGCAGTATATTTTTAAAAAATATCTCATTAAAATATTACTGTTAAAAAAACATAAAAAATTTGACGAAATTCCTAATATTTTTTTATATTTAAAAATTTAACATAGTTATTGAAACTTTCTATATTTACAACATTTTTGAAATATTGAGAGAAAAATTCTTTTTTATAATCAGCAACAATCATTAAAACATAATATAAAAAAGTATCATCTACTTAAAGTTTTTAAAAAGTGTCTAAATTTTGAAAATCGATGACTCTGTTCAAATTCTAGTCTTTTTTATAGAATCTGCAAAACAATAATAAGTTATCTTTGCTACAAAATAATCGTAACACTACATTTGTATTCTAAAAATATGCAAAATTATTTATACGAATATCTTAAAACCTCAACGCAGATCATCTCATATTTTTATTTTTTGTATAGAACCATTTTAATATGTTAACTATTTTAAAAAGACTAGTAAACATATAAAAAAAGGTATACAAGTTTGCGTAAAATGCAATAAACTTGTTCAATCTAAAAAAATTTGAATTGTTTTCATTTTCGACTAATTCTATCTAAATTATATCATACATAAAAATTAAAACAATAATTAAAGAGTTATTAAAAAGTTTCTATTTTTCTATTATCACATTCTTATTTTAAATCTTAGTTGTTTTTTGCAGTTCATTTTAGAGTATAGAATTTAAATTTATGTAAGATTATAAATGCTTTCATAAAGAGCATTTGTTGAGATACAACAGTATGTTTTTAAATATTTTTCAATTATTTGAATTACTATAAATTTGATTTTTATATAAAATTATATTCATCTGAAAGCCCGAATTTTTTTTACAATGTCTTTAAAAATCAAACTAAAGAAAAGTTATAAAAGGTTATGCTTTTTGTCTATATTAAAAAATAAGTTTAAAATATTTTTATTTAAAGAAGTGCAAATACCAAAATAATGTTTTAATTAATCGATAATAGTCTACGTGGTTTAATAATTATTACTTTTCATTATTACTTCCATAAAATTTTTAAATTTCTAAACATTTTGTTACTAGTAAAAAGTTTGAAGGAATGATTTTTGTTAAAACGTTTATAACTTTACAGGAAATCGACATATAAAAACGTACTTCATAAAATATTATAAAAAAATAATCTAAACTCTAAGATTAGCATAATATTATAAAAAATATCAAATTAAATAAAAGTTATTTTACTTCAAAATGTCAAATACATAGTGTATCAAATAGGTGTAATCTTTTGAAAACTTACATAATTTCTTTTATTCTTGACCGATTTTAATAATTTTTTTAATTTTTAGCTAAGACTTTGGAGTTTTATTTTCCGTAAAAATATTTAAAGAACAGCCACATTTAGGCATAAAACTTTATTTTGAAATAATGTATAGTTTAAAAAACAAGCACTTTTAGTATGGCTTCCAAGATCATTTGATTTATCTATAATGGATTTTTTCTTTTGAGCTTATGCCAAATCGTTTACCTACAGCATACAAATTGAAACTAAGGATGATTTGAAAGAAAAAATTAAAACGGTCTTTGAAATGACAAACGGTGATAAAAAAGTTCTGTTGAAAAGTTTTTTTAAATTATGAAAAAAAACTTAAGTTATGCTTTGTACTAAAAAAGCCATTTTAAGTCTTTTTTTAAATAAAAAATTTAATAAAATCTTAAAAAATTTTAAATAGATGTTTATCGTAATTGAGTACAATTTTTTCAGCAAAGAAATCAAAAAAATTGAAACAAATTTTTTGTAATAAAATTCCGAAGTTTTAATTACAGATTAAAAAACAATTTATTAAAATCGGTAAAAAATGAAAGACGTTATAAAAATTTAAAAAAAGACACGCCTATTTGAAATACCCTGTATTTGTTGTTTTTTGATTCTTTAACAATTAAATATTTATTTTCCAATCATTTTTCATGGTAATTTTTAGTATTTAAGGAATTTTTACTTTTAAAATATCAAAGCAAAATATTCAAAAATGAAAGTTTTAAAAACATTAACAATATTAATAATTTTTTCTATATCTAATATTGTTAAAAGTAAAGCCGGAAAAAATAGAATAAACCTTAAAATCCGTGGAACACCTAAATGTTTTAACCCATTTAGTCTAGATCGTAAACTTTTATACATTAAAGTAAATGTTACAGCTTCTATAGGAGACTCTACCCATCCTTATCCTTATCGTAATGTAACTGGTAGATGTGATGAGAAAATTATTATTGAAGGAAATTTTCCAATTGACGTCATAGACGAAAAAAAAGGTAAAAAAGTATAGAAAAAAAATCATTTATATGTTTCTAGCTCATTATGTTGCATATTCTTATAGTCATCAAGTAGTAACAATTGTAAAAAGATTCCCAAAAGAGTGTAAATTGCGAAAGGATAAAGAGTCGGATTATATTTGTGATTTTGAAAAACTCGATCCAAATAAAGAAGAAGGGATGAGCGATGATGAATTTGGTAAATTGCTTCATGATTTGTTCAGTCATTCTAAATTAATTGGTGGATAAAAAATAAGAATATTTCTTATTTAGTCATTTTAATATAATATTAATTTATCGCATGACATTTTTTATATGCCATTTTTTATATAATATTCCAATGTTTATATTTTAATAAACCGAAATAAGGCGGAAAATTTTACAAATTACAGTCCGTCCACATTGATATAAAAGAAAAAGTTTATCTTTAAAATGCTAGAGTTAATTATCTCGGCAATATGTGTTTGTAATAAATAATTATATTTTATTGTATTTAAATTTTTTTTATCTTTAATAAATACTTACCCTTAATCTGGTGTTATTTTTAAATCCGCTACGTTATAACGAAATAAACCAGTAAAAATTTCCCTAAAACATAACAAATGGAAAGTAATTTTTCTAACTAAGTAAATAATAAAAATATTTTTATACTTTTATATAATCGCAACTTTGTAAAATTATTTTGATAAAATATTTCGATTACTTCATTATTTTTAATTGCAATTTATCTGAAAATTTAATTTTAATAACAGGAAAATGGAATTTGACAGTCAACTACATTAAATATGCTATATTTATGACAATTTGCCACATCTTTTTGACCAATTTGCGCCATCTTTGTATATTTTGCGTCATCTATCTTTCATACCTAGTAATTTTTCTTCGACATAATTTAGATATGTTAAACAGTAAAATAATCTATAACAAAAAGAAATAAGGAAAAAAATTGTCCCTCTTATAACTCCTCTCAAATCTAACCGATTTTTATAAGTAAATAGCCAAAAGATGTGTTTTTTTCTAACTAGAGGGACTGGATCAGTTTTAAAAATTTTTGGCCAAGTTATCTTTAAAAAACACCGTTTTTTTGGCCTTTTTTAGCATTACATTTGACCAGGGGTAAACGTTATTTCAAAATATATAATATAAAATGATTTATATACCATTCGAAAGGTCTACTACCAGAATAGGGGGGAAACACAATCCCATTGAATTGTATTAAAAATTGGCCGAGTTATGGTCCAAAGAGTGGTGACCATTTTTAAAAAATGATTGAAAAGTTAAATAGCTATAACTTAGTCAAAACTTGATGAAATAAAATAAAATAGTATCTGTTATATAAACCTAAGTCTAAGTTAAAAAACAAGTATCTAACGAAGTCTGTAGGTTAACACAGAAAGAAGTTACATTAATTTGAATGTCAACGTTTTCGCCTTTTTTTCATTTTTTTCACAAAAAATCAATTTTGTCTTCAGCATAACTTTCTTCAAACTTAATCAATTTTTATGGTTAAGTAATGATTATATGTTTTATATTTTAACTTAGTGCGGAAAATGGGTCTTAAAACTTTTAGTTCATAAATGGCTAAGTTATGTTTAAAAAATATCACATTCTTGGACAATTGTTTGCATAGTTTTGTGCAAAGAATAACTTTCTTGAAAGTTAATAAAATAAATTGTTTTTAATTACTAAACGAATTTATATCTGGAATCCTGGAGAAACACAATACGATAGAAATACATAAAAAACTGGCTAAGTTATGGACCCAAGAATAGTTACCATTTTTTAAATAAAAAGAAATATTTTTTAATGCTGTATTCTAAATGAAAAGTTGTTTAAAATAAATAAATGCAAAGTATTATATAGATCTATGTCTAACTTGAAAAATAAAATACAACGAATTATATTCATTAACAATATAAAGAGTTACACTTATTTAGGTGTCAATTTTCCCGCTTTATCTTCATCTTTTTCACAAAAACCAATTTTGTGATTGACATAACATTCTTCAAACTTAATTAATTTTTATGATCAAGTAGTCATTAGATGTATTTTTTTCTAACTTAGTGGGGAAAACGGTCTTTGAAAATATTGGTTCGTAATAAGCCATGTTATTTTTAAAAAACACCAGCTTTTAGTCACTTTTTTGTGTAGTTATGTCTTTCAAATAACTTTTAAAAAAGTAAATAAAGTTTTATGTTTTATGACTTATTTGAAAGGTACAAGTCAGGAATAAGGGAAAAACACAACAGCATTAACATTGATAAAAAAATCGGCAAAGTTATGGGTAATAAATGATGACTATTTTTTTATGAAAATTAAAATGTTCAATAGTTATTACTAAATGCACACTTGAAAAAATAAAGTAAACATAATTTTTTTTTAAATAGATCTAAATCTATCTGTAAAAACGAAACTATTGCAAAAGTTTATAGCTTATCTACAAAATGATTTATGCCAATTTTAGTGTATTTTTTCTTGCATTTTTTTGTTTTTTTTTTGTAAAAATCAATTTTGTTCCAGACATGATCCTTTTCAAACTTGATCAAATTTTGCGGTTAAACATTTATTACATGTGTTTTGTTCTAAATTAGTTCGGAAAATATATCTCAAAATGTTTGACTTACAATTGATCAAGTTATTTTTAAAAAACACGACTTTTTCGATACATTTTTTTATAGTTTTTATCATAAATAACTCTTTTCAAAGTTGATGAAATTTTATGGTTTATGACGCATTTGAAAAATACAATTTAGAAATAAGAAAATAACATAACATAAAAAATATTAATAAAAAATGAATCAAGTAATAGATCAAATGATGATGAACATTTTTTTAGTAAAAATTAAAATTTTCTAACATTTTAATTTTATCCAGAGTTGTTTAAAAAAAGTTAAACTAAATTTAGTACATAGAACAAAGTCTTACATAAAAAATAAAAACATTAAGGAAGTTTGTAGCTTAAAAACAAAAGAAGTTATTTTAGGTATTAATTTTTTTGTTTTTTTATTTTTTGTAAAATTAAGGTAAATATGTAGTTAATAGAGCAATGATATTAAATTATACTAATTTAAATAATATAATAGAAAGTCACTTAAACTATTACTTGGAATGATTCAAATGTTCATTTTTATCCACTTTTTGGATATAAATAAAATTATTTTTGGTTGGTAAATTTTTTATTTAACTAAACAGTTTACATAAATGTAAACATTGTAAAATGATTCTCAAACTCAGAAATATTTCATATTTTATAACAATGTATTTTCGGTTATCTTATATCTTCAGAAATATATAATTTAATGAAACAATTTTATACACATACTTTGATTAACAATTTAGTATAAAAATGCTTTAATAAAAATTTTGCTCTGCGGACCAGCTATGACTTGCCGAAGGCGGGTCTAAGACTGGTAGTATAAAATGATAGTAAATAGTGTAAAAATATTTAAAAAATTATTTTTTTCTAAAGTTTGAGTGACAAAGCATATCTCTCTTTTTTACACACAAAACCTAAACATGTCTTTTTGACTAAAAATGCTCAGAATGCTACAAAATGCAGGTGATGTTAAAATAACCGACCATCCAAAATGGCGTAAGCAACAGGTTACATTCTTTCCTATTTTACGTCTACATTCTAAGTCATTTTTTATGCTATAGTTGTACAAATTTTGCATACATATTTTTAGATCATTTTGTTCATACATTGAAATTTGTTTTGCATATACATTTCCACCTCATTTTGTATATGCAAAATGAGCTTAAATTTAGCCTGTAGTTTTATCTATCTTAAATGTTTTTTAGACTTCCAAGTTTTTTAGTGATTGACCCTGTTTTTAAAGTTATTAAAAATTTTTATTTGTTTATTTACCCATTTTATACTATTTCACAAATTTATTAATGTTTTTACACAAATTTGAAAGTTGATACAAAAAGGTAATAATAAATACAGATAATAAGAGAAGAAATAACGGCATTAGTTTTTAATAACACATACTTACACGTATTTTTATATTATTACATTTATTTTTGAACAGTAAAATTTATTTTATTAGTCTTAAAGATCTAGTAATTATCAAGTATAATAATATTTATTAAATATTATACGAGTCTGTTAAAGTCTCTTGCCAAATTAGACATCCTTTTAAAGTTTAACTTGAAATAAACGCGATGGACCACATATTACTGTGAAATCTAAAATTCTTAGTTTTAATTAGTGATCTTATTAAAATAATAACATTTTGAACTTTTTATATTGATACAACACTAACATCATAATATGTTAACATAAAAGAAATTTTACAACCACTTATTACTACAACAATTTTCGGCATTAAATGTTGCATGATTATCTTATAGAGTAAGAATTATGATTATTAGCAGTTTTAGATGGTGATTTTATGTGTATGAAATTTTAAAAAATCACTAGGAAACTCTTAATTGTTAGTTGATTGAAGAAAATCAAGAGTGTACCACAAATAATGTGATTTTTTTGTAGACATTGTAAAAAGAATTATTTATTTAAGAGTTTATTATTTAAATAATAAAATATTTTTCATTATTTTGTTTGGTTTAAATATTTTTAACAAGAAAATTAAAATGAAATTTTAAAAATACCAAACTTTTATTTTTGTTCATTTTGTTACTATTTTATATTAAGTAAAAATATTATATTCTATTGATAAAGAATCAATATCTTTTTTAGTTTATCGAAAAAAAGTTTTTAAAATCTTTTAATTAATTATAATAATTATAAAACTATGAAACTTACAAATTGGGGATAAACCATATACTACATTCTAGCTCATCTTGTATGTATATTCTACTTCATTTTGAGCACACATTCTAACTCGTTTTGGATATGCAAAATAAGATAGAATGTGCATGCAAAATTAGCTAGAATGTGTTTGCAAAACGGGTAAAAAACCTAGGCCCCAAAATACTATCGAATATAGGCCTTTTTTTCACATAAATCGTATTGGTCTAAAAGACATGTTTAGGTTTTGTGTGTAGACAATGTATGAATAAATAAGTAATAATCTGTTAACTAGTATGTACAAGTCGTGTTACTATTGCTATTAGAATATTATAAAAGTAGAGAAAAGTATTATTTGTTTTCTAATTTTTGAATGAAAGTGTCAAAAAGAGAACTTTGGCAAATAATAACTTCTTTCAATTTCAACCGCTCTGAATGGTCATATACTTATTCGATAGAGCTTTGCTTGCTCTAATAGAATATCAATAAAACATTTTTAAAAATTACTTGGTAAAAATTTTATTTTCCAAAAACATCAAAATTTTGAAAAAAATCTCGATTTTTTTCTTTTATTTAAAAATTTAACATAGTTGCTTAACTTCACTTTTTATATAATTTTGGGAATTAGTACAAAAGACTTTGTATAATTAGAATCTACCCTAACCATGAGAATATCTTTTCAAATAAAAAAGTTACAGTTGATGAAAGTTGAAAAATGCACCTAAATCTTGGAAGTCCATAACTCTCCCCAGATTCCGTATTTCGTTATGAAATCTATAGATTTAAGATGGTATGTATCTGAGCTACAAAATGATTATAATACCATATTTGTAGCTTGTCTATGCGCAAAGATATATATCCAAATGTCTGGGGAAAAATATGCGAGCTACCCTGTAAGTTATGTAATAGCACCAACGTATGGAAGTGAGTTAGTGGGTCTGTTTGAATTATTTTAAAATATAACTTGAATCTATAGATTATTCAATTAATTATCAATGTTTCTAGTCGTCGTTGTTTATACAGACAGCTTACCAGTTGTGAAGAGCTTGGAAAGAGACAATTATTCTAAAACTAAAGCTAAACATATGCGTATTTCACCATTATGATTAAAAGAAAGAATAGACAAACTTGATATTAAAATTCTATATATTCCTAAAGAAAATATGTTAGCTAATGATTTAACGAAGCCAAAACTACAGGAAAATGTTAGATTACTAAATAACGATTACATTAAAGATATATAAACTTATTGTTGCCTCTTTATTTCCATTCCTTTTTGTTTTTTATAAGTTATAAAGTGTTATTTTATTTTTACTGTGTGTTACTAACGTTTAACAATATTGTTACAAAATCGTAAATTTATTTGATTAATATCACGGTTAATATCAATGTTGAAGTTGGATTGAATACATTTTTGATAAAAAATAAATATTTTAAACTATAAAAAAAAAATTTACATTTTAACATACAATTTTCAATGTGAAAAGTATTACAGAAATTTTTGTATTTATATTGCTTATTAATATATTATTAATTAAATTTAATGAAACCAACGAACTTTCAATCGAAGAATATATTAAGATGAACTGTGGAGATGAAATTGCAAAGCGAGATATACACTCAAAATTTAAAACTGTCGTTTTGACAGAAATTGTGCAATCAAGGATTATAGTGCAGAATTCTGTTATTTCGACTACCAATTATCTTATTGTTAATTGGACCCACATTATATATATAAAATATGTATCAATTTTTTAAGAAATGCCATACATTTTTCGTAAAATGTATGACTTTTTTAAAAAAAATGTACATACAGTCAAAACGACAAATATACCTTCTTTTATAAATTGCTATATATTTTTATAAAAAATGTATAGACATATCCTAAAGAAAGTAGCAAACATTTTTCGAAATTTTATAGCATTTTTTTAAAAATGTACATACATTCGAAACGACATTCATACTTTTTTTTATTACTTGTTATACATTTTTGTATGAAATGCATAGACATTTCCAAACGACATTTACTATACATTTTTTAAATTGTATGGTTGTTTTTTTATAAGAAATTATGTATAATCAATGCAAAATACATACTTATATTTGTAAATTGATATATATTTTTTATAAAAATGTATATGAATCTTTTTAAAAATACTAGTGATAAAGTGAAACCCCTATGATTTTTAAGAATGACTTAAGAAAGATTCAAAAATAAAGAAAAATATTATAAATGTGAACTTTAACTACTATAAAAATTTTCAGAATGATAAAACTAATTAATTATGATTGTTATAGACGATAATTATACATTAAAAGTAATAAAATATGGATATTATTATTTTAGACTTGTACAATTTTTTGAAACATTTCTTTCGTAGTTTGCATAATATAATTCAATAAAATTGTGAATAATAGTTATTTAAAAATTTTTATAATTATTAAGATAACAAAATAAATACTTATTGTTTAAAAAAACTACTTTTAATCACTTTAAAGTTTTAAAAATCCCTCACGTCCTTGAATTTTGTTAATTTATAAATATTTTTGTTGAAAAGTAGATTAAATTAATATAAAAAATGCAATAATATTTAAAAAGAATAAAACATCACTTAAAAACAGTATTCATTGTAAAAACAGATATATTACTTGTTAGGTCATGACACCGTCAGTGTCATCGTTAAATAAGAATATAAAAGAACATTGACAGAGCTTGTCAATCATTTATTCTACTTACTAACCCTGGTAAAATAACTGGTTAACAAGCTCTGTAGGTTAACTTGTTATGTACCATTTATTGTATCTTTTAGAGTATTAAATAAAAATTCTTTCTTTACAATGAACACTAGAAGCATGATTAATAATTAGGAGAATGCCAGAGCTAAGGTATGTCTCCGGATACTTAACATTATTTTTTAAATTTATTATTTTAGTGTTTATAATTTATGATCTTTCGTATATTTTATGAAAAATATAAGAGATCGACAATTTCTGTAGAAATGTTGAATTTTTGGCATTATTTTTTTGTCTCATCGTTTTAACATGTATAAAATCACAATTTAGTATAGCTAATTTAGTAGAAAAATCAGGTCTAATTTTTAAGATTGGTCATACATTTATGTTAATATAACGATTCACTATAAAAAAAATGTATGGTAAGTTATAAGAAATTTATGTACACTTTTATAAAAAAATGTATAGGTAATGTCGTTTTGACAGAGTATGTACATTTTATAAGAAATGTATATACATTTTCTAAAAAAAGCATGGCAAACTATTATAACAAGTATGTAAGTCGTTTCGACACCATATACAGTCAATACAACTTACATATCTGCTTTTTAAAATATACAATACATTTCCTGAAAAATTCACAAACAATAATAAATGAAGGTATGTGGATTTATGAGAAATTATATCTCATTTTGTTTTTAAGTGATTTGAAATTTATGATAAGTACTGTAGTAATTTTTTTAAATTGAGTATACTTAGAATATTTAATAACAGTAACATTTAATAATAAAATAAATGAATATTTTATTATCTTAACACTACATCGGAGGGTTATAGTGTATTTGTCAAAACGACAGTTTTCATTTTTAAGTGTAATTGTTTCATTAATAAACAAAATCGAAGCAAAAGATGAAAACCCATTAGATACAACGGAGTTTTGGATTAAATTACAAATATATGTTTTGAGTTAGACAATATTCGAATTGAAATTGAAAACTGTGTAAAAAACGCATATATTTCTAGTTGTGATGCTGCAGCTACAACTTTTGATATGAACACATTTTTTAATGATATTAATGTATTATGTAAACATAACTATGAAATGAAAGACTTTATTAATTCAAAATTAAATGAAGTAAAACAAATTGCTGGCGGTGATCTTTTTCAAATGCCTCATTTCGAAAGATTTAATGATATAATTAAAACATTAGATTATTATGATTCAAAAATAAACGAATGTGTACAAAAAGCATTAAGACTTTTTGATTACAAAACTATCTTAGAAACAGTAAATTTATTTAAGTAATGTTAAAAATTAAATAATCAATAAATAATTTTCTATTTTTGCAAAATGTAAAAGTTTTTTTCTCTTACACATGAAAAAGAAAGCAACGCACAAATAAACGTACTTTTTATCAATAATATTTTTTAAACGATTAAATTTTCTTAAAATATTGATATGCAACACTAATTGTGTAAAAAATTGATTTTACGTAAATTTAACTTTTTTTAAAATTCGTATTGTGAGTCAATCAGACATATTATACACATTGAAAATTTTTAACCCCCCTCCATTTTTATTTCATTAATAAAAAGAACCATAAATAAATGAATATTGGCAAATTTTTTTCAGTTTGAAAACTATAAAACCACATTGGACAATTTTTTTGAATCACCAAAAAGATTGCAATAAAATTTTAGACTGAATATTATAAAAGTTATTTCACTTTAAATATTATTCTTGATCTTATATTTTTCCTACGATGTTTTAGCATAAATGTTATTTTAAAAAGTTATAACTTGAAGAATATCCATAATTGAAATTTCATTACATATTTTACATTTTATCATAGGGAATAAACTATTTAGAAGATATTTATCAAGAAAAATATAATATCTAGATTTCTAAAATATGCAGAAGATATATTACTTTTAATAAAAAAATATCTTTAAAACGAGCATTTTTTACTGGTAAAATGTTTAAAATATTAAAATGTCTACACACAAAGCTAAACATGTCGTTTTAACCGATCATTCTCAGAATGCTACAAATCGAAGGTGACATAAAAATAACCGATCATTCAAAAGAGGAGGGGGATCACAGGCTATATTTTACCTCACTCTGTATCTACAATCTATCTTATTTTGCATATACGAAAAGAAGTAAAATGTATTACTAAAATGAAGTAGGATGTACATGTAAAATGAGCTAGAATGTGTTTGCGAAATGGGTAAATCCGTAGATCTCAAAATACTATCGAATATATTACTTTTTTTTATAAATTGTATTAGTCGAATTGACATATTAGGTTGTTCAACTGAAAATGTCGCTTTTATGATACACGCGATTTACTATCCCTGATTCAATAAACTTAAAGTAACAAATATGCTAAAGTTTTAATTTATTTAGTAAATCAGGCACCAAAAAGTAAAAAATAGTTTATCTTTAAAAAAATTAATATATTAATATTTTTAATAACTTTAAACAGTTAATTAAATTTAACTTCTGAATAAACTAATAGTTTTAAATAATCGAAAAATAAGGAAACTCAATAATTTCAATTATATTTATACTTATGACTTTTTTAAATACTATGTTGTTTATCTATTAATATAATTTTTTTTCTTGTAATTATATACTATCACTTTTTTATATTGTTATTACTATAATAGTTTTAGTAGTTCAATCTGATTAATTTGACTAAAATTTCATACAACGAATGTTTGTAATAGTGTCAACTGTTTACAAAATTTAATATATGTAAAATGCTGTAGAGTATGTATATTGACAACAAAATAATTGAACACTTTGCAAAATTAAAATATAATTATATTGAAACGTTAATTTATTAGTTGATATGATACGTAAGAATTTTAAATACAAATATATGAAGTCTTGAATTTCTAATGAATAAATATTTTTTAGTGAAAATAAGTATTATTTTATAAGTTCAAATGGTGTGTCCATAACAAAAAAAAATAAGAAAATTAATTTTTTCTACATCATAACTCTTTTAAACTTAACTCATTTTCATAGTTAAATAGTCAATAGATCTATTTGTTGACTTAGTGTGAAAACAGGCACCAAAACGTTTTAGTTACTATAGATCAAGTCATTTTCAAATAACACCTCTTTTTGAAATAATTTTTTTAGGTTTGTTTTCAAATAATATTTTGAAAGTTAACAAAATAAAGTAAAAAAAGGCTCATTTGAAAATCTTAACGCCAGAATAAGAGGGTAAATTAATATCACTAAGGTTAATTGATAATTACACCAATTAAGAATCAAAGAGTGGTGAATATTTCTATTAAAAAAATCAAAGTAGAATATGTTAAAATGTTAAACAAAGGCATGAAGACGCAAAGCTTTCACTAATTTAATAAAAATTATAAATAATCAAAATTTCTAAGATATTGTTGCTTTTAGCACTTTATATACCATTTCCCGGTCAAATTCAACATTTTCCCAACCGAATTCAACATTTTCCCATTCAATTTCAACATTTTCCTATTCAATTTCAACATTTTTTCATTCAATTTCAACATTTTTTCATTCAATTTCAACATTTTTTTATTCAATTTCGACAATTCATAATCTTCTTAAAGATTAATTTTTTTAGTTATAAGGTATGTTTTTTAAAATATTATATATTAATATAAAATTATATAAAATTTTAATAAATTTTTAATTTATAAAAAGCATACAATTTTAAAAATTAATAAATTTGATTTCATTTATGGCAATAAGGAAGTTAACAGCACAATTTGTAATATTTTTTGTAATGTATCTAAAGTACCTATTACAATCAGTTGATGTAATATTATTTATCTCAGACATTATTACATCTGATAAAACTCCATTATCATTATTTCTTAATCTTGATCTAACGCAGTTTTTAATCTTAGAAAATGCATTTTCAATAGGATTAAGCATGTATGAATATGGTAAAAAAAATTTAAAGTTAAAATTAAACATGCCTGTAATTCTTTCAATTTCATCGCGTTTACTTCTTCATTAAAGTAAAATTTACAAGTAAGAGTACTTAATTTTATAAAAATTATATTTTTTACCTTTAAAAAATTAAAAATAAAAGTAAATTGAAGCATTGTTGAATTTGAATAATAAAATGTTGAAATTGAATAGGAAAATGTTGAAATTGAATGGGAAAATGTTGAATTCGGTTGGGAAAATGTTGAATTTGACCGGGAAATGGTATATATAAATTTCTACATTCCATATTAATTAATAAATTAACATTTCAATATATTCATATTTTATTTTTGTAGAGTCTTCAATCACTTATGTTGTTAATATACATACTCTATAGCATTTTACATATACTAAATTTTGTAAACAGTTGACACTATTACAAACATTCGTTGTATGAAATTTTAGTCAAATTAATCAAATTGAACAAAATGAGCGACTGAACTATTAATATAATAACAATATAAAAAAGTGATAGTATATAATTACAAGAAAAAAAATTATATTAATAGATAAACAACATAGTATTTAAAAAAGTCATAAGTACAAATATAATTGATATTATTGAGTTTCCTTATTTTTCGGCTATTTTAAAAATGTTAATTTTTTAGAAGTTAAAGTCAATTAATTGTTTAAGGTTATTAAAAATATCAATATATTAATTTTTTTAAAGATAAACTATTTTTTACTTTCTGGTGCCTGATTTACTAAATAAATTAAAACTCTAGCATATTTGTTACTTTAAGTTTATTGAATCAGGGATAGTAAATCGCGTGTAGTCAATTTATAAATAATGATAATTTTCTTATATGTTCACACATCGCTAAAAGATTTATACTATTTTGTAGAGCAAATCAAGGGCTATTAGCATTATATTTTTGCATTTTGTTTTTAACTACCATAAAGTTGTTATCATCTTAAAAAGATGTTGCGTAAAAATGGATTTTCGATCAATTTACTTGTACGAGTTCAAACTTGGCCAAGCAGAAGCCAAAACTCCTATGAAAGTTAGTGAAGCATTTGACCAAGGGTCTTTAACAAACGAACCATACAACATTGGTTCCAGAAACTTCAGAATGGAGATATGAATCTTCAACGAAAAGAGAATTCTTGTGAAGTAAATGTTCTTCAGAATGAAAAATTAACAAGAATGGTGGAATATAATCAAAGAACAACTGTTTAGAAGCTCGCAGATGAATTGGGTGGCAATGTTTGAACTGGATCTAATCACTTAAAAGCCATAAATATTAGATTGTTCGGCTAAAAATATATCTTTTATACTTTTAGCTCTAACAGTAAAAGCGACATTTTCAGTTGATCAACCTAATATTTCTATAATATAAATTATATTATGTTTATTTTTAAAAAAAATTTTTACTATAGTAATAATAAAAATTAGATAAACCTTATTTATAAAACGATAACTTAAAACAATAAAAAAAGACATTGATTTACCTTCGTAAATCTAGGATAGATAGAAATCATTAATGGACTCCTAAAATAATAGAATATTGTTTTATTAATGAAGTGTACATCTAAAAAATAAGAAAAAAATTTGTCTTCTTTATAACTTTTTCAAATTTAACTAGTTTTTTTGATAAATAGGCAAATATATTATTTCTAACTTGAGGGAAAAAATAGGTCTCAAAATATTTAAGTCGTAATTAGCCAAGTTATCTTAAAAAAACACTTATTTTTAGTCTTTTTAGCATAGTTTAAACCAGAGAATAATTTTTTTTTCAGAATATATAGGATACGATGGTTTATAAATGATTTTAAAAAATTAATTCAAGAGTAATGCGAGAACAAAGTATAAAAATTCATTAAAAACTGCCCAAGTCATGAACAAAACAGTGATAACTATTTTTAAAAAATTTGAAAAGCCATAAATTAGTAAAACTTGATAAAAAAATATTTATCATAAAGATTTAACTTTTACTTAAAAGACTAAATCTTAAAAAAGTTTATAGGTTAATGACAAAAAAAACTATGCTAATTATAAATTTTTTACTTTTTTTATTTTTTTAAATTTTTTTCGCAAAACTAAATTTTGTTTCAGACATAATCCTTTTTAAACATGGTTAAATTATTTAATTCAATAATTAAAAAATCTATTTTTTTCTATTTTAAAACGAAAAAATAGATCTAAAAAATTCTGTTACATAATTGGCCAAGTTTTTTTAAAAAAACACACTTTTTTAAAGTTATTTTTTTGTGTAATTTTATATCATAAATATCTTTTCTTAAAGTTAATGAAATGTTTTGGTATTTAAATTATTTGAAAGGTGTAATTCAGTAATAATGATTAAACGTAATAATATTAGAATTGATATATAACTAGTCTTGTTACGAACTTAAGACTGATAGCCATTTTTTAGTAAAAATATTTTAGTAAAATGCGTTGGTTGATTAAACAGAAGCATTTAAAGAAATGACTTTCGACTGTTCATTAATATTTAAAAATTTAATAAATATGAACTAAGGATCAAACGTAACCTGTTAAAGATGGGTTTACGGCTGGATTATTAAATATAAATAAAAATAAAGATAAAATTAAATTATTTAATGCAATAATATATAAAACACGTGCAAAAAGTAATGAATAATTTTTATCTTTTGATTCCTTGTGTAGTATTTCGATAATGTGATAACATGTCTGATACCGCCTCTGAGTTGACATATTATTTTTTTTCTCTTTAAAAATTATCCATATTTTATCATGTAAACTAAGTTTAATTTAATATGATGTTTGCATAAAACATTGCCGCAAGAATTACTGATAAATATAAAAGAAAGAGTAATGATTAAAAAAAACTTAGGTAGATTATATTACTACAATTACGAATGATCTCTAGCTCCAAAATATCTTAAAAATTATGTCATTTACCAATTTTATTTTTTTTAAAAATTAATTAGATAATAAATGCAGCTTTGATAAACAACTATTTAAAGATTCCAATAAAACTTTAAACTGGTTTGTAAGACATCACTATATTTAAAACTTAAAACAAATCAAATCATAGAAAAAATTAATGTATTAAAAAGATTTAATGTCATAACATCCATGATGTTTCAAAGTAAACACAATTTAGTTAAATATCAATAACTTTTTTATCTTATCTTTTTAAAATTTATTATATTCAATTCACTTTGATAGTCTCGCTTTTTTCTTCAATATATTTCAAGATCGTTTTTGAATCATAAGTTTAAATGAAGTTAAATAGATTTAGATGAGTATAATTCTTTTCTTAACTTTGCTTTAAAAAAAATTTGTCTGCACAAAAACAACCATAACATTTTTTATTCTAATATTTTTTTTTACAATTTTATAATTATTTGGTATTCCAACTTCTTTTCATTAAAATGTATAAATATTCATTACTAGAAGTTAATGATATGCAAAGTTAGAAAACATTAAACATTATGTGTTTTTGTTCATATTAAAAAAATGTAATATAAATTTTTAGAATTTTTAAATATTTCCGAAAAAATGAAAAGCAAATAGTTAAACGATATTATTAATCGACATGATATAAATTTAAATGTCTATTAGTTTGTACTATCAAGGTTATATTAATGTTTAAACTTCTAAATTTGTTATTGTTAATCATTTTTAAAAAATGCTTACTACAAAATATCTATAACTTTACCTATGATTATTTTTTAATAATACTTATTTCTTTACCTTATTTAAATTGGATTGTCAAATGATTATAATATTATAAAAAAATATCATTTACAAGAAAAATTTTGTTTTTTTTTACTACAAAAGTATAAGAAAAATAACACTTATATATTTATAACTTTCTTTATACTTAAACTAAGAAACAATCTTGAAATATATCGTAGAAAACAATGAGACAATCAAATGCACATAATATCATAATATTTTAAATAGCATAATAAAAGTTTTGATGCTCAATAATATCACGTCTCTTTCGAAATATCCCGTAGAATGAGATCATAAATTAAATTACCTACAGGGTATCAATGATATCATAATATCCAATCTAAAGAATGTAAACTTCTTCTAGACATGATATTTTTTGTAATATTATGCTTACCTGATAACTCAAACTATTTTCTATAATATATTTTAAGATTAGTTATTAAATTTTAAATAATGTGATGAAATATTAAACGTTACTAGTTTTTTCCATAATGAAAATAACTTTTTTTAAATTATTTTTATAAAAAAAAGTGAAAGCAAATTTACAACTACAATCTAAAATTAATTGTATTTTATATAATTAAATATTTGCTACTTTTCATTATCACAAATATGAATATTTTCAAATACTTAGATTTATTACCTCGGTAATTATTAATCATGTTAATTTTAAAGTATTCATAACTTTACTTAAAGTAAATATCTAATAAAGAATATTGAAATATGTTGTAGAAAAGAATTCTGGCTACTAGATAAATATAATATTTGAAAAAGTTGTTATGTTTAGAAAAAATTACATAATTTTAAAAGATTAACAAATTTTAAAATTGTCAAAAAATTTAGATAATATAAACGCTATTAACTATATTATTAATTAATCTTTCTTCACTTATCTTAAAATAATTTTAAAATGAGATCTGAAGCTTTCAAATAGATATAAGATTATTTAAATACTTTGACATTGATTAAAGTTACACTTCTTCAAATCATTAAAATAATAATTTCGTTGACTCCTATTGTATTTAAATTTTTTCTTTGTTTTATAAATTGGTAAGATTATTTGTTGAATGGCTTCTACATTTGCCACTCGTATCAAGAAGATTGCAAATTTTACTCGTTATTTTAAAAGTCTCTTAAACTTATAATTACATTAAATTTAAAAGGCTCCGAATATTTCAATAATATTCATTATGAATAAAATTCAAATAATTATGCTCTTCATCAATTTTTGAAATTTCTGCATTTTCTTTCATAAAGTTGAAATCATTGTCTGACGATTTTATTACGCTTCTCTTATTTTTATTAGAATTTGGAAAAGAGATGTCTACTTTTTTTTTAATATCTTTTAACTGAAACTTTACATGTTTTCACCTAGTATATTATAGATTATTTCCATGTTCACATTATTTAGATTTTACTAAATTTAAACAAATTCTGGTTTATTAGTTTGGTTTTTAAACGATTTAATGCAGTTTATAGAAACTCTGTTTGTCACAGCTGTATTCAAAAGAATCAATTAAACAAAGTATCCAGAATATCATAATATTTATAGTATGCAATTTGAATCTAGAGATTAATATTAAATATTTTATTATTTCTATCCACATTTTGATATTTGTAGTTCTGATTATTCTGCTAGGTTAATTTTGCATATTTTTAATCTTCAAAATGTTTAGAACATTATACAAAGAACTATAAATGTTCCATTGCATTGGCTTTCACAGATTCCCATATTCATAGAAACTTAAATTATTTTTTTAATATTGAAGAATATAATTCAAAGTTAAAGCAAAGCAATTATGTAAATCTTTGTTTCACCAGTATACTTTATTCATACATTAAATTTTGACGGAAAAAAAATAAATCTTGATTACTACATTATCACTTTCATATAATAATAAAAGAACTGCCGCCTTAATTACTTAACAATTTTCTACTCTTATTTATATTAAACACTTAAGCAATTTGCATTTGTTATTATGATGATAACTTTATATTTAATTGTTAAAGAAAAAAATATGGATAGTCCTTGTAAAAAAGGCATTTTGTATGCAATAATTCAATTTGATAAGTACTTTTTAAAATTTATCTGATTAATATAATGTTACTTTTATAGAATGTTAACGCCCTTAAAAAGCGTTGATTTAGAATAAATATATATACCAACGAAATATCTTATTTGTTCAGATATAAATTACATGTTGACTATATTAAATAAGAGTTATTCTTTACAATTACATTTCTTAATGACCAAGCACCTCTGTAAAAAAGTTACAAATAAAGAAAGCGATAATATCACATACAAAATTTTAAACTCTTCAAATTAGCATCCAGTTTTCCAAAAATCTGCAAGACAATTTAATTGAACGCTGAAATAAATTATTCAAATTTTTTCCTAAAAAGATTTTAAATTTTTAAAATATTTATTAAAACTAAAAAAATAGATACCATAAATTTTTGAAACACAGAACACATTTTTTATTCTGAATTCACATCTGATACCAATGCTTTTATAACAAAATAGCCCTTTGAAAATCTACCTTAACTTTTTAGTAAGATAAAACTTTATGTCATAATTTACAAGACCACGTTGTAAACATTGTCTGAAATATAAAATTTCACTTTGCTGAATCTTTATCAACAGTTTAATTGTTAGAATATAAGAATTGAAACAGTACTTTAGATAATAAATAATCTCTGAAATTTACAACTGCAGGCATATAAATATTATCTTTAAAATTATTAAAAAAATATAGAAGTTAAAGGCAAAATATTATAGTTAAAAAAAAATTCAATTTAAATAAATTGTTTACAGAGTATAGAAGAGTTTTAAAAATCAATTTATTATTTCTATAATTTTAGTATGAAATGTTAGTATCTCTCCTCCAATGATTTTTGTCATCATACTTTGTAAGGTCCAACTCTTTGGTAAATTCTATATAATGGTAATTTATCTCCCTAAAGTTGTATTCCATGTACATCGTACATATAATACAAACGATGTTACCTAGAGTTTACACCCCAGGCTATAAACAAAGATTTTATATATACCCGGAATTTTTCAGTTGTGCGCATATTATGAAATCTTCATGTTTTAATTTTCTAATTATTCGTTTACTTATTGTATGTAATTTTAGGGGTCTAGACGCCAGATTTTATTTTATATAATAAAAATTTAACTCTAATAATAACTGCGCTTATTGAATAAATAAAGTTTAAATAAATCTTTAATTTGTATATGTTGATTAAAAAGTGTTTTTTAAAATAACTATAGTCATAAATTATCACTTTTTTAATACGGCTCGGATAAAAATTTTTTTGGGTACTTCAAAAATAAATTTCTGTTTCTTAAAGCAATCTAATTAATTTCTATTAATTCTAAAACTATCTATAAGATTTTACTTGTATAACAAATTTCAACTATAAATAAATTTATTTACAATAATACTAATGATAGATTTTTCACAGCAAAAATACATTGTTAAATAGTTATAAAGATAAGGTGTTCTTATAAAAAATTACATCATTTTAAACGCGTATAAATTTCCTATTGTTAAATCAATTTTTTAACTCTTTTTTATTTAAAATATTTTTGTTTAGAGTTTTGTTGTTCATTAACATTTTGTCAAAAATGTTTTCTTTAGTACTGAATATAATTTTATTATTGATTATGTCAGAAATGCAATTAACAGTGATTATTATCTTGTCATCAATATAAATCAAGTTTTCATGATAATTAAAAACAGTAATTCTAGAAATTTATTTACGTTTACTATGATTTTTAAAAAATCTAAGAAAATTCATTAAAACGTTATATTTTTATCTGCACAGTTATTCTTTTTATCAGATAATTTTTCTTATTGTGAAGAATGTAAAGAATAATAATAAATCAATAAATTGTTCTTATTATACAATCATGTTGTATTTACATAGCTAATAGATATTTAGAAAATACAAAATAATAAATAAACATTAAAGAAACAAATTCTTACATATTAAAAATAAATTACATTATCAAGATATTCTGTTTTATTTCTATTATAGAACTAATAAAATGAATTTATCAAGTGATGTTATCCAAAAATTTACCACATGTATATATAAAATTACATTCAAAATTGCAATATAATATTTATATTTCAGTTATGATAATATAATATGATGTTTTGAGTACATGTAAATATACGTACACTGTTCCACGTTGAAAAGAAAGAAATTCTTCATTTTAATCTAAAAATGAATTTAGAAAAAATAAACTTGCAATTTATCTAATCTAAGATGCTGGCCCAAATTCAAGCTTTTCGATCCGATTTTATTAATTTTTTTTCATGAAGACGGCTTTTTTAGCTTTTTGTATATAATTTTATATGATAATATTTTTTTGTTATAATTAATTAGATGAAACTTTTATTTCTCAATTGAAAGATATAAATTCTGTCTGTTAGTTTATATTTCTTATTGTTTACTAGTTTTTCAATAATTTACATTAAACATTTTTATTAATATAATTTTTAATACATAGTAATTTTTTCGATATTATACTTACCTGTGAATACGAATTTTTTCGTAAAAAATAATTTTTTCACAAATAGCTGAAAATTGTAAGTTTAAATTTTCTAATGATGTACTAAGATCTGGTAAAACTGCTCAATCTCATAATAGTAGATTAATTAAAGTATTAATTAAATATTTTTTATGTTATGAAATGAATCATACTTATTAATGTTTTATAATTTCCATCAATGTCACTTTACAAAGGTAATTTCGATATATTACATCTAAAACAGTTTAAATCATCTAATTAAAATAAAACATAATAGGAAGTATTAACATAACAAGCCATTATCGTTCAAATAATTGGAGTATTTTATTGATTGAAATTCATTTTCAAACAGGTACCAATGTAGTCTACACTTTTATAGATTTTTTGTTTAAGTTTAATGTATGATTAAATTAATGATTATATTACTGAGATCTTGTATATATAAATTTTAAATTACTAATTAATTTCAATATATATATTTTACCCTTTTCAATGAGGTTAAGTCATGATAACAGTAGTAAAATTAATACAAAAAAGTATAAAAAATTACTATCATAATATTTTCTTAAAAAGATTATAAAAGATTGCCCACAGAAGATTCTTCAGATTTTCATATTAATAACTTTGCTAATTTTTTAAATACAAATAGGATATTATAGTTATTTTGTAGCTAAAATACATACCATTATTTACTATAGATCCTATAAAGAAATCTCATTATAGGCGGAGTTATGAATTATCTAAATTCAATACATTTTTAAACTTTTAGTTAATGTAATTTTTTGATACAAAAAGATAATATTATGATTGTTATCAATTATGAAAAGGCAAATTCTCTACTACCTATTTCTAAAATATTAGAAATATAGAAGTCTAAAAACTTTGTTTTAATAAAGAAAAAATATAAATTTTGTCAAAATTTCGAAGTCTTTTAGAAGTTAAAATTTAATGAGGTAATTTTAAAAAATGTGCTATTATATTCTTATAGAGTAAATAAATATCTGTTGAGTGAACACATAAAATCAAATCCTTCTCTCACGAAGGCTGTTATGTAAAACAATTTTTTTTGTGCATATACTTTCGTATGCCTCATTTTTGCATATACAAAATTTCACAAAATAACATACATTTAATTTTTTTGTATATACAGTTAATATGATAGATAACTATTTTAAAATAATATGCTTATGTCAAAAATTATTAAATGCATATACCCTTCGTTTTTAAAATCACTAAATAAAAAATGATGAGCGGAAACATTCCATTCATTTTTTTTTACATAATGTATTTGTCTATTAATGAACATGAAAAAATTTGTAAAATTTACTTAGTTTTTTAAAATATTGAATACATTTAAATTTGATAAATTTTTTTATTTCGTGTGTTTATAGAATATATATTACTAATAAAGATAGAAGATTTTATAAATGTTTTCTTAGCATTTTAATTTTAATTGTGCACTAAATCTGAGTACAAATACATGTTATAAAATTTGCAAACAAATTATCTTTCACTAAGACTTTGTATATACAAATATTTAAAAAATGCGTTACTTCCAAAAAACCAATTTAACAAAGTAATATATTATCATTACAATTTTTCTTTTTTATCACTTGTTATTTATCTCATCTTTAATAACATTATTTGAAACTAAGATTAAATATCTACATACATATTTTCAAATAAATATGTATAAATATATATTTATTACGCCGTTGATCTATTTTTTTTATAACTTTTAAAAAGTTATGTCATGATTTGTGTTTTTGATTACATTAATTTTATATATATATATGTCGCTTTTTTGTAAGAGTTAGTTTGCCTTTTTAAATAAAACGTATATTTTAACAGATTAAGAGTCTCATTACTAACATGGCTACTAAAAATATTGAATCTGAATTTCTAACGGCTAGGAAACTTTGTGGCTTGGAACCTTTAACTGATGAAAATTATGCTGCGTGGAAGGATACTCTTTCAGTCGTATTTCTACAAATGGGCAAAAAATTTGATGATGTTCTAGAGGGCAAGGATGATGACAAAATTTCTGCTGCTACTTTACGAACAGTTTTGTCATCAAATTTAAGAACTAAATTTCTCTCATACGATTCTACATCTGAAATCCTGAAGCAATTAAAAGCACGTTATGAATCTACTCCAATGAAAGTTATTGTTGATACGATAAAAGAGTTAATTCACGTGGGGGGAAGTCCTTTAACGATGATGGATGAAATTGCAAACTGTAAAAGGAGGTTGGAGAAGGAAAATGTTATTCTACCTGACCAATTCTTTATTGGATTAACGTTGTCGAAACTAAATGATCTGGGGAATGGCTTGCTGCATGCGATAAACAAAGATACTTCCTTTTCTGCTTTCTTTTCTATGGTGGCAAGTAGTATGCAATTTATGAATGCAAACAAAGTGGAAGATTCACCTGTTGTTTTCAAAGCGTATGGTGAAAAATTAAAACCTAGTGGTATAGTATGTTTTAGATGTGGCAAACCAGGGCATATCAAACGTAATTGTCGAGTGAAATTATCAGCTCAAATTATTAGTGAAGATAAGGAAGGTTATGGTTTTGTGGCGGATAATGGTCCAAATTTTAAGTTAAAGGGTATTTATATAGATTCTGGCTGCACGGAACATATGATTACAGATAAAAGTCTACTAATCAATCTATCACCAGCTAAAAGAATTAAAATTACTTTTGCTAACAATCAAACTGAAACTCTTGACAGTGCTGGATGGTTAAATTTAGGTGGATTAATTTTAAAAAATTGTTATTATCATAAATCTGGAGTTACAAATCTTTTGAGCAGTGGTTTACTAGATGATTTAGGTTTGACACGTTACTCTGATAAAGGTTTGGTTGGTATTTCTGATGGTTGTGTCTTTGTTCCAATTAGGAGAGTTAACAGGCTATATGAAGTATTGATAGATAAGGCATATAAGGTTGGTGTTAATGCAAGTATTGTTGATTCTGGTATTTCTATGGCGAAGTTATGGCATCTTAGACTGGGTCATCCAAATAGGTTTGCACTTAAAGATACAGCAAATGTTGATCTTGTAGAGAAATGCGAAGTATGTTGTTCACAAAAAATTAAGAAGATTCCTCATAAAAAGAGTACAATTTCTACAGCTCCACTTCAACTTCTATTTGCTGATATTGGATTTCCTAAATGTGGTAAAGGTTTGGGAGACTATAGTTGTTATCTTATAGTTGTGGATGATTTTTCAAAGATTACTTGTGTACGCTCACTTAAGGACAAATCAGCTTTAACAGTAAAAGATGCTTTGGAAGATATTATAGTTTGTTTAGAATCGGCGTGTAAACAGAAAGTGGTACAATTAAGAACTGATAATGGGTGTGAATTTAAAAATAGTATTCTATCACAGTTTCTCTTAAAGAAAAATATTTCAATTCAATATACAAATGTTGAATGTCCTCAGCAGAATACAGCTGAAAGGTATAATCAAACATTGAAACTATGCACTTCAACGCTGATGTATACTATGAATATACCTGTTATGTATTGGCCGGAGATTATAGTGAGTGCGGCGTATCTCCGTAATCGCATAAGAGGTCCTGATGGTTTATCTCCTCTTGAAAGAGCAGGATTACAGTTAGATATTGGCAATTTGAAAGTTATTGGCTGTATGGTATTTGTTAAAAATCTTGATATTGATGTTACTTTGCTTGATAAATCTCAAGTGGGCATTTTAGTAGGTTTTGGTAAAAGTTCTGTCTCTTATCGTATTGCTTTATTATCTCAACGTAAAATTATTGAATCTTGTAATGTAACCTTTTTGGAAGATAAAAACTTTTTAGATGCAAAGAAACATGTTTTAGAATTTAGACAATCCAAATGTGAAGATGACTTCTTTGATGATATGAAATTCTTTAACGACAAATTACAACCAGTTTCAGAGATATCATCTCCACTTGTTGTCACTGATGTTATGGACAAAACTTTTGACAACAGTAGTGAAATTAAAAATGATAGTATTGCTTCAAGAGTTACAGGAAGAAGGAGACAGGTCAATTGTATGGCTATAGTTGATATATCAGAAAAAGAAGCTCTGATGGATGATAAATGGCTTAAAGAAATGCAAGATGAAGTTAAAAAATTAACTACTTTTGATGTTTATGAAACAGTTGATAGAAAAAATGCTAGTGAAGTTTTACCTGGCCGTTGGGTGTATACTAGGAAGCCTGATGGATCATTGAAAGCGAGATATGTAATTAAAGGGTTTAAGCAAGAAGCTGAAATTATCAACTTTAGTCCGACGACGGCTTATCTTACAATACGATTATTTCTTATATTGGCATCAAGTTTAAATTTTAAAGTGGCGACGTTAGATATAAGCTCAGCATTTCTTCAGAGTGGTTTAAGTGAAAATATTTTTGTTGAAATTCCTCTCTGTTGCAATGAAGAAAAATCTAAAGTATGGAGGTTAAAAAAGGCACTATATGGGTTAAGACAAGCTCCAAAGGCATGGAATAACACTGTAACTTCAATATTACTTTCTTTGGGTCTAGTTCAATGTCAATGTGATTTCTCTGTCTTTAAAAATAATGACGGTACGCTATTTATAACTATTTATGTTGATGATTTTCTTTTTATTGGAAAAAATGAAAGTGTAATTGATGAATGTGTTGGTAAATTGAAAGAAAAATTAACGTTAAAGTACTATGGGCTAATTAAAGAAAATGAACGAAGAAAGTTTACTGGTTATCATATTAGTCGTGTCAATGGAGCATTTAAGTTAGACATGGTTGAAAAAATTGAGGAACTTTTGCATCAATATCCAAATATCCAAGAATCAAAAACACCTTTTTATGACAAGTCTGAACTGGATGAATCTGAAAGTTTAAATGATGCAGAAGTAAAGAAATTTCAAAGTCTGTTAGGGAGTATAAGTTATATTGCCTATAATGGTAGGCCGGACATAACTTTTATCACAGCGAAAATTGCTCGTAAAGCACATGCTCCAACCAAAAAATGTTGGCTTTCTTTGTTACAAATTGTGAAGTATCTTAAATTTGAGAAGGACTTGTCATTAACTTATGAAATTAACTCTAGCGATCTTGATCTTATTACTTACTCAGATGCCTCATTTGCTACACCTCCAGATCTAGTATGTACATCAGGAATGTGTATTTATGCAGGGGGGAAGTTGGTTCATTGGAAAAGCAGTAAACAAAAATCAATTAGTAAATCTACATTTACTGCTGAACTATATTCATGTGTATCTGCAGTGGAGTATACAGTTTATGTGAAAAAATTTCTAGAATTTTTTATATCAAGAATAAACAAACCAACACTGTGTATCGATAATGTGCCTCTTTATAAGTCACTTCAAAAAGACTTTGGATATACAAGTAAAGCCAAAGCTACTGCGATAAATTTTTTATATTTAAAAAATGAACTGAATAATATGGTGCTAAAGGTAGTTTCAACTGATCTTATGAAAGCTGATCCACTGACCAAAGTTTCAAATAAACTAAAGTCTTTATTCGCAGGGGAAGTGTCATGATTTGTGTTTTTGATTACATTAATTTTATATATATATATGTCGCTTTTTTGTAAGAGTTAGTTTGCCTTTTTAAATAAAACGTATATTTTAACAAGTTATAAATTTTGCCCTATACAAACTCTCTTACATATAATTTTTATCTCTCTCTTTTGATAGTGCTAAAAAAGTTTGAAAAATGCGATTATCAAGTGCCAATTTCAATAAACTTTATAATTTACGATGTTTCTAGATTAAAAAATACTTATAATTTTTCGAAGATATTTCTTTTATAATGCCAAAGTGCATTTTTGTATTTCTTATTGGCGGCACATAACATATTTAAAATGAATTTTAACATTACTTTACATAAATTATCTCCAGATAGTAATATTAGTTGCAAAAAAGAGACTAAAAAAATTTTGAGTAAAATAAAAATCTACCCATATTTAGAAACATGGGTAGAATTTAGATACATGTAAATATAAACTCTACCTATGATTTGAGTTTAGACATGATATCACTAATCATTTAATAAACTGAAAAGTGTAAGAAATATAAATGTATAAAATTCACAAATATATAGTCACATACTGAAGAAGTCAGTTATTTTTTTCAATTTGGAGAACTATGAACTGTTAGCTGCTACACATCTATCAGATTCAATACTGTTTAAAAGAAGATAGTCAAAGAATATGACCATTTGAACGAATGTCATTAGTATTTGAACAGTATTTTCATGTAAATATTTCATTTAATTTTTTTTGCTTCAATATATTATTTTTTTAAAATAACCATGAATTCGAAGTCGGATGTTGTCGTTAAGCTAAATCTATAGGATGATGTAGGTTTTAACTTATGTTTTTGAGATTGTATATTATTTTTAAGGAAGCCAGCAAGCTTCTAAAAATGATCCTCACTCATCAGTTCCAAAATGAAGAAAGAACAATTGAAAAAGAAAAGTTTTTGGAATTGACCAATAAGATTGAAAAAGTCGAGAAACGGGTCTTGTGGTTGTATAGAAAAAACAAAATGTTTATAAGACACATATTGAGAATATAAAAGCAAATTGCTCTTTTGCAAGAAAAGATGATAAACAGTCAACAGGAGCCAGTCGATGTAGTAATGAAGATTGATTAGGAAATCCAAGGAAAATTTAGTGATAATTTATGTAAAAATTCATCCATATTTATGTTTATATTGTGTTGTAAAGTCTAACTATTTATTAAAAAGTTGTTATATATTTTATTTCCTTTAACTTATTTGAATTACTGTAAAAAAACAACTATTAAAAATGTTTAAAACTTTTCCTTTTAAAGAAACAACTCTTATTCAACTAGTAATTGACTGAATTTGGGTTAAATATCTTAAGTTTGGCTGTGAGTATAGTAGAAAAAATTATTCTACACAATCAAGTCAAGAGGTTGTAAAAGATATAGAAGGAATTGTGATAAAAAATATTAAGCCATTTCAAAATTATTGTCATATTTATATATCATATTTTACTAATACATAATATTATTCATTATTTCTTTAAAAAAATTCTCCAAATTTAGATGTTTTAACAGTACACAAAATATTTTATATATTAAAAGATATAGCTGTGTTTCAAAAAATTTTCTCAAATAAACAAGATGTTATTACTATATATCGAAAAATTAAAAAAATATCTCTTGTTTTTTATGGGTTTAGCAATAAAATTTATGCTTTTAAAAAAATTCTAAAGGGAAAAGTTATTTCTAAAGATCGTAAATTTTAAAATTAAGTTCATTAAAAACAAATATTTATTAATACAAAATTTTTTAAAAAAATTTAAAATTTTTCCTTTTTTCCACCATGGTACTTTAGCCATGGGTAGACCCTTTTTTTTTTGGGTCTACCCCCTTTTTTCTTCTCTCCACTTTTTTTCTCTTCATCTCCACTTTTTTTTTCTCCTCTTCATCTTCCTCTATTTCTTCTTCCTCACTTTTTTTTCTTTTTTCTTCTTCCTCAATTTTTTTTCTTTTTTCTTCTTCTTCAATTTTTTTTCTTTCTTCCTCAATTTTTTTTCCTTCTCCCTCATTTTCTTTTCCTTCTCCCTCATTTTCTTTTCCATCTTCTTCATTTTCTTTTCCTTCTCTCTCATTTTTTTTTTCTTCTCCTTCTCCCTCATTTTTTTTTCCTCCACCTTCTTTCTTATTTTTTTTTTCTCCACCATCTTTTTCCTCTTTATTTTTCTCATTTGTTGAAGAGAAAATGAAGTGAGTTGGTGGGGCAGATCTTATACAGGCCACTTCATACATTAATCTCTGCCCCAACATCTCTACACATTTTCTGTACTTTTCTACCTGTTCTCGATGACGTTGGAGCCTTAGTTGATCCTCCAAATTATCTTTTATTTTTCTCGCTATCTCCGGATTTTCTCGAATTTTTCTTCTTATGAATTCCGATGCCATTTAAATATCTAGAAAAAAAAATTTAAAATATTTATAAAATAAATAAAAATATTTAAAAAAAAATATAATAAAATATTTATAAAATAAATAAAAATATTTTAAAAATATAAGAAATATAAAAATAAAATAGATTTTATTTAGCAACCTGCACAATCCTGTATTTTGGAAAAACGTTGTTCCAACAATAAAAAGTAGATGAAAAATGCACCCACTTTTGATCATAATTAACTATTAATAAAATGAAATAAACAGTAAATATTAAAAATTAATGTGATTTCGTAATTATCGTAAAAATCTGAATTTAGAAATCTAAAAATTGTTAAAAAATATTAAAAAATTTTTTTTGCTCTTAACTATTTGACTCCTATTTTCCTTAAAAAGACTGATATCAAAAATCATCTTCATGCGTTTTTAGAAGATGGTCTTAGCTATCCAAAGAAACATTAACTGTCTTCATAGGTAATCTGGGAGACTCAAAATCAAATAATTTATGTCTACAATTTAGGATCATTTTACAAAAAATTAAATGCAAAATAATTATTCAACGACAAATATCTCTCTAACAAAGATAGATATTACAAATCCGTCAGATCAGATTGAAGAATAAAGTCTTGGCTACAAAACGAGCTATTGACCATATCCATAGATAGCCTGGGGAATTAAATAAATATTAGTTTTATTTATACGTTATTTTTGTAAAGGAGTGCATGTAATAACAGTTTACATGAAATCTTGTGGACTACATATGGATTACAATTTTATATTTTCAATTCTTTTTGGATATTACAATGAAGAACGTTTTGAAGATTGGCAGGAATTCTATCAGAAATTTAATTTTAATTTATTCAATATAATCATTGTTTATCTTTATATTTATTTTATTTTACAAGTGAAGTTAATAGATATTTTAACAAATAAAATATATATTTTATGTTTTCACAACTTTTGGGTATTTTATATTTATTTATTGTTGTTTATTTATTTAATTATTATTATTAAAACTTAAAAGTTAATATATCTTGTTAATATTTTGAAACATTTTTTATTAGTATAAAAATGGTATATTTTATACCATTTTGAAGAAAATTTAATAATTTTTTTATCGACAACACTCAGAAATAATGCAAGAATTTTGCGACAATTAGAAATGACAGTCAATATTGACGTCAAATTTTCCGACAATAAAAAATATATGTTTATTACATCCAAAAAGTAAATTTTTTTTCCAGTCTAAATTAGAGATTTCAAACATACTTTCTAGCGTTTTTTACTCTTCAATCTCAATGTTTTGTTTTCTTTTTATCGTAAATAAAAACTTGTAAAAGTAATTTTTTTATAAAGTGCATACCTGATCATAATTAATACCAACATTTTTTGTATAAATTTTTATATAAATGTATAAAAATTGTTCTTTCAAATGCCATAAATAATAATTATGAGTTTTTATACATAGATGGAATATTCAAATATGTTGATTAGAATGTGCTTAGTCACATGTATAAAAATTACGAGAAAGTAATGTTTCATTTTTAAGATATTGCCATTTTTATGCGTCATACCTTACTGATATATGGTTTATATAAATGTATGAAAATTGTTTTTTCAAATGCCATAGATGGTAAATTTGAGTTTTCATAAACAAATGGAATATTCAAGTATGTTGATTAGAATGTGCTTAATCACATATATAAAAATTATGAGAAAGTAATGTTTCATTTTTAAGATATTGCCATTTTTATGTACCATATCTTACTGATATATGGTTTATATAAATGTATGAAAATTGTTTTTTCAAATTCCATAGATGGTAAATATGAGTTTTTACAAACAATCAAAATACCTAGATATGTTGATTAGAATGTGCTTAATCACATGTATAAAAATTACGAGAAAGTAATGTTTCATTTTTAAGATATTGTCATATTTATGCACTATATCTTACTGATATCTAGTATATAAAAATGCATGAAAATTGTTCTTTCAAATGCCATAGATGGTAAATTTGAGTTTTCATGAACAAATGGAATATTCAAGTATGTTGATTAGAATGTGCTTAATCACATATATAAAAATTATGAGAAAGTAATGTTTCATTTTTAAGATATTGTCATATTTATGCACCATACCTTACTTATATATAGTTTATATAAATATATGAAAATTGTTTTTTCAAATGCCATAGATGGTAAATTTGAGTTTTTGGATACAATCAAAATACCAAGATATGTTGATTAGAATGTGTTTAATCACATATATCAAAATTGTGAGAAAGTAATGTTTCGTTTTTAATAAATTGTCGTTTTTATGCACCATACCTTACTAATATATGGTATATATAAATGTATGAAAATTGTTTTTTCAAATGCCATAGATGGTAAATTTGAGTTTTTATAAACAATCAAAATACCTAGATATGTTGATTAGAATGTACTTAATCACATATATAAAAATTATGAAAAAGTAATGTTTCGTTTTTAAGATATTGTCATTTTCATAACTATACGTTACTAATATATGATATATACAGATGTATGAATATTGTTTTTTCAAATGCCATAGATGGTAAATTTGAGTTTTTAGAAACAAATGGAATATTCAAATATGTTGATTAGAATGTGCTTAATCACATATATCAAAATTGTGAGAAAGTAATGTTTCGTTTTTAATAAACTGTCATTTTTATGCATCATACCTTACTAATATATGGTATATATAAATGTACGAAAATTGTTTTTTCAAATGCCATAGATGGTAAATGTGAGTTTTTAGAAACAATCAAAATACCTAGATTTGTTGATAAGAATATGTTTAATCAGATATATAAAAACTACGAGAAAGTAATATTTCGTTTTTAAGATATTGTCACTTTTATGCACCATACGTTATTAATATATGATATATATGGATGTATAAAAATTGTTATTTCAAATGCTATAGATGGTAAATATCAATTTTAAAAAACAAGTGAAAATATCCTAAAATGTTGATAAAAATAATATGAATAATTTAATCAAATAATTTAAATGCTGATTAAATTGTTTTTATAGATTTTGTTTTTTAGAATTTCTGACATATTAAAATCCGGATTTTTAAATGTCAAATGATAAAGATATATTTTAAACAAAATATAGTACTCAAAATTACAATTGTTTTAATTAAAAAACAGTTAAATTGACACTATCGATGTGATAATGTTTACAAATTTATAAAATACTTCAATTTTAGTTTCAATTACTGTTATAAAACTGTAACTAACTGAAGATGGTTGATAAAGCAAAAACAGTATTTATCCTGAATGTTAATAAAATTTTTGTTACTTATTTTATTTTATGTTTGAAATCAAACACAACGCATACATATTATTTATCATTTTGATTTTTCATTATCTTTAGTAACTATTTTTTGATTAAAACAATTTTAATTTAGAATATTAAATTTTATCAGTAAGAATGGATGAATCCTGAACGGATTGTTAGCTCAATGAGTCCAATCCTGATTACCTGTTCACCTGTCATTGGGATTATTAATTATCATTCTTTTTATATTGTTATAACCCCAGTTTCATTCTAATAAAATTTTTACTGTTTTGTGGACAGTACTTTTATTCTATTGTGTTTCACGGGTCTCTCCGAAGCCCTACTTCTGTCCAACGCTACGCCATTGAAGGCTCACAGCTATACGGATCTGCATTTTATTACTACTTTTGGGTTACTCGCTGCGGGAGTTATCAATTTTTGTGAAGGTCTTTCTACAGCCTATTTCTGTTCCACGCTACGCCACCGAAGGCTCACAGTTACACAGATCAACTTTTATCTTTACTTGTGTCACCACTGCTCTTATTCTGTTACACGCTACGCCACCGAAGGCTCACAGCTACACAGACCTGCATTTTATCGCTTTTTGTTTTACTACTGCTCTTACTCTGTTACACGCTACGCCACTGAAGGCTCACAGCTACACAGATTTACATTTTATCTACTTTTGATTTACACACTGCTGAAGTTAGCAATTCCTAGAAGTAAGTGATTGACGAAATTTTTACTGGATTAGTCGTCAATACAACTTACAGAAGAGAAGCTTGCTACGTTATCGTTATCAATTCACATTCTGGAATCGCCTAAAATTTCTGAATCTGACCAACTCATCTATACTCAAATAGAGGACGTACTCAATACCCTCTCATCGCTAGATCAATATCAACATATCGATTTTAAATCACTTGACCGACAAGATATCTTCGCTCGTACAAAGAGACATCATAGTGATCCTACTAGACTGTCTCGCGCTATCTCTACAGTCCTGTCTGAAATAGAATCTAACGATACTACTATGGCTCAACCAACTGTGGCTCAACGTCAATCTTACGACTTTTGCTTATCTGTTACCTTATTCAATCATCGTGACCAAACCCAACGTGTCGAACAATTCTTAGAATCTTTAAATGAAGCTTTTGAATTAGATGGTATTACTCAAGATAGAGTTAAGATCAACGTACTCCGTCAACGTGTTGAACAAGTTACCAGACGTTTGTTACCACCTGTCGCTGCGACTGAAACTTTTCATTCTTATTCTACGAAGATCAGAAATGCTTTCCCATCTAGCTACTCTGACACACTTGCCTCAGATAAGTACTACAAGTTCAAGATCGACATGAAATCGTTTGAAGAATCTTTACTCCAATTTGAACATCTCGCTGAAATCGTCTTAGCCAACTACCCTGAAGCTGATAAATTGAATTCTATCAAAGATCGTCTAAAATGTCAACTCGCCTCTTATAAAGATCTGTACGAATATGTTAGAGATTTCGATGGAAATCCTGTTACGCTTTTTAGAGATCTGATTCATCGGTATGATGACGAAAAGATAAGAAGACAAACTGCTAACGCTGGTAAGTTCTCAAGATACACTTCTTTTTCTCGTTTTAAGTCTATTAAGTGTTATCATTGCCAAATCTTGGGACATACTAGTGATCAGTGTAAAAGAAAGAAACAAGGTGCTCCACCAGGTGATTATTCAAGACGTCCTATCAAAACTGAAGTTGAAGGTGATGCCACTGGGAGACCAATCTCCAATGAAGTTCATTTAAACTAACGGGGTCCAGAGAGCCTCCTCTGGACTTAAACAACAAAGCACCTCACAGATCTGAAACTCTTAGAGTTCTTGCTACGGTTATTGTAAATGGGTTATCTGCTACTGCTCTTCTCGATGGTGGATCTGATGTTAGTATCATTAATACGGACTTAGCTAAACAGCTTGATTTATGTGTTTCAAATGACGTTGAAAGTATTACTACACTCGCGGGTAAATGTGAAATGGTATTAGTTGAATCTCCTGTATCTCTACAAATCAATGATCGATCTCGTATCACGTGTAGCCGAAATCAACTCTATTCTGGTCCAACTCCTAACTATGCTCAACTACTTCTTGGCAGACCTGCTCTTGCTAGTTTTGGAATCATAATTGACTATAGTACATCTACTTTTTCTTACAGACCTGAGTTTAATGATAAAAACTGTCAATTTGTACTAAAAGATAAGTCACAAGATGAACTTGAGTTTAAATCTAAATTAGAGAAAACCTTCCCATCATTAATATCTCAGCATATGTATGATGTGGGTGAAGGCTTTGCAACGGCACCTCCTCAAGATTTTACAACTACCAATCCTATCAAAGACTACAAAGTATTCAATCGTAAGTATCCATTACCGGGTGAAAGAGAAACAATCCAATCAATGTTAGACCAAGGAATTCTGAAACCAACCAAATCTTTAGAGATCTGCAATCACTATCTTATTGACAAACCTCATTCAAAGGAAAAACGTTTTATTATTGACTGTCGACCAGTTAATAATCGTACTCGAAAGTTATGGACTGAAAATAGAAAAACAACTTCTCTTATCAACTCTTTTCACATGTTTAAATTTGCCTCTTGTGTTGATCTCAGATCTGGATATAATCAAGTTAATCTCGCTGAAAGTGATCTTCATATGTACAATTTTCAATTCTTACATCAACGATTTACATTTACGAAACTGCCCCAAGGCTCCACCAACGCACCAATCATTTATCAAAATCTTATGGAAGATCTTGTGTTACCGTTACGACAAAAATTTGACGAAAATCTACATGCTATTATTGTGTATCTGGACGATATATTGGTTCTTAGTAATACTGATTCAGAAGAACATAAACGTGTTATGTGGGAATTATGCAAACTATTCAATGAACGTAAAGTCAAATTAAATTGGGAAAAATGTCATTTCATTCATCAAACTATATGTTTCTTAGGCTGGAAGTTTTCTGGTAAAGACATGTATCCGGAACCAGATAGTGTTCCAGAGAAAATGAAAGTTCTACCTACATCAAAAGTTATCTTATACAAATGGTTACAAACTCTCAATTATTATAGAATATCAATTCCAAAATATGCTGAAAAGACTACAGATCTGTATTTTCTCACTCGTCAACGCTCTTCAAAACATGTTCAATGGACTGAATCTACAATTCAAGCTTATCATGAAATAGTCAACTTGGTATACAGTAAGCCTCGCATACAACTTCGTGATCATTCAAAGAAAGTTATTATGGAAGTCGACGCATCCCAGTTATGCATTGGAGCTGTACTGTTACAAGAATCTGACAATCCCGAGAATGAAGAAGTTTTATTTAGAAAGAAATATGTACCGATCTGTTATTACTCTGAAATGTTATCTTCAACCAAGAAAGCTCGTGCTGCAACGTATCTCGAATTGTATGGCATAAAGAAAGCTTTAATCTTCTTTGCTCCACTTATATCTCAAGAAGAACTGACTGTTTATTCTGACCATAAACCACTGGAGAAAGTTTTAGAACATAACGTTACCCCCAGATATGCTGACCTGATCGATGCCATTTCTTCATATTCAATAAATATACATTACATTAATGGAAAGAGTAACTCTCTATCAGACCTGTTAAGCCGGATGTTTGCGTATGAATCTCTCGAATCCCATCACTTAACTGTATCTACTGACAATTCAAAAAGTCAACTATTGGCACAAGAATTATTTGATGAGTATCATAAGAAGCTATCACATATCTGTTATTCAAAAATGAAAGACTATGTTATCGAACATCTTCATGAACTTAAGTTGTCATACTATATGGTACTGGAAGTGTTAGAAAAGTTACTTATCTTGATGAAAGAATGTCCGATCTGCAACCAAAACAACCCACTTAAGAGAAAGAAGAAATTAAGAACAACCCCTACGACTGTGCTAAAAATACTTTATCTTGACTTTGCCTTATTAGAGAATCACTATGTTTTAGTAATGATTGATGGTTTTTCGAAATACCTATGGACGGTTGTCACTGAATCACAATCTACTAACATTGTTATTACTGCTCTGCACTCCATTCAGAATCAACTTGATTGCCCTATTATTACTATTCGTGCTGATAATTTCAAGTCTTTTACTAGCCCACAACTCATCCAAGAATTCCCAGAAATTAAGTTTGAATCAACTATCCCGAATGAACATACTTCAAATGGTGTTGCTGAACGTGTTATTAGAACACTTCGTGCTCTTCTCAAGAAAGACGAGTCAACTTTTCGCGGAAGGAATAGTTTTCAAAGAAGGGTGGCGGTTGTGACTAGGAATTATAATAGAACTAAACATTCAAGTACTGGTGAAAGACCTAGAGATCTGATTTTTGCTTTTTCTACTCATGGCATTTCAAGAGATCCTGAAGACATTAAGTTGAAAAATCTCAAGTTAGAAACTCTCCAATATGTTAACAACCCTGTGGCTTATAGAATCTACAAACAAGGAAAACCTGAGACTGCTGTTGGTATTCTTCAAAGTGTTAATGAAAATGACGATACTGTCATGATCAAGTCAAAGGAAAACTCAATGATCAAAAGACCTGTTCTAAAAATCAGGCCACTGGAAATTTTTAAAGGAGGAAGAAGTAAGAATGGATGAATCCTGAACGGATTGTTAGCTCAATGAGTCCTATCCTGATTACCTGTTCACCTGTCATTGGGATTATTAATTATCATTCTTTTTATATTGTTATAACCCCAGTTTCATTCTAATAAAATTTTTACTTTATCTAAAATAATTTTTTATCTTTTGCACATTGTAAAAGCCGAGTTTTAATTTACTATAAATTTAAACAAAATAAAATTTATAATGATAATTAAATCAACATTTTCAATTATTCATATTTCAATTTATTAATATTCCAATATATTAATACTTTAATTTATTAATTCTTCAAGTTTCTAATATGTTTTAGATAGCTAATAATAACAAACTTTCGTAATATTAGTCCAAATAAACAATTGCTAGTTTAGTTATTTTCATCGTATAACTTTTTAATCAAGTTAATAAATTTATAGACTGTACTTCTAATGCAATAGATCAAATTAGTATGTAAATATACTGATTAGTTTAGATAAATCAGGATTTGAAAGTTTCTCAAAATTTTAAGGATTATAAATATATTATATAAAGCAATTTGTTTAATTAAAATAAAAATCTAGTACTAATAATACTTTTAACTACCCTAATTTGTTAGTAAAGTAATTTTTAAAATTTTTCAATTCTTTATAATTTTGACTTCTTAATTTGTTAATTTCTTTAAATATATTATTAAGGTGCCAATTTTTTATTACTTTAAAAATATTAAACCAGGGGTAAGTAGATTGTGTGTAATGTTATTAAGGATGGGATAATTAGTAGGCGATGAAAAAGAAAAATTGTAAAAATAATATATTACTTTGTTAAGCTCATTTTTTGGAAGTAAAGCATTATTTTAATATTTGTATATACAAAGTTTCAGTGAAAGATAATTTGTTTGCAAATTTTATAACATGTATTTGTACACAGATTTAGTGCACAATTAAAATTAAAATGCTAAGAAAACATTTATAAAATCTTCTATCTTTATTAATAATATATATTTCAAAAACACACGAAATAAGAAAATTCATCAAATTTAAATGTATTCAATATTTTAAAAAACTAAGTAAATTTTACTATTTTTTTCATGTCCATTATTAGACAAAATACATTATGTAAAAAAAATGAATGGAATGTTTCCGCTCATCATTTTTTGTTTAGTGATTTTAAAAACGAAGGGTATATGCATTTAATAATTTTTGACATAAGCATATTATTTTAAAATAGTTATCTATCATATTAACTGTATATACAAAAAAAATTAAATGTATTTTATTTTGTGAAATTTTGTATATGCAAAAATAAGGCCTACGAAAGTATATGCACAAAAAAAATAGTTTTACATAACAGCCTTCGTGAGAGAAGGATTTGATTTTATGTGAATACTTTAATTGGCTAAATAATTATTACTTTTCATTATTTTTGTTATGGAATTTTTAAATTTATAAAGCTATTGTTGTTTGTAAATTGAATAGAGGAATGAATTTTGTTAAATCGCTATCAACATTGCATGAAATTAACTTCTTATGACAAGTATCATCAAATATTGTAAAAAACAAAAAAACTTTAAGAATAGTATAATATAATAAAAAATATCAATATTAAATAAAAGTTATACTACTTAGAAATGTTAAAAATATATATTTTTGTAGAAAAACGTCAAAATTTATGTATCAACTTTATATTTTCGTTATTTAAAACATTTTTGTGTTACTTAATATTTTTTTGATTTTAATAAAATTTAATTTTTTTAGCATGTGGTACTTTTTATTGCATTTTATGAAAATTTGTCTAATTTTTTGTGTATTAAAAGAATAAAAAATCATAATAAAAAATAATTAATTAATTAGAAATCTAATATTTAATAGTTAATAATATTTATTAGTTAATAATATTTATCATTATACAAATATTTACAATAATTATTTACAAATAAAAATAATTTCACATGATTTTAATTTTAAATATCATGTTTTATGTCCTGTGTGGTAACACCATATATTCTTTCAAACAACTTAATATATTGATGCATATCCGCGACAGTATCAGGTGTTAAAAATAATGCGAAGTCGGTTTTCTCATTTTGTAGGTAGACAAACAAATCTTTAAGATGCATTTCATCTTGTGGAATTTGTTTTATTTCATAACAATTCTCAATAAAAACACCTCTTTGTCTTGCTTGACGTGTAAACGCATCAACAAATTGTTCAATATCAGAGTATGTAATTTTGCCCATACCAAGAAGCTCAAAATAGTAGCATCCCCAATTGACAACTCTTGAAGGTATAACGAACTGATCTTGATAACCAATATCCCATGATTTATTATCCGGTTTAGCATTTACGATGCGATTGTTAGCATACGATATTTTTGGTGATTCCAACATTCTTCCCGTAACTGACTTTGGAGTTTCTTGAACTTTCAAATTAAGGTAATGAAGAAAATCATTTCTTGTGACCTGGAGAGCACCAAATAACCGTCTGATATCATTAATACGTTTTGCAGGATTTGTAGCACATGCTTTTATCATAGCCTTGATCTGGTCCGGTGTTTGAGCTTTTTGACTAACTCTTTGGTAATCGGCAACTTCAAGAAGCTCCATTGGATAGTAGTTAAAGCCTTTTATTTCCTTCCCATTCTCAAATCGTTTAGTTTTTTGAACAATTAATGGGTGCTGGTGAAATCTCAAAGCAATATTGTGTGTTTTTAAAAAGTACTCTTGGACAGTCATAGTTTCATTTCCAACTGTAATTCTCCTACTGTCAGCTCCGATATTATCAATTGACTCAATTTTGATCTCTTTTCTATTAAGATGGATGCAGTGACAAACAAGTCCTTTGAGGTTTTTAAGTACTTTATCTGCAGTTTGACCGTGGAATGTTACTTTTTCAATTCTTCCACTTGGACCGATCCTCTTGAGCAATTCGTCGACTTTCTCATTCAACAACTGTGGAGCATGAAATGCCGTTTTAATTTAATTGACGACACAAATGAAGCCAGAATCGTTTCGCTCAATATCATTCGACTGTCTGACGCTTGAGAAGCTTTCAATTCCGAGACACTTTTCATCAAGAATTAAGGGAATATCAGCTTCTCTAACTCCGTGTTTTTCTGGAGCAATAAGATAACTCCTTCCATTTTGATAGTTGGTCCAATCCTCAAAGCTCATGTGGCTTTTCATTTTGATGATCAAGTTGATGTATTGTATTTCTTGTTTGCTGTTGACCGACTCTTCAAATAAGCAGTAAGAAAAGTCGGTCGCAAACTTGCACTCCAATGAAGCTCCTTGAACATAGCTGATGAGATCTCCAGGAACTTCAATTCTCCATACTCCCTTCTGTGATTCGACATGTTTCTTGAGTTCCTCATCGACAGTGAAGAATAGTCGATGAAAACCAGAGATGGAGGTTTTCTCTGAAATCCCCAGTTGTTGTTTCGATATATGTTCCAAAAACGGGAATAACTTGATAATTATAACTTTCAATGTCTTTGAGCAGTAGCTATAAAATATAGGTTAAGCATTTGTACTATCAAAACTTACTCATCAACTTTGAAACCCTCCTGATAGGCTCTGTTAAACTCCACTCTGGCAGTTTGACCATCCTTCTTCATAACAGTGAAGAAGATTCCAGGGTCAAATTGATAGACGTGGGATTTTACGTCACTATCTTTTCCAGTTATCTGGAAGCAGTTGGTTATGATGTTTGTACCAACACCGGTATGACCAACATTTTTGATGTTGGCATGGCTTCCAGTACCCTCGACAATCTACAAACATATGATTATATGTAACAGTTCTATTATAAACTTACATTTAATTGTTTAAATAATTCAGAAAATGATTGGTGTCCGAATTTTTAAAATTCTCGTCAGATCGAGGAAGCTGGAGAGAGGGAAACTGTGAAGTATTAGTCATTAGTATAAGTTTCATTAGTATAAGTTAAGCTATAAAAAAATATATTAAATACGATATAAATTAAATAAGTTATGATATATGTTGAAAAAAATCGAGATACATTATAAAAAAAAATAGATGGTGAATGCTAAACAGTCACATTAATAAATGAACAAATGAAAGAATTGCGTACACCATTGGCAACATAAACCTGTATATTTTACGTAAGAGGTCTTATTATAAGCAAAAAAAGAATGATAAAATAGCTAATCTTTTATACATTAAATTAAGATACATATGCGTCATTTATTCTTAATGTTATATACAATTAAGAAATGAATGAATAAGAGAGATGATAAAAGAAGTCAAAAGATGTAATAGTTAAAGAAGTTCAAAGACTCTTTATGATGATAGAAATAGGCTAGGCTTGTTACAAAATAATTGCAATCTTTCACCTTAGTTTAATTGTACAAAATAGAGTTAATCTAAAATTTGTCAAAAGTTTTTTGTGAAGATATTTAATAGAAAAAAGTTATTAAGATAAAAGAGAATGCTGTTAAAAGTGGCAAGGTGTAATCGAGTTATTTTTTATAAAACATTACCCTAAGCAAAAGTGATGATAAAAAATATTCTCCACATTTATCAGCAATCAAACATGAGTCTAAGAAATTTTTTATGTCATGTTTGTTATCATAGGATTTAATGTTATTCTTTTTCTACTAGTCTTACAAATTTTGTGTAGAAGGCCTATCCACATCAACGTATTATCCTATCCTTTTATAGATAACGTATTAAAGAATTGATATTACATATTTCCATACTTTTGAAGTGGTTGTAAAGTTAAAGCTTTGATTTTCTGATTTTTTTATCATTCTTTATGCTCCCATTAGACAACTTCAACTTAATTTTTTACTTCTCATAACTATTATTATCTGATTCCTTATCGCTGTTGAACAACATAGAATAGACCTGGTATAATGGCAGGTTGGAAATGCATGTTTAACGTTCTTTTGAAGATTGTATTCTTGATGAAGAGAGTTTATTTCTTTTGTAATTCTATCTTTTAAGGAAATTTCTTTTATAAATTTCACCAGTGTGCCTGTGATTCTGCATATATGTCAAGTTTAAGATTCAACACTAAATTCTTGAACAAATGAACACAATGGTGTTGTGTATATAAACTATTGCTTTATTGAAAGAGTTCATGGAAGCTTCTTATCATATTAAAATAATAAAATTCTAATTTTATGCATTAAATTGACTCATCTTTATTGACTGAAAATTTTAGTTAATTACCGTCTTAATTAACAAATAAAGTGTTTATAGATGTCAAAAAGTTGTTTCTACATTCTTCAAATAACGTTAGACTTATTTATTCTTGAATTTTTCCGCTAATTACTCTTATACATTCTCATCTCATCTTTAAATATTGGCTTAATCAGAGTTAATTATCTACTTTTTCACCTACACTTTATCACTTTATTGCCAATTACAGCATTTATTCCATTATATTAGGTTGGTGCATAAATAATGGCTGCAAATTCTCACTACAACTTTACATTGTAAAAAATTAAAATAAACAAATTCATATTAAAATAGTCTTTATGTAGAAATGTAGGGGGACTTGCCCTGATAATATTTTGCATATTACCTCGATTTAAAAATTAATTTTAAAAAAAGTTATGTTCAATCTTAAAGATGTTGTCAAAAAGGGAATTACAGGTAATTTTCTTGCATGAGTTCAAACTTAGATGTAATAGAGTTGAAGCACATCGAAATAAAGTGAATACATAGGGGGAAGGGTCAACTTCTGAACGCTATTTGCTTCGGTGGTTTGAGAAATTCCAAAGGGTTAATTTTGACCTCAATATTTAAGAGGGTAAAAGAAGACCATTTATTACCAATACTCAGAATTAATAAAAGATTGTGGAGCTAAATCTAAAGCAGTGACTAAGAGAGTTAAAATATATTGACAGGAGTTTAAAAAAATGAGTAAAAAACTAAAAAAAATCATCCAACTTTAAAAATAGGAATAACCCAATATTATAGAATGACAAGATAAGATGCCATTTTTCAAAACTAGTACTAAAAAAACTTGGTGAATTGAAATATGGAGCTCTATCTCACCCAACATACTCCCTTGATCTCTTTCTTACAATTTTCGATTTCTTTGAGCATTTTGATGTATTTTCTAAGGACAAATTGTTTAAGGATCAGGAGTCGGCAGAAAGCGATTTCAGTGACTTTCATTAAATCTAAAAGTTCTGAATATCAAAAAACGGGGATTCAAAAGCTGTTAGAATGTTGAGAAAAATGTGTAGATTCTAACGAATATATTTTTGATTAATTTATTTAACATAAACTTGAAGGAATATTGTCTTAATTCATTTTTTCTCTCCGCGGCCATTATTTATGCACCAACCTAATATTTGTAGTAAAATAAAACGTTTTGAAAATATTAGATCTGTGCAAACGTTTAAGAAGATACTAACTATTTTTTTAATAAAAGGTTACTTTTAAAAAATTAATCATTAAAAGATATTTTAACAAACCATATTTTTTAATTGCATAAAAATAAAATTTACAAAACTTTTTTTTAAATGATAAATTGTAAATTCTAATATATATAAGACAATTTATAATAATTATTAAAAATATAACTTTCAAGAGTTCTAGTTTTTTGAAACTATAAATAGCTAAATTAAAAGCTTACATTATACAAACCTTTTACTTCTATGTTATTCTATGTTAAATCTTTAGAAAAAAAATTTTAATATTCAAATTTCTTATAATAAGAACACAATTGTTTTGAGAAATAAGAAAAAAAATCAAATGTTAATTGCACATATTGAATACAAATATCATATTGATACAATATAAATTTTCATAAAAAATTATAGAGTAAAGAAAAGAAAATATAATTGAATAACGTTTTTTATTGTAAATTTAAACAAATTATTAAATTTTTTAAAACAATTTACCATGATTTGTATAATGAGATCAATTGTTCCCAATATACAAATTATATATAAATTGTAAGAAATTTGGACACATTTTTTTGTGTCTGGTAGGTCTAGTTGTGGTAGTTGTTGGATAAGCTTCGCAAGTAAGTGTGTACGGGTTACAAATAGGGAATGGTGGATTTATTACACTACAATCAGCATCGGTAAAACACTGTGTTTTGTATGTGGAAGTTGTAGTCATAGCTGTTGTATCAGCAACACAAGTAAGAGTGTACAAGTTACAAATATGGAGTGTTACATCTGTTACAAAACAATCAAAATCGGTAAGACACTGTTGTACAATCAAAGGACATACACTAAATCCAGAAGTACCATCAACATCAGTACCAGTTGCACAGGATCCAGCAGTACCTCCACAGTCTGCATCTGAGGTACAGGTTTCAACACAGGCTTTGTTAACCCCATCAATGTCAATACACTTTTGTGTTGAAGTACAATCAGTTGATGCTGTACAAGCTACAGTATCGCCACAATGAGCAATTTTCATTGAAGTAAAATAAAGGGTTGCTATAAGGAAAAATTTTGTTGAAACCATACTTATTATTTTTGTAAATATTAAATATGTGAAGTGATGTTTAATAAAATTTTTCCTTTATATATATACAAGAAGAAAAAGGATTATTACAAAATTTAAAAACATCTGAACAAATTTTTGACAGATTTTCTATTGTTAAGACAGGTGACTAAAAGATAATAAAACTTAACTGTAAAAATTTATGCTTTATTTGTAGTAATCCTAGGTTGCCAAAGACAAGCGTAGGTTTATAAGTTTAAATTTAGATTATCTGGTATAAAAATTTTTATTTGTAAACAAATACGATACAATAAATATGTTTTTAACATAATTATTATTTCCTATCTCTGCAAATTAGTATCTTGAATTTTAAACTATTTAAATATTTGTTCTTTGATAATATCCATATATAATTATAAATTTTTTTTGCTTTTTTTTAAAGCACATTTTTGCAGATTTTATTAGATAAATAAGTTTGATTTATCAGACAAATAATTTTGATGCTCGATCATTTAATTTGAAAATGTGAAGTAAAATTGATAAACTAAAATATTAATTACTTCGAAAATCTACTATAACCGAAATAAAAATAATTTACATATTAATAACACTTTATTTTCATATGACTTTTAAATTATGTAGAAAAAATATACATTTTTTAGAAGTCTTTTCCAAATAATCTTGGTATATTCTTTATAGCTGGTGTTGAATGAAATACTTTTATATCAAAAATGATTTTTTCCAACGAATTTAATTTTTTCACACGATATTAAAGATGTCTTTAATATTGATAAGTAATCTCTGTCAAAAGATTTCGAATCATAAGTAGGATCTAAAAATATTTTATAGTTTTCCTTATACTGTAGATATTAACGTTACCTAGATAGCAACGTTTTTTTAAAATTACCCTACATACTGTGATTGTGAAAAAAATGATATGTCGATACTAGAAAATTTTTTATTTAAATTTTGAATTCGATTGAACATTTCTTTGATAATATATTCTTTACGTTTCCTAATTAAAACAATAAGAAAGATTATGTTTCAAAGCAATATCAAAAGTATATATTTTCATGAAATAACATATAAATTTTGTTATAAAATCTCATGTAATCATAATATTTGAGTATTTCATAAAATATTCTTTTTAATTACGTTAATACATTTTGTGACAACTTTCGAAATAGTACAAATTACTGTTCTCACATATGTTTTTTACTTGCTTCTCGGTTTACAATTACATTATAGCTTTCTAAATAAATTTTTTAACATATAAAAAAACAATAATCTTAATGTCATTTAACTCAATGATTTCCCAATATAACATACAGTTGAATTATAGATAGTTGTTATAGGATGATTATCAAGTTTAAAATTTTTTAGCTTTGGAACTCTTAAAAATAACAGCAATTGTGTATACAAGGTGAAAAGTTGTAATTTCCATTGACACAAAGTGTATGTAAGAAAATAAATAAACATATAAATTTATTGTTAAATTTTCTATTCTTTATAATAATAAAAAATTCTTTAATTTATAATATATGCACAAATTTCTACCAAATTAGATGTGTACAATTACTACGCTTGTTTTTGACGGTTTAACAAGTATTCTACTTCAAAACTGTATCTGAAGGAGTACTTTATAATCATTTTTTCCTAAATAACTATGATACTTCAATGTTAGAAAAAAGTTCTTTTCAATATGTAATCATTTGGTAAATTTTCTAATAGCAAAAACTTTTTAACATCTTTTTATAGAATTCAACTATCATACGCATTATGATTAGTAGTTTAATTTTATTTTTTATTATCAATTATATTTTGGTAATTATTTTATATATAAAATAGCATCTGTATATGAAAGAGTACAATTTTGAAATATTTATTACCTAAAAGTCTCTATAGAACCATTGACTTATCAACATATATATTTTTTCTAAATATTTTTTTGTATTATTATGCCTTCTGAAATTGTTGAGATTAAAGATTTGATTAATGATTGTGATTTATTATCAGATATTACTAAACTTTAAAGTAAGACAAATTTAAAGGATTATAAAATTCATAAAAAATTTAACTACTTATCAAGCTGTTTTGATATTCAAATATCTAATATTGAAGATATTCAAAATTCTGATGTATTATGCAATAATATGCATGATAATGAGAAAGTTTCTGTCAACGATATGAAGACAATTTTGAGCAATCAACCCAAGATAAATTTTGAAAATAATAATTTCATATCATTCCTTTTAGAAGATGGTACAGAGAAATTGTCTGATGATGATAAAATATATCTTGCTAATAAATATTCATCATTGTTTCAATTTATTATTATCAATTTTCCAAATGTAAATGAATTGCGTATTATAAATGGTTTTGATAATATATCAAATAGTTGTTTCATTTTACATATCTATGAAAAATTAAAATCAACTAAAATAAAAAAGCTGGATCAATTTTTTATGATATTTTAAAGTATGCAGAGAAATACAATTTGTTAAATTATGGTATTTTCGATGGTTTACCAAAGTTACATGAAATATATTTATCTATACATTTAAATACATACTATGATAACTTATCTAACATCTATGATTCAATAAAAGATTTTTTTGATTACATTGTCAAGATTAAAGATGTACGTTTAATTATATGTTTCTAGCGTGATGGTAATGATTCTCTTGCAAACGCCTTAAAAATGTTAAATTATGGAAAAACCATAAATTTAAATATCCAAATGGATCATGATTTGGATTGAAATAAGTATTTAAAAGAAAATAATTATAATCTTAGCGAGGGAAGGATAAATATAAAAGATGAAACAAAAACCCTTTTGCTTTCTATTAATGAAATAAATGATTTTAAGGCTTTAAAGATACTTTTAAATTCATTGGAAAATTTACAAAATATTGTTATTTATGTAGAAAACTCGCTACCAAAAGTAATATTAGATAAATATAAATCGTCGGATGATACTAAATTGTATTTGAAAGAATTGTTTAACTATAGAAGTTCTTTAAAGAATTTAACAAATGCAAGAATCTCTTTTAAAAAGTATTATACCTCTCAAGAGAATTCAAATAGTGAAAATATAAAACATTTATATAATTTTATGATTGCAAGTAAAATATCTATCTTATCATCATCAATAAGTAAATAATACTTTATTTAATGGAGGCGGACAAAATGACATTAGAATTTTTTGAAAAAATTGTTATCCTTTTCCCTTCCCTTACAACAATTTCGTTTTTATTTTCCTATAATATACCTGAAAACGCTCTTTATAAAATTCCATCATTAAGAAATGTTGTTTTAATGGTGAAAGGAAAGTAAATATTCCACCATGGGTTGAAACAGTTATGTTTTTGTGTTTTGATTCTAATTTTTACTATCCTGATGATGTTGTATAAGATAACAAAAATAATGAACATTATTCTAATTTAATGAAAGATAGATTTAATATATCATTAAGATGTTTAAAAGAAAATGATATTTATTATATTGCTTTCTTGAAAAATTTCGAAAAATGGAAGGAATTGAATAATTTAATGCGTATTTGTTATTAATTAAAATTTGTAATTTACATTGAATTATAACTATCATAAACAAATTTTTAATGAATTTGTGTTATCATTATGGATTACCAAATTTTATATAAAAATTTTAACTTTTGATGCTAAAAATTATCGTTTATTTTATAAAATACAGTCAACTATTATTAGCTAATTTTGCTCTAATCAAAACATATCATTGTCTATTCAAAACAGAAATTTTTAAAAAAATTACTATTTTATACAATGATTTTTTATTGTGCGTTGGTGTTTTCATTATAGATCACTTTTTGTAAATATTGTTTTGATATATTTAATGTCGAAAGTATTTCGAAGAAGATTTATTTGATACCAAAATAAATTCATTAGATAATATCATTAATAAATGCAGGCTTAATGCAATAATAAATACCATTTTTAATTAGTATTATTAATTTAAAGCCAACAATTTTCATTCATCATCAAAGCTATTTGTAGGCAAAAAAATGTTTATCTATGTTATTTGTCATGTATGTAATAATAAACAAATTATTTTTAATAATGGTTACAAGATTTGTAACAATTTTGGTGATTAGAATGGAATATAAACTTCTGCTATTTAATTATATTTTTAAAAGCTACAATAAAAATTACAATTAAATGATTAATGAAACATCCCTGTTTAATATTAACTGAAATTGTGGTTGAGAAGTTTGTAGTGTAGATAATTGAGTTTCTTATATAATATTTATTTGTATAGAAATTTGATCTTGTTTTTTTCAGTTCGTTTATTGCCTTGCTTTTTATCTTACTTACAAAAACGTTTTTAATTGAATGAATACTATCTTCAGTAGAAGAAAGTAGCCTGAATTATTATTTCTATTAAGTAAAAAAGCCTAATTTGTTAACTAATTTTTTAATTAACCACGTTCATTTTGTTAACAGAAAAAAATAATATTCAATAAATATCTAAGATTTTATCGCATAAATGTTGCTTGCAAAATATAAAATTTAAATGAATGGAAAAAAAAAGTATCTTATTAATTAACAATATCCACAAGTTAAAGGACAATTGGTCTTCATTAAAGATAAATAAAGTGAATTTTTACACAAATAGCTTTTCGAGGAACAGTCAGAAGAAGCATCTTTGCATGTACTGGTACTTGTACTTCCTGATGAAGATGATGATGAGCTAGATGATGATGAGGTACAGTATCCACAAGTTTTAGCACATTTTTGTTTCATTAAATCTTTATAAAGTGTATTGGTGCAGTATGAAATCATTGAAGTACAATCATTTGAACCACCAGTAACTTGATCTGCGCATCCACTGGATGTAGAACCAGATCCAGATGATCCAGAGGAACCAGAAGAAGTAGTACAATATCCACAAGTTTTAGGACATTTCTCTTTCATTAAGCTAAGGTATAAACTATTTGTACAATATGCAGCTAATGAAGCACAGTCATTACTTCCTCCAGTTACTTTATCTGCGCAAGTTGTAGAAGAGGATTTAGCTGTAGTTGTTGGTGCTTTTGTTGTTGTTGTTGTTGTTGCCACTGTTGTTGTTGTTGTTCCTGCTGCCGTTGTTGTTGTTCCTGCTGTTGTATCAGCTACGCAAGTAAGAGAGTACAAGTTACAAATGGGGAGTGTTGCATCTAATGCAGTACACTCAGCATCGGTAAGACACTGTTGTATAATCAAAGGACACAAACTAAAGCCAGTAGCACCTCCAACATCTCCAGTCGTAGTAGCTGCGCAGGATCCAGCGGTACCTCCACAGTCTGCATCCGTGGTACAGGTTTCAACACAGGCTTTGTTAACCCCATCAACGTCAATACACTTTTGTGTTGAAGTACAATCAGTTGACGCTGTACAAGCTATAGTATCGCCACAATGAGCAATTTTCATTGAAGTAAAATAAAGGGTTGCTATAAGGAAAAATTTTGTTGAAACCATACTTATTATTTTTGTAAATATGAAATATGTGAAGTGATGTTCAATAAAATTTTTCCTTTATATATATACAAGAAAAAGAAGAAAGATCATTACAAAATTTAGTAAGAGCATCTGAACAAATTTTTGACAGAATTTCTATTGTTAAGACAGGTGACTAAAAGATAATAAAACTTATGGTAAAAATTTATGTTTTATAAGTTTAAATTTAGATTATCTGGTATAAAAATTTTTATTTGTTAACAAATACAATACAATAAATATGTTTCTAACGTAATTGTAATTTCCCATGTCTGCGAATTAATATCTTGAATTTTAAACTATTTAAATATTTATTCTTTGATAATATGCATACATAATTATAACTTTTTTCCTTTTTTGAAGCAAATTTTTGCAAATTTTATTAGATAAATAATTTTGATGTTCGACCATTTAATTTGAAAATGTGAAGTAAAATTGATAAACTAAAATATTAATTACTTCCAAAATCTATTATAACCGAAATAAAAATAATTTACATATTAACAACACTTTATTTTCATATCACTTTTAAATTATGTAGAAAAAAATATACATTTTTTAGAAGTCTTTTCCAAATAATCTTGGTATATTCTTTATAGCTGGTGTTGAATGAAATACTTTTATATCAAAAATGATTTTTTCCAACGAATTTAATTTTTTCACACGATATTAAAGATGTCTTTAATATTGATAAGTAATCTCTGTCAAAAGATTTCGAATCATAAGTAGGATCTAAAAATATTTTATAGTTTTCCTTATACTGTAGATATTAACGTTACCTAGATAGCAACGTTTTTTTAGAATTACCCTACATACTGTGATTGTGAAAAAAATGATATGTCGATACTAGAAAATTTTTTATTTAAATTTTGAATTCGATTGAACATTTCCTTGATAATATATTCTTTACGTTTCCTAATTAAAACAATAAGAAAGATTATGTTTCAAAGCAATATCAAAAGTATATATTTTCATGAAATAACTTATAAATTTTGATTTAAAATCTTATGTAAGTATAATATTTGAGTATTTCATAAAATATTCTTTTTAATTACGTTACTACATCTTGTGACAACTTTTGAAATAGTACAAATTACTGTTCTCACATATATTTTTTATTTGCTCTGCCGTCTATAACTTTTTATTAGCTTTCTAAAAAAATTTTTAATATATAAATAAAATAATAATCTTAATGTCATTTAACTCAAGGATGTCCTAATATAGCATAAAGTTGAATTAATAGGTAGTTGTTATGATATGATTAAAGAGTGTACCGCAAATGACGTGATTTTTTGGTAAGCACTATGAAAAAATTTTGTTTATTGTGAGAGTTTATTATTAAAATAATATGAATATTTTTATTATTTCGTTTAATTTAAATATTTTAAACAGGAAAAATTTTAAAATGCCCAATCTTTATTTATCTTGTTACTAATTAATACTAAGTAAACATATTATGTTCTATCGTTGGCGAATGAATATTTTTATCAACTTACCAAAAAAAAGTCTTTAAAATCTTTTAGTTAAGCATAATAATTAAAAAACAATGAAACTTACAAACTGGATGTAAACCAAAGACTACAGTCTAGCTCACTTTTTATGCACATTCTACCTCATTTCGAGCACACATTTTATCTTGTTTTGTAAATGCAAAATAAGGTATAACGTACTTGCAAAAATGAGCTAGAATGAATTTGCAAAATAGGTAAAACTGAGGGCCCCAAAATCTATAAAATATACCCCTTTTGTATAAATCGTATTGGTTAGATCAACATGTTTAGGTTTTGTGTGCATTAAAAATTATCTTTAATTTTGACAACAATTTGAAATAAAAATAAAAGAATACTTAAAGCTCCACGAAAACTTCACTCTATGATATTCTTTTATAAATTTGCAATCCACTGTTAGAAAGAATTGCATATGAAGAATCGTCAATATATTTGATTGTTGTAATAGGATAATCTACACGAAGGGTATAACGAAGTGCTGAATGATTCAAAAAGTATTTTATGATAACAATTTTTTAGTTAATTACTGTTATTAATTAATTAATAAAGCTTTTTATAAGCAAAAAAATTACTCTTACATAAACTTCAAAAATTTATTGGTGTATTAATAAATGTTTGTTAATTTTTATTGTACAATGATAAATGTTTAACTTATCTTTATATAATTTTTATGTACTGACCGAAAAATCGAATGATTACTTGTTCTGTGTTTATACAATGATGCTAAAATTTCTTTACGTTAAAGTTAATGTATATATCTTGTCATAGGACCACCTTTTAGAGCCACCCTGTAGTATAATTACTATCGTAAAGTTACTTATTATCACTAAAAAAATTTGTTTTTATCATGCGTATCAAAGTCAGAGACTTTATCTTCCGTTGTGGTCCAAATAAAACTTTTTTTATTTACATATAATAACATTATTTATAAAAATCTACATATGGAATTTGTATTTTTTATTAGATATATGTTAATAAAATTATTTTTTTAACTTTTGAAAAGCTTTGTTTTGGAAAATACAATTCTGCAAACCAGCCATACCACCCATTTGTTGGAGCATTCGTGGATCTATCATTTTCGACATTTGTTTGTTGAGCGCCATCATCTGATTAGGATTCATGTTCATTGGATTCATATCACCTCCTTTGAATAAACCTTTCATTGATCCCATCTTCTTAATTAGATCAGCAAACTTTTTGTATTGATTTAGAAGTTCAACCACCTCAATTTCTGTTGTACCACTACCTTTAGAAACACGTGTAACACGGGTATGTTCTTTCTGGAACAATTCAGTTGCTTTGGGATGATCTAATTCTTTGTCAGCCATTGAATCCATTATTGTCATCATTCTTTTCAGCCTATTTTGACTTTCCTGTTCATTTCCCTTTGATAGGAAATCTGGTCCAAAACCTGGGATCATACCCATTATCTGATTAAATGGTCCCATTTTTTGGATACTTTGGAATTGCTCATACATATCACGAAGTGTAAAGATACCACCCTTGATACGCTTTAATAATTCAGCACTGTCTTGCATATTAGAGATTTCAGAAACCTTCTCAACTAAACCTTCTAAATCACCCATACCAAGTAGTTTTGAAATGAACTGTTTAGGTTTAAACGTCTCAAATTCATCTATATGTTCTCCGGTACCGATAAATATAACGGGACTTCCAGTTGCAGCAACTGCAGATAATGCACCACCACCTTTTGCGTGAGAATCTAATTTTGTAATAATAACAGATCCTACGGGAACAGTTTCATGGAAAGACTTCGCCTGAGCTTCAAGAGCCTGACCAATAGAAGCATCCATAACGAAAACTACATTATTTGGACTGACTGCATTAGATACTTGAAGCATTTCTTCAAAAAGTGAAGCTTCTTGTTTATGTCTACCAGAAGTATCAACAATAATGATCTCAAATCCTTCTTTTTTAAACTTCTCAACACCATCCGCGGCAATAACAACAGGATCCATTTCTGTATAACTACCATAGAAAGGAATACGTGCTTTTGTAGCATTTTGCTTTAATTGATCAAAGGCACCAGCACGAAACGTATCAGCACAAACAAGGCACGTTCTCCATCCTTTTTTTTGATAATAATATGCCATCTAAAACATACAACAACAATAATAATAATTGATAAAACGAAATTTCTTACCTTGGTACATGTTGTTGTTTTACCAGCACCCTGAAGACCAACAAACATAATAACATTTGGTCTTCCCTTTACTGGTGTATATGGTGCCACTCCCGGATCAACTAACGCTAACAATTCTTGAAAAACAGTCTTCTGAATGACACGACGTTTATTTACACCTCCAAGGAGTTCTTCATTATTAATTTTTTTAAAACAATTATCTTTTAATTTCTTGACTAATTTAATATTAACATCAGATTCTAACAATGCAGCACATACTTCATTAAGCATAACCTTGACTTCTTCCTCATTTATTACCGTTGCCTGTCCAAGTTTGCCGATGGCAACACGGATTCTCCTACCTAAATCTGCTAAAACCATTTTCTTTTATAATTTCCTCCTAATTATACTTTTAAAATAGTTTAAAATTACAATGTGAATAGGTACTTATAAATAAAATAAAAAATAATTCCAGCCTTCTAAACGATATAGACGACGAGATAAAATGAACACGTTACCCACATACAAGGAATACTATTCCAAAGGAAAACGTTGTAAAAGGATGATAGATGCAAGAACAAAATATTGTACTCTCAAGAACACTATTAGTATATAGTATATTGTTCACTTAAGTTTACAAAAAAAATGTTGATTGTTGGTGAAGATATTGTTTCTTTTGATCGATCAACACAAGCAGCTGATTTTTTCTATGATAATACTGCTAAAAAAGTTTGTTTTAAATATATATTAGCTCTAAATATTAAAAATATACTTTTCAGGTATGTACAGTGAGAGGGAATGGTGTTCTTGGTGTAACAATAAAAAGTGTATCAAGTAACGATAAAGATATATCATTCAGGCTAGATGATAATGGAATTGTATTGAAAGTTAAAATTTCCCCTGATTTAAAGTACGTTTGTGTCTTGAGAAATCAAATATTTGTAGAAATTATTATATTATCGGAAGATGATCTTCTAACTAAGCCTGATAGTTTTCTTATTTACCCCAAAGTTAAAACATCAATAATTAATGATATTGAGTGGATAAGTGAAAACACCATTCTTTTGATTATGCAAAAAAGTTTAGAGTTAAGGCAAATAAATTTTGATAAAAAAAAATCGAGTCTTCTAAAGACAGTCTCCATAACTCCAGAATGGCATACATACTTTGGTGAAGCAAAAATGTTAGTTGCCGCAACTGGACATAGTAAAAATAATCTAAATCCCTTTATGATTACCCGTAATAACATTCAAAAGTTAGCTATGTTTGATGTTGATTATGGAACATCAAAAAACCTTGAAACTCTAAGTGCCGAAAATGTTCTCCTAACTTATATTTACAAACAACTATATTGTTGTGTTTTTCGTTTTACTGAGACAGATTCTAATATTTACCTATATGAGATGACGACAAATCCTTCAGATATACCATTTCTTAAATACATTCTTAATTATGATCATTTTGGTGCTGTAGCATTACATATTGTTGATAATATCCTAGTTCTTCATTGTCAGGAAATTAAAAAATCATACCTTTACGATATTGGAATGAATCCAAATTGTATGTCACAGTATCCTATAATATCCCAAAGCATCACAGTTCATGAGTCATTTAAAAATACTTTTGACGAGTGGGAAAATTTTGTCTATTCAGACGTATGGATTACCTGCCATCCAAATATTATAATTGATGAAAGTTTTGCAATGGTAACTTCACTTGGAATTGAGTTGTCAGATATCGTCAATTGTTTTGATGACAAAATGAATTACATTAGATTCTATCTTAATAGAAAGGCACTTAGAAATTCATTATTAGAAAATATCTGCGAACTAACTTTAAAGAATGTTTTTAAATTATCAAACTTCACTACAATGTTTAATTGGTTTTTCGCTTCATCCTCAGAAGAACCATACAGAAAGGTTGAAATTAAACAAGTAAATATCGCACACTTTATCTTGAATCCATGTTTAGAAAGGAATTTCGACAAAAAATTCCTTATTAATATTGGTTTGGAAACTCTCCATATCTGTAATGAAAATAATATTCCAATAGATTTATATTTCACTGACGTTTTGGTGTCAATTCTTATCAAAGCAAAAGACTTCGTTCGCCTAGAACAATTAATACAATATAAAGTTATCCCTGATACAAAAGCCTTTGCTTTTGATTTCGTTTCACTGGAAAATGAGTATCCTCCATTGGCACAGTTAGCTATGGATATACTAGCCAGAATTGCAAAAACATCAGAACCAATTGCTGAGATTCTCATAAATAAAGGAAGATTAATTGAAGCATTAAAATATATGGAAAACCATGATCCTGATAAAATAAATGTTGTTAAAGTTGTAGATGCAGCAATCCAAACTGATAACAGGCAACTCAAACACGCTGTTGCTCAGTACTTCGGCGTTAAAAAAGTTTACCATGCTAATGAAGAAACAGCTGAGACCATCAACGAGATGTTACTAAAACTTAATGACGCTTTTACAAAAGAAGAGATTGACAAAGCCATTGAAGATTACACTACGGGAAAATCTGTATTATAAAATTTTTATTGATTAATTAGATTACATATACAATTAAAATATAGTTAATATTATATTTACAACTTCATATACATATTATATACAAATAAAAATAATTTTATCATCACTACACATTATTTTCCGAGGAAGTTATCTTTAACATTCTCGAATTATTCATCTTCAGCGAGTCGCACTTTTTTGGCAGCAGGATGACCAGTGTCATCATCATCAGATATATCCTTATCAGAAGCACTAGGGGGTCTTTTCAATATTGTGCTTGGAATTTCTTTCTTCTTACTTTTCGGGACATAGTCTCTGAACATCTTCAGTCGGGCCTTCAAAATTTGTCCATGTTTACATGCATCACAGTGATCCTTGCAATCATCAATACGCTCTGACGGTTGGAAATATTTACATAGAGCTTGATTGCGACATCCAGTGGACTCACAATATTCAATCATTTTTTGATAGTTATCCACAGCACTGTTCCTTCTTATCTCTTTGATCTCTTCTTGAATCTCTTCACCTTCAATTTCCTTTAATTTTTCCTTTAAGAACACTGTCATCTTCTTCTTAATCTTCTGCGAGTAGTAAAGTCTGCAGTACGATTCTTCACCATTCCTACCAGCTCTTCCACTTTCTTGGTAATAGGCTGCTAGGTTATCTGGTGGAAAATGGTGGACGATGAACCTTACATTAGATTTATTAATTCCCATACCAAAAGCAATTGTAGCACATACGGCAGTTAGTACATTGCTCATCCACTGTTCCTGAACACTTGTCTTCTCATCAATTGGTAGTTGTGAATGGTAGGCAGCAGAAGGTAGTCCATTCTCTGAGAGAAATTTAGCCATTTTAGTACAACTGTCAATTGTGCGGCAATAAACAATTCCAACAAAATCGTTAAAATCCTTCCCGTGTCTTGCCTTCAGCACTCGCGTCATCATTTTTATGTATTCTAAGATGTGTTTTTCACGTGTCTCACCCTCTTTAAATGCCTCCTCAAAGAATACATCATAAAATAAATTCTTTCTCCTGGGTGTCGTCTTGAATATCTTCAGAGCTCCCTTCTGAAATGCATTACATTGAAGCGATCTTAGTATACTTGACTCTGCTTCAGGGTTAGCAGTTGCCGTCAAAATTATCCATGGTACAGTCCAACATAGTGAGCGCATCCGTGAGAGTTTGAGATAATCACTCCTAAACTCATGTCCCCAATAGCTGATGCAGTGAGCCTCATCCACGACAAAGAAGTTCAGCCTACCAGAAGAGCCAAGTTTTTTGACAATCTTACAGAAGAACTTGCTGTTTATAGACTCCGGTGACGTGTACACAATCCTGTGCTTCGGAGGTTTTTCACCCATCAAGTCCCTGCATATACTTGACCGCTCTGTGTCATCTAAATTAGAGTTCCAAGCACAACATTTTATGTTGAGACTCCTTAAGTAGTTGACCTGGTCTTCCATCAAAGCAATTAATGGAGAGAAGACGATTGTAACTCCACTTCTAGACAGTGCCGGCAGTTGGTAGCAAAGACTTTTTCCAGCTCCAGTCGGAAAACAAATATACGTGTCACCAATTCCTAAAATACATTAATAACCGAAGGCATTAAAGTTTACAAGCTAACCTTTCATGGCATTATATATTGCTTCTTTTTGCTCTGTAGTCCTGAAGTCTTTAAGCTTGAAGACATTGCGAAGAAGATAATCTGCTTTCTCAGGTATATCCAGATTCCTGAATTCTTCACCCCTCAATTTCTCTCTTAATTCCTTACATCCATCGTCCTCATCGCCTGAGGGACTATATCTTCCTCTCTTCGCGCTATTGCTCTTGTAGTAGGACATAATTACTGTAGAGTTACACTAGTACAATAGAGCTGCTACAATATTGGTAAATCGTCGTTAGTATAGGACTTTCTAGGAATAGAAACAAAACAATAATTTTATAGCGGCAAATTTTTATGAATCTTGATAGCACTAACTGTAGAGAAATGTCACCTTAACAGTATACCTTTCTTAAATATTAATATTTCGACGCCATATTGTAATTTATTGTATGGTGAGATAAGGGTGAATTCACAAATTTCGAGATAAATAATTATGGATGTGAAATCAAGTATTAATTGTTTTCAATATTTCAAACGATATTTCAAGGCACTCTAAGGTGTATAATGATAAGTAGCTCCCTTAATTGAGTGTTGGTAGGGAAGTCTTTATGACTCATTTGGAAATGACTATAAAAGTCCCTAGTGGGGAAGTTATTTACATAAAGAGATCGGCTTGCACTGTTATGTCAAGCAAGCATAACTGCACTTTTTTTTCGAAGATAAATTCAAGAAAACAGAACTCAAGTAAACCAAATTCGAGATTTAAAAATAATTATTGTTGATGTTAATATGTGTCTACTGTACAAAACAAATTGACAAACTAATGTAAAGTGATTTAACAAAAGTAGGACCGAGTTCATCAACTTTAAAAGTTAGGAGAAGGTTTTAACGCGTTCAGATTTTGGGGTTTCGTAACCCATTTAAAAAAAGTACACTATTTAAAAACTTTTGTTTCTTGATTATTAAATTACAAAACTAGTTTAATTTCCTTAATTTGATAAAGTTATTATTAACTTATCTTCCTATCATGGTGTAATGTACGTAGTATTATTTTTATATTTGCATAACTTATATCTAAATTGTATGTAAAACTTGTTTATAATCATTCTCTTTGTTCATTCATGATTTTGTATTTGCCTAAAAAAAGTATTTTTTCAACAAATATACACTACACATTTATAGATGCTTCTTCATATCTTCACATTTATTATATATTTATTTCCGTTAAAATATATCGCATGCTGTATCAGTTATTTTCAAATATATTTTGTTTGATCTAACTTTTTTTCTTCCATACCAACACTATTATTATTTTAAAATTGGAAAATTTATATTCGATAAATGGTAATAATTTGAATATATTATCAAGAAAGATAGAAAAACGCATAAATATATCTATATTCTCCTAAAATTATTATAATATTGCTAATTAAATCATTATTCCATTCTATTAACAATTCATATTAATGTCTACGACTATTTCTATGCGTCTCCCCTCAACAACTTCTTTACAAAATATGCTACTTGAAACAAGAGATAATAAAAAAGATGACGACGATTTTCCTAAGAATGAATTCTTTTTTTTGCAGAATACAAAACCCAAGAAAGAGGCGTATCTAAGGAATAATAAAAAGGAGTGGAAAGGAGTTTTTTGTGATAGTAAAATGAGCAGGAACAACGAACGGACTGTCATTTATTCCTTATCAAGTAGAACTAAATTTTTTAGAAAAACTATCTACCATACCTTTTTATTTCTATTTTTTACAACTATTACCACTTTAGCTATTATATCAAATAGCGATTGGAAAGTTATTCTTAATCAACAACATCAATTGTTCTCTTTAATTTCATTATTTGTTTTTCTAACTATTTATGGGATTATTATTACGCTGGAACAAATTAGATTTATGAAGGGTATTAATTATATTGCTGCTTTCTTATTGGTATGTTAATAGTTGGTTGTTGCTTTCCAAACTTCATATAAATATTTCTAGACTATATCACTAGGTTTCCTAATAGCTGTTGAATCATCCTGGTATACACCATCAACAAATATCAATTCAATATTTATTTCATGCATCGTAGCAGTTACCATCTCTTCAATAGCATTTACTGTTAAACGGGATCTTACGGTTCACATGAATAAACTCATTATATCGACTTTTATTTTCATGATAGCTGCCTGTTTACTGTTTATTCTTTCAAAAATCATTGATACCTCGATGTTAAGACATTTCTATTGCCTCGCAGGTTTCTTATTATCTTGTGCTTACATTGCTGTTGATACTCAGTCAATTTCAACTAAAGATCGTTACAATCAACTCGCTACAAATGAATATGTACTTGGGGGTGTTCAGATGTTCGTCGATTTTTCATATCTTTTTTATTACTGTATGGGTGTCATTGGTACAGGTACTTTTATTAATACGGAATAATTTATTATTTAATTGGCACTTTTTTATGAAGATTTAAAAGGTGTTTATGAAGTATAGAAAATATAAAATGTTTATAGTAGATTTCTTGTAAACAATTGTATAAAAATACATAATATCGTGATATAATAATTCTAGGAATACGTATTTATTTGCTCGAAAACAATGAATAAAGTCTTTAATTCCTTTTTTGCACTATTTTTTAAATATTTCTTCTACATTTGTTATTCAAAAACGAATATATGTACTCCTAAAACGACCACCAATGACGTCAAAATTTTATTGCATGTTTAATTACACAAAAGCCACATATTAGCTTGCTGTCATAATTATAATATTCATGACTTCACCACAAGAATTTCTTTATCGAAATAAAGATGAAAAAAATTCTAAATACCCACTTCTCAGTAGGGTAACATTTCTCAGGAAAACAATTTGCCATACTTTGATGTTTCTTGCTTTTACAGCAATTACCATATTTTTTATCACTAAAAATAATGAACTAGAAATTCTCTTTAATCAACAACATGAAATGTTTTCTATTATTTCTTTGACTATATTTTTTACTATCTATGTTGCTATAATTAAATCAGAGAAAATTAGATTCACAAGAGGCATTAATTATATTGCTGGATTCTTACTGGTATATTTTATAAAATACTTTATAATAAATTATAATTTTATAGGCTGCATCACTCGGATTTTTGATTGCTGTTGAGTCATCTTGGTACACACTTGAAATAAACGTCAATTCAATGTTCATTTCAATTATCGTATCAATTATCATATCAGCAATAGCTTGCAAAAGTGAGAAGGATTTCACAATTTACATGAAATCACTTATCATATTAACAATTATTTTTGCGATTGTGTCAATTCTTTCGTTTATCTTTTCCAAGGTTATGGATACTTCCAATCCAAGACATTTATGCTCTTTAGGAGGTTTCTTATTATCTTGTGCTTACATTGTTGTTGATACACAATCAATTTCAACAAAAGATCGTTGTAACCAACTTGCTACGAATGAATATGTACTTGGTGGTGTTCAAATGCTTGTTGATTTCTCCTACCTTTTCTATTATTGTATGGGTGTTCTTGGTACAGAAGTTTCTTTTGAAACAAAGTGATTTCTTTTTTCATGAATATAAATGACGAAAAAAGAACAACACCGAAATATTTAAAATAATTATTCTTGCAAAATTGCATTTATAAGTAGAAACGATAAAAATTACTTATTTTACCATTTAATACTGTTATTTCTTAAAATTCTCCGAAATTTTGCTATTTACAAAATGATTATTGATAAGAAGAGTCTCGTTCTTGAATGTCTTTCTATTGTAATGTAAATGCACAAATTTTCTACATAGGAGTACAGCCTCGTGGACTACAAAAGTTATCCCACATCCATTATGTTCTCTACAAGAGTACCTTATCAGTTAAACATTTTGAGTCTACTAATCTTAATTAAACCTTCAAATATCAATATAAAAGTGATTTATATTAAATGTTAATGACTCACGCCACCAATTGCTTTAAACATCTAACTCATAGCTAAACTTTCGTCAACATAAAAATTCAAGTTCCCCATTCTTGGAGAAGCGTCTATGAAGGTGTATTTTTAATAAGACATTCTTAACAGTCCTCCACAAAGTACTCCTATCTGGAAATACATATACACATTTTACAACAGAGCAAGTTTCAAGAACGACCTTGTAATTTCTGAGAAATTCCATTTAGGTTTCCTTCTAGGTTCGTCCTTCCAACTACTTGTTTTGTAATGGACCTTTAGACATTTTACAATTGTAGTAGTACCATGATTATCAGTTACCTTTTTGAATATGGAACCTAGATAAAGTGGATAGTTTTTTGTCATCCAATTTTGCTATTTACTCTTTTCTTATCATTTAAATTATTTGAATTTTATCGATTATGTCTGTTTTAAAATTTTTTTCCTACATGTGTCTTTGTGTAATTTTTAACATTCTTGTCACTATCATTGTTTTTTAATTCTATGTTCTGTGATTTCATACGTTCTTATCACTCTTTCCATGTTATGAAGTAGTTGGGATGGATATATTTTACCAAGAGTAGCGACGAAATTTCTTGAAAAATTAACACTCTATTTCAAAATTAAACTAGATTCTTTTTAGAATAATCTAAAATGTTTACTAATTGTGCTAGAACATCTGCCCCTCTCACAGCTGTTAGAATGTTTTGCAGCAAGCCAGGTTCCGGTGGATCTGGAAGTATTAGACAAGCCGGTGGTGCTTTTGCTGAAATGGGAAAAGCCAGAGAGGAGCAATACTTCCACAATTTAGTAAGTTATAGAGGTTACAACAAAAGCGTAATATTTACTTTTAGCAAAAAGAGCAACTTAAAAAAATGCATGATCACTTGAGACAAGAGATTGAAAATCACAAGAAACATGCCGAACAACACGAAGCTGCCATCAAGCGTCATGAAGAGAAATTAAAAGAACTTGAAGCTGCTGTTAAGGAATACAAAGAATAAATGCTCTTACGGCTTTTAGAAAAAAATAGAATAGTAGTTTTTGGTTTTATTATTTTTACATTGTTAATTCTTAAGATCTAACTGAGTAAAGTAATAAAAGTATTTATTAAATATCTTAGCTTTAAGTGAAAAATAAGATAACTAAATGTGTTTATCTAATCTAAATGTTGATACAATAACAGTGGTATTCAAAATAGATCAAAGAATACAACAGTGATTATGTACTAAATGAAAATGATAAATAGTCGTCTTTTTATCATTCGTAGATGCACGTTGTTTTTGCAAGTATTTTCATCGATTTTAAATCAGGGGAAAAATATCCTTTAACTGTGATTTTCTGGTTCTATCGTTTATTTTATACAATGACTATTAAGAATAGTGATGAACCTTGTTAAAAGTTATAATGTTAAAGTGATTTATAAGTGTTATTAGTTTGATTAAATAAAACTGTTAGATTGCAAGCTATATTTAGCGTTAATCATTATCATGAAAATTGCTGTTCAACAAATAGTACATTTTCTAATAATGTCCTTAACATACATGTTTTTTGCTTTTTGATTTGTTTATCAATTTTATTATATAATAACAAATTTATCGTTAGCAATGTCAAATATTGTTATTATTTTTTATGCACAGAATATCAGTTAATAGATTATATCATTTCTATAAGTTATAATTATAGTTAGAAAAAAATATATATAGATGTTTTTTTTATTTAACTAAATTAATTATTATTTGTAGTAATTTTTATACTCAACTTCGAAAGTAGTAGTATATAATAACTTTAGAAAGTATTGTTATCAAAGTGTTTTTTAGTAAATGATGCTTCTCCAAAAAGTTGGTAGAACAACTAGTCGTGTTATTAATTACAATATTCTAAGAATGTTACCTGGTAGTATTGGTTCTGGTCCTGGTTCAGGTTTAGGTCATGGCGGTGGAGCTGGAGGTTCCATTAGAGAAGGTGGAGGTGCATTTGGAAAGTTGGAAGCTGCTCGTGAAGCAGAATATTTCCATAAATTAGTATGTTGTTTACTTAATTTTTTTTACTTTTTTTTAACATTCGACATGTGACTTTTTAGAATAATGAACAATTGAAAAAAATGCGTGATCATTTAGTTAAAGAAATTGAAGCAGCTAAAGAACAGTCAAAGAAACATGAAGAAGCAATAAAACGTAATGAAGAGATGTTGAAAGCTTTAGAGGATCATTCAGAAAAATATCATGAATAAGAAAACGTTTTCATACACTTTTTTACTGTATCATTTAAAATAGTAAAATTTATTGAATAAATAAATGAAGTTACTAAACGTTTATGTAATATTGTAGATAATTAAAATGTTATTATATAATAATTAATTATTTATAGTACTATTTGTCATTTTACATAATTGTAGACGTATTTGGTTTATCATTATACACCGAGTTTGTAAAAGAAGAATTATTTAAGTTTACACGAACTATTTGATCTATTGTTGTGTCATCTGTTAATGATTTTATTTCATCACTGGGTATTGGTTCACGATATTTTTCTAGTTGTTTTGATGAAGTAAAAGTTTTAGCAATGAAAAAGAAACATCTTGGTAGAGTATCCATTAACGTTGGCGTTGAATGAGTAAGGAAGGGTTTCATATACATAGCATCAAAATTATACCATTTTCTCGGTACATATGACTTATCCCATGGATTTCTACCACTTAACATTCCATCATCGTACTCTTTTTCTTCTTTTTTTATTTCTTCACCATGTTTAATACCTAAGAAGTCAATCATAAAGGCTGTTAATGATCCATTAATAAGAACTGTTGATATAACAATTAATGATGTTGATGTACACATTATCTGCCTTGCTTCAGTTGAGGTGTTTCTTGAAGCAATGGCAAATGCCATAGCACCACGTAATCCAGAAAAAAATAACATATGTTGGTAAGACTTTGATATCTTTGGTGTTCTTTTAATATTAATAATACTTGAAACTGGATAAATGAATGCTGCTCTACCTAATAACATTGAGAGTGTTGAGCAAAGTGTAAAAATAAAGTTTGTTTTTAATCCCTTTTCAGCAAAAAATGATACTCCAATATAAAGAAAAATGAAGGATTCAGCCAAGAAACTAACTGTTGAGAAGAAGGTTTTTGTATTAACTTTAGATTCTTTGCTTAAATTATTAAATGTATAATGTGCTTGAGTTATTCCACAAAATAGGACCGATACAATTCCTGTTAATTCTACTGTTTCAGCAAGTAAAAATGAAAAATATGATAAAAGCATAAATATTGAAGTTTCAAATAGTGGATGATCATTAAGTTGTGTAAACTTTGTTATTAAAGCATTTATACATCCAATACCACATCCTAAGAAGCATGATCCAAAAAAGACAATAACAAATTCAGATAAACATCCACCAACATGGTACAATTCAAATGAATTGGTACCAGGTGAAAACTTTTCTATCGTGTTAGCTAATACAATTGCTACAGCATCATTAAGAGCTGATTCACCAAATACTAAGGCATAAATATCCGGCTCAACACCAAGCTCAGAAAAGATTGATAAAACTGTTATTGGATCTGTGGCCGAAAGGAGTGCTCCAAAAAAGAGTAAATCTTGAAGAGATATATTAATTTGACATAAAAAGCAAAATATTGACATTATATAACCAATGATAAATGTTGATACTGTTGTCCCAATAAAAACAAACGTTAAAATGGATCCAATATTACGAAAAAAATGATTCTAAAAAACAAATAAACATATATATAATAGGAAAAATTACCTTTTTTAAAGAATAACCAGCATTGAATATAATTGGTGGTAGTAATACATTAAAAAACATCTCCGGTGAAAACATAACTTTTAATTCAACTCTTCTTAAAGCTTCAGGTTGTGTATCACCAAAGAAACCTTCAACAATTTCATAATAAAAATTTAATGGTGTTGCATTTATTCTTTTAACGGGAAATCTTAAATAATCAGGTGGATTAGTTATATTTGTACCTTCATCTTTAGCTACAACATTCATAGTTGTTGTATCAACATGAAGTATTGGCCAGGAACGTAATACAAATCCAAATATCAATCCATATATTAAAATAAGTCCAGTTTCATGAACAAATCTAAATCGATGATACTTAAAAAACCATGCTGTTAGTACGGAAATAATCATAAGCGTAACAAAAAATAGCATTATTGTAGCATCGGCATGATGCGTTATTTGGGATCTTTTTTCAGCATAGTACTCTAAATCATTGGTGTTTTTTACTCCATAACTTTCATTTATTAGAGACATTAATAATAACAAACTAAATACAGATTTGCTCTTTACAATAATAGTTGATAAAGAGGAAAATGATGTTTTGAATTGATAAGCCATGCTTGGGTATGACTGTCTCTTTATCTTAACAGCATTTACACTCCCTGTGTTATAGAAAAAATTCTATACAAAAGATTGTGGTATATTACTTTATTGTACTATTTATTTATATCTGAAAAGGAATTATTAAAAACTTTTAAATGATTGTCAAACAACACATAAATTACAGAGTAAACATATTTCAAAAGTATACTTCATATTTGGTAGCAATACTATATTTTTTTTTTAAAAAATATATACATTAAAAGGAGTTATTAAATATGAAAAGTTAGGGGGTAAAAAATTCATATGATGAAATTTGGAAAAAAACAAGTATGACCAGGCTGTCAATAAAGGAGGAAAGGATGAAATAATCGATATATTAATAGTTTAAACATATAAACAAAAAAAAACATTTATTTATAGATGTAGTGAAGGAAATTTCTTTTAAAAAAAGTGAGCGTATTTCAATATTTTTCTTTATTCTATTTTATATATTGAAAATACATTATATGTGAATATAATTATTTTCCTATGAAATAAAATAAATTGTAAAGGAAAATAAAAAGGACTTGAAAAAGATTTTTTATATCAAATTTATTTTTAAATTTTAGAAAATTTAATTATAAAAAAACAAAGGAAAATGAAATATAAAATAAAGATAATTGTTTTTAAAATTTAAATAACATGTTTTTTTATAAATATTAAATGCTAATTTTTTAATGGTTATATATTTGTATTATTTTATTATAACGTAAATTTTTATTTTTTCGAGAAAATGAATTTTATATATGTTCAATGAGTATATATAACGATAAATTAAAGGTATAAAACAATACCAGTTTTACTGTTTAGTTTTATTATAAACTTTGTTTTACTTTTATCATCCTTCTTAACCAGGTAAATACGTTATAGGATATTTTTATTTTAAATAATTTATAAATAGCATAACGAGTAAATTTTATCCAATTTTGACATGTTCTTATACTATTTTATGTAATGTAGTTGGTTCACTATTATGTTGATAATTTTTCTAAGAATAACACTTTAGAATGACAAATTATTCAATTTTAAAGTACGAAAAAAAAGTTACTGTCAAAAAATGTTTTGAAGATAAAAAAATGGCTCCTGGTAGATTTTACTGGAAATTATCAACTACTTATTCAAGTAGAGGACTATATAACCATTCTTGAGATAGTAGCATTCACAATACGCGCTTTTTTGAATAAATATTACAAAATCAACAAAGTTAAATATTGATTATAAAGATAACTTTTTTCAAATCAAATAACATCCTTTTAAAGACACAAATCTTCAAAACCAACTACTTTTAAGAGATTTTGAAGAATAAAGTCGTAAAATCATAAATTTCAATGCTATTACTCTATTGAACATTTTTTATTTCATTTTTTGAACAAAAACTTCGATTTATTTTTATTTTTATGCTTTTTCTAATGTATTTTTATAAATAATAATAAATATAATGATAATGCGCATAAATAACTTTGTACTTTAAAGCATTAGTTTTTACATTTATTTTTGTTATATGTTTTAATCTTAAACGATGGTAAAAATATTATTTATAAAATTAAAAAATGATATTTAATATTAAAAGACAACTAACTAATAAATTGTACTAAAAATTATGTAAAAATTTGACATAATTCATATACCCTTCTCATTTATCAGATGAAGTAATACTTAATAAACTTAAATAATTCTAGTTGTCTATTAGTAAAAAAAATAATAAAAATTGAATGTTATATTTATACTCATAGCTCTTTTTATTTTTACTTTAATTTTTTTTGAATATTGTTCACTTTTTATTTAACTATGAATATTTTGTTTTAATATATTTTTTTTGTTACTTTTAAACAAAATATTATATAATAGTGATACGTGAATGTTGGTAGTTTTCATTTGATTGTCAAACATTTTTTTTGTAATCTAAGTATCATTATCTTTTTTTTACTAAATAAAAATTAAACAAATGAATCATCCACAAAAGTCATGTTACAATTTTTATTTTCTGTTTTTTATTTAAAATAAACATTTTACATTTAGCACATATTTTATTTACAAGGTCAACTATTATATCTTTTATTTTATTATCACTTTTAAATTCATTTTCCTTTCAAATAATATTATTCCATAATGTTAAGGAAGCTTCAATAATTAATCCTCATAATTATAAATAATTACATCACAAGAAAAACATAATTTCATTTATCTTATAATTTCTACCTTCGAGAAGAATTTATTTATTCTTTTAGATAATTCATAACTAAAAATTATTCACTTTATGTCTTAATGACTTGTAGTAATTATGAATTAATTACTCTACATATATGACCATACTTATCATTTAATAATATTTATCAAACTTACCCAGTACATTAATAAATTTTTATTTTATTTTACAGTGCCTGCCCAATGCATTGTAGACAGATTTTCTTGTGTAGATCTGCATAAGACGACTATCTTGTGCAGATCTGCGTAAGAAAAGGCCATCTTCTGCAGATCTGGGTAAGATAATGTTGTCTTTTGCAGATCTACACAAGACGTCTATCTTACACAGATCTGCACAAGATGGCCGTCTAATGAGAATAGTTATTTTTTAATTTTAAAAGTAAAAAATGCATACAATTGAGTAAAATTTGATTTTTAATGTAACAAAGCAAAAAAAATGTCTAATAGTATTCTTAGAGATTTATTTACCCAGCGCATAGTAGACTGATTATTTTGTGTAGATCTGCCTGAGATAAGACGGTCATCTTGTGCAGATCTGCCTGAGATAGGACTATCTTGTGCAGATCTGTCTAAGATAAAACTGTTTTTTGCAGATCTACACAAGATGGCTGTCTTTTGCAGATCTGTACAAGAGGTCTCTCTTTTGCAGATCTGCCACAAGATGACCGTCTTCTGAGAATAGTAATTTTTTAATTTTTAAAGTAGAAAAAGCACAAAATTGAATAAAATTTGTTTTTTTAAATTAACAAAGCAAAAAAAAAGTCTAATAGTACTTTAAGGAATATAACTAATTTTTTTTAACATTTAACGATATTAATGTTTGTGAGTGCTTAAAAAAAAACATTTGACATTAATTTTGTAAAATAAAACTGTTAAAAACACTAGTAAAAATTAGATTTTTACCATAAAAAATGTGGTACTTAAATTATAATAATAATAATTAACTTCTGAAGTCCAGTTAGGTAAGTGTATGTTTACTACTAGTTTGAGATGAGTTCTATTCCTCCCCTGAGTAGTTAGGTTTAAATGTCAATTGAGGTAAGATGACAGTGATAACAATATAGATTAGGTAGAATGGGAGGTTAAGATTGTAGGAATTAGGTGAAAAAGGATTGATAGAATGCTTGAAATGCCAGTTATTGTTTTAACTTTTATCATCTGTAAGATGGTCGTAAGATGGGCTATCTTGTGCAGATCTGCGGTCATCTTTTATATATCTTTATGTCTAGAACAGATACGTCTTGTGCAGATCTACACAAGATGACCCTATCTACAATGCATTGGGTGTGTAATTAATTAACTATTAGTACATCCAAACAAATTACGCTCCTAATTACATGAAATTTAATACATAAAAAATACTATTTTAATTGTCCTAATTATTAATTGATATTAAATTTTGATAACTATTACATATCAACTACTAACATCTATCTAAACAGTTTTAAAAATTTGAAAAAATTATGTTTTGCAACGATTCTATGTCTAAGAACGAAAAAAATCAAACAAACAGTGGGAACTCGTCGTCTGTTGACTTTTTAAATTTTAAAAATAATTCACCCAAGAAACCCGGAATTCTTTTTCGTCTTAAACGTCCAATGAATCTCGAATTGTGTAATGTTTTGGTTGAGGAAATTACAAATAAATTTTCTAATCTCTGTGACTCCAAAGAGAGAGCATTGAAGCTAAAAGATGAAGCTAATATCTATTTTGCAAGTAAGTTTTCTTTTTCCAACCCAATGGGATTTTTATTAAACTTACATTATTTTTGTAGAACAAAATTATGACATTGCCATAGAATTGTACAGTAAAGCTATTGAATCAGATGACACTAATGTTGTTTTTTATGGAAATAGAAGTTTTGCTTATCTTAAGAAAGAACATTACGGGCTTGCTCTTCAAGATGCTGATAAAGCAATTCAGCTAGACAAAAATTATGTTAAAGGATACTATCGCCGTGCTGCAACAAAAATGGCACTAGGAAAATATGAAGAAGCTTTAAAAGATCTCGGAACTGTCTTGAAGGTTAAATCTAATGACCAAGATGCTTTATCAAAGTATAATGAATGTAAAAAGATTATCAAACAAAGAGCTTTTGCGTTAGCCATTAGTACTGATCATGATAAGGTTGACATTGCTGATACTATTAATGTTGATCAATTAAGTAAGTTTTTAAACTTTATTATTCATATTAATTGTTTTTAGAAGTTGAAGATGACTACAGTGGTCCAAGATTTGATGATGAAATAACACTTGATTTTGTTAAAGAATTAATTGAAACATTTAAAGCAACAAAGAAACTTCACATCAAATATGCATACAAGATTCTTCTTAAAATTTATCGCTATTTTAAAGAGCTTCCATCACTTGTTGAGATAACAGTTCCAGACAAGCAGAAATTCACAATTTGTGGTGATGTTCATGGACAATTTTATGACTTGATGAATATTTTTGATATAAATGGGCTTCCGAGTGAAAAGAATCCATATCTTTTTAATGGTGACTTTGTTGATAGAGGATCATTCTCTGTAGAAACCATCTTTACGCTATTCTCTTTCAAATTACTCTATCCGAATCACTTCTTTATGTCTCGTGGTAATCATGAATGTGATTCAATGAATAAGATGTACGGTTTTGAAGGTGAAGTTAAAGCAAAATACAACACTAAGATGGCTGAATTTTTCACTGAAATATTTTGTACATTACCTTTATGTCATCTTATTAATAAGAAGATCTTTACGTGTCATGGTGGTTTGTTTAGAGACGATGGGGTTACATTGGATCAGATCAGGAATACAAAACGTTTCCGTCAACCACCAGAGGAAGGTATTATGTGTGATTTATTATGGTCTGATCCACAAGAAATAAACGGAAGATCACCATCCAAACGTGGTGTTGGATGTCAATTTGGGCCTGATGTTACAGAAGCTTTCCTTAAGAATAATGATCTCCTTTATGTGGTACGTTCTCATGAGGTAAAAGATCAAGGATATGAAACACATCATTCTGGAAAATGTTATACAATCTTCTCTGCACCTAATTATTGTGATACAATGGGTAATAAAGGAGCTTTTATTACAATTACCGGTGATTCATTATACCCACCCAGATTTACTACTTTTGATGCTGCCCCACATCCTGATGTTAAGGCAATGAAGTACGCTCAAAGTATGTTTGGATTTTTGTAGATCAATCAATTAATAGCTATTTTAATTATAAATATCTTTTATATAATAATCAGTTTGTTATTGTTAGCCTCTTCAGGGATTCATATACATTTCCCATATGTATATGTTTGTTTGATATTTTAAATATTTATAATAATTGTTAATAATTTAAGATAGGTGTTAAATTTTTAAAATATCTTTTATGTTTGGAAGATTTTTAATTTTTGTCACAATGTAGAAAGATTCCATGCAAATGTTTTTTTCAGTATAGCTAATATATGTATCTTTTATTGTTTTTTTTATTTTATGTGGTAATTAATATAAAAAATATTTCATTTGTTAAATATTAATTAAGTATGTTACATGAATTGGTTATGAATATTATCCAAGAAATATTGTACAACATATAGGAATCCTGGTGGGGAACATAATTCATCCTGCTTCATTAACTCTTTAACTTCATCAATTGTCAAGGAAACAGTTTCTATATACTCTCCTTCCTCTTCATTTCCACCACCTTTGTTGACAATCATATTATCAGTAACAATTGCGTAAAATAAATGTTGCTGGGATCCGGAAAAACCTATACCAGTTGTGAAACGTTTGAGGAATTTTATCTCTTCTAAAGGGACTTCATATCCACACTCTTCAAATATTTCTTCTTGAGCATGTTTTATAACAGAGACTCCTGGTTTATCAATAAGTCCAGCACACAGTTCTAAGGAATATCCCATATCAACAGGATATTTTGTAAAGTCTATCTCTTCAATAGCCTTTCCAAGATTCTCCTTTTGTCTTCTAACTGCTCCAAAAAATACAGCTAGAAAAATAGTAAATCTTAAAGAACATGAGTCAATATTACTTACATGCTCTAAATTGTTTTACAAAAAGCAATGTATTGTGATCTTTATTGAACAGTAATGTAGCAACGGAATCGTGTTCTGTAGCAACATCCCAAACAACTTTTCTTATCTTTTCATCCTTTTTCTAAAATAAATAAATTAGTGGTTAAATATGAATTTTACTTGCCAATTTAGCTTCAAACTTCATTCGAATAGGTGTAAGATATTTCGAATTAACTAAAGGTTCGAATTCTACATTTCTAATAAATGTATCCTCTCCCATAATTGATAGTAAAGTATAATATCAATAACAATATTCAATTTCTCTTTAATAATATCAATTTTTCTTGAATATCTAAATACATATTGGTTACTGAATGCTCTCTTATTGCAGAGTAAATGCACACATTTTCTATATGGGACTACTGCTGGGTGGCTCACAAAGGCTATCCCACGTCCAATATGTTCATATATTTCTCTACAATAGTACTTTATCAATTAATCATTTCAAATCTACTAATCCCAATTAAATCCTTAAATATCAAAACAAAAGTAACTACATAAAATGTCAATGATTCAAACCATCAATCGCTCCAAATACCTAACATATAGCTAAACATCCCCTAAGACAAAGATTCAATTTCCTTATCATTGAAATGACATATGTGAAGTTATATTATTAATGGGACAATTTTGGAGAGACAATTAGTACTACTCCTATATAAAATTGTGCATACATATTTTACCAGAAAGCAAATTTCAAGAGTCATCTCGTAATCACTTAACTTCAGGTATTCTTTTTGAGAAATGGATTCACTTTTTATAATTTTCAAGAATGAAAAAATTAAAAACAATAATTTTTTCTTCAAATTCTTTCTCAACAACTTCATTCTTAAATAGAACAAAGAAATTGGTACTTGGGATAGAAACTAGCTGTGATGATACAGCTGTAGCCATTGTAGATTCAGATAAGAATGTCCTTGGGAGGAGGAATTTTTCAAAGAAGGATTCTCAAATCAGATTAGGAGGTATTTCTCCTTCAGTTGTAGGGGAGTTACATAGAAAGTATATTGATAGAGCTGTCAATGAAAGTATGGATGAAGCTGGGATTAGATTTTATGATTTAGATGCTATTGCTGTAACGACTAGACCTGGAATTGTTGTTAGTTTAAAAGTTGGTGCTAATAAAGCTGTTAATTTATCACAGTAAGTCTATATTTCTTTTAAATTAATTCTTATGACCAGAAAATATCAATTGCCATTGATTCCAATACACCATATGAGAGCTCATGCATTATCAGGTGGATTGGATAAACATACAAACTTAAAATATCCTTTTTTGACACTTTTAATTTCTGGAGGACATGCTTTATTGGCTATAGTACATTCTCCAGTAGATTTTGAATTAATAGGACAATCAGAAGGTGGTTCACCAGGTGAATGTTTAGATAAAATTGGAAGAGCTATAGGTATATCAAGACTACCTCAATATAAAGAATATCATACAGGAGCCGCTATGGAGGAGATAGCATTCGAAGCAAAAAAAGTAGAAGACTACACAAAATACCAAGTAAGAATGCCATCAGTTAATGGTTGTAATTTTAATTTTTCAAATATAAAAAGTAGCTATTTAATGCTTTTACAGAAAGTACCAATTGATTCAATAGATTTAGTATCTATGTGTGCTTCAGTTCAATTTACAATAACAGCACACATCTGTTCAAAACTTCATTTAGCATTGGAAAAATTGTCTTCTGAAAAAAGTCATGTGAAACAGTTAGTTGTTTCCGGTGGTGTTGCAAGTAATCAATTTATCAAAGAATGCCTATCAAAGGTGTGTAAAGTACATTCAATCGACATCATTACGCCACCAAAAAAACTGTGTACTGATAATGGTGAAATGATAGGATGGGCTGGGTGTGAAATACTTAATTATTATGATACTTATGGAATCAGTTGCGCAAAAAGACAAATATTATATGATATTAAGGATTATATCTATGTTAAGGATAAAGAATTAATAGGAAATGATAGTAGTAATAATTGGGGTCCAATCAAATCTGATAAAAAAATTGTACTGACGTCTTTACTACCATTTTCAAAAGATTTGATATTAAAATAATAGGAAAAGAATTTGTAATTTATAAATTATTATGATAATTATTTAACCTAAATTAACTTATTAATTTTTTATCAAATTCATATTTGAGAATAAATATTATTCCAAGAGAGTTACATTTGCATCTATTTTGTTTACTTTTTTAAGCAAATCTTTATTTAATAAAAGTTTATCTATAACTTTTTATATGTTCTCCGGCTATATTTTTATTTTTTGTAATTAATTTTTTTATATTTTATCACTTACATAATATATTAGTTAATAATGGCTGAAAACAACACATCTTACAATGGTTCTGATTATTCTAGTAATGAAAATCCTTCAAATGTTTCAACGCCTCAACAAGGAAATGAATCTAAAGGAGTTATCCCGGATCAAATACGATTTTTGCCTATTGCGAATGTGACACGTGTTATGAAACGTGCTATACCACAACAAGGAAAACTTTCTAAAGAAGCTAGAGAGTGTGTTCAAGAATGTGTCTCTGAATTCATTAGTTTTATTGCTTCTGAAGCCAGTGATAAATGTGCTATGGAAAAAAGAAAAACTATTACTACTGAGGATATTCTATTTGCATTTAAACAATTAGGATTCGATAACTATTATGAATATTTAACTAGGTTTACAAAGAAATATCGTGCCGCACAATGGAGCGGTATTGGAAAATATCCATTAAAGAGTACTGATAGTAAAGATGAACAACAACCTACTAATAATCAACAAAGTGGTGAAAGGAATAAAAATCAAAATAATTCTCAAATGCAAAATATTCAATCCATGCCTAATCAACAACCTCAGCAACAAATTCATGCTCCAACGCATTTACAAGATCAGCAACAAATTGAAAATCAATCTACAAATGGAATTCAAGTACAGGGAGCGATAATTACTGAACCAATTGTCATTCCAAGTCAAAGCCAAATGTCATTGATGGTAGATAGCGATACCGGAGTTCATTACTTGGTTCATTATGGACCTGATGGAACAACATACGGAATTCCTGTTAATGTAGCTGTGTCAAGAGTACCACCAAATGAGATGATGGTTCCGGCACCTATTCAATCTCAACAACAAAACACATAGCTTTACCTGTAAAGTATTTTAATAAGTTAAATTTCTATATCTTATAGATATGTTTTAATAATCTCATTTAATCTTTTTTAGATAGTCTAATTAATCTCTTATTGTTTTTTTATTGCTTTTTTTATCATGTAACAACATTCACTTGCAAATAAATATTTTTAATAAAAAAAACTTTATTCTTTATTTCAATTCATGTAGGCAAGCGAAAATTAATTAAATTTCTATCATACAATAAATATTTGATACAACGTAGTGTTAAAAATAAACTTTTTAACAAAATACATCAATATAAAAAAATAAAACTTCTTCTAACTAAAAATATAATTGAATATGCTCATAAAAATATTGATATATATATATTCTTCTGTTTGATACTAAAAATCTCCAATACTTGTTATATTTTAAAGAGTTTCAATAACTTTTATCAAGTAAAAACTGTTTCTTGAGAAATGCTCCATTTTTATGTCCATTGTCAATCAATCAACGATAGTAAAAAAGTTATAAAAGATGAAAAGAAAGCACCGTTAGAAAGGAATTTATTTTGACAGTATATAGTAGAAAAAAAATTAAAAATTTCCTTTTAATATCGTACCACTACTAATTGTTGATGATGTCATTTGATTTATTGATGATGTACCATCAACTATCATACTTGTAGTTGTACTTGGGCATACGAAGGTTAAAATATAATCTGTTAACATTGATGGAACATTATTACTATCGTCCTCAATTGCTTTCATTATCTTTATTAATGCTTCTAATGTTGGTGTATCAATTATTTTCTTACTTTCATCATATGGAATCGTTGCTATTGCATATTGTGGCATCTGACTAATATCTATTCGAAGACCTTTTCGTTTCCTTTCATTATGATAGGCACGACGTCTATTTTGAATTGATAAAAGCAATGATATAAATGTATTTTTAACTTCTTTTTCAAATTCTAACTCATCTCTATGTGCTAAATTTTCAACCAATGATTCATTGTAAATTCTTATTAATTGTTCCATCTCAGATGCTAATGTTAAAAGTTTATTTATTGGTAATGATTCAAGATCTGAAAATAAATATTAATAATTGAAAGGGTTATTTCATAACATACTTTCTGTTGTTGACGTTATGACAGAAGCTTGTTTCATTTTAGAATCTACATCACTATGTGAATTAATAGAACTTCCTGTATAAGGTGATCTCATTGAACTATACATAGAATCAACAGATTCCATGGTTCTATCTGTTGTCATTGATGCTAATAAATCACAAGATTGAATCATTTCATCAATCTCTTCAATAACTTGATCCGCTGAAACTGGTAAAAGTTCATTAGGTAATGATAAATTTTGTGTAACTAATTGATGAAAATCTAATTGTTGGCGGATATCTTCTTCATCGTTTAAATCATATCCTTGGTCAGAATCCTCTGATTGCCTTGCAGATGAAGAGGATAATCCCAAAGCATCTAATTGATCTGCGCGTATTCGTGTTTTGTTAAAATCTAATGGTAAAATATTTCCATAGTTACCTGTTAATGTCCACCACACCTGGGATTCAGACATTACCTCCTCTTGAGTCCTTATTGGAACTGGAGCCATAGTAGTTGTGTTTTCATCCATGTCCTTAAGACATTTATTAACTTTTTGATCGAATGTTTCTACTAAACTTTGTAATGATGTAGAAAGATTGCCACTTTCACCAAAACCAAAATTATCTGTTGAGGTGTTGGATGAATTAGAACTGGTACATGAATTAGCATTTCCCTTACTGCTTTTTGTTTTGACAACAGGTGATGTGCAAAAATTACCATTCTCTATATTTGATGATTCATTTCCATTTAAAGGGGTGGACTTAGAATCAGGTTCAGGTGTCAATTCTTTTTCTGAATCATCTTCAACACAAGCTAAAGGCACATTTGGTACTTCAACATCCATATCTGTGGTATCAATACCTAAAACTGATGCAACTTCAATAACCATTTGTTTGATTTTTTTATTTTAATAGAAATATGTATAAATATTTAATGTAAAATCTAAAAAAATGAAAATATAAATAATAATAATGTAATTCATAAATAAAAAATATATATAATCAATATATTGTCAAAAATATAATTTTAAAAGGAAGTGATATATTAAAGTGTGTGAATTTGCTTGGCATTTTAAAATAAATATTTATCAAAATCCTTTTTTTATTTCCTATCACTTCAAGTGGTTTTTGAGGAACAATTGTGTTTATTTAAAAAGCAGTGCAAAAACTAATGATATAAACACTACAACACTAGTAATTAATATTTTTAATTAATATTAAAAATTCTTTTAACAGACAATAGAAATATATACTTTAAATGATAAGAAAGGTAAAAAATTATACTAAAATTTAAGAAGTTTACTTTAAAGTAAGCTTTAAAGAATTTCAGTTAAATTTTTTTAATTAAAATAAATATAGTTAAAAGTGAAATATATAAAGAAGAAAGATAAATACATAAAAATGATTATCACTTTAATAATCAGCTCGATAATAAATATATTCTAAAGAATCTTTGATTTTTAATTTTTTTCTTAAATAATTTTAAACTCAAAATTTTAAACCACATTTTATATCAATATTGGGTGATAGAAAGAAATAACTTAAAGATAAACTAGTTAATACAATTTTTACTTTAAAAAAATACGTACATATACGCTATCAAAAATATTAAACATAAAAAAATTTCTCCCAAATTATAAAATATAGGAGAAAAAAATATTAAATTACACTTTGGGAAATTAAAAATGTTGTTTGCCCTTCTTGACAAGATATCTATATTAAAAACATATACAACCATAAATTGGTTGAGACAAAAGTTTAACATTTTTTAATCATTTTTATGTTAACAAAATTGTTGCCATTATACAAGAATATATATATATATACATGTCTGCCTATATGACCATACATAATATCTAAAGAATATATATATAAAGCTTTATCAGTGAATAAAGCAAAAATTTTTGTTTAGAAATAAAAGAAAAAGTAATTGGTAATGGAAAAATACATTCAAAATAATATATATACTTGTAAAAGGGGTAAAGAGTTAAAACATTCAATAGAGAGAAATATATTTCTTCTTTTTTTAGTCACTTCCAAGTGATATAATAAGTTAATAAAACTTTGCTATAGAGTTGCGCACATCTCAAGATGATTCTTCAAAATTAACTATTTTTTTCTTTTCATCAACACAATGAATTGTTGTTTTTTACACTTTTATAACAATAAAATAGATAGAGCAAAAAAACGAATGACAATGACTATTATAATTTATGTTAGGATTTAACACAAAAGATTATAAATTAGGTGTTATTAATCATTATACAATCTTAAAGAAAAATGATACAATAACGTAATTTTTTTACTTTATAATATAATCAAAAGGATAACATCAAATTTTAATCGTTATTTTTTTAATAATAATAATCAATAGATAAAAGATTATACGTAAAAAAGAAAATATTGTTGTTTTCTTCCGTAAATGATTAAAAGCTTATTTAGTTTATAATTTTTTTATCATAAATATATATACATATGTGTATAGAATTTAAAAATAACCAAAAAGGCAATAGTATTAGGAAGAAAGAGTTATGGAAATGAGTGTTGGAAGTTAGGTTTTGTCTCATCAATAATGAAATTTAAATTTAATGGTAATTTATAAGAGTTGATGGGTATTTTTGAAAGTAGTTTATATTAGAAAAATGATTTTAAGTCAATTATTAAGGAAAAAGTATAAGTAGATAAATATTATTGGAAGAATTTTATAAACTCGAAGAGGTACTTTAAAATACATATAATCTTTCTTTCATTTTAATTTTGACATCTTTATACATCATGGAATATATTTAAAATGCTAATTAAAAAGAATATAACTTTTTTTTTTATTATAATATAAATTTTATATGTATTTTAGAAATAGGCTACATCAAATAGAATGGCAGGAGAATACTTCTGTTTTCATTCTCTGAACAGATGCATCTAAATGTATTAATCATAAAAGAAAGACAATTTGATGAATAAAAACATTCTTCAAAGGCGTAACATCAGCTGTCATAATCTATTGTAATTCCAAAAGATTTTATATGCATAAAGTTTTTGTAAATTTTTCATATCACAAAATGTTACTTCAATAAATAATCATTCATAATAAAGATATATTATATGTATCATTAGTTTTTATAAAAATAAAATATACTTATTTTTATAAAAATTATTATTTTAAAATACAAAATATGAATGATAACATTAAGCCCCAATATGCATATTGTCATTTTAGGTTTTTATAAAAATATATAACATAATAATTACAACGTTTGATACAATTTTTTATCCATTTAACAAAGGACTAATCACACAGATTAGTCATTTATCTATTATCAATTCAATATATTTCTTTTATCAACCATTTTAAAGTAACTAAAAGCAGATGGTTTAAGGATAATAAAATAACATTATATTCATTATATCTTCCTTTTACAATAATTGTATGGATATATATATATAGTTGAAATAAATAAAACAGAATAGTATATAAAAGATATAACTGTAATTTGAAATCAATTTAATACCTTTTATAATAATTTTAATAGCTCTTTTCAATACATCAAATTCATAATTTATCTTTTAGAAAACTCATTATAATTTTTTTCCATAATAATATGCTTAAAAAGTTTTTAAAACTAAAATAAGATGATAAATATATTAAAATATTGAATGAAAAATAATAAATAATATATTTTCTTTTGTATATTTAAAATTAAATTATTATATAAATATAAAAGAATTGAAATTGTAAAAGAAAAATTATGAGAATATTCTAAAATATACAATAAATTAACTCATTCTTAAATTATACATAGGGTATACTTTGAAATACAATAAATAATATTAAAAGAAAAAGCCATTGAGGGGGTCAGTTTATGGAGTAAAAATTGTCTAAATACTGCTATATATAATGTATATATAAGATATCAAGTTTTAAAATAGGACTTTTAAGTAAATGGTCATCTCTTACATAAGACAATAGTTAAGAAAATAGAAAAAAGATAGAAGCATCACATATGGTGATTGTCATTTGAGATAACAATATAACTAACTTTATATAGAATTTATATAGTTAAAAAATATAGAGAAACCAATTTTGTTTTAAACTTTAGAAAATACAGAATTTTAACATATAAAATTAGTACTCCCTCACTTTGTGATTATTTTTTGACTTCCAAGAATATTCTTTATATATATTTTATCATCTCTTATAATACTATAGTTGTAGAAATAAATTGGATGATTAATTTAGTTTTTCCTTGATATAATCATACTACAATTGGGAAAAAATTGTTTTGTCTTTAGGGAAATACATAGATTTATATTTTATTGTTAAATAGAACTATATATATTTTAGAAAATTGATAAAAAGAAAATTGTTGTTATTTAAAGTTTAATTTATTTAATATCACAAATTAGATAAAGATGATATTTATTTTAGGAAGTTGATTGTCTAAATATAAAGAAAATATATTTTTATGAAACGTTTAAATGTCCCAATATACCATTATTAGTGGTCATTTATAATTTGAAGACAAAATATAAGTAAATACTTTATATATTTACAGAATGGGAAGATAATAATGTTAATGAAAAACGATTATTTACTACCATGTTTCTTATTTTATTCATCTCTCTTTCTTTATTTATATTTACACAAAACATGAAGCGAATTTCAGGATACTAAAGTATAAATATCTATTTTAGGGTATTTATAACATAGTATGGGAAATAAACAAAATAATATTGACAATTTAGTGATAAGAAGAAAATGATAAAAGGGTCAAATTATAGGAAAAAAAGATATAAAATTTTATAGATATCTTATGTAAATTACTAAAATAACATTTTTTCTTATTTTTTTACAACTTTCATTTATACTTTTAAATGAACTTTAAGGTCATTAAAAAAGAAATTCAAATATAACATAATGTTAACCAATAAACATCAAAAAAATTGAAATATGAATCCCTAACAGACATCATATTTTAAGGGACAATTGAATTTTCCTTATAAAACATATCGGCAAAGTTATATGATGTTAAGAAATTAGCATTTTAAGATAAGAATATTATTAAAGGCAAAAAAAGCTTTATATAAAATAAAAAATAAAGATAAATTTAAAAAATCTATTCAATACACCAATAAAATAAATCTATTCCATTAAATAAAGATATTTGATATACCATCAAAATGCTAAAACATTTATCATAATAGAATGATCACATATCAAATAATAAACAAATTTTCTCTTTTCAATAATCAAAACACTTCAATAAAATGTATCACAAAAAGTTTAAACTTTCAGTTATATGTATAATAAAAATAAAATGAAAAAGAATATTTTACTCAATCTGTTATATAGTAAATAATATAAATTTTGAAAGTGTATTACATTATCTATTGTTAAAATTATTAAAAGAATACTAGAAAGAATTTTTTTACAACTATTACTATTGAGGTAAAATAATTTTTATTGAGTATACTGAATAACAGAATAATTAAATCTTCATGTTATTTACGAATCAATGATCTTGTTCAAAATAAATAAACTTTTTTATCATATTTCGTTGAGTTATTAGATAATGGCTGTCAATTATATTGTCTGTTTACATTATCCACTATTAAATGCCTTTTCATAAAGTTTTCAAGTTATATCTTAATTTCTTTATTATTAATATGTCCAATCCATTTTATTTTCCTCTATATCATTAAAACCTTAAGATACTCAGAAATAATGCACCTGATCAAAAAATATTTTCACTTTCTATTAAATACATTTCTTGTTAATGAAGTTGCATTCACAAATAGTCTTCATATCTTAAGACGATTAAATGTGGTGAAAAGTGTTATGAATGTTGAAAAAAAGTTTATTAATTAGTAAATATTGTTTTTTATAATAACAATGGATATTTTTTCTATCAACCCATTACTTAGAAGGCGTATAGAATATGCAAGTAATGGCAATAAAAGTTACGTATGGTTAAAGGAACCAAAAATTACTCTTCAGAATGGTTTTCCTCAGTAATTTTTATTTCTTTTATTATTATTTAATGATTACCTCTATTTAGCTGTGGACTTGTTGCTTTATTAATGATGAGAGACACATTAAACTTTCCTCCTATTGAAGTAACAAAAGATCTCCTTAATGTAGCAATTGACAAGGGATTTAGTAATAAAGGAGAAATATTTTCCGTTAGATGGTTATCAGAAATAGCAAAAATGTTTTGGAATGACTCAGCGATTTTTGATGTCTTAGATAAACTACCTAATGATAAAACATTAGTTGAAGAACTTTCTTCATCAGATATTGTATATCTTATACCATATGATTGTGGCAAAAATTTTGAACCCGTATTTCATAACGGTAATAATGCCCATTGGTCTCTTATAGTACGTTTAAAATAACTTAATTTATTAACTGTTATATAGACAGGCTTTGTTGTAGTTGAAAATTCAAATCAGGACGAGGAAAATGATGTAAACAGGACAATTAATTTTTTTACGTCAACCCAAACAATTAATATTCAAGATTCTTCATTATATGTCATTGGTTACCAAGGAAAAAGTAGGTAAGTTGACTTATGTTATTATAATGCAACATTGTCAACTTTTATTCACAGGCATCCGGGTGTTTGGAATTACAAAAGTTTAGTAGATTCTAATCTTCAATTATACACATGTCGTGACGATGGTAAGACTGAATTCAAGTTTGATATCAATGGAATGGAAGATTTGCGTGGGAAGTGTTTACGAGTTAAAAAAAGATAAATTATTTTTTATATATTAATTTTTACTTCCTTAAAAACATCAAGATAATTCCTAAAAATTAAATTATACTTATAAGTAACATCTCGTTAATTTTCAGCTCAAAAAAAGTGTTCCTTGATAAAATTATAAAAACAGAAAGAAAAATATTTTATTATTTGCTAAAAAATATGTTTTTTTAATAAATTTTAAGGTGTAGACAAAAATTACATATGTATTTTTTAATAGATGGGTGTCGTTATTTATGATACATTGCTTTGAGGGTAATCTTTTATTTAAAAAATCAGATTTATTATTAAAAAAATATCTATTCAAAAAGGAATAGTTAAAAGAAGGTAGGTAATAAAAATACTGTCATAGGATGTTTTGAAATTATTAAAATGTCGTTGTATGTGTCTAAAAAAATATTATTGGAAATTGGTAATGAAAAAAATTATTACATAAAAATATGGTTTTGTTGAAAATAAAGGTTTCTGACAGTATATATCATAAGATATACTTTGACGAGAAGATACTTCTCAATAGATTATGTTGAAGAATGATATCGCTACAATTATTGACAAGATAATTGAAAAGATGTTGAAGGCCGTTCTTGAGGATGGATTACAACCATCCCCATAACAGCAACATATCTCTTGAAGACCATTTGATGTACATTTTGGTGTAAATGTCTGATAACCATTTTCCTATAATTTAATTCAACAAAATTGGATTTAAATATTACAATAACTTACGGTACAATTGGTATATTGGCAATTTCTCGTAGCAATCTTAGAAGTCAAATCGACAGACTTTAAACATGAATATGCTGTTCCTAGACATTCTGTTGGTGATCCAGTAACTTTAAATGTATTATTCATTACTCCTTGGTGACATCTTAAAGACAAAGTTAAAGATCCAAGGAATGCAACGAATCCAACAGCAAAATATGAAATCAAGAACTTCATAATTTCTTTTAATTTTATTAATATTATTTTGTCTATAAATAATACAGTAATAAAAATGTCATTAGTATTTTCTCAATTAAAAATATTTATTCGTTGCAATATTTTCGAACAAAAATTCTAAATTTAGACATGAAATATTAAAAACAAAATATCTCTAAACTTTCGCTAACATTTAAAAAAAATCTACACATAAGGTATATAGTGTGTTTCTACTAGTGTCAATATGTATCTTTGCGTAATAAATTATGTTGAATAAAAAAATTATATTTTTTTATCAAAGGTAGCAACTATACGCAATTGTGTTAAAGAATTGGTAATGAGTATAAAACTGAACAAATAAGGGAACTTTGTATAATATTTAACACTAAAATTAAAAACCATAGCAACTATATTTACTAATAAATTTAATAAAATTTATTTTTATTATAAATACCAACTCGTTAGTGAGATAATTAACAGATTTTATATGTAACTTTAATAAGCATTGCTTTGTATATACTGTAACTTTCTATAAGGGTTTTTAACGGTCTAAAGATGTAGAACGATGCATACATACAAATGATGTAAGTATTATCAAAAGGAAGATATTTATAAATAAGCTTAAATTAAATGTCAAATATATATTAATATTTATTAATATTTTGTAGCCTTATATAGTTTACTTTTTTAAAATGATACAGAAACCATAATTAAACGATATTTTTATAAATCTTTCTATATTTTCCCTCATTATTATAATCAGACTTAAATACCTCTAAATGATTTATGATTCATAAAATGTTAACTTCCTTTAATGTAAACAATTTACTAATATCCTGTACTTCACATTAATTAATATCTGAAAAAGGATATTTTTATTTATTTTTAATAACTAATTAAAAATTTTTAATATGATATGAAAGAAAATGTAACATTATTAAGATTGACAAAAAATAAAAATATTAAAAAATATTAATGAGTTGAAAACTTAGACGATGCCACAAAAATATATAACTAAATGTTATAGAATAAATATTGAAAATAACAACATTCACAAATATTTTTTTCATGTTGTATTTTCTGATTTTTATAGCGTGTAAATGGATGGAAATTCATCACAAATTAAATAAGATTTACAGGATAAAATTTCCTATAAGTAAAGGTTTTTATGGTTAATAATTCACCTTAAAAAATGGCATTCTTAATAAAATAATAATGAAATGAGCTAGTAAGAAATATTATGTAGTTTAAAGTAATAAATTATAGGAGAAAAAATTTTTTTTATAAGATTTCTAATTGGAGTTGTTGTTTGAACAATTATGTCTGTTCTATAGAAAGACCTATTTAATTCAATTTCAAATACAGCTAAAATATTAAATGGTAGTAATTAACGGCAATTCAATTTGAATTTTATGGGACACTATTTTTAAATTTAATAAAAGGTGATTAAATTTTTAATATCAATTTTCTTTATATTATAGTCTTCATATTAACAGGTAACTTTTTATTATCAAATTTATTATTAGTATGTTTGATAACTTAAGAAATAATAGCGAAAAAAAGAATAATAATATTAACATCATGCAAAAATCTTACAATTATTACATATGTGTATTATTCTTTTCATATAAGAAATAAAAGTATCATAATATTTAAGATGATGCTATTTACAAGAATATTTATGAAAATACATTAAGATTTGAGAAGTAAATGAATAAGTACAGATATAAAAATTTGTACTTTTTTAAAAAGATTTATGTACTTGAAATTTTTAAAAGCTAAGAAATCGACTTTTATTTAAATTCTACTAAAAAACAAAAATCAATTAATCTTTCGTTTCATTATCTTTCAATAATAACTGACAGAAGAAATTATTGTTTTATCACTCAGAAGAATCAAATATATAAATCTCTTTATCAAAAACAACTAACAATTTTAAAAACATTCAAAAAAAATGATTTTAAATATGTTTTGACAAAGGGAAACAACTTTATCATAAAAATTTAATGAACAATTTGAATATCATTTTATGAAAAATGTAAAAATAAAGTACAGAAACCAAAATAGATGCTCTTTTATTCCTAACGAAAATGTTAGAATAATTTTTATCTACATAAATAAGAAAACATTTATCAACTTACATTACCACTAATATAATCAAATGTTTTGAAGCAAGAAAAAATCTTTTTTCCTAAATTATTTATAATATCTTCTCTTTCACATTTTTTTATCATTATTTTTATTCATCAATATATCAAATAAACATACATATTTTTCATAGGAAGGATGTTAAAACAGGAAAAATTTCTCTAGAAAACACATTCAATTAATCAAAAAAACTCTATAAGTTTTCTTTTTAATTTAGTTTAAAGAATAAATAATGATACTTTTTAATTATCTCCTAAGTACATACAAATATTTTAATATTTATCTTCATTCTATATTTTTATTCTGTTCTTCTAAAATTTCTAGGGAACTTTTGTTATCTTTAGTTCTTATGACAACTTATAATGTTGATATTTAATAAAGTAACTAAAATTAATTTTTTAGTCTTACAAAAATCACAAAAAGTTTCTTCTAATGATTTATAAGTATTATGTTAAATGTATGACGGCATTTGATGAAATTAAACAAACTGCATTTATAAATCAGATTCTTGAAGTTTTAAAAAATATGCTACTAAATATTTTACAACTAAATGTGTATTTTCGAATTTTCACAAATAACAAATCTAACAAAAAATATTATAACAATTTTCAAGGACAATCTTAACATGTTTATACAAATTTTTAAATTAAAAGGGAAAAAATTGTTGAGTATTTGCAGGAAGAAGTAGAACGTGGGATTACATACATAAAACATACAAAAATGCAGTTGACTCAGGTTTGATATGGTGTCCTCATTCTACTTTTCGGAACAGGTCTGTATAAATTCATCACTGTACAACTACAAAGAGCACGTAAACCCATACTGTGATATGAACTAACGTCTCTCGTGTTAAGATGGTAAATTTTGTTGCTTTACCACGAAAACAACCCTATCTCCGCCTTTATTTTCATCTACCCTTTTTTTATAATTCTTAATTTCTAAAATAATTAAAACAAATTAACTTCAATTTTCCATTCTTCTTTAGAAAATTTTCTTTCTTAAAAATTTCTTCATGTTACTATATATTTCATTGCTATTTTCAAGGAAATGTTTATCATTCATCAAAAGACATAATTGTTATTTATTTTTAACTATTTCTGTTTCTTATATTTCTCATACTTAATCAAAACAATCTTTGATTCTATTTTATTTATCTCACTAGAAACCTTTTCGTTGTACTAATATTTGTATTACAATCTTTTTAATAAGATAAGAAATTATAAATATGATGAATTTTATAGATAAATATGTTAAATGATATTTGTATTCAAAAAACCAACATCTTTATCTACCATCAATTACCATTAAACGATAAAATGCATAATAATTGAATCACACAACATGGAGTTTTTTTTTTTAAAAAATGTATTAAAATAAAAACGAAAGTTGAGAATTAGATTATATTCAATTATTAATACCAGATGTTTTTAAATGTCAATTTAAACTTTCGTTTTCCTATAACAAAAGCACTATTCATAATTCAAGAATTATAAAGGTGGCTTCTGAAACTTATACTATGGAATAGCATGTTTATGCATTCCATCCTATAAAACTATAAAGTGGATCTCCAATGGTGTTGCTTCAAAAATCCAACTATATACACATTTCCCCAGGAGCGAAAGATTGTGATCTTTGTTTTAGTGAAAATGTAACCCATAAATTTTAAATCTGAGGCAATTGATAACATAAAATTAACAATATACAACATATATTTCGATTAAATTAAATTAATAAGACGTTGAATGCTTAATTTAACAAATAAACAAATAATATTTAACTATTGTTCTGTGTGGAAAGTGATTGCACACATTTTACCATGGGACAATTCTCAAGAATCATTTAGTGGTATTCTCATGTAGAAAATGTATGTAGATACAATGTAATATGGAAATGTTTGAGCGCCACTTTGTATATATAAAACTAACATTAAACTACAAATAAAGAATCAACTAAAGCAGTGTGTTAGCTTGAGAATACAGCTAAAGATGTGTTGTTGTGAATCAGAAATTTTGTAAACAAAATACATTCATTCATTTTATTTTAATGCATACCTTTTCAATAGTTTTTAGTGTAGGCATCCACAATTTTTTCATTCAATATAATTATTTATTCTACCACGTTTAATTTATTCATCTTCTCCAATTTTTTGTTTCTTATAAACTTTTTACAGACTTTAAATATTATGATAAAACTATATATAAATATTTCAAATAATATAAAAAATCGTTAACCACGAAAAGTGTTGGAAGTTTGTTTAACAAAAGTTATATACACCACGCATATTTATTGATTCATTTTATTTCATATTTCTCAATGTCTTTCTAATTCTTATTATTCATCCAATGGACTATAAAATATCTATCTAAATAATACTTTTCCATTTCTATTTTTGGTTCATAGCACAAATACACATCTTACGGATTTACTATATAGAGAAATTATTTCTATTTTATTCTAGTAAAAATTATTTTTATTTACTTAAATGATATATATATTATACGTCATCGTCATTTTAAACACATAATATATAATCTACACAACATACACAGAAAATATTATATTTCTATTTATTTTTTATTTATTATTATAAACATGGAAGTATTTTTATTAATAAAACCCATTAGGGTTAATAACCAATTTTAAAATTATACCTGTTTTAAAAAAAATTTTTATTCCTATTATTGTTGCTACGTTACCAAATAATCTATTAAAAATATTTCAAATAGATGCCGTTATCATTCTATAGAGAGCCTCTAAACAACATAATTTCTAGAATTTATCAACTAAAATTTCTTTTTACATGAAGTATGGTGTTAAAAATTATCGTTATTAGAAATTTTCAAATAAAGAGTAACCATTGTATTCAAAAGTATTGTACGCATCTTTAAAATGGGAGATATATTTAATACTTCTACTTCTATATTTATAAATCAACATTACATTATAAGTACTACTAAGGCTAATCATTATTCGTGGTTAATGGTTTTCTAGACTGATTTGTTAATTTACACTATATGTTCATGTACTTTTCCATTCAAGGTTATTAAAACACACATAATTTTCTCCAACTTCATTTTTCTTTATCCAGAAATGGATGACCTTTAAAATTAAAAAAAACAACTGTCTACATCTACATACACTAAGTTGATTGTACAACTTAAACCGCCTTCTTCAAATATTCTACATTGAAGGTGGCATTCTACGCCCTATCATTTTCTTGTTATATATTGAATTCTTTTTGGAGTAGTGTACGTTTTAATACAATAAACTTAAATGCAAAGTATTTGTACATATATTGTAAGTTTTCTCAATTCATCCTTTTTTTTCATTATTAACAATCAGTTTGGAAAAGAACGATTCACATACACATATATTATTGAATAAAGAAAACACCAAAGTCTCCCTATATATTTTTCTATAAATAAACTAAATTATTATTTGATGATACGTATTTATTTACTTTCTACCATGTCATTCTATTTCTACGAAGTTTAGGATAAAACTATTAGTATTTTAATTAAATAACATCTCTAAAAATGTAGTTGTCATTTCTATTTCTATAATCCTATTATTATTATACTACCCTAATGTGACTTAAAAAATATGAAAATTAAAGTGATCATGTGAAAAAAGAAAAATTACTAAACTTGAAATATCTTTATTCTTGATACTAAAAAGACAATTCTTAATTACTAATTTACCTGTAATATTTCATGTGATTCTTCTTATACCTATAATCTATAATATTTGTATGAAGGTGGCACATATATACTTAATAATTGTATCTGCCGTAACTTTTATACCTCGTATTTAAGTATTATTGCCGTACTAAAAATTTTATTAAATTATCTCTAAACAAATACAGAAAAATAAAATCTATATTATTTTTTTATTTATTTTAACTATTTTCTCTCTGATGTTATTCATACATCACACATTAATAGAGAAATATTATAAGAGTTATTATAAGATATATTACTTCTAACTAGTATTATTTTCTAATTACAGACTTTTTGTATAACTGTTCTTGTTTAATAAAAAAATCCATCATAACAATAAATAATAGTAATGGGGAAATCAAGGAGATCTAGAAGTGATTCTTCCAGTTCTGGTACTGAAAGTGAAACTGGTAGTTTAAGTGACTCTGATTCTAATAACGAGGGAGAAATTACCGCTAGAAGTATATCTAAAAGGTAACTATATACATATATAATAATATTTCTATTAATTAATTTTTAAAGTCCACGCCCACAATCAACTGTCGTTGTAAAAAGAGACATAACCAACAGAAGTCGAAAAGACTCCAGGCAATATTTGTCAAAATTTTATAAGGAACGTTTTGGATCACATTCACCTGATGAATATGTTAATCTTCGCCTCTCTAACTTTGATATGAAATTATCCAAAGATGAGATTAGAAGGCATCTGGAGGAGGAGTTTAAAGAATTAGCTCCATTTGAAATTAAAGTAGTTCGTAATCCCGATGATGATCGTCGTCTGGCATATGTCAATTTTACAAAACGAGATTCAGCTAAATATGTAAGACAAAATATGATATCAAGTTTACAACATTACCTTGGAAAAAATCTTTTTGTTGACCCAGCAGGAGTTTTACGCGACCAGGAGGGTAAATATATTCCTGATCGTTACAATAGAGCACTCCAGGCTCAACACGAAAACAGATCACCCAACAGAAATGGAAGAAAAGATAATAGAAATGGAATGAATAGGCGTGTTGTAGGAAGCATGCCTACATTTAATTTGAAACAAGGTGATAGTGATGCAACTAGAACACTTTTTGTTGGTAATATGCCTGCAGATATATCTGAAAGTGAGATAAGAAAAACTTTTGAACAGTATGGTGTCATTGAAGATATTGATATTAAGAATCCTGCTGATACCAATGCTGCATATGCATTTGTTTTATTCCAAAAACTTCAATCAGCTATTGATGCTTTAAAAAATGAGCATGATAAGAGTATTAGACCAAATTCAAATAAAATTAAGATTGGTTATGGTAAAAGTCAGCCAAGTTCGCGTTTATGGATTGGTGGTCTGGGACCATGGGCATCTATTGATTTGTTACTAAAAGCATTTGAGAAATTTGGTATCGTTGAAGTTATTGATTACAAGGAAGGAGATGATATAGCTTACATCAAATTCGACTCACAAAGTGCAGCATTTGAAGCATTTAATAAGATGAAAGGGTATACATTTGATAGACCTGACACACATATTCTTGTTGATTATGCTAAGGAAGATACTAATCGCCTTAAAATTCACTCTCTTAAGAAGGATAAAGATCTACTACGTCATGATCGTCATCGTCGTAGCAGAGACCATTCTCGTTCCCGCAGTTCATCTAGGTCATCTCATAGAGGTCATACTAGTAGTACCAAAAGAGATACCAGAAAACGTGGCCATTCAATTTCTTCAGATAGTAGTTCAGAAATACCAGTACGAAAGAAGCACCATACAAAAAGTCCAACAGACAAAACAACAGCTGATTTACGCTTATCTTCATTAGAAGAGTTACAAAAGAAATTGGCAGCAACATGGATTGGTAAAGTTACAATTAAAAAACAAGAATACATGATAAAAGGTTATCGTATTGCTGGTGAAGAAAAGTTAGTTCAAACTGTTCTTAGAGATGAAATGGGTATACCACATTTGCTTAAAGTAACACAAAGATTACCCTTAAAAAACAGAGAAAATCTAACTGATAGATTTTTACATCAACCATATAATAGAATAGCTGTTATGATTGCTACAGAACATCCCAATACTGATTATCCATTGTATAAATTACGTGAGTATTTCCACGAAAAAGATGCTGCTGGATTGGTTACTGTTGATGAAACAGGTGGAATGGTATATGTAGTACCACCTTCAGAGGTTTCAGATGAAACATTAACTCATTTTGCCCCAGGCGTTACTTTTGTTCGTCCAGGAGTTAATTGTTTAATGATTGTCATTGGACAACAGGAAACTTTTACTGATGGTTTAAGAGAAGAATGAGGAAGATTGTGTAACTTTTTTTAACAAAAATATCTTTTGTTCTCAATTATGAAAATTAAAAAAAAAAGAAGCTATTCTCGTGAGATGAAGATGATATGTAAACAAAACCACAGATATTGTGATAATAAAACATCAGAACCTCGTTTTTAATATTTATTTCTTTTGATTATACTTTTAAATTTAATCTCTTTTATCAATTTTTAATCATACTAACTGTATTAACCGTCATCTTAATTAGTGTAAAATTTTACCTTTTGAATTTTAATAAAATTTTCCAACATCTATTTGTTTTATATTTGTTTTTGATAACACTTTCCTTAATAAGTACTTTGGGAATAAAGTTTTTTAATTCGTAAAATTAATTATACTGATAATAAGGGACGTGCCTAAGTGTTAACAATATACACAATTCTTCAGGAATACTTTCCACTTTGGGTAATTTGAGTAGAGTAATATCAACTCACCAACTTATTTTTCTTTTTTCCGTGAAAGATACAGTCAATTTTTGTACAGTAAGGAAATTATCAATTAATGAAAGTGGTTGATAGCTGGTAAAAGTGCTTTTATTTATGAATCTATCTAAAAGCCTAATTCTAATATACAGTTTTCATGAATGTTTTATGGATCTTCTGAATCAACTGAACTTATCTAATAATTTGATCTAATTACAACAAAAATGCTTTTAATCTACTTTCATTTTTCCTGAATATTCTGAGCCCACGCCCCCTCAAACTTTATCTTATTAGAGACACCTAATTCTCATAGTATTGGGGATGGACTCAAGCTATCATTTATAACTCTCTCAACTATGAAGTCTGTTCATTAGTAAAATTTTTAAAAAAAGTATTTTACGTAATTTGACGAAAAATATTCGTGCGTTGGTGGACTCGTACTAGGATTGATTTCTTTCTACTTTTTTCAGTATCCACACGCTACCGAGGAAATTTTCGCGCAAAAATAAAAATTACTCATATCAAATCTGTTTGTAGTTGGAAATTTTAATTAACTTCCGTCTTAATTAGCTAATGAAGCCTTTTAACAGTCAGTTTATTGTCTCTACATTTTTCAGAAAAAATTAGATTTATTAATTCTTGAATATTTTTACTTATTTTTATGCTTTTTTTGTATTTTTTTCTGTTCGTTTTTGAAAAAAAAGCTGAGAAGTTTTAAGGATTAATTTAAATTCTTTTTAGTTTAATGATAGAAAACAATTTTTATAGTTATTTTTGTTGACTAATAAATCGTTTTACCTACATTAAGATTTGTTATTATAATTTTCTAATAAAAATAATTATTCGGATATATGTTTTCATGATAAATAAGATTTCCAACAGAAAAATATTTTTTTACAAGTATTTTATATACGTTAACAGTAATCTTGTATGAATAATGAATAAACTTTATAGTAGCGTGCCTCCGTAAAAAAATTCTATATATTATTTAACAAAGTTGTTGATAAAATTTTTTTTCCGATTTTCTGATTCCTTTAAAAAATAAAAACTTGTTATTTACTATAAATATTTATTAATATTTTGGCTTATTATTAAATGAATGAGAAAAACTAATTGAATGTATATTTTAATTAATACTTTAATAAATATGTTTACGCAAACAACAAAGAAACAAATCGTGATAAAATATTTGATATATTCTAATTTTAAAAAAATTTTAGAGTTAAAAATGTAAACATCAATATATTTAAAGAAAACTTATCATTGTGAGTCATGTTTTAAATATTTCAATTTATGAAGTTTATTTATTTCCATAACTTTAAAATTATTTATTTAACAACAATATTTAATCAGATTCATAGAAATTATTGATAAATTTTATTATTATTTATCATGAAAATATTATATACAATATACATTATAATAAAAATGAGGTACAAAAAAAATTTGATAACTTTTTTGAATAATGTTTGATAGAGAATTGGTGTAATAATAATTTTATTTGAATCAATCATCGTGATTTGTAATGACATGGTATTTTCTGTGCATTTTCATTTTATTATAACCTATGAGTCATTTAAAATTCATTTAGGTGAGTCAAAAATATATGTGTAAGTTTTTAAATAAAAAGTTTATGGAAAATTATTAGTCTAATGATCACTCATCAAACCTTTTTCGTTCTTGTACTTCTTTACTTTATCATTCCTTCCAATAAACTTTAAAAAAAGGTAAATACTTAGTCATATATAAGATAAGAATTTTTTACCTTTAATTTTATATTTCCTTTTCACCATCCTATTTTATAATATTCCTAATGACGTTTCTTTACTCCTTTTTTTATCGCTTTTTCTCCATTACATTTTACTTATATTATCATGAAAATTTAATGCCTAAAAATAAGGACAAAATTTTAATTGTTCTACAAAATTTTTCTTTTATTCCAATTAGAGTTAATAATTAACTTGGATAAGTATCCTTGAAGAGCAATTTAAGATTTTAAGTTTTTTTCGTAAAACATACACGTTTTTACTGAAATAACTATGATCTTTTTTGTATAACCTTTTTTTACAATTAAAGATTAGTTCTTTATAGATAATTTTTCACAAAAATATTTTAAAGATAATTAATATCTGTGTGAAAATTTAAATATGATAATTAATTTACAAAAATGTTAATCTTTAGTTCTTTTTCTATTGTTATAATTTGTTCTAATTCTTAAAAAGTTTTTCTAATCTAACTAAAAAATTCATATAAGATTCAGGATTGTCATAATTTTTCATAATTTAAAAAATTCTTTTTCTTCTTTATATTTTATTTTTTTTTGTTAACCATTAAAATCTGATAGTATAATAACCATGTATGTTTATCAGCCATTTATTAAAAGTAAGAATAAGTTACTTTACCTACTTGAGAATATCTGAAGTCGCATTCCATAAAAAAAATAATTTTTTATCTAAAGTAAGTTGTTTATTATTTTTACTAAAAAAATTATTTTTTTTTAATATAAACGAAGAAGCTTAATGATTTTTTAATTACAGCTAATTTTATAAATTAATATTTTCACTTTTTATATATATAAATTGCGCAATAATGAACCCTACTATAGTGTTATTTGTATAGACATTATAACCTCTTTTTTAATAGGATTATTCTATTAAAATTTATGTTGAAGCTTAACCCTTCTCTTTACAAACATATTTAAGAGATTTAAAATATATATATTTTCTATTTTATTTTCTTCATATAAATATCCGAGAAGGGAGAGAAGAAAGAAGAATTCTTGTTCTTGATATATATAAATATACACCCATACAAAAGGAAAAAAATCTTTTCTCTATTATTTTGATTTTTAATATTAATAAAATATTATTATATTCGCTTAAATATTATCACTTTAATAATAAGTCTAGATTTTGTTATAAAACTTTCACTTTCATTTATATAATATATATATTTATTGTTAAAAATATTTATATTTAATTTATCTTTTTGTACTTTTTATTTCTCTACTTTTCACTTACTCAATAATACAAGAATGTACTTTAAAAGAGACTGTTTTGACGCATATATATAATATTTAATTGTATCGTCAAATAATACTTCATTTTTTTTATTTTTATTAGAAATAACTTGAATTTTTTCATTCACAATTTCCTCTATAAATGTAATTATCAATAGTTTTTTATTATTACAAACAAAAAACATTCTTGTTATTAAGAAATATTATATTAATTTATCTATATAACATTATGTATCTTTGTCATAGAAGCTTAAAACAGCAAATAATATTTTACATTGATGAAATATCAAAAATATTATCAAAAATATAATTCTGAACATTACATAATAAGAGATAAATTAAGTGTATTTACTTAAATATTAAAATATAAATGTATCTTTTCAGTGATTCATTGGAAATATAAATTTTTATACAATTAGTTAGAAATTTGATGTATTTACAAAATCACAGACATTTTCTTTTTCCCATACCTTATCATTGTCCATTTTGAACATATGTACATTTATCATTGAAAAATATTTCACTTTTATATTTGTAAATGTATAAATTCATATATATAAATATTTTCTCGTTTTTAGTTTATAAAATTTATACATATATTATTTTACATCAACAAAAATATAATAGATGCATATTGAAAATTAGAAAAAAACTTTTTACACTTTTTTTAAATTACTTTAACCTTTCTAATAATAGATTAACCTTTTTTATATATTATTTTATTATTTATCAAAAAAATAATAGTTAAATATTTTTCATTTAAAATAACAATATCATATGAGAAAAGTAAATCTTAAGTTGTCAATTAAATTGTATTCTTAAAAAAATATGTGTACTTTATATTTATCATAGATATCTGGTCCTATTATATTTTTAATTTAAATATTTATATTAATATTCTTTAGACCATAAAAAAAACTTACTCTTAAAACTTTAAAATAGATATAAATATACAAATTTTACTTCCTTAGAAATATACTTAACCTATCTCCAATATATTATATTTATGGAATGTTATTTGATAATTTTTCATACTATTAAATAATATATAAGATAAATGATTAATGTATTTAAAAGTTTTACACTTCTATCTATTTTAATATACTTTTTTTTTTCTGTAACCCCCTTTCAAGAAAGGGTCATTTTGACATCAACTTATTTTTTTTAAACTTCACTTAACTTTGATTTATTATCATCAATCTTACTAAGAAATTAATTTATCAAATATTTGACTAATTAATTTTTGAAGGTTTCTCTATCTTTATATTATAAAAATTTATTGGTATCTTTTTTGTTGATGTTATTTAAAAAAAAATGTATTATTTTAAATGTATAGTAAAATAATTAATTTATCCATAGAGATTTTTTATAAATTCATTTATTTCTTTAATAATTATTTTTCATACATGCTTTTTATCGTTATACTACTTTTAATTAATTTATTTAAATGATAAAAGATACCATTATTCAGTATCATTTACTTAAAAAAATTTATTTATATTTTACTATTTATTTTATATCTAAAAAAACAACAAGGAACTTGCTTACCCACATTTTCTTCCCATATTTTATCATTCAAATTTAAAATATGTATATATATTTTTATTGAGATTTTTATCATCTTCTCTTATCACAAATACAACATTTTCCAGTATATTTATTTATGTACAAATATTATTATAATAATGACTAAATATGTTTCATAATTTTTCTTGTGATAAGAACTTTTTATTACCCTACTTTCTTCATTCTTACACACGAATTCATCTATAGGGATGCTTTTTGTTTTTATATACGGTTCCTTAAAACAGAAAATTATTTATATATTAATAAATATTTAAACAAAAAACTTTTCAATTATCTCACTTTATCATTTGAAATGTATGTCATAAAAAAATTGACAAAAAAAGTTATTACGTCATCTACATAACAATAACATCTTTATTGAACAAACATTTCTTAAGAATTTCCCTCAACTCTAAACGCCAAAATTTGAGATAAAAGTCATAAAACATTTATAAAACTTTATCAAATATATATCATTTGGATATATTTTGTAAACATTACATATATATCTATTGAGAATTTAAAATGTAATAAGAATGATCTTCTAAAAGATTTTCTTGTCATTATTTAAAAAAACTAACAAAAGACATTTGAGAATGAGAAACAAGATGCTACAAAAAATGTAGTCTTTAGTAGTAATATTTCATTTTTTTCTAACACTCTCAAAAAACATTAAATATTATTTTTCATTGAAACATAATGTGTTTAGAGATTCAACTTTCCCTTATAATCTTTCAATACAAGCATTTTTCTCTTTATATCATTTGTTTAATAATAGTTATTCTTCACATTTTATCATATCAATCTCTTCTCCATTTAACTTTTTCAATTTGTTTATATTTTTTTCCATATTTGTAAAAAATATCTTTCTTTTATGAAATAACATAATGGTAAAGATCAATAATTATAATTTTTAATCAGATATTTATTAAAATTAATTAATAGAATTTAAATATATTTTTTTAGACTTAAAATAGAGTAAAAATAAAAGCCTATTGTTATATTAATATAATAAACTTATATAGATATCTATTTATGAATATATAGATTTACACATATATTCCTAATACCAAACTAATATGCCATACCAAACTACATGCCTTTTATAACATCAAACTATCAAAAACTATTTTTAAAGTACACAATAATACAACAAAGTAGTATTATATGGAACGAAGGTTAAAATATTTTTCTTCTACTTCTTTAATTCATTTTTTTAAAAATTTCCCCTCTTTTTTCTTCCCCCTGATTCTTTCCCCCTACATTAAAAATAATTTCTTTTACCTTTTAATATTATAAATCTGCTGCTAAAATTAATATTTTATTATATAATTCGAAATTATTACTTAAATGTAATATTAAAATGCCATTAAATAATTTAGAGACAGTGTATAAAGGTATAGATAAATATTGAAACGCATACATTCTAACTAAAACTTCTCCACTTTCATTTACAACACATATATTGCTTTTGCAAAATATGCCTCAAGAATAGTCTTTTTTAATTTTCTTTTCCTTTATACTATTTACAATAAATTTAAAAATATATATGTTTCTAAAATATTACATATATATACATATCAGTGAAATAATATATATTTTATTGTACTTTTTTTCTTCAATTTATTTTCGTTATTATATTAAATAATATTACAAATATGATATATTTTTAGATACTTTCTACATTTATCACCATATTTTAAATTTTTTAAATATTTCATTCTCTAACTATGTTTTATTTTGTTGTTATCACATCTTACTTTCCTTCCTTAATCCATTTTTTATATGATATAATTTTTTATCAAAAATATTTTTAATTTTTTACTTCAGTAATGTATTTATTTTTTAATTAGTATTTAATTTATATTATCAGTAAAACAAACTATATTTATTGTATTATACTTTTATTTACTTATCTTTAATCATATTATTTTATTTTTCATTTTAGTTAATTAAATTATTATAAAGGGAATGAAATGCTTTGGCAAAAGGAGGTATTTAAAAATTTAATATGGCATGTAATTATATTTATTATTTTTATCAATACAAAAGTTTACACTAAGCAATGTGTTATGCGTGGAACATGTGGAAAAAATGGTAAATTATACCAAAATTGTCCATACTCAGGACCACCTCTTCCTATTGATGAGGAGGATATTGAAAATGAAATCAAAGATATGTGTCCGCATCTTTTTGAAAGTAAGTTTGTTTAATTAAAAATATAAGCTTATATTTTGTAGATGGAAATAGAAATTTATGTTGTGATAAGGAGCAATTTCATATTCTTAAAAGCCAAATGACAGTACCATTTCAAATTCTTCAAAAATGTCCAAGTTGTTTTAGGAATTTTGCTAATCTCTGGTGCGACTTTGCTTGCTCACCTAATCAATATAATTATATTAATATCCTCAATCTTGAATCTTCAAATTTCTCTAAAACTAATAATTCTAAGTATATAACATCTGTAGAATATTTTGTTGATCAAAATTTTGCCAATACCCTTTTCGATTCATGTAAAAATGTTCGGGCACTAGGAACATATGCCTTAGACACATTATGTGGAAGGAAAACTGATGAATGTACTATTGAGAAGTGGTTTCAATTTATGGGAACATATAATCCCCATATAGGTGTTCCATTTACAATTAATTTTTTTATTGGTGGGAATCATACAAGAAATAATAACATAATTATACCTTCGAAAACTAAAGCATATCGTTGTAATGAATCCACTACCATTTTTGGCGATACATGTGCCTGTTCGGATTGCCCTTCAATCTGTAAAAATGAACCACCTTTTCCTAAATTGTCTGATGAATCATGTAAAATTGCTGCTATGGATTGTATTAAAGCTATGTCATTAACGGCTTTTGGTGCTCTCCTAGCAACTGGTATGTGTATGATGGTTCTTCAATATGTTTTAAAGAAAACAACAAATGATGGTAATGATATGAAGAATTTTAAAGCAACACCTATTACTTCATTACCATTTATTAAAGATACACATGGTGGTTATATTGAAAATTTAGGTTACTCTATTGAACAACTTCTTGAAGGAATAAGTTATCAAATTGGATTAATAGCAGCTCGTCGTCCATTAATGGTATTTTCATTTGGCTTTATTGTTGCATTAATATGTTCTAGTGGTCTTTTGATGGTTAGATTCACGACAGATCCCGTTGAATTATGGTCATATCCACATTCAAAAGCTAGACAACAAAAAGATTTTTTCGATTCTAATTTTGGGCCATTTCATAGAGTAGAACAGGTAATTATTTACCCAAAGAACCAAATGTTTTTTGTTCATTCCAATGTAACAACTGAAGTTGATGAAAGTTACTATGGACCGGCATTTGAGAAAGAATTCTTAAAGGAAGCATTTGAACTTCAATTAGATTTAATGAATTTAGTAGCAAATACTTCAAATGGAAAATTAGTAACATTAAATGATATATGCTTTAAACCAATGAAAGGAAAAACTTCTAAATGTGCAATAATGAGTATATTTAATTATTTCCAAAATAATATCTCTCATCTTGATATAGAAATAGATAATGATTTCGATTTTTACACAAAAGACTATCTTAATCATATTTTTAATTGCATTAGTAATCCATATACAATGGTATCGAGTGTTGGCTTAAGTTGTTTAGCTGATTTTGGTGGTCCCATTCAACCGTATGTTATTTTGGGTGATTTCAATTCCACAAATAATTATGAATCATCAAAAGGACTTGTAATAACATTTTTAGTTAAAAATAATATTAATGAAATTGATAATTTAAATGCTTTAGAATGGGAAAAAGAATATATTAAATTTTTAAAAGAATATAATAGCGAAAGAATCCATATATCATTTACAGCTGAAAGATCTATAGAAGATGAAATTGAGAGAGAATCAAAATCAGATGCATTTACAGTGTTGATATCATATATTTTTATGTTTTTATATGTTGCATTTACTTTAGGACAATATCAAGTATCAAATAATAATTTATTATATCTATTTGTTTCATCTAAACTTCTTCTCGGTGTTGCTGGTGTTCTTATTGTGGCATTATCAGTAACAGCTTCAATAGGAGTTTATGCATTTTATGGAATTCCCGCAACAATGATAATTCTTGAAGTCCAACCATTCCTTGTTTTAGCTGTTGGTGTTGATAATATTTTTATTTTTGTTCAAACATATCAAAGAATGACATCATTCCAGATGGAGGAACCGTTAGATATAAGAATAGCTAAAATTTCCGGTGAAGTTATACCATCAATGTTATTATCATCTCTATCCGAAGTTCTCTGTTTTTTCCTTGGTGCACTTTCACAAATGCCTGCTGTCCAAGTTTTTTCACTTTATGCTGCATTAGCTTTAATATTTGATTTTTTCCTCCAAGTTACATGTTTTCTAAGTTTATTTGTTATTGATATTAAGAGACAAGAAAGTGGTAGACCAGAAATATTTTGTTGTCAAAAACTTCCTGTTGAACCTGTCAATCCTGAGAGTTATATGTATTCTATATTTAACAAATATTATAGTCCATTCCTATTTTCTAAACCAGTTAGATGTGCTGTTATTGTTATTTTTTTCGGCTGGTTATGTAGCTCATTGGCATTTATCAATCAAATACAATTGGGACTAGATCAAAAAATGGCTGTGCCAGAAGATTCATATGTTTTAACACACTTTAAAAATACTGATAGATTTCTAAGTGTTGGTCCACCTGTATATTTTGTTATTAAAGGATATTATGATTATAGTAGAATTGATTTACAAAATAAATTGTGTTCCAGTGTTGGTTGTAAGTCTGATTCACTTGGTGGACAATTATCAAGAGCAGCTCTATGGAAAAATCGTAGTTATATAGCTGAACCTGTAATGAATTGGGTTGATGATTATATATCATGGTTAAAACCGAATGGCCAACCGACATGTTGTAGAAGATTCATAAATAATGGTACATTTTGTCCTGCATCTTTAAAAAATGACAATTGTCAAAGTTGTAATGTTGAATTTACTAATAATAGACCAAGAACAGACTTATTTTTTAATTATATTCATGATTTCTTATCAGACAACCCAACTTCTGAATGTCCATTAGGTGGGCATGCAGCATACTCATCGGCGTTGAGAACAACTAATTCTGGAAGAATATCAACTTCCTATTTCATGACATATCATACAGTTTTAAAGAAATCTGAAGATTTTATTAACGCTATGGCTGTAGCTAAACAAATTTCAACAAACTTAACAGATATGTTAAACAAAGATCTCGAAGCACATTGTCCAGTTGAAGTGTTTCCATACAGTGTATTTTATGTATTCTATGAAAATTACGAAACAATTGTATCCGATGCTATAATTCAAATAATATTTTCAATAACTGGAATTTTTGTTGTTGCTACATTATGCTTGGGAATTGATCCATGGTCTGGGATGATTATTGTTGTAACAATTGCATCAATATTGTTAAATTTAATAGGACTTATGTATTGGTGGAATATTGATTTCAATGCTATATCAGTTGTCAATTTAGTTATGAGTATGGGGATATCAGTTGAATTTTGTTCGCACATTGTTAGATCCTTTGCTTTAAGTTGCCAAAGAAGAAAATTAGATAGAGCTAAAGAAAGTTTAAGCGTTGTTGGAAGTAGTGTCTTAAGCGGTATTACATTAACTAAATTTGGTGGTATTCTTGTTCTAGCGTTTGCTCATAGTCAAATTTTTAAAGTTTTCTACTTTAGAATGTTCTTGGGTATTGTTATTATTGGAGCTGCTCATGGTTTAATATTTTTACCTGTTTTATTGAGTTTTGTTGGTATGTTTTTACTGGAATTTTCTAACATATTATTATTAATAATTATAGGCCCACCAGTGAACCGTAGGAGAGTTTTAGCCAAAATCAGTGATCACAATAATTCCTATATAAAAGATTTCACTAAATCAGGAAGAAGTAGAGAATTTTTGGCAGGTAAAAAATCAGCAATAGAACAAGACGATTCAGATAATGATGAGCAATACATTCAACAAGTTGCCTATAGTTGAAATTTGTGTTCACCAAAGAAAGATACATTATTAATAAATATCTATTTAATTGTTAACATCCGGGTTATTGCAATAATAATGGAAAAATAAATACTATGAGTAATGATAAGAAGAAGAAAATAATGAAACTTAAACTTACAATTATCGGGTAAAAAATTATCAATATTCTTTGACTTTTAAGTGTTGTGCTAAAGTGATTTTTTTTAATATATTAAATAATAAAAAATTTAATTTTTTTGATGCTTTTATTCTTAACAATTTTAAAATATACGTTATCGAACAAATTTTTAGAAGCCCAAAAATACATCTGAGGCTTCTGTTTAATTACAAGTATTTGGAACACCATTACTAAGTGGGTCAAAAGCATATTCATTTTAGTTGTAACTGATCGGTTTTGTCGCAATTTTCGTCCCTTTAACCTAGTCATCTTTAGTGGAGATTCGATTGTTCTGTTGATGAAGACCCATCTTGATCTGTTAAAAGATGTTTGTTGTGTAAGTCTATGTCCTGATTGAAATCCCCTTTTGCTAGTTCCTTCTTTTCTTCCAACTTCTTTTTTTCATACTCCTTTTCTGCTTTCTCTCTTACTGATTTAAGCTTTTCTACATATTTTTCCTGATCGATCTTTTTGATAGTCATCATTAAACTTCTGTATCTCGTCTTGGGTTATGTTCATATAAGAAATATGTGCTTTTACATTACCAAGCACTCCATCTTCATCGTCTGAGCACAAGAAATTCTTTTTACAAGAATCAACGAAATCACTAAGAATGGAATTCTAGATAACAAAATCATATCAAACCTTAAATTAAGATATTAAAATACAATTTTTCTTTTAAAATCATCTTTCTTTACAACATTTTTTAAATCAAAAACTAGAATTCCTACATTCTAATTTTCACTTAATTTTACATAAATAAGATATTTAAATTTTAGATATTCCATTCTAAAACAAATTAATTTTCAAGAAGTACAATGTAAAATTAGAATATTCAATAAAATAAAAACAATATGTAAAAACTAATTTTACTTTACAATACAACTATCTTTTAGTAAAAAAATATTATCCTATTCAGCTGGTTCGAATGTATAATTAACAATTGGATAGTTTCTAGCATCTTCAAATGGAAAAGCTCTGTAGAAATCGTAGGGATACTGCTTAGGCATAACTGGATTCCTCCATTTGAGGGTATTTGGATTACTATTAGTAAAAATATACCCAAAAACTGCCATTGGAATAAGAACACGAAGGAAGATCAAACAACCATTCCAGAACTTAAATTTTTCTTCCTCAAGTCCAGTGAATGTAAATCTGTCTCCACGATTTGTCATAAGATCCATTGATACTAGCTCACCCCAATTTCTACGATGTACCCTATCCGACCATGCTTCATATGGATCTTTGTGGTCAAAAGTAAAAACTCCTGCAGATGGGTAATCACCAGCATGACGTAATGCATCTGAAGGATTAATTGGTCTGTAAAAATAAATAGTAAATGACCTTATAATAAATTAAACATACTTGTAATCTTCTGGTCTGAGACCATACTTCATTGCTGCCATACGCCTTTCCTTATCATTTTCAGGATATGGACCTGGTTTATGATCACGAGGATACCAACCTTCAAATTTTAATGGTCCACGAGCTAAAAACAAAAGTATAACGATTTATAAAATAAGGGTGAGATAATTAAAATTACCATTAACTAGTGTACAATGCAAATTACGAATAGTAACTTTCGACAGCTGAGCCATTCCTAAAAAAACTTTATTATCATTACAATTAAAGGATTATGATAATTATAAATATCGAAATAATAGAAATCCTACAGAAAAAAGGCACGACTTTCAACAGGTAATCAAGACATCCAGCAAACACTATGGTTTAAACACGTTGTCCTGAAACGATTGTTGTTTCCAATTATTTTGAGCAAAGTCACTTTATTTGTAAAGTAACATCAAAATTTTACACGTAGTTTTTTTTATGTACTTGTAGTCACTTTATCAGAGGTTTGTCTAAGGTATTGTTTAATTAATCAAAAATATACGAAACCATAAATCGCGGCAACATAATTAAAATTATTTATTTATTTCTACATCGATAAAAAACAAACTTAAATAATTATATTTTAAATTATATTTATTTCTAAATCAATATGAGACTTAGTAGTCGTTCTTTTAAAGGCAAAATAAGTTTCTAGTTTATGTAAAATATCAAAGGTTATCGAGTGATTAGTGTTTGATTAATCAGAATTATTAAATTGTTTAGTATTTCATCATTCATTAGTTTAATTTCTTTTACTGTTTCTCTTAAAAAGAGAAAATCCTTTCTTTTTTATTCTTCCTTCCTCACTATCAATTTGAGAAATAGAACTGTTTATTGACTTTGGAGATGACTGAGAATTCTCCATCCATTCCACAAATTCGGATTCATTTGTCTTTGCCATATTACGTAGGGGGGCTTTGTTTGACAGTGTTGGAGATGATTGACCTGTTGAGAAGCGTGTTGTTGTTAAAGTCTTAGTTTCTGTAATTATTGACTTTTCATCTTCGTACTTATAATCTAAAAAAATCGGTAATTTTTAATATAATTTAATAGGAAACTTACGTTGAGTGAGTCTAGATTCATCAATTTTTCTTGGGGAAGAATCGTATTCAGTTTCTTCAATAATGGTCTTAGGAGGAGGTAGTATTATATGTTTACTACCTCTTTCATTTAGTTCCTCCTCTCTTCTTATACTGTCAACGACATTATCAAAACTTTCTAACTGATTTTTGGGAGCTAAACTAGCGTGGAATTGGATCTTATTTATCCACTCTTGCATTTGTGGAGCAAGATTAACAGAGAAGAGATATTCACTGCCATCTGTTGTTGTCAGTTTAAATACATTCTTTCTTTTTACGTACTCTGGATAGTATCTACATCTAGCTCCAAGTATATATACTGGAGGTGCTAATGCTGCATTTTCCATGTATGATTCTTCATCTTTAAAGAAACACAATAATTGTCCACATAATATCATGTAGTATGATTTCCATGAACGCAATGGTGCTTTCTTACCACCAGATTGGAGATCATGTTTACGTTCCACATAACCAAACATATCAATAGCTTTGATGTCAGATATATTGCGTATCTTGACAATACTTTGATTACGACGTGTTGAAAATCCTGGTGTTTTTGATGCACTTTTACGTGGTAGTGTTAATGGTCTTTCTGAGGCATTCTCTGTAAATATTAATTCTGTACTCTTTCTTAGTGCTTCAACATGCTCACCACTTGGGGCTTTTTTAATTGGAGCTGATGGTGGTAAAAGTTCGTGAGTTATTACATTATCTGATCCGATTGATGATTTATTTCTATTCCTTGGTAATGTTGCAGCAGCAATTTCATATGCTGGTTCATTACCAAAACCATTTCCACCAGAGGGGCTTCTTTTAACAATACTAACTTCTTGGGTTCTTCTTCTTTCTCTGTCTGCTCTTTTACCCTTCAAGATATCTTTCTTTTCCATTATCTTTATAGCTTGTGTATCTCTCCTATTTTCTTGTGTATCACTTCTACTCATTATTATTTGATTTTCTCTATCCTTCATTTGTGAGTAGTTTTTCTCCAACATTGTTAACCTTTTGATACTTTCAACTTTTTCTTCCTGACTACCAAGAGTAACTAGGAAATCATCGAAGTCTCTTATCAATTTCTCAGCACCCTCAACTGATGAAACGGTACACCATTCATCTGTTAGTTGATTTTGTCTTTCATTAAGCCATTTCTCAATCATATCAGCTTCATGCAACCATTGTCTAAGATCCATGTTCTGAGCATAGAAATCAGCATGATTCTTCCATACTTTAATTAACCTTTCAAAGACCTCCTCTAAGTAGTTAATTTTTTCACTTATTTCATTTGATAATACATGATTTTGAGAGATTAATTTTTGGCCATCAGATATAAATTTATTCTTAGCTACTGTTCTTGTCTCAATTTCTTGTTTGTATTCTTTATGCCTTCCGTTTAATGCTTCACAACCAGGTACATCTCTTGGAAGGACCTCTGAAACAATCTGACTTTGCATTCCTTTAGCGAAAGCCAAGAGATCACGATATTCTTGGAAGTATGCTTGGTGGTTTTCTGTCTCAGATAATTTTAAGTAGTATTTTTGAGCATCTTCTTTAATATCATTTAATTGCATTACCATATCATCAATTCTAACACTAATATGTTCTTGTGTTGCTGGGTAGTCTTTTTGAAGTTTATTGGCATTCTTACATAATTCGTCAACTTTTTTCTCAACAGCTCCAAGTCCATTAACAAATACATTATGTTTCTGGTATAACATTTTAATGCTTTCTAGATCTATATTTGTCAAGTCTTCTTGTTCCATGGCAGCCATCATAGCTTCCTTCTCCTGAAGCCATGACATAGTTTGGTCAGCTGTTTGGTCAAATTCGTGAACCAATTTAGCTCCATTTAATGCTTGTTGTCTTTCATTTGCAAGATCATTGACATGAGACCATAAATAAGTTAATTCAGTTCCTTTAGCTTTTATGGATGGAGCAAATGGGTGGGAGGAACGTAGTAATTCGTCGTGTGTTCTTTGGAGACTAGAAACTTTCTCTCCAGAAGAAGATAATTCTTTAATGACTTGTTCAAACTTCTCAATTAACTCTTGGCATTCCTCAAGGTCATTACCATAGTCCTCTGATGCTGCCATACGTTCACGCTCAGAAAGCCACAATGAAAGATTATCAACATTATTGACAAAGTTATAGTAATTGTAAGCGTTTATTAATTGTTGACGCCTCTCCCCACAACTTACTTTGATATCGGAGTATAGTTGATTCAAATTAGACTGTTTAGATTGAATTTTATCTGAATCAAAATGATCCTTATTAATTAGATCATTTGAAACTTTTTCAAGTCTTCTAATTTCATCCTCAAAACTTTTGACTTCTTTCTCTAGAGCTGTTAATCTTCTTAAATGACTATCAGCAGATGCTTGATCAGATCCAGTCTCATTATTTGTAGCAAGGGACATTCTATCTCTTATCCATTGTTCAGCTTCACATGCTTCTCCATAATATTGTTGTGAAAGGAGTGATTCACTTAATTTTTGTTGCCTACTCTTTAGAAGATCATTAAGATATGCAAAACTTCTATTCATTTTATCCAATTTTTCTGTTATTTCATTTGTGGCAAAATGATTACCCTTAATCATCTTGAAAGCTGCACTTTGAATTTCGTTTAATGCACTCTCTCTAGCAACAACTTCTTGTTGAAGTATTTGGTGTTTTTTACTCAAACTTTGTGCTGCTTGTAATGAATCACCATAATCATTGGAGGATAGTTTTGGAACCATTTCATTTATCCAATCAATTTCATCATTAGCCTGACTTACCCATGAATAGTAAATATAGGCATCTTCGAGATTTTCTTTTCTTATTTGACATGGTTCTGCGAGTGCATTATACCTATTTTTTACCTGATCAGCAAGAATCATAAGATTATCGATATTTTCAGTATCCTTTTTCTCTAGCTATAAGACAATTCTTAACATGTCTCATTAACAATGTCTTTTCTGGCAATTATTTCAGTCTGAAGAGTTCCATGTTTCTTTATTAATGCCTCAACAGATATGACATCTTTACCATGATCAGTCAGATGAGAGATCAATTTCAATTTGATCCATCCATTTATCCAATTGTCCGAGTTTTCTTTGAAGTTGACAAACTTCATAACTCTCCTTCAACAATTTCAATGTATTAGCACTTTTAGCTTTCAATTCAGACCACCCTTCACCAACTTCATCAAGTTGTGCTCTAATTAATTCGCTTTCAGAATGGCCATTTCTTATCAATTTTGTACCCTCATCAATTATAACTTGTAATCTACCTTCATTAGCGCTAATCTCAGAATCAAAATCAGTGTGTTTTTGTAGTTTTGTCCTTAAATTAGTTGCATCGATGAATGTGTCATCATATGCCAATTGAAGTTTTGCATTCATCCATGTAATAAATTCTTTGTTTGTCTTCAAGAAATCATGTAGTGCCCGAGAATCAAGAAGTTTACTCCTTCTATCATCTATAGAAGCATTTAGAGCTTCATATCTCTCAAGGACTTCATTGTACTTAGCAAATACTTTTTCTGTTTCAACATCACTTGTATTCAGTTGCTCTAATGAATCCGCCTTATCTTTCAAATGTTGTATCTTATCTGATTGCTGGTGGAGGACTGAAACAAAATTGTCATGCTTCTTCAATAAGGCATTAACAGCTTCTAGTGAATCTCCATAATCTTTCTGGGAAACGATAGGCTTCTTTAGCAGCTAACCAACTTTCTGTCAACAAAACCATTTCATAGAATTGTTGGATTTCTAAATATTTCTTTATTTGTTGATTTTCATTTTCCCAACACTGTCTTAGTTGATGCTCGACATTTTGTAGTCTTCGTTGAGTTCTTTGGATCTCGCTTTTATGTTGTGGTTGTTCACTGACAATAGTTTGTCCGTACTCTCTTAATACCTTCAATTCAGTTTGCCTATTCTCAATTTCAGCCCACTTTTCTTTATGGCTATCCATTAAAGCAGCAGCGTCAGCTACACTCTTAGGCGTAGCATATGAAGTGATTTTCGTTCTCATTTGATTACTCCATTGTTCAGCTTTTTTGACATCATCAAAGTACTTATGTAGATCCGAAGATTGTTGTAGGATTAACCTTCTACTATGAGCAGCTTCAGCCAATTTTTCCCATGAAACTTCCAATTTTCTTAATGATGTTATGATAGAATCTTTTAATGGAGCATCTTTTCCAAGAAGAACTTCAGCATCAACGTCATGAGCTTTTAATTTAGCATGAATAGCAGTCATATCTCTTTCAATGGCATCTTGTTTACGAATGAGAGCAGAAACTGATGACAAATCTTTTCCAGCATCTTCACTTTGAAGTAAATTATACTTTTCGTGGATTCTTTCATCGGTATCATCGACATCCCTATTGAATTGATGGACCTCCTTTGCAGCAAGAAGATTTTTGTGGTACCTATCAATTCTTCCTTTCAAACTTCTCCATGCTTCAGTTAATTCATTCAACTTCCTTTCAACATCATACTGATCATTATTACCTTGCCTCAAAAGTTTATCTCCAAGCTGGTGAATGTTTTGGACTGTTGAATCATCTACACTAACATCAGCACGTGTACCAACAAGTTTATCAAGTAACAATGAGCAGTGTTCAAGATCTCTTCCCATATCATTAGCTGTTAGCATTAGCTCCTTATCATTAATCCATTTCAAGACTCTCTCAACAAGTTGATTAAAATTAAGAAGATCTCGAGCTTCCTCAAGTGCAGGCACTTCTTTCTCGAGATGTTATTATAAGATCATGCCATTGTTTATTCATACATTTTCCTTGTTCTAAGATTTCTTCTTTAATTTTTGTCAATTGAGTGCTTTTAAGTTCATTAAGCTTCACGTTAATTTCACTAACTTTATCTTGGTTACTATTTATTTCAGCTTCAATAGCCTGGTGTTTCTTAAGAAGCTTCATTTTCTCTTCCAAACTTAGTGACTTTTCTTGTTCCTCCTTTTCAAAATCAATCTTTCTCTGTTTTTCATCAATCCATGAACGCATGTCCATTATAGAACTTTCGAGTTTAGGCCAAATTTAGTGCTGATACAAGATTATTCTCCTGAATCTCAACTTGATTGTTAAGTCCAAGTAAATTATTTCTAACTTCCTTATCCCATTTAGTGATATTAGATGTTTCCATATGGCCCTCAGCTATCAATTTAGCTGCAGTAGCGCCAAGATCATCTACACGTTTTTCAATGCTAATTAGTGCCTTCTTTTGAGTTTCAAGTTTTTTAAGTTGTGTTTCAACATCAGTTACATTAAGTGAGACAGTAGAGAATCCTTTAATAGTATTTTCCTTAGATTTAATTGCAGATATAATTTGTTTAGCTTCTCTTTGGAAACCATGGAATTGTACTACTTGATACAACCATTGATTTCTTAATCCCCATTCTTTGATTAATTTCTTTAGTGAATTCTTTAAATGGTAGATTTTTTCTTCAATTTCATTACTAGCGTAATGATTTCTATCAATCATCTCTCTTCCCATAGAAATAACTTGGTCGAAATCACTTTCTCTACCATCAATTTCAGCTTTTAATCTTTCATGTTCCGTTAGTATCCATTCAGCAACTTGAAGATCTTTGATACTTTGTTCTGCCATCATTTCTTGAATAGTCATATCACACCAAGCCACTAAATCTCTTGCTTCAGCAGAGAATCTTTGTAAGTCATATGCTGCAAGTAATTTACTTCTCCTACTTACAACAGCATCTCTTAAATCATTCCATGAACCAGCTAGTAAAGCATTCTTCTCTTCAATAGCCTTTCCTGTTTCCTCTGGATATTCTGGGATAAGAGAGGCTCCGTAAGAGATAATATCTTGTACAGAAGACTCCATTGAACCAACCTTCATGTTGGAAAACTTCATGATCAGTTTTCAATTTAATTGTTTGCTTCAAATCTCTGCCTAAGTCACTAGACATACTATTTTTCTTCTCCTCCAATCTTTGTAGCATCTCTTCAACATCACTATTAAACTTATGAAGATTTTCAAAACTGTTTAACTTAATTTCACGAGCATGAATATAATCTAGCAACAATTTCCATGCTGATCTCAGGTCTTCTTGTCTTTTCAAAACAAATGGAGTATAATTTGGATTATTCTCCGTTAATGGAGCTACGGCATTTTCACATTGAACAAATCTTTGACTACCAACTTGAACATTCTGTACAAATTCATCAAACTTATTTTTCAAATCTGTTGAATGCTCATAATCTCTTCCATAATCAGATGATGTGGCAATCTTTAGTTGCTCATTAATCCATTCCTCTAATTCTTCACTTTCATGTTTGTAATTTTGGAAAGCCAAGTAGTTATTTACTTCACTTTTTTTAGCATTGATAAGATTCTTTAGTCTTTCAAAATCTTCTCTTATCTTCATTTCTTTGCCTTGGAAAATTCTAACATCTTCAGGTCGGGATTGTTTACATAATTGTTTATTTTTTTCAGATAATCTTTCAAGCAATCCTTTGTATATAATCATATCATTTTCAAGGGACTTTAGACGAGCTGAAAATTTCTGAGCACCAATTTCATCAATATCCTCTAATTTAGTATGTTCTATTATGAGACATTTCTCAACTATCCATGCTTCAATCTCACCAACATCGAACAAAAATCTTTCTTTCTGTAATGAGTATTCTAGGATATCCTTTCTTTCATTAACAACAGATCTAAGGTGATTCCATTCATTACTTAACTGATCAGATTTCATTCTAATTTCTCCGCTTGACTTATGACCTTCTTTTATTAGATCATTTGCTGTCTTAACAATATCAGTAATATTCTTCTGATGAGCATCAACCTCAGCTTCCAATTGATCATGTTTTTTAAGAAGATTAGATGCTTCTGTTAAACTATTACCTATTGGTGCAGATTTAACTATTTGAATTTCTCTCTAATCCATTGTAGCTCAAGATCGGCATCAAAGTTAAGTTGGTGTAATTTTAGTGATTCATTTAAAGCTATCTTTCTGTTCTTGACAGGCTCCGCTATACCATTAAATTTAATTATCAAATTATTGATATTATTTAAGATGTTATCACTATCATAATGACCTTCATTGACCATTTCTTGACCTTTCTTACCAATCTCCTGCACTTTACTTTCAATATACAATATCTCTGTATCAAGTGTTACTTGTTTAGTGATTAATTTTTTAACACTAGTTAAATCACAGCCATAGTCTTTTGATTTCAATGCTAGAAGTGTCTCATCAAGTCTGTCATTGACGTCTTTAAGTTGAGCTTCTAATACCTTCTTGCCATCAGCTTGTTGGAGTTGCATTCCTTTGACATCAGCCATTGATGATAAAACTTGCCATTGTGAATTAAGATTATCAAGAATCTTTCTAATTGATTTTGATTCTGAATGATTTTGACTAATCAATTTTTCACCTTCACTATTAATGTTCTGAAGTCTTGTATAGTTAGATTTTAATTCACCAGCAAACTTTTCAGTGTCTTTGTAAGTGTCTTCTCAAAGCGCTTGGATCAGATAAATCTTCCTCGCCAAGAATTCCCTTTTTATCAACCATCCAACAGTTTAATTCAAAGGCATCTCTTCGTAATGCTTGGTAACTTAAAGCTTGATGTAGTTGAGCGTTTCTTTGAGAAGCAAGTTTATAAATATCATCTCTTCTCTCAAGAACCTGGTTTCTTCTTTCAGTCAATAATTTCACTTTCTGGATGTTTATTCTTTATCAACAAATCAGCATTATGAGAAAATGTCTTTATTCTATCTTCTTGAGCAAATAGTTTACTCTCAAAGTCTTTATGTCTTTTTATTAAATTTTCTACAGCCTCAACTGAATCTCCTAGATCTTTTATGTTCAAAAACGCCTCATGGCCTTTTGTTACAGCATCAATTCTATCAGCTTCAAGCATAAATAATCTGAAGTCCATCAATTTTTCAATGTTATACTTTTTAGTATCCCACAATTTTTTAACTTTCCATAACCATTCTCAAGTTCATTACATTTTCTTGTAACTTCATCTAAAGAAGGATTTTGTTCTAGAAGTCTCATACCAAGTTCTCTTAAGTAATCAAATTCATACTCTTTCGTATCTATTTCTGTACCAAGATCATTATGTCTTTTTAGTAAATCTTCAGGTGAACTATTTCCACTGATATCTTCCATCAATGTATCCATAGTCTTCTCTAACCATGCACTAAGTTTTTTAGAATCCATATCAAATATTTGTTGTTCCTGTCCCTGTTTAGCAAGATTTATCTTCTCCTCAGCATATCTTAACAATTTAGAATGAAGACCTGATAGTTCTTTAAGTTGTTTATCAACCATACTAGCATACTTCGGATGTTGTCCTTTTATCTCTTCACCAAAATGTTTCAATATTGACATTTGTTTCTTTAATGGTGCTAAATCTCTTTCAAGGTTCTGATATCGTCTTTGAATTAATCTCAAACTATCGATATCATCTGATGGAGCTTTTTCAGAAAGAAGGTGATATTTCCCTTCCATCCATGATTTTAAATCATTGCAATTTTCAGTAAATGATTGAACTTTTTCTAATGTCATTAAATCTATTCCTTTTTGTTTAAGTATCTTTTGAAGATCATTCCAAATTAAATTAACTTGGTCTTTGTGGTCTTTTATATCAGATGATTGGGAATGCATATCATCATTCAAACTTTCGGCCATATCATTGATATTCTTCAATTGTGTACCACCATTAGTCTTGATCTCTCCTTCAAGCTTGTTAAACTTAACTCTATAGGCATCTAGATTTTCCGTTGGAATCTCTTCAAGGAGGATATTCTTTATTTCACTTGCCCATTCACGGAAAGCATTACATTCATTATAGAATTTAAACAATTTTGTTGCATCAACAAGTAGTGCAGATCTTTTTTCACTCAATTTAACGAGTTTTCTATAGTTATTATTTATTTTTTCCTGTCTCATGTGAATTTGTACAGCATCTTCATTAGAACTAGTGGAACTTGCCGTTTGAATTTGTTGTGTTATAACGACAGTTTCTCCTGGAAGGATCTTACAGTGATTAGCTGGAATGTATCCCTCTTGTCCTGTTTGTTTCAAGATTCTCCACCATTCGTCATTGGTTTTATCCATTAACGCAACAATTTCTCCTTTATAAACAGACAAACCATTACCTTCATAGGAATATGTAACCTTAATTTTAGGTACCACAGATTCTGATATCTGTGTTGAGGTATTTTGTGATGAGGTAAATTGTGTCTTTGACAATTTCTGTGCAGCTTCATCAAGACGAAGGATATCATTACGATACGACAAAATATCTTCCTCAATACGCCTGTGTCTTGAGAGTAAATTCTCTGCTGATGACAAATCATGTCCATAATCAGTTGACTTAACTAAAGGCATTTTCTCATTTATCCAACTCTCAGCTTCATTAGCATCTTGGAAATATCTACGAGCTTGTTCTGCTTCCTCTAACCATTTAGCAAGCTGCGATGCTAACTTTCTAAGATGATCAAATTTAGATTGAATAATTTCCATCTTATGTTTGATTTCATCTTTAGAACCAACAATTGGAAGTAAACTTTGTCCATCCTCTAAAAGTTCATTGATCTTCTTTTTGTGAGCCTGAATTTCAGTGTCTAACAATTTAAATTGTTTAGAGGTCTGTTGGAATGTACTGATATCTTTATTATTTAACATTCCTCACATAAGTTTTCTTTTTCCTCTAACCATACAAGTTCTTCTTCATAATTTTGTATAAACAAGAAGTATCTTCGGGCTTTGTTTAATGTTTCACAACGCTCACGACACAACTTTACAACATTATTATAATGAATCTTGACATTTGAAAGTTTTTTAGATAGAATTTCAGCCTGTGGTTTATTTTGTCTGATAATTTTATCAGCAAGTTTCTCATATCTTCTAATAGAATCTTCTTTAGCTCTAATATCAGTCTCAAGAAGTTTATGTTCCTCAATGAAATACTCAACACCTAACAGATGTTTACCAATCTTTGCATTGAGTAATGAATTCTGATAACCTGTTAATTCGATCTCCAATTCGTCAATGTGTGCGAGAAGATCAGTTAAGTCATTGAAACCCTTTACTTCACTTCTAACAATTTCTAGTGTTCTTTTTAATCTGTCCCATTCAATTGAAACTTCCCTGTCTTTTTCGGAAATTTTCTTATAATCATGATAGCCTTCCATACAAAGTTCTTTCGCCATACCATTAAGTGATAAGAATTTCTCTTCTTGAGAATATATGTCAGCAGCTAATGCTTCAACCATCTTAACAGCGTCATTAATCTTATTTAAATTAACCTTTTCACATGACTGAATAGCCGTAAATCTATCTCTCAACCATGATTCCCTAATTTGAGCTTTCTTATAGAATTTCTTAGCAAGTTGTTCAAGTCTCTCTTGTCGGCGAAGTTCTTCAATTAACCCAACTTGTCTTACACTTTCAGCAACTTCAAGTCGTGCCCAAGCATCTTGAACGTCTTTTACAGTCCTATCTCTAGGAGGGATATAATTTTTTCTTGATAAAGCTTTCCTCTTGGTTTGTATCTCAAAGAATCTAGCTTCGAGTTCACCCATTTCTTGGAATTTAGGTGGTTTAATGATAGTTCTGTATTCCTTAAACTCAAGTAAATCTTTTTGAATACCTTTTAATGAATTTTGATAGACATCACTCTCTAACCATGTAATCGTATCATTAATCCATTTTAAGATATCACTACTAAGAGCTTCATAATAATCCTCTAACTTATCTTGCTCCATTATTTTACCAACAAAGTTTCCAACTCTTCTTGCAGCGGTATCTTCCATTTTTTGTTTGGCAAAGTAATGGTAATACAAGGATACATACGTAACAATAGATTTTTCATCAGGATGTCTGTTAACATCTTCAGCATTCAACAATTTAGCAATATCAAGTTTCTTTTCGGCTATATCAAAGGCATTATTAAGATTTCCAATACTATCATTAGGGTTAAGTGAACTATAATTAATAATATCAGGTCTATGTGCATGAATTAAAGCATTAAAAGCTAAACCACTCCTCCATGAGGTAGTAAAGTTTTCAACTTTAACATTTGTATAACCAGCCGTCTTCCTTTGACACCATAATAACAAAGCTTCTTTAGCTTGTTTCTTCTCTCCCGGTACATCATCAATAACAATGTTATCAATAGAGAAGCGTAAGATAATAGTCCATATAAGTCCAAGAATTAACCTTTCATTACCATCTAAAATATCTTCTGCTCCAATATTTTCTAGATGAATATTTCTTCTCTTCAAATAGTTGATACATTTATTGAGATTTTCAATCTTTTGTACTCTCATTTGTCCACGATTAGGTTTCCCAAGTTTATCACCACTTATTATTTCAAGAAACTTCATAAGCAATATACCATCCCCCAAATCAACAAATAGATCATTTATCTCTAGGCGAGCTTTATTCAAATATGAATTACACCATTTTGTAAAAGTTTTCTTTTGGATAAGGGTCCTTTCATCTTGAAGATATGTAATCCTATTAGTTTCAAAATATGCTGTGGGGTTGTCTAAATTTTCTTCATCACGATTATTAATCGGTGGAGATGTTGATGGAATGGCATATGAATTATTACCACGATATTGATCATCTATATCATAAGTAGAAAATGCTGCTGCAGAGGCGTATGGTGATGCTGGAGATCTACTTCTCCTTGAATTTTCATCATCAACTCCCAATGAATATGTATCATTTGATCCATAACGAGAATGATACTGATTCGAGTATCTTGACATCTTTTTTTCCTATAAATAATTTATCTTTACTGAAATTTATACTATGTATCTTCATAAGCTAAATGTACTTACCAAAAAATATGGCAGAATTTTTTTTGTTAGTTTTTAATTATATAGATAAAAATAATCAGGAGAAAACAATATAAATATATATACTTCTAATTTCTCCTAAGTGTTAATAAAAAGATCTGTAAAAAGGAAGTTATAAAAGTTATGGGAAATTCAAAAATAATTCAAAATAGTAGTTGAGGAAAGTTGTTTAACTCGATATAACATCAAGACATGATATAATAAACAATAAGCATTTGTTAAAACAAGAAAAATAGGCTCTATATTAACAATTACAATAATCATTATTATCATTTTATAAACAAAAAGGGAAATTGACCTAAAGAATGATATTTGTTATTGGTAGACATATAAGAGAAAAGGAAAATTATTATGTTTTTCATATTCTTTGATATAGTTTACATTGTAAATGCTAATAATTTCATTCTCTTTTCTACATATAAAATAATCATAAAGTGTGCATTATAATAATAGTAGTATAAAACTTTTCATACTAATAAATTATAATAATCAAGCATCGAAAGTATCATACAACTAATAATACTTTCACTCTTAAACCGATTAGATGCCGAAAAGGGTATCCTATCTTTAAACTGTTCCCGTCCCCCTTTTTATTTGAATAAATACAATATTTTGTCCTATTAAAGTATATTTAATAATAGTACAATACTTTTTAAAACAATTCTTTTTGAAGTTAATAAATATCATTCTCTCTTTACTATATAAAAAAAAAGATTATAATCATAGAAAATTTTTGATATAACTGATATATTTTTATACTTTTAACCCCCCTTTTCTTCACTATAGAGAATAATAATATACATATTTGTGTGATTGTCATTTTTGTACGTCTCTCTTTATTTTAGATATTCTATGTACGTTAATAGTATAAAAAGACATAAATTATATAAAAATTAAATAAATTTTCATACAAAAATGACGAATATAAAGTTTTGAAATTTTGATCGTTTCCTTTAGAAGTATTATGAAATTTTTTACTCTAAATAAATATTAATATGTAAAGTTTTGAAAAAAAGTTTTATTATTAGTAAATAGGACAAGAATATTTAAATAATTTAAAAAATAAGAGCTAAAAACTTCAGAGTAAAAATTTTGAAAGTATTTTTGAATAATGAATAAAGAACAAAAAAGACAATGAGATTGTGGCGGGAAAAACTGTGAGGTTATGTCATGGCATTAATTAACAAGTAGATATGTATCCTTAGAATGTATAATTTAATTGTATGGTTTAAAGATCAAATAATGCAATGTTTTGATCTCAATTTTTATAGATTTTAAAATTTGAAATTATATAAAAAAAGAAACATGAGATAGTGATATGGGGTTATTTTATTTGATCAAGTGATCAAGGGAACCGTAATATCAAAATCATTTTAATTCATCATCTATAAACAAATAAAAAAATATCTATTGAAATGATATTGATGCTGCTATAATAAGGTTTTTTTATTTAATAATAATACAAAATCATTGATGTAATGATAAACGACAAAAAAAATCACGAATAATTGATGTTGTTTAGTCAAAAATCGAAAAATACAGCAATTAAAGTAAATACCAAGATTGAACTTAACTAATATTGTCATATATTAAAAATAAAATCAAAAATCTACCAATTAAAATGAGCAATAAACTTAGTAATAATAAATGAACAGGTAACCTGATAAAAGATTAATAATTTTTTATAATTATAGATCATTTGACAATAATACAGTGTTCAAGGTATATTTTAAAAATTATATCAACAATAAAAATATATTTGTCTTATATTTAAAAGAATTTTGTGTTAAAGGTAAACTTTAAATTAGTTTAAATAAAAAAAAATAATAGTTTAATAAAAATTTTAACTGTTGAATGAGTATTTTGAGAGAGAGAGAAAAAGATGGAGAAATATAAGAACAAATATATACATATAACATATATTTAAGATAAAAAAAACCTTGACGATTTGATTTTTATTTGTTTGATACACTACATTAATTTATAAAATCTTTTTATACAAAAAATTTCATAAATATTTTAGAAATTATCAAATATAATTTATTTAGATTAATAAAAATTTACGTGCTATTTAAAGAAGTAAATTTTTATAAAGAAAAAGAATACAAGGAAAAAAGTTTTTATTGTTGAAGATTGTTCTTTAATCTTTGTCAAAAGTTTTTGAGATAAGGTTAAAAGATAATAAAACATTTAATATAGAAATAAAACCTTTTTTTATCCACCTTATAATATATACTAAATTATAGAGTATACTTTTGTTCTTTTATGGCATTTTCTCATACAAAGGTCAAGATCAATCTTAGAAAAAAAGTAGATAACAAATAATGATTATAGTTTTAATTTGAAGAAAGGTAATATGTTTATAGTTACAAAACATAGATATATCAAGAGAAAAAAGTTCTTTAAGTAATATTATTAAAATATGATAACGATTCATATTATAATAAGAATGTATATGTAGATATTACTCTTCTGATGACTTTTCAAAGATTGTGTGACGTCTCTCTTTCTTTTAAGATAAGTAAAAGTTTTTGGCAGTTCTTAATAAGGAACTTTAAGAATTTATAAATAATTATAAAGACAATAGAGGAAAGGATAGTGTTAGATATGTTAACCTTTTACACTAATGATAATAGCAAATATTTCCTGTCATTTAGAAGGGGGTAGTAGCCTTCAGATGGAAGAATTAATAGTGAGTTTTGACAAAGGAATATACAATAAAAGTAATGTTAAGGGTATATTATTTAATCATTTCCTATTCTTCAAATCACTTCCTACACATTTTATAAAAATGCTCACATACTGTAGATTTTCTTTTATACTAACAAAATGAGGTTACATAACAATAATTATTTAATCTTATTTCCATAAATATTTCTAAATAAAGTTACAACGAAAACAATCTTTTCATTGTCAAGTACCTTAACAAAACTTAAATCAACTTATAATTAAAAAACTTTTAAAAACGAACAAATATTTTTTTATAATATATTAAAAATAGTGAACTCAAATATTTTACTATAATAACTATTCAATAAATATAAATGTGCATTAAAACTTTTCTCTAAAGACATTAATATATGTATATATTACAAAGAATAAAACTCAAAAAAATTAAAAGACACTTTTTAATGTAATAAGTTTGTATTTGGGATTGCTAAATATAAATCAAAAATATATACATATATATGTATAAACACTAATATATACATTTATATACCATTCTATTTGTTGTCACTTTAAAATTGTGTATATAAAATAATATTTATTAGTGAAAAAAATTTTGATACAGTTAGATAGAATAAATTTTTTTCAAGAATCATTTCATAAAGGTATTTCAATGATTTTTAATAAATGAGTGAACTGTTTTGAAACTAGTTTGACTTTTTCTGATAACTTTTAATAGATAACTAAGCTAGATATCATTTTTGTAATAAAATAGTACATTGTTTATGCGTTTTTTCTTACAACATATCTAAGAATATTCTTAGAATAAATAAATATATACAAAGGTTAATTAATAGATAAATAAAGGCTTTAGTTTTGTAACAATTACTGCTATGATAAAGTTTCATAACTGTAAATAATGAACAATGTCTAAATATTTTTACATTTTTTGATTACAGAATGATAATATATTTATCAGGCTTCATAAACTTTAATACATTACTCATCATCATAACCAAGAAATGTTCATTACAAAAAATAATCTATTCCAATTATATAAGAAAAATATGAACATAAAGAGAAGTTTAAATATATAATGAGGATGAAATAAAATCCACATTATATTATAACATAAAAATCACTCTAAAAATCTCCAATAAATACAGTGAGAAATATATTACAATTATAAATGAGATGTAATTTTATTTATAGGAGTCTTCCTTTTTTCCCTGTGTCTTCAATAATTAACCAAAAACTTTAACATATAAATTTACCAATTAACATTAAGTTTAAGGGAGTGAATTGGAAAAAAATTAAATAGGAAATGTAATTTATCAAAGGTTAAGATGGTTATGCACCCTAAAACATTTAAACACAAATAATTTGATTTGAGGAAAAGATAATTTATATAGAGATTTCCTACGCCAATATATTTAAATGTGTTTTTTATACTAACCTATTATTAATGCGCAATTTTCTTACTTTTATCTTTCATTTTTGAAGGAAAGATTTAAAAAAAGATAGTTTTATAGAGATAGTTATGATGTCCTCTATTTTTTTCTCTAAATAAATGTTATATAAAAAAATTAGCTTTTATGAGGTTTATGGAAAATTAATAATAATTATATAAAATAAAGTTTATTGATAGGGAAGATTATTATAAATAGCGATATAATACTTCTCACAAAATTAAATGTATTCTCTTGTAAAATTGTTATTGTTAAAAAAGATCTATACATATATAAGCTTTTGGTGATTGTTCACTTTTGATAAAGAAAGAAAATATGTAAATTCCATCATTTATTAAAAAGATAAGAAAAAAGACACCTACTGATTTCCTTAAATGAATAGATAATTATGACTTGTAAAAGTATCATATATTGTAGAAATATTTAATTTATCCTCTGATAACATCATCACCTTTTTCGTCCACTATTATTATTATATGAAGAGAAGGTAATATGGTGGAAAAGATGATAAAGAAATTTTGTTGTCTTTTTCATTGCCCATAGAGTTTAAGAGATGATAAATATTTTGTATTATTAAACATTCATTGTTGTTGATATTTTTTTAAGATGATTTGTAAGTATTCTTTATTTAAATTACTTATCTTTATATATTTATCATTCTTTCTTCTTTTATATGTTTTTTAGAAAAAGGAATAACTATAAATTAGATTTATATACATTTTTAGGATTGTTATAGTAATGTTATTAATCATAATCTATTGATATATGAATAATTTTATAACATAGTAGGTGTGTGAATAAAACACATTAATATGTACACTTTTTTATTGTAAATTTTTTATTATTAGTGATTACTTGATGAGTCAGGTTCCGAAAAAGATTATACTATATTATTATTGAGAGAAGCTTAGCCTTCTTCAAAGAAACCATCTCTTTGACTAAAAATCACTAAACTTTAAGCCTATTTTCCATGTTGAGTTTTGTTTCTTTCCTTTTGATCTTTCCGTTAAATTAGGAGGGAAGTGTAAAATTTGATCATCCATTACAATTTCTATATTTACATACACATATCTATAGATTCAATTTTTTGAAAAATGATGTACAAAAAGACAATTAATTGGAATGCACTTTAAAAAATGAAATAAAAAATCACATTTATCATGTTTAATTTATCACAAAAATGAAACAAAGATAAAAGAAATTTGTAATGTTGTATCGTATATATGAAAGTTTTGTAAACACCATTCATTATAAGGAAAAGAAAGATATAGACATCCGTTAACTTACATATTTATACTCAATAAAATGGTGTATTGAAACAGGATAGAAATAAAAAGACAATAAATTAAATAACTACTCATATTATCAAATATTTATAATAAATCTTGATTTATAACAAACCTTTAATGATACTAAATAAAAATTTCTATACCATTAACCTAACAATCATACCAATTTACTTTCATTTTCAAGTCTTTTTATAATCTTACTTTTAAATAATACCTAAATTAGGTCATAATTTAGGATAATTTTTTAAAAAATCTTCCACTTTTCTTATAATTGTAGTATCGCTTTTATATAAAACTTTTTTCTTCTTCAATATTCATTAAATGATTTTCTACGATTATTTACTTGTTATTATGATGTATGCTTATAATTTTGTACAATAAATTAAATTACACATGATTAAGCATTATATTATATTACGGTTTTTTTGTAATATTATAAACAACTTGATTTTATAAAAATCTATATCCTTTTCCGCCTTCTTTTGTTATATTTAATATATCCCAAATTCTTTTGGGTTTAGTTATATATTTTATAATTGTTCTCTTCTTCCATATTTGTGTTATTATTATTAAGTACAAACATTATCAATTTACTATAGGTATTCCTTCTTCTTGTATTAAATCATTCACACGCACGTGTTTATCACTATCTTTATTCTAATCTTTGATATGATAAAATATTGCCAAAACTAGAACTCACAACCATTCTCTATTTCTATTAATAAAAAAATCATTTACTTTTTATCGAATACTTTTATTAATTACTTTTTAATACTACTATCAAGATTTTGGCACACATTTAAACAGTAAACAGTAATCTATACAACAGTGCCGATAAATATACCTCTTTTCGTCAGACATATCTCTACATTGTTACTATTTATCTACAAAGACATTGTTTACTATATATTATTTCATCTTTTAGATAAAATCAATTGATCTATTCCCATCATTACACTATCTTTCTATTTTTTTGGTAAAATTACTTATCCAAATAAAGTATGAAATTCTTTGCCATCACTACATTTGTCCTAGTCATTGGATCATATAGTAATGGAGATAAAATTAATCCATTAAAAGCAGAAGTATATAAAGATAATTTTCATGTATGTAATAAATAATTTTGTTTATTTCTTTTTTTTTATCATCAATTACTTTTATAGTCACTAGATGTTGGAGGAGGTGATAGATTAACATTCGAGTTAGATCGTCCCTATCAACCATTGTCACCAGCTGGAATGATTCAAGATGAAGGAGAATTACAAAAAAAGATTCACTTTAATCCAGATTACAAACCACGTATTTTGGCAACAAAAAATACTGTAACATTTAGCGCAGAACCATCTTTTGAAACTGTTAATGTGAATCAAAATGTAGAAAATATAGAAAATGATATGATTAAAGAGGGTACCTCTTCTGATAACCGAAAAAAATCATCCTCACGCTGGTTATCCTGGAGTCAATGGTCTGCCTGTGTTGGTGGAGAGAGGACCAGGATTCGTGCTTGTAAAAGACAAGGCATTGAGCCATGCTTTGGTACCAATATTGAAATAGAGAAATGTGTAGCAATCAAAAAATCACCATCAATTCCCATGGCCTCAGATCCATGGAGTATTGAGAAAGAAATTTCTCATAGGACTGATTAACCATAACACTACATCTCTTCTATCTTCTTTTTCTCCAACTAATAACGAAAATAAAAAAAATAATATTAACCTTTGTATTTCTTTATAACTATCAATAAAATTATTAATATTATTAGAAAATTCCATTAAAAAGTGTTGTTGTTATTAATTAGATTTGAATCTTGAGAAAAATTAAATTTCTTCCTTGATAAATAGAAATCTTATTAGCATAATTTGATTTATTTTTTCGCTATGTTTTAGAAATTGAAAAATAATATCCAATGTTTCCACTTACCAGTGTAACATTTTACTTTTGATGTAAAAGCCTTTATTATTATTTATTAAATAATAAATACAAATGATAAGTAGTGTAAACATGTCACATAATAAATAGAAAGATTCTCAAATTAAAAAATCACTCAATTTATTTTGTTAGATTCTTAATATTTATATAATATACTAATATTTTTAAAATTTTTTTACTATCAATTGATTGATATATCAATATCATTTCTTTTAAATTATTAATTATCATATGTTATCCCTATTTTTAATTTATTATTACAAATTTTAAAATTATAACTAAAAAGAAAAGATGAAAGAAAAAAGGTACAAAAAAAGTGTAAATAACCTTTTAATTAATATATATATCTCCTTCTGGTCACCTAAATATATCTCATAACAAAAGAGCTGATATAAATATATAGAGATATATCAATTAAAAAAAATAAATAAGCCATTTTACCAGAAACCTCTTTACCAGATGTTATAATAAATATAATTAAATGGGAAAGTAAGATTTGTCTGAGATAATGTCAACAGAAGTATTTAAAATGTTGAAACTTTAGGAAATATATTGATAAATCTTTTGAAACAGAAATGATTAAAAGTGCCATTTTAAAAAGTGAGATAAATGATATACATATTATAATAAACTATATCTTGTGGGGGTTAATAGGATTAGAGGTAAAAATTGTTAGATACTGATAGAGAGAAAGAAATAATCATAATAGCTGTTAAGAATCAAATGCCAGAATGCATTTATAATAATAAAATATATTTAGATGTCATATCTTTAGTAGTATATATATATAAATTAAAAGCAAACTCTGTAGTGATGATTTTTTGTTGATTAAGTGTAGAATAAAAGAAAATGCTTCGGCAAAATTGATAGTAATATATATATTCAGATAGTCTTATATCAAAGTTTATGTTTTATTTTAAATCAACAATAATAATATTATATTTTGAAAAGAATAAGAGGATGTTAGAAAGAGTAGAGATAATATTAAATGATGGTGGAATGCTAGGATAATATACAATTAATCCTGCCTAAGAATGTTAATAAAAAGTTTCTCCTATAATCTTAGTAATAGAAAAGAATATCTTTGGTTTTGTGGAGGAAAAGATATGATATGTTGTTGTAGTATTTTGTTATTAATATGTGTTAATTAATTTATATATACAAAATATATATAATTACTTTTATAGATATATTTTTTATGTTATTGATAAATTAAAAAAAAACATTTATTATTATATGTATATTTTTTTATAGAAGGAATAAAAATTAGGTATCATGAAGGAGAATGGAGAAAATTCCTCAACTACAACACTTTCTACTATTGCTATCAACGCCAAGAATAATGCTATTATTGTCCTAGCCATGTTAAAGGTAAAAAAAAATATTTATCACTTAAACTTTTCTTATAGAGTGTTGATTATATTGCACTTCGAGTAACGTCAATGAATCCACCTCTTCTTGAGGTTGGAGAAAGTTTAAGACGATCTACAACATTATACGAGATGCATAAAGATTTAATGAAAAGGTTAAATTCAAAACAACAACAAGTTGATGAATTATTAAGTAGAGCTGATCAATTAGTAGTTGAGCAAAAAGATACAGATATATATGTTTATGATGCAATGGCTAAATCATTAGCACATGCTTGGAAGGAGTTACTTAAAAGACTTGAAATGAGAGGATATTTATTGAAGGATACTGTTTCATTTTATCAAATGGTTGGGAACCATGAAGAATTATGTGAACAGATAAAAGGAATGTTAAAAGGTAAAAATAGGAAACAAATAAATGAAGCTATGAATGAGATCGTTGATATCACATGTGAAGCTGTTGAACTTGGTGCTTGGATAATAACACAATTAAGAACATTAGGAGCACTAAGTGATGATGATGATACAATTAAAGATGTCCTTAATAGTTGCTTATTAATTGAAAAAGCAATGCTTTCATTAACAGCAAATTGGGAATTAGTTGGTGAACTTAAAAGACGAGCACAGGAAGAGGAAGAAGAGATGGAAAAAATGATACCAATTCAAATAGAAAAAAGTCGAGAGCCCCCAAAAATAAAAGATCTTGAAGATGAAATATCGGAGATAGAGAAGTGGTTTAATAGAACAGAGTTAGCGTTTCAAAAAAACCCCAATATTGCTTCTGATTTAATTCCTGATATCAAATCTCAAAGAAAATCACTAACAGAAATCATTACTTTCATTGATAGCGAGCCAAAATATTACCATTTAACTCCAAGATGTACAAATTTAATGGCATCAATAGAATCTTTTCTAAGACTCCTTGAAAACAATCAAAAAGGTCATAATAAGTTTAATCAATTTTGTAATGCTTGTGATATGTTATTACACCAACTTGATAATATGATTATTGATCTTAAAGATAGTACCCCGTCAATTGCTGGAGAATTAGCTCCATTAGCTAGAAGTAAAGTTAAAACTTTATTGGAATTCGGTAATGAATTGATAAAGAATCAAATCGAGGGTGAATTAGTCCTAAGAAAATGTAACGAATTACAAAGAAAATTATCACAAATAGAATTAATTGCTGATAGAATAATTCTTGGACAGAATGACAAATTTGCAAATGAAATTGATAGAATTGATAGATGGATTAAAGAAAAAGGTGATATGTTCCTCAAATCTCACCCAACATTTGGAACTGATTTCAATGAAAGTAGTAAATTCTTAACTGATCATGAAAACTTTGGTAGAGAATTGATAAGCAAACAACATGAAATTAATGGACTTGCCAAACAATTAAATAGTCATCCACCAGATGATGAGGAAATAATTAGTAGATTTATTAAACTTCAACAAGATTTTGAGAACTTAAGTACGATTACTAACAACAGAATTAAACTTGGTGGAATCTATAATCAAGTTATTAAATTTGGAAAAGACCTCGATTCATCATTCGTTACCCTTGCAAATTTACTTAATGAAGAAAGAAACTTCAACGATAATAATGTTGCCACGAGAATGGTTAATGTTTTCCATGCTATTCAAGAAACACTAACTCAAGAAAAACATCATTCTGATAAATTTATTAGTGAAATTGATGAATTATGCTGATGGATATCTTGATAAAAACACAGCTAAACAACAAATGTATAAGATGCAAGAATCTCACTATGTTAAGTTTAAACAAATTACTGAGGCTTGGGATGATTGGCAAAAAGAGAGGGGTAAAGTTATTGAAAGTAAAAGTACTTTTGAAGAAATACAAACATGGGAAGAAGAGACAGTTGAATTGATAAAGCTCCTTGAAGACAAAATGACCAACACTTTAAGTACTGAAGAAATCAAGACTGTTGAAGAAGGTATTACAAGATTAGAAAATATGGTACCAGAAATTAAACAAAAAATCGAACAAATTATTGATGTTAAAAGCGAAGTTGTTGATCAAGTTATTGATAGAATCAAATTCATTGAAGAGAAAAGAGATGCTTTGAAAAAAAGATTTGAAGTCATTAAAGAACAACATGAAGATGTTGAAGGTCACATATCAATAATTAAAGAACCTCAAGCTTCATCTGTAAATGTCATTGTAGGAGATGCCGAAGAAATTTGTGAATGGCAATCTGTAGCATATACACAAATTCAATCTATTAAAGATGAAATAAGAAAAGATATAGGAAATAAAGCACAATTTGCTAAAATTGAAAATGTTATTTACAATGTTGAGAAGGCTCTTCCAACAATAAAAAGAAAAATTGAAAAAATTATTGAAGAAAAAAGTTCGACTAAAGAAAACATTGATAAATTAATTAAAATGCAAAATGTTATTGAAGAAGAGACTACAATCATTCTTGAAGAAGTATATAAAATTAAAATTAATGATGATGGTAGTGAAAGTGTAATCTTAAGAGAGACTATACATGAAGTACAAGAATCTCAAGAGGATGTCATATCACAAATACAACAAATTAAACATGAAATACAAACAGTTTCACAAAATATTCAAGTACCAAAAGTGGAAGAAGTTCTAGGAAGATTGGAAAAAGCAATTCCAAGATTGAAAGAAAAACTTGATGTTATTGTAACTAAAATTCCCCCAAGAACGCCACAAATAAGTAAAATGATAGAAAAACAAAAGGATATTGAGGGAAAGGTTGAAGAAATTGTTACTGAAGTGAAGAGAATTAAAGAACAAGCTCCAAAAGTCAACATTGAACAGACTATTGAAGAAGTTGACTGGATTCAAAAAGAAGTTCTGGAAAATATTGATAGTATAAAGCCAAATATTGCCAATATAACGAGCGAAGAAGAGATAACAAGAGTTGAAGAATTTGTAGTAAATGCTGAGCAAAGTATCTCACATATAAAACCTAAAATTGAAGTTATTAAAACTCATATAACAGCACCAGTACCTCAATTTGCCAAAATTATCGAAGTCCAGCGTATACTTGAAGAAGAAACAATTATATTAAAGGAGGAACTTGAGAAAGTTAAATTTGCCCTACAAAGAGACGTCGAAGAGGTGTTAGAAGAAGTTTCTTCCATTCAAAATGGAATAATGGAGAATATTGAAGAAGTTAAAGCTACCATCCATGAAATAAGTGAAGAAGATGACTTAAATCGTCTTGAAGACATTGTCATGAAAGCTGAGAAAGCCCTCTCATACAATAAACCGAAAATTGAAGTTATAATCCAAAAAGTTCCATCAGCAAAAGTTCAAATTGGTAAGTTAATTGACACTCAACATAAAATAGAGAGGAGACAAGAATAGTTAGAGAGGAGATTCAGAAAGTCCGTGTTGCAATTCCAATAAAGAGAGTTATAACAGAAATAACTACATGGCAAGTTGATGTACTAACAAAAATAGAGGATACTAAGAAAGAGATTAATCTAACAAATACCAAAGAAAGTGCTTCAAAAATTCTAGACAAAATCAACGGCATGGAAAAAGAGATACCAGAATATCAAAAGAAAATAACAAATCTTCAATCGTCAACAAATGGAGAATTAATTGAGGTCAAGGAAAGACAAAAAATTATTGAAGAAGAAGTTCTTATTTTAAGAGAAGATTTTCAAAAAGTTCTTGCTGATATTGAGAATCAAAATAGTATAATGGAGGATAGAAAAAATGTCACAGAAGAAATAACTATTCTCCAAGTTAAATGTCAAGAAAAGATTGATGAAATGAAGGCTAAAGTAAAATTTATTCAAAATGAAGAACATGCTAAACAATTTAATGAGATGCTTCAAAACACAAAAACTAATGTCCTTAATGTATTACCACATAAGATTAAACATTTCGCAGAATTAGTTGGCGAAGATACAAGGGAAGTGGAAAATATTACTAAAAAACAAAGGGTTCTTGAGGAAGAATTAAGAATAGTTGTCGATAGTTATGAAAAAATCTGCTTAGCAATACCAAAAGAAGGTGAAGTAACTAAAAAAATCTTCGAAGAGGTAACACAATGGCAAATTACAACAATAGAAAAATTACAAAAAATCAAAAATAAAGTAAAGCATATTGTTACAGAAGATGAAGTTCCACCAATTAAGAACGATATTTATGGTATCGAAAATGAAGCTCACTTAAATCAGAAAAAGATTGATGAAATTATATCTCATTCCATAGAACCATCACTTCAATTAAATGACTATCATGCAAAAACAAAAAATAATTGAAGAAGAGGTCTCTATTATATTAAACGAAATAGAAATTATAGATAGAAATCTATATGAAAAAAAGAAGCAAGTAACTATTGATGAAACAATAATTATTGAAAATATTGAGGAAAAACTGCTGTTAAAACCACGTATTGTCACTCCATTAATTGATATTGAAGCTAATGAAGGTGATAAAATTGATATTGTTGCCTAAAGTTTCTGGATCACCACCACCAACAGTTAAATGGTTGAAGGATGGTAAAATGTTGACTGAAACTAATGACGTTAAAATGACAGCACACAATAATCTAGCTAAACTAACAATCACAGAAGTTTTTATAACTGATTCTGCAGTCTATACATTAGCTATCTCTAACCCACTTGGACATGATGAAAGCAGTGCTACATTACACGTCAAAGAATCTCATGAATCAAAAGAAAAAAGTCCTGTTATTGGTAAACCAATTTTTGTTAAAGAATTAACAACAACAACCTGTTGAAGAAGGCGATATAATAATATTAGATTGTATCGTTAAATCATCACCCGAACCTGAAATTATATGGTTTAAAGAGGAAGAATTGGTAATTGAAGATTCTAGGAGAAACCTACGATTTATTGGAGACCATTGTACATTAACAATTAGAAACTCCACACTTGAAGATAGTGGTCTTTACAAATGCTTAGCTAAGAATATAAATGGGCAAACAACTAACTTTTGTAAGGTAACAGTACAAAGAAGAAATAGAAGTATCCCTCCAAAAACACCTCCAAAGCCAAAAAGTTTTATCCTTCCGACACCACCAGCATTTGTTCCAAGTCTACTTGATGTTACTGTTGAAGAAAATGACAAAGCTGAATTTTTTGTTAAAGTTTCTGGGGAACCTAAACCAATCATTGAATGGAAATTTGAGGAACGATCTATTATACCGAATGATAGAATTCAAATAACAGAAAATGATGATGGTTGGAATCATTTAATTATTAATAATGTTAATCAATCAGATGTTGGTTTGTATACTGTAACAGCATATAACGATTCTGGTGAAGCACGTAGTGGAGCTACATTAAATATAATCCCAAGAACAAGTACTATTAGAAGAAATAGTAGTATTAAAAGTATTGAGGAACATAAATTAACGGATTCAACTAATGACTTACTTTTAAAAACAAAACAATTTATTCAAGATCATGGCGGTTATTGGACGGATGGTGGATTCACAGGAACACCTACACCGCCACCAGTTCCTAAGCATAGAATTAATCAAACTGTTACTGAAGATTATGGTGAGATTGAATATACAGAAATAGGTCTTTCTCCAACAGCAACAATACCTGAATTTATTAAACCCCTTCCAACTGAATTTACCTTAAATGAAGGTGAAGAAGGAATTCTTGAATGTATGATGGTTGGAAATCCAAGACCAAAGGTTGAATGGTATTTTAATGATAGTAAAATAAGTAATTATGATAGAACAGTTGAAGTTAAATGTTCTGGTGATACATATTCATTAACATTCAAGAACCCAACACTTTCATTATCAGGTTTTTATAAAATTAAAGCTTCAAACTTAAAAGGTGCCAATGAAAGTTCAACTATAATTCATGTAAGACCAAAATCGTTAATACCAACACCAATAAGAAGTTATAATAAACCTCCGCCATTCTGGAGGCAAGCTAATGGTAGTCAAGATAAGGCAGGTGAATTATATAGGAATGTCCTTAAATCAACAGACCTCTCAGGAAAGTATGGTTCAACAGATGATAGTATATCTATCTCAAAAAATGAAATTTCGGGTCAAGCACCACATTTTTCACAAACATTAACATCAACTGTCTCAGCAATTGGCGAAGAAGCATCTTTTGAAGGTATAGTTACTGGATACCCGATTCCAGAAATTATTTGGAATAAAGATAATAAAATTTTAAATGAATATGACTATCCACATATCGTCTCATCATATATTGGTTCAAAAGTAAGATTAACCTTTAGAAAGACATCTCTTGAGGATTCTGGTAAATATACTTGTACAGCAAAGAATGCCTTTGGTATAGCAACATCATCAGCACAACTAGTTGTTAGACCTAAAACAATAGCACCAGATTTTTTGAAGCGACTTATCTCTGAAGAAGCCATTAAAGGACAATCATTAAGATGGAATGTTAAAATTTCTGGTGATCCAGAACCAAAAGTTACATGGCTAATCAATGGAGTAGAATTAAAAAATGGAGAAAACGGCTTTTTTGTTGAGAATGAAGGAAATTCTACCTATACGATGATCATCAATGATGTTAATGCTTCTCATGGAGGACAATATACATGTTTGGCTGAAAATATTGCTGGTGAAGCTAGAAGCACAGCTGATCTTGTTGTTAGAAATCCTGATCAAGCACCAGGAAATTATTTTCATGTAACTAAAGTTATGGAAGGAACCAGAATTGGTAATGAAGAGATATCAAAGAACGAAGTTTTTAGTATCGAAAATCCTAAGACTAATTTTTAATATATTTTGTATGTTTAAATGAAATTATTTTTTTTCTTCTAATATTTAAATTAATTTTTATTAAAACCATAATAAAAATATAACGTCAAATTTGTTTATTTTGGTCTAATTAATTAATAAGTAAATTTTAATTATTTATAGAACAGAAAATTAAAATTTACTGTTTTTTTAATTAATTTATGAAGCTATTTATAAGATAAAAAATAGTGCTTTTACATAAATTTCAAAAACTTATTGAAATATAATAAATATTGTAGATAAGTTTAGGTTGTTAAATGAAAAAAAATTTAATTATCCTTATAAAAAAACTGCACACAGCTGACAATTACGTAAAAAACCAACTCCAGATTAAATTTTTGTCCCGAGCATTTAATTTTTTATCTTAAACGCAGAATTCGAGAGTTAAATATATTATTGTTGTTTACAATATATTTTGGAATATTTATTTAGAATAATAATTGCTTTTTTTTAAATATATTAAAATGATTTATAGGTGGAATTTGATAAAAAATAGATATTTAACTAAGCTAGCAACTGGCTTCACTCGCCGTTACTTGCCTGCAGAGCTTGAGTTTTTATTTGTTAATTAGTGAATTCGCTATACTTGTCTCCACTTGGACAAGTTACTTGGTTTCTTTTCAAATATAGAAAAATCTATAAAAAAAGTTAACACCTTTTGTTTCTTAATAATGCAGTTATATAAACATATTTTAATAACTCTTTAATTATTGCTTTAATTTTTGTATACAAAATAATTGCGAAAAAAATTGTTCTCAAATCAAGAAAATTCAAATTTTATTTGGTAGGGCAAATTTATTACATTATACACAAATTTGTGTCCTTTTTGTTCTTCGTATGTAATATCATGCGTCATTTACAGCATTTTTTTTGTCTTGTGATAGTTTAAAACTTCCATTTTTTTACAGGAGCGATATTTTTAGCAAATTCCAGTTTGATTTAATAAGATTTGTTTTTTCTTTATGGTTGCAAGAATTCAATTTAGAATATTATTATATATACTACTTTTCACTCTCATTAATGGATGGTTTTATAATTATTCTGAACTTTGGTAAATTTTATATAGAATATTCAAATAGCTTTTATAAGTATAAAAAATCAAAAGATTCATTTACTAAACCATTTTTTAAACATGGACCGTTAACTGAACACTTAATGTGCTCTCAATTTTTTTATCAAAATTTCACATTTGATAGTAAAGAAAGAATATCAAGAACTATCAAAAATAAATTGTTATCATTGACATGTGATTCAATTAAAAAAAGAAGATATTTTTCTCCTGTACCATTATCAGAAGATGAGAAAAACTTCCCCTTAGCATATAGTTTTCTTGTATATAAAGAATATGAATTTATAGAACTAATTTTATCATTAATTTATCAACCTCAAAATGTATACTGTTTTGCTATTGATAAAAAGCAAGATTCAACATTTAGATCAAGAATTCATTCTTTGTCAAATTGTTTCGAAAATGTTTTTGTATCTGATATAGAATATACAAGTGATAGTTCTGGATCATATCATGGTACTAGTCATATAGAATGTATTAAAAAATTAAAAGATTACAATTGGAGATATATATTTCTTTTGCAAGTAACTTTAAAATAAATATTCTAAATAATTTAATTCATTTTAGAATCACGACTTCCCAATGAAGACAAATGCTGAATTAGTCAAAATTTTGAAATTATTTAAAGATACATCTGACTTTAAAGCTGGCAAAGGATCGAGTCATATTTTAAATCAAAATTTAGATTGGACAATTAAAGGTTTGAATTTTTTTCCAGATAATTCATTAATTGACAAACAAATATTAAACACCAACATCAGCATAGCTAAAGGATATAGTGAAGTGACAATTTCTCATGCTGCAATTGACTACATACTAAATAATATTAACATTACTACATATCAGTCAAATTATGATAAATATCCTAAATTTGGAAGTGATGAATTATTTTGGCCAACATTGTTCAGCAATTATGAGTATTTAAAAATTCCAGGAACTTTACCGAAACAATGTATTCATACATCAAATGCGCTATTTTCATTCACAAGATTATCAAAATGGAATTATGGAAAAAGTGCTACTAAATGTCCATCAGGTTTTAAAAGACACTCAATATGCATTTTAGGATTAGAATTCATTAGTCAATTAGAATATTTGCCACACTTTTTTGCTAATAAACTTATGGATAATTTTGACGCTGGTGCTGTTGATTGTTGGGCAGAAAGAGTGTTTAATAGAACTTTTTATGCTGAAGAATACAGAAAAATAGACCTTTTACCATATTTATCAAGGCCACAGGTATAAATTTTATAATAGTTAAGTACTTTCATCTTTTAATTTTAGATACATTTTCAGGAATTTTTAAAAAGTTCAAATAACATATCACAGTTCGATTGTAAGAAAACATATGCAAAATAACAAAACACAAATTAATAGATTAAATAAAATATATCTAAAATAAGTGGATTCTTGAATTTGCCTTAATTTAATTAACTTTATTAAATATTTAGTAAAATTTTCTCTATATATTTTTAGAAATAATATTGAATTTTTCTGATTTATTTCCGATATCATATAATAAAATGTTTATTTTTAAGTAGTGTTTTTGTTATAGTATAATTTAATTAACAGCATTTTATATTTCTTTTATAGACGTATAAGATGTAATTACTCCTATAAAAGAATACAATGAATAATAAAACATTAAAAATTTAGTAAATTAACAATTAAAATAATATGATAAGTATATAACGATATGATAAAAAAATATTCATTATATTGAAACTTTACAACTTGATAAACTATTTCTTAAAATTCTCTGTTTTTAAAACAAATATTAATTGAACTCTAATTTGCTTGTTGGCATTTATGTTCAAGTAAATCTTTTGATAAGGGTTGTTAAAAATACATTGTTTTGACGTCAATAAATATTATAAGCTTAAATTATTCTCCATATAAATAATTTTGATAGCATTTCCATAACTTATTAAAAATCAATATCATCATCAGAATTTTGTTCTTTATCAATGTTTCTTTTAAATGAATGAGAATACTCAATACCTTTATTATTATCCTCCTCATCAGATAGTTTGTCTTCATCTTTTACTATTCTTGGTACTTTTAAATTATCACATATTTGGTCTAAAATTTCTTTTGATATAAAATCAGTCAACTTTATATCTTTTTGTTTTCTCAACAAATCTTCCACATATTCATAAGCCTTTTTAAAATTTTTTCTCTTGTAATTATGAAGAACAAGTACTGTATAAATATCTCCTAATCTTACACAATCATTTATATTTGGCCTTTCAGATAATTCTATTAATTGCCGTAAAGCATTTCCTGGATCAGAATCATAAAGTTGATTTGTTTTTAAGAATTGTTTAATGTTGTTAATTTTATTTATTAATTCATTTTGTTTTTCTTTCATATATTCATTATTATGATCTGAAATTTCCAAAAACTTTGTTATACATCGTCCAGACTCATTGAAAGCTGCCAGTCCCTTTTCATAATCCTTGTATTCATCAATCTCAACATAACCACAAGTTTCATAAAATGTTGATAATGAATCAAATGCACCAGCTTTAGTATAGCAAAGTTCGATTTGCCTCATTAATGTAGCATCTTCTTTCCAATTAAGAGTTTGCAAATAATTACCTGCTAATTTATATATGTTTTTATTTCTTGCTGTGTTGGCAAATTTGATAATTTTTGGTGTATCTCCTGATTTTAATAAAGCTTTCATTGCTAACAGTGTATTACCAGCTTGTGTGTATTTCTTTGCCGCATAATGATAATTTCCTTGCTCTAAACAGCACTCAGCTATTCCTTCTAGAAGGCGTTTTCGTTTTTCGGAATCAGATATTTGTTCTTTTGATGGCGTTAACAATTCTGCAATTTCCTCCGTTATCATTACATTGTTTTTTCTACATAACTCTACGCGTTCCATAAATTTCTTTGCATGAGCTAACAATTGAACAGCTTTTTTATCATCTTGATTAACTGAGTAGTATTCTGCTGCTCGAACTAACACTTTTGGATCTGATTTTTCATTTAATTCGTTGGCTATTAGATTTAAAACACCAAATTGTTTTGTTTCAAATGCTAAATTTAAAGTTTTAGATATCATTCCCAATCTATGATATAACATAATAGCTTTGTCTGTTTCACCAGGAATGTCCTCATAATATTTATCAGTTTTATAATTTGTGTGTCACCAGCATATAATGCCAAATTAGCTAACTTATCATTCATTTGATGTTCTTTTGCTAGCCTAATTGCACTGCCATATGCTTTAGCTTTTGAAAAATAATCAACAGCTTCTCTATATGATTCTTGGTCTTCTAAATATTTAGCTAATGCAAATGATGCTGAATTGTTGTTAGATGAATTAACACAATCAATTGCTTTTTGAAGTTCAGAATTTGCTAAAAGGATTCTAACAACATCTTTATAAGATTCTCCTTGTTCATAGTAAGTTATTGCAACGTCTTGTTTTCCTTGAGTTTCTAAATATTTACCCCACCATTTGAATAGCTGTGGATCTTTCTTTCTTTTAATGTATAATTCTAATGCTTTTGGTTCTAACAATAGAAGTCTCGGAATTTCAGATATTGTATTACCACTTTTTTCATAATGTGTCATTGCGTTGGTAATGCCAGACTTATTTTCTAAATATTTCCCATAATTATAATGTGTATTTTTAAGATTTATTCTATCATGGGTATGTCCAATATCAAAAGCTTCTGTCCATTTACTTTCTGTTTGTAAAAGTTTATTTAACAAATCATACCTTTTACATTCCATATACAAATTTTTTGCCTCTGTCAACATGCCTAATTGAACAGCTAATATGGCTAATTTGACTTCGTCTGGAACATCTTTTTTTATAACTTGTAAAGCTTTTGCTCCCATAGCATAACCCATATTTCCAAGACAAACCGCTGCTACATCAAGTCGTCTAGTTTTAACGCACATTTTTGCCATATGTTCCCAAACGCTTTCACTCTTGATAAATTGTATTGCTTTAAAAGCTTTATCCATTTGTCCAATTGTAAGAAAAAAACTAAAGTTCAACATAGCTTCAATAGATTTTTAATCAGACCTCTCTAATCCAACATATTCTCTTAAAGTAACTATTAGAACATTTTTGCCTAATGTAGTTTCCAAAGCATCATTTTCACTATCATCTACCTCTGTATTTCTCAAAAAATAAATATAAGGAATTTGTAAAGCTATTAAACAACTGGCTGTATTAGAAAAAGGTATGATATCATGCATTTGTATACCATGGTCAGATGTAATAAACATTGAAATAATATCATTTTTTGGTTCCTCGAGACTAATGCTTTTTGCTTCACACATCAAAAGTCTATTATCATTGTTATCCCAAACTAAATTTCCTGGAAAATGAAATGGTAATCTAAAACGATTTTGTTCTTGCTCAATTTTTTTAGCTGAATTGTTTTAGATCTAGAATTTTTGGCTCTTTGTTGAACATCATCATCTACATCATATTGTTGTTGTCAGTTATTCTGTAAACCCTAGAGAAATAGGAACCAAAAAAACACTAAGAAGAATAGAGGAATGACTCGCAGGTAAAAACAAATTATATATATACATATTTTAGATATACTTTAACAGACTTTCATTTTGTATTTTTTATAAATAATATTTTTATCTTAATAAAAGTGTAAACTAAATCTTAATTGTTAAATTGCACATTTAGGGACCCTTCATGGGTTCGCATGATCCACTTGGATTACAGCAAATATAGTTTCCGAAATTACAAATAATGATATTAAAAATGAAATAGATAAATTTTTCCCAATCCATCTTTTAGGTCAAACACCACCTACAAATAATGGTCTACAATAGATATTTGCTAAAATGTTTTATTAAACCGAAATATTTCTAAACTTTTTTAATGACATTTTGTTTTTTTTCTTTCTTCACATAAATTTTTTGTAAGTCTATAAATACCTTCAAAAGGTGCTCTTTAATTTACAATATCTCGACAATTTTCTTAACATTTTATTACTTCATTTAAAATAAATAATCTTAGCGTTTACGTAGAATAAAATAATATTGACAATTTCAAGAAGCAATATTACCAGTTGTTCGCGAAATCTAACATAGCATTTTTTGGAATACATTTGTTTATATCTTCATATATCGGGTTAACATGTTCTATAATTTTATTATCTTCAACACACAAAACCTAAACATGTCTTTTAGACCAATACGATTTTATATGAAAAAAAGTACTATATTCGATAGTATTTTGGGGCCATGTTTTTTATCTGTTTTGCAAACACATTCTAGCTCATTTTGCATGTATATTCTATCTTATTTTGCATATACAATACGAGTTAGAATGTATGCTCAAAATGAGGTAGAATGTACGTACAAGATTGGTTAGAATGTAGTCTATTGTTTATCACTAGTATGTAAGTTTCATAATTTTGTAATTATTATGCATAAATAAAAGATTTTAAAACTTTTTTTTGGTAATTTAATTGAGATATTAATTCTTTATCGATAGTATATAATATTTCTACTTAATATTAGTTATTAACAAAATAAACAACAATAAAAGTTGGGTATTTTTGAAATTTTATTTTAATTATCTTGTTGAAAATATTTAAAGTAAACAAAATAGTAAAAATATTCATATTATTTAAAAAATAAACTCTTACAATAAATAATTTTTCAAAAAATGTCTACCGAAAAATCACATTATATGTGGTACACTCTTTATTCTTTTCAATCAACTAACAATTAAGAGTTTCCTAGTAATTTTTTAAAATCTCATATATATATATATATATATAAAATCACCAGCTACAACTGCTAATAATCATAATCCTTATTCTATCAGATAACCATGGAACGTTTAATGCCTAAAATTGTAGTGGTAATAAGTGGTAGCGAAATTTCATTTATGTTAACATTTTACGATCTTAGTTTTTTTATCATTGTAAAAAGTTCCAAATGTAATTATTGTTATAAGATCACTAACTAAAATTAAGAATTTTAGATTTCACAATAATGTGTGGTCCATTATCTTAATTTCAAGTTAAACTTTTTAAGAATGTATAATTTGGTGAGAGACTTCAACAGGTGAATACACACAAAATCTAAACATGGCTTCTTGACCGAAAATGCTCAGAATGCTACAAAATGTAGGCAATGTTAAAATAACCGACCATTCAAAATGGGGTATGCGACAGGCTACATTCTACTCCATTTTATATCTACATTTTAAGTCATTTTTTATGCTATTGTTATACACATTTTGGATATATATTTTTAGATCATTTTGTGTATACATTGAACTTTGTTTTGCATATACATTTCTATCTCGTTTTGTATATGCAAAATAGCTTAAATTTAGCCTGTAATTTTATTTATCTTAAATGTTTTTTTAGAATTCCAAAGTTTTTTAGTGATTGACCCTGTTTTTGAAGCTATTATAAATTTTTATTTGTTTATTTACCCATTTTATACTATTTTACAAATTTATTAATGTTTTAACACAAATTTGAAAGTTGATACTAAAAGGTAATAATAAATGTAGATAATGAGAGAAGAAATAACAGCATTAGTTTTTAATAACACATACTTACACGTATTTTTATATTATTACATTTATTTTTGAACCGTAAAATTTATTTTATTAGTCTTAAAGATCTAGTAATTATCAAGTACAATAATATTTATTAGATATTATACGAGTCTGTTAAAGTCTCTCACCAAATTATACATTCTTAAAAAGTTTAACTTGAAATTAAGATAATGGACCACACATTATTGTGAAATCTAAAATTCTTAATTTTAGTTAGTGATCTTATAACAATAATTACATTTGGAACTTTTTACAATGATAAAAAAACTAAGATCGTAAAATGTTAACATAAATGAAATTTCGCTACCACTTATTACCACTACAATTTTAGGCATTAAACGTTCCATGGTTATCTGATAGTATAAGGATTATGATTATTAGCAGTTGTAGCTGGTGATTTTATATATATATATATATGAGATTTTAAAAAATTACTAGGAAACTCTTAATTGTTAGTTGATTGAAAAGAATAAAGAGTGTACCACATATAATGTGATTTTTCGGTAGGCATTTTTTGAAAAATTATTTATTGTAAGAGTTTATTTTTTAAATAATATGAATATTTTTACTATTTTGTTTACTTTAAATATTTTCAACAAGATAATTAAAATAAAATTTCAAAAATACCCAACTTTTATTGTTGTTTATTTTGTTAATAACTAATATTAAGTAGAAATATTATATACTATCGATAAAGAATTAATATCTCAATTAAATTACCAAAAAAAGTTTTAAAATCTTTTATTTATGCATAATAATTACAAAATTATGAAACTTACATACTAGTGATAAACAATAGACTACATTCTAACCAATCTTGTACGTACATTCTACCTCATTTTGAGCATACATTCTAACTCGTATTGTATATGCAAAATAAGATAGAATATACATGCAAAATGAGCTAGAATGTGTTTGCAAAACAGATAAAAAACATGGCCCCAAAATACTATCGAATATAGTACTTTTTTTCATATAAAATCGTATTGGTCTAAAAGACATGTTTAGGTTTTGTGTGTTGAAGATAATAAAATTATAGAACATGTTAACCCGATATATGAAGATATAAACAAATGTATTCCAAAAAATGCTATGTTAGATTTCGCGAACAACTGGTAATATTGCTTCTTGAAATTGTCAATATTATTTTATTCTTCGTAAACGCTAAGATTATTTATTTTAAATGAAGTAATAAAATGTTAAGAAAATTGTCGAGATATTGTAAATTAAAGAGCACCTTTTGAAGGTATTTATAGACTTACAAAAAATTTATGTAAAGTAGGTAAAAAAACTGTTAGAATTATTAGATAGTTTTTTTTAATGTAAAGATATAAATTGACATATGGGTAAAACCTAGAGTGTATATACTGTTCTGAAGTCATCATAAAATCATTATTACAACAATATGAATTTTTAATTCGGTTATTTTTACATTTTTTCAAAAAGATAAATTTTATTATATTAATAGATTCTCTAAACATTAATTTACGTTAATCAAAAGTAGATAGATATGTTTACTTTTAATGAAGAAGGATAAAAAAATAATCATGTTATTGTCACATAACACTGGCTTTTAAGAAAAACTCCTTATTTTAAAACATTCTCCATTGTTTGTTTAAATAACATGTAAATTTAGATTTTTCATAAATTTTTTAGAATAAAAAGACAGTCATTTAAAAATTCTTTTAAAACAAAAAAATTCAAAATTTCATGGGTTAAAAGGTTAAACAAAATTGGTAAAATTCAAACTTGTTTATTAAAATATTTTTAAAATAAAGAATACTTTGAAATATAATAGTAAAATATTAATATAAATATTCATTATGTTTAATTAATAAATATTGTAAAATAAAAAACAATAATAAAGTAACACAAAAGAATAAATTAACACAATTTATTATTATTAAACTCTATAATTATTCGAGTACACTAGTGCTAACACCAGCACTAAGACTGATTTTTATCAAAAAATTATACAATTTATAGACTTTTCAATATTTAAAATTCAATATAATATTTAAAATTTCTTCTTTTAAAATTTATAATTGATAATTTCTTTTTATTTATATTTTATAATATTCATATTTCAAAAATGCATGTTTTTTTAATTTCCGCTTTTTATATAGTGTTCATCACAAAATCCTTTTTTCAAATTTGAGCAAAAACATGCATTTCATGGAAAAAATATGCAAATAAACATCGCATAATACACTATATAGAAAGTAAAAATTTTATATTTTTCAAGTTATTTTTAACATGACAAAGTTGTCTTATATCTACCTGACTATTACCATACATGCGTGTATTTTTTTTGGATTGATAACATCTGAAGATTTAATTCGAGCTGAAGACTACCGTTTAAATCGTTATCGCGATACAGATAAAAGTTATACTTTTTGGTACCATTTTTTTGGTAAAAGAGAAACCGCAAACATCACTTTAAAGAATTACAGTGGAGAAAGGAGTATAATTGTATACAGAACGCATTTTGATGTAAAAATTTTAAGGGATGGTAAATATAACGCTGATATGTGGTTTAGATTACAAAATGTTCGAAATAAATCTTACATTACGAATGATCTCCACCCTAGGGAGAAGAATCACGTAACTAATATATCTAAAAGATCAAAATGGGAGTTAGCGTGCAATTTATTTAAGTGTGAGGTGGGACTTTTGTATCATTGTCCCACTCATGAAGATTTATGTTCAAATCCAGCAAAAATTAAAAATTTTTTTTATATTGGGTTTGAAAAAGCGTGGGATATTGATAATTTGGTTTTAAAACTCATTCCAAAGAGTAGTACAAATAAAAACATATTTAGTATCGTTGTTTGTCCCGTTTCAAACTGGCTACCACAATATTCAAATTCTGAATATATTGAAACTTCGGAAAATAATATCTATAGAGCGTTTTTTAATGGTAGTACTCAAAAAGCGCACAACTTAAAACTTATTTATTGCCATGGAAGTGGTAAATCATTTGTTAAGTGTGGTCATCTTAAACAAATGTTTATGCCTTCAATTGATGTTGGTTATGACTGTGCAAAATACAATGAAAAGGAGGCTAATAATATTATTAATACCAACGAAGGAACCCATTGGCTTTCTATTTCTACTTCTGAATTAATGTGTAATAATACTCTTATATATGATTCTTCAAAAATTTTTATTGCTCTTCTACCACATGGAAATAATTATGATAATGTTAATGGATTTAAAATTAGTCATCTTACGAAAAACACAAATCTTTATGCTGGTCATGGATTACATAATCTAGATATTCAAGATTTTTATAGATCAAAACGATGGGAATTCGAAATTTATCTTGGGTATGAAATAAATTATGAACCAAAATGTAATATCCCTTATTTAAAGGCAACATTACGTTTAAAAATTAATAACACTGTTCAAGGATCTGATAATAAAATTGATAAAAAATTTGGAAGAAAAGAAATTTATACATTTCTCAGTAGAGAAATAAAGAATTCTTCAATTGGGTGTCATATAGTACTTGATGGATTTCAACATCGGGCATTTAAAGATTTTTATGGACTTCGTTATTCAACATCATTGTTGATGCTTGATGAAACGACACAAAAATATATAGAAGTACGTGATATTGGAAAATTGGTATCAAATAGAGTGTATAAATGTGCCTTAATTACAAAGGGTAACAATTCCAAAATTGTGAAACCAGATTATATAAAAGAAACTGATTTCATTATTAATATAATTTATGAAGAAAATAATAAGTCTACTAGCTTTTATAACTCTACAATTACCAAAATCTCTACTATCTCTAATGGCTCTACTAGTCCTAATAACTCTACAGTTACTAAAATCTCTACTATCTCTAATGGATCCACTATCTCTAATGGCTCTACTAGTCCTAATAACTCTACAGTTACCAAAATCTCTACTATCTCTAATGGCTCTACTGGTTCAAATAACTCAAGTGGCTCTGATAGCTTCAGTAAATCTAATAACTCTGAGTCCTCTAATAATTCTAAAATTTGGATCATTTTTGGAATCTCTTTAGTCATTATTATAATCTTAATAATTTTACTTGTAATCTTAAAAAAATTACAAGAAAAAAGAAAGAAATCTAATAAGGATCTCTCCATAAGTTCATCTACATCTGAACAAACAGCTAAATCTTTAACTGCACTCCCAAAAGTACCTAATGCTGGAATTATTAATAAAAAAACCGCTAATAAAGGATTTAAGAGTATAGAAAAAACTATGAGTACTGATAATTTAAAAACAAAAAAAGAAGTGACCAATTCTGAGCAATCGGCAGAAAGCACCGACTCAAGCTTAACAAATCATACAAAAAATGCTAAGATTAGGTTAGTGGCCAAGTAGTCAGATCAAAATAAGTTTGATAATGCAATAGATAGTGGTTCCAAATTGTATTGATTTGAGGAATTTATTTAGTAATGCAATATTTGTATTTTATTTTATTCATTACTTCACCATAGTTTACTTAATAAAATAAAATGTAAAATAAAATTGATTTTTTTGAATATAATGTGACTAATAGTCATTTCTTAAATTGACAAAATATTTAAAAAGTTAAGTGGGTATAATTCGAAAATTGAATAAATTTCATGAAGAAATACTAAATATGGATTTTGAAATAAATTTGATTTTATTTATTCATTAAATACTTTTTTTTATGAATTAAAAAACTTTGTAATACTGTATTTGCTAAGAAGATAAAAAAAATAATTTTGTTGTTAACAATGTTTGGCTAAAATTTATCAATGTTAATGAATAAATAGTCGAAAGATGTGTTGTTTTTCTTATTTTTTTCCTGGAAAATTATCCTCAAAAGAGTGTCGTCGAAATTAGACAAGTTATTTCTGAAGAAAGTTTATTTTTTAAATCTTCAATTACTCAATTAGCTTTTCTAAAAGTTAATAAATTTTTTTATAGATCGTTTGAAAGGTAAAATTTGAATAGTAAGTGTTTCGTACATATATGATTACAAGCTGTATGCTTGCCATCATCTTTTGTTATTGTATAAATACATTACTTTTTATGAAATAAATATGCTCTTACCTTTTTTACTGGTGTTATTTATTAAACAATAACTAAATATTTTTAAATGTAAAATAACTATTAAACAGTAAGAGAACCTGATATCATAGTGAATGATTAAAAATTAGACAAGTTAGGGACTAAATGGTGATAGACTTTTTTTCAAGAGAAATACGATATTTAGGGAATCATAACTCACCAAACAGTTATCGAAATTAAATGACATGACGTTAACATATAGATTTGAACTGTCTTAAAAATATGAATATAAAGAAATTTAAGTGTTAAAAATAAATTCAATTACGTTTAAAGTGAATGCCTTTTTTACGTTTTTTTCGAAAGATAAGTTTTAGTATCTTAATAGGTTTACTTAACATTAATTATTTTACGTGAATCAATAGTAAATAGATATATTTATCTTTAATTAAAAGGGTAAAAAAATAACTATGTTTTTTGCCTGCATAAAACTAGGCTTTATAAAAAATTCTTTTCTAAAACATTCTTCAATGCTTTTTTAAAATAATATGTAAATTTTTAATTTTTCATAAATTTTTTGAAGTATAATAATAATCTGAAAATTATTTAAAAATTCCTTTTCAACAAAAAATTTTAAACTAAATGGGTTTAAGGGTTAAGAATACCAGGCGAAGTCAGAGTGATTTATAAAAATGTTTTTAAAATAATGACACTTTAAATATAATCTATAATAAAAAGAAATAAGAAAAAATTTTGTTTCTCTCATAGCACTTTTTAAGTTTAATCAATTTTTTGGAATAAATAGCCAAAAAATGTGTTTTTTACTAACTAGAGTGGCTAGATCGGTTAAAAAATTTAGGTTCGAAATTTGGCCAAGTTATTATTACAAACAATCTTTTTTGAACCCTTTTTTAGTATGGTTTTGTTTAGAGGATAACTTTCTTCAAAGTTAATAAAATAATATTATTAGTTTGTATTAAAAAGGTACAAATCCAGAATAGGGCGGAAGTGTAATACTATAGAAATTCATTAAAAACTGGTCAAGGTATGAAGCAAATAGTGATGACCATTTTGAAAAAAAAATTTGAAAATGAAAAAGCTGTTACTTTTTAATAACTTAATGAAAGCAAATAAATATAATATCTGTTATATATTTCTAAGTCTAACATAAAAAATGATAATCTAACCAAGTTTATAGCTTAACAATAACTGGAGTTATGTTAATTTGAATGTCAACATTTTTGCTTTTTTTTTAAATTTTCTCACAAAAATCAATTTTGTCTTCAGCATAACTTTCTCAAACTTAGTCAATTTTTATGGTTAAGTAGTGATTAGATGTGTTGTGTTCTAACTTATTGCGGAAATGGGTATCAAAACTTTTGGCCAATTAGTGACCAAGTTATCTTTAAAAAACACCATTTTTTGGACATTTTTTTGCATAGTTTTGTGCAGAGAATAACTTTCTTCAAAGTTAATGAAATAAATTGTTTTTTTAATCATTAAACAGATTTTAATCTGGAATCCTGGAGAAACACAATACGATAGAAATATATGGAAAACTGACTAAGTTATGGATCCAAGAATAATCACCATTTTTTAAATAAAAACAAAAATTTTTTAATGCTCTAAAATAAATGAAAAGTTGTTTAAAATAAATAAATCAAAAGAATATATAGATTCATGTCTAACTTAAAAAATAAAACTACAACGAATTATATTCATTTAACAACATAATGAGTTATACTTATTTAGGTGTCAATTATTCCACTTATTTTTCATATTTTTCACAAAAATCAATTTTGTGATTGACATAACATTTTTCAAACATAATCAATTTTTATGATTAAGTGGTCGTTAGATGTATTTTTTTCTAACTTAGTGGGAAAAACGGTCTTTGAAAATGTTGGTTCATAATAGGCCATGTTATTCTTAAAAAACACCATTTTTTAGTCACTTTTGTGTAGTTTTGTCTTTCAAATAACTTTTAAAAAAGTAAGTAAAGTTTTATGTTTTATGACTTATTTGAAAGGTACAAGTCAGGAATAAGGGAAAAACACAACAGCATTAACATTGGTAAAGAATCGGCTAAGTTACTGGTCCACAAATGATAACTATTTTTTTAATGAAAATTAAAAACTTCAATAGTTATTACCAAATGCACACTTGAAAAAATAAAGTAAACATAATTTTTTTTGAATACACACAAAAAAATGGGACAAATTTTGACATTATTACATAAAATGCAATAAAATGTCCCACCACTTTGAAATGTCAAAATTTATTCAAATTTTAAAAATATCAGGCGACAAAAAAAATGTTTTAAATGACGCAAAATGTTAGATTTTCGCATAAATTTGGTCGTTTTTTTACAAAAATATATACTTTTAATATTTTGAAGTAATGAAACATTTATTTAATCTTAGAAATTTTAAAAATATTACACCTATTTTAGAATATAATTTGTTTTTTATAATATTTTATGTAGTGAGTTATCAAAAGTCAATTTCGTGTAAAGTTGTTAACGTTTTAACAAAAATCATTCTTTTAAACAACCCGTTAACACCAGAAAATTTAAAAATTTTACAACAACAATAAGAAAGAGTGATAATTATCTAACCATACAAAGTAATCTTTATTGAAAATATTATCTTAGTACTTGCTATTTTTCTTATTTAAATTAAAATATTTAGAAATTTTTTTGCTATGAACAAAACGTATAATGTTTTAAAACTTTTAATCAGTTTGACTTTTAAAGATGATCTTGAAAAACAGTATAAAAAAGTTGAGTCATCAGATTAATATAACTTTTTATAAAAATCTTATTTATAGTTATTCAAACAATTAAAGAATATCTAAAAAATACTATCATATGTCGATAAATACTCTTTATAAAAGCATTTTTTAATCTTATAATAAGTTAAATTCTAATATTGTATTTTAAAATGTATTGTAAAAAATAATTTAAGTTTTAAAATAAATACAATAAAATATAAAAATTTATTTTAATTATTGCCTTGATTTTTTGTAAAAAATAATTGCGTTAAAATTATCGCAAATCAAGAAAATTCAAATTTTATTAGGTGGGACAAATTTATTACATTTTACGCAAATGTGTGTCCCATTTTTTTTTGTGTGTGGTAATGATTCGCTTATTAACTTATGTACAATAATTTATTTGACAATAGTCCGTTTTTTTGTGCTTCATTTTGGAGAGGGATAAAACAAAAAAATACCTTTTTTTGTAAAATCTTGAATTTATTTTTGTATGCGATTAATAAATGAAAGATTTGAAAAATTTAGTTTTATATGTTGATTTGTGTTAGTTTTTTTACTTGTCAAAATAAATTTCTTCATTACATAAACATTTTTGCAATTATCAATAAATATCATTCATAATATATTTAAATAATTATGAATAATAACTAGGGTGGTTGTTTCTACTTTAAAAATTTTGAATGATTGGAGGACGATGTGAAATTAAGCTTCACATATGAAGGGATTCTCAAGATTATCTTCTTTTTTTCCATTTCAGAAAAAACTTTATTTGAGTTGTATTAGGCTTGTGTAGACATGGGCGGGTCGGTAAATTTTTCGACCCGGGGTCGGTCGGTTTAGGGTCGCTTTTTAAAATCGACCCGGGTCGACCCAAAACGACCCGTTAAACTAGTAACATATACCCCTGTAAAAAACATAATTTTATTATAATTAAAGAAAATTTTCTATTAATAAAAATATTACAATATATAAATTATAAATGACCCCTTAAAACTAATAAATTGTTCAAATTCATAGTAGTTAAATTAGTTGTCGACAATTTCTAATATATAATAGATTGAACTCTCAGATTTGATGTTAGTTGACTTTATTATTCTTAATTTTTGATAATTGACTATGTAAACTAGGTGCTGATAACTTTACTGAACTCCAAAAATGGCCAATATTAATTTCAGAACTAATATTTTTAATATGGTAGAGATAATTATTATTTCACTAACAGATTAATTTTCCAAAGTTGTCAGTGAATAGTATAAAACCGACCCTAAAATTTTTGTAATTTGGCACCGACCCTAAAATTTGGGGTCGACCCTTAAAAATTGGTCAGGGGTCGACCCATTTTCAAGGGTCGACCAGGGTCGGATCCCATGTCTAGGCTTGTGCAATGCATTCTATCATGTAATCATTTCCAATATATCTTTGCATTATTATATTTTTTAAAGGATTTATAAAAAAACAAATCAAACTTGTTAAAAAAATATTTGTTATTATTTTATTTTCCAATATTTTTTAAAAAATTTCTGAGGGGTGAATTGCACTGTCAGTGATATATAAACAGACGGCAATGCTTATTTCAACGGTTAAGGTCTTAAAATTATTAAAAAAAATATTTAACATTAATTTCTTTAAAAATTCTTAGAAAAATTTTTCTTGACTGATTTTGGGCCGTCACGGATATCTTGAGAACGGAACATCGTATTTTAACGTGTAAGGTCTCAAAATGTTCGCAACGATTAATTCTAGAGAGAGTTTTCTCCGTTTTTTGATATATGACCATCTTGGCACTTTTTTGTGGCCACAAATAAAAAAATTTGTTTTTTCATTAAAAATTTTACAAAAATTTAAATTTTTATATCTCAGCAGTTACTAATCATAAAGACACGTTCTTTATATCGTTAAATAGAGAATTTTATTCTTCGCACTTTTTCTTAAGACATTTTTTAAAAATTCTTTCATTTTGGCTTTAATTTTTGACAAAAAATGCAAAATTTTCAAAAAATAATTTTTTTAAAAAAACATTTTTCCATATTTACTATCATTTAATCTTGTCCAAATTTTCCGTGATTATACTTAAAATGTAGGGAATTAAAAAACCTAAGGGCGTTTTTTTTTGTTTTTCTGGATTTCGCTTTCTTTATTGAGATATTCCATTTTGAAGCATTAAAATTTGGGGTGAAAAAACAGCATTTTGGAAAAGTATCCCAATATTGAGAATAAACTTGAAATGTCATTTTTTAATATTTCATTGTAAAGAGCACATAAAATTACGTATATTTGTGTATTTTCAAGTTTTTATCTTTATTTTAAAGGGGGGAAATAGGGGTACCAAAAGTCAAGATTTTGCAACACATTTAAAGATGTATCTCAAGAACGGGATTTTTAATGGGACCGATATTACATTTTTGTATTTACCGTTATGGCACAAAAATATTTCTATCAAAATTTTATTCAAAATCGAAAATTATTTTTTCGAGGTCGACTCTCCTCTATATAATTGTTGGATGTGTATGTGTACTGCCTATTTTATAAAAATATTAATTAAAACATTTTTCTCTTTGTATAGAAGGTATAATCCGAAAATAGAACGGTTTTTTAGACTTTTAACACTTTGTGCTAAATTTAAAGACATATAATTTAACAATAAAATTGAAGCTTGAATATTACAATATTCTAAATTTAAATATCTAAAAAATTTTTAAACAGTTTATTTTGTGCCTCCATTGACTTTATTTCATTTAATTGTTCTATTTAATTTTTATAAGAACACATTATTATTTCAAGTTCATTAGGTTTTAATTTATTTGGAGTAACCAAAAACTATCTCTCAAAATAAAGAATGAATGATAAAAGAAACTCAGAAATATTATCATCTGAGTATAATCCGGAAAATTGTAGTATTGAAAATGATTGTAATTATCAAAAGTATACAGAAATTGAAAAATCAATACATCTGAATTCTAACGTTGAACTCAAAGATAAATTTAGTTCTACACCAAATCGAAACGTTATTTTTGGGATTTCTATCATTTTTTGTGTAGTATTTGTAACTACTCTTCTGTCATATTTAATCAGAAATATGATAAAAAAATTTTTAAGACGACAATTAGAAAAACAAAAACAAAAAATAACGGATTATAAAGAATCGTATAAACAATATGATGAAGAAGAAGGATGTATAAATGTTAACATATTCAGTAATTTTCTGGAGCCGAAAGATAAAAGTAAACGAGAAAATGGCATCAAACCATAAGATGTTTTACTTCATCTTAATTGCAATAATTACAATAACTTATTATAATAAATATACTAAAATGTTGGTCCACTAAATTTACAAATAAAAAAAATCTTTAATTTTTCTGGTAGTAACTTAAAAACATAAAATTGATATACACATTAAATCATCACTAAGTTCCTTGTTTACTTGTCACTATTGAATAATTAGTAGATCTATGTATCTACAACTTCTTTGAACATCTAATTTTTCTATTCATTCTTCTAATTATCTTTAGAAAAGTTAAAAGTAACGATGGTATTAACTTTTATCCAACAAAACAATAAATAATCACTAGCACACATCTATAAAATATATTACATATTAAATTGACAATTTAATTAATTTACACATACAATAACATGGTAGTATAACATTCCTTCAATTTTCATTAACACATCAAAATGAACAAAACATATTTTATTATCTCTTTATCTCTTTTTATAATTTATATTATATATATTTATTCTTATTATAATTTTTACTCTCTCTATCCTCTTCAATTATATTTTCTTCCAAATCAAAAGTAACAGAAACATTTTTAGATCTTTTGTCTTTTTGATTACTTTTTAATGAACATTATCATTTTAAATGATTAACCTAATATTAAAAATCTTATCATATTATAAACATTGCATTATTTAGTTTTTTTTTGTTATTATATTTATATATATATATACAAAGAATATATATAAATATCTTCAATTTGATTTAAAATATTAGATAGAAACTATGCCATATGTCAATAAAGATCCATATGGTAAGTGACATTAGATTTTCAGAAACGATTATATTTTTTTCTTCTTCTATATGTCTTTAGCAGGCCGTTTAATTAATCCGCCCATGAAGAAAGCTCTCATATCTCTATTCTTGGGAATGGCATGTGTCTTCTTTGTTGGTATGCTAGCAATATATCACAAGAAAAATCCAATCATAACACCTGAAAAGGAGACTGTCGATGGAAATCATAAGATCATTTCTAAAAGTATTTTAAAAAATATCAGAGGTGAGAATATTAAGAATAATCTTAGACTTATTACCGCTTTGCCCCATGTTGCTGGAACTGAAGCCAATCACGGTGTCGGAGAGAAAATTGCTAACTTATGGAAAGAGAATGGTCTTCAGGATGTTCACTTTATTGAATACGATGTACTTCTAAATTATCCAGACTATAACAATCCAAATGTCATGTCTATTGTTAGGGATGATGGAAATGTTGTATATCAAAGTAAGGGTATATCTCCTGTTATCATTCCCTCAGAACAAAGTGCTCCTGATGCTGGAATTCAATGGGTTGCTTATAGTGGTAATGGTTCAGTTTCCGGTGATATTGTTTATTGTCATTATGGTAGAATGGAAGATTTTAAGTTACTTAAAGATATGGGTATAGATTTAAAAGGAAAAATTGCTTTATTAAGATACGGACATTCTTACAGAGGAGATAAAGTAAAGCTAGCTCAAGATTACGGTGCCATTGGAGCTATATTATATTCCGATCCTGGTGAGGTAGCCAAGAATGGTATTGATAAGAATAAAGTTTATCCCAATAGTGAATGGATGCCACATGAAGGGGTTCAAAGGGGTAGTCTTAGTCATAGTGATGGTGGTGATCCATTATCACCTATATATCCATCCAAAAGTAATTTATATAAAAGTAGAGATGTTAACGATGCTATCAAAGAACGAGTTCTCCCAAATATTCCTGTATTGCCTTTAAGTTACATGGATGCCCAAGAAATATTAAAAAGACTATCTGGTAAAAGAGCTCCATATTTATGGCAAGGTGGTTTTCCTTTTACTTATAACATTGGACCTGGTTTTAGATCAGAAAACGAAAAAGTTAAAGTAAATGTTAGGTCAAATATGTCTATTAGAAAGATAAGAAATGTAGTTGGTTATATTCATGGATATGATGATCCAGATAAATATGTTATTTTAGGAAATCACTATGATGCATGGGTATATGGATCACTTGATCCAAATAGTGGTACAGCAGTTTTGGCTGAAGTGGGTAGAGCAATGGTCGAGACAATCAATGAAACATCATGGAAACCATCAAGAACAATAATGTTTTGTGCTTGGGATGCAGAGGAGTACAGTCTTATTGGAAGTACAGAATTTGTAGAAGAATTCACAAATATCCTTCAAAGTAGAGCTGTTGTTTATCTTAACGTTGATACGATATTTTCAAATCAAACTCTTCATGTAAGAACTATTCCAACACTCTATGATGTAACAATTGAAGCTGCAAAGGTCGTTAGAAATCCAATGGCCAGTGAAAAAAGAAAAGGTCATATGACATTATATGATACATGGGTTTACAGTTTTCCTAACAAAAAATGTCCTGATAGACCTAATATTCCCGTTCCAGGTGGAGGTTCTGATATGGCTCCATTCTTAAATTATGCTGGAATCCCTGTTGTTGATTTCAATTATAGAAATATATCATGGGAGGAGTATCCACTATATCACACATTATATGAAACTCCATTTACCAACGAACATATCTTTGATACAAATAATTTTGCTGTCCACAAAGCAGTAGGACAGTATTGGAGTGAACTTGCTAGAAGATTTTCAGATTCCGCTATTCTTCCTATTAATGGGACAGCTTTAGCAGATGCCTTGTTAAATGATTACCTTCCTGAACTTAAAAAAGCATTAATACCATTGAAAAGTAAATATGGTATTGAAGGAGTTGCTAGAGAACAATTTCAAAATCTATATTTTGGAGCAAAAGTAAGTAATTAATATAATATTATTAAAAATAAAAATTGTTTATTTAGACATTTATGAAGCAATGTAAAGTATTTGAAAGTGTAATAGAAGAGGTATTGTATGATTTTGCTGTTAATCCTTTTGATCAGAGAAGAATTTCATCAATAAACAACCGTCTTACAGCTATAGATAAGTGTTTTATCAATCCAAGAGGTATTCCAGGAAAAGCATCTTCAAGACATGTCTTGTACTCACTTTCAGATAACAATTCTTATTCCTCCAGAACTATGGCAAGTATTTATGATATAATAGATGAAATAAAAAGTGAGAAGCGTCCTCAAGTTGTTAAGGAATTAGAAAAAAAGCTGGCTGAACAAATTTCCATTGTTCATTATTCTGTTATTTGTGCTACAAATACTTTAAAATTATTTGTTTAATTTCTTGTTATTTAAAAAGTTTTCTCTTTTTTCTAAACTTTTTAAAAAGTAATATTTATTTTATTATTGTTATTAGAAAGTAAATGTACTTTTTGTTTTGTTCTTCATTACAAAAATTATTAAAATTTAAAAAACAGCAAGTTTATAAAACAATAAAGCAGAAAAACAAAATACCTATGTTAATAATAATATTATTATTACACATTAAGAAAAGGAATGCCAAGAAAATAAATTAATCATTAGCAAATGTACTGCTCCATTACATTTGTCATTAATTTTTTAAAGGTGTATTTTCTTTACACCCAAAATTTCAAAATTGTCGTTTTGACTGAAATTCTACAATCACAGGTACTATAAAAAACTTTCGTCATTTTAATTTGTTCCAATATAAAGTTTGTAATATAAAATTCATGCAGGATTGGTACAAATAAATACAAGATGTTTATAATAGTAAAAATTATGGTTTCCGTTCTATTAATTATGAAATATTACTTACAAATTCAGTAAAATATTCATATTTAATGATTTTTAATGAAGGTAAAATGATTTACTATTCAATAGAAATTCTATAAATTTTCCTTAATATCATACATAAGCTAGCAATAGATATCTAAAGAAATTTATCAACACTTTTTAAGTTCATTCTAAGAACAGTAGTTAATTGTATAAAAAAGAGATAAATTGGAAAACATTATAAAAAAATAATGTATTGAAGTTTCTTTGGAGCATGTAAAAATAACTTATTGTGCTCGATAGCAACTCGATTAGCTGATTAAGATGCTATTTAATTAAAATCTTTCGTTGAAATAAAATTTAAAGAACGTACTATTGTTTTTTTGCACTTAATTTTTCTCAATAGTGCATAGCTTATAAAAAGAGTCCATGGATGACAAAATAGATTTAAAATAACTAGTGCGCGAATGTTTTTGGCCGCTTTTTGCTCATTTGTAAATTTTGCTCAAATATATACAAATTACTGAATTCAAAATTTTGCCCAAAACGGGTATGCTTTTTGCTAAATTTAGAACTTCCTCAAGTACAGATGAAGTAGAGGCTTAATATTTTTAGGAAGTTCCTAGTGATAATTAGATATTATTTTTAGTTTTATTGATAATAGATATTTATTAATATGATAATTTTTGATAAATTTTAATCATAGTTAATTATGGTGGATTTAGAGAATCCATGGGATTCTGAAAATTGTAAGGTAGCTGTGCCAGATCAACAGTTTTCATTTTCAAACGTACACATATTTAGAAAAACTATGATATTAAAGTACTAAATCCATATATCTAATAAAAAAAGTACTAAAATTTATATTTAAATACTTTAAAGATGTTTTTTCATTCTAATTAAATAAAAACAAGACCAAAATAACTAGTTTTTCTGTGTAAGCAATAAAAAATGTAAAGTTTAAGGTATTTATGAAAAAAAATATACAAGGTAAAGGTTACGAAAGATATATTAATATAAAATGTTGTAATTAACTTTTAGTGAAAAACTATAAATAATTACATATAAAACTTTAACGAATTCTTTACTCAACAAAATTTTTTTTATTGTTAATTTTCTTTGCCCATTGTTTGTTGTTATCATTTAAATCATTACCATATAATCTCCCACAAGTAACAATGCAAATAAAGGTTTCTCTAAATTCTTTGACAAGAATAATTGTCATTAAGAATTGAACTATTGGTGCAATAACCATGAATATATCACCCAACTTTTGTGATGACTTTAATAAATTAGTAAGGAACTCTCTATACTTAATAAGGTACTCTCCCCAATTATCTGCCACAAAAAGTCCAAAAATGACACTGTTTCCAGGATAAATCATGATAAAGCTGATTATTGATATAATTTCTACCATTAATATATCAATTGATAAACAGTCTTTCAGAAGTCGCTAAAAATTTAATTAAAACAAATAAATTTAATTACCTTCTTCTGATTATGATCTTGCACGATTGTCTTTGACGACAAATAACGACAGTATTGAATAATTTCAGTAGTAAAAAGAACAAGTGAAAATATCGAAAATACAGCCATAGTTATACCATAGATAACTAAACTAATTCCATGATACATTGATATGGGAGCTAATATATATACAGGATCCTCGTTTTCGTCAACTAACCAATCTGTTAGAAAAAATGATAAAATCCCCATAAAATCTACTACGGTAATAATAGTAGGCCAAAGAACAAACTTATAAAAAGGTTTTTTTTCATAATCAGGTGAAAAATACCAGACAATAACAGAGATAAGATAGAAAGTACCTACAAAATAATATATACCATAGCAGGTACAAAAAATTTTATTTTGTAATTCAGTATCAAGATTTTTTACCATAAAATTGGTCCATGGACTTCTATTAGAATTATTAATACGCACAAGGAGAATAAATATATTAAAGATTGAATAATTTAATGTATGCCATTTTATACTATTATATTTTATTCGTTTTCCAAATAATGATATCAATATTAAAAGTAAATTAGAGATAAAAGAGAGAATAAAAATTATACCATAAATTGTTTTGTAACTTTGGTTTGTTTCCTGAGGTTTCAAGAGTAAAAGAGATAATATCATACCCATTCCAGACATCTTTAATAAAGTTTTATAACTTTAATGTAGTTAAAAAAGTACGAAATGAAATTGTGATGTTAGGACAAAACTAGGAGTTTATTTATATAAAATAGAATTCCTTTAAATTATTTATTAATTCTTATAAATAATCTTTATGCTAAAAATCACCTGCCTTCATAACATATTACACGATTAACATCTGGAAAAATAAGTTCAACTAATTAATAAAAAAATATTATTTTCCCTCAAGTATAATACTATTTATATTAAAAATACTAGTATATATATAAAAATAAATAAACATCATAATTAATATAATACATATTTAAAAAATATCTTTTTAGAAGTTTGTTGGGATAAGTTCTGAGTCAAAAACAAGATAATCTAAGAGTTGTTTAAAATTATTATGGTAAAAATGAATCTTGTGGTATTCACCGACAACAAAAACAGTGTGATGCTTAAATGATAAATCCTCCTGAATAAATGTTCCACAAAAACAATTTTGATTTTCGAGAGTACATCTAATAACAAGAATCTTCAATGAATTTGGATAGGTAACAATTCGTTGTAAGCAATCGTGACGTAAGGAAATAAGTTTCCTGAAAGATGTAAAATAGGAGGACGTAGAAGAATTATGAATGTGCTTTTTATTACTATCAATTATCAAACTTTTCAATTCTGGAGCGTTTGAAGATAAACGTTCAAAGATGTTTTGATCGTATCGTGAAAAATTATTGAGGAATAAATATTTAACATTGACTGGAATATTATTAAAAATATCAGTGGCTCTTTCTGATGTTCCATGAAATTTACAGAAGTTTGCCGTTAACCTTTCCAGAGATTTCATCGTTTTAATAACCCCTAACCCGATAAATTTTTTGCCTCCAGCACATGGACAGGAGAAATTTATTGTAAATGATTTTGTAGTTCCAAAAAACTCTTTTGTACCAGTAAAATATTCTACAACCGATGGACTTTTTTCTGTATAACTATATATCTTGAATGATGTAATATTCACTGGATATTTATTGTAAGCTTCAGAAACCATCTTAATAACATTTACATTCATTGCCAATGAGACAGATATTCCATATTCTAAACATTTACAAAATATTGTTTCAAACAAGTGCACAATATCATCTCTTTTTTGACTTAATGTAGCTTCATATTGCGGAATACGCCAATTCAAATGAATACTAGCTCCAAGTCTATTTTTTAAACCGCAAACAAGACCGTGAGCTATTCTTTCACCAAAAGCTGCTATTTTACTAATCCCATCCAATTCATATTCAATTCTAGATAATGAAGAAAAGCCATCCAACTCAACTGTATATGTCTCATTCAACTTAAGATAATTTTCAACAACATTAACCAAAGGAAACGCCTCTAATGTTGTGATAGATGAAGATTCAGAGGAACATAAAGCCTTCATAAATTGTTCAAAATATTGACTCTTACAACTTGTAAATTGGATAGCTCTATATGTCGGATCCAAAAACCATTCAGAATAATCCTGAATTTTATTATTCAGATCTGTCTCGTTACTAAGCGTTCCAAGTTCTATGTACATTGTCTTCTTTGGTTTTTCAAAGACAAATTTAAAAGTATTCTTTTCTCTGCCAACATCTTCTGTCCTTATAAACTTTAAATTTATCAATAATAAAATAAAAGATAAAATAACTTACATATGGATACGGACCAGTAATAGTGGCATTATTAAATGAATAACTGTCAAAGTCACAATCAACATCAATATACATCTTAGTTGCATAACTTGAGATGATATCACAAAAATTCGGAGATGTCAAACAAAGATTAAAGACATCTGCTGAAGAAAGATACTCATTTTTAAGTTTATTAAATATTAATCCAACGTCAAGAATCTTCTCCAATGTCAAATTATTAGTTGTTGAATCTTCCTCCATAATTCTATTAGATAATAAATAAACACACTTTCCTATCAGTCGTGTATGAGATATTGAAGATGTTTTTTAGGAGTACATTCCTCTCCAAAAGGCTTGCGTTTTAGGAGGACTGCCGGTAGCAATAGTTTTAGTAAAATTATATCAAAATTAGCAATTGATAAACTTTTAAATATAAGTTAATGAATCAAAAATCTTTTTAGAAACTTAAAAAAAAACAATGACAAATGGCACAATAAAATCATGTTGTTATTGATAATAACTCCATATCCTTATCATTTGAGGTGTGCCCGGCTACCCGTCGTAGGAGTAAGCTAGCTAATACCCTTCTTGCGGTTATTCTGTAGACAGCCTTATAGTTAACCCGCAGTCAGCACGAAGTTTGGTAATTTAGATACATGCTATCTACCTGTTAACTACAATTGGAAATTAGTCTACATGTAGTCTAAATTTATATATATTTTAAAGAAAAGTAAACGTATGTATCCGATCTTAAGATAGACTTTGTTGTTGTCGTTGCCCTCGATCACTTAATTTTATTTTGTAAAATGTGTCAATGGAAAATGCCAATCAAAGAAATAATTTCGTGATTATTTAAAAAGTTTTTTTTTAAATATTTTATCACGGTTGTACCATTTTTTTGAAGAGACGTCATTTATCAAAGCTGTTTTAATTTTCTTTTCGTGGCGAATCAAACAAAAAATTTACTGAGCTCATAGTTATTGTAAGAAAATATAGCAGTGTTTGTGTTTTAACAGTTTAAAAAAGTATAATTGTAAATTGTTTAAACAATATTAAATTTAAAAAATCAATTCCTTGAATATTTATTAATTTTTGTCTTTTTATAAACTCAACGATGGTAGTAAAATTCTACAACAACCATACTAAATCATTGGCATAAATAAATGATCAAAGATAAATGGACTAACACTACTTAAACCAAATATTACTTAACATAAGTTATTTTAAAATGTAATACATGCCATGCAGATGTATAACATTTTTTCACCAATGAAATAATGAAATTTGTTGCAACGTATACGACCGAAAAAAAAGCAAAATAGTAATTACACACTCGCCTAAAATTTACATATTAGTTTTTGGCAGAGTAATCCGCCGCCATTTTTTTTTATAAGAATTGTCTCTCACAACGGAATCATTCAAATACCGTGATTTTTACCACATTTATTCTATTGTCAAGAAGTGCCTTTTACCACCATATTATACATTTTTTTAATAATTTTTGCACATTTTTTTAATGTTACATTTCCAGTATGTCTAACCATTTATAATTAATTAATAGTATTTTTGTTTTTCAGATTGTCATAGCCGAATTTGAAACTTGAAATATGCTTGATATTCGGAAATAAAGGTAATTTAGTTTTTATTTCAAGATTTATTGATGTTTTTATTTTGATACAGGTGTCGTCAATTTTCTACATCTCTGGATACCATAGGTTAGTACATTTAACATTATATTATTGATAACACTTCTTTTCAGGTATTCTGGCATGTATTTCTAACGTCTCAAGATTAAAGATGAGTAAGTTTTAAGATTTCACCTTTTTGGTTACACTGATTATTCTTTTTTTAGACCGGCTGTTATAATATTATTAAATTACTAATTAGATAGAAAGTAAGTTATATTTTATTATATGTATCTTTAACATTGGTTATTTTAGATTTATCTGGTGATCATCTTGGAGCATATACTGTTGTTCTTTAGGTAAATACTCAAATATAGATTGATGACCTATTGTATTTTTTGATATTTTCTTATAATAAATAATGTTATTTTTTAATATTTGTTTTTTGATTGCGAATTAATTCCCATATATGGACGAATAAATAGAAATTTCGACCATATTCTAGGTTAAGTTGTTGACAGCGCACGGATTATGTAGTCAGCTTGCGGTTAACAAGTAGACAGCATGAAGTTAAAAATTAACTGCTAACTTCATGTAGTCTACATTTGGCGAAAGGGTACAACAGCCACCTCACTTCGGCTTAACTTCGAGCTGACAAAATACACCAAAAAACAGGTAGTCGGGTGTACTTGAAAAAGATTAAAATATTAATAATAATAATTAATCACTCAGACAAAAATTAAATTTGAAAGTATTTAAGAAAGATCATTTTATAGGAGCAACGGAATATTTGAAAGAATTAACTGGAGAATTTGATATGATTGATTGTTGTTTGATTTGTTGACCTAATTAAATGATAATCAAAATTAACAAGACTGATAGAAATGAGTTAAAACTAAATTTGGCAACTTTAGAAGTTTAATTTAACAATATGAAGTTGAGTTTTGCAAAATTTGGACAAAAAAGCGGGAGATTAGTAACTTAAGTAATTTTTCGTATTCTTATCAAATAAGGATATCTTTTTTAGAAGAACGACAAAAGGGTGGGCTCAACCGGTGATCGAAACCGGGGCCTCTCGCACCCAAAGCGAGAATCATACCACTAGACCATTGAGCCGTGCTCCCCAAGATCGGTCTTGAAAATTTCGAGTAACTGAAAGTCAAATTTCTGTCTTTGCAATAGAGCCAACTCTCTATACTTAATAAATAACTGTTCTTAATACTGTATTTTTTTGATATAATTCAGAAAATCAAAATTCTAGAAGTTCTGAATATGATTTTCATCGATTTTAATTTTAAAGAATGAGCTTTATTTTTAATATTCCATCATTTTGGAAATAATAATCGAAGAGGAAGTACATTAAATGATTCAATTGTAGATTTATATCCAAACAAAAGTTTAAAATTACCAATTATCAATGTCCTTGAACACCATATTAAAAGGGCATTTTAATTTAGGTATGAATTACAAGATTAGGATTTCACATTACATAATTAAAAATAACATATACAAAATTACCAAGAAAATAATACAAATTGTAAACATTGATTTTATTAATTATTTCTAGTTTACCAATCAAAATATTACATAAAATTAAGGTCATTATATTTTTTTATACTTTTGTATTAGTAGGCTCTTCGTTAGAAACTTTAACTACTTCTTGTCCTTGAGTATTAGTTTCATTTTTATGACCACCAGAGAAAAAGCTTTTAACTTTCTTACCAAAATTTTTCAATCCATCCATAAATCTACTTGTCCATGGTTCAGGTTTAAAGTTTATCTGGAGATTAAGTTCCTTTGGTATCAATGGTTTTAATTGATCACTAGATTTCCAATCTATATTTTCAAATATTGTTTTTATCTTTAATTCTAAATCATTTATTGATAGTGATGTATTTCTAACAACTGAGGCCAATGTTTCTGCATATGTTTTTATTTGTGGATCAGTTATATTAGCAGTAATATTTTTATACAATGGCTCGAATTCCTTTCTTATTAATTGCAACTTTTGTTCTAACGCATTTTTGAAGTCCTTTTCTACTTTATCATAAAGGTTCTATAAATTTTGTTATTATAATATTTTCTAATTAATAAAATATTTACCTTAGTATTATTATCAGTTTTTAATATTTCTTTAATTTCATTAACTTGATCTTCAAAACGGATAGTTACATTTCTTAAAATATCTTTTACTTCTTGAATTGTTTCTTTCTTTGCTTTAGTCAAAAAATCTTTATCATGTTCTAATGTTAACAAAACATTGGGATACTCTGTATCGTTAGATGATATTAAATTAATTAGTAGTAAAAATATTTTTACCGAAAATAAAAGTTTTAATTGTTTCATACTCTTGTATAAAAATAAAATATTTTTATCATTTATATATGCATAATAATCTTTTTTTACCATATAAAATTAGGTAATCTTTACACACTTCTAAAGAGGATTTTTTGTTCCTGTTTCTTTAACCCCATCCACCTATTATATATGAATTATGATTATTATTAATTTTTATAAAAGATTAACTTATATATAAATATATTTGATACATTAATAGTGGTAAACAAGATAAATATCAATGGATCATTAAATTTATGATACTTCATTTGTAAGATATTAAACATTTGTTGTAAATAAAATTTTACATTAAAAATATTATGTAATCATATGTTGGTTATCAGTATGTCATTACCATGTTTCTGTTGTAGAATGTTTTGAAAAAATTGATTTTACTCCATTTTTAAATGAGTTGAGTTTATCGGAAAGGAATGATTTTTTAGTTGTAGCTCCAATATCAAGATTAAGTTCGGATGGTAAAAGATTTTTTATCTCATTCTGGACACTGGAATCGGCACTTGAAATGATAGATTTGATTTCTGAAGTTATCTCCGTTAAAGATAGTCCTGAGTCTTGCAATTCATTTGATATCTCATCGGCTATGGCTTTTGCCTTAGAATCTAATGTGTCATACATCTTATCGTAGTTTGCCTCAAATTCATCTTTTATCTTTGATAATAAATTTCCAGAATTTAGTCCACTTCCAATGTTACTAAATGAACCACTAGTACTTCCAATTTTATTATTAACACTTCCACTTAGTCCACTAGTATCAATGTTTCCATTACTGACTCTTCTTATTATAGTATCACTCAAATCCTAAAAAAATAATTAAAAAATAAAATAGAAACTTACTTTAACGCCACTATCACTTTTCAAAATCTGTTGAGCCTTCTGAAGTTTTTGGCTATCACTCAAACTTTGATCCTTCAAATCATCTAACTCTTCAAAGCCTTCCGGAGAAATATTACCAATGACATCTGGATCTCCCTCAATAGCATCAATAATATCAGGTTTCGATGTGTATTTTGAAATTACTCCACAAAATATTAATCCAAAAGTTAAAAAGAGTACTATAAAGTAATTTCTAACCATTCTTTTATCTTATAATTGATAAACAATGATAATATTTTTTTGGTCTCTACAGAATTGTTACAATTTTACCTTTACCTTTTATAATGACAGATGTGGTGATTAAATTTATAATTATACCTTTAATCTTTTATATTTTTTTTGCATTATTCTGTAAAAATAATTTGCGCATTAATAATTTTTAATTTCCGCTATATTATTTATCAAAACTATTATGAGTTGTTTTTTTAAAATATACAGTTAATTTTATTTTTTCTAGTTTATTCAACGTATATTTTACCTAAAAATATATTCACATGTGATATCAGTTCTGATAAATTATTTATATAATCATGGGATGAGGGATAACAGATTAAAGAGGATTTGTAGTTGATAATCTTTTGCTAATAGGAAGAAAAAAATAGTTTTTTTAATTATAAATTCTATTTACATTTTTGTGGCTTAGTGAATATAATTTTCTGGATTTCAATTTTGTTGGTGGCATTCAGATTGATAAAGAAACAGTTACTAATTATTTTAAACGCTTAAAATGCTATGATAAACTACTTACCAATACGTATATTGAGACGAAAGTTTTAATTGCTTTATCAAAAAATGAAGAACATCTTAAGTAATTTTTTTTATCACGGTCTATATTTAATTATAAAATTTTTTTAGATTAATAAACAAGAATGTCTGGATTGTTCAAAAATATTTCTGGAAGTGTTGCCTTAGTAACTGGAGCTTGTTCTGGGTTAGGACGTGGCGTTGCTGAACGTCTTGTTTCTCAAGGTGCAAAAGTAGCCGTTCTCGATCTTCCTCAAGCTAATGGTAAAGAAGTTGTAGAATCATTGGGGCCTAATGCTATCTTTGTACCTGCTGATGTCTCTGATGAAACATCCGTCAAAACAGCACTTGACACAGTTAAAGAAAAATATGGAAAACTTGATTCTATTGTCAATTGTGCTGGAGTTGCTTTTGCATTTAAATTGTATTCTCTTAAAAAAAAAGAAGTACATCCAATTGATAATATTAAACGTACTTTTGATGTATGCATATGGATTACGTTTCCTTTTTTTATCAGCTATTTTAGGTTAATATTCTTGGAACATTCAATGTAATTCGTCATGGAATACCGTTAATTATGGAAAATGAGATGGATGATCAAAAACAAAGAGGAGTTATTATTAATACTGCTTCAATTGCTGCTTATGATGGGCAAATTGGACAGGTACAATAAATAAATACACTTTCTTTTCCAATTATTAATCTTTTAGTCCGCATATTCTGCCTCCAAAGGAGCAATTGTTGGAGCTACTCTTCCATTGGCTCGTGATCTTAAGAATGATGGTATTAGAGTAATGGCTATTGCTCCAGGACTCTTTGAAACACCAATGCTTGCTAGTTTGCCACCAAAAGTTAGAGAGTTTCTCATTGACACAGTCCCGAATCCAACAAGATTTGGAAGTCCGGAAGAATTTGCTGCTTTAGTTCAACACATTATGGAAAATCGTTATCTTAATGGTGAAGTTATCAGACTTGATGCAGCTCTTCGCATGATGCCATAAATACATTAGATAGTTGTTTTTGTCATGAATGTTATGTTTTTATTAACTTTCAATAAGTATCTGTTATTTCAAAATAATATATAAATATATCTTTGAATAAGTTATGTACTTTCTTTATAACATATTATTGGCTCTTACATCTTATCTATAATTAAAAAATCTTAGTAATATAAAAGATGTGGAAATATTAAAATATAAAAACATTTTTTTTGTAAATATTTACCAATACTATTAAGGTATAATAGATTAAACTAGTTATCCTAGTACCAGATGAGTTATTAAAATTTTTCTCTTAATAAAATCTCTATTGGTATAAAGGAAATTGATTTATTATTTTTTCTTAATAATAAATATATACCCTCTGTTATCATTTTATATATATCTTTTAGTTCATTTATTTTAATAAATATTGGATTACTTTATTATATATTTGAAGAAAAAAATGCTTTCTACGTTTATAATCATAAAATACTTTTTGTTTAAATATTCTATATTTCTATAGTAAAATTTTTATATGATAGAAAGTTTTGTGGCAGTAACGATAGGAGCTTTTATTTAATCTTTTATTTGTGGCTACCTGTAAAATAACAATCAAGTAAAAAGGATTTTAACTTACGAATAGCCAGCAAAATTAAATGTGAAAAATTGTACTGATTATCGCTTTATATATGTTTTTTATTTTTTCGAGGACCACTGACCACTATTTTCTTTCTTATTAAAGGTCATGGTTTTACTATATATTCCATTTAAAAAATAATATTATTGTAATATTTCAATAACAATAAAGTTTATTTAAATATTTTGTATTTTCAGGATGTTTACTAATATATCTTTTTTTCATATTTTATTAATATATATAAGCACAATTTATCATTCTGTCGATGGTGAAAGTATCAATTACCATGAAGTTAACAAATTAATTGAAGATGAATCTTATAATACCATAAATAAAGAAAGCATTGTTGTGATATTTTCAACATATCTATCAGAAATTCCAGATAATAAAATTAAACTACTTGTTGGGGAAATTGAAGATTTAGTTGAAGAAAATGTTAGGAATTATGGAATGGGTATATCATACTTTGGCAATATTTCAATAAATACTTATTTAAAAGATGAAAAATTAATGATTCATTATCGTACTGAGGAAGGATCTGACGTGTGCAATGAATTCGAAAAAATAATAACAGATGTTATCGAAAACCATTATGCCATAAAAAACGGAAATGTTACATGTCTTTAAAGATTTATTTATTAAAAAACAAACAAGATAATTAACTTCAGGAAATAGGTTTTTTATAAATGAAATATTCTTAACCAAACATAATTATTTAATTTCTTTATACTTTAGTAATTTATGAGCGAAAAACAATTAACAGATATTCATGAAAATAAATTTTATATGTACGGTACCTTGGTTGTTTGAATTGAATTTCTATTCTTATAAAAAGTCTCCGATATTTTTTTTGAAAGGAAATGAAATGAATATAAATGATATAGAAGGTATTAATAAAGTTATTAATAACATTTTTTTTATCTTTATTCCATTGTACCTTATTTATACTCTAAAATCTGAAAGATTACGTAAAAGAGTTTATAGAATAAACTTTAAAGACGGATGCTTACATAGAACAAACATTTTAAATACTTATAAAATTACAATTTATTTTATAATATTTTTCACCAGTTATGGCAAAAAATGATCACACTCCTTATAGATGCTTTCTTATCAGCTTTGTCCTTAATCATGGCTGGAGAATGCTTATATTTTGCTAATTCATTGTACAACATGAAGAAGTATCATGTCAATTTCCGAACACTTATTGTTTGCCTCTTAACCTTTTTTTCAATGTACTACATCTTGGTATTTCTGTTTGAAATTACTTTCATAATTACTGGAGATTATGACACCGTCAATATAGTGGTCTTAATTAACTTTTATGTTATCTATGGAGGAATTTATTATTTACAATTTTTTATTTTCATTGAAAGAATACTTGCTGTACGTTTCATCTCACGTTATGAATTAATCTCCTCCAAACCACCATATATAGCATTTGTTTTTGTGGCCATCTCCTTTGGGATTACAATAGTTCATATGATTTCCTTGAAAGGCATCTTAGTTGCTTATAAAGTTATGAATTATGAAGTTGTTATTTTCACTACTCTAGCTTTTTTGGTAACTTAACATATCAATTATCATAACCAATCATTTATTTCTAGGTATATCATCATTTACACAAAAAAGAAATTCGTAAACGTGAAAATGATTTTTCAAACTATCTTAACAGTAATCTTTCTTTCAAGTATCAATATTACGAGAATCAAAAAACATATAGTTTGACAAAAAATCTTCTTCTGATTCTTTTGGTCTTCAATTCTTTAGGAATGTTGTCCAGTTTAATGTTAGAATCATTTTCTGCCCATCCTGATTTTCATACAGCAATAAATTTAACAATCTTTGTATTATCCGTCTTGAAAATGATGTCAATTTTATTTGTCTTTACATCAAATGAACCAAAAATGAAATTAAGCTTCATTAATTTGTTTAATTTAAGAGGAAAAAGATATTCAGATGATGAAAACAATATTGCTGTATATGTTAGCTCAAATTCTTTAAAATCAGTTAACAATGAACAAATTTATTTCTATGGATATAGGCGTCAATGGAATTAAGAAACATTTTTTATTAATTAACCTTTATGGTTATTATTAACAATTAACAGATTAATACTTTTTAATTTTTAAACTGTTTGATTGAATTTTGGAAAGGGGATTGGATAATCAAAGACTAAGTAGTCATAATAATACATTGATATGAATAGTTTATACATGTATGGATCTGATAAAAGTTCATTCTTAAGAATTGTTGGTAACTCATTGTAATTTCTAATGGTTTTTCTCTTTTCTTTTAATTTAATTTCAATTGGATCAGTAATATTTTTTCGATTTTGAAGGATAAATTTTTCTATATATTCAATCTTATCTTCTTCAACATTTTGTTTTTTTAACATATTAATAATGGTATTTTTATACATAATTTTGCCCTCTTTATCAGATTTAGTTTTATAAACCGTATAAATATTTTTATAATCACCAAAATTACAAAACCAATTTTGTGGAAATGTATGTTGATCTTCATATCCAACAACTCTCTGTAATGACCTGGAATAAAGGGCACTTCTAGTGTATTGTTTTGTTAAATAACATGACATATTCTTATTACAACCATAACACAGCTCCGAACCTGGATAAAATATCCCCAATGAAAGTATATCTTTCTCTAGATAACATTTATCTATAAATGCACTAATAAATCTATCTAATGGTTCTCTGATAAAAACACTCAATTGCCAGTCTTTTAAATTATTCTTATTACCATAAACAAATTTATTGATGAAGTTTTCCATTTTACTAAAGTCATTTTTGTGATGAGATGCTGAAACTCCATTCATTTGCCAGTTAAATTTTAAATATTCTTCAGTATCATAAAGATAAGAAAATATTTTAGAAGTTACTGTTGACATACATTTTGGCATTATACAATTTGCCATTTTATACTTTGGAGCTACCTTTTAAGAGAAAAAAGTAATAATTATAGAGAAATAAAACTTACAATAAATTTTCTAACAAAATCTTCTTGGATATTTCTATATGCTGCTAGACATGGTTCACCTCTAGATAAACAATAATGAGACATAGTTTTATGTTCATCCTTGATAAAATTTTCTGTACTAGGGAAATTGTTTATCACATTATCAACAAAATTAGCATCACCAATTAAAATAATTCTTGTAAAAAATAATACAATATAAGAAGAAACAATAAATATACCATAAGTAGTAAATTTTTCAGTATATTCTTCATTTTTATTAATAGTCATATTTGTAGATGGTTCTTGATTTTCGGTAGACATATTTGATATTAATGGAATCTTTTCACTTCTATAATCATTCATATCTCTATTCACTATTAAGGTCTATAAATAGTATTATTCACTTAATTAAACACAAAAATAATTTTTTCATTATCTATCCTTTCTCTCTCTATAAATCACCTATCCTTTATACAATTCTTCGTTTATCATATATTTTGATCTCCTCTTCTTTTACCTACTTTAAATTATTCAAATAAATTTCAATTTCTTTTGTCTGTATGGTTAAATTAACAAGACCATGTTTATTAATTTGTCTCTCATAAATTAATGTACATTTCTATAAAAAAAAGTTTATCTCTATTATACTATAAATTAAAATAATTTTTTATAAACTTTTTCTATACATAGTTTGGTTGTATATGTATTGGAGATTTCTGAACAAGACATAAAATACGTTCTAGTTTAAAACTTGAATTCATTTAAAAAAAAAGGTTATCGAGATTATACATATAACTTATTTGTTACCTCTTATCAAGATTATTTTTCAGGTCTTCTACTAATAATAATAGAGAATTTTCTCTTTTATGATATATTAAAATAATAATCTTTAATAATATTTTGATTCTTCTTTGATAAAACAAAAAAATTTTATATTATTTCATCACTAATTTTTAATGAATAAATTTCTGAATTTTTTCTTCAAATAATCAACCCAAATATCATGTATTATATTATAATGGAATATTGTTTAATAATTAAAAAGGTTTATCTTAATCTATTAAAATAAATGAACGTTTTTGTTTGTTTGTTTGTTTCAAAAATTCAAAAAGAATAAAGATAATAATTTCTAAAATTATGAGTTTATTCTTGGAACAAAAAAAAATTTAAAATCATTAGTTGTAATTTCAAGAAAATACATTATTTAAAGGAAATTAAAAGTTTTAAAAAACCTCATGCTTATCTGTATCCATTCTCCTTATGATCCATTCCTTCACAACAATATCAAGAGTTCCCATTATAGTAAATAAGCCACAATTTCCGTTGACATCATTAAGATATCTAATTTTTCTTTAAAATTATCTTCATTATAAGCTATATTCAACATAATAATCACATGTGCACAAAGATTTCTTAACAAAAAAGTTCCATATTTATTCTCAATAAACAATACAGCATCATCAGTTACTCCAAAATATTGTATATTATCCTTTTTATTAATAATATCACGAGTTCTTGTTGTCGCTCTTGATTTTAATCTATGACTAAGACTGTATCATGGAAAGTATTTTACTATCCTTAATTGGCTTGTGTATATTTTGAAAATATATAATAGTCTCATTTTAAAAGAGACTAGTATACATACTCTCTCCTTAACGCAAATATGCTGGCATTCTCTATAGAGAAAAAAGTATCAAACTTGTTTGGCAAATATGCTGCATATTAGGGATTTTAGTTGTTTTTTATCTGTAATATTGACTATTCTGGTAGACTGGATAAGAAAAGACTTTCGATACACATTTCTACAATCTTAGAAACCCTTGCTCCATTTGTTTGCTTTCTTACCACTGTTCTCATTTGGCAAGTTGCCACTTTCAAAATATGTTAAACCATATTCTTGATTGCATATTTTTCATTACTAGTGGAGATTGAATCACTCTTTATACAGGCAATAAGATTATCAAGATAAGTTATTCGTTTAAATAATCCTAAGAACTGTAGAAAAAGGTAGTAAGTTTGACAACAAAGAGAATGCTTAAAAATTTGCTACAGAGTGCATAAGATATATTAACAGACTTGGTTGTTTTTAGAAAAATAAATCTTTGAATTAATGTATCCAGTGGCTTGGTGATTTCAAATATAGGCCAGAAAAAGGATAATGAAGGATCAAGTTATCATATTTTTAATGTTTGTGGAAAATTTTCACCGAACAAGCACGAACTTTTTTTAGTTTTTTAATGCTAATGAAATGTTGTTATCAAGACAATGTTTATAACAAGTATAGGGTTTCTATAACGTATATCTACTTAATTTGATTTTTCTTCTTAGTGTTGTAATCTACCCCACATGCGTCATGATGTAATAATCATTTTATAATGAAGATGTTCTTTCTCAATGTGGAAAGAGATGTTGAGTTGTTAAGAATACAATTTGGATCTTTATAATTCAGATATAAGTCAACGTTCAGGAAAAAAGTTTGAAAAATCAAACACCATAATAAAATAATAATTGCTCAAAAATAGCTTCTTGTGTATTCTTTGTCAAGCATAAAATCTTGTTAACTATTCTTATACTATAGGACTTTTCAAGTTTACACATCAAGTTAATTATAATATGACTTTTTTTAGAGATTATTTCTTTTTTTGTTAACATCCATCTAAATGGAAGGTAAGATGATGACGACATTGTAACTTGTCAGTTGATAAATTTTTTTTATCATATTATTATTGAAAAGTGGTGTGAGAAGATAGTTTTTAGAATTTTAAGAGTTTTTTCATTGGATTCATATGTATATATCTTTAAATATAATGTGTTGTCATTTTAGATTAAAAAGCATTCATGATAATTATACTATTGCTTCATTGATACAAAATAATTCGATATAGAAAGTTATTAAAGCTTTTCTAAGTATGAAATAAAATAGAAATGCACTTTTCTACGTAACTTGATTAACTTTTTTTTACATATTTTAAGAGTGACTTAAAAAGATTACTTCTAATTAAAAATGATGAAGTAATAGAAATAGTTGTTAATGCATGAAATAATTTTAAATATATATAAACATCAATGTACGGATAACAACCATTAGACATATAATAATATGCGTATACAATTAGATGTGGTAGAGCATAAAAAATTCCATAACTAATAAGTAATATCTTGAATAAATCGGTAAATAAAGGTGATTGTGATTTTATTTGTAAAATTTTATCTATACTTTCATTTTTATGGATTTTTTTCTTGATTAAGATTACAATAATTAATATTATTAAACATATTAAATAAGCAGTATTACAAGACATTGAAAATGCAATAAGAATATTCTTATAATCATTATAAAGAGTTTTATATAATGCGCAATAATATATAATACCAAATAAGTGATTATTTTTAAAATTTAAAATTGTATAAAAAACAGCGCAGACAAATGAAATTAGAATATAAACATTTAGGCGTAATGTGTCAAAAAAAGTTTCTTTAAATTTCAATAAAAATATTTGTAAAAATGTATCTATAATTATAAAAACACAGTACATGCTTTTGTAAAATGAACATAAACCATCAAAATATAACTGTACTTTGTACATTATCTTAAGATAATTTATTATAAAGTCTGGTTTGCATATTATTATATGATAAATATAAACTAAATTTATAAGATATCCTATACCTTGTAGGATATCAGCTATAAAATAGACAAAAATAACTTGATTATATATAAACTTTCCAAGTTGATCTCTATGTTTTATCATATAATAAATTATATAAATAGCTGCATATAAAACAATTATAGTAGAGTATAAATATAAACATTGAAATACCAAAGAAAATCCAATATACTCCATAATACAATTCCTTATTAAATAAAATGAAATAATAAAATAATATTTTTCTTTTTTATATAGAAAAAATTTTAATTCATACCTTTATTTTTTTTTAAATAAATGAATATTTAAAACATATATTTTTTAATTAGCAATTGTTCTTATCAACATTCCATTGAAAAACATCCATAAAACAAGACTTACTTCCATACTTTGCACGTAACCATTGATAGAGTGAAGAATCATACATTAACCAGAAATTTTTCTGTGACAATGACATTGAATTACTCATTAACTCAAAACCATTCTTTTCAAGTACCTCTTCTTCAAATTTACTTAATATGGTTTTTAATTCTTTATTTTTTGAGGATGGAACTTCATTTTGTATACGAATATTGAGGTAATAGATATTTCTTCCATGACGTTGACGAAGAAGTCCTGGTATTGAGGGAATATTTACCAACGTCATCCATTTTGGTGATAGATTTAATTCATCCAACTTAGATATAATATGATTTGCATTCTCTAATGGTACCAAATAATCATTATGAATTTCATTGTATCTCCACAATCGTTTACTTAAACTTTTTCTTAATTTACTCCTATCAAGTATGCTACTTTCATCTCTACGTAAATAACAATCTAATTTCATATACCGTACAATTTCATTTCCCTCATTAATACATTCATTACAATTATTTTTCCAGTTATTTGAAAATTTAATATTTTCCTTCTCATTAACCATGTTTCCAACACTAATAACATAACTGTTTTCATTCATTTTTATAACATCCATAAAATCCTTATGCTTATTTTTCTCAGCAAATATTTGTAACTGATAATTTAAATCAGATACATTTACAGGTGTATATACAAATTTAACAACATCCTCCTTATCAATCAATCTTATTTTTGCTGACAATAACATAGCAATAGATTTTCCTGATAAAGGTATACCATAAAACAACGCATTATTATTTCCACTTCCAATACCACCATTCTTTTTTGCAATTACAACTTCACCTTTACCTGTTAACAATTCAAATTCAAAGCATGTATGATGAAATAACCCATACTTCTTTGAGTCTGATCCTACACAGCCATTTTCTATCATTTCACCTATCGTCATACTTGTATCAGTAGATATACATGGAAGCATCAAAGATGTTTCAGACAAAATTTCAATTATTTGATTAATTGTTACATATGGTTCAACGAGTATAAATTTATCTGGTATATTTAATTCAAGAATACCATTCATTTGACTACACTTTGACATATCAGGAGCCTTTTCTTCTTCATAACATTTTTCAAACTAAAAAATGATCAATAATAGCAAAAGAAATCATCAAAAATAACATACCTCCTTACGTAACATATTAACCTTCTGATCATGATACTTCTTTGGATAATTTATCTTCCATAAAAACTTTCCACTGCTCACCTCAAATCGTTTCGCAACCTTATCAATTATCCAAAACAATGGAGTTAAGAAAAACATAAAAATATAATGTGGATATTGTGAAATTTTTTCTATCTCCATTATTACACTTTATTTTCTAATCATTTATTTTAAAGGTTATGTTATTGTTAGTATAGAAAAAATGTAAGAAATTTAATAAACAAATATATTAATAATTAGTAAAATAGTGACAGTCTTAAATTGTTAAAATAAAAATAGTAGTGTTAGCTACAAACTATTTTTATAAACAACAATCCATGATATAAATAGGTAAGAAAAAAGGTGGTAAGATATGATTAAATAGACTTTTTGGTAAAATATTGCTGCAATAAAAATTAAAATGATCATAATAAAAAGTTTGGTGTATTTAAACAATAAATTCACATTTTTTTTATAAGTAAATACTGTTATATTATTAAAATTTCTTCTCTTTGTTATCAGGGTATGTGTTTGTTATTTTTTTATTGCATATTTTATATTAATGAAAAATGGTATATTGAATGGATCTATGAGAGATTGATATTAAGATCAATAGTGTATTATATATTAACTTTCATTTATGGAAAATTCACAGTGATAAATAGTATTAAAAAAAAGGAAAGTTATATTGGATGTGAATTAAAAAATTAAAAGACAAATAATAGTGTTAAAAAATCAATAGAGTCAATAAATATTATCAACAGAAAATATCTTCAAAATAAAGTTATCTATATTTTAGGTTTTCTAAGCAAAAATAAACTTCCTTTATCAATTAATTTATTAAACTTTTGTCTTAAAAAATGCTATTAAAATATTTACATCCCTATATCGTTATTCTTTTATTACTAACGTTGATTGTCAAGTAATTTTTAATGTTTAAAATTGCTTTGATAATATCTATTGTTATATTGATGACATAAGTCATGTATTTAAAGACAATTTTATAAGTTATTATTCATTCTTTTTTACTTTAATTTGTCATCGAATAAAATATATATTAACAACTAACATGGCGTTTAAGGACTTACGATTTTCTAAAAATCAATTGGACTCAGCTGGTACCTTTTATGAATTGATGTTGTTAATTCTTAAGAATAAAGGGATGACTGATAGTAACAAAGATGCTACTATTGAAAGTGAATGTAAAACTGAATTGTTAAGCAAACTTGATTTAGAAGTTTTGAAGGAAATTCGTGAAGATATACAGAAAAGTCTAGAGGATTCTACTACGAAAGAAATAATGACTAGTTTCAAAAAACTGTATATGAGAGAAGATCCTGATGCCTTACGAATAATTAATTTATTCAAAAATTTAAATGAAAAGACAAGTGATTTGGAGTTTCTGAAGAGAGAAACAAAAATGTTGGAAGGTCTACTCAGCAATTTAAATGGGAAACAGGTAGCCGGATTGTATGCTTTGTTGAAATGGGATGCTCCATGTGGTGCAGAAGCCGCAATATTATCAAGAATTGTATCCAGTGAAAAAGTAAGCACTGGTGATGAGATGATACATATGATCCAATCAATCACGGCAATGACAGTCACTGCGAACATAACCAAAACAACAACAGTTGGCAAGGTGTACAACAACGTGGCAACCAAAAAGAGCTTTAGAAAGAAAAATGACATAAGATGTTTTTTATGTGGGAAGATGGGACATATAAAAAGTCACTGTCCTGAGTATACCATTCAACGTAAAGTTAAATTGATCACAGAGAGAGAAGTGATGGATAGAGAAGAGTCAGATGATGACCTATCATCTATAGGTATGATAGATCAAGTAGGAAAGGTATCAAATGGTAAAAGAAGACTATTAATTGATATCGAAATAGATGGTAGAAAAATGAAGGCAGAAGCTGATACTGGTTCACCTGTTTCATTTGTTAGTAAAACAAATTTTGATAACAATTGTGTCCAACCTACAAAAAGACGTTTCTGTGGGTTAGGAGGAAATGAAATAAAAATTTATGGTAAAGCTAATGTTATGTTAAAAATAAATGATAAGTTATTTAATGCAATAGTATACATAGCTGATATTGATCATGGTATAATTGGTTTAGAAGAATTGAAGAGTGCTGGTCTTATAAATTCACTACTTCAATTAGTTTCAATAATCAATGAACCAGAGAAAGATGAAAAAGCAATAAATAAGTTTGTTGAAAGATTTCCAAAACTATTTAGCCCAGGTTTAGGATGTTATACTGGTCAACCAGTTAGATTAAAGTGGAAAAGGGAACCAGAATGTACGTATAAACACATTCCGTGTAGACCATTAACATCAGAAATACTGGAGCCAATAGTACTGGATAAAATTAAACAACATAAATCTGAAGGACTGTGGTGTGAAGAAAAATATCCTATTTCAACTAGTCCTGTCACATGTATTATAAAGAAACCTGAATCCGGTGTTAGTACAGAGAATATAAGATTTGTGTCAGATTTTAAATGTCTAAATAAGAATTTGGAGAAAAATTGTTTTCCGTTAGAAAGTGTTGATGTAACATTAATGAAGGGAATATCAAATAAAGAAGTAAAATCCAAGTTGTTAAAAAATATGACATACGTCGAAATACCAAAATATTTCTTCTCAGATCAGGGCCGTCAATTTATAGCTGAAGATGTTCAACAACTGGTAAAACGTTGGGGATGTTCGTGGATATTTTCAGGTTCTGAACATCAAAGTTCGAATGGTCAAGCTGAAAGATTTGTAGGTACAATAAAAAATGCTCTGAAGAAAATGGAACCAAATAAAGGCACGGTAGAAGAAAGACTTGCTAGGGTTGTTATATCTTTTAATAATGTTGAATGTGGTATAAGAAAAGAAGATGAATGGAAATCTGATGTAATTGATGAATCTGTCGAAAAAACGGTTAAAATAAGAAGAGGACTGGTACAATATTTATTTCATACAGATAATGTCAGAAAATGTAATGTTAACATAGATGGATTATCATTAGATTCAGTAATGACTAAGGAAAAACCAATCAGTGTTAGTAAATGTAAAAATAAAAGAAAAATTGTAGATGATCATGAAAAAGCTCCAATACGTAAATTTAGAGTTACAAAACAAAGAACAGATGTTTTCAAATACTCAAAATGAGAGAGAGAGGGGATGTTATATTGATGACATAAGTCATGTATTTAAAGACAATTTTATAAGTTATTATTCATTCTTTTTTACTTTAATTTGTCATCGAATAAAATATATATTAACAACTAACATCTATACTTTGGTATGTTTATATATAATAATTCTATCTGTATGTTATTATTTTAATAATACAGAACATTCTGTTTATTTCAAATAGTTGTGTTATTTTTCTTCAAAATAATAAAATGTTAGATTAATTACTTTTTGTAATTATAAAACGAAATATTTTCATTGAATATATAATCTGTTATAGAATGAATAACAATTAAAGAATAACATACAATAATAATCTGTGAAACGGAAAAAATACTTTAGAAAAATTATATTCATATAAACAATATTTCAAATGCTAATTTAAAGAATATTAATAATTTGCATATTTGAGAAATTTTATTTTTAATAAACAAATTTTTTATAAAATAATTTTTATTAATAGTTTAGATTCTGCTATTAAAATGCACCATATTCATGATTCAAAAATATTGGCTAATTTTTCTAATATATATTATCACTATTATCAAAGGAGATACTTATTCAAGTCCTATTGGAAATAAATTCGAAGTAAGGTCAAAGTTCATTCATTTGACTCACAACATTTCGAAATTCAATGTGATGACCATATCTACTACCTTCAGGAGTAATGTTCTACTAGAATTCTACCCAATACATGAAAATAGACTACCAGCAAATCTACGTCTAATGGAAGATCCAGAATCAGAAGTTAGAACGAATAAATTTAAAAATGGAGATTGGGAAAAATTTTTATTTGATGGGAATCTAACAGTAGTCATATATAATGTTGAAAAACCCATAGATTTGATAACTATTGCTGATGAAGACCACGATCACTTCAAAATAAAAATAAAAATTGACTATAGTCAAAAAGTCAATGAAATATCACTAAATACAAACTTTAATAAGATTAACTTGACACCTTACACATATATTAATTTTCTATGCATTAGAAGAAACAATTATAGAACTAATGAAACCTTTGGATGGGTATACGATAAGACTTTTTTGAGAAAGAACGATTCTACTAATGAAAGTGGTTACAGTAGTCTAAAATATCTCGTAAATGGAAAAATATTCTGCCGACAATTCAAATGCATATTGGGAAACAATAATTCAATAACTTTGGATGTTTCATCTGATGATAAAGAAAAATATTGTCGTGATAAACATCTTGAAAGAAATATTGTTGATGAGTTTGATATTTCAGATCCTACATGTGTTATTTTAGTTAGCTTCCTATACTTGTATGGGACAGTATTTGTTTTGTCAAGGAATATATTTATTGATTTTAAATATTAATTTATAATATGAAATTTTAATTTTTTACATATGCTAATATTAACTTAACACGTAAATAAAGTATTTATTTATAATTTTTGTTAGATAATTTTTCTTTTATTGGACGAAATAGTTTTAAGGTTAAAAAATAAACGCATTTATGATGAGCCGTACGATATATCATCAAATTGTGTTTTGAATATTAAAAAATAACCCAATTTAGAGTAGTAAAATTATAAAGTGTAAAGTATTTTTAATATTTAATGGATCTTTTGTTCTTATAATAATATTTTTAAAAACATTATAATCAGGTCATTTAATTGAAAAATTAGATCAAATAAAGGTATTATATAAAAAACTACCCAATATATTTAATCTTTAATTTATCATGTTCCGTCTTATCATTTTTTTAATTATTTTTATTAGCTCTTTGGCACTCCTAACTCATTTGTTATTTTTACCACTATTTTTAAGATATATCGAAAGAATCCAAGAACGTTTTCGAAAAAGAATTGAAATATATAATGAAAATATCAAAAATTACGATGATAAGATTATTCTTTTGCAGGCTAATTGGATTAAAAGAGGAAAGAGAGAGAATGAAGGTTGTCCTAGCCCCATTCCTGGGCCTATTGGAGATTCTGGAAGTGATGGTGAAACAGGGGATCCTGGTGATGATGGAGAGGATGGTGAACCTGGTTTAGATGCTTCAACACTAATAAAATTAGAAAATGAACGTTGTATTATTTGTCCTAGAGGTCCAACCGGTCCTGATGGACCACCTGGTCTTCAAGGTCATCCTGGTATAAAAGGGGACAAAGGATCTCCTGGTATTCCAGGAAAAGACGGAAAAGATGGAGAACAAGGTGATATCGGAGATATTGGACTCCAAGGATTTCCTGGTCACCGTGGAAAACAAGGTCCAAAAGGTAATGATGCGTTTGGTGGTACGGGTTTACCTGGGCCTAAAGGACTACCAGGATCTCAGGGACCAACAGGTAAACAAGGTCCACGTGGAAAAAGAAACTATGTATATGGACCACCTGGCAGTATTGGTAAACCAGGACCAAGTGGTTTAGATGGGATTGAGGGATCTCCAGGCTTACGTGGTCCTAAAGGTCCTCCAGGACTACCTGGTAGTGATATCAAATTTTGTCCATGTCCTTCTGAAATAGAAAATTTAGAAAAAAGGTTAACTGTTGAATCAACTACCATCAATGACATAGAAGATGAAGAGAATATAATTCCAGAATCTGATAGATTTCCTAAGTTAATAAGACCACAAGAATTTACTGATGCTGATGCAAAACCTCATTTCATTCCATTAGCTAAAATTGATGATACAGGGACTTTTGCTTCAAATTTCTTCCCTCCATCTGCTGTATCATCTTCTCAAGATTTTACCATTGAAACCAATCCAATACCCAATGAAAACGATAACATAGATATAGATATGGAGCGATTCAGAATTAAAAGACTAAATCAGTGGACTTCTGAAGGTAGTGATAATCTCCAGCATCATAGATATGTAATTAAAGCAAGACGTTATCATCGAAACTAAATGTACCAAATATTTTTCTTTAAAATATTAAAGTATCATTAAAGTGTTTTGTTGCTTTTTTAATATAATTAAACTTCATAATGATCAAAATATTGCATGGTATCCATTGTCAAAATTCGAAAAATGACCTCTAAGACTTTAATAAATAGATCCCTATAGTAATAAAACATATTTTATTAAAAATGAAGTCTTAAAAAATAAAAAAAATTATGTACAATGAACAAAATTTAAAAATACTACAAAAAATTATTGAGCTGTTACACGATTATTAGTAAACTTTGTTTTATTATAACATAAATTATTATTCGACTTAGTTAAATTAATTTGATCATTATCTTCAATTTAAGTTAGTCGTATAGCATCCTCCTTTTTCATAACAGTAAGAAGATAGAAGAGTTGCATCACAGTCATTAGCAATAGCGGAATATTTATAAATTTCGGAAGTACCAAGAAGAGAACGATGAACTTGAATGCAAAATTCAGTATAGTCAGCTTTTTTACATCCCCTGTCAATGACAACTTCTGGTGTAAAGTTAGTTGAGATAAGATTTTTAATAAATACCAAAGAATCTCTTATTATGGTGTTTGTTTACAACAGCCATTTTAAAGAATGGTTGCAGCCACTTTGAAAGCGTTTACGTGCATCAATAAAGCATTTATCTCTCGATGAATTGTATCCTTTAGTTGAACATCAGCTAATCCATCTCGAAGTACAATGATTCTTTTAAGCGACTCAGTACAATTCTTTCCATTTGTAACTCGTTTTTTTAATACTTCAATAAAAAGTTTTCTAAAGTTCGAGGATTAATTTGATGTTTTCTATCACTTTAGAACAAGAAATCACCAACTAAATTGCGAAGATTTGGAGCAAAATTGATAAAATATCTTACAACATCCCTTTCTCCGTTACATTTTGGCTGCGATAAAGAATCACCGATAATGAAATTTTCGTTGGTCTAAGAAAGATGGAAAAAAGGATATTACATCTAGATGAATGAAAATGCTACTGTGAGATGTTTATATAATGTTTATTTAGAAAGATACAATTTTATTAAAGTGTTGAATACTAATAATGAATAAATATAATATTACATCTTTATTTTAAACTATGTTTCTGAGGGAAGGTTGCCACACCCAACACTGTAACCTTAGGAGTTAAGATACCATATTTAGTTAGCCGAATTTGAGTTATTGACTTTTATAGCATATGAAATTATTGGAGCTTTGGAGATCCATTATCAAGTTCAACTACTTGAGAATTTACTGATTTACCTACAAAGAAGAAGAAAATTGGAGATAGTTTCTAAAATGATAATGTACAGCTTAATAAAACTTTGTTGTTACTACTTCTACTTTTTCAATGGGTATTTTCTTTTTATGATTAGGTGAGTAGCTAGAGTTGTTTTACATATACCTACGTTTTAAATTTTTACTTGACAAGGAAGATTATGTAACTAAAAATGTTATTTGGTATAAGTAGATATGTGATTATCGACAAAATCATCACATTAATAAAGTAAAATAAAGATAATAAATGTAATTGTTTCATATTGCTATTGTATCACGCATACCATTGTTAACAATGTCAAAAAAAATTTTATGTGATGATTTTTCTATATGATTTTATGTTTTTAAAAAAAAAGTTATATGTTTATGTCATATGTATGATTATTCAAATAAAAGTTTTTAAATTATGCTAGAATGTTTATTTTCTATCATCACTTAAATTGTGGTATAAAACTTTATATTACATCTTTTAAACTGTTAGCTATAAGAAAGTATCTCCAATAAGTGCCTTTTAACAATTTTTAATGTACTCAATTTTCGAAAGATGTCTCCTACAAATAATTTACATTTTCATTTCGGAATTTCTTTTTATTTTAAAGTTGTATTTTATTTGCTGTTCTTATTTAATCTGTATTTTTTAGTGACTAAAGATGGATAATAGTGAGGAAAATAACATGCTCTTTAAATTATTAAAAATAAATTTGATTAGAAAGGTAATTCCCGATTTTACATGAACATGTTACAGCTAGCTAAAAAGCTGTATACATGTAATTTATAAGCTATAATCTGTTTACAGGTAATTTTTTGTTGACTATAAGATAGAAGCTATTTACAAAGCTATGAAATAAGAATATTACCTGTATCCAGATTGTATATTGGAAAATAATAAAAACTTGAAGGTTCGTGAAGGCAAATTAACGGAGATAAAGAGGAAATCTCGTAAAAGACGGGCAATCGATGGACATTCTGATAGGAACAATATTAGAAATATCAATAAATGACTTTTTTATTTTAAAATTTTTTTATTTGCAAATTTGTTTTAGATAAAAACTTTATTCTAGTTCTACTCTAATTAAAAATACACTTAATTATATTAAGATTGTATATTGATTTACTGTTAAATCTATGAACGTATAGAAAATAGTATGGAAACATTATTAAACTATATATAGACTATATTTCGTAAAAATACTTTGTAAACATTTAGTCTATACAGGCATTTAGTTTCCACACTAAACTTAACTGTAAAATACCTAAATCTAGTCTAGGAAAATCAAAATTTGTAAAACCGGGTTATTAAGCACATTCCATCTTTTACTGATATAAATAACCTTGTGAATGTGTGTAAATTCATGAACTGTGGTCTTGAAAAAGAAAATATTGAAAGGAGTATTCTTTCTTATCATGATATCCAAGATATTTGGGTTAAAAATGACCATGTACATGAATATGATAAAGCTTCTAGTGTTATAAGATTGAATAATTTTAAATTTACAAAGTCTTATTGTTCTGAGAGTTTACAGGATAGATTAAGAACATTCTTTGGTGAAACATTACACATTGGTAGTTGTGTATGGTCCTCTATTGATCTATCAATTAATGAGTGGAAAGAGGAGGATTATGTGCCATTTATTCAGAAACTAACTGAGGAATTGAATCTAAACTGCGACACACGAAAAGATGTCAGAAAACTTAAGTTTGAATTAAAATTTCGGGATAATGCAGACTACATAATCTTAGATGTCTTAAGCCACATAAAACACGATAACATAAAAAGAATATCCCTTCCAGTAAATTGTTTTACATGTCCGTCAAACAAATATAATGTAATAAATTGTAATATCTTCAATGGATTTCCGAATCTTACTGAACTTTCTCTAGATTTTTCTTTTTCTCGTAGTGATTATTATGACTTAGCTTATCACAAGGATATTTTTGAGAGATTTGTCCAGCAATTTTCAACTGCCAAAAACCCCACAATATTATTTGAATCTTTGGAACATGAAGACGCAATGCGTGCTAATGAATTAAATGAGATCATAAATTCTATAACAAAATATAATGTTAAAGTCAAACTTAAAGTCAACATAGAGTATTATAAATTTATAGGAGAATGCGAAAAATGTGCTGACACAATGGGATTTTTTTCACCAGTAAAACAATACATTACAATTGTCTATGATTCGATATCTGATTATAGAAGATTGCTTTATAGTGTCGAAATTTTGAAAACTTTTGAGAATTTAAGTACGTTGGATTTGAAATTTGTATTGCCTGCTATCACCGGTAATTTTACACCTTCTTATAATCAAAGTCAGAGGTTTTGGACTTAGAAAGTTGAATAATTTAAAAAATGTAAAACTTGAATGTATAAAACGTTTAGATTATCTTAATTCTGATATTTTAAATTTGTTTTATCAATTCTTTGATTCCACTTGCTCAATGATGCCAAGAAATGTCGAAGTATTAGAACTAATACGTGTACATGATATAGATAATGTTATGCCAAAGACGATAATTAAATACATGCCAAACATTAAATTGCTTATGATTGAATGTTTATCCTATAAAGAAAGGAATAGTTTAGATAACTTTAGCAAATTAGAATGCCTTACTTCATGTAACTACTGTCCAATAAGAATCCCTAGAACTCTAAAACTTCTTGCTTTTGTTTTTGTATATGGTCACTGGGCTGTTAAATCAGATGATTTAGTTTTCACTGATAACGTTATTAAATCACATTATGAGAAGTTTACAAAACGCATCAGTGATAACAGTGATGCCAGAGATAGATACATATTATTTAATGATATTCATTACTGGCATTTGTACAAATGTGCCATTCAGAAGTATTTTAACTACTAGTTGGTAGTAATTTAATTTTTTAATTTTATCATATGTAATATTAATTGTTTTACTCTAAATTTATAATTAAAATAAATACTTATATTGTTTAAATAGTTCTGTTAATATGAAGAAATTTCAAAGACAAGTATGTTGAAACGCACATAAACATGGAAAATAAAATAATTTTAGGATGCTGGAGACTAATTGTTTGGGTAAAAACAATTTAGACCTGAAATTATTAAGACTATTATTTAAATATTTTTGTATCAAACACCATATGATTCTCATTCATAAGTTGCATTTCAGTTTAAACAACCCAAACAAAGGGCATTCAAGTTTGTGTGGAAAGAAGATAAATATTATGGTAAATAATTTACCATTATATTTAAATTTTTCATCCTTGTAAGGTTACATTATCCTTATTTTTGTAATCTAATCTCCTATTATTGGCTTCCAAAAAAACTAACTCCAAACTTTATATCCTTAAGTCTCAGCCATTTTGGAGAAATATTTTTTAGATAATTACCGCAATGATAATGTTCAGTTCAGCAGAAACACATACTCACTACTTCTAATTTTTTAATGAATGTTTTTTTTTAACATACGATGTATAGTTCAAAGTTGTCTTTGTATATACTTTTGTTTGAAATTATTGCATGATAAGGAGAATTATTTGATGGTCAATATTACTTTGTGTAAGTTATTTTGTGAGTATAGACAAAATCACCACATCAACGGAAATTAAACAAAGATAACAAATTTAATTGCTTTCTATTACTATTATATAACACATATTATTGTTAACAGTGTCAGAAGAAAAGCTTTTATGTGGATAATTTTTCTATATGATTTTATGTTTTTAAAAAAAAAGTTATATGTTTATGTCATATGTATGATTATTCAAATAAAAGTTTTTAAATTATGTTAGAATGTTAATTTTCTATCATCACTTAAATTGTGGTATAAAACTTTACATTACACCTTTTAAACTGTTAGCTATGAGAAAGTATCTCCAAGAAGTGTCTTTTAACAATTTTTAATGTACTCAATTTTCTCTATCTCCTACAAATAATTTTTATTTCCATTTTGGAATTCCTTATTATTTCATATTATTTTAAAGTTAATTTTTTTACTGTTCTTATTTTATTTATATTTTTTAGTGTATGAAGATGGATAATATTGATGAGAAAGATATTCTCTTTGGATTATTAAACATAAACTTGGTTAGGAAGACAATCACTAATCACATACCGTCATTTTCTGACATCAATAACCTTGTGGATGTGTGTAAATTTATGAACCATGATCTTGAGAAAGAAAAAATTGAAAGGAGTATCTTTTCTTATGGTGATTGCCAAAATATTCGAATTACATGCAACGAGGAATATGATGAAGATTCTGGCGTTCCGGAATTGAGTGATATTGAATTTAGGGAGGATATTCTTTCTGAGGATTTGTTAAATAGATCAAGAACATTCTTTGGTGAAACATTACACAATGGTAATTGTGTATCCTATTTTATTGATCCATCTATAAAAGAATGGAAAGAGGAGGATCATGTGGGTTTTATGAAGAAGCTAACTGAGGAATTGAATCTAAAGTGTACCACACGGAAAGATATCAATAGTCTTGAGTTTCAATTTGGATTTCGGAATAATGCAGGTTACATAATTTTAGATGCTTTAAGCCACATGAAACACGATAACATTACAAGAATATCCCTTCCAGTTGGTTGTTTTACATCTCCATCAAACAAATATAATATGATAGATGGAAACATCTTCAGTGGATTTTCGAATCTTTCTGAACTTTCTCTAACATGTCCCTCGCCTCACAGTAATTATTATGATCTAATTCACCACAAGGATACTTTCGAGAGATTTGTCCAGCAGTTTTCAACTGTCAAAAACCCCACAATATTCTTCAAATCTCTGAAGCATAATGATACAATGTGTCCTAATAATTTAAATGAAATCATAAATACTATAACAAAGTATAGTGTTAAAGTCAAACTTGGAATTGACATAGATTGTCCAAGATTTGGAGGACAGTGTGAAAACTGTACTGATACGATAGGATTTTTTTCACCAATAAAGCAGTATATCACAACTGCCTATAGCACTGTAAGATATCATAAACAATTGCTCCACAGTATCGGGATTTTGGAAACTTTTAAGAATTTAAGTGCATTACACTTAAGGTTCACACTGGATGATATCAACTTTAATTTTCTAGCTTCTGATGGTCAAAAACCTGGAGATCTGGGGCTTAAAAATTTGAATAGCTTAAAAAGTGTAAAACTTGAGTATTCGAGAAATTTAAATGATCACGATTCTAGTGTTTTAAACCTATTTTATCAATTTTTTGAGCTCACTTGCTCGATGATGCCAAGAAATGTGGAAATATTACAACTGGAGCATGTACCTGATATGGATGACGCTACAGCTAAGATGATAACGAGATACATGCCAAACATCAAATTACTTAAGATTCAATGCTTATCCTATAAAGAAAGTGATGGTTTGGATAATTTTAGCAAATTGGAATGCCTTATCTCATACGACTACTGTCCAATAAGAATTCCTAAGACTTTGAAGGTTCTTGCTTTTGAGCATAGAAAGTACACTGTAAGAAGAGATGACTTAGTTTTCACTGATAATGTTATTAAATCACATTACGAAGAGTTCACCAAACGTATCAGTGATAATGAAAATAGATTTATATTATTTAAGGATATTTGCCAATGGAATTCATATAAATATGCCATTCAAAAGTATTTTTATTTATAATGCTAATGGATAGCTGTTTAATTTTTAAAATGTATCATATGTATGTTAATTGTTTTTCTGTAAATTTCTAATTATAATTAGTACTTATATTGTTAAAATACTTCTGTTAACATAATGAAAATTTTAAGACAGTTATGTTGAAACCTCATATGAATAGATAAATAAAACAACTCTTTAGTATTAAATGAATAATTATTTAGGTAAAAACAATCGATATGTGTAGTTATCAATGCAATTATTAAAATATTCTTGTATCAAATACACTAAGATTCTTAATTCTGAAGTTGTAGTCCATATTAAACAACTCGAACAAAGGATTTTGGACTTTTTGTGGAGAAGATAAATATTGTGGACCATAATCAATCGTTGTATCTAGATTTTTCGTTCTTTTATGGTTACATTATCCTCATTTTTGTTATCTAATCTCCTATTATTGACTTCCAAAAATACTAATTCCAAACATGGTACCTTTAAACCTCAGCCACTTTGGAAAAAAAAAACATTTTTTTTCAACTATATGAGTAACTGAATTGTCCTTGTGTTCATTATCATTAAAAAAGAACATAAAATGATTGTCGCATTCTTAGACAAGGATTTCTTCAACCACTTATTTAGAGTTTTCAAAAAGTTTTTAGAAACGTAGATAATCTGATGTATATCAACGCTGATAATATCATTAAATTTTAAGTAATAGCATAGAAACAACTCTAAAGAAATACTGATAAAATTGAACTTTCCTTTAAAATACTATGTCCATATATAATCACTTAGTCGTTCTTATAAAATCTCCTTCAATTAGATACAGGAATAAAGAAACATAATATTCGTTCTAATCTTTAGGCTTAATTTTATATAGAAGTTTTCACCAAAATCATTTTTAAATAATTCGAGAAAAAAATACCGTTATCATCTTGAATTTTTACCACATCCATGACAGAAGTGTTTTTTTAAATTGATAAGCTGAACACTTGAAAGTAGGAATGCCAAAAAATAACTTATTATAGAAAAAATATACAATAATCCTGGACTTGAATCTCCTTCAAATGGATTAGAAATATGCAGTAGAAATAAAATAAATATGATTGATTCCATGATAAGAGTATATAAAAATGAAAACATACACATTTGAATAGTAATTAAATGCCATTTGAAAGTGTTTTTATAATGGAAAACACAATTTCCGATAATGTTGTGGAATAAACATATTGCCGAAAGAATCACACCTGAACAATGAACGTAGAAAAATAAACCATATAAGTTTTTTACAGTTTCTTGTACATTTCTGCAACTATCATTGATAGTGTGAGAATTTTTTGTGTCAAAAGCAAAACATGGATTGAGGAACATTGTTAAGGTACCACAAATTACAAATATTAGGTAGAGTATTGGAGTGACAATTATAGCTGTTTTGATTTCAAATTTACCACACAATAATAAGTACATGATTTGGAAGAAAAATTCTATAAATGCTTATAGCACTTGATACACACTCTTTTATCATTTTCTATTCAAGTATGATGTCATATACTGATAAGTTTGTCAACGTTATCTTTTAGTAATCGTGATTTTTATTTACAAATATTTGTAATAAACAAATATGGGCGGTTTCTTTAAGAAATCAAACACAAAGTAGCCATGAATAAATTATTGTAAGCTTATCACTTCAGCTATGTTATAATTATTTAAAAAAAACTATCTTTATATAGATCTTTTTAAATTTTAAATTGAATGCATCATTATATTTAAATTATCAATGGGATTATTGAAACTATTGCTATTGATAAAAGTGTAGTATCTAATAAATAAATGACTTTAAAGAAGTACAAAAGACATAAATTCTCGGACACTTCTCATATTTTTAACCTAATCTCAAGAACAGATTTTGATATTAAATACATATTCATTTCACATAAAAAGGTAGCAGAAATTATGCATATTTTTGGAAGAAAAAATTGGAAACTTAAAAAAAGCAACCTCTTACTGAAGATTTGAATATTAAACAAAATTTTATATAATTGAATGAATAATATTCTCAATCTTTTATCGTTGTTTTCTAAAATTTAATTTAAATAAAATAAAATTTATTTAATTTATCGAAAAATGAATAAAATTTTAATTAATTGTTAGGCATATTCAAATATAATAATATTTCTTTTTTAATAATAGGAATAAATTTATGAAAAAAGATATTTTTTATTTTCATACCATGAATAAAATACTTCAACTTTTCTGGATATTAGCTTCATATTCTATCATTATTGAATCGATCGACCTCGATAGGTTATTTGAGAATCCTTTTTCTTACAAAGATTACGATTACACCACTGTAATTCAAAAATATACTATCAAGGGTGGTACTAAATTAGTTGCTGTTAAATGCAGCAATCAACAAAGGTCAGTTAAAAATACCAGAAACAATCTTCAAGTATCTTTGAATTATACACCTTATAAGGAAGAGGATGAAAATAAGAAAATTATGAGTTATGATGGTAACTTCTACTGGCTTGTTCATAGAATAGAAAATTCTGAAGTGGAAGATATACACTGTGGTCTCCTTATTGTAAATCATGATGAATATTTCGTAGGATACAAAATTACTTTAAATAATGGAGATAACGTTACAATATCGGAAGGACAGTCACTTAGTAATCTACCTCATGGAAATACTTACATCTTAAGTAGAAATGGTGGGTTACTATCTTATTCTTCGGGTAATCAAATATCCGAAGGAGACTTATTGTATACTTTCAATGTTGGTAACACAAATCATGGAATTTATCAAGTGTCAGAAGCAATTAACATAGCAAAAGTTTAAGAAAAAAATAAACCTTTTGGCAAATTTAAAACGAATAGTAAAGAGGAACTTGTGGATTTCATTTAGATTTAGTAGCATCTTTTTATATTAATTTGGACTCTAATGTTGTAAAATTTACCTCTTATATCATAAAATCATATTACAAATAAAAATAAATTGTTTTTAAAAAATTTGAAATTTTTAAAAAAATTTTTGAATGCATTTTTTTTATTGAAAGAAGAATTTAAAAATTGAATATATATTGTTTCCAAAAGATTTTAAAATCATGATGTTTACGCTTAAATGAAGTAAATTTTTCAAATAAATAATAAAAATTTTTTTTTAAAAATGTGTATATTTATTTTAAAAACTTTATTTAATATTCAAAATTAAAATTATTCACGTTAAATGGTAAGAAACTTGTAAAACTTATGATCAATTATTCATAAATGTTTGATATTTTGAAAATTTTTTGAATTTTATCATATTTTGAATATTATTTTTAAAAGATATATTCATGTTTTTTGAATATTTAGTGAAAATTCAACAAAGTAGTTAGTTTTATTATTATTTTATCATTATTATCCAACATAAAAAATAAATAATATAATGTATCGAAAAATGGATGAAATTTAAATTAAATATTAACTATATTCAAAAACAATACTATATTTTCTTTATTAATATCAATAATTTTGACAAAGAAAACATGCTTCTTATTTCTATACTATGAAAAGATTACTTCAACTTGTTTAGATATTAGCCTTATATTCAATCACGGTTAATTCAGTCGATTTAAAAAGTCTATTTAATGAATCTATCTCTTATACTCCACCTGATCACAGCAAACTAATAAAAATGTATAATGTTCAGAGTAATACTAAAATAATTGCTGTCAAATGCTACAATTCTCAATCCAACAGACAAGAAGCCGACAAAGATATAGATTTGCAATATAATCCTGATGGAGAAAAGAATCATGGAAGACAAATTAAAAATTCGGGAGAAAACAATTACGTCTGGGTCGTGTCTACCATATCAAACTCTGGAAACAAATATATAAATTGTGGTACTCTAAAAGATAAAAACACAACACATCCTATTGGATATAATTATACTATTCCTAGTGGTGATAACACTAACAAGTTGAAAGAAAAGGAATTATATCCTCCAACTGGTCAAAATTATTTTACTTTCCACTACAGTGAAAGTACAGGGTTACGAGACTATGGTATAATGCCGGAAAAATACCAAGACGACATAACATATGTTTTCAAAGTTGTTGATGGAAGATTTGATCAAGTCTTAGAACCAGATTATATAATAAAAGATCCTTCACCTGATTCTTCTCCAAATCAAAAAGTAGATGTAACTGCACATGTAACAGGTAATATAACAGATAAAAATGATAAAGAAGGAAAGGATATAGAAAATTCAACTGATAAAATTGGAGCTTTTTCCAGCATTGTTTTTAGTATAATGTTCATTTTAAATAGGATTATCCATTAAATATATATATTTTATAAAATATCATTTCTAATAAAAAATAATTGCTTTTGTCATAATTTTACAAAAAATAAAGAATGTGAGGTTTTTACATATTCATAAACTTTTTTACTTATATTCACCATTTATTGTTATACTATACATTTTATTAAATATATGCTGTTAAAATGTTAAAACTGATAGTAAATATTGAATTGTTTTTAAAATCTAAGAATTAATGAAGAATGATAACAATTTTTAACATTAATCGAGAAGATATTAAATTTCAAAGACATTTTTGGATTTAAAATATATTTTTTATATTTCTAGATAGCAATTAGGATACAATAAACTATTTTAATAGGTGATCTGTGATAAAAATTTGGTTTTAAAGAAATTAATTATTGTCTGTACTAATAAACAATGGAGTGGTATAAAAAGGACAATTAGGAAACTTTATAATCTTTGAGACTTTGGTATTTTTTTATCATCTTCTATTTCAAATATGATGTCATAGATTGATAACTTTCTCAACTTCATCTCTTAGTCATCGTAATCTTTGTTTACAAATATTTATAATAAACAAATATAGGTGGTTACTTTAAAGAATAAAATGTTAGATAATCATAAACTAATTTTTGCAAGGCTTATCACTTTCATTATGGAATCACACTTCATAAAAGAAATTAAAATTAAATGATAATATAACAATCTACACCGCATTGGTAATAGAAGAATAAACAGTAAAAATACTACTATTTTTGATTGACTTGCTCTACTTTTTTTACAACTTTAAATGTACTTATTTCTTTTTTGATTATCAAAAAAATATTCGTGTCTTTCTACTCTCTCTTGTTGATTAATCATCACTTATTACATATTATTGAATTGAATGAGGTCATAGTAAAAAAAACAAAAAAAAATATCAAATACTCTTCTTAACGATGTGTCAAAAGATTTTTAAGAACAAGAACAGGTAACAGTACTATTTATCCAAAAATATACTTAATATCAAATAAAAAAAACATTACAACTAGCAACAAACATATTTATTAAACTTTTCCCTACTAAAAACTTATAAATTGGGTAGTGGTGGATGAAAATGAAAAAGATATATACATTTCACAAATCAAAATCATTATAACTTAACTACATATCTTATACTTCTTAAGAATACAGTCTAGAAAATATATATAATATTATATTGTCCAAATGTAAACATAACCTCATATAAACTTCTTTTAACTTACATATAAATCAACTTCTTTCATCTTACATATTTTAAACATCTTAGGTAACAGTTTAATTTATATCAACAAAATATTTTTATGTCTATTTAGATAAACTACTTATATAATCACAACAATATTTAACATAATAATATTATTATCATCTATTGTATAAAAATACTACTCCTATATTCACTTTCTTTTACTATTTATATCACTAAAACTACTACAATACTTTCTTGAAGATTCATTAAAATTATTTGTACAAATAAATATATTAATATCTTAAAATGGTTTAGGAAGTCTAGGTACACATATTATTTAATAAGTACATATAACATTTAAACTCTTATATAATTTTGTTCTTCCTCCTTCTACAAGAATTGTCTTTTACCTTTCTTCTAATCATCCACATCCACCTCTCTTCTTCACTTACTTACCCCCTTCAAAATTTTCCTATACCAAAATTTATAATTATCATTCTTCATTTTTAGTTTTGTAATTATTTTATTAAAACCTACCTGATATATTTGTAGCATTTTTATTATTCTCTCCCCTTTACCTTCATCTTTCTTTTTCTTCTCCTTGATAATATTGAAAAGAAATGACTAAAGTTGGTAGTTTAATTATACCACTTTTATTACAAACATTTTTTATTCTAATATTATCACAGCAAAATACAAACACCAATCTTAATACAAACCAACAAAGTGGAACTTTATTTACTGGAACAGGTACAAATGTATATTATGGCGTTAATTTAATACCTTTCGGTCCTGATGTCGGTGATCTTGAAGTTGCTCCCGGTTTCCTGACCTCTGGACAAACAATTGATCTCCACATGTTCTTTCCCTTCTATGGTGGTCTATATAATTACACAACAATCTCCGTTAATGGGTATTTGTCATTCGCCACAGTCCTCGATCAAGGTCCAACAATAAACGTTGGGCCCGATTCAACAGATTGGCCAAGAGTCCAAGATCCAGCAATGATAGCTCCATGGTTGTGCAAACAACAAATAACACAAGACGTAATACCAGGTCTTAAAGCTGGTGTCTTCTTCAGACTAATCTTAAGACAATCTCTATTTGGACAACAATCAGGATCTAATATCAATGAAAACTCTCAATTCACTTCATCATCCTTCTTCTCACAGTCATCAAACGAGGCATGTCGTAATTTACCAGGAAGCTATGTCCGTTGTGATGAGAACAGTGATGAGTTTCTAAATTACATGCAAAGGCAAATACAATTAGGTGTTGCTGGTGGAAACACCTTCCGACCAGATGGAGCATTAGTCGTTACATGGTACAATACCGGTTCAGCAATCTCTGGAAGATCAGACTTGGATTCAGGACAATTAGCTACTTATCAAGCTATATGGCTCTCTGATTCAGCAGCACGATTATCATATGTAATATTCAATTATGATAAATTAGGTTTCGATGCAGATGATTTTAGACAGAATTCAAGATCCGGTAGATGTAGAGCTTTGTTTAATGGAGGTAACCATACAGGTTTAGTTGATGTTGATCCAACTCAAGCATACAAGAATTCACCAAAAATTCTTGCACAAAGATCTGGTGTACCACATATCGTTAGAGGAAGGTACATGTTCAGAGTTGATGATGTCGTCAGGCCAGCTGGATGTTCCAATAAAACTGGTGGTACCTATCCAATGTTAATATACCCAAATATTATTAATATGTTAGGAGAGATAACAATTGATATTAATGCTATGTGCTTAGACAGAAAAACATCATACATTCTTATGATTGAGAGAAGACAAAGTGCACCATGTGTTGTGTTAAATGAAGCAATTGCCAGGTGTACACTACCGAAAATATACGATTGGGGAACAAAAACTTTATATTTCCAACCACAAACTGGTAATGTTAATGATGATAAAGCGTTTGTTGGTTATGCTTACTTTGTACCACCAACTCTTGATCCCTTGAGACTTGATATAGGATATATTTATAAATGGTTTAAGAATCCTATACAAGAAACTGTTATGCCTATATCGTGGTACCCAAGGAATTTTACCAATCCTGATATTAAAACATGGTCTGGAGATGTTAACTTGAATGATGAAAGTTTGTACTCAGCAACTCTTGGTTTGTATGTTATCGGTTACAGAGAAGGTAAAGATGAAAATTTGAAGAAGTTTAATCCACAACACAGAGTTTTGTGTAGATTAGCAACATACTCAAATAGAGCTGATAGAGATTATTCTTATCTACCACAGGAGGAGACAATTAATATAAATCAAGTTCAAGAATGGTATTTAACCGACTGGGAGAGGAACAATCTATTATATTCATTCCGTTTCGGGTACCTTAAATTAGCTCCAGTCAGTGGTACAGAACAGTTTGGTATGGAACCAAAATTACTATCAGGCCTAGTATCATCACCAATCTCATTACATTGGTTATGGACACCAGAAAATCAAAGTTACGGTATGACATCCTTCTCCAGAGAACAAATAGAAGAAAGGAAACAATTTGTCGTTGAGAAAGCAACACAAATGTGCCACGATTGGTATGATGAAGATGGGGCATTGGAGAATTTCATCAAAGACACAGAAACAAATCATTCTTGTCCATGTATTGAGTCACAAGCTAGATTAGATATTGGTAGATTCATGCCACATCCAAGGTGTTCACAAGAATTCCGTGATATTACATGTACGGAAATGATTGGTTCTCAGAATTGTTACATGTCAGCACAGAATGTTTATGCTTCATATATGGGTAAAGATGATAGAAAATATAGTGAGAATGATCAAAGGTTTTTCAGCAATGCTAATAAAAGGACTAATAGATTTCAAACTACATATGGACAGGTGTGTTGTTATGATCAACAGGGTTTCTTGATGCAAACACCATATCAACCGGTTGTTAGGGTTATTGAAGATATCTTTTATAATCCTGGTTTTCCTAATAGAGCATATGAATTTGGTGCTAATCCATATCTAGGGCAATTTGAAGTGCCCGGTCTTTCAGTTTTCCATCATGATTTGATGCCGTATTATTTATGTTGTAAATTCGCCAAATTTAGATGTCAAATGTTCTATTGGAGACGACCATCATCAGCATGTCAAGCATATCAACCACCTGCTGTTGGTAGAGGTATTGGTGGTGGAGCGTGGTATACACTAGATAATCAGAAGTTTATCTTCAATGAACCTGGTGTCTTCAATTTATTATACATACCAAAAACAGAAACGTCACCTGAAGTTAAGATTCAAGTTAGAACAGAAAGATATCCTAATAGAAAAGTTGATTGGTCACTATTGGGACATTACTTAACACAAGCTGATTTAGTACAACCAACTAACGTTACTGTTATCACTGGCGTTGCTATGGAAGCATCTGGTACTGATAGAGTTGTTGTAACAGCTAGAGGTGACACTAGAAGATTTAGATATAGAACAAATATATTCGTAAAGAATATTTTGAGATATTTTGATCACATGAAATTACAAAGATTTGAGGGTGTACTTGTTTATATTAACAATGTTATCAGAGGTATTCCTGATATTTATGTTGTTCTTGAGGAGGCAGAAATAGGTGTTAGAATTAAAGAATCCTTCTCAGTAGATATTGATAGATTATCAATGTTCCAGGAATCAATGGGAATGTTAGATATCGAGGTATCTGTACCACCAAGATACGGAGTCTCTCCAGATGGAACAGAAGTTCTAACTCAAGCATTAAGAGATATCTACAACATACCAACAGTATCAGGTTTACTAAGACCATTCCCAGAACAAGTTTCAACATCATTCTACTCAGATATAACACTCAATGATGTCAATTCAGATATGTATAGGTCACAAATAATAAATAACTACAAAATCCCTGGTACCGGTGGTACAAAAGACCAACAAAATGTTGCCGGTACAACTAATAGGTTAGCGCCAACTGATAATCTATTTACCTCATCAAAAGATGAGGACAGTAAATTTGAAGTTTTCCCTGAAGTATCAATGAAAAATACACCCATATATAAAGTTGCCCCAAAATATGAAACTGGTATTTATAGATTCGTTGCTATGACAGGAAGTAGTTTACAACAATTGATACAAAATTGTATTGATATGACAAGTAACTATATTATCAATCAACAACCGTTGGCATCAGCTTTAACATTTAGTTATGGTAGAAAGTTTTGTCCTGATAATCCTGAAAGTATAGTAAGTGAGTGTGGTGATAATGTACCATGTAAATTTGACTGGGCTATGTTTAATTCAAAAATTATTGCCCAAAATTCAGAGGAGGGATGGAGTAATTTTGTTTCTGATAGAGTTGAAGTTGTTAGAGCATATAATAGTTGTGGAGCTATAAATATTGAATATCCTGAGCATATGACAAAGACGCCAGCATTCGGATCAGGGTACCTTCAGGGTGATACAGTTAAATTTGGTTGTGATCAAACACATTGGATAAAGGGTGAAGCTGAGTATAAATGTTCAATGGTTATTGATTATAATGATCCAACAAGATATAGATATGAATGGAATAAAGGTGGTCAACCATGGTGTAGACCTAAGGAGAAAGATAACTATCTTCAATGGTTAACAGCTATCTTCAGTAGTTTGGCAATTATTTTGGCTATTGGTGCTGTATTCTTAGTATGTTGGTGTTATAAAAAGAAACGTCAATTGGAGTATGAGGAGGAAATGGAGTATGGAAAGAAAGATGATGGTACAATTACACCACCATATCGTGAAAGAGGTAAAAAAAATGATGGTTATGATTCTGGTGATGATATTAATCTTAGAGAATTATCTTCAAGAGGAGGTTCACCTTACGGAGGTATGAGGGCTGGTGATTTAAGATCAAGAATTGGTAGAGCTCCATCTGTTACCGGCACTGATTATCAACCACAATCAGGAATACAAGGTTTTAATACTAGTGTATAAAAAAAATTATTAACTAATTAATTATTTTCATCTTTTCTTCCTGTATTTATATATATGTTATACTTTAATAATTAAATTAATATATTTTATATCTCTAAAATAATAAAGATATGTCCTCAATAAATAATAAAGATCGGTCAATGAAAGAAAAAATAATATAAAAAAAAAGATAAAATGAAATAATGACATAAAATTATATTTTTCTATTTTATAATATGTTTTTATTATATTTTTTATATATGTTGTCGTTAAGAGTATTATTTATAAGTGGTGTTGATGATAAAGATAGTCCTTATTACAATTTTTTGTATAATCGCTTGAAGGATGATAGTGAAAATCATAAGAGTAAAGAACAAGAACCAATGACAGCTGTACCTTATGAAGTTCCAGGACCGCAGGAGCCGTTACCCGGTAGATCACACTATACAAATTATTTTCCACTATACCCATTGCAAAGTGCTTATGTTGGTGGTGTTGAGTTGGATCCATCAATAACAAGACATATTGGTGGTGATATGAATATCCCGATTCCTTCATGGGGAATAATGGATATCAATGGAGATTATATGTTTAGAATCAGGCAATCCGTCTATAAATATGGTTACAATGCCCATCCTGTTAACATGTTAGGTCTCCAGAAGGATGATCTAGTAAGGTTAATGAATTCTCCATCATTCCACCACAACAGAGAAATCCAACCAACACTTCCGTTAGCTAAGTTACCAAGAAGTTACGTACCAATGAGTTGTAAACCACCTTTATGTAATCCATTTGTTTACAATTATGGTGTCGGTTTTGAAGGAGATTTAGGTGGAATGGATGGTGTACAGGGAAATATTGACATCCCAATACCAGTTTCAAAGGATGTTGCGTATAGATATCCTTTAGGTGGAAATATATATTATGCTTTGGATAATATTACCATCACATGGGCTCATGAATTATCTCCTATAGATCCTTATAAGATGTTGCTTGATAGCGAAGTTCTTGTCGGCAATGAACCAAGAAGTGATAATAATTTTTTCAATTATAAAGAGGAAGTAAAACAAAGAAGAAAAAGAGATGTTTATGAAGAGATGATGGAGAATTTGACTCTTAATGAAATATTACAAATTCCAAATAGAATGGAGAACAAGAGATTACCAAGAAGTTACGAAAATCATTTATTAAAAATCAAGTTCAAAAAAAGGTACTTAAATTTATAATTCTTTTCCTTCATAATATTCAATGGCTTCCTGGACAGTTCTAGGTAACTTAACACAATATGGAGCATTATTTCCATCAATGCATCTATGACCTTCAGGACACTTTCCATCTATACAATGACCTGTTAAATCATCAAAAGTGACATCACCATATTCTAGGGGAATGTCAATATCGCAGGTATCTTCTTGGTCGTTGTACTTGAAGTATTCTGGACAGGAGTTTGATATAGATGGAGAGTGAAGAATCCTTGGTTGGATTATATTAGTGAATATAATTATGAAAATAGTTATTAGAATTATTAAATTGTTCATTATTTTAAATAATAAATTTAGAAGTGAAACTTGTTGCTTATATAATGTTTATGGAGATAAACAATGATGACCCTTCACCTGTTTATATATTTATTGAAAGGAAACATAGAAGTTTTGTGGAAAGGCACCTGAATTGACAAATTTTGAAACATCAAAGGAAACGATGAGGTTGTTATTTGCTAACAATTTTAAACAAATAAACAGTATATTTCCCAGAAATAGCCATTATCAGAAAATAACAAAAAAGAAATGTCTCCAGAGGATACTAACCAATAACTAAAAAGATCAATCAAATACAACAACAAAAAACTAATAAATTATTTTATTAACAAATAAATAATATTTATTTTATCTCCATTAAAAGTAATTAAACATAACTTTTCTTTTTTATTTATACCATCTTAACGTAATCTATATCATATATACATAGACTAAGAGATTATAAATTAAAGTATTTTAATATCTTGTTGCATTGTTCCCATTTAAAGTATTATAATTAAATAATAAATAATTTTAAAATATGATATAGAAATAAAAAATGGTATATTTATTATGTTTTTTTGTTATTTGTGTTTTTTTGTAGGAAAGTTTTACTACATTTTTACTATTTCATTAACTTGGTATGTATTACGTAGTGATATGCCAAATATTTTGAATTTTACTTGATTGAAGCTTAAAAATGGACGGATAAATAAGTGGAAATATTCAATATTTTAAACTCCCTTTAAAATATTACGAGGTTGGGAAAAATTTGAAAAATATAAACGGTTTAGTTTAAAAATATTGTATTTTGATAAATTTGCCATTCAAAATAGCTCACCACATACTGTTTTGAATGTGATATTTTCTTTATTTTATAAACTTCAATTTTGTAACTGTATATTTCCTTATATATTTATCTTCAGTATTTAAAAGTTAAATAATAGAACAAATGATATATAAGTCAAGATCAAATCTCAATAACCCCTTTTAATTTTTAGCTATTCACCTACCCATGTATCTCTTTCAATTTCAGGGATTTAAAACCTTAATTTTATTTCTCTCTGCATCAAGAATCAAAAAATTATTTCTTTAAGAAAAGCAATTTTTTTCTGTCTCCTGCTGAGAAATGACGTGAGAAAAAATAAATTCTATATTTGATATCATTTTACAACTAGGTTTGTAGTTTTAATTGTATTTAGATTTATTTTTAAGTATAATAAAAGATAAAATCATGCTGAAAATAATCCTTTTGCTGCAGGAAATTATATATCACATATCACGTTATCTTAAAACCTCCCCCGACATCGTATTAATTTCCCCTTTCTTGATCTTTCCCCTTTAAAATTACAAAAATAAGAGTCGTAAATCATTTCTTAAAATAATTTATATCAAAAATGTTGCTATCATTAATTACCTAAATCCTTTACTTCATCCTATCACATATTTAGTATATCCATAAATTACAACATACATCCTATCACAAAAATATATAAATATACCTGATTACTTTTACTAAATGAAATTTTTAATATTTAATTAACTTGTCAAATACCATATTCTTATGACAACATTATATCATACCACATCATTGTAAAAATTTATATTTTATTATCTTAAATATCTCCTATCTCTGTTATCCTTTGTTATTAATCATTATCTAGAAGGTATCACTTCTATTGTAATAGTAATATCTGGAAATCATCTAATTACTGTTACATATATATTGTCACAACTAATAATTGTTTTCATTTTCAGGTGCAGGCATCCTTACTCTAAGTTAATTAAATTATCTTGATTTCTTGAAAAAAAGGACAATTCTGCAGTACATTATATATTAATTAATACTCCTTCTTAATGTATAATATTCTTCTTTTATTATCAATTATTTATTCTACTTACAATCTGATTACATCTTCGTCGGATAATGGTAAGAAACGATTCATTTAAAAAATCATTGCTTTGTGTTTAGCTTTCTTGAAAATTCACTTATAAAAATTAGAATACTCATACTCTTTTTTTTAACTCATTAACATTATAGACTTCAAAAAATTCGAAAATTTAAAATTAGATGAAAAAAGTTACCAAATTATTCATAAATTACACATTAATTGGTATATGTTATCAGTTAAAAGTTTAATAGCACAGTTAGGAAAAGAAGTATACCATGAATTAGACAAAGTTGGAAAGAAAAGATTCACAAAATGCTTGGATAATATCGATAATGAAGGGGATCTTGCTGAACCAGCAAGATGCCTTGTTGATGCCAAAAGTAGACTCGACAAATACAAGAAAATGAAGCTCAATTTCATTAATTACCAGAAAGGGTATTATAGAAGACGGTTTGTTAGAAGCCCTTATAGATTAATCGACAAAGACATCCCATTAACCTCATCAGAATACTACCCAAAAGCAAGGCCATACAAAATCAGAAAACAATCATCTTATCAACTTCTAGACAGACATGGAAAATCACCTGTAGCAAGAGTAAGCGATTTAATCCTAAACTTTGTCAAACAAAACACTACAACAAACACAACACTACCAACATTTAAATGGAAGAACACCCTTAAGAAGATACAGAATGTCAAAAAGATAATGGATGAACAAAAGAAGTTACCTGGTGCGAAACCATACACATTCAGGATGTATGATCTTGTTCTTGAGAGAGATGAACCAACAGAATCACCAAAAGAAAGAGGAACTTTTGATTCTAGAGCAAAAAGTTTATTGGGTCTATTCTTCAAATTAACAGGAAAAGAAAATACTAATAAAAGAGAGGAATCTAATCTTAGATGGCTATCACCAAGAATAGCACCTGTTATGCCTGATAAAGCAAGAGCACTTGACAAAAAAAGTTTCTTATCCCCAGATATTTTGTCATTGTATGAAGAGGATAATGAGGTAACTGATAAAGGGACTCATCAACAGAGTAATAGTCTAGTTAATGTACCAAAACTACTAAGTACTGTCGGTGTGTCCAAATATGATAAAGATAAATTAATAGAAATGTTAATGGAAGTCTCTGGAGCTACTAAATCATTTGAAGAAGCAAATGGTATTCTTAAAGCTCTCCACTTTTTCGAGACGAAGAATGAGATTATGGATGCTAACGAAAGGATAATTGATTCATTCAATAAATTGAATGGTTCATTGAATTTCTATCAACAAAGTGATATGAAGAGGAAGGGATTTACTTTCATCGAAGTTGATCAACTTGATCGGTTGTTGGAAGATCAAGGAATAAGGAATGATTCTAAAATGTATGATGAATTGAATTACTATAGGAACATGAGTAAGAGTGACAGAGAAGCTTCATTGTGGTTGAAGATTAAGGAGATAGCTATCAATGGATCATCGTACCATGGTCAGATGAGATTCAAAAGAACGTTACCAGTAAATGTACTGAGACCAACAGTTCTATCACCATATATGTTCACACCAATTCTTGGTTTAACAGTACTTGGACCAACAATATTATCTCCAAGTTTGTTCTCACCTCTAATCCTCAATCCAGCTGTCCTATCACCATACATCTTATCTCCAGCCATTGGTATGCCTTTCATCCTCAGTCCATATCTATTATCTCCATATATCTTATCCCCAATTATCATGGCTCCATTCATATTAAATCCATACGTCCTATCACCAAATATTTTAAATCCATATGTTCTCTCACCATTGATTCTCTCACCACTTGTCTTATGTCCTGATATCCTTTCACCTCAAGTTTTAGGTGGAGCTATACTTTCTCCTTCAGTTTTGTCTCCAGCTGTTGCTACGGAGTCAGCTTTAATGGCTAATGTTTTATCTCCAACATTTCTTTCATAAAAAAGTTACATAAATATCTAGTTATCATTATCAAGTAAGATAAACTCTTAATAATATTTTGTTTTTCCTTTTAAATTAATTTTTGTATTGTATTAATAATAATAAAATATTGAAATTTAATAAATTTTTAAAATTATCTCATTAAAATTTGTGTTAAATAAAAACCCTCAGGGAAAAGGAAGTTGCGGCGCGAACTCTAGTGGTAGAAAGAAAGAAAGAGAATATAAAAAAAGAAGTCTTATCAGAGAGAAAGTCCTCAATATAATATATACATATATCACATACATATATACACAAAATTTACAATATACCAGCACTATATAATATTTTTTATATTATTTATTTCTCCAATACACATACACACATATATACATACAAATATTATATATACATATATATTTAAACTTTTATATCACTAAAAGTTATATATGTATGTAATAAATTTATCTACAAAATTTTCTGAGTACTGCTAATAAATACGGATAATATTTTATATAAATATCTTATAGTTATTATTATTTTATAAAGATATTTTTTCCTTATTATTTTTAGAGAAGAAAAAGATAATAAGATAAGATTTGCATATTAAGAAATGGAGAAAAAACAACAAGAGATTCAACAGCATCTTCATCCTAAGCAACAGCAACAAACTATACTTGTTGTTGGTGATAATATATCTAAATATAATACAGTTACATTAAGTAATAATAATGATAAAAATAATGCTAATAATAATGATAATAAGGGAAAAGAATATTTAATGGAGGATGATTTATCATTATCTCCAGAACAACGCTTATATGCTAAGAAGTGTAGAATATTAAAGGGTAAATATCAAGAGATCTTAATTGTAAGTTTGTATTATCATCTTAAAGCAAACAAAATAAGCTCCAATCTTCCTTTTAATCATTATTTAATGTCATTTTATTTCTATGTAAGTCAAGTTACAGATTACGAAATCGTTTATATAAAGTAAGAAAACAAATAATATACCTAGGAAAATTGAAACGTGTCCTTTTCCAAACACTTCATTCACAAAAAGACAATTTTATGGAGACATGTTTGGAGATTCCTGATGATGATAACTATAATGAGGAGGTTGATGAAATCATTGGAAATGTATTGAATAGTACAGCCATCAAACCACCACCTGTTGTTGGGGGAAAGAAAAGGAAAATTGATAATAGTAGGAAGAAGGTTGTTGCTGATATTAAGATTGAAATGTTACCTGATAAGAAGGATTCTTAAGAAAGAGGATTTATTTTTCTTTTTATAAGGAATTGAAATTTTATTTTTTGATTGGTTGATTTGTATTGTTTTAAAACTTTAATAATTGACATAATTTTATATTTTTTTGGTGTGAAATGATAATTAACTTTTTTCCTACTGATCTCTTTAATTATATTAAACGTTTATATGTATCTTTTTTTACATAATCTTTTTTTCTTGTCACTCTTGTTTATCGTAAAATATTGGATAGGTGTTTAAGAGTTTGTATCTTATGTTAGTTATCAATTTGTTTGATCAATTGCCCATACTTTTATAACTTTTCTTTTAAGTTTCTAACGTTTTTGTTTAGATTATGGCAACAAAACAATTGATGAAGATAGTTCCGATTCCACAGTTATCAGATAACTTTGCTTACCTAATAATATGTCTAAAGACACTCCGTGCAGCAGCTGTGGATCCAATAGAGTACTCTGACATAGAGAAGGCCGTTAAAGATAATAATGTAAAGAAACTCGATGGAGTCTTGGTCACCCATCACCATTGGGATCATTCAGGTGGAACGAAGGCTTTCGCTGACAAAGACGCACCACTCCATACAACAATATACGGTGGTAGTGATAAAATTAAACATGTCAACAATATAGTCAGCGATGGTGATGAAATAAGTATTGGATATATTAAGGTTAAATGCTTATCAACACCATGTCATACAAAAGACCATATCTGTTATTATGCAACAACACCTGACAAGGAACAGAAAGCAGTTTTCACTGGTGATACACTTTTCATATCTGGTTGTGGTAAATTTTTCGAAGGTTCTCCAGAACTTATGAATGCGGCTTTGAATGAGAAATTGGGATCTCTTCCAAATGATACTTTAGTTTACTGTGGACATGAATATACGATTAAGAATCTTCAATTTGCTTTATCACTTGAACCACAAAATGATGCTCTCCATAGGAGACTTGAAGATGTTACATTAAAACGTTCCAAAGGTCTTCATTCCATCCCATCAACCATCGGTGAAGAGAAGAGATATAATCCATTTATGAGAGTAACATCAGAGGAGATGAAAAAAGTTACAAATGAAACGTCTCCTGTTAAGGTGATGGGCAAATTACGCCAACTAAAAGATGCATTCTAATTCTTCCACTTTTTTTATCTCCATTCCATAACTATGTATACATATATTTATATTTTCATTTACCTAAAATACCATTAATTAAAAGGTTATAAAAAATGATTTGTAAAGATCAAAATGTAAATTAAACCACATATTTTTGCACATGATATATTATAATCTTTTAATAAAATATTAGTAGTAAAAACTTCTAATTAGATTGATCTCTTTATTATTTTAACATATTAGTATTCCTTCGAGATTAATTGAATGATTAGAAAATCAAAAAATCAGAAATATAAAATATCTATAAAAATTAGTGAGATACAATAATATATATATATATATATATCGTACAGGATAGGGGAATATTAGAATAAAAATGAAATAAGAATAGAAAAGTTACTTCTTCTTGAAACATTTATCATTAACAGCATCCAGAATATATTGACAACCAGCAAATGGTGTACCAGGTGATGCTTCATCTAGTGGTACATACAAATCTGCATAACTCTCCTCGTCCTCATCATCCAGCAGAAAATCTGTGTTAGCTTCAAGATCGTTGATGGGATTATATGATATATTGTTGATAAGATTTTTTATTTGAATTTTTGTATACTCATCAAATGTTATTTTGTTCTTTTCTTGGATGTATATATCTGGTAATGGAAGTTCATCGAAACTTCTATATACACCTATTTTCTCCTCGAATTTTGCGAAGTTGATGATTCTTCTTTCTTTATCAGTTAATTTTAGTTCTAGAAGTTTCTTTCTGAAATGAGGGAGTTAAAAAAGATGGGACTAAATGGAAGATATAATCGCTAACTTACTTTATTGGTGGTTCATCGTTTGGTACCATTAATACTGATTGATTATTCTCTGAGTCTCTTTTTAATGAAACTTTTCCAATAGTATTTTGTTGTTGAGATGATAAATTCAGCGATGAGGTAGCTGTCCTATTCTCCATATCATTCTCATTTGGTTCAACAGGGAGAATTTTCACGTCATCAGCAATATTTTTATTCACACTACCACTCTTCATCTTTCTTATCGGCTTGAAATAGTTTAGTATAGTGTACTGCTTTATTAAGGTACTATTTTTCTCATGGTCATCAATTTTTTGATTCTCCACCGCCTGGACTGTTACTTTGTTACTTCTTATCGCGAAAATATCATCATCTTTAGTAGCTAACATGTTATCATAATTATCCTTTATCTCTTCAGTAGTTGATGTCTAGAAAATGATCAAATATAATATTTATCAATAATTTTCCCTCCATCTCACTTACTTTACTTACCATTTGGAGATACTTTGATTATTACGAATTATTAAAGTTCTGAAAAAATCAACACCTAAACTTATTATTCTTTAATCTATAAATTAGATAAAAAAAACTATCTTTCGTTGTGAGAAAAACACCGATAAATTAATAATAACTATAAGAAATGATAACTACTTATAGGTGGCGATCGTTTTCACACTATACTTTTGTACATTATATTATGAAGATGCGCCTTCTAATAATTGAAGAATATATAACATATATTTATTATTGGATAATTAAAATATTTTTATTTATCAATTAAGAGAGTGGAAAAAAATATGAATATTATACAATTATTCCTCAAGGGATATTATAAAAGGTAGTATGAGAATGTAAGCAAGAATAAAGAAAATATCGAAATGAATGATGGGAAAGAGCCCTTGATGGAGGTACCTTTTGTGAATGAAACAATTTTGGGGGGATTTTTATTTTTGTAAACATTTATGTTAATCAATGTCTCAAAGGCTTTTTTAAGATGCCTTATTTCAATTTTATCGCTTGGAGAATAACAATTTGAATACCATATGTAAGCAATATCATCAGCTCTTTTACTATACATGACGGGATTTCTTTGTCTACATGCTAGTGAAGCACCAGCTATGTTGTACTTTTTAAAATCTTCTAAAGGATCAGGTGATGAGAATAATGTGGATCCAAGATCATCTAAAGTATAGTACAAATCACTAAGACAACCGAATCTTGAAAAATTACTGAATTCTTTAGATGTAAAATTATAAATTGACATCTTGAAAATGGAACAATAACCTTCATTACAAGTGTAGTCTTTTTCTGGGCCAAGATCGAAACCAATGTATTCTTTATTCTCTTCTTCAGTCCATGGATAAGAACATTTAACTGGTGAGATATCTCTTGTAATTGGTTCTAGGGATAGTTTATTTGGGTCTTCAAATTTTGTATCCTGTGAGAAGCATGATAAGTACAATGATAATGTTCCTGTTGTTGAAGTAAAGTTTTTGTTAACAATTCCTTTGTCCTATAAAATAGTGATAAGAAATTTTTTAGCTTAAAAACATACGTTACATTCGTTAATATATTTGTTAAATAATTCAGATTCTTCAATGAAAATATTATTATCAAAAATGGAGTGAAAAGAGACATTTGAAAGAAATTGGAGGACAGTCGTCATGCAGCCACTTATCGTTCCTCGGAAGTTATCTGGATCATTAGCAGAAGCATATATACACTTTTCACTCCTACTCATACACTCCTTAGCCATTGGTGTTAATAAATATGTTTTCCCTTTTAATTGATACATGCTTGAATCCACACATGTTGTGAAAACATTTTTTAATACGCATAAAAATACACCAAAGAATAAATAGTAGTTCATTATTATCAATAAGTATATAATTATGGCAACTTCAGATATAAATACTTTTTTACTATCTTTTATCAAAAGTAACCTTTCTTTTTTACAGCTTAATCTTATCATTGGGAAAATACATAAAAAAGGTTTTTATCTGGATTTTGATTAAATTTGCATTCCCTTTTCAGTAGATGTTAGTCTATTTTTGGATCTTTTATCAAGAACAGGAATAATTGGTAGGTTTCTTTTTATGATTTATGAGTGCGTTTATATTGTCTTATCATTTTATGATTAACAATTTGTTAAATATTTACTTTTTTTAATGTAATACAGTAGGAAAATTATACATTTTATTGTATTTTGATGTTGAAAAATTAATTTATACATTTATTTCAGTTTCTTTTGAAATTTTCGTTAGGAAAATGAAATATTGTTATTTGATTAGAAATTCAGTTAATTAAATAATTAAAAAGATGTTACAAAAATGTAACAATATTGGGAACCTTTTTGAAATTTCTAATTTAGCATCACATAAAAGTTGCAGCAATTAGGAAAATCATTGAAACTGAAAATTAACGTGCACAAAATAATATTTACATTAAAATGCAGTCAGAAAATCAACTTTTGTGAATTGAGAAAACAATTTTTGTTTTCATAGCAACAATGACAGACTTTTTTGTGTTTTAATAAAAACACTATATTGTTTTCATAAAGAAAGTTCACACAATTGTTAGAGGAGTAAAGGAATTGAAATAATAAATTCAAATAATTTATTGCTTTATCAACAAAAGAATCATTAGTCTCACTTTCTTTTTTGTGACTAAGAATCAATAGGTAAGTTTACATAAAATTTCCCCACTATTTTTCAAAGAAAAGCTTAAAGTTTTAGTAGGATAAAATCGACAAAAAACGTCTGAATTATTATTTTTTATGTTTATTTAACTTGGTAAATGATAAGTGAAATTTCAAGGGCATGTTTTTTAACTTAATTAAAATATAGCATTAAAATTTAACAACTCTTACTTGTTTCTCTGTCATATATTTATATTGTTTTATCACAAATGATAAAAATAAAACAAAACTGACATCACACTAGAGATTTAAGATAATAAAACATTATTTTTTATATAAATAACAAATATTTTAGATGATTTTGTGTCAAAGTGATAATAAGTAATGTTCTTAAGATTTTTTATTTATAATGTAAATTGATACTAAAGATTTAAAAATATTTTTATTTCAACATTCCTAGTTGTAAAACAACATCTTTATTTAATAAATATAGAATAATATAGTATTACTATTAAAAAAAATTATAAATAAAATTTGATTACATATCCATATAACCAACATAGGTTGATTGCTTAGCTGATACATCACATTTGCTTGATACAAAATTAGGCATTGAAGGTGTCTCAACATTATCAGCTTCACCAAAAATATCAAGCATTCCTTCATCAATTCCAGCAAGTCTCATTCTCTCATAAGCTTGCATGTAAAGTGCCTTGGCTTTTAAAAAATCTCTTATAATTTCTTCCTTATCCTCACTGTTAGTTGAAGAATTTTCACCATTTTCAGTGGAACTTCCAATCTCCTTTAAAGGTTGAGCTTCATAATAGTATGATTGAAGCTTTTTCTTGAAAAAATTTGGATCAGTTTCATTTTGGTCGTATGAGTATGTTGAAAATACTGGGGCTTTTGTCTCAAAAATATTTTCCTCATCAAATTTAACCCCTCTCTTCTGAGTGTTCTCGTTTTCTGTTGCCACTCCTCCTAGAGTTTCTTTTTCTTTGATGGACTCAATAGGAGCAGGCTCTACTTGTTTTGAATCTGGGTAGTAGGTCGATTCAACGACATTAAATCGTCTAAATGTCTCAGAATTATTTGGATTCATGACAGACGAAAAATCAAAATATGTCAAGTGTCAAATTACTACACGTTTTATTTTGATAATTGTCTCGAATATTTGAATTATACATATTTAATTTTTAGAAAATATTATGATTTTTGAATTTAAAAAGCCTTTATTATTTTGTTGTGTGTGTTAAGAAATAATTTGCAAATTTCCCCCAGAAATGTGTGATAAAAATTATAATGAGTTAGGTTTATATTTTCTTTTAGTAACTAAAGAATCCTACTTATATAAAGATGGACTATCTCTATGCAGAAACCCTAATAGCACTAAATTTTTAACATAATACAACCTTATTTGTGATATATAAGTTTTCACATGGTGAAAAGTTTATTCTTTCCAGTTATTTTCAATATATTTTGCTAATATTTCTTTTATTTCCTTGTATTATTTTTTAGCATAGTGATAGTTTAATACTTAATATGTTTTCTCTCACTACAAAGTTTAAAATTAAAATATACTTCCTATAGACGTCAATGCAATTGATTTATTCTAATCTCTACCTTTAATACTCACACCAAAAAAATTTCTATGCAAACGAAGTTATAAAAATTTACCTGAAATATCGTTCTTGGATAGACATTCACTCATTTAGAGTAAATAACATGTTTACAATAGGATTAGTTATAGGAGATTTACCGATAAATATTATAATATTATTATATCATCTCCATCCTTCAAATACCATCCACTTTTAAAGATTTTTTCCTCTAAATTTTAAATTATCACTTAAGAACATGTATTTTTATCATTGCATAAATATTAATTCTTTATAATATCTTAAAACTTTCAAAAACAACATTTCAAAACTTTTTATTGTCACGTATTTGGAATGAAAACTAATATCTTTGCACTACATAATCTGTCATAATATTTTTTGATAACAATTATTTTAATCAAAAAATTATCTATAAATTGCCTTTATCATATTAAATTATAATTCAGAAGAAAATAAAAAACTAACAGCAAGTGGGAAGTTTTTTTTATTGTAGGCAATATACTATTTAAAAGTAGAAATTTGCCTCAATCATACTCATATTCTACATCATTCACTAGCACTTTTTTAGCGGCCTTCTTTTTACCAAAATTTCCCGATAAATGTGTCTGTTTTTCAATAACTGCAATGCAGTTAATATTTATATTTTAATACGCACACAGCTCTCTATTTTTTGCAGTAAAATTCTAACGCATAAAACAATCTCTTTGTCATAATAAAAACTTTACATACCGCATCTCATATTTTAAAGATATTCCTGAAAGTTTTATCATCAAAAGTGCTATATTGAAATGCATTTAAAGAAAAAAATTGCATTTAATTTATTTCACCACAATATATAGTTCCCTTTTTATTATAGAAGTTTCCTATGACAACTAACTATACATAAATGTACATTATATTCCTTCAATTTCAGTGAAAAATATATTTACAACAAATTATTTACAACGCAACATTCTCCAAACCATTTATGAAGTAATTTTTTTAAGTTAACTTCCAATTTGTTTTAGTATTAAATCTTATCAATTTTGACGTGTTTGTTTCGTTGACATGTAATAATGTTACGATCTTAATTGATACCAATCAAACACAAAAAAAGCAATGATTTTATTTATATTTAGTTATATCAACCTTTTACAGACTTATTATGTAACTTTTGTACATACTCGATGAAATTGTTGATGATAACTTTTTAGTTAGATATCGATATGTTTTTATGTGGAACATTTTTATCGTCACTCTCTTCGTCTCTTTGTCTTTTTTTAGTGACAGATTAACTTTTTTAACATTTTGTTTTCCTTCAGATAACACATATTTTCACTATGACTAAACCAACAGTTGGAATTAATGGATTCGGAAGAATCGGAAGACTCGTCCTCCGTGCCGCTGTCGAGAAGAATACCGTTCAAGTTGTTGCCGTCAACGACCCATTCATCAATATCGATTATATGGTTTACATGTTCAAGTACGACTCAACCCACGGAAGATTCAAGGGATCTGTTACTCATGATGGCTCTAACTTGATTGTCAAGCAAGACGGAAAGGATGCCCACACAATTAAAGTTTTCAACTGGTAAATTATTTACATTAATCGATTGTATAACTTTCTCTTCATTTTTTTAGTAGAGACCCAGCTGAAATCCAATGGGGAAGTGCTGGAGCACACTATGTTGTTGAGTCAACTGGAGTTTTTACAATTCTCGAGAAAGCATCTGCTCACATGAAAGGTGGAGCCAAAAAAGTTGTTATCTCCGCTCCATCTGCTGACGCCCCAATGTTCGTTATGGGAGTAAATCACGAGAAATATGATGCTGCCAACGACCACATTATCTCCAATGCCTCATGCACAACTAACTGTTTGGCTCCATTGGCCAAGGTCATCCATGATAACTTTGGAATTATTGAAGGACTTATGACAACTGTCCATGCTACAACAGCCACCCAAAAGACTGTTGATGGACCATCAGGAAAATTATGGAGAGATGGAAGAGGTGCTGCTCAAAACATCATTCCAGCATCAACTGGTGCCGCTAAAGCTGTAGGAAAAGTTATCCCAGAACTTAATGGAAAACTTACTGGAATGGCTTTCCGTGTCCCAACACCAGATGTTTCTGTTGTTGATCTTACCTGTCGTCTTGAGAGACCAGCTACAATGGACCAAATCAAGGCTGTCGTCAAGGCTGCTGCTCAAGGACCAATGAATGGAATTCTTGATTATACTGAGGACCAAGTTGTCTCAACCGACTTCGTCTCAGATACCCACTCCTCAATCTTCGACGCTGATGCTTGTATCTCTCTTAACCCTAACTTTGTCAAACTCATTTCATGGTACGACAATGAATATGGTTACTCAAACCGTGTTGTTGACTTGATCTCCTACATCAGTACCAGAAATTAAGATGTTCATTATCATCTTACTGTATAGAGAAGGAAAATATAAAAATAAATTTTTTGAAGAAATATTACTAACACTAGATTTTTATAATACACTTCTAGTTGTATGATTATTTGAGAGAGAAATAAAAATAAAAGTAGTTAGAATAAAGTTTACAATAATGTTTATCATTTTAGAAGGTTAATATAAATTATATAATGATATACCATATTAAAATATTTTTATTTATTACTTAAAAATTGTCTTAATTATGTATTGAATGATCTTTTTCTCACTATCTCTATGTTAAATTATTTTGTTTTTTTATTATCACGGCTCCTTGTCTTACTTTTACTCCTGTTCTCACTTGCATTTTGGAGATCCTCCTTATTGTATATGATTTCTCCTTTTTCATTTACAGGTAGAACAGGCATTGGACCAACAGTCATTTCAGTCTTCTTCTCAGATTCAGATCTTTGTGCTCTCCTTAAAGCTGGGTCGTAGTCATCGAAGAATTCAAGCATTTTTTGAGATGGTGTAATAAGTTTCCGATCCAAAAAACGTTGAAGGAGAACTCTAGCAACATATATATAATCAATTTCAGATGTCAATGCTCCAGCTCTGGCAAGTCTAACATGTTTAGCCAACTTAAGGAGGATTCCATTCTCAATCTTTGTCTCACTAACGCAATCCATAAACATTGAAATTAAAATAAAAATTGGAGATCTCCTGATTCCAGAGGCGCAGTGAACTAGTATTGGATATTTGGACTTATAGGTAGCTGCATAAATATACATGGCAGTCGATGAGACACTAGGACAACCAACCTTTGGCCAACTCTTCCAGGTGTAATGTCTAATTACAATTTCTTTCTTTCTTCTTTTAACAGATAAATGATTAACAGCGACATTGTTATCCTTCTTCAGGATCTCTCTTTTAATGAGGTGGACAGCCATATCGTCGAAACATATAGATTTCCCAACAACAAGTGGTATGTATTCCGAGCATTTCTTCTTAGATCCCTCCACAAATTCACATAACATAACGACAACCTCAACATTCTCCTGAATAATCATCCTCCAAAAATCAGCAACCGTATTATCTAATGGAGCCTGAGCACATATGTAACGTTTCTTACCATCAAGAGTATTGACATAACTAGCATTAACATAAGTATCCTCTGTAGCGGCTTCTTTTAAGATAACTCTTGAATGATCATAACATGGCGCAGTAAAATTTCTGTTTTTCCTTAAAGCTTGAAATTTTAAGAATGCCTTTATCTCATCGGGTTTAGGGATGATTGTCGCTATCTCATTCACGTACTCTTTCTTCAATCCCGGAATATCAAGATCGAGGATGTATGTTGAGAATTCATCTAACTGCTTCAGTTTGATGTCGATGTCCTTTTTTTCCTCAACTGCCATTACAGAAACTTCATCAGGCTTCATTGATGGTTTACTTTTTTTGTCCTTCTTTTTTTCATTGGGTCTTGAATTAAAGGGTGAATCAGAAATGGTGTCCTTTTTACTACTTGAAGAAGTATTGTCTGTGCTCTGTAAAGATTCAAATGGATTTCTTTCTAACAAATCAGGGGATGTTGATGTTTTTGTTCCTTCAGGAGAAAGTGATTTTGTTGGTTCAGGGGTGTTGTTGTTTTTTTCTCCTTCACCATCAGGGGAGAATGCATTCGTTAAATTGAAATCTGCCAACCAATCATCCTTGTTGTTGCCGTCACTCATTGTGAGGAAAAGTATAATAGAATTGACAATAAAATCATTATTTATGTCTAAAAAGTCAGTGAAGAAATTTTAATTCTATGTATTGTAAAATTCAAAAAATGATGAAATTTAAATCTTATGTATTATAAAATTCAAAAAATGATGGAATTTTAATTTTATCTATTATAAAATTCAAAAAATGATGTAATTTTAATATTATCTACTATAAAAGTCATAAAATAATGAAATTTCCATATAATAAATATTAGTTTCACTAAATATCCTTTTAATCTAATTGCCATTTCAATGAAAGATAAAAACTTCTATTGTATATATGTATTCCTAGAAATGGAGATAACAAAAACTAGATAATTAATACATATGTATGAAACAGTTATAAAATATGTTATTATTAAAAATAATAATCTAGTATCCATTCAAATTTAGATTATTATTTACTACAATAATTGATAGTTTAAAAGGAAAAGTATATTTTTCATCAAAAATAAACATTTTTAAAAAATATCATGCCTATATACTAGATTTAAAAAGGAAAATTTTTTGAAATAGTATAAAAATATACGTATTTACTTTCATCATTTGATAATAATTGTATATATAATATTTGTTAATATTTTAATCATTCAATTTTTTAATTTATTCTCTCCTTGACCTCTATATATAGAAATATATATATTATACTGATATTAATAGTTTTATTGTGATTCTATTTAAAGAACTGTGTAGTATATTTTATTGATCATTATATATTTTGTAAGATTATCATTTGAAACTCTTGTATTAATTATTTTAAATAATGATTTACTATTTTGTCTATATCTTTACATTATTAAAAATAATTTATTCTGATCCACTACCAGAGGAAACAAAAACATTCAATATCGTTGACTTTTTTGGATATCCTCCAAAAAAACCACATTCTCCACAGATAAAGAAAAGTGCCGTTATACCACCATTACCATTGTCACCTAATAGACATACTTTTAATAATTTTCCAACACTTCCACCAACATTTACACTACCAACACTTGCTCCATTACCTAATACATTTACTATAAACAATATTATTTCACCTATCCCAACGGAACCTCCAACATTTCCCCCATTTCCATCAACGATAACCTTTCCAACATTTATACCACCACTACAAGGAAATGAATTAGAAAATCCGGTTACATTAAAACCAATAAACTTCGATAACATGACATCAAATTATGTTGGTGATCCCGAAGCCGATATGACAACACCAGAAATAATAAGAAAATGGAATTATCCTGTTGAAATTCATAAAGCCATAACAAGAGATGGGTATATTCTAACATTACATCGTATTCCAAGAGGAAGAAATGAAACAACAACAAACAAAAAGAGACCAGCTGTATTTCTACAACATGGATTACTATGTACCTCAGCTGTCTGGGTACTGAATCTTCCAACTCAATCATTAGCATTCTTGTTGGCGGATGCTGGATATGACGTATGGTTAGGAAATATGAGAGGAAACTCCTACTCCAAAAGGCATATAAAACCAAATCTACCATTAAGTGATTATTGGGATTTCACATGGGATGAGATGGCAAAATATGACATACCAGCAATGATAAATAAAGTTTTAAATATAAGTGGTAATAAAAAACTCTCGTATATCGGTCATTCCCAAGGAACATTAACGATGTTTACACACCTAAATGAATTCCCTTCATTTGGAAGTAAAATAGAAAAATTTTATGCTCTTGCTCCGGTAGGGAGAATGAAGTATGTCAAAGGTTTATTTGCCTCATTTGGTGGCGATATTTACAAACAACTAGAGATAATGTTATTAATGTTTGGTGATAGTGAATTCCTACCAAATACTGGTTTAAGTAGATTATTAACAGAAATAGTTTGTGGTCTTGCTTCTGATGCCCCGTTATGCGAGAAATTCCTTTTCCAGGTATCAGGACCGGACTCTGAACAGTTAAACAAAACAAGAATAGGTATTTATTTAGCTCATTCACCTGCTGGAACTTCTCTAAGAAATATTATACATTATGGGCAGATGGTTAAATATCACAAACACCAGGCATTTGATTATGGCAATAGAATTGATAATTTGAGAAAATATGGTATATCTAGACCCAAACAATATGATGTTACGAAAATCAATGTTCCAATGGAGTTGTATTATTCTAATTATGATTGGTTAGCAACAAAAAGAGATGTTGAGGAGTATTTATTAAAAAGACTAAATAAGAAGTTTGTTGATAAGGCTGTACTTTTAAAGAAGTACAATCACAATGATTTTTTGTGGGGTCTTAATGCTACAAAAGATATTTATTTACCCATTATAGAAGATATAAAGAAAAGGCATAAAGATGACTTGGAAATTGAAGAAATAAACGTAACTACTGATATAGTAACTACTTCCTCCACATCTATACCAACAAATAAAATTGAAGATGATGCCGATTTACTTTTAACAACTTCATCTATAGTTAATGACACAAATTAATGTCTCTTTTTCTTTCAATTACTTTCGTTGTATATAGATCTCAAATAAAAAATATTTAATTTAAACTTTTATTATTTTGTTTAATAAATTTTTGATTAGGTGAAATTAACCTAATGTGTTAATAGCTCTACCGATCATTCCACCAACAGATGGGCCACGACCACCGAATCCACCATTAAAACCTCCAGGTCCTCCATTGAAACCTCCACGACCTCCCATTGATCCTCTTCCTCCATTGAAGCCTCCACGTCCACCAAAGTTTCCATTATTTCCACCAAAGCCTGCATTACCTCGACCACCGAAATTACCGCCGTTTCCACCAAAATTACCGCCGTTTCCACCAAAATTACCGTTGTTTCCATTAAAACCTCCTGGACCTCTTCTATCACTGAAACCATTTCCGCCAAAGCTTCCTTGACCTCTACCACCCATTGGGCCTTGTCCTCGAAAACCTCCGTTAAAATTGGCACCTCCCATACCTGGACTTGCAAATCTAGGATCTACACCACCTCCGAATCCAGCATTGAAGCCTTGGCAATTGACGGAAGTGTAGAGTACTCCTATGACAAGGATAATTGAAGAGAAGATAAATATTTTATTCATAATAAAAAAACTATAAAAACGATAACGACAACCGTTAGACGTGTTTAATGATAAACAGCTCAAACATTCAAATCTTAAATACGCCAAAATTATCAATAGGGGGTAAGAAGTTACCTTGAAAAGATTGCAAATTAAAAAATATGACGTTATGAAAGGTAAATTAAGTTAAGTAACACTGTAACAGTTATATAATAATGAATGTCTGTTTAAATTTTCATTCATGATTAACATTTTACTGTAATAACCAGCCTTAGACCTGCCTTCGGCAGGCCACGTCTAGTCCGCAGAGCATATTTGTTAAAAGAATTTTTGTATCAAATTATTATTAAAATATTATTATTAGCAAAATTTGTCATTTAAAGAAATAAAAAAGTACAATTAAAAAAACAATCATTTATTTAAAAATGTTTAAAAAAAATACAATCAAAAAACATTCATTTATTTAAAAATGTTAAAAAAATTATCCTTGCTTCATTGTCTTGGTTCCCCCATCTGCTTTTCTTACTGTAAATTATGTGTTATCCATATTATCACTGTTTTATTAGAATCTATGCATTAAATATTTCTGTATATACAATATTTTTTGCTTTATCAGATTCTGTTTTTACCAATAGACAATCAGGACTTTTTACACGTGAAAAAGCAACATACAATTGTCCATGTGAAAATACTGGCGTTGTTAAATCTACACCAACTTTACTTAATGTTTGCCCTTGACTTTTATTAATAGTCATGGCAAAAGCAAGTCTTACAGGAAACTGTTTCCTTGCTAGAGTAAAAGGAAATTCTCCTTCAGAACTGTATAAAACTATTCTAGGTATAAGAACAGTTTTATCTTTATTTAATCCTGACAAATGAATACATGTCAAGATTCTTTTATTAATTTTCATAACTCTTAATCTTGTGCCGTTACAAAGTCCTTCTTTAATGTTCAAATTACGAAGAACAATAATTAAGGCATTAACCTTGAGATTCAACACATGTGGTGGTAAACCGCTAGGTGTTAACTGATTTAAGTTCTCAATAGGCATGTTGTAGTAATTTTCATTTGTATCCGAATCTTTTCTAATCGAATCGGCTGAAAATATTTTTTCTACATCGCCTGGTAGAGTATTTAATACTTCATTATTGATAGTCTCTACAATGGCATTCGTTGGAGCAAGAATTGCATAGTTAGATTTTTCTAATATGCTTTCATTTTTATCTCCAAAGATATCATTCACTAAATTTCCAGTTGATTGGATATTTAGTGGTATATCCACTTCGCCATCTTCATTTTTTTGAAGAGCATCATCACCAATATCTAAAATCCACTTGGCGAAATCTATCTCGTCCTCTTTAACCCTCATGTTTCTGGTAAGTTTCACTGTCTCAAAGTGAACATTCCAAAGAGGGCTATACTTAATTGAGAACAAAACATTTTGATGCCTTGTAGAATTTGGTAAGATGGGCAATGTTTGCCTAAAATCACCACCACATATGATGACTTTTCCACCAAATGGAAGATCATTCATGCAAACTTTTTTCAGTTGCTGATCAAGATAATCAATTACATACTTGCTAAGCATAGGTGCTTCATCAATTATTATTAGTGAAGCTTTCTCAAGCATAGTAGTACGTAATTTATTAAGCTTGGATAGCCTAAAATTACTATCGTATAAGGTAATAGGTACTGAAAACATAGAATGAACTGTTTGTCCATTTCTAAGAAGAGTAGCCGCAATACCTGTTGAAGCACAATTAAGTACTATCTTATCTTCAGCTCTAAGCAAATAATATAACGTTGTGTAGACGAATGTCTTACCTGTTCCTGCAGGTCCTTCTAAAAAGAAGCAACGTTTATCTGAGAAATTATTAACAATGATATTTAATATCCTATTAATAAAGTTTCTCTGTTCTTCATTAGCTGATTTTAAATTTTCGTCACCTAACCTTTTTAGAACATCTTTATCTTCAACATAATCAATCTCTATAATATCGAAATTGACTTCAGGTAAATCAGTATAGCCATTAAAGTTATTAGATTGTAGAACATTTCTAATATCAAAAATGGCTTGAGCTTCCGCTCTTTCTTCATTACCGTTGTATTTCATTAAGTAATCTTCGATTAAGTAATTTTTAAACTTAATGAAGGTATCATAATGCCTTGTAAAAGATGGCCAATAGCAAATCATGAGACCGAAGTAATTACGAAGCATGTTAGGCATCGCGCTTTCACATGCTTCTTCAAACAATTCATTGTAATTGTCTTCAGTATCAAGTAAGCCTCTTGCTATAGCAGCATCTCTAAATGAAGGCCATTGAAAACCATTAACAATTTTCAAATCACCTTCACATGTTGCTCCAGGTACATGGAGCAAAAGTTGGCGAAGTGAAAACAATTCGACATTCATAGGTGATACAGTAAATATCCTTCCTATTGTACGCCTTTGGCGATGTCTCAATTTCCATTCTCTGGTTTTTAAATCAAACCAATAATATTCCGGTATCTCATTATAGAGATACTTTTTAGCATTAATATCGTTTTTATTGAGATTATAATATGCTACTAATGTAGATTTATAACCTTTTTCCGCTTTGAAACAATTATTATTGCCATTATTCATTTCATCGGCAACTGTACAATCCTCATTTATTAAGTGAACTGCTAATCTTACAACAGTCCAATCTTTATAAAGTATTGGATACTCCATGATTCTCCAAACTGCTTCTGATGGTCCTACATATCTACCATCAATATGAAGCTTAACCTCATCTTTCGATTCAACGGTTTCAACTACATCTGCAGCAATCTTATCACCATTAGATTTATGTGTATACTTAAATAGATATTTAGGACTTAAAACGCTTTCACATATTTTTACATTAATATGTGAATTGTATTTCAAGCTTAAATAAGGATTATATGTTACACAAAAATCGTTATTCACTTTATTACCAAATCTATCGGTAATATCTAATAAGGGATCAAATGATCTCTTAATGTTAACTTTACCTTTAGAAGTAATGGAAGTTACTTTATGGTACTGTTCTGGGAATTTTTTAGTGCAAATATTTTTTGCCTCATCCCAACAGGGTACTTTTGTTTTTGAAATATCACATCTCGAATGTACCATTGTTTTTGTAACAATTTCAAAAAGACGTGGATTTTTTTCTTTATCAGGGAATTCTGCTTTGACACATTCATCTACCTGATCAGAAGTTAATCTGAAGTCTTCTTTAGAAACTTTTACCAATATATGGATATGTGGTAAAGATCTTTTCTGAAACTCAATGGTTGACTGTAGATAAACTACATTGCCCATTATTTTGTTTTCCTTCAAGTCATGTATTAAAGCATCAGATTTATGCTTAAAGACTCTTGCGATCAAGTCATGGCGATCATTTGGTAGTTGCCCTGGATAAAGATTTTCTGTAATCTCTCTCCAATTTGGGTTTGTGGTCATTGTAATAAAGAAATCTGGTTTCCCAAATTTCCTAACAATGGCCATACCATCTTGATAGCCTAAATGCATGAATCTTCTTGAACCAATGTAACTGCTAAAAAGCTTAATTCGTTCGCTTTTTTTTGCAGCTTCTTCATTATCTTCATCACCGATAAGATAATCTTCAAGAAGATCTTCTATTTGTTTATTGTTTTTTTGTTTAAGCTCTTTGTTAAGCTTAATAACATAATTTAGACGATCTCTTTCTATTGCTGTGTAAGCATCAACAACAAAAAGTTGAAATAATAATCCTCCATGATGTAAAGGATTAAATGATGGTCTCACAGCAATAAGATTTTGGTAGTAAACCAATTTCGTTAGAGATCTTTGCTCATTACCTTTTTTATAAGTTTTTTTCTCTTCCCATCCAAAAGCTCCTGTTGGAAAGAACAATGGATATGTTGCAGGGTCTTTTAAGCGACTAAAATGGCTCAAAGTTTCCAATTTTCCTGTTTTATTACACAACAAAACATTATAGTCAGGAACTTCTCCATCCTCACTTTGAAATATAGCTGCTATTTCTGTAACCTCTGGCAAATTACGAACTCTATCATTCTTATTTGCTGGAGGTTTCAAAACCAACTTATAAATTGGCACAGCTTTATTCTCATTTTTATATTTTAGTTCCTGCTCACGAATATAATCTCCAAAATGTTTATATGATAATGCTAACATATTTATTTTTGAAATTATATGAGTGAGATTACTAATAACTGATATCTCATTGAATGCATTAACATTTTTATTTCTGATATCTTCAGCAACATCAGGTCCATAAAAATATAATTGTCCATAGGACAAATTATCTTTATTTTCAGGTACAGCTGTGTTTATTACACGTTTAGCTTCACCATGCAACACAAATGTTGGAGGTCCTGGTGTTTTAAAATCTCTTTGTTGACCGGTATAACTCGCAAAGGCAAATTTGTTATTAATTCGCCTACAATGCTTTTTAAAGTATATACTTTCTTCATCTTCACCAATAAACAAATCTTTTATAAATTTTGGGAAGTTATTAAATAGTCTTTCATATTCTTTAACTGCCCCAAATTCACAGCATTGTTTATATTTAGTTTCTTTTTCGTAAAACATTGCTTGACAATGTTCACAGTTAGTAGAAAGAGAACCCAAATAATGCTCATTTGGGATAATTTTTTCATCTCTAGCCGGATAAACTTTTTGTTTTTTCAAACTCTTTCTGCTTTTTCCCCTTTTTTTAGTAGAATCATTAGTTACTTGAATTGAATCAAGAGCTTTTACAATAGAATCTACCTGAGGATTTTTATTTAAAGATATATCATCACATTTTTTAATGTTACTTGACAATCTTTTAATTCTTTTTGTCAATTTATTTCTATTTATTCCTTTTTTAGACTTATTTAAATCAATTAAGTTTACTAATAAATCGCTAACTACAGAAAATTTGTCACTACTCGTGTCTAATTTATCCTTTTTTGCAATATTTTTTAAACTTTTTGGTAAGTTTTTTCTAGATCTTACTAATTGCACTCGTAATTTATTAATTTCCGATTTCTTTTTGCAATTTCTAATTTTATTTCTAGTATTATTTACTCGCTTTAATGTAGATTCAAGATCTATATTAAGCTCCATTGGATCTTTTGATATATTATTTTCAGATATATCAATTTCCATTGGTTCTCCATTACTTACTATAACATTTTTATTTAGATCATTATCAATTATCTTATTTACTTTCGAAATATCAGAAGATTCTGGGTTAATAGTATCTTTTGATAATCTTTTTTGTAATCTATTTAAATGTACTTGCAATTTCTTTTTTTCATGTGCTTTTTTGCAGTTTTTAATTTTAGTTTCAACTACAATTATTTCTTTTAATGTAGAATCAATGTCTACATCAAACTCCATCAGATTTTGCGATGTATTTTTTCTACAATTATCAACCTCCATTGGTTCGTCTTTTTTTAAATCGAAACCTTTTTTGAGATTTTTATCTAATGCCTCATTTATTTTTAAAATTTCGATGCAATTTTCTTTAACAGTATCATTAGATTTTTTTTCTAATCTATTTAACTGTTTTTGTATTTTCTTTTTTTCACTTAGTTTTTTACACTTATCATATCTAATTTTTAATAAAGATATCTCTTCATTTAATTTAGAATCGATTTTCTTATTTTTTTTAGATAAATGTGTGGGCTCTTTTTTAACTATCTTTGATAATCTATCCTTAACATTATTTCTTATTGTAGAAATATCAGAATTACTTTCTGATATATTTTCAACACTAATGTTTACACCATCAAGGTCAAATATTGAATTGTTACAAACTTGATTAGCTTGTAGATGTTCAATCAAATCGCTTATTGTGTTAAACATTATCATACATGCAACACCATTTGAGCAATATTTTCCAAATTGATCCATGGAATGTGGATCAAATAAGAAAAATGCTCCATCATGGTGCATTATTGAAGAGGTTCTTTCATTTGCAATCAAGATTAGAAACTTGTGCCTGTTTACTAATCTATTCAATGCTTCTGAAAGTGAAACGTAACCAAAGACAACTTCGTCTCTGGAAACCGTCAACCCTCTTCCAACATAAGAATAACACGAAGCTGTGCTAAAAATTATTTTACGATTGAACAAAGTTGTTTCTCGTATAATGTTGGTTACTGATAAATAACCTCTACTATCAATTGGATCATTTGTACTGCGCAAATGATTAACGCTTCTTTCGTACAAAATACTTCCTTGATTTAGAACATTATTTATATCAGATTTATCCCAATTTAATGGTGATTTAATACATGCCATAATCAATGCTGCAGATGACATTGCAGTACATTGGTTATTTTGTCCTAAAGACGCTTGGCACATATCGGCTTGTAAAATATTAAAAAAAGTTGTACTATTGGAATTTATTGGCAAGTAATTATTTTGAATTACTATGCCTCCAGCACAACTTTTTTTAGTTTTAATAGTTTTAACCATGTTAATGATTTCACTATTATTTTTAATGATAATCGAGTAAACGATAGCATTAATATCAAGAACACACGTTAATTTAACGTTGCCATTCAAAACAGTGACATGGCTCGAGCGAACGAAATCACGTCTAAAATTATGGTGCCCTGAGTCAGCAGTTCCACAATTTGGATCTTTTGGAATGTCAATTTTATTGACTTTTTTCAAAAAATTGTTGACGAATTCCATTTTCTCCTGTTTTTTCTGTCTAAAATTAAAAAAAATTAGTAAAAAATAATTTTTATTACAAACATAAGATAAAAAACACATTTATAAGAACGATATTAATGGAAAATTTAATTAATATGAGATTTAAAGTGACAAAATGTTTAAACTTATAATTTGGTACATTTTTGTTTCGGTAAGGCTATTTTTAAATTTGAATTTCAATGGTAAAAATGATTATGTGATGCTTTCTCAGTGACAATGAGGAAAATTCTAAAACAAAAAATAATTTTAACTAAATTTTTATAACTTTACTAAGCTAAATTAATTATATCTATAGAAATTTGGATAGGTGTGTAGTAGAGATGGTAAACTATTCATTAACACAATGTTAAATAAAGATTTCAAGACCCTGATGGCAATTATTGAGATCCTTGATAAGGAAAATTCAACAATTCATTATTATAGTTGAAGATTCTTAAAGTTTAATAAACTTAAGGCTTAAGATTTTATCTATTTTAAAGTTATTTGCGAACGTAACGTTGTGGATTCTGCAATAAAAGCTTACACCTTGATAATTTAAATAAAAGGAGTATCACCAAGTGAAGAAATAAAAGCACGAAAAACAGCTAGAAATATGGTAAATAATATTTAACTAACTTTACTTTGTGGAAAATGAACATAGAATATTATATTTTTGAGTAAGTATTGCGCGATATTGTAGCATGTTTGCTTCCTCTAGCAAAAATTGATAAAGTCAATTACTAATAAATAATATAAACATTCTTACGTAAGGTGTATTTTAATATGAATAAAATGTAAATATAATTTAATAACTAAAAATTGCGTTTTTCGATTGACACATCAAAACGAAAAAGTACCGAAAAAAGTTTATAAAAATGAACCAATATAGTATATTATCAAATCTTTAAAAATTAATAAAAATAAACTTTCAATATTAATAAAATAATGAATAAACAACTATAAATGTTTTAAAAAACATAATAAGAATAGCGTGTAAGATAAATATATATAAAATAATGGGGGAGGGAAAACTTTAAACAAATAAATATTTTAAATAATGACATACAAAACATATATTTATAGATAGCAAATAAGTTAAAGAAACTCTTAATTAAAATATAATAGCATTACTAATAAACTAAATATTATAAAACTAACATTCAAATTAATTTGTTATAGATTAAATAAATAGCACGTTAAAAATTTAAATATAAATTTAATCACCTATTTTTTGATTAATGAAAATTTCTAATTATTAGTTAATTAATATAATAATTTTGGGGAAGTACCGAAAAATATCTGGCATAAGCATATTTGTTATAAATAAAATTTTATGACTGCAATCAAAAAAACACAACTCTTATATAAATTTTAAATGTACATAAATTACAATATTTATTTAACTTATTTAAATTTTATATCAGTCGTACAATAAAAAATTAAAATATCCATATATTTTATATTAAAATTTTGAAAGAAAACATGTACAAAATTTGGTCGACAGCTTAGACAATTAATGATCAATTCTTTTAATACTAAGTTTCCTTCTTATTCCTGAATGTTATCTTCTAAAACATTATTAGTCTAAAAGCTTTTAATAACTTTGAAGAAAGTTATTTATAACACAATATTAATATATCTAGTAAAAAATATTACGAAATTAACATTTAAATTTTTCTTATTAATAATAAAATAATATTATAATTGAATTATTATTAATATCATTTGAAAATCTAAACTTTATCATAAATATAAAATCACAAAATCTGTAATAGATAATTATGTGCTATAAAATCATTTAAGATTTTAAAAAGGCATATGAAAGATGAATTTGTTTTAAAATTGTTAATAGAACGATCATAAATTATGAACAAAAAGTTTTGATAAATATTTTATTTTAAACATTAAAACATAAAAAATTAATTACACAAAATACTGATACAAATCTAAAGTTTCAATTTTTTATTTTCAACTATTATTTGATTAAAAATTCTTCTTAATTCTTGTCTGTGGTGGAATTTGAAATTAATTTTATCAATTTAATTATAGTAATAAGTTTATTAAGTTTTACGGCACTGTAATAATATATAACAATTAAATTAAATATAAAAACAACTCTTATAAAATAAAATTAACTTAAAATAACAAAAAAATCTTTTTTTAATTTATATATTAAACTTAATCCAATCATTGTCATCAATATTATCACTTTCTTTATTTAAACATCTTGTATTTAATTTTTTTGTTTGAATTTTATTATTTTAATTAATTATTCAAATCTATTTTAATATTAAATGTATTTATTGTATGAATTTTAATATTTTAAATGATTATTCAAATTTATTGTAAAATTTAATGTATATATTGAATAAATTTTTTAAATTAAAATTGTTTTAATATTTTTCTATAAAAAAATTCAAAAATTATCAGGATGTCTACGTGGAAGGAAAAGAAAATTTTAAGTAAGTATATTTTTTAATTAAAAAATATTTCTAAATTATAGAGTTAATGAAAGAGCTGGAGATTTGCAATGATAACCCAGGGGAGGACTTGATAGAATTGAGAAGAAAAGCTGAGGAGAAATTCAAGCAGCAAACGAAAGAGAAAAATAAAAAAAGGAGAGAGAAGCAAAAAGAAAAGAAGAAGGAGATGAAGAAGGAGATGCAGAAGGAGGTGAAGAAGGAGGTGGTAAAGGAAATGAAAAAAAAGTGGAGAAAAAAAAATTTTTTTCAAAATAAAAAAGCAGATGGACCACTTGTCATGATTCCTCAGGGCAAGAATATTAAAGTTATTAATAATATTAATAATTATTATTATAAATAAATTAAAAATAATTTTTTGTTTACAAAAATAATACATTGTTATAATGTATTATTATATTAAATATTTCTGATTGTGAAAATCATTTAATAATGTTTACATTTATTGAACTTATTTAGTTAGATAAAAAAATTACAAAACAAAAAGAATCTTATTTATATCCAAAAGTTGAATAAAAATAAGTATTTGAATTAATTCAAGTAACTATTTAAATGGCTTTTCATTGTAATTTTGATATTGATATAAACAATTCAATGTCATTCTTTTGTTAATTGCATATTTACCTGAATTTTACAAATATATAAATGAAAAAACAACCAAAAAAATTAATACTTTAAAATAACTTCTTTCATTTTTAAGCTACAAACTTTGCTATAGTTTTTATATTTTATGCCAGACTTCGTTATATATACTAACATTAGTTTTATTTTCTTTAAACAACTTTGCATAAAATTATAATATTAGAAAATATTAATTTTTACTAAAAAAATGATCATCACCTTTTGATCCATTAGTTGATTAATTTTTTATAAATCTTTTAAGTATTTATTTTCTCCCTTATTTCTGAGTTGTATCTTTCAAGTGAGTCATAAACAGTAAAATTCCATTAACTTTAAAAAGAGTTGTTTCTGGTAAAAACTATACAAAAATGTTTCGGAAAATTGGTGTTTTTTAAACATAACTTGGTCGAATTGAAAACCAAAAGTTTTGTAACTTATTTTCCCCTTTAAGTTAGGAAAAAATACATCAAATGACTATTTGACCATAAAAATTGATCAAGTTTGAAGAGAGTTATGTCTGGAATAAAATTGATTTTTACAATTAAAATGGAAAAATGCAAGGAAAATGACATTAAAATTGGCATAAATCGTTTTCTAGATGAGCTATAAACTTCGCAATAGTTTCATTTTTTAAGTTAGACCTAGATCTATTAAAAAAATTATGTTTACTTTATTTGTTCAAGTTTCCATTATGTAAGAACTATTTAAATTTTTATTTTTTATTGAAAAAATAGTCATCACTTATTGACCCATAACTTTGCTAATTTTTTATTAATCTAAATTCTATTAAGTTTCCCCCTTATTCCTGACTTTTACATTTCAAATGAGTTAAAGACCAAAAAAATCAGTTCACTTCTACAAAAGTTTTTTGAAAGACAAAACTATACAAAAAAGTGTCTAAAAAAGTGATGTTTTTAAAATATAACTTGGCCACTTATGGACCATAAGTTTTAAAACCTACTTTCCCCCCTAAGTTGAAAAAAAATACATAACATGACTATTTGACCATAAAAATTGATCAAGTTTGAAGAGAGTTATGTCTGGAACAAAATTGATTTTTACAAAAAAAATGGAAAAAAGGCAAAAAAATTGACATACAAATTAAAATATCTTCTTTTGTAGTTGAGCTAAAAACTTCGTTAGACCCTTATTTTTTAAGTTAGACTTAGATCTTTATAACAGATACTATTTTATTTCATTTCATCAAGTTTTGATTAAGTTATAGCTATTTAACTTTTCAATCATTTTTGAAAAATAGTCACTACTCTTTGAGCCATAACTTGGCCAATTTTTAATACTATTCCATAGTATTGTGTTTCCGCACTATTCTGGAATATGGCCTTTCAAATGATATATTAACCATTGTGTCTTATAAATTTTAAAATAACGTTATCCCCTGTACAAAACTATGCTAAAAAAGGCCGAAAAAACAGTGTTTTTTAAAGATAGTTTGGCCAATTATGGTCCAAAACTTTTTAGACCCATCTTCCCCACTAAGTTAGAAAAAAACACATCTTTTGGCTATTTATCCATAAAAATCGGTTAAGTTTGAGAGGAGTTATGAAAGAGACAAATTTTTTTTTCTTATTTCTTTTTGTTATAGATACTCTTTGTTAAATATAGTGTTATACTACTTTTCTCTCTCACTATTTATCATTAACTCTCTCTTGATATATGATCAAAATATAAATATTTTAAAGATCTTTTGTTTTTATAAAATATTAATGCATTAAAGTTATAGTAAAAGGAAGTGTAATAGGTTATATTAAAAATTGTAAATTAAACTTGATTTTATCATTCATACTTTTATTTACAAAGAAGATATATCATTAGTGGATGGAGCGAAGAAAAAAATGTGTGATATGTAAATGATATGTATTATTATTTAGTGAATAAATTTCATTTAGTTAATTTTTTTATTATTATAAACTTGATGATAAATCATCTCATTGTTTACGTTCTTGGCTGGGTGCAAAATTCTTTAATGAAATTTCTTTTTGTTAAATGAAAATTCTTATTAAAGTTATTTATTGAAAAAATTTATCAATGATAGAAGGTATTTGAAAGTTATTTTGTAACAATAGAAAAGATACAAATGTAAGTGATTCAAGAAGATGATTCATTGTAATTTTATTTAAATACACAATAGTTTTTGTGATAAAAATTAGTTGTTGAACTTTATAAATTCAATAAAAAAGGAGATTTGACTTTATAAATTGAATATCTTTTTTCATCTATCAGATTTTAAAGTGTAGAATGTTATTAAAAACATAAGAACATACCACTTTGAGACCAAATCCTCATCACATATCATGCTTCAGAATTAAAATACAAAATAATTATACACTAATTGTATTTATAAATATAGAAAATATTTTTTGAATCAAATATTTCTTTGACATACAATGTACATTCGGTAAATTATCTGTATTGTTATCGAAATTGCCACCATTCTTTATTGATTCTAAGAATTTAGAAACAATTGAATATCTACTTTCAGTTCTAATAATATTACTTTAATACAATGTATAAAAAAAACTATAGTCGCCGATTCAAATAAAAAAATTTTATAATTCTATAAAGCTTCACATCTTTTAAATTTTTCAAAAAAATTATGACAATAAGGATTAATTTTTTATGATAAATAATATTTCATAAAAAATTTACATTTAATAGATGATCTTATTTATAATGAACATAATACTAAAAATAATGCTGGGAAGAACTCTAATTTTAGCAGTTGAATTTTTTGTATCATCTTTTGTTTCATCATCTTTAGTGGAATTTTTTCCGTCTCCAGGTTTAGTTGGACTTAAAGGAGGAGGAGGAGTAGGATTTTCTATTATACTCTCTGGTTCTAAGACTTGATCAGGTGTTTTTCCATCTATTTTGAAAACATATACTAAGTCGTCTTCGGCTATTTTGCTTAATGAATAATAATTTCGCAACCCTTCACTTTCACTGTAAGCGAAAAAGTAATTATTTTGACCAGTTATAGAATTCATTTCCTTTTTTTCCAATTTAGTAATATTGTTTTCATCAGGAATAGTATATTTATATTTCAACTCATGTACGTTAGTATTTACCTGAAGAATACCACAACTTATATCTTGGTCTCCAGATTTTGATATGGTAGACACAGTCCAAAAGTAATCAGAATCTGTAAAATCTATTGTTATCCTTTTTATATTATTTGATTTATTAGGCGTATATGTAAAATTCCTCTGAACATTATTATAGTTATGTTGTTTATTCTGATTAGTATTGTAGCATTTAACGGCAATCACTTTAGTATCGCTCTTAACAATATGTGTATTAATTGGTTTGTTGTAATTTTCTGCCTTATAAGAACTAAGATCTTCAAATAAACTTTTGAGGTCGATTGATTCAGTAATGATTGAATATGTAACCAATATCCAGACAAGTTGAAGTATTCTATTCATTGTATGAAAATAAGAAACATGATTTAATTGTAGAAATTATTTATATTAATAAAGAAAATTTAGCATTATATTTGAATATAGCTAACATTTAATTTAAATTTCATCTATTTTTCTATAAATTATATTTTTTGTTTTTTATTTTAAACAACCAGCCTTAGACCTGCCTTCGGCAGGCCACGTCTAGTCCGCAGAGCATATTTGTTAAAAGAATTTTTGTATCAAATTATTATTAAAATATTATTATTAGCAAAATTTGTCATTTAAAGAAATAAAAAAGTACAATTAAAAAAACAATCATTTATTTAAAAATGTTTAAAAAAAATACAATCAAAAAACATTCATTTATTTAAAAATGTTAAAAAAATTATCCTTGCTTCATTGTCTTGGTTCCCCCATCTGCTTTTCTTACTGTAAATTATGTGTTATCCATATTATCACTGTTTTATTAGAATCTATGCATTAAATATTTCTGTATATACAATATTTTTTGCTTTATCAGATTCTGTTTTTACCAATAGACAATCAGGACTTTTTACACGTGAAAAAGCAACATACAATTGTCCATGTGAAAATACTGGCGTTGTTAAATCTACACCAACTTTACTTAATGTTTGCCCTTGACTTTTATTAATAGTCATGGCAAAAGCAAGTCTTACAGGAAACTGTTTCCTTGCTAGAGTAAAAGGAAATTCTCCTTCAGAACTGTATAAAACTATTCTAGGTATAAGAACAGTTTTATCTTTATTTAATCCTGACAAATGAATACATGTCAAGATTCTTTTATTAATTTTCATAACTCTTAATCTTGTGCCGTTACAAAGTCCTTCTTTAATGTTCAAATTACGAAGAACAATAATTAAGGCATTAACCTTGAGATTCAACACATGTGGTGGTAAACCGCTAGGTGTTAACTGATTTAAGTTCTCAATAGGCATGTTGTAGTAATTTTCATTTGTATCCGAATCTTTTCTAATCGAATCGGCTGAAAATATTTTTTCTACATCGCCTGGTAGAGTATTTAATACTTCATTATTGATAGTCTCTACAATGGCATTCGTTGGAGCAAGAATTGCATAGTTAGATTTTTCTAATATGCTTTCATTTTTATCTCCAAAGATATCATTCACTAAATTTCCAGTTGATTGGATATTTAGTGGTATATCCACTTCGCCATCTTCATTTTTTTGAAGAGCATCATCACCAATATCTAAAATCCACTTGGCGAAATCTATCTCGTCCTCTTTAACCCTCATGTTTCTGGTAAGTTTCACTGTCTCAAAGTGAACATTCCAAAGAGGGCTATACTTAATTGAGAACAAAACATTTTGATGCCTTGTAGAATTTGGTAAGATGGGCAATGTTTGCCTAAAATCACCACCACATATGATGACTTTTCCACCAAATGGAAGATCATTCATGCAAACTTTTTTCAGTTGCTGATCAAGATAATCAATTACATACTTGCTAAGCATAGGTGCTTCATCAATTATTATTAGTGAAGCTTTCTCAAGCATAGTAGTACGTAATTTATTAAGCTTGGATAGCCTAAAATTACTATCGTATAAGGTAATAGGTACTGAAAACATAGAATGAACTGTTTGTCCATTTCTAAGAAGAGTAGCCGCAATACCTGTTGAAGCACAATTAAGTACTATCTTATCTTCAGCTCTAAGCAAATAATATAACGTTGTGTAGACGAATGTCTTACCTGTTCCTGCAGGTCCTTCTAAAAAGAAGCAACGTTTATCTGAGAAATTATTAACAATGATATTTAATATCCTATTAATAAAGTTTCTCTGTTCTTCATTAGCTGATTTTAAATTTTCGTCACCTAACCTTTTTAGAACATCTTTATCTTCAACATAATCAATCTCTATAATATCGAAATTGACTTCAGGTAAATCAGTATAGCCATTAAAGTTATTAGATTGTAGAACATTTCTAATATCAAAAATGGCTTGAGCTTCCGCTCTTTCTTCATTACCGTTGTATTTCATTAAGTAATCTTCGATTAAGTAATTTTTAAACTTAATGAAGGTATCATAATGCCTTGTAAAAGATGGCCAATAGCAAATCATGAGACCGAAGTAATTACGAAGCATGTTAGGCATCGCGCTTTCACATGCTTCTTCAAACAATTCATTGTAATTGTCTTCAGTATCAAGTAAGCCTCTTGCTATAGCAGCATCTCTAAATGAAGGCCATTGAAAACCATTAACAATTTTCAAATCACCTTCACATGTTGCTCCAGGTACATGGAGCAAAAGTTGGCGAAGTGAAAACAATTCGACATTCATAGGTGATACAGTAAATATCCTTCCTATTGTACGCCTTTGGCGATGTCTCAATTTCCATTCTCTGGTTTTTAAATCAAACCAATAATATTCCGGTATCTCATTATAGAGATACTTTTTAGCATTAATATCGTTTTTATTGAGATTATAATATGCTACTAATGTAGATTTATAACCTTTTTCCGCTTTGAAACAATTATTATTGCCATTATTCATTTCATCGGCAACTGTACAATCCTCATTTATTAAGTGAACTGCTAATCTTACAACAGTCCAATCTTTATAAAGTATTGGATACTCCATGATTCTCCAAACTGCTTCTGATGGTCCTACATATCTACCATCAATATGAAGCTTAACCTCATCTTTCGATTCAACGGTTTCAACTACATCTGCAGCAATCTTATCACCATTAGATTTATGTGTATACTTAAATAGATATTTAGGACTTAAAACGCTTTCACATATTTTTACATTAATATGTGAATTGTATTTCAAGCTTAAATAAGGATTATATGTTACACAAAAATCGTTATTCACTTTATTACCAAATCTATCGGTAATATCTAATAAGGGATCAAATGATCTCTTAATGTTAACTTTACCTTTAGAAGTAATGGAAGTTACTTTATGGTACTGTTCTGGGAATTTTTTAGTGCAAATATTTTTTGCCTCATCCCAACAGGGTACTTTTGTTTTTGAAATATCACATCTCGAATGTACCATTGTTTTTGTAACAATTTCAAAAAGACGTGGATTTTTTTCTTTATCAGGGAATTCTGCTTTGACACATTCATCTACCTGATCAGAAGTTAATCTGAAGTCTTCTTTAGAAACTTTTACCAATATATGGATATGTGGTAAAGATCTTTTCTGAAACTCAATGGTTGACTGTAGATAAACTACATTGCCCATTATTTTGTTTTCCTTCAAGTCATGTATTAAAGCATCAGATTTATGCTTAAAGACTCTTGCGATCAAGTCATGGCGATCATTTGGTAGTTGCCCTGGATAAAGATTTTCTGTAATCTCTCTCCAATTTGGGTTTGTGGTCATTGTAATAAAGAAATCTGGTTTCCCAAATTTCCTAACAATGGCCATACCATCTTGATAGCCTAAATGCATGAATCTTCTTGAACCAATGTAACTGCTAAAAAGCTTAATTCGTTCGCTTTTTTTTGCAGCTTCTTCATTATCTTCATCACCGATAAGATAATCTTCAAGAAGATCTTCTATTTGTTTATTGTTTTTTTGTTTAAGCTCTTTGTTAAGCTTAATAACATAATTTAGACGATCTCTTTCTATTGCTGTGTAAGCATCAACAACAAAAAGTTGAAATAATAATCCTCCATGATGTAAAGGATTAAATGATGGTCTCACAGCAATAAGATTTTGGTAGTAAACCAATTTCGTTAGAGATCTTTGCTCATTACCTTTTTTATAAGTTTTTTTCTCTTCCCATCCAAAAGCTCCTGTTGGAAAGAACAATGGATATGTTGCAGGGTCTTTTAAGCGACTAAAATGGCTCAAAGTTTCCAATTTTCCTGTTTTATTACACAACAAAACATTATAGTCAGGAACTTCTCCATCCTCACTTTGAAATATAGCTGCTATTTCTGTAACCTCTGGCAAATTACGAACTCTATCATTCTTATTTGCTGGAGGTTTCAAAACCAACTTATAAATTGGCACAGCTTTATTCTCATTTTTATATTTTAGTTCCTGCTCACGAATATAATCTCCAAAATGTTTATATGATAATGCTAACATATTTATTTTTGAAATTATATGAGTGAGATTACTAATAACTGATATCTCATTGAATGCATTAACATTTTTATTTCTGATATCTTCAGCAACATCAGGTCCATAAAAATATAATTGTCCATAGGACAAATTATCTTTATTTTCAGGTACAGCTGTGTTTATTACACGTTTAGCTTCACCATGCAACACAAATGTTGGAGGTCCTGGTGTTTTAAAATCTCTTTGTTGACCGGTATAACTCGCAAAGGCAAATTTGTTATTAATTCGCCTACAATGCTTTTTAAAGTATATACTTTCTTCATCTTCACCAATAAACAAATCTTTTATAAATTTTGGGAAGTTATTAAATAGTCTTTCATATTCTTTAACTGCCCCAAATTCACAGCATTGTTTATATTTAGTTTCTTTTTCGTAAAACATTGCTTGACAATGTTCACAGTTAGTAGAAAGAGAACCCAAATAATGCTCATTTGGGATAATTTTTTCATCTCTAGCCGGATAAACTTTTTGTTTTTTCAAACTCTTTCTGCTTTTTCCCCTTTTTTTAGTAGAATCATTAGTTACTTGAATTGAATCAAGAGCTTTTACAATAGAATCTACCTGAGGATTTTTATTTAAAGATATATCATCACATTTTTTAATGTTACTTGACAATCTTTTAATTCTTTTTGTCAATTTATTTCTATTTATTCCTTTTTTAGACTTATTTAAATCAATTAAGTTTACTAATAAATCGCTAACTACAGAAAATTTGTCACTACTCGTGTCTAATTTATCCTTTTTTGCAATATTTTTTAAACTTTTTGGTAAGTTTTTTCTAGATCTTACTAATTGCACTCGTAATTTATTAATTTCCGATTTCTTTTTGCAATTTCTAATTTTATTTCTAGTATTATTTACTCGCTTTAATGTAGATTCAAGATCTATATTAAGCTCCATTGGATCTTTTGATATATTATTTTCAGATATATCAATTTCCATTGGTTCTCCATTACTTACTATAACATTTTTATTTAGATCATTATCAATTATCTTATTTACTTTCGAAATATCAGAAGATTCTGGGTTAATAGTATCTTTTGATAATCTTTTTTGTAATCTATTTAAATGTACTTGCAATTTCTTTTTTTCATGTGCTTTTTTGCAGTTTTTAATTTTAGTTTCAACTACAATTATTTCTTTTAATGTAGAATCAATGTCTACATCAAACTCCATCAGATTTTGCGATGTATTTTTTCTACAATTATCAACCTCCATTGGTTCGTCTTTTTTTAAATCGAAACCTTTTTTGAGATTTTTATCTAATGCCTCATTTATTTTTAAAATTTCGATGCAATTTTCTTTAACAGTATCATTAGATTTTTTTTCTAATCTATTTAACTGTTTTTGTATTTTCTTTTTTTCACTTAGTTTTTTACACTTATCATATCTAATTTTTAATAAAGATATCTCTTCATTTAATTTAGAATCGATTTTCTTATTTTTTTTAGATAAATGTGTGGGCTCTTTTTTAACTATCTTTGATAATCTATCCTTAACATTATTTCTTATTGTAGAAATATCAGAATTACTTTCTGATATATTTTCAACACTAATGTTTACACCATCAAGGTCAAATATTGAATTGTTACAAACTTGATTAGCTTGTAGATGTTCAATCAAATCGCTTATTGTGTTAAACATTATCATACATGCAACACCATTTGAGCAATATTTTCCAAATTGATCCATGGAATGTGGATCAAATAAGAAAAATGCTCCATCATGGTGCATTATTGAAGAGGTTCTTTCATTTGCAATCAAGATTAGAAACTTGTGCCTGTTTACTAATCTATTCAATGCTTCTGAAAGTGAAACGTAACCAAAGACAACTTCGTCTCTGGAAACCGTCAACCCTCTTCCAACATAAGAATAACACGAAGCTGTGCTAAAAATTATTTTACGATTGAACAAAGTTGTTTCTCGTATAATGTTGGTTACTGATAAATAACCTCTACTATCAATTGGATCATTTGTACTGCGCAAATGATTAACGCTTCTTTCGTACAAAATACTTCCTTGATTTAGAACATTATTTATATCAGATTTATCCCAATTTAATGGTGATTTAATACATGCCATAATCAATGCTGCAGATGACATTGCAGTACATTGGTTATTTTGTCCTAAAGACGCTTGGCACATATCGGCTTGTAAAATATTAAAAAAAGTTGTACTATTGGAATTTATTGGCAAGTAATTATTTTGAATTACTATGCCTCCAGCACAACTTTTTTTAGTTTTAATAGTTTTAACCATGTTAATGATTTCACTATTATTTTTAATGATAATCGAGTAAACGATAGCATTAATATCAAGAACACACGTTAATTTAACGTTGCCATTCAAAACAGTGACATGGCTCGAGCGAACGAAATCACGTCTAAAATTATGGTGCCCTGAGTCAGCAGTTCCACAATTTGGATCTTTTGGAATGTCAATTTTATTGACTTTTTTCAAAAAATTGTTGACGAATTCCATTTTCTCCTGTTTTTTCTGTCTAAAATTAAAAAAAATTAGTAAAAAATAATTTTTATTACAAACATAAGATAAAAAACACATTTATAAGAACGATATTAATGGAAAATTTAATTAATATGAGATTTAAAGTGACAAAATGTTTAAACTTATAATTTGGTACATTTTTGTTTCGGTAAGGCTATTTTTAAATTTGAATTTCAATGGTAAAAATGATTATGTGATGCTTTCTCAGTGACAATGAGGAAAATTCTAAAACAAAAAATAATTTTAACTAAATTTTTATAACTTTACTAAGCTAAATTAATTATATCTATAGAAATTTGGATAGGTGTGTAGTAGAGATGGTAAACTATTCATTAACACAATGTTAAATAAAGATTTCAAGACCCTGATGGCAATTATTGAGATCCTTGATAAGGAAAATTCAACAATTCATTATTATAGTTGAAGATTCTTAAAGTTTAATAAACTTAAGGCTTAAGATTTTATCTATTTTAAAGTTATTTGCGAACGTAACGTTGTGGATTCTGCAATAAAAGCTTACACCTTGATAATTTAAATAAAAGGAGTATCACCAAGTGAAGAAATAAAAGCACGAAAAACAGCTAGAAATATGGTAAATAATATTTAACTAACTTTACTTTGTGGAAAATGAACATAGAATATTATATTTTTGAGTAAGTATTGCGCGATATTGTAGCATGTTTGCTTCCTCTAGCAAAAATTGATAAAGTCAATTACTAATAAATAATATAAACATTCTTACGTAAGGTGTATTTTAATATGAATAAAATGTAAATATAATTTAATAACTAAAAATTGCGTTTTTCGATTGACACATCAAAACGAAAAAGTACCGAAAAAAGTTTATAAAAATGAACCAATATAGTATATTATCAAATCTTTAAAAATTAATAAAAATAAACTTTCAATATTAATAAAATAATGAATAAACAACTATAAATGTTTTAAAAAACATAATAAGAATAGCGTGTAAGATAAATATATATAAAATAATGGGGGAGGGAAAACTTTAAACAAATAAATATTTTAAATAATGACATACAAAACATATATTTATAGATAGCAAATAAGTTAAAGAAACTCTTAATTAAAATATAATAGCATTACTAATAAACTAAATATTATAAAACTAACATTCAAATTAATTTGTTATAGATTAAATAAATAGCACGTTAAAAATTTAAATATAAATTTAATCACCTATTTTTTGATTAATGAAAATTTCTAATTATTAGTTAATTAATATAATAATTTTGGGGAAGTACCGAAAAATATCTGGCATAAGCATATTTGTTATAAATAAAATTTTATGACTGCAATCAAAAAAACACAACTCTTATATAAATTTTAAATGTACATAAATTACAATATTTATTTAACTTATTTAAATTTTATATCAGTCGTACAATAAAAAATTAAAATATCCATATATTTTATATTAAAATTTTGAAAGAAAACATGTACAAAATTTGGTCGACAGCTTAGACAATTAATGATCAATTCTTTTAATACTAAGTTTCCTTCTTATTCCTGAATGTTATCTTCTAAAACATTATTAGTCTAAAAGCTTTTAATAACTTTGAAGAAAGTTATTTATAACACAATATTAATATATCTAGTAAAAAATATTACGAAATTAACATTTAAATTTTTCTTATTAATAATAAAATAATATTATAATTGAATTATTATTAATATCATTTGAAAATCTAAACTTTATCATAAATATAAAATCACAAAATCTGTAATAGATAATTATGTGCTATAAAATCATTTAAGATTTTAAAAAGGCATATGAAAGATGAATTTGTTTTAAAATTGTTAATAGAACGATCATAAATTATGAACAAAAAGTTTTGATAAATATTTTATTTTAAACATTAAAACATAAAAAATTAATTACACAAAATACTGATACAAATCTAAAGTTTCAATTTTTTATTTTCAACTATTATTTGATTAAAAATTCTTCTTAATTCTTGTCTGTGGTGGAATTTGAAATTAATTTTATCAATTTAATTATAGTAATAAGTTTATTAAGTTTTACGGCACTGTAATAATATATAACAATTAAATTAAATATAAAAACAACTCTTATAAAATAAAATTAACTTAAAATAACAAAAAAATCTTTTTTTAATTTATATATTAAACTTAATCCAATCATTGTCATCAATATTATCACTTTCTTTATTTAAACATCTTGTATTTAATTTTTTTGTTTGAATTTTATTATTTTAATTAATTATTCAAATCTATTTTAATATTAAATGTATTTATTGTATGAATTTTAATATTTTAAATGATTATTCAAATTTATTGTAAAATTTAATGTATATATTGAATAAATTTTTTAAATTAAAATTGTTTTAATATTTTTCTATAAAAAAATTCAAAAATTATCAGGATGTCTACGTGGAAGGAAAAGAAAATTTTAAGTAAGTATATTTTTTAATTAAAAAATATTTCTAAATTATAGAGTTAATGAAAGAGCTGGAGATTTGCAATGATAACCCAGGGGAGGACTTGATAGAATTGAGAAGAAAAGCTGAGGAGAAATTCAAGCAGCAAACGAAAGAGAAAAATAAAAAAAGGAGAGAGAAGCAAAAAGAAAAGAAGAAGGAGATGAAGAAGGAGATGCAGAAGGAGGTGAAGAAGGAGGTGGTAAAGGAAATGAAAAAAAAGTGGAGAAAAAAAAATTTTTTTCAAAATAAAAAAGCAGATGGACCACTTGTCATGATTCCTCAGGGCAAGAATATTAAAGTTATTAATAATATTAATAATTATTATTATAAATAAATTAAAAATAATTTTTTGTTTACAAAAATAATACATTGTTATAATGTATTATTATATTAAATATTTCTGATTGTGAAAATCATTTAATAATGTTTACATTTATTGAACTTATTTAGTTAGATAAAAAAATTACAAAACAAAAAGAATCTTATTTATATCCAAAAGTTGAATAAAAATAAGTATTTGAATTAATTCAAGTAACTATTTAAATGGCTTTTCATTGTAATTTTGATATTGATATAAACAATTCAATGTCATTCTTTTGTTAATTGCATATTTACCTGAATTTTACAAATATATAAATGAAAAAACAACCAAAAAAATTAATACTTTAAAATAACTTCTTTCATTTTTAAGCTACAAACTTTGCTATAGTTTTTATATTTTATGCCAGACTTCGTTATATATACTAACATTAGTTTTATTTTCTTTAAACAACTTTGCATAAAATTATAATATTAGAAAATATTAATTTTTACTAAAAAAATGATCATCACCTTTTGATCCATTAGTTGATTAATTTTTTATAAATCTTTTAAGTATTTATTTTCTCCCTTATTTCTGAGTTGTATCTTTCAAGTGAGTCATAAACAGTAAAATTCCATTAACTTTAAAAAGAGTTGTTTCTGGTAAAAACTATACAAAAATGTTTCGGAAAATTGGTGTTTTTTAAACATAACTTGGTCGAATTGAAAACCAAAAGTTTTGTAACTTATTTTCCCCTTTAAGTTAGGAAAAAATACATCAAATGACTATTTGACCATAAAAATTGATCAAGTTTGAAGAGAGTTATGTCTGGAATAAAATTGATTTTTACAATTAAAATGGAAAAATGCAAGGAAAATGACATTAAAATTGGCATAAATCGTTTTCTAGATGAGCTATAAACTTCGCAATAGTTTCATTTTTTAAGTTAGACCTAGATCTATTAAAAAAATTATGTTTACTTTATTTGTTCAAGTTTCCATTATGTAAGAACTATTTAAATTTTTATTTTTTATTGAAAAAATAGTCATCACTTATTGACCCATAACTTTGCTAATTTTTTATTAATCTAAATTCTATTAAGTTTCCCCCTTATTCCTGACTTTTACATTTCAAATGAGTTAAAGACCAAAAAAATCAGTTCACTTCTACAAAAGTTTTTTGAAAGACAAAACTATACAAAAAAGTGTCTAAAAAAGTGATGTTTTTAAAATATAACTTGGCCACTTATGGACCATAAGTTTTAAAACCTACTTTCCCCCCTAAGTTGAAAAAAAATACATAACATGACTATTTGACCATAAAAATTGATCAAGTTTGAAGAGAGTTATGTCTGGAACAAAATTGATTTTTACAAAAAAAATGGAAAAAAGGCAAAAAAATTGACATACAAATTAAAATATCTTCTTTTGTAGTTGAGCTAAAAACTTCGTTAGACCCTTATTTTTTAAGTTAGACTTAGATCTTTATAACAGATACTATTTTATTTCATTTCATCAAGTTTTGATTAAGTTATAGCTATTTAACTTTTCAATCATTTTTGAAAAATAGTCACTACTCTTTGAGCCATAACTTGGCCAATTTTTAATACTATTCCATAGTATTGTGTTTCCGCACTATTCTGGAATATGGCCTTTCAAATGATATATTAACCATTGTGTCTTATAAATTTTAAAATAACGTTATCCCCTGTACAAAACTATGCTAAAAAAGGCCGAAAAAACAGTGTTTTTTAAAGATAGTTTGGCCAATTATGGTCCAAAACTTTTTAGACCCATCTTCCCCACTAAGTTAGAAAAAAACACATCTTTTGGCTATTTATCCATAAAAATCGGTTAAGTTTGAGAGGAGTTATGAAAGAGACAAATTTTTTTTTCTTATTTCTTTTTGTTATAGACAATGATAAAATATTAGTAAAATTATCTATTTTATTCGATTTTTACTACATAATTAAAAAATTTCTTATGATTTAACGTGGAATAATTCTAATTTCGAACACTAAAAAAAGTTTTTAGAGTATATATACACATTTATAAAAAAAAGGTTTTTTTATTTAATTAAAAAATTCACTCCATTTAAGTGTAAACTTCATAATTTTTAAATCTTTTGGAAACCAAATAATTCAATTTTTAGGAGCCATTTAATATTATCAAAATAAGCAGAATAATATGACATATCATTAGTTAAAGGTAGAAATTACATCGTGTAAAAGACTAAAGATAAACTTATTTCAATTTAGTGAAATATTTATTCAAGAACGGTTAATAATATCTATATTTATCAATGATTTAAGTCGGCTAGTAATGAGTTTAAACAATTAAAGAAGAGAGACAGAGCATGATATCTAAAAGAATCATCATATCAATACTTTATTTTATTTAAAAGGTAATACGTTAATTGAATATATTCGATTCATAATTGCATATAAAATATTAAAAATTATTAACAATTAACATATAATTGAAGAAACTTAATGACAGATATTTTTAAAAAATTACAAAGATCGGGCCCCATTAATCTTTTCTTTTAAATCTTCCTTTAAGGCTATTTTCAACGATTTCTTTTCCTCCTTTCTAATGTCAGAGAAGGATGACGTCATTTTATCTTCCTTAATTGAAAGCTCATTCTTTCTCCAACGATCCTTATCATAACGTGAAACTGATCTAAATAAATTTTCATTAGTGATTTCAAGATAATAATCAACTAACCTTAAAGCTTCTTCAAATTCTGTTCGTGTTGGAAGATCATCATTATCGTCGTCAATAAAATCATCCATGCTATCTTCAGAATCCTCAGTAAGTTCATAAGCATAACTTTTCAAGTGTCTACTTTCTTTATAGTCCTTTTTATCCTTAATGTAAGTTCGATCTAAAGACTTGTGAGGTATCTTTGCAACTTTAGTTGTTATACTTTTTGATGGCAATCCACTATCTTCGGCCTTTCTTTTAATAGTGGTAGAGATATGTTTATTTCTATCTTTAGAAGATATTTCCTTATCAGAAGGCTTTTGTTTAACATGCATATGTTCCATTTTTGATTTCGTTGAATGCTCTTTGTGTTTAGGAACATCAGATTCTTTGCTTTTAATAGTGTAGTCAGTTTTTCTAATAATAAGTTTTGGTACTTTTGGTTCTTTGGGAGGTGATGTAATATTTTTATTAATTTCGTCAAGATTTTTATCCTTTTTCAACGAAGTTTTTCTTACACGATTATCTGATGGCTTTTTATTTGTTTTAGCGAGTTGACAAAGTTCATTGAATGACAAATTCTGTCCTTGCGTTGATTTATCACTTTTAGTGGGCAAAGTTGTTTTTGAGATACTGGACTTTGCATTTTCATATCCTTTTCCCCCTTTACTGTATAATCCAGCAACATTATTATTACACAAATTAGTGTTTTTCTTAATTAAGTCGGAATAAAATTTTTCTCGACCTCTGAAATCATCTCCAACATTTCTACGAATAGTAGTCCCAGCCTAATTAAAAAAATATAATTAGTTAACTCATACATAATTTACATACCTTTTGTGAAACAGCTTTTGCATCACCTAATATATCAGCAAAAAAAGCGTCCATAGTGAAACATAACAAAGAAAGAATACAATAAAATAACCTAAATTAATGGATAAATGTTTTTTTTAATATTCATTATTATATAATTTATCATATTTTAACACGACAAATAATATTCATGTTAGAGAAAAAATATTAAAATACTTATTTTTATTATACTCCCCACAAAAAAAAATTCATGATTTGCATGAAAAATCATAGATCTCAACGCATAAACATTTTATTTGGGAACATGTTCATTAAATGGTATCTTTAAGGGTACTAACAGCTAATGAAACGTTTTTTATATTGTGTTAATTGCTCTAACCGTAATTAATATATGCCGTAAGCTTAAATTTGTACTTTATTGTCTATTTTTCGAGTGCATATGAGAAGTTGGAAATTTGTCAAAGATTTAATAGAAATTATCACTTTCTACTGATGCTTTCTTTTCCCATCGTTTAAAAGTAATTTTTTTTAAACTTGTTAAACTTAAACTAGAGAAATATGTGTTATCATGTTGAATATTTCCAAATTTGTAGCAATTAAATTGTTTTAAAAGTTTATCGGAATTCATAAAGGAAAATTTTCATGGAAGTAAACTATCGTCTTCTTAATTGCGTATATATTCCTTGTTTAAAAATATGTATTTGCATAAATTTCACAATATCCCTTACTGTCCCCCACATATATACAATTATTTTTATACACGATAAGATATTGTTATTATTATTGGTATCACACATCTTTTAATTAACAAAAAAACCTTTGTAGACTGAAAATAATAACAAAAAATTGTTATGTACCAATTAAGAATTATTTCATTTGTGTTTTTATTTCATATCAATAAACACAGACAATAACCTTTTATTTTATTAAAAAAATGTTTTTATTACGATAAACTTTTTTATCACCTTTTTGTGGATAGCGTGATTCGTTTACCTTTTTGTTTTTGAATTCAACTATTTAATATTTTTTTTTAAGTTATTTGTTTTTTTTTAAGAATGAATTGAATTATCTTTAAAAAAATAATATAAATATTACCATATCTAGTCAATATAAAAATTATCATCAATGAAAAGAGTTCTATCAAAGATAGAGTCACACCTAGTGTCATTTAAATACGTTGATTTACGATAGGACAAAGCAATTCCATAACTAGCTGCGCATTTGCTACATTCTTTAACACCAATAATTGTATTGTCCATTTCGGGAGGGAAAGAAATGTCATAGGCATTTAGAGGAAAATTGTTGATAATTTCGGCATAATGGATGCTATTATTTCGTAAGGGTAAATAGAGATAAGAATTAGAATGACAACCTTTTTTACCACTACAAAATTCTTGTTTTCCTTTTATGACTTTAATTAATTCATATTCCATGTTCTTACAGTTAGAAAAAATAAGTGTGCGCTTAAGATTCTTGTTGTTACGATATAAATTTGTTATCATTTTTGGATTGAAAAATTTGGTGCATTCACATTCAACAAGGCATAAATTGTTTAATTTATCAATCATCGGTAAGGTAAAGTCTAATGGAATTAGCTGACTTAGAAAACACAATTTATTTAGCCACAGATATGTGACATACCTAATTTTTCTAATGAATCTTGAGAATCCTTTAAAAGAAGGGCATTTCTGTATATTTATTTGTAAACTTTCCACTGTTGTCCCAAATTTTAAATATCTATCAAGAACATCGAATATTATTGTTTCGCCGGTGACTACTATTTCGAAATGCATAACATTCGTGAGATCCATTTTTATAAGTAAATTTTCCATTTCTGGGAGTCTTGGTTCATTCTACAAATTAACTATTCATTAATGCAATATTCTTATAAACTTACATTTTCACTAGGGATATAAACATCTTCAACTTTTATATACTCTTTTTCGTGGAGGTAAAGAAATTCTATGTACATTTTACCGTCTGGATTGTGAGTGCTTGATATTGAAAGACTTGTCATCATTGGTTTCGGAAGATTATCAATATTACTTGATACAAAATCGTTAAAAAATTTTGATACCAATCTGATATTGTGTATTGTCTTCCAATCAACCTTTTGAAGGACCATCCGCACTATTTCAGAAGGAAGAGAAGTAATAGAGGTATTGGAATTATTGTTGTCCGAAATCATTGTTGACATTTTCCTATGAATAACTGTACATTCCCTATTTAACGTATTTATACACTATGACGAAAAAACTTTTTTTTCAAGCAACATGTATTCTAAGTACCGTAATAATTAATTGTTATTTTAAACATGCAACTTGTTTGATGCTTAGTATTTGCTTGAAACATTTAGTTCTCTTGATAATACAAACAATGAATACAGTATTGCATTTGATGAATTGAAAAAGGATTTCTGAAAAAGCAGTGAAACATAATTTTGTGAAAATTTTTTATTTTCCAAAACATCAATGCACACAAAAGACAATACATATAAAAGAGAACAAGTAGAAAAGTACTTAATATGGCCTACATTATTATTAAAATATTGTTTATATATTCATAATCAGCTTACACGTGATTCTATGTTAACTGAAAACATGGTAAACCAAACATTAATACAAGTATAAATACAGATTCACCTCAAGAATGTAGTTTTAACCTCAACTCGGCTGACTGGAATTGGTTTATGTAAACTCTTGCATCTAAAATCGTTTAGCATCATTGTTTTAAATTGTCTAATTACAGCTAATGATAAGAAGATTGACAACAAATGTCCAGAATAATAAGTTATATTCAAGAAAATTTCAATTATATCAACTTTTTTCCCTTCTGAAAAAAAATCAAGAATATAGTGCTAAAAAGAGCTATAAACAAACGTATTTTTAGATAAAGAAGATAATAGATTATTGCAGGTACTTGATAACAAAAAGGGAAGAAACTTTGAATGGCAAAACTCTTAAACAATGACTTATTTTCTTTAATCTTTCCTATACTTGCAATTGGTGTCTTCTTAACAACTACTCTATAAGTTATATAACTGATTACAAGCGATGCTAAAGAAGATAAAAAGCCAATGAAAATGTTGGCGTAAGAGATATAGTTGTAATAAGGTAAATTGCTGTATATATCATATCCACAACCTTGCTTTGGAACGAAATATATACCTATTTCAAAAAATTTCCCAATGATTAAATACACAAGTGGACCCAATGTAATAAGTACAACTAATCCCATGACAATAATGTTGGGCTTTTTACGGTAAGCAATCTTGTAGAATCTAATAATAGTCATGTAAAACAAAGTCACATTCAAAATATGATTACTACCATAATGTATCGACTCCAATTTTGAGCATGACTTGAGATTGACTTTTTTATTGGTGTAGTAGTGAATAGAAATATACAGATAGAATATTATATGCACAATACAGGCATAAATATATTCCAAAGACATAACCATTATTATGTATTTGAATAACTTCCTTTCCTTGAATTTACTATAAGTCAAACATCGACAGAAAAAATAGATGTTTGGAGGTAAAGATAACAAACTTATAATAAGCACTTGATAACCTGAGACTCCAAAGTACGGACTAGTGTACATAGGTACCACTGAAGGATCCATTTTAAATGTCTGCAAATTTTTTGGATTATATTAATTGAAAATATATTCATTTAAAAAGGTATAGCTGTAGTTTAAAGATAAAATACTGACAATGACACTAACGCCTACTTAAATACATTTAATTATGGGTTGTACCATTATAATTATACAAATCAAAAGCCTCCAAGAGTTAAGAAAAGTTTCTAATGCTAACTTTGTTACCAAAGATACTAGTAAGACTCTACCGAATATGTTTTTATTGTAATTAGTTACTAAGGTAGTGGGTTTCTAAAAGCTCCTGCCTATGTTAGTAGAGGAAGTTTCATTAAAGCTACATTATTTGAATCGTAGTATTTTCACACTATCGTCCTAGACTTATTCTGAAGCACAAAGAAGTGTAGTTGGCTACAATTATCCACAACTACAAATTTACACGCATGATGAAAGAAAAGAATTCTTTAATTGGCATCACCAAAAAATATAGCTTCTCCCATGTTCCAGTATACTTTATCAATTATTACCTATTCAGAATACCATATTTATTGTACAAACAAAAGTCTCAAGAAAATGTATTTTTATATAAGAAAGTATAGCAGATTATGCAATGTAGGTAAGATTGGTGTCAAATACCATTTGAAAACTTCATTTCGCAATATGGAACATGATATTATGACATTTTCTTCTTGCGTATTGTAGGGACGATTGAAAACAAGCACATTGTTCTAGAAAAATATAAACAACTAGGACGAAGATTTACCAATGAACGATTCATTGTACTTAAAATTATAATACATACGACACTTGGAGATACCAATTGCATTCAGAGAGGAGAGTATGCACATTAATCTTAATTCGACTACTGTACGAATTCCCAAGTATTAAATCAGATGTTTAAGGAGGAAAGTGTGTTGCTTGAAGCTTTATTGATAGTACTTTTGAAATTACAAGGATTCAAAATGGATCTATCAATCTCACTGCAATTAAGTAGCAAGAGACCAGAATATTGGAGAATAGCAATGCTTTCTGTTAATCACCATTTTCAATACGTCTTTGGAGACTTTTCTACTTCATTGTTTTTTTTTTCATCATCCATCAATTTAGTATGAAATAAAAGTCCTCACCAAAGAAAGTTATCATAATTTTTATATGTACGATATTAAAAAATTTTTTCTAGACTTCGTTTCTGAAGACAATGGTCTTATGACGAACCACCCTTTTCTTTATGGTATGGCGTCCCGTTGCTTCGTAAAAGTAATTTTGTTTTCATTTTATAATTATAACGTTTTTCTGCGATTTTTTTACTCTATCTTATTGTTATTTTTAATTCATCCCAGAAAATATTTTTTATAATTACTAATTTTTTAATATTTTACAGAATGTCCTTGTTTCCTGGATACGGTGACAGTGAAGGAGATAGCAATTCAGATCATGAAATTGAAAAGTCAACCCCAAAAGGGTTTATTGAAGCTATCTCATCTAATTTGATCGACGACAACAAGGATTTAGAAGTCAAAGGTAGTAATAGTTCACAATCTCCATCAGATAGTGACAGCTCGGAAAGATATAGGAGGAGAAAGAAAAAGGAGGAAAGGAGATTGAAAAAGAAATTAAAGAAAGAAAAGAGAAGGAAAGATAGGAAGAAACATTCTTCTTACTCTGGTGATGAAGATAATGATAAAAGGATGGAACGTCATAAGAAGAAGGACAAACCTTTGACGAATGAAGAGTCTATTGTAAAAAGTGCGCATCATTTAAATCCTGATAATTCAAAAGTGCGCAGAGTTAGTCTTCACGACAATAAATGTATATCAGGCTTTGATGATTCAGGACATCATGTAAATAGTGTAAATATTCAACTAAATAGTACTCCTTCAAGGGTCGCAAAAAAACAGGTGAAGGAATCTCTTCTCAGGGAAAGGGAAGCTCAAGAGATGGTACTAAGATCAGAGCGTAATTCACTGAAGAATCTCATTGATAGTAATCCGGGTGACCTGGAATTATGGTTGAAGTTTCTTAAGCTTCAAGATAAAGAATCAAAATTCAAAGGAGATCCAGTGAATGTTTCCTGTGAAATAAAGTTATCAATAATCGAGAAGGCGATGAAGAATATTGGCAGTAAATGTGTTGAATTGAAGATAGAAAAACTAAAATGTTTATGTGCTCTGGGAGACTACAATCAAACAATCAAGCAGTGGGAGACGTACCTCATTCAGCATCCAAACAGCTTAAGTTTATGGAAGGCTATTATGGATATGACACTTTTTGATTTCTCAAGATTCTCCGTTCGTGTATGTATCCGTGTGATGGTTGATTGTTACAGGACATTGGCAAAGTTGTTGCGTGGTGAGATTGTAACACATAAACCGGAGCCTGGGACGGAGATGTTTCTAGCTGATTTGCTTGTTAGGATTATCAAATTGCATTTTCATTTTGGATACAGCGAGATTGCTATTTCTATGGTATCTTCTTTCGTGGAGTTCAATTATTCTAGACCAAAAAGTTTGGAAGGACAGTCGTTTAAAGAACTTCTGAAACATTTCACCTCATTTTGTAAGTGTCCATGTTCTAAAGCTGGTTTCAAAGGCGCTGTCGGATGGAGGAATTGTTACCACGAGCATTCTGATTGCCTAAAGGGTGACAAAGAGTTTCGGAGCAAGGATGTCAAAGATGGTGGACAGGTCAATGTTCCTATGTTGACAAGCTCTAATGTTGTAAATACTTCTTCTGGTAATGAAAGAGGAGTTTCAGGTAAGTATATGCAATTTCTTCCATTTTACGTAAAACATTTTAGATGCCAATCAAAATAATTTATGTGAAACCAGTAGTCAAGTTAGAGGTAGTATGGATCAAGAGACTACGTCTAGTGAAAACCTTCAAGATACTCCATGTGATAATGAGTATATAAAAGAGGAAGATGATTATTTTCTATTGGCACATAAGGCTAATCATCCTATGCCTAATATTTGGGTTACTGTGGAGCAGATAAGAGAAAAGTACTACTACTTCCAATGTGGAGATAACTATTATTCTAACGGTGATAAGGACAATGCTGTCAATTTCGAAAAAGATGTCAGCTATACCATTTTTGATTTCTCCGATGAGGCAAAGGAATATCTTCTACATGAAATTGTGAAGGTATTTAGAGTGAATATCGACAAAACTACAGGAGCTCCTTGTGATCCTGATATTCATGCATTGTATGATGTAGTTGATACGATGAATATCGATACCCATCCTACATATGAATCTTTGTGCTTTATTGAAAGAGTTTTTAAATTCTTGGGAAAACAGAATGAGTGTGATGTAGCAGATGTATATGAAAAACTGGATTTTGGAATCTACAAAGCAATTGTAAGATATGGGAAGAATTTAGCATTAGATGGCAGGAAAAGCGCAAAATTTGCTAAGAAACTAAAAGAAAACTTTATTGACACTACATTGGATGACGGTACAGAAGGGAAAAACAACAAGTTGATAACTTTCATTGATGATCTCCTTTACGATTCCCAATTCATGGATCAGAAATATCTCGACTTGGATAAGATTGACATAGGTACACTGTTCAAGATATATGAACCAATATCTAGTCACAGAGAGGAGTTGTTGCTCCAAAAAGCTATGTACAACTATTGTAGAAGATCGTTTACCAAGAAGAAACTAGTGAATGAATTATCTTTCTTCCTAATGAATAATTCACTTGAATCTATCTATGCTGAATCGAATGACTACTCTCAACTAATTAACTTGGCTGGGCGAAAAATTTATTCATTACACGATGATTCAAGAATAAATCACAAATTCTTTTGTGATTGGAGACTAGATGACTTGATGTATACTTCCGGACTTACGATGATATTGCAATATCAAAAATTCTGCAACGTCAATGCTTCCTTAACCATTCTTGAATACATACAAACTATGCATTCACGTGAAAGGATAGAGAAGTGTGAAGAATTATTTCTACTACAGGAAGAGATATACGCATATCACTATGAAAAGAAGAATGAAGAATACGGGCCTGCTTATGATAATTTTGTTGTTACATCTGTAAAGAAATATCCTAAATTTGTAAATTTACTTATGGTCTACCTACGCAGATGCGGAAAACATAGGACAACTCAGATTGATAACTCATTTATTGAATCTTTAGATATATCTAAATTATCTAAGATGATGGCTATTATCTACAATGAATATCTGTTGTTCAAGAAGGAATTGAATAAGGGTATATCAAACTATCCTCCTTATCCCAGTTTTGATAGATTTCGGGAAACCATTCTTAAGTATGCAGATGAAATTACAAGATTTACTTTGTCTCCTATCATTTGGAATCTCTTATTAAAACTAGAATCAAAGTATGGAAGTAGAGAAAGCCTGAAGAGAAGTTTCTTTAGAGGTTTGGAGTCTGTTGGCTGGAGTAAGGAATATTATATGAAGTATTTGCTATGTGAATCATCTGCTTTTGATGATGTCTTCCAACTTTTAATTGAAAAAGGATTCAGAGTTAGATGTTTGAAAGAAGAATTATCTATTTTGCTTCAACCCTAAGGTATTATATTTTTTTTAATTGTATTTTAAATGTATTTTTGTTTATGTATAAATATACTAATTCTTTCACGTTTTCATTTGTAAGAAAAACCTTAATGTTTAGTTTAGAGTTACATAACGATATTGTTAACAAATTAAGATACGTATTTCTCGAATCTTTTTTGTAAAATAAATTTCAAAATATAAAATTGATTGTGATACTTATGATTACGATTTTAATTTTAAATAAACAAAAAGAGTTTTATGATATGATTTACTATTGAAAATCTTGAAAAAATATTCATGTAATAAAACTCAAGGCGGCTATTTATTAATTTTATCAATAAAAAATTAACCACTATTTGGATCAAACGGTGGTTGTGGTAGTTTCTACAGTTGTTGTTGTTCCTGCGTCTGTTGTTGTTGTTCCTGCGTCTGTTGTTGTTGCTGCGCCTGTTGTTGTTGCTGCGCCTGTTGTTGTTGCTGCACCTGTTGTTGTGGCAGTAGCTGGTACACCATCACATGTATTACATGTACTCATACATCTTTGTGCTAACAAATTTTTATAAAGTTCATTAGTACATAAATATGCTAAACTTGCACAATTTGTAGCCTGATCAGAACATGCTGAAGATTTTGTTGGTAATGTACAAACTGCATTCCCACCAAGAGCATCACATTGTGTGGCACAATTTTCGCACATAATTTTTCTATACATAGAATTTAAGCAGTATCCTGTTGCTGCCATTTGAGCACATGAAGCACCATTAACCTCCATAGGAATTGTAAGAAACAAAACAGCGAAAATAGTAATGAATTTCATATTTCTAAATATATCAGAAACTGTATGATATGTATTTCTTGTAAGTTAAACTACTTTTATACTAATTTCTATTAGTCCAGGTGCTGTAAGATTTATAATTTTTTACATTAAGAATAAATCATGTTGGAAATAAATTCATTTTACAAAAATTGTTTACTAAACAAATACAGACGGTTCCAAATATGATCAAATACATGGAAATAATGTTAACAAACGTTTTGTACCATTTAAATGTCATTGTTTGCAGTAGCACGCAAATTTTTTTTTAAATTTGTAATTTATTTAATTTTACAAGTTTATCAAACATAGAATTTGTCATTAGTGATATCAGTTGTAATGAACATAAAAATGTAGAACAAGCTAAACATAGCCCTCATTTTGATGAATTATTATAGCTTAAAGAGTTTGAGAATGTTAACTATTTATATTACTTTATAGAAGCAATCGAAGATCATGCTTCCACCTGCCCCTGTTTGACTTTTAAACCCGTTAAACTTAGAAATTTTTAAATTAAAAATATTTCCACTTAGTCATTCAATTGCTACTTTTTTGTATAGAATATCAAATAAATTTAAGGTCTTCTTCAAAATTTATATTTTTTAGTACCTTTATAAGACATTCTTATACAGATATTATTTTTCCAGCTTGTTCTCAAAAACTTTCTTTAATAAAGTTTGTAGATACATTTCCATAAATGTTTATATGATACTTGAAATTAGACAATTCTCAATAAAGCAATGCATATTTCTTTTGAATATTATAAACTATGGTAGGTTAAAATTTTTTAAAAGAAAATTATACTAATGAATCTTAACAAGGGAAAACCGAACTGTAATTTGACTGCGCAGAGAGAAAAAGTCATCATGTTTCGTCGTATTGGTGATAACATTAAAAACTGCATATTTTAAAAAATTAAAAAAACAAAGATTCAAAAGTTACTCTGATTAAAAAAATTTACCACATCAAAAATCGTCGTCAAAGAATACTTAACCTTACAAAACTGGACAATACAAAATGATTTAAAAGTAAAAGTTAATTTACAAAACGACAGAAAATAATAGGTGTTTCTTTGTTTGGACAAAAAAACTTAATCATTAGAAATGATGAACAGTATTTTCTAAAATAATTTATGTATATTAAAATATTTATGTCTTGATCTTTTTTAAAATAAGTTACTTGATTTCCATACCATTTTATTTTCTAGTCCACTAAATTTATTAAAAACAAAGCTTCCTTTTTTCAATTGATCCATAAATTCAGATGATATAAATTATTTATCATCTCAAGGGATATATCTTAAAATTATTATAACTTGTTACTGCTGAAGAAAGGTCTTATTACAGTTATTAAACACTATTTTGGAGTAATGTTATTTATCAAAATTGAAGTATAAATGTGTTAAAACATATATTTTGAAACAAGAAATGAGGGCCATCATTCAAAGAGTTACTGAGGCCAGTGTTACCGTTGATAAAGAACTCGTAAGTTTTACATTTTTTTTATGTATTTCCTTAATCCTTTGATTGAAAATAATTTCAATCCTTTAGATTTCTAAAATTGGGAAAGGTATCTGTGTCTTTATCGGTATTGAGAAAGAGGATACTCCAGACGATGCCAAATATATTAAAAATAAGATATTGAACTTAAGATTATGGACAAACCCCGAGACAAAAAAGCCATGGGACAAAAGTGTTAAAGATATGAATCTTGATGTTCTTTGTGTGTCACAATTCACACTCCACGCTGTTGTCAAAGGAAACAAATTGGATTTTCATAATGCTATGGGAACTAGTGATGCTCAAGCAATGTATGCTGGTATTCTCGAGGATTTGAAGAAAGAATACAATCCATCAAAAATCATGGACGGTCTTTTTAGTGCATATATGGATGTTCAGTTAGTAAATGATGGTCCTGTTACAATAACTATAGATAGTAAGAAACGGTAGCATGGCAGAGATGAGTAACACTTTGGTTATTTTTTTATGTTTTTGTTATTTTTTTAGTTTGTAGCAAGTCATTCTAAATAAAAATTAAAAAGTTTCATTAAATTTATTTATTCTAAACAAAAGATTGGGTAAATTAGTTTAGTACAATATTTACAATTATACACAAATAGAATTACAAAATAAAAAAATTGTCTACAAAATATACACAATTAAAAAACTTTCTTTAAACATTTGTTGTCCTTACTCTTTATTTTTTTCCTCCCATCGCGACTATAAACATTATTTAGTTGATCCGCATAAATTCGAAATTATGGTTTATTTGGAGTTTATCCATTTTTCTCTCTAAACCATCTACCAAGTAGGATGATTTCTTCATCTCTAAACTTTATTCTACTTTTTCTGTCGTCGTCGTCAGATTCGGATTCACTGTTACTTAATATGGGTTCAGAATTTCTACTCGTTTTTCGAACATTTAGTTGATTTGTCTGTGGCACTTCCTCATTTAATCGAGAAAAAGTTCGAAGATTTGGTTGGACTGTTCGTGAAATCATTTCATTTAACCGAAAGATTCTACTGGAAGTTGTTGAATGGGACAGCTTTTTAGTTCGCTAGTTAGACGCTGAAAAAATCATATGATGTAAGAGAAACTATCCAAAAAACACTTACCAGAATAATTGGATTTGGTAATTGAGCTACTACGTCGCCAATTTTCGAAGACAAATGTCTGATAGTATCTCCACGTTCTCACTCCACTTTCGCTATCTTAATATGATCGAAGATTTCCCTATAATAAGCGAGAAAGATTATTTAAGTAAAATTTAAAAACTTACATAGGGACAAAGATTTCCACTGTCCGCACGTTTTCAAATGAATGACGAACAGCGGCAATTTCAGCATTCATATCCGAAAAAAATGAATCTAACGGATAATACTCTAAATTTGAGTGTTGAAGAAATCTACACCAAAAAGAAATAAGGAAAAAAAATTTGTCTCTCTCATAACTCTTCTCAAACTTAACCGATTTTTACGAGTAAATAGCCAAAAGATGTGTTTTTTTCTAACTTAGTGGGGAAGATAGGTCTGAAAAGTTTCTGGGCCATAATTTGCCAAATTATCTTAAAAAAACAGTGTTTTTTTGGCCTTTTTTAGCATAGTTTTGTACAGGGAATAACGTTTTTATAAACTATATGAAATATTAGGTTGTTCCATAAATTCCCGTGATTTTTAAAAATTTATTTTAAAAACACTTTTTTCTAAAAAATCTAAAGTAAATTAATCAATTATATATTCCTCGTCATTATTTATAATCTTTTCCTATCTTTCCACTAATTTGTTGATACCTTTACGCCAGAAATCTATGGGTCTTGACTCAAAGAATTCGTTCAGCCAGGTATATAATGCCTCTTAGTTTTCAAATGTTAAGTCCCTCATATAGTTTGCTAATGAACGGAGTAGGTGATAATCTGTTAGAGCAAGGTCTGGTGAATACGGAGGATGCTAAAGAATCTCCCAATTGAACTCCTGAAGGGCGATTTTGAAAATTATTGCTGTATGAGTCCGAGCGTTGTCGTAGAGTAGGATAATTTAGCTTAATTGATCCGATCTTTTTTTGTTGAATAGTCTAATTTACGCGATAAAATTGATCCAAATTAAGATCTTTGCCTACTGTTTGGTTATTCTCAATTATTTCTCAATGAATCACGCATTTTAATCCCAAAACACACAGATTACTTGCTTCACTCTAGAATTAGACGCATCTTTTGCTCACACCTACTGCTTCCTTTGACTCGTGTTGACGTAGAGAAATCATTTATCATCCACGGTGACGATTCCACACAGGAATCGATTCTCGTAGCTACGTGTCGCTTGATGCCGAGCGAGATTTTAAGGAGCAATAAAAAACCTCTTTTTTTTATTTTTTTCAGTAAGACTATGGAACAATCAAATTCGAAATTTTTGCTCAGAATCCATTGATGTAAGAAGACGGGAGATTGCTCTAACAACGCTGTTCATTTTTTCGGCCAGCTCTTTACATGTTTGACAGTTGTCTGTCCTCAAAAGATTTATCAAACGGTCCTCGTCAAAGATACATAGCCGATCTATTCGTGGAGAGTCTGGAAGGTCGAAATTGTCATTTTTGAACTTTCTGTACCAATATTTTGCAGTACTCCAACCCATAGCATCTTTTCCATACATAGAATAAATTTCCCGAATGTTTTCAGACATTCTTTAGCGACGATTAAAAGCAATTAACAGCAGTTGTCGAAAGTGCTATTTTTTGTCTAGTGGCCATTACATTTTAAAGATATAAAATTAAACCAAAATTAAAAGATATGAAAACGGGATTATCAGGGTTTTGTAGAGCGGAAAAAGAGCTTTCGAATGATATATATAACGCGTACGAAAAAATTAAAAAGTGTGGTAAAATAAGCGTTTGAAAAAAATCACGGGAACTTATGGAACAACCTAATACAACGGTTTATATGTCATTTGAAAGACCAAATTCCAGAATAGTGCGGAAACACAATAATTTGGAATTTGTGTCAAAAATTGGCTGAGTTATGGTCCAAATAGTAGTGACTATTTTGAATAAAAGGTTTAAAATTTAAATAGCTATAACTTAGTCATAACTTAATAAAACAAAATAAAATAGTATCTGTTATATAGATGTAAGTCTAACTTAAAAAGCAAGTATCTAACGAAGTTTGTAATGTTAACAATTATGAAAGAATATTTTATTTAAGATAAGAAAGAACATAAGAAACTTAAAATTATTAGTTTATATACACATAATTGGGTGGGTGTGTACATGCCCCGTAATTTTGAGTTTCTCCTACAACGATAGTTTAATTAATTAATGGTAAGTTATAATTAATGTCATTATATATTAATTTCAAATTTTAAATTTAAATTTTAAATTTTGTATTTATTTTTCTTTTTCTTTTATAGATAATTGATGTCCATCAGAGCGTATTCGGAGGAGGATCAATCTTGGTGCTCAAAACATTGTTATGCACCAACAACAACAACATCTCGTCCACCACCACCATCATGGGGTCCAAATGATTACTTGGTGGCCTTCATCTTGTTTTTATGGATGGTGAAATTCTGTAAGTTTGTGGGATCCTTGGATTAATAATATTTATCTTTCAGTATCACTATTGTTTCTTTTTATTTGGAGAAGAAGGATTGATATTCGTAACCTTGTCACTCCAAAGAAGGCTGAGGGTACTGAGGATAATGGAGCATCAATTGTTCACTTGGAGGATGCTAATAGGGATTTCATTGAATATTCACAACCAGTTGTTGCTTCAGCTCCCGACATTGGATTCATTCAAGCTCCTCCACAACTACAACAACAACAACTTCAATACCAACCTCCACCTTATTCAGTATGAATGGAGGGTTTTTTTTTTTTCGTACGGTTTCATTGTCGAAGAATCTCTTATCTCCTGTACGGTTATTTTCTTGTTATTTCAATATTGTTATTGTTTGTTATTTCTTTTGTTATTTGTTAATAAATTTTAATTTTTAATAAATTTTCTTTTAAGTGGTTATATCTTAATTTTGATAATAATATTCTTCTAATATATGGTTTAGAGAGTAATCTGAATATTTTATGATTTTCTGGTTTTTCTTGTAGTATCATTGTATTTTATAGTAAATTTCAACTAATTGATATATTTTGATTTATTGATATCAGTTATCTGTAACTTAATGGTATAGTGTAAAGACTATCATAACGTCTAGACAGGTTCGAGAACTGTTAAGTGTCCTTGAAGTTATTTAACATTATCATTAAAGAATTTGTGGATAATTTTTAAATTTTCTTTTATTCGACCTTATTATGTCAATTAAATTTTATTAATTAATTAAATTGGTTTTAACTTTTTAAATTCATGCAAATGTACTTTATATTTTAACCTTGCATTTTAATTTCATATAGATATGTCTATTCACCCCCAATTAAAAGGATAGGGTATTTATAAAGTTGATTTGTAACTATTATTTAGTTTAAATGTTTTTAATGTATTTATTTTGTTATTTAACGTGTTTTTCCTATGTATTCCATAGTTTTTCTATTTTATATTATTCTAATGTGTCTTTTTTATTTCAGATACTTGTGATAACGTACTTCAATTATTTTATTATGTCTGAACACCATCACGAAGATGAGCATTTACTTAACGAAGATGAAGATAATCAAAGTCGTCGTAGTGACAGAAGTCCATCTGGAGAAGTGTTAGACTTCTTGAATGATGTTGCTGATATGGATACGGCTGTCGTTTTAAGCCGTTATTCAAATTCGCTTCGGTCAATGGAATGTACCGTTGAAGCTGTTTTATTACTCATGGAAATGGAGGAAGAAGTGGGCAATATGGAGCGGAAGATGTTGTGGGCTAGCGAGTCCCACATTATTTTACTCAAACGGTTTGATGAGTTAACTAGCATCTATGATGCACGCAAAACCTTCCTTGAACGTCGAAATGCGTTGACTGCTGCTTTAGGAGACAATCCAAATGACCGCCAATTATCTTCAGTCGAAAATAGGGCTAAGGCCATGGTTCCCAAGCAACTGGATTACCAAATTATTAGGACAACGGATGAATTAATGGCTGTTTATCAGTCCATTTGCCGTATTGAAGCGACAACTGTTCAAATCCGGATTAACGGAGCTGGAATGCTGACCTTTCCGTCCACTGTAGTTTTGCCAACATTAACGGCCTTACGTATCAAGTACATCTCTGGGGAGTTATCTGGCAAGTTACCAGAAAAGTTGAAATTGCTATGGATTGATGGACCCATGCGAGTATCTAGAACTGCCCCAATGGCTGTTCCTGGTTTGTCCTCATTAGAAACTTTGGTCGTGACTTCATGTTCCACACTTAAATACTTTGTCCAGCTTATGGAGAAGGGTGTTGCCATAAAGATTATTATGTCTTTATGTCGCCCACACAAGTGCCAATGTGACACTATACTTCGCACTGCAAAGAATTTGGAATTACCATCAAAGGTAGTTATTGTTCCATCTGTCAAGTATTGTGGAAGAGCAATTTCTGAGAACACAGCCGTGCAAAAGAACGTTTTCTTCAACCGTTTAGGGTTGGTATTTTATAAAAATGCCACCGCATTACGTAAGTTTGCAAAGTGTACTTTGCCAGCAGACATCGCTAGCTTTTGCAGCGATCGTAAGAGAATGCGTTTGGATGAGGCTGCAGATGCCACTTTTTAAATGTTACATTTTGTTGTAAAACATTATTTTGTTGTGAAAAATAAATTTTCTTTATGATTTGATTGTGTACTTTATTATTTTTAAGTGTTATTAAAGTTTTGTCTTGAACTTTTATGTATTAAATTGGTTTATTTATGATATTAAGTCATGTCTTGACTTTTATTATTGTGCAATTTTAGCATATCTCCATGAATTTTTTCAATATTTTGTCTAGTTTTACGAGATTTCCCAAGTTTCTCGATTTCATATGTGTCTCCATATAATCGTTGGATGACTTTATAAGGACCATCCCAAGAAGGTTGGTTTTTATTTGATGTAGAAGTGTCTTTTCTACTAATTACTTTCTTCATAACAAGATCGTTAGGTTGTATTTTGATACCTTTTCTTCTGGTATCATCATCTTTCAACTCTGTTTTAGTGTTTTTATATAGTTGCAAAATGCCACTATATCCATTATGAATGGAAATATTATTTGTTAAGTTATCCGGTGTATTTAATAACAAAGTTGCTGGTGCAATACCAGTTGTAAGATGTTTCGATCTATTATAAGCATAAGTGAAGTGATAAACAATATCACTAAGCTTCATAGGATTTCTCTTTTCCTGTTTAGCTATTAATCGTTCCACACGAATGGCTTCTCTTATCGTTCTGTTGAATCGTTCAACACAAGCATTGCTTTTATGGTTATATGGTGAACCAAATTGTTGTTCAACACCTATTGATGTTGTGTATTCTTGTACTGCTTTTGAAATAAAAGCAGGTCCATTATCGCTTCTTAGGATTAATGGAAATCCTAATGTCGTAAAGCATCTAGATAATTGTAATCTTGTTGTAGGACCGTTTTGGTTCTTTGTTACCACAGCATAAGCAAATTTGCTGTATTCGTCAACTATGACTAAGATGTATTCATCATCTACTTGCATATAATCTGCGTTTAATATGGCCCAATTTCCTGGTGCCGTTGGAAGGTGTCTTTTAGTTGTTTCAACTAGTCTTCCTACATGATCTTTACTAGCATTACAAATGTCACATGCAGTCCATATTTTATTCATGTCTGAATTCATTGATTCCCAATAGAATATTTCTTTAAATTTTGGTCCGATTTTGGCCAAACTTAAATGATTACCTAGTGTAACTGAATTATGAAACCTTTTTAATAGTTTCTCTCTAAGAAGAGATGGTACATATACTCGTATTCCACCTTTCTTTAAAGTGAAAATGCCATCTTTGGCCTTTTTAGCCTCTTCATCGTTAAGATGGTGTTTCATATTCTCTATGATATAAGGTTTATCATATGGTGTTGCCATATCAGGGAAAACATCTTTAAATGCTTCCTCTTTTATTGTTATCGATAGAAAATCGTTACGACTAAGATAATCTGCAACTGCATTATCTTTACCTTTTACATATTGTATCGTTAGATCATATTCCATGATAGCCATTTGGTATCTTTGCAGAATACTTTCAAGTTCTTTATTCTTTAATAAAGATAGTAATGGTTTGTGATCTGTAATCACTAACGTGTGTTTGCCATAAATGTATGGACGAAATTGCTTGAGAGCATATACTAGACCTAATGCCTCAAGTTTTATTATTGGATAATTTTTCTCTGCTGGTTTCAGAGATCGAGATGCAAAGGCTATTGGTCGCCCTTGTTGTGTCAAAGCTGCTCCTAAACCTTGGAAGCTAGCGTCAGTGAAAATTGTATAATTTTTGGTATTATCAGGTGGTGATAATACTGCGGCATCTATTAATGCCTTTTTCATGGCCTCAAAAGCATCCGTGTGCTTTTGTTCCCATTTAAAGTCTTTTTCAAGACCATATAGAGGTGCCGCTATTGCAGCGAAATTTTTAATATGTTTCCTAAAGTAGGAAACAGCGCCAAGGAAGCTTTTAACTTCTTTTACAGTTCTTGGTACTGGTTTATCCTGTAGTGCTTTGACCTTTTCAGGATTAACATGAATTCCTTCAGAGTCTAATCTGAAGCCTAAATATTTAACGCTGTTTTGGCCAAATTGACATTTGGCGAGAGAAATTTTCATACCATATGTAATGATACGTTGTAATATTTTATTAATAGCGTTTAGATGATTAGATTCATCGTTGCTGCACGTAAGAATGTCGTCAAGGTAGACGTAACATTCTGGAATGCCATCAAGGACTTCGTCCATGATTTCTTGGAATTTATCTGGGCTACCTGTGAGACCCATAGGCATTACCTTGTATTGGAAAATTCCTTCGTGTGTAACGAAGGCAGCAATTTGTTTGCTATTGTCATCTAATGGTATTTGATGGAAGCCTGCCTTTAAATCAAAGGAGGTATAGAAGCGCTTACCAGCTGCTTCAGTCGTAATTCGATCGATGCGAGGAATCACATGGGATTGTTGTTTTATTAAACTGTTTGTATATCGGAAATCTACAACAAATCTCCATTGTTGGTCCTTTTTACGGACTAATACTACTCGTGAGAGATAGGGAGAACGACTAGGTTCTATCATGCCATTTGCAAGCATATCAGCTATTTGTTTGCTGATTTCATTTTCCTTTTCTCTACTCATTCGAGCAGGTTTTATCTTTTTAGGGATGTCATCCATGTTTTTAAGATCGATCTTTAAACGTTGTGGGCCATTGTATAGTCCACTTTTACCATCATATTCATGGAAAGCTACGCGATTACGCCATAGTATTTTTATCAATTCTTTGTGTCCTTTTTCGGACAAGTTTGATGATGTTATCAGAGTTTCGAATGCCTCTTGTGATAGAGGTTCTGAAGACATGGGATAGGGAGGTAATGAATCTTCCCAATCCGCGTCTTCCGGAATTATTTCCTCACTATGGACACGTAAAGTGTCTTTATCAATTTCCTCAATTGCGAAAACATCACCAATATAAGAATGTTTTGGTATTTTAACTGGATTTTTCCCAGCGTTTATTACCACTATGGGTATTTTATTATCGTGTACTTTACATAGTTGCTCCATTGTAAGCAACATATTAGATTCTTTCCAATATTTATCTATTTTTACTGATACATCAGTATTGTTCATGTGTTTGTTTTTCAAAGTGACATGAAATATTGTGCAACTGTTGGGTTTAATTTTTATTTCTTCTTCAGTGAAGATAGAATTTTTATTATGATTTAATTTTTCATCTAGGAATAATTTTCCTATGCCAATATGTCTTATTGTTTTATAACCCAATACTATGTCATACCTTAATGGTATAGAGCATATTTCAAAACGAACGTTGTATTTTTCACCTCTATATGTGATGTCGACATTGGTATAACCATTTATGTTAATATTATGGCCAGATGCAGATACTGCTGCTATATCGGAATTATGTATTTCCAGGTTTAATGCGTCAGCTACCGTTTTGCTGATCATATTAATTGCTGCACCTGTGTCTACCAGTGCTTTAAATTCGACATCATAAATTTGGACATCTACCGTTGGTAATAATGTCTTATTATCGGAATCTGTAATATTAAATACAGGATATTCCCGAACACCTGATCGTGTTACTGTTATTCCATTTTGGATCGGACGTGAATATTCCGAAACTCGGTGTACCAGAGGTATACCACTTCCTCCTGGTCCGAAAGGATCATTCGATACGTTATTTGGTGTTCTTAACCGTGCTACTGTTCGAGAGATTGTGCCCCCAATCTTCTCTTTAGCCATTCTGCCTGCTATGGCAGAAAATACCCCAATGAGGAATGATAGAAAGGACTCATAATCTAGTCCTTTACCCTCAAAGTTTAGATTTTTAATTGAATTATTCAATTGGTCTGTGAAACTAGATTTGTCTTCTTTTTTATTTTGTTGTATTTGTTTACGAAGATCATTTACATTTAAGTACTCTAATTCCTGTGTGGTATCAATTATGCCTTCTACGTTATTAAGTCTATTTATAAGAGCTTCTTTATGGATACAGGCTGTACCTTTTGGTATCCCTTGAATAGTTAGTATTTCGTGTGTTATCGTTTTTATATTATGGTAAGTATTGGTACGTAATGAATCGTATTTATTTAACTCATGCTGTGTAGATGTTAATTTATTATTTAACTCAGATTTGTCATCATCACATTTTTTACGAAGATCGTTTATTTCTTTAAGATGTGTTTCAGTCATCTTATTCTTTTCATCGAGACATTTATTTAACTCATCTGTTTGAACGCTAGGAGGTTCATTACTCCTATCTGTCGATATTTGGTCTAAAAGGATTTTCCTATTTTCAGCAATTTCTTCAATTGCCTTTTTATCATCAAGACATTGTTTTGCCTTATCTGTTTCCCTTTGTAGATCTAATTCAAACTGATTTCTTTCAGTTAAACAATCATTTAGTTGTTTTTGTGTATCTCTATGAGTATTTATTTCGTCACGAATGCGATCATCTTTATCTTTTAATAGTTTTTGATGCTGATCTTTAGTATTACGAAGATCTGTCTGAGTATTACTTAACTCTGTATTTTTAGATTCTAATTGTGTTTTAAGAGATTTTTCTGATTTCTCTAACTCTATTACCTTTTGTTGAGCATCTCTGAGTAATATGTCATTACTTAACCATTTATCTTTTTTGTTAATGGTATCTGCTATCATCTCTTCGAGACCTTTAGCATACCGTTGTAATCCGTTGAATTGTATTTTAGCTTCAGCCTCATATTCTTGGCCGGAGCTACGGAGATTATCTACCATATTATTTTTCCCGTATTCAGGAAGTTTGAAGCTATCAGCACTTAATGGTTGTGCTGTCCTTTGTGATCCGTCGGATGTTTCGCTTGTTATGCTCATTTCGTCATCCGACTTTTTGGATTTATCACTAGGTAATGATACACTATCAATTGAATTAATTGATATGACGTTTTCAAGTGCCTTGGCCTTGGCTCCTGTCGTCTTTTTGGGCTTACATTTAGCATTGTATGCTTTTGCCATGTCGATGTATCGTTTTGCCTCATTGGCCACACTAGGTCCTTGTTCTGGTGATTTCTCATACCAGGTACCGTCTTTACTAACGTATAAATTTTTGTAATTGCATTCATTTACGCGTTTCTTCTGAAAGGCTATCTCAGAAATCTTATTTCCGGGTTTTTCCCGTATAAGTATTTGATGCATTAACGTGCCAGTGATTTCATATCTTCCCACTGGAAAACAGGCGGGGGGTATTACTCTAAATTGAGCTGCTGTCGCTGTTTTGGCGTCCCATTTAGCGAGAGCATAGAATGCAGGAGCCATGGGTTGATCGCACGGTTCAACCTCATAGCTGGGTGGTAATGTTGCACTTGTCATTGGCAACAGGATGAGCATAATGCAGGCCATCATTAACGTCATATTGTACTTCGCATTGGCTAAACTAGTGAGTACCAATTTATTGACGTAATCTGCCATTGATGCTTCCTCAACGCTATTCACCTGGACTGTACCAGAGTGTTGTTTGCCATTTTTGGATCCTTTACCTTTGATATAGGTTTTACTATTATTTTTATAGTTGTTAGAGTTATTATTATTACTCTTAGCGTTGTTCCTCTCACGGTTACCACCGTTTCCGTGATTATTTTTATTACCGTTATGTTTAGTATAGTTATTTTTACCTTTATGTCTATTCTTATCATAATTATTGTTATGGTTCTTATGGTTATTACCTTTATTGTAATTATTTTTATGCCTATTATTGTTATGGCTTTTATTATTATCATGTTTATATTTATCGCTTGTCTTGTCGATATCTATTGCCTCATCCCCTTTGTTTATTTTATAATTTGGGTTATGATAGGCTAAAGAAGACTCAGCTTCAGTAAAGTGATTGGTGAACTCATTCCATCTCCAGTCTCTTCCTAACTCGATTCTCGCTTCTTTGCGAATTATATGAGGTACTGCATCACAGAAATTCATGACTTCAGATCTCATGAGAGCAGGGTTGTCATTAAGATATGCATCTATCGATGTTACATCGAATCGTTGTTGAAGATACTTTTCGTATTTCTTTATGAATTTTACCATGTTATCGGTGCGTCTGTCCCAATATGGTCTCTTTGCCAACATTTGGGTTCTGCTTTTTGTAGCAGAGCTTCTCATTTGAAGATATACAGCTTCTAACAATGCAGGTAATTGAGTACCTACTTTTAGTTTCCCTGTTTCATCAGAAAACATTGGGCGTACTTGTGTTAAGAATCTGTAAGCATCGCTAGATTCGGGTATGAAGATGTCAATGAATTTGACACAGACTTCACATGCTAATCCAAATGAATAATCGGTTGCAGTTATGCCTGATAACATGTTAAGAAGTTTATCTTTCCACTTATTGAAATCGGTATCTGATCCTTTTGTAAAAGGTTGTAGTACAACACCTTTTTGGATATATCCTAATATTGTTCTAGACAACTCGTCTTGAAGCGGATCAGCTTTTCTCGTGTCCCATATTACGGGTAATACGGCTGATCTTTCCTCTGGAATCTCACATAATGCCATGAGTTCAGTTAACTCATCCATTTGAGCTTTAATTAATCGCTCTTTTTCCTCTTTTGTAGGGATTCGTCCTACTGATAGGAGTCTTTGCTCATCTTTCCATTGTTTTGATCGAATGGTGAAGATGGCATCGAAATTTGCCATCCTAGAGGATCTAGGAGTTTCTTGGGCATTAGGAGCCGTTGGAAATGGATTACTACTAGTATTCATTACGTTCAAAGTTCAAATACCTTTACTTTTTATAGCTGTTTATCAGTCTATTTTGTATTTCCTTATTGGAAATAGTTATTTATATTTTGTATACTCGTTAGAGTAGGACAGTTTTGTTTTTATTTATGTGTATACTTAGTAAGTATAACTTTATATTGTTATTTGCGTATATACTGTATAGTATAGGCTGTTGTAGAATAAACTGGTAGCTTATTCCGTGGTTATAAGTATTTATATTTCACAAGACGAATCGTATGAAATTGATGATAATAATTATGTAGTTTATAAAACGAATCTTATAAACGGTTTTTAGATTGTTTATTTGAAAATATTTTATTTATTGAAGACGAATCTTCAATAATGTGAATATAAGATATGTAATATCGAAAACGAATCGTCGATATGATTTAATTGATAATATTGGTATTGACAACTAATCGTCAATACTATTATAACGGTAAATTATTCAATTTACTTTTTGAAGTAAATTCGGCAGCAGCAGCAACAGTTGTATTTAAACAACTAAACGGTAAAAAGAAAAGACTGTGTCAGACTTGAAATTTTCTTTCTTTTTATACGCCGCATCAACCCCACCCTTTTTCTCCGTATTTGGGGCGCGCCTGCATAAACTAGATTATCATTTGGCAAACTTACTTGATGGGCTTATCTGGTTTCACGGGAGGCGGTGGTTGACGGAATTCGTTCTCTTTTTGGTCTTTTCTAGACATCCTTGAGAGATTGATCTTTCCGAAGATCATACTATACTAATGAATTTTTATGGTAGCGGTTTTCTTCCACGTCATCGAGATCTGGCAGCCGTAGACAGATTGCTCCATCTACTCGCCACCAGATCTCGGTGGAACCTCCATGTTAACAATTATGAAAGAATATTTTATTTAAGATAAGAAAGAACATAAGAAACTTAAAATTATTAGTTTATATACACATAATTGGGTGGGTGTGTACAGTAACTTAACAAAGAGAGAAGTTATATTAATTTGAATGTCAACTTTTTCGCTTTTTTTTCATTTTTTTCACAAAAATTAATTTTGTCTTAAGCATAACTTTCCTAAAACTTGATCAATTTTTATGGTCAAGTAGTCATTTGGTGTATTTCTTTTCAACTTAGTGGGGAAAATAGCTTTCAAAACTTTTAGTTTACAATTGGTCAAGTTATTTTTAAAAAACACCACTTTTTTGGACAATTTTTTACATAGTTTTGTGCAGAAAATAACTTTCTTCAAAGTTAATAAAATAAATTGCTTTTTTAATCATTAAAGAGATTTAAATCTGGAATCCTGGGGGAACACAATAAGATAGAAATATATGAAAAACTGACTAAGTTATGGACCCAAGAATAGTCACCATTTTTTAAATAAAAACAAAAACTTTTTATGTCGTAATCTAAATGAAAAGTTGTTTAAAATAAATAAACTCAAAGTATTTTATAGATCTATGTCTAACTTAAAAAATAAAACTACAACGAATTATATTCATTGACGACATAAAAAGTTATACTTATTTAGGTGCTAATTTTTCCGCTTTTTCTTCATCTTTTTCGCAAAAATCAATTTTGTGATTGACATAACATTCTTCAAACTTAATCAATTTTGATGATTAAGTAGTCATTAGATGTATTTTTTTCTAACTTAGTGGGGAAAACGATCTTTGAAAATATTAGTTCATAATAGGCCATGTTATTTTTAAAAACACCAGCTTTTAGTCACTTTTTTGTGTAGTTATGTCTTTCAAAAAAACTTTTGTAAAAGTAAGTGAAATGTTATGGCTTATGACTTTTTTGTAAGGTACGAGTCAGGATTGGATTAAAGAGGAAACGTAATATTAATGGATCGTTAAGAAACTGGCCAAGATATATGCCAAAGAGTAGTAACCATTTTTTCTATAAAAATTAAAAAATTAGTAAGCTATTACTTAATCAAAACTTAAAAAAATAAAGTTGACATGATTTTTTTAGATAGATTTAACTCTAAATTAATAAATGAAACTATTGCGAAGTTTATAGCTTACCAACGACACGAATTATACTAATTTTAGTTACAATTGTTCTGCATTTTATTCATTTTTTACACAAAAATCAGTTTGTCTTCAGCATAGCATTGTTTAAACTTGATAAATTTTTTTTGATTTTGTAATTAATAAATGTATTTTTTTAACTAGAAGAGAAAAAAATTTCTTAAAGAGTGTTAAACATAATTGACAAAACTATATTTAAAAAAGATTTATTTTCTGGACACCTTTTGTGTAATATTTTATCATAAGTATCTTCCCCTCAAAGTTATTGAAAATTTTTGGTTTATTATTGTTTTTAAAGACACAACCCAGAAATAAAAAAAAATTTAAAATTAAAAGCATTGATCATAAATTGGCTAAGTTGTGGACCAAAAAGTGTTGGCCATTTTTTCGAAAAATTCAACATAATTATTGTTGTAGCTTCTTTTAATATTATAATTAAGAGAATGAACATTAAATTTATGTATTTTTCCCAAAATTAGTAAGTAAAACAATATTAATAATTTTAGATTTGTTAATTATATGTTTTTATGTTCAAATGTATTTGTTTTCCAATTTAATTTAGATTTTGTTATGATTCATTCAATTAAAAGTAAGAAAATTAATTTTTTAATTTATCATCATTATTTTTTTATTACAGATTAAATTTTTACATATTTCGAATATAAAAAGGATCTCCTAATAGAAACAAAAATGTTAAGAATTTGAGTGTATGATCGTGTTGTGGTAACGTGTTTGCAATATTCTTCCTCTGCTGAATAATCATACAAATAAAGTAATACTCAAAAATTTTTGGCAACATATTTTGTATGTAACATTAAACATTTTTGTAAAAAAATTGTAGAAATTATTTCAGTATTTTATTTACATACTAATATTTTAATTTATAAAAAAAGTATATTAAATAGTTTTATATCAATAAAACATATACATGTTTGTTCTTTTAATTAAAAATAAATGCTATAAATTTAAAAAAATATATTGACACAATATTATATGTATGTTTCAGATAAAGTATGTAAAATACAACAAATTTTATAAAGAATATGTCTTATATGTAAATCTATTTTAAATTATTGTAGTCCAGATGGATCCTGGGGAACTCCTAAAGGGGTTCCAAATATAATAAATTACACTTGAGGTTTTAGTCAAACTTTTATTTAAGATAATTGTATAATATAAAATAATATGTGTTGTCTGTTACAACATCACAAAAATTAAAGATAATGATATATTTAAAAGTATGCTCTTTATATATTGTGCCTTCTAGTTATGTCCTCCTCTTTCTCTGGTATTCCTTTGACTCATACTTCTCTGGGGTTTACAGTATGTTCATTACATACAAAATAAAATCTATTTGCGAAATATGTTATTAAAATTTTTAATTGAAGAAAATATTAAGAAATTAAAATTTTTATTTTCATCTTATTATTAAATTAAAATATTTAAAAAAAAATTTTTTATTTATTTTTTATGAATCGTAACAATTTTTCCTATGTTACCATTATAGTTTATGTTGAAGATGGGGAGCGGGCGTGGGGTCTTCCCCTTTTTTGTTCTTCCATCCATCTTTTTTGGACTTATTCTTCTTCTCTTTTATTTTTTCCTTTCTTTTTCTATTCTTTTCTCTTTTTTGCTCGCGGTATCTCTCCTCGGCTATTTTGAGAAGCTCCTGATCCGTCTTCCCTTTCTCACTGATACGCAAATTTTCAAACATTTCTGGAATAAATTTATTATATTTTTTTATGTTACTTACTTTGAATTCTTTTTTGTTTTTGTGTCACTCCTGTTTGACCTGCCATCATAAATTTTTAATTTTTAAATTATAAATATTTTTATAAAACCAGCCTTAGACCTGCCTTCGGCAGGTCACGTCTGGTTATCTAAAAAAGAAAAAAGTTTATAATTGATGACAAGAATTATCGGAAAATCAAAAAAAATTATTTAGACAACAAAAAAATACAGTAATAGAATATACAATAAGTGTTGACTTTAAAACGCGTCAAAAAGATAAATCATCAAACAATTGTAGAAACTTTCGTTACAGAAGTCAAACTTTATCTTACGGAGCCCAGGTAAAAAAGTACATGTTATAGGATGATGTTTCAAAAAGATTGTTCATATTAAACTGCAAAGATTATCGAGAAATAAAAGTAGTTAGTAATGCATTATAACAGAAGACACTGTTATTTTTACTTAAATGCAGAAATAAACTTTTTTTGACAAGTTAAAAAATTGCTTCTATATATTATGAAGAATTTGATAACTATTCAACAAAAACATTTTTTAAGATACATAACAAATTTCAAAAATTATATGATAAATTTGTTTATGTAAAAAGAGTGGGAAAATCCATTGGTCTTATTAATAAAAAAGGAAATGTTTTAGCAATAGACGGTAATCAAGTCTCACTGGAACAAGTTGTTGGTCTTCACATAGATAGAATAAGCAGAATTTCGACAAAATATACATTTTAATTTTAAATACTTCAGAGGATGCTTGGAATAGTGATAAATATTGGATTATTCCATTTATATATTATTTCTAAGAGTTTAAAAATTTTTCATTTAATGGTAAACATGAGCAATCATTATATTTATCAAGAATTTTATTAAGCTATCTAACTGTTTTATTAAAAATTATATCGAATGTAAGTTGTATCATATTTTATTCACCAATATTTTTAATAGATTTATAGTACCGATAAAAATGATAATTTTTCTGTAAGATTTAAAGCGTTTTCTTATCACTCAGAAAATAGATATTTGATGCATTACCATTTTTTCGGAGTATATCGATTATATTTACAGTAACTCATAGTGTTGGAGGTTTGTTTCTGGAAAGAAGTTGAAAATAACAAGTTATTTAAAAGCAATCGGTGTTACAGATACTTCTTACTAAGAATAATTTTATATTTATAATTATATCAAAATTTTTGCTTTGTATGCATTATTTATAACTAGTATATAATATTCTACATCTAAGTTATTATCATAAACCTAGAAATATATTTTTTTAGTATATAAATAAACTATTAGTTATTATTCTTATAATAACATATGTTGGTGCATTATTTTCACTTATATTATTTTTATCAACATTCATAAAAAATTCTTTCAATAGTGTGAAATTGACATTTTATTTAAGGTTAATATTTGGTATTGAAACATATACTTTTGAAGCTGATAAATATGCAACATTTTAATATATATTTAGATTATTAAATATTAATAATTCATTTATTCAATTATTTTTTAGCAGAATTAACATTGGTACCATCTAAATGAAAAATCAAATGAACTTTTAAGTTATCTCATTACTAGTCATCATCTAAAGTTTCGTAACTTTCTTCTTTGGTTTAACACTACTAACTCTTGACTTCACATTATGTGATTTTTATATCTTTTTTTGTTATCACTTTAATCCCAAAACATTTTTTATTCTTGAATCTTGCGTTAAAGTTAAAATATAAGACATATTTACATTATTTCACATAACTTCTTTTTACGTTCAGTAATCTTTATTTTTATCGTATTATTACCTAATATCACGTTGCATTTTTCACAATGAAACTTTGTTGGACTGTTCTTATGCGTATCGAAGAAACTCTAAAAATATAATAATTTTTGTTAGAAAATTATATACCTTGGAGAGATTTTTTAGTTTTATTTGCTAACTGGGATCTTAACGTTCTTGGTTAAACTTAAGTATTAAATAAATTCCCTAAAAAGCTAAGAATTTTTTTTAACTTCCATCACCAATAGATTTACCAACACTTATTTCATTAGAAATAAAGGACATTAATTTAGAAATGCAGTGACATTTTCTCAAGAGAAATCAATCGTTTTATGACAAAGATAATTTTTGAAATTTTAAATTTGAAGTACAGACTAATTAATGTTTTTATAGAATCAATAATGATATTTGTTTGAATTTTTCAAACCAAAAATAATCTCTTTACAAAAATATTATATCTAAATGTTATATCAAAATGATTTAGAAAAGCTGTTAATATTGCTAATTGGGAAGTATGTGCACTAGCCTCATTTAAAAAGAGACTAGTGTGGATTGGAGCTGCCATTAAAGCGGCTATTTCAATAGATCCAACAAAAATGGGGTACACAGTTGGATGGGAAAATTAGGTAGTCTTCGTGATCCTCGGAGAGTGTATTAGTTTTACTATGGGGAGTATGCACACTAGCCTCTTTTTAGATGAGGCTAGTTTATGTACTCCTAAAATATAGAATAGTCTAAAAAGTAGAAACAAAAAAAGACACCTACACAAGATTTTGTTTACTACAAACTTGTGTTAAGACGGGAGTCTTTTGGGTGAAAGCATATTTTGCAGGATGACGCTCTTGAGATAGTATGATGGAGCGAAACGACGAGTTCATCTTGGAAAAGTGTATAGTGGTATTTGAAATTGAAAAAAAAAAGTTACAACTTTCTGGGTAGCTACAAGTTGAAAAAAATTATAAACATGAAGTGTTTTATCGAAATTTCTCACTCAAATTTGAAAATGGTGATTTAAAAAAATACAAAAAGATTTCTATCTCAATGGATCAACATGTTTCCATTTTGTATAATATAGTAAGGACCTATTTTGGAATGAAGAATTGATTGATAAAGATGGAAATATCGAATTTAATCATTTTCGTGGTCATAATAAAATGGGAAAAAAATTTAGATAAACTTGCATGTCAAATGTTTAACCGGGAATATCCATACTAGCTTCTTTTTAAATAAAGCCAGTGTACATACTCCCGTTAATTTAATGTCTTCTAATACGCCTGTAATTCATTATGGAGATTGCACTATTTCCATAAGAATGTTTTTCAATTAATCTAAAGGTAACACTTCTATGTACTAATATTTTTTTCAGTAAATCCAAAGAGGTGAGCAGATTTCCGTAGCAAACAAGTTTAAAAGGTAGTATTAAATGCATACTTTCTCGTTATACTGCTAGTTAAATTTTATATATTTAATTTGCTTACGTGAATTTGTGTTACGACTCTTGAAGAGTTAAACCATATCTGACCACTGAAAAAGTTTCTTAGCTACATACAATGAAGGTGCGTCATAGACAAGTAGTAAAGTGGGTATGGAGATAGTGTTCCTGTGTTAAATGCAAATTAACATCGTAAATGAATGTCTACTAATGTTGGCACAAATACTTAAGAATGTGTGTATATCTGTTTGGTCATGGAAGTGGGAGATAGTGATATTGGAGTATTCATGCAAACGTGCTTTAATATTAACTAGATTCTATCTCCTCATTAACATATTTCAAAATAAATAAAAATAAGTTTTTAACAATACAATTAAAGTTATTGAAGTTGGTAATGTTTTATTTATAGATTAACTATGAAAACTTTTTAATATGTGTTAAAGGAATTAAGGACATTTTTTAATGTATAAATCACCGGAACCACTTTCAAAGGAACCAATGTCACTTTCTGTCAGTGGTGGATAAAGATAACAATTAGGTGAGTACTTCATAAAACCTGCTGCTCCATCATAGACCCATGCACTACATGGTTGTGGTCTAAACATTGGATGATTCATGTTACACAACTGCTCGCAATGATTCTCATCCATGGTGTAGTAACGGTATGCTGTTCCTCCCCCTACAGGAGATGGTCCTCCTGTACCATTTACCTTTTTATCTGTTTTTTCCCATACACATATTGATGTATCTGGTGTTTCTAAAGTTTTACAATTAAATTTAAATATATTTTAGAAAACTTACTTCCTGCAACACAATTTATATCCTGCATGTAGTATACAGAATTAGACACCTGCATAACTGGTTTAGTTACATCACCGAACAATAAGCATGCTGTTCCAGGACCTGCTGTTATATAGGCTTGACAAGAAAATTTGGCTTCTGATTTACATCTAGCTGCACAACTTGCTTGCTTACCAACAGCTCTGAATTTGGTTGATGGACGAGAGTTGGAATCTATATTATCAATACGACAACCTTCCTCAGGAACTATGGCTGGATCAACTGTTGTTACCTCTGGTGGACACAGCCCTCCTGAACATTCTTCGATTTCTACAAGGGTATCATTGACTGTCACACAATAATCTTCAAATCCAGAAAGTAAGGGTCTTTCTCTGGATTGTGTACAGTTTTCATCACACTCACTCCATTCTGACCAATTTCCATAGATACATGGTGGTAATGTTGTTGTTGGAGGCAATGTTGTTGGTGGCAATGTTGTTGGGGGCGATGTTTTTGGAGCCGTTGTTGTTGGTTGTACAGTTGTTGTAACTAACGTTGTAGTTTCAGTGGTAACGACAATTGTCGTTGTTGTTGGTGGTGGTGGGCAATCTCCACCTGTACAATCTTGAAATCTCATTAAAGGTTCCTCTTCTGTATCACATTCTTCTACCATTCCTGTTAGTAATTCTCTTTCTGAAGTTTGTGTACAATTGGCATCACATGTGCTCCAGGCGCTCCAATTTCCATAGGTACATATTGAATCACAAGACTATAATTAAAAAATAAAAGCATAAATAATTTTTTAACAAGCATTCTTACAACACTACAATTTTGAGTTAATGATTTTTCACTATCTAAGCATGGAACTCCATCTTTGTCTCCCTCTTGTTTGACATCTCTTGTTTTTACTTTGATTCCATCACATGTTGCAGAACATGATCCCCACTCGCTCCAATCTGTATATTCACAATTTTCTATAAAAATAAAAAAGGATAAATAAAATAATTTTTATTGTTTCATACTTGGAGGGGGACGGCAATTTTTCGTCCATAAATTATTCGGTCCAGTGGACATATTTTGTGGGATTTCTTGATAGAGATTACAAGTGGATACACCAGTTGGGTTAACAATAAATGCTTCATAATTAAAACCATTATACTGATTGATGCAAAATTGAAAACATGATTCTTCTGTTGTGGCACCAGGTGATTCAGGTGCAACATCAGTGGCATATGAAACACCAGTTTGATTAACAGTAAATTCACAATATCCTATGGATGGGACGACATCACTACAACTTTGAACATACAAAATATAAGCTCCAGAATCTTTAAATATTTGTAGTGATAAATTAACTTTATCAAATAAATAACAATGTCCCGGGTATCCTGGCCACAAGAAAGCTGTGCAATTAAAGTTAGTTTCTGTTAAACAAGCTTCACGACAATCACTACTGTCTCGTATGAATTGTTTTGCCGTATATCCCAAAGGTTGTTGGGTATTAACACCGTATAATATTGGATAATATGGACCTGGAGAAAAAAAGACATAAAAAATAATGAGTTTTTTTTATGTGTTAAACTTTTTTATTTTTATTATGATGAAAAAACTTACAAGATAACGTTGTTTGAAGTGATATAGTAACGAGTATCAGAAAAACAATTTTAATATACATATCAAGGATAATATTATAACAATGATTATGATTATTAAACGATGAACATGAAATATTATCAATTATATAATATCCTTTGACAACTATGGAAAAAAGGGATAATTTATTAAAAATTTAATGCAGTATCATGTACTGAGAACCATTAAAAAGTAATCGGTTTACTTCAAAATGCAAAATTAATCTCCTACCGAATTTGTGGGGGACCTATAGTTTTATTAAATATAATGCACATTATATCGTAATGCTGGTAAAAAAAGTTGTAATTATTAATTAAACAGAAAGATAATTACATTTTAAAAATATTAGTTTTAATTATTCACTTCAGAATATACCTATTTACTTTTTTATCATTAATAGAAGTTTAGTTTTTGTAATTTTTATCAATTAATTACTACCTCTTTTCCGGATTTATAATCTTTAAGTAATTACATTACCTAGGAATAAGCGTATTAATTGGTTTTACATTTTTTTATGCCAAGAATGTGACAGATATAAATTTTCTTAATTAAGTACAGTTATTAATTATTATATATAATTTAAAATATATTTGGAAAATTAAATATTACCCTAACTTATAGGTGGATAGGTTTATAAATGGGTACACATATAGTGAATATAATATATAACGAATATTCTAACACCAGCATTTCACTAATTTCCAAGGATATTGGTATCTAAAAAAATTAAAAATTCATATTTTATTAAAAACTATCTATCATGTACACTTTACAATTGATATTGGTGTGTATTTATTATATATATGGTATACCATCATATATTTTAATGATACTGGTAATGTATATCATATTGTTTTCTAAAAAACATTCAGATTTAAAATCAGCTTATTATCAATTACAATTTTATATTCTTGTTGTGGTACGTTTTTTACATTGGATTTCTGTAGTGTCTGTCTCCTTGTCGTTGTTCCCTTCACTATGCCTCTGTATTGTAAATATGTCATTGATCAGTATATGGTAGTCATTGATATTTCATTGACGTTATAGGATTTTATATCATACTTAAATTCAAATGCCTCAAATAGATTACCGAATTATGGGGTATTTAATACATTTTTTGAGAAATTACGCATTGATCAAGTTGATATTAGGATTGTCAACTTCATTTGTTACACAACACTTTTCTCTCAGTACATCGGAGTTGTTTTTTTGGCTTTAAATAGATTTACTGCTATTTACCTTCATTTTTACTATGACAGAGTAAGTTTAATTTATCATTTTTCTAATAACTACGTCATTTATCATTGTTATTAAATTTATTTATAGTTCTGGAAATATTTATTACCCATTGCTGTTATTATAATATATTTATTTCCTTTAATCTTTTCATGGCCGTATCTTTGTAATTTAACTGTCTATAGACTTTTATGGGATGATAATGGAGAGGGAGGTTATAATATTACAACTAAAGAAAATAACTGTGTTTTTTATAATAAGTCTGTTGTCATTACTGTATTCTCATTTGGTTCATCTTCCATTTCCTTCTTACTTAATTTTGCTTCATTAGCATATCTCGTTAAAGAGAAAGGCTTTTTGGCACTTTTTAGAAATCCGAAAAAAGATTCTAAAAACACACCTTCGACTTATGAGATAAATAAAACAAAAAGCGAAAGAAATATGTTGTTATGTTCTATATTCTCTTTCTTCTTCGGACTTTTGTTTGGTATTTGTTCAGTAAGTTTTTTTAACAACTTAAATAAATGGTAGTAATTTTTTTTCTTATCTCCAGCAATTATCTACCCATTTTGCTCAAACAAAGAATTGGCAAAGTTTCAGAATTAATTGCATGGTTATTTCTGTTTTTTATGATTTAACATCACTCTCCAAATGCTGGATGTTATTTGTAACAAGTGAAACCATTAGAAGAGAAGTTAAAAGAATCATCTTCGGTATATCTCCTAAAACTCAAATAAAACTTATTAATGTTAAAGCAAAAGCATCCAATACTATGAATTTTAGAAGAAGATCAGTAGTGGTGGAAAATTGCAAAAGTTCTTTGTAAATATTAATCTTATTTTCTTAATTTAAATAACACAAAAATTTTTTAATAGTTTATTCATAATTTATAAATTTATGTATTATGGTTTTGCATTAAATAAATGGAACAATTTTTATTCACTAAAGTTTTATGTTTTTAAATTTATTATTTACTTAAAATTATATTTTCTGTTACTAAGATCAACATTAAAATATTATACGTAATCCATCTTATTAATCATTTTACTTTTTTTTGGGAGTACTGACAAAGGACGATCTACTACTCGGTTTAAGCAAAGTCTTTGTTCTTGGTTTCGATCTTCCATTTCCAGTTGATTTCTTACCCAAATTTGAATTTGGTTTTGCCATTTTAGATTTTGATATACTTGCTTCCTGTGTTTTAGAAAGCGAAATGGACGATCCTAATGAAATAGAAATATTTGGCAGAACCACTTCGCTTTTATACTCATGTTCATATTTATGCAGTATTTCAGACCAATAAATAGAAATACAACTAAGAATCAGTATAATAACAGAAAACCAATTCAAGCTAGCAGCAATATACCATCCAATATGTATAGAATCATTCTTATTCAATGAAATATTTCTAGTACCATAATGAATTAAAATTCCATTGATAACATACAAAGCAATCGTAACAGCAATAAGAATAATCTTTCCTACTCCAGACAAATTCTTTTTAATGCAATTTCTTATAAGCAACATTCCAAGAAATGGAAAAACGGTGGCTATGGGGATGAAAAATGTTGGTGCAAACATTTCTGGAACTTTATGCTCTGTCCATGTACCTATGTGAGTCAGTGAATATTGTGAATAGTCTTTTTGATTCACTTTTCGAAAATCTTTGTTAAGACTTTTATAGAATGGTCCAACAACAACAAAAATCCATGATGCAACTGATACTATTGCTTGAACGATAAGTAGTACTATTGACAAAGGTGATAAACGGAACATCAAAAATAAGTATAATTTTATTGGTAATTTTTATGAATATTTAACCATTAATATTTCAGTATAATTTGAATTGAAAAATTTTTTTTATTAATTTTAATAATATTACCATGAATTTAACACAAAATTATATTGATATAAATTATTATTTATTAGATACACTAGCTTAAAATGATAATTTTTCTAATATGTTATAAAAAACGTACTAAATAAAAAATGGTACTTTTTATGTGAGTAATCTTATTATTTTTTTGGATTTTAACTAAAATTTAAAGAATATTTAAATTTCTATTGAAATGGTGTTAAGAACAATTGAAGTTTGATCTTTAATCTTGATAATAAAACTTTAATTTTGTTTTATAAATTACCAGAAAGATTTTAACACTTTCAAAGTCCATTACATTATTAAATTTACTAATTATTATTAATTATGTCTTTTAATTATTTAATTCCAGGAACAAAATGACTTTTTTATATTCTAAGGAGGAAGTTCCGATAAGACATAAATATTTATTTTATTATAAAGTGATTTCATAATATGCCTATAGAAGTAAATATTGCAAAGAACGGCAGTATTTACAGTAACTTAAATAAGGCTACTGTGCGTACTCCTGAAGATTCTATTTCTTTTACTGTTCAAGATATGATTAAGTACATATACTAAGGAAAATTAACCGAAACTTTGGATATCGATAATGAATTCAAAACATTACAATTGAATGGAAAATATGCTATCAATGGTTTTGAATATTTGTACAAGGAGAAACTTGTGTATAGATTACGTAAAGAAAATGTATTTATACTTCTACAGAGTGCTGATTTTTATAATGCTTTGATTTTTAAGCAGGCTTGCACTAATATGGCATATTTATTGTCTCTTTTCTTAGAAATTGATAATATATTTCCAGATTTTATTAACCATTGATGATATTTTAAATTTACCATTTCATACTACAAACCGCATTAAATAATCAAAAAAAAATTATTAATATGTTTTTTGCATATAAATTTCCGTGTTTTCTTTAATTAATAAAATTATTTCCCATTATTATCCAATTTGAATGACTATAGATACTTCTCCAACTATTTTCGTCCATAAATTGATATGATAAATTTGTATTAAATTATCTGATAAAAATTTGTCATATGATTATTCGGTCTTTATATTTTTAGTAAAAAATGAGTGGTAAAATAAGAAAACATAAAAGTTCAAGTGTTACAAATATTAAAACTTCAATTATACACCATGAATGGAAAGTGAGTTTCATTTTAGAATCAACTTTATTACCTTTTTGTAGATAGAAAATTTTGAATCCCTATTAACTTTAAAAAATGGAGAATTTTGTTTGAAGAGTTCTGAATTAAAAGATATTATTTTTCCTAATGTTACATTTCAATTACATTTGTATCCTTGTAAAAATTCAATATACGTTAAAACAAAGGTATTCTTATATTTATATATGAAAAGTTCTTATAAATCTGGAGATATGTTAAATTTCGTTACTAATTATGACATTTATTTCATTAAAAATAATGTTGAAGATCGAGAATATAGTATAAATGATAGTATGTGGTGGAGTACACACGATGAAAAGCAAAAAAAGTGGTTTGTAGGATCATTTGATAAGAATATTGTAAAGAATATTTTACAAAGTGATGATTCCTTAATTATAGGATGTGATATTAAGTTGATACAACATCAGGATCCAATATTCCGTGATGAGATACCAATTGATTTCTATATGGAAATGGAATGCGTTGATAGGAAGTATATTTCACATATTTTAGACATGTACGAGAGAGGAGATTTATCAGACTACAAAATTATCTGTGAGGATAGAGAATTTCTTGTTCATAAATTTATATTAGCTTCTCAGAGTCCTGTCTTCATGGATATTTTTAAGAGTAGTTCTGGTAAGAAGGAAATAGAAGATGTTATAAAAATTGTTGATTCAAAACAGAAATTTGTTGAGAAAATGATAGAATATATATATTGTGGAAATCTTGGTAAAGATCTAAGTGTTGATGAAAGCATAGGGCTACTACATTTAGCTCATAAGTACGATATAGAATCTTTGAAGTTGCTGTGTGAAAGAGAACTTGTTGATAAGTTGTCTAATGAAAATGTTCATATGTTAGCTGAAATTTCTGAAAAATATCAAGCTCTCAATCTTAAAAAAGTTTTATTTGAAGAGTACGTTTTTAATATTTTAATTATTTGTTACATGAGTAATTTTTTACAGATTTGAGGATCTTCTTAAGCCAAAATAAAGTTTATTTGACGCCAAAAATTAAGGAAACTTTTGACTTCACTTCAAGAATTCCAAAATATTGTTATTTTGGATTTACATGTGCTAGTCTAAGAGGTGAATGTTGATTCTCTTAGAAAAGGAAACAAACTCATTCAAATACCGTTGATGAAATTCATATTACTGAAAATTTATATACAACTAGTATACAATTTATGTCTTTTTGTGTGGAATTATATTTACAATATAAGATTGGTAACAAAAGACATAAAATTGGTTAGAAATCAGGAATCAAAATTTTTGTGAACTGAGGTCTATCTAATGTTGGAAATCAAGCAAATCTTGCCTTCAATTATTACCTTAGTTATTTTGGAAATTTAATATTGTTATGCTTTAGTTTAAATAAAAAACTTTTTCATTGTCTTGTTAATAAGTGATATTTTTCAAAGAATGTTCGTCTAAGTAACTTTATTAACAATTAACAAGAAATAAATTATATACAAGCAATTACAATTAAATATACAATATCTTTTTAAATCATTATAACTATTATTTATTTCACAATTTTTGCGATTTTTAAATATAAATTAATCCGAATATTTCAGATACATAATTCTTACAAATCGCAACAATATAATTAGTAGATTTCTTCTCCAATTTATTATTTAAAAAAATCACTGTGTAGAAAATATTTTCAAACATTCTTCTTTTAATTTGTTCATTATATGTTCAAAAGCCATTGATTTTAATCCATTTAATCCATATCTATATGCTATCAAAAATATCTCAACAGCCATCTCCTTTAAGTTTGATGCTTCATCAGTGTAGATGTAATCTAGCATCTCCTTTACAACATCAGCTTTAAAATCCACAATTTCAATTACACTCTTTTTAGATTCTTTGAGTTGGTCCTTAAACATTGCACCAAAAACTGGAGAACGGTTAATAAGCTTATGCTTATGAACATAGAAGTTATATCTACCAACGACAAATATACAGTCGGTGGATAGTTGTCTCTGCAATATTTGATCCAAGTAATTATCTAGCTTAGGTAGAGTTTCATCCAATTTAAATTGCGTTGCAGAGTGATTTTTTGTAATATTGTTATTTGGACCGATAAGAAAAATTTCAAATAACAATACCAAATTACCATTACGAAGTAGTCCATTAGATGGATCCAATAAAGTATCTACACGAACAATTTTTGGTACTGTCCAATAATTTACACATTGATAACTTCCAAGTGTACAACTCTCGCGGACATACTTTTCTTCTCCTTTATTATTTATAATAGAAAATTTAAATTTAGATTTCATGGCTGATCCACTATAATCTAATGACTTAAAAACAATTGATAAATATCCTTTTGATTCAGAAGAATCACCATTAGGATATAACCAGAAGTACCAATCCGATTTTTCAGTTGTTCCAAAAGAAAATGGATTAGAAATAAATTTGCCTCCAGGTTCTCCAATGTGGAGTTTAAAGTTTTCAATCGTACAAATATGTCTATCTTTGACATATGTTTCATTCATATTGTACAAAATATCTGGAAATAGAAACAAATTTTAATTTATAATTAGATGTCTTACAATTGCTTACCGTCAGTAGAAATATTACTTTCCTATCTATGTGAAAAAAACAGGTATGAAAAGGTGACTTCGTAATATAATGAATATATAAAGTCAAAAATGATGAAAAAATTCAGATTCTATGACGTGGCAATAAGTTATCAAAAGATAAAAAGAAAAAAACTGTTAACAAAATACTTTATAGAGTTATATAGCATTTTAAATCAAAAAAGAAGACTATCTTTCAAAGAAGTCATCAAATTTAGAACTACTTTAGGGTCAAAGATCAATAAAAAAATGATCCTTAGCATCAAATAAGAAATGTTAACGTACAATTTCAATGAAAATTAATGATATTCACTTTTTGTTTCTTTTCTTAATTGTAAATGATTTAGTAAATTCAAAATTTTTTAAATGAATTTTAAAATCTTTGGCCCTCTATCGCGTAGTAACAATGCTATTCAATTTCATAGAACTTTCATAATTTTTTAACCTTCACTTATCACTAGTGTTTAATACATTTTTCTTCTTGAATTTTATGATATCTTAAAAAAAGAAAGGCAATTCGAATTTATTTTTACCTACCAATACATAAAGCATTTGATAAGGAGATATCTAAATCAAGAATATAAATTGAAAATTCATTTTTTCTTAAAATTCTTCCTAAAATTAAGAAATTTCTTAGCAGATCTTATATCATAAAGAATAACATTAAGTAGTTTTTTACCTGTTAAAATTTTTGTAGTATAATCTCCTTATTCTGATTTAAATTTATTAACTTCAACTTTGATTTTTTCAAGAATTCCTTCCTCATAGTTATTGTATGTAAATGATTTGAAGTTGCAAAATTTGTTTAATCTCTATGTTAACTATTATCATACACAGAAATCTAAACATGTATGTTTGACCGACCGTACCCAAAATATTACCAATTGCAGGAACAGTAATAAATTTTTCTATAATTTTTTATTGTTTTGACAGCCAATAAAAATAAAATATATTAAAAAATACTCTATTTGGTAATATTAACAAAAATTAATTTTTATTAGTCATCTAGAGAATGGTCATCAAAAGTTATTAGACTTGTAATTCAAGATAAATTGTTTGAAAAACGGTACATATTTGAAGGTCCATAATTTTGTTTAAAATGAACTTCTGAGAATGATCTTATGATAAAAAATATAGCGGAAAATCTAGGCTTTAAAATAAGCATGATATCGTTAAAAATTAATCTGTATAAAACAGTTACTGACTAGATATGGTAAACAGAATTTTTAGAAAAAAATTTGGGTGATTAACAATAGATGTCCGAAAAAATTTAAAAATTACTAAAATCTCACAATATTGAGGAACATCAAAAAAAGAATTCCAATGAGGTGTGGAGTATTCATCGTCAAGAACCTTGATGAGACATATTGTCATCCACATAAAGTCGTGGAAATTATTATTCAAAAATTAGTTACCTTCTATTAAAGGTTCATGAAAATATTTAGTCCACCATGTTGGCTAGAAAAATAACTGTATATACATCTCACTAATTTTTAATTATATAACCAATTAATTGTAATAAAGTTTAATGTGTAATATTAAATAATGATGTTTATTAATTATTTTTGTTACGATAATGTTTTGGGTCGTTAGAGGATTTATTATATTATTGCCATTGGAATCACTTGTAGCTTGTGCCAAAATTTAAGATACTTTAAAAAGTTTAGCTTCAATAATAAATCTAATAATATTTTTTTTTAATTTTAGTTATGATATTTATTTTTTTATGGTAAAAATGTTACATATTATTAGAAGGCAGTTAAAAAGAAAGAATCTTTAATAAAGAATATTATGATTAATACATATGAAATGATTAAAATTTATATATTATGTTCTCCCAAAAGTGGGACTCATAGACCTCCTTTGTCGTTCCACAGCTATTTGATTTCTCTCCTTCAATCTATCACTTATTCTTTTCTTTAATTCAGTTGGAAATTTATCATAACACTTCTTACATGTTGGCTTCATATCAAATTCGTAAAATTTACTCTTATGATCCATTTTTTTATCACACAAATGACAACCGAAACATTTTAAACACCATGTTTTTTCGAGAGCTGTAAATGTTTCACCACCACATGATTTTCCACAACGGAAACATGTGGATCCATAAAGTTTTGTAAAATGTTCTTCACAGTAAGCTAATCCTTTTCTTTCATAATGTTTATGACCTAAGAATGGTTTTTCACAGACAGAACAAACGAAATGTTCAACATGCCAATTTTTACCGAGAGCTGTAATGACTCGTTCCTCAACTGGTCTATGGCATGCTCCGCAAATTGGTATTCCCATTGTATCATGGCAACGTAGACAATATAAATTACCACCAACTTCCCTAGCTGTATGATCAAGTTCCACGGAACAACTTGTACATTTAAAATGATATGGATGATATGAATCTCCTCTATATTTTATATGTTCTTCCTCTATAATAGCATGACATTGATGGCACACATATCTTCCACTACCAGCAGCCTTCTCTCTTTCATTACACTCACGACATAATGCTCTTCCAGCATTACGTAGGAAACCAATATCTGCTAACTCCTTACTACATAATTCACATGTAAAACACTTTGGATGCCATGATAAATTCATTGCTTTTATTACTCTACCAACAATAAATTCATTGCACTTTCCACAACATGGTGCATACAAAACATGGAAATCATGTTCACAATACTTTCTCCCATCAAATTCATAATATATTCCATCCGGAAATGGTAATAAACATTGTGCACATCTACAAAAATAGAATTATAATTAAGTATAAAAAAAATTACTTACACAAAGCATTCACTATGCCATACTTGCCCACCAGAATTGACAATCTGTTCATTTAATTCAAATCCATCTTGACATCTAACACAAAATAAGTTGTCAAATCTTGCTCCCAGTTCATCCATATTATTTTGTTCATGTCCAATATTCGCTACCATTTCAATAGACCTTAAAAATATAAATAAATATATTTGTTAAAATAATAGAAAAAAAAAAGTAGAAACGAAAATGTAAGAAGTTATTTGATAAATAAATCAAATAACAGAAATCAATAATAAATCTTTTAATATTATATATAATGATTAAATAAAAATAAAAGAATGAGTAAACTAATAAATAATACAAACTTTTTTAACACCTTTTTCATATATAAAATATCACAAAGAACAACTCTAAAAAACTTCTATTATTACAAGATAGTTAAAGTGAAAGTGATTGAAAATGTCAATTAATAACTTTTTACAATAAAACTTCTGCTTATAATTCTTATCCACTATAATAATATATTTAAAAACCAGAAGTATTTAACATAATAAAAGTTGTGCCTTATCATTTACCGATTTTTCAAAGGCATCTAATGTATCTCTCCTATCCCACTACATATATCTCTCATTTTTCGTTAACTCAATGAACACTGATATCATTGTATATTAAAGAGAAACAAAATAAAAATTTATCTAATCATTTTTCTTTTATCTTATTACTATAAAATCTTAAAGGTTACTAAACCACTGAAAGTGAAAGTTACCCTGGAAATATATTACATATAATATTCATTCATCAATATTTAAATCATACTCCCACTAACAAGCACATATAAATATTATATAACTATTTATTTCTTCAAATAATATTATTAAATAAATGCTTGCAAATGTTTTAGCATAGATCCAATCATATTAATGCAACTTTAGCAAAATAATTACCAACAAATACACTTATCATATGTTAGAATAAAAAATAAATTATTTAAATTGACAAGTATTCAAGTCCAAGAAAAAATATCTAGAATAAAAATGATGTACTCTGAGAATTTCTCCAATATAAACACATCAATAATTGGAACATTATATGACAAACAACAATATTAATAAGGACACACAGTTCCGATTAAATTACAATCTATTCTTAGCACAACATACTTAAATAATTATTACTATTAAAATAAACAATACATCAATCTCCTTCTCTACATCATTGTAGCATCTTTAGCACTGTACTTGTTTACAACAAAATTAGTGATAACAAAAAACTCTTCACAACCCATTAATCATAAAAAAGTGTAAAAATATATATATTTATTGCAAATTTAAATGCATTAGAATCTAGATTTAAAAAAAAGTAGAAAAAAAAATTTAAGTATATGCTTAAAGTATATTTGATACCATTGAGAATAAACAATATAACACACTGTGTTCGCAAAGGGTAAACTTTTCCCAATCCCTTTCATAGTAGGATGATGATAAGTAAATGTTAGAGGACAAAGAACCACAAACTTTAGTCGGTAGTTTGTTTTGTGACAGTTTGATCTTGATATTAATGTTTGATTGTAATGATGCCAGGGTTGTTAGAATGTGAGATTTATTATTAATTGAGACGTTCCTTCAATTTCGAGATCTTTATTATTGTTTGTTGGTGGAGTCATTGAGTGATGCGTATTGATAAGGAGAAAAAAATGGAAATTAGTAATGCATGAATCATATTTATATCAAGGAAAGTACATTTTTCATTTTGAAGATGTTATGTTATGAAAAAACAAATATTTCTTAAGAATATAATGTCTATCAAGGACAATTATTAGTCACTCTTACATATAATATGTAACTATAAACTTCTCATTCTTAAAATTTCGATACCCCTTAACATTTTTAAACTAAAAAAGTTTACTGTTTTTTATAAATTACTCACATTTCAATAAACGCCTCACCAACATCAATCGTTGTTTGTTATAGTAAAATTAATAACAAGCTATATACATTGAAATCTCATGTGTTTTAAAATAATTGATTTATCATTGCCACTGAAACATTTTTGACATTTTTTAATAAAAAAACTACCATCTATTTTATATTTTATTTCCAATGGTTTGACCTTTTATCTTTTTTGGTATATCATAATTTTTGATAACAAATCTCTTATCACTTAATTTTAATTCTCCTCTATAGTTAGAGTTTTTACTCCTCTACATATCAAATAAATATATTATTTCGATAATACTAAAGATATTGCTTATTAATATAGAAAATTAACTGGACACTGTAAATTATATATCATTTTTATGTGTAATATATTTATTGTTTAACAAGGAAAGTAAATAATTGATTATGAATACTAATAGAAGGGATTCCGATGCTGAACCATTGATAAGACATGGAATGAGGAATTTTGGATTTAGTGGGAGGACTTTCTCAACGAGTAGGTATGTTTTTTAGATTAAAAAAATGTAATAATCTTCGTTCTTATCTTTATAACTTACAGTCTCGACCCATACGAAGATCCAGCAACAGGATTAGAAAGAATCTCCAATTCATATACAGACTTAAATTCACTAAATAGACGCATCCGCCAACAACATCGATCAGTTCGAAATAACGATCCCAATCAATCAACAGATGAGGAGGAGGAAGAAGCCATCTCCGGAAGGTACGAATCCATAAACTATGAAATGATAGACAATAAAATCTACAGAAACGAGGAAACCCAACCAAACTACCAAACAAAACTTTTCTGGCAACAAGCTAACAGATGGTTCGCCTGTTTCCTGATCGGTATAACAACTGCTGGAGTTGCTATTATAGTGGATTTGTTGATTCATTACTCTGGGCAAGTTAAATTTAGACTTCTAATCAGTCATCTCCTTAATTTGTGCGATCAAAAAAATCTCCAAGGTGGTGGTTGTATGTGGATGGTACTTATGGCATGGGCACTTTACAATTGTGGATTAGTCTTTATTGCTGCATCTCTCGTTGTTTATTTATCACCTATTGCTGCTGGTAGTGGTATACCACAGATAAAATGTTTCTTGAATGGTGTTGAGATTCCTGGAGTTGTTAAGTTGAAAACTATATTTGTTAAAGTTATTGGTGTTGCTTGTTCCGTTGGTGGTGGATTAGCCGCTGGTAAGGAAGGTCCTATGATTCATTCTGGTGGTGTTGTTGCTGCTGGTATAAGTCAGGGACGGTGTATAACGTTTCCTTTTGATTTCAAGATATTTGAATACTTTAGAAATGATAGAGAGAAGAGGGACTTTGTTAGTGCTGGAGCTGCAGCTGGTGTTGCAGCGGCTTTTGGTGCACCTATTGGGGGTGTTTTGTTTTCTCTTGAGGAGGGTGCCTCGTTCTGGAATCAAGCTTTGACTTGGAGAATGGTTTTCACAGCTATGATTAGTTCTTTTACAGTTAATATGGTTTTATCAGTATTTTATGGACAATCTGGAGCATTGTCATGGCAGGGTTTAGCTAATTTTGGGGTATTCAAGGATACTTCATACAATGTATGGGAGATACCATTTTTCTTAATTATTGCCGTTATCGGTGGTCTCCTTGGATCTTTATTTGTTCATTTAAACGTAATGTTAACTAGATTCCGTAATAGATATCTTAACACAAACTTTCAAAAAATAACTGAATGTCTTATCGTTGCTGGAGCATCAGCTTTCTGTGGATTTGTAACATTATTTTTAGTTGACGATTGCCAACCAGTTGGTGTTAACCCAAACCTAACAGAAATGACAAAATTATGGTGCAGCAAAGGGAAATACTCCGCTGTCGCTAATTTATTCTTCCAGAATCCGGAAGAAAATGTTAAATCATTATTCCATGCTCCGGTAAATAGTTTTAAACCAACAACATTATTAATATTTTCTATTGAATACTATATTTTAACGTTGTGGACTTATGGTCTTAGTGTTCCAAGTGGTATATTTATTCCATGTCTTTTAACAGGTGCAGCATGGGGAAGATTATTTGGTATTGGTGTTGAGATGTTGTTTCCTAACTTAACTGGTATAGATCCAGGGAAATATGCTCTTGCTGGTGCTGCTGCGACGTTAGGGGGTGTTGTTAGGATGACAATATCCTTAACAGCTATTATTGTTGAGGCAACTAAAGATATAACTTTTGGTTTACCTATTATGTTAGTATTGATGATAACGAAATGGGTTGGAGACTTCTTTAATGAAGGTATTTATGATGCTCATATAGAATTGAATGGTATCCCTATCCTTGGATGGGAACCACCGAAATTATCAAGAAATAAGATAGCTCAAGAGATTATGAGAGCTGATGTTGTTGCTCTACAAAAGAAGGAGAAAGTCAAGAGGCTTCTTGAGATACTGAAAACGACATCTCACCATGGTTTTCCTGTTTTGGATCGTATTGACCCAGGTCTGAATAGATATGATTTACCGTGTTATGGTTATGTTGAAGGTTTAATTTTAAGAACACACATAATAATAATTTTAGCAAAGAAATGTTTTTATAAGAATTACGATTGTACCGCGTTGGCGGATGGTGGTGAAAAAATAAGCATAGGAGACTTATCTGATGAATACAGTCATAATCGCATTGATATTAGTAGATTGAAATTTACCCGTCGTGAGGAGGAATGTTATGTAAACTTTAGCGATATTATGCATTCCTCTCCACACCGTGTACCAATAGATGCCTCTTTAGAGACAATTTTCAGGCTATTCCGCGGACTTGGCCTAAGATATTTATTAGTTGTTGATAAGACAAATAAACTACGTGGTATTATAACAAGGAAAGATGTAGCAAGGTTTAGAGACAAAAGAATTAATAATAAATATTCTTTACATGAAAGAAGAATACTAACATAATAAAATGAATTTTTTATTTTTTCCATTAATTATTTATTTGTTTGTAAATTTCTGTTCTTCTTAAAAAAAAAATAATAAAATTATGACGAAAAGTGGTAAGTGCAATTTTTATAACGATTTAAATACATACATGTTTATAATTAGTAGAAATATTTAAAATTAAAAAAAACACAAGGATTAGAATAAGATTGATCTCCAGAAATAGACTATATTGAGGAATGAAAGTCATATATCAATGTTCATTATCAAAATAATATCCTTTTCGCCATGTCTCCTGGCACAATGGACATTTTGGAGATCTTTTAATCCATGAAGCAATGCAACACTCATGGAATACATGAATACATCCGAGTGAAGATTCAATTTTGCAATTTATCTGTTGCTTATCCTTACATCCAGAGGCCTTTAACTTTTCTTCCTTAACTACACAACTAATACAAAGTTCTAAAAATAGAAGGAACAAAATAAATAAAGATATTGATAAGAAATATTAATACTATACATGTTTTTATGATAATGTATAGTACGATAAAAAAAATGTAACATACCAGTAAAATCTTGCCTACAAATTGAACAAGTGCCATTCTCGACATTGTATGACCACGTAGCAACAGGAGTAAACTTTTTAATGGCAAAAGGAAACTCATGGTTAGACATTTTGGTGAAACCTTCTAATGCTTGAGCAAACTCCTCAGCACTTTGACTGTACTCTTCCATTTGCTTTTCATAAAGTTTTTCCAATAATAAATTTTGCAAAATTTCTTTCTATAACACAATAATAAAACTATATAGATACCAGAAAAAAAATTTAAAGATATTTGAACATATAAAATATATTTATTTATATAGATAAGATAAAAATAATTAAATTTTTTAAAATGTACATTGCTTTTTGTTATAAAAAAAAAGAATTATACATATTATCTAAGTATTTCCTTAACACAAATATCTTCATACTTAAAAGTGAAGTAAAAATATACATATAAAGAGGTCCTATACATATAGAAATTATAAAAGAAAATATGTGCATACAAATTTTTAAATAACCATTAATTGTGTAAAAAAAGCTTATTTTTTGGTGTTATGTCGTATACATAAAGAAGATTAAGAAAGAAAAAAAAATTATGACGATGGAAAAAACTTACTTTAGCTATTAAATGTATATCATTCCTCTTGCAGACACTTCGAAGGCGCTTGAAAGATAGATTTCTAATTTCCTTCTCAACACTTATTAAATCCTCCGGATATATAATTTTGGATTCAGTATCATTTTCCTTATTTTCATTCCCACTAGACATCGTTTACTTTTTTTTCAATAAAAAATTATAGAATGAATAGTGCGAGTTTGAATGAATGTAGAAAGTAGGAGTTAAAATGAAGAGTTGATAGTAATAAATTTGGAAGAAAAAAAGTGACGCTGGAATAGGAAAGTTTATAATGGGTTGTTATAACTTCTAACAAATTTAACCATGTTATATAAGCATTTATCTACTTCGTGTCATCATCAAATATTTCATGATTGTTTTATGTAAATATGGTACATTGTCAAAAGTCGAAAGATCACTCTTTCTCTTTGATTTTTTTCTTATCCCAATCTATCATTGGTATATAACTACCATTGTAAGTTATTTTTTATATTAAACTAATTGTTTGTTCATTTAAAGCATGTTCTCACAATGTACTACTATTTTCCAAAATAATCCATCTCATTTTTTGATAATTGTCTATCAAAAATACACCATATAATAAGGTTATTATTTAAATGTTAAGCAATGTAAATATTATCGAACATCAAATTAACCCATAATAGCATTTTTATCAATTCAAATTATGAATAATCTCTTTTAATAACATGTCAATAACATTAATTTATAATTAATCATTTAATATGTAAGTTTTTATGACTCCACATTCTATTATATTATTTAAATATTTATATTTTATCAATTTCAGTTCCTTTTATTGCGTTTATTTGTACATACGCATCAATCAGTGTTCTGATAAAACAATTTTGGTCTTGGTCCTCTATATAACATATCTACCTGATAAGTGGTACACGTGTCATAAAGTTGATGGAAACTTTTTCTACCACCATTAATATATAACATATATATACATATAAGTATAAGGAAAAAACACATATATAGATGCTTTTATCATAAGAATATTATTTTCAAGGTAATTCTTTTTCTCTATCACTTCTCTTTATATATACATATTTAGATTCATTATTATTAATATACATATCAATGGCTAAAAAAGAGGTAAAAAAGAGTGTAGTTAGTAAGAATAAGGGTAAAGGACGAAGTTTATATATTTCTATCAGTTTCTTTATTTTAATACTCGCTATCGGAGCTTTTTACTATTTCAAGAACAAGAGTGGCAATATTGAAATCTCCAAGAAGATAAGTAGTGGAAGGCAATATACACAAGATCAACCCTTTATACCTGACATCGATAAAGTCAAGAATGGTAATCTAAAAACTCTACTTCAAAGATTAAATTTCAATATCGGAGGATCAGGAGATTATGGTGGATCAGTTGAGTTGACGGAGAGCGAACAGAAGCTTGACAGAGATACTTTTGTTCAAAACTACTTCAGTCTCGTGGCTTCAGATAAACTCTCAATAAACAGAAGATTAGAAGACTATAGAAATCCAAAGTGTAAAGATAGGGCAAAGAACAACTATGAAGGTAGTGACACAATAAAGCCGGTATCAATAATAATAACATTCCATAATGAGGCATTTAGCACCCTCTTAAGGACCTTACATTCAATAATTAACAGAAGTAACCTGTCACTTATAGAGGAGGTTATTTTGGTTGATGATTTAAGTGAAAAAGACTGGCTAATGGAGCCATTAGTTGAGTATGTGTCACTATTACCGATTGAAGTACAAATAGTTCGTATGCCTGAGAGGAGTGGTCTTATAAAAACAAGGTTAGAAGCTGTTAAACATGCAAAAGGAGAAATATTGTTGTTCCTTGATTCACATATAGAAGTTACAGAAGGATGGTTGGAACCATTAATCTCAAGAATAGACGATAAGAACTTTAGAATAGTTTCACCTGTTATTGATGTTATTGAAGAACATGAATTCAACTACCTTCCTCAGACAGCTCATCTAGCTGGATCGTATGATTGGTTTATGTCATACAAGTGGCAGAAGATGCCAAAACATCTTAACGGCCCTCATCTCAGTGATCCATCTAAGCCAATTAAGACCCCAACTATTGCTGGCGGTTTATTTGCTGTTAACAAGAATCTCTTTATTAAGTATGGATCTTACGATAGTGCAATGAGAGTATGGGGTGGAGAGAATCTTGAGATATCTTTCCGTACATGGATGTGTGGTGGAACACTAGAAATCGATCCTTGTAGTAGGATATCACATGTCTTCAGAGATCACTCTCCATATACCTTCCCTGGTGGGGTTGATGAAGTTATCTATACTAATTTAGGTAGAGTATCAAAGATATGGATGGATGAGTATAAGCAATTCTTCTTCAAGTATGTTGCTTTTGCTAGAAACTTGAATCTTGGGGATATTGAGGAAAGGAAGAAGTTGAGGGAAGAATTGAATTGTAAAGATTTTACTTGGTATTTGAAAAATATCTTCCCTGAGTCATTGACTCCGTATGATTCAGAAACGTTTGGCAATGTTCAACTTGAAGGATCTAATGATTGTTTGGTTGTACTAGAGAAGAGTCCAGAAGGTTCTAAAGTTAGTTTACATCCATGTAACAACGAAGTCCGAGAACAACTATGGGTTTACACTACACGTGGTCAATTAAGACAACATAACCATTGTTTGGTAACAATTAAGGATGGGGATAATAAGTTCATTAAAACTACAATCAGGGAATGTGAGAATGTTATTGATGATCCTGAAGAAGGTTTAGAGTATGATAAGGATACACTAACAATCAGACATAAGATTTTGAATAAATGTCTATCTTCACATGGAGAAAAAATTGTTTTTGGTGATTGTGGTGAGGAGGGATTACTTCAGAAATGGACAATGACTGAATTTAATCGCACGATTTAAGATACGGAAAGTGAAATCGGCATCCGTTTTATTTTATTATTTGCGCCCGCATTTTTGTGCGGGAGTACTATTGTGTGTTTTTACGATTCGTCACTTGGTAAGGTGTATATAGATGTTTTCATTTTTACTGGTTTTTGTACCAGTTGTGTTATTCAAGATATATTAGCGTTTATTTGATCTTTAACTATCGAAGAAGTGTGGGTTTCTGTACACACTGATAATCAACACTGTGAATTGTTCTAGTGAATCTAATTTAATTTATGGGCAAGCCTCCAACACAGAATGTTTGAGATCATCGTGTCGGAGAATGAGCAAGAAGTTGTATCTCTATCGGACAACCTTGGGAACCTGCTAACTTTCTACTCTCCTTGAAATATGTGTGTATTTTTTACTATGAGACAGTCCAAAGGTTGCCACAATGTCAAATTTCTATAATAAAATATATCTTGTGCCTTTTTTTATCTTGTATTTATTTGTAGACTATTCTTGTATATATATTAACAAAAAATTAACTTTAATCCTCTTATCATAAATTATTTTAATAATCATTGTAAACTTTTATTGTAATTAAAATAAAAGATAAATTATCATTTGTGATTATAGTAAATTATTTTATTTAAAACTTTATTTAATGATAAGGCGATTAAAATTAAAAAGTAATTTACTCAAAAAATATTATTATTATCACTAATTAGAAATGATTAAAAAGAAGTTTTAGTAGGATAGAAGCTAAGATGAATGATGATGTGATGGTTGTTGAGGAACCTTTCGTTGTTGTAGTCATTGATTGAGTTGTTGTCATAACTCCTTGTGTTGTATTGTTGCTCCAAGTTGTTGTTGTTGTAGTTACACTTCCTGGTGCCATTGTAGTGGTTGTTGTGGTAGATCCTCCAACTGAAATAAGTTGTGAAATACCGAATCCAGTGGTGTAACCATATGCTGTATTTGTGTTTTTGTTAACTTTACTGATAACGAAAGCAACATATTGAGCTGTGCATGAGAAAGTGTGGACTCCAATTCTATTGGCATTAAGTTTGTATACAGAGTAAGTATTTCCAAAGGAGTATATTGTTTGTGAGTTAATCATTGATTTAATAAGATTAACTCCATTCAATGTCATGTTATCACTAACTCTCAAATTTTCAACATAAACTTCAAGGAAATCTCCATCAGTAAAGGTGATAAAATGAGTTGATCCTTTGTAAAATTGTGTTGTTTCTGGGATATAGTGAATGTAGACACCATCAAGTGTACTATTTCTGTTGGCGTGTGGAGATCCGACACGTGTCAAGGAGATTCTAGCATTTTTTGCTTCTGTTGCATATTCACTAACCAATGTATGGATAACCTGGAAATTTGATACTTGACCTGATTGGAGGTTGTTTGTTACACCAATAATTGAGTTTAAGTTTGTGTAACTGAGAACAGGGAATTTGCTGCCACATGTTGTGTCTGCAGGTGATACACCAACATTAATAGTGTGATCTCCGGAGATGACTCTTTTATCGGCCACGAGTAAGTTTGATGAACAGTCCCATGTTCTTATTTGTTGTGGCATGAAAGCAGCATAATCACAGGAGTTTGTTGTGGTAGCATTATTCATGTTGTAGGCATTTAAATCGGCACATGTAACGGCTGCAACAACAACAATATTTGTATTGGAATTGATGTAAACTGATGGAGATCCATTGACTTGTGTTATTGGTATAATTTTTTGGTTGCTTCCCATTGCTCCGTTAATGTTAACTGTCTGATAATGGAGAATGGTACCATTTGGAGATGTTATGGTAACTTGAACAGTAGCATTATTATTAGGTAATGTTAATATGTGGACTAATTGGTTAGTCAACGCTACGGATGTTGGTAATTGGAAGAGGTATTTTTTTCCAGCGAAAAGTACTGGTGGTACAAGATAAACATCTCCTTGATTGTTGTCAAGATTAAATACACGTCCCAATACTTTAACTGGACCAGTTGAGTTGATGTATATTCTTGGATCTGTAACATCCCAGACATTTCCTGTAGCTGGATGTCCGTCACTTATGACATCTTTATAGTCAAATACAAGCTGTAAAGTTTTTTAATTTGTTGTTTTTGTCAACAAAAATAATGTAGAAACTTACTGGATTCTGTTCTTTGTGTGTAGCATTAATAGAAACAGTCATTAATTTTTTATTTAATAAAGACCACCAAGTTATAGCAATTGGTGTAACGCCTTCATTTTTAGGCAAGAAGTACAAGGACAAATGTATTTTAGCAGAATTAGAAGGATTCTTATAAAGGAATGATGTCACAAAATGTGTACCTACTGTATCATCATTACAATAACCTTTTGTAAGAAGAAGTACAAACAAAAATAGTAGTATTTCTTTAGCAAACTTCATTTCTAATAAAACTACTTTAGTGATAATAACAGGATTTTTGATTTTTCTTATATTTTATATTATAGTTGGATATCTTATCATTTTCTTTTTTATAGCCGTGTACGTTCATGAAGAATAAGTAGTAGCGATAAATATGAAACTAATTAACTAATTGCAGGAATGATAAGACATTTTAGTGATAGAGAGTTTTGATAATATGTGTTGTATAATTTGCTTTTTAACTTATGGGTTTTTGTTGGTAATTATTATCTGTATCCTTGTATATTCATGAGAATTAATTTTTTATTCATGTTTGTATTAAGTTTTCATTCGAAAATAACAGATGATTTCAGGGGTAATTTCATGGGACGTAGTTGAAGTATGAACTAATTTTGGTTAAGAACATGATTTTTTAATGGTTGATAATTTTATAAAACAACTTTTTCTATCTATTGAAAGATTTCTCCTAAGATTGAATTTTTATATAATTACACTAGAAAACACTAACCTTTAAACCTACATGAAAACAGAAATCACATCTATACTTGCATAACATTCTAAAACAATTTATTTCATAGACAAAATCGCCAAAAGTGAAAGAAGAATTTATCATTGACCATCGACGTTGCATATTTACAGTTTTTCTTTCTCTCTAAAATAATTTTCTATAAACTGATGAAAATGTAATCATTTTTGCATATAGTTTATGTGTTATTATTTTGCTCAATCACATTTAAATTGAACATATTACCTGTCTATTTGTTGCCCTGTAATGGATTTGAATATATTATCACTACCACCTGAAATTCTGGCAAAAATTTTTTCTGATATCCCGTGGAAATAACTCATTAATATTAAGCTATCTTCCGGAAAATTCAATTATGTTACTGAGAATTATCTTAGGTATATGCAATAGCCGAAAATCGATGAAATAGGTTTTTTCAATGACTACACTCATAATGATGGCATTGGTAGAATAAGGGTAACCTACAAAATTCTTATAACCGGCGCGAACGGCTTTGAGGATATATCTGACTTGAAAGAATTCTTTTTGGTTAGTTTTAACTTTATACTAATATTCAAGTATGTTTTCTTTTTGTAGCTTCCTTCGAAAATAGATAAACTCCACAGTTTTTTCCAGAAGGTTGATCTAACTTCACTAAGCGACGTGGATACCTCACTTGATAATCACTCGGAGGTAAAACGAATTTTTAGTGATTACTATCATAACCCATGTAGAATAGGTTTTCTTTGTGTAACCGTAAGAAATTGTGGAAAAGATGTTGATAACACATTATCATTCTTGCGAAAAATACAGAAACGTAGAAAGACTGATGTTAGACTTACATTTTCCACATATAAATATACCAAGAGATTTTATTATTCCAGTAAGAAACTCATTGAAGATGTTAGATATCTGTGAAGATAATGATACAGCTTTTATTAATCCAAGAATGATCAAGTATATTGTAGAAAACAATCCAAATCTTTGTCATTATCGTTTCGAGTTAGATAATTTTGAAACTTATAAGATGGTTATTGAAACGGTTGTTAAGGAAGAATTGTCAAGAAGTTATAATGGCTGTTTCCATAGGGGTATTTCTCTCTTTCTTGGTATTTCTAGTGGTGAAGTACTTTCTGAATAACAAGGATATTTTTACTCAGAATAATTTCCTTATGGTGAAGCTATCATTCAGGATCAGGATAACCTTTATGAAGGTAAATTGGAATGTTTTGTTTGTGGTAGATTTGATTCAATTGGAATTACTGATAAATACTTTGCTTGAATTTTATTGGATTATATGTAAGGCTTCTATTTTTAATTTGAGACTTTAATTTGTTAAGATAATTATTATATTATTCACTATGTCATATTTTTAATACAAATCTTGTTAAATCAAGTTTATGATAATGTTTTAATGCTTATATTTCTTCTATCTAATTAATTAAACTTAGCTTCTTTCTACGTACAATGTGCATCTGGTCCATAAACTGTGGCAGTGATAAAATAACCCAACTAAAGTCAAATGGTTGGTGTGGTAGGGAGTTTTAATATTAAATATTAAAGTGAATATTCCAAATCATGTTCCACAGGATCTATTCTGTAGTATGCTTTTCTACTTATTGTAGCAAAGCCATTCACATCAAGGCGGTGAAGATTAGATACGGATTCGTTTCTGATCGTGGAGATGCGATTCAGTCTCCTTCATGAAGTTGAATACTTGATGCCTGATTTGGAGGGCTTTTTGCTCTCTTATGGAGGAGAGGTGGTATGAGCCGTATAAAATTTAGATTCCCTGGTAATTGAAAATGATTTAATGATTACATAGTGTAACAATTTTAACATTTTAAAATAAAACTTCACTAGGATTTATTTTTTTAATAAGTACATGTAAATATAACTTTAGAAAAATTATTTTCCCAGACTATCTACTTTAAAATTTAAATCTTAATTTATGATAAATTGTAATTATCACACAGAAATGAAGAAAAATGTGTATAAAGTATTTTTTCCAACTGAATCATAGGAATAAGGCATAAAAATTTACACGAAATTTATTTTTAACAGATTTTGCTTCCTTTAAAATGTTACAAATATGAAACTTAAATTATTTTATAAAATTTTATTTGATATATTTGTAGTGTTGAAGGATCAATTTTAATTCTAGATATTCACAAACATTCAAAATGTTTATTTGAGTTTTTGGATTGATCTTTAATTTTTTGTAATTTATTTACTCAATACTGATAAAAAAAAGGAAAAACATCTTATAAAATTAGATAAAAACACAAATAATACCTATATTTACATAACATTTGCAAATAATATATTTCACAGACAAATGTACCAAAATACTAAAGGTGAAAGAAGAAGGTATCATTAACCATTGGTGTTGCATGTCAATAATACATGTTCCTCTTGTAAATAATTTTCTCCAAACTCATTAAAATTTATTTATTTTTGTATATCGTTTATGTGATGGTATTTTCTCCAATCACCATTAAATTGAATGTGTTGCTTGCCTAGTGTTGCTCTATAATGGATTTAAATTTATTATCACTTCCACTTGAAATTTTAGCTAAAATTTTCTCAAATATCCCGTGGAATCAACTCATTAATGTTAAGCTAACTGCTAGGAAATTCAATTTTGTTACTAAGAAGTATCTTAAGGATATGCAAAAGCCGAAACCCTGTTTCATAGAATTTGAAAATGACTACACTCATAATGATGGCATTGGTAGAATTAAAATAATCTGTCATATTTTTATGATCAACGCGGACGGCATTGAGAAGAATGTATCTCTCCAGAAAGAATTCTTTTTGGTTAGTTTTTATTTTATGCTCAAATATTCACGGATTCTTTTTGTAGCTTTCTTCAGAATTAGACCATCTTCACATTTTTCTCAAGAAATTTGATCTAACTTCTCTACTTTCTGTGGACATCTTACTTGATGATCACACAGAGGTAATGCGGATTTTTAGTGATTATCTTCATAACGCTAATAGAATATGTTCTATCTTTGTAACTGCAAAGAATTGTAAGGATGATCTTGATAATACTTTGTTATTCTTGCAAAAAATAAAAAACACAAGATTTCTTTCATTAGACTTATATTTTCCACATCTAAATGTACCAAAGGATTTTGTTATTCCAGTAAAAAATTCATTGAGGTCAATACGGATCCATGAAAGAGAGAATACAGCTTTTGTCAACTCGAGAATGATCGAGTACATTGTTGAGAACAACCCAATTCTTGATGGATATCGTTTATCTTTTAACAACTTTGAAACCTATAAAATGGTTATTGAGACTATTGTTAAGGGTGAACTGTCAAGAAGAAATAGTGGCTGTTTGCACAAGTATATTACTCTCTATCTTAGTTTTTCCAGTCACGAAGTATTTCCTGAGTTACTTAGATATTTTTACTCTGAAGAATTTCCTTATATTGGTACTGACATGGAAGACGAAAACTCTTTTAACGGTGATTTGGGATGTCCTGTTTGTGGTAAATTTGATTCAATAAAAATTGAAAAAAAAACATTCTGAATGATGTTTATTGGATTATATGTGGGTTTTCTGTTTTTCATTAGACATCCTAATTTGTCAAGATAGTTATTATATTAATCGCTAGCTATGTCATGTTTTTAAAACAAACCTTGTAAAAATAAAGTTTATGATATCGTTTTAATACTTATACTTCTTCTTTCTAATTTATTATACTTAACTTTTTTTATGCACAACGTGCACTTGCTACTTTATCTGTGATAAAGATAAAATATCCCAACTAAGGTTAAATGTTCGGTATAGTTTTAATGTTGAAGTGAATATTTGAAATCATTCTTCACAGGATCTATTCTGTAGTATGTTTTATACTTGTTGTGGCAAAGCCAATCACATCAAGGCGGTGAAGATTACATACGGATTCGCTTCTGATCGTGGAGATGCGATTCAGTCTCCCTCGTAAAGTTGAATGCTTGATGCCTGATTTGGAGAGATTTTTGCTCTCCTATGGAGGGAAGGCGTTATGATCTTATTTAATTTATATTCCCTGTTTATTGATAATGATTTAAGGATTACATGGCGTAATAATTTTATTATTTTTAAGATAAAACTTCACTGGAATTTAATTTTCATGATTTTTTACTTGCAAATATAACTTTAGAAAAATTATTTTCTGAAACTATTCACTTTAACATTAAATCTTAATTTGTGATAAATAGTAATTTTTACACAGAAATGGAGAAAAATGTGGATATAATATTTTTTCCAACTAAATTCTAGGAATAAGACATAAAATTTCACACGAAATTTGTTTTAACAAAGTTAATTTTCTTAGAAATGTTAGAAATATCAAACTTAAATTATTTTATGAAATTTCATTTGAAATATTTGTAATATTGGAAGACAACTCTAAATGTTCACAAGTATTCAAAAGTTGTATTTGAGTTTTTGGATTGATCTCCAACTCCCTTTTTATTTATTTACATAATACCAATAACAAAGGAAATAAAACGTCTTATGAAATTTGATGAAAGCACAAATCGCATCTATATTTACATAAAATTAAAAATTAAAATTTTCTACAAACAGAAGCCCAAAATACCAAAAGTAAAGGAAGAATGTATCATTAACCATCAACGTTCCATGTTTACAATACTTCTTTCTCTCGAAAATAATTTCCTCCAATTTATGAAAATTTAATCCATTTTGTTTATCGTTTATGTATTAGTATTTGACCAAGTACATTTAAATTGAGTATATTATTTATCTAATGGTATTCTAGAATGGATTTATCGTCACTTCCACCTGAAATTTTGGCTAACATTCTTTCATATATTCAGTGGAATGAACTTATTAATGTTAAGTTATGTGCCAGAAAATTTAGTTTTGTTATTAAGAAGTATCTTAAACGTATGCAACACCAAAAATAAATGAAATAACTTTCTGTAATGATTATACTTATGTGGATTACATTGATAGAATTGTAGTACTTTACAGGACTCTTAAGAGTAATATGAACAGCTCTGAAAATGTTGATGAAATTAGATTCTTAAGAGCATTCTATTTGGTTGGTTTTTGTGTTATACTAATATACTCAAATTTAAAAATGTTCTTTTTATAGCATTCTTCGGAATTAGATGAACTCTACAATTTTCTCCAAAAAGTTGATTTAACTTCTTTGGATCTTGTGGATATCTCACTTGATAATCACACGGAGATTATACGAATTTTTAGCGATTACTTTCATAATCACATTAGAATAAATTCTATTTATGTAACTTCAACAAATTGTGAAAAAGACTTTGGTAACACTTTATCCTTCTTGGAAAAAATACAAAATGTAGGACATCTAGAATTAAATTTACGTTTTCCACATCTAAATGTACCAAAGGATTATATTATTCCAGTAAGAAATTCATTAAAGTCAATAATTATCCAAGAAAAAGCGAATACAGTCTTTGTTAATTCAAGAATGATCGAGTACATCGTTGAAAACAATCCAAATCTTGATGAATATCATTTATTTCTAAATAATTTTGAAAACTATAAAATGATTATTGAAACGGTTGTTAGAAGAAAACTGTCAAGAAGAGACAATCTCTGTTTTCATAAGTCTATCTCTCTCAGATTTGGGATTTCCAGTTATGAAGCATTTTTTGAATTATCAAATTATGATTACTCTGGAAATCTTCCTTACAATCATAGCAGAATACCTAATTTACTATTTGATAACGGTATTGAAGTTACATTTTACAATGGTTATTTAGAATGTCCTGTTTGTGGTGAGTTTGGTTCAATTAAAATTTCTGGATGTACATTTTTTCTGAATTTAATTAAAATTGTACGTTAGGTTTTTACTTTTGATTTGAGGCTTTTGTTTATCAAGACACTTCTTATAGTGATAACGAAGTTGTCATATTCTTGAGACAAATCTTGTAAAATAAAGTATAATGTAATGTTTCTAATACTTAAACTTTTTCTCTATAATTAATTACACACAACATTTTATTACACATAAAGTACATTTGTTCTCTAACATATGATAGTGATAAAATAACCCAACTGAGATTGGATAGTTGATATGATGGATAGTTTTAATTTTTAAATGAATATTCGAAATCATGCTTCACAGGATCTTTTCTGTAGTATGCTTTTCTACGTGTTGACGCAAAGTCAATCACACCAAAGCGGTGAGGATTAGATACGGCCTCCCTTCCTGAGCGTGAAGACGCACTTCAACCTCCTTTGTGAGGTTGGATGCTTGATGACCGCCAGGAGGACATTTTGCCCTCTGATGGAGGGGAGGCGTTATGAGCCGTATTTTATTTAGGCTTCCTGATTATGTGGGAATAAATCACATAGTTACACGGGGTGTAATAATTTTAAAAGTTTAAGGATTAAACTTCACAGAGATTTTATTTTTTTTAATTAGTACCTGTAAATACAACTTTAGAAAAATTATTTTCCGAAACTATGCACTTTAAATATAAATTTTTATTTGTGATAAGTTTGAATTTTCACACAGAAATGGAGGAAAACGTGGACAAAATATCTTTTCCAACAGAATTCTAGGAATATGGCATAAAAATTCACATGAAATTTATTTCTAATAAACTTTAGTTTCTTAAAAATGTTACAAGTATCAGACTTAAATTATTTTATGAATTTTTATTTTAAATATGTGCAGTGTTGAAGGACAAATTTTGATTCTTGATATTCACAAGTATTCAACATATGTAGTTGAAGTTTTTGGGTTAATCTTCAACTTTCTTGTTATTTATTTACTTAATACTGATAATAAAAGCACTAAAACATCTTATAAAGTTTGTGTTATCATGCATTGTATCATGGATATTGGTCTGGGATTCTTTCATCTTATAGGAATATTTGTAAGCTATTTATATTGTTGCTAATATTATGTAATTTTTAGCAAGTTGAAGCTGTTGGGACAACAACTTTCATGACTTTACCAGGTGTAATGCAATATATTAATGTATATGTAGTCCATACTTGGTGTTTTACCATAACAAACTTCTTATTTACATGTAGTATTTTTTGTGGAAGTATAACAATCATTTACAGATACTTGGTTGTTGTTAAAAGGATAACTCTTGAAACCAAAAGTATTCTATTTATGGCTGTTCCTATAATATTAGCAGCTGGTATCTCAGCATCTCAATATGTTGCTAGTTTTGGTGAATTACCAGAGGAAGAATATCAGAAATATAAGAAATTGTTAAATAACGAAATTTGGGCTAGAGATAAAGTATATGGTGAGGATTTTATTGCATTAACAACTCCAGTATATAAGAAAACGGGATCCTTTTACAGTTACTTTACAATAGCTAGTTTCATAATTGTTGCAGCAATAATAATATTTTTTAGTATCTTGATATCTATTCATTTAAAAGGTAATCGAAGCAACATGACTAAAAATACCTTGAAACTTGAAAAACAAATTCAAACAACACTGCTTATCCAAGCATTATTTCCCATCATCTTGGGTTATATCCCAAATATTTTACCATCTTTTATGCTCATGTTTAATGTCCCATTTCAATGTTACATTATTTTCGTTGGTGTCTGCATAACGTATATACCTCTAATTAATCCATGTATATTGTTATTTCTGACTCCACAATACAGGAAAAGAATGTTTAATTGCTTTAGGAAGAGAGAACAACTTGTAGGAGCAAAAACAACAACTTTTCTAAGATAATTTTAAAGTTATTAGATATAACAAATATTAATTTATTTACATTATTGGAAGAAGAATATTTTGGAAATTAAGAGTAAAGAAATAGTAATTAAATTTAGATTCATTTTTGACGCTGATTTGGTTGTTGTATAAATTTTATTTCCTTCAGTTGTTGTGGTTCCTGATAAAGCTGGAGTAGTTGTTGTAGTAGTTGTAGGAGTAAAAGATCCTGTAACAGCAGTAGTAGTTGTTTCACTGGAAGCCCAATATGTTTGAAGTTTTGATTTATTAAAACCAGTAAGATATCCATATGCTGTGTTTGTGTTAATATTGGTTTTGCTGATAACATATCCAACATAATTAAGAGAACAGTTAAAAACATTTAAACCAGCTATTGGTACGGTAATCTTGACAACTGTATATGTCTTATTGAAGAAACCTAAGTTTCTTGATGTTTGGTCATTAATAAGAACATTTTGTCCATTCAATGTCAATGAAGCACCAACTGTATAATTTTCAACATAAACTTCATAGTAATCGCCAGCATATAATGTAATAAATTGAGTTTCACCACTATAGAATTGTGTACTTTCTGGAATGTAGTGAATATACATGCCATTGAGTGTTGCGTTACTATTTGCACTTGGAGAACCAATTCTTGTCCATACAGCAACAGCATGTGAAGATTGTGTAGCAAATTCAGTAACTTGACTATGGTCAATGGTATATTCTGTTACCTGTTGAATTGGTATAACTGCAGAAACTCCATTAGTAATATTGAGATTGTTAAATGTAAGAATTGGAAGTTTATTGTATCCCATGACATCTGATGGTGAGACATCCAATGCTACTGTATTTTCAGCAACAGTAACTCTTTTGTCTTTTGGAGTTAACATTGTCTTCATATCCCATACACCAATTGGTTGAGGTACAAATGCTGTGTAATCAATTGCTGAGTTAACTGTTGCATTTGAATTTACTAGATATCCATTTAAATCAGCTCCATTGACGGCTGCTGTAATTATAATTGGTCCTGAAGCTTTGAAATAATATGATTTTTTTGATCCAGAAAGGATGGAGGAAACGATTTTTTGTGGAGATCCTAGGTTTCCATTAATTGTAAAGTTTTGAGTTGATGTTAAATTAATTCCTTGAGTTGATGCTATCATTTCAACATTAACATTTTGATTTTCAAGTGCCATTATATGAAGTAACTGTAATTTCATTAAACCTGTCTTTGGAAGTTTTACTAAATATGTGGTTCCGGCAAAAGTTACTGGTGGGACAATGTACATATCTCCTTGATTATTCATTCTATTAAAGAGGTGTCCAATAACTTTAACTGGAGTTGTTGAATCAATGAATATTCTTGGATCAGTTACATCTAATGGCATGCCTGTTGAGAAGTGTCCTTCGCTTATGACATCATTGTAATCAAATGATAACTAGAAACGTTTATATAAATATCAAACTATTTTCAACTTACTCTTGCAACTCTGCCATATTCTGGTGTTACGGAATTGAGCATCATCTTCTTATTTACTAATGAGTAATATCTAACAACAACAGGTCCAGGATTTTGTACAGATGTTAGAAAATAAAGATATAATGAAAAGTTAGATGAATTTGTGGCATCTTTATACAAAAAAGAAGTTATAAATTTCGTTCCATCAGAATCTGGAATACCATATCCGAGAATAGTTAGTGATAAAATAAAAATTATGCTTGTGATACTACTAATTTTCATTATATAAATTAGGTTTCAATATATAAAATAAGTATAAATTAAACTTTAACATTTTTTATATTAACTCTCAGCTCTTATCATATTTCATAATGTGATTAAAAGTGATTATTTTATTATATTTCATATGATAATAGACATAATTGTAAAAGTTAATATTATTAACTAAGTTAATTTGTATAAAATATGTTTTCGAAAATCGTTTACTATCATTAATTTTAGTGATAAAACTAATAAATTTGTCATTATTATATATGGAAAATCTAGCTTCAATGTGTAATTTAACTACACATATTTTTAGGTGTACATATACTACATTTTTTACAATTATTTTTAATATTTTTTTATTTCAAGAACAATAAAAGTACATCTTAGATAACTATAAAAATTACAAAACAAAACTATCTTATTTTCACTTTTTTATTATATTTTAATTAAGATATGATAGGAGGAATTTGAAAGCTGACATAACTATCAAAATTGTTGATAATGCAATTGAGGAACTGCTTTTAGTTGTTGTCATCATAGGTATCGAGGTTGGAGATGCAGTACTTCCACTGTTTCCATTGCCTCCTAAATTTGTTGCACCGAATCCTATAATATAACCATATCCAGTATTTGTAACATTATCTGGTTTGCTGATAACATATCCAATGTATCTAGCTGTTGAAGAGAATGTGTGAACACCTACATATGGGAGTTGAAATTCAATTACCGTATAAACATTATTAAAGGAATTTATAACACGTGGATTGATAATACCTTGGAACATTGGAACACCATCTAATGTTAATGTATCATTGGCTTGGAGATTCTCAACGTAAACTTCTAACATATCACCTTGGGTTACAGCGACAAATTGTGTCTCTCCACTCCAATATTGTGTTGTATCTGGTACATAATGCATATAGATACCATTTAAGGTGGCATTTTTTGTTGCTCTTGGTGTTCCAACACGTGTCATTGAAAGTAAAACATTTGATGATGAAACAGCTAATTCAGAGATGTATGAATGGACAATTTGGTATCTTGAAACTAATTTTGGTGTAAGTTTTTGTTGTAAACCATTTGTTGGATTAACATTTGAGAAAACGGAAACCGGAATAGAGGAACCACATGTTGAGTCTGCTGGAGAAACAATAATATTAGCTGTATGATCTCCAACTGTAACTCTTTGATCTGGTGTAGTAAGACTTGAAGTACAATCCCAGGTACCTATTTGTTGTGGGAAATAAGCAGCATAATCACAGGTGTTATTTGATGATGGAGCATTAACATTGAATGCATTCAAGTTTGCACAGATGACAGCTCCAATAACAACCATTGGTTGATCAGATGATATGTAAATTGATGGACCAATGTCGATTGTGGTTATTGGAAGAATTATTTGATTTCCTCCTAAGGCTCCATTAAGTTTTACTGTTTGATTAACTAAATTGTGTCCTTGTGGTCCAGTGACGATAACTTGAGCATTAACATCTCTGTTTGGTAGTGCTAATAAATGAACAACTTGCTCTCTACCTAAGACTGGTTCTGGTAGTTTGAAAAGGAATTTTGTGGAGGCAAATGATGTTGATGGAACTAAATACATGTCTCCTTGTTTGGTGACAAGATTGACAACTCTAGCTATTACTTTTATTGGAGCTGTTGAAGTGATGTAGATTCTTGGATCAGTCATATTCTTTGGTTGACCATCACCATAATGTCCATCGGTGATAACGTCATTATAAGCGAAAATGTGCTACAAATAAATTATAACTTTTTTTTTCAGGTTATCTTAATAATAATTACCTTATTAGAATCTTTGTATTTAGCAGTAAAAGTAGTATTTACCATTTTTGAATTGATTATTGACCAATATTGATAAGTAACAGAAGTAGTTGTGTTTGTTATAGGTAGGAAATATAGAGAGAATTCAAAATTTTGTGGATCTGGAGCATTTTTATATAAAAATGATGTTACAAATTCTGTTCCATCTGTATTGGCGGTACCATAAATAGTTCCTAATGTTAAGGATAATAAAAGAACAATTTGAGCTAATACTTTCATTTCTAAAAATTAAAATATTAGTTGTATATGAAAACTCAAGAATGTTACTTATGAACATTCAATTAGAATTTCTTGAACTTTAAAATGAAGTTAACACTATCGTAATAAGTTTAACATCTTATCACATTAATAAAAATAAAGTTGTATCATACATAACTTTAAAAAATTGATAATACTACAAATATGCGGAGAAACATTCATTCATTCTGCAAGATTCAATATCATTATCAATGAATTTTTATAATTTTTATGGAAATATTACAAAATTTTTATCATTAACCTTACAAGAATCTTCTACAGCATTATTTATTTATCCATCGTAAACATGTATGCTAATATTTTATTTCTTATCAGTACTATAATAATTGGCTAATAAAACTTAAATATTTTATTTCTTTATCAGAAAAGTATAATAAATATCCGTATAAAAGATCGTAAAAATACCTTTACTAATACCAAAGACTTTTTTCATGAAACTGGAGATCGAAATACACTTTAGTATGAAAAAGATGAATAATTATTATTTAGTTATCAATATTAATAATCGTTTTGAAATAATTTAAATTTTTGCAAGCTTGGTATTTTTATGATGTTATGTTTTTATGATAGCTTAGTGGTTTGTACAATATATTTCAAGATCTATCTATGAAGCCGTACTTAAGTAATATAATAACAAAACATAAAAATAAAGCATTTTATACCGCTATAAAAAAAAGTAATAAATTTTTAGAATTTTAAAGGTTTTAATGATTAATAAAGATAAAATATTGCAAGCAATGCCCATTATTAATAAAATTTATTAAGATTTATTTCTCTTCTTAAGTTAATTTACATGAAATTACAACAATCTCATCTTCTTTTTTATCAACCAACTTTGAGAATTTTAAGACATGTCAATTTTGTAAAATAAATTGGCTTGTTGTCTTAGTTGAAATCTATGAAATCTTAGAATTAACAGTTTCAATTTCATGCTAATTAAACTGTAAATTCTACATAGGATCAGTTAATACAATTTTATTAAATCGAAAATAGAAAGAATGAATAAGTCATTATTTTAACAAGGTTTTATAAGTACCATCTCTTTTTCAAAATCCCGTACCTTAAAATAAATAATAGAAACATCCTTTGTAGTAAACACAAATTAAAGCAGTAAAATTAATATCACATTTATTTAAATTAAAATTCTTTACAATCATATTTGAACAAGTATCTATAATAAAAGAAATAAAAAAAAATTTTGTCTTTCTCATAACTCTCTTTAAACTCAACCGATTTTAGTGAGTAAATAGCAAAAAAGTGTGTTTTTTTTTTCTAACTTAGGAGGAAAAATGGGTTTCAAAAGTTTCAGATCATAATTAGCTAAATTATCTTTAAAAAACCTTTATTTTCCGTACACCTTTTATGTAATATTTTATCATAAATATCTTACCTCAAGGTTATTAAAATTTTTTGGTTTATTATTGTTTTGAAAGACACAACTCAAATTAAAAAAAGGATTTACCGAAAAATCATACAAATAAACTTAAAAAATACTGAAAAATTTAAACTTTTATTATCATATAATAGATAAACAAAAATACTTTAAAAAAAGATACGATTTCTTAATTATTTTTTATGAACTACAACCTTTTTTCCAATATTCCCATTGTAATTGAAATTAAAAATTGGGGTGGGTTTGAGGTGTCCTCCCTTTTCTGTCTTTGCATCCATCATTTCTGAAAGTTTTCTTCTTCTCCTTTATTTTTTCTTTTTTATTTCTTATTTTTCTCCCTCTTTTGTTTGAGGTATTTCTCCTTAACTAATTTCCGTAATCCTCCTTCCTTTTCTTTTGATCATTTAGACGTAAATTTTCAAAAATTTCTGGAAAAAAATATAAAATATTTCTTTATATATAACTTACTTTCTATTCTTCTTCGTTTCTAAGTAGTTACTGTTTCAGTGGCCATAGTGATTTCAACAAAGTTGGGAGTATATACACAAGCTTTAATCAGCTGGTGTATATATTGGAAATGTATTATAGCCTCATTTAAAAAAAAAGCTATTTTACAAACTCCCCAAAAATCTTTCAGAACATCTTCTAAGTAGTTCTTTGTTGCCCTTCCTATGGGAGAAATAAAACTCAACCTTTCCCTCCCACCCAAAAATATCTAATCTCAACTCGCAGTTGAGTTTATATGTCTATAATCAACCTTGTTGTAGTTGAGTTTTGTGTCAAAACTCGATCTATATGGGTTGAGAGTTAAATTTAGAGTAGGATATATGGCGATAGCAACGATTCAACTTCGACAAATACTTTTTTTACAGGATCATATAAAAAATTGAAAAAGGAAGGCATTTGCTATAGAAAAAACTTTGCTATCAATGGGTGGTCCACTCTATTTAGTAATTTATATTTAGACCCAAAAACTTAAACACATTAATGTTGAATTTATATAGCCTCCTTCTTACATGGATCAGAATCATAATATCTATTGCCTTCGATAAAAAATGTAATTGTTTTGGGAATTTCAATGATACGATTTCCCATTTTTGTAAAAATATCAAGATTTTTGAAGCATTAAGAAAGTCATTATCCTTGAATTCTCCATCATGGACTGTTGTTATTTTAATATTTGTCATATATTCATTTAACTTCTTTGTTATCTTACTTGATAAATGATAACCATTTTTAGTCTTTCAACTTTATTAGGCATTAGTGATGCAATAAATATTAAGTTATTCCTTAACATTTTCTCAGTATATTATATGCTTACTAGAATTTTTAAAATATTGTATATAATCTTTTTTTAATTTCCTGCAACTTCTAATAGAATAGTTTTTAAGATCTGACATAAAAGTATCTTTGGTGCGTCATCACTGATGTTAAAATCAAGAAAATTTAATATTAATACTTCAGAGTTTTCATAAAACCCAAAGATTTTTATGCACTTCAAGGAAAGCGTAAAATTACCAATAAATAGTCTATAATATGTTATCAAGTTATTTATCAAGAATCGTGCATTACCATGACTTGCAGTAGTTATAGATTTTTCCACAATAACAAAATACTTTGATTCTACTTCTAATTTAATTTTAACACTATGATAATCACAGAATACATAAATTTTAGTTTAAGGGTCCTTCTTAAAACAAAAATAAATTTGACATTTAACTTCCTACAAAGGGTATTTTTATAATATATAATGATAAATAATCATATATATGAATAGCTTGTAGTTTTTGAAGGTTTTTTTGCAACATTCTTTTTTTGCTTCAATTTCGGAAAATTTTTTATATAAATATGCTTTAGTCGCCTAAAAAGGAAACAAATGTGAAATAATATATTTTGCTTAAACAATTGATACATTCACAACCACTTATTAATGTAAAAATAGGGAACATTTTGTTACACTCGACTAAAGAAAAATTAATATTTGTTGGTTGTACTAAAAGCTACAGTTAGGATAAATTTTTAAACTTAAAAATATTTTTTAAAAATTTACTAGATCGTTAACAATTTTATTACATACATCAAATGCAATATATACAAAAAAATCATTAATTACAATATATACATAATAAAATATAAAAAAAAAGAAAATTTAAATTTGAGCCACTAAAATAAAGAGCTCTTTAACTAAAATTTATCCCATTGTTGACTATTTAAAAATGTAAAGTTTCCACATCATCTCTTGATTGGTGATTTAACATGAATTCCTCTGCAATTTTTTGAGCTAACGAATCACATTTCACGGGAGCATACGTCCCAATATTACGTTTGATAGTAAAAAATGTTTGATTTCCTGTGATAATTGTTTCCTCATAATGTCGGTTCCTTTCTTCGAATTCCTTACAAACATAGTTTTCTTTAATAATATTGACTCTTTCCAATATTGGGTGTTCACAGGCATTTTTGAAACTCCGTTTACATATAACATTTAAAAACTGATAATCACGAAGCCGAATAATATCTCTCCCAATTGTATCTCCTCTAATTGTCAAACAAAGAAATTTACACATTTTCGCCAGATTTTCGATATCACTAAGTTTTACAACGTATTTCAAGATATGTTTTCTAACAATATCAACTGTCATTAACTCGACAAACGTTATTTGTTTTGCATCATCCATATTTTATAATCAACTGTAAATGGTAGTAAAATAAGTAAGTGATACAATTTATTAGATGGCGTTACCCACATATGAATGTTAAAATCACATTCAAATTTTATATAATAATATTTATATTTTTAATATTCACATATTATTATTTAATTACAAATAGGTAAAAAATGTGGTTATTTTTTCTTTTTCTACCTTTTATACTATTACAATTGTTTGATAATATGATAACGTGTATGTTCTACGGCTTTGGGAGACAAGAAATCGTGACACCATTTTTTTAAACAAAGTTTTTTAGAAATACTTGTTAAAAAGTACTTTTTATGTTGGTCTTTAATATATCAAAATTTAGAAGATATGATAACTCTATCAATTTAATTCTTATCATTTTTTTAGATGTTGTAGGCTGAACTTTAGAATAGTGGACGCATTTTATATATCATTAAATAAGCTATTTTTTGGGCGATAAAATATATTTTTTTGATGAATATGCATAAAAATTCATATTTAAGTACATTTTGTAGCTTTTGAAGCAAAACAAAATTTTTTTGCTACATTGAATTTTTTGAATCAATGGCTCAATTTTAGAGTTGGTGACACCTCTTAATTCTTAACCATTTTTTGCCCCTATATGCAATTTTCTAGCTAAACATGCTTTTTTTGCAGTAAGTTATTGTATTACTACGATTTTTGAACTCTTGTTTCAAAATACCTAATATATTAACAAAAATACTAAAATTTATTCTAGTTTTAATTACCAATTTCTTATGATTTTTTTAAAAAAAGGTTTCAACCATTTTTTGATAAAGCTAAAGCATTGGATTCTTATTATCGGTCACTGCTGTCATTAGACACACCGTATAGAATTAGATACAAAAATTCTGCAAAATTAATTCATTAACACAATTTCTTAAGTTTAATAATTAACCAAAAGTTATCTAGCAAATCTTTAGTTTATTAAAAATGTGTTGACACCGCTTCCATTTATTTTTCTGAGCAAAAAAGTCAATTTTAAAAGTTCTTTTTTTAATTTAAAAAAATGAATTCGAAAGTATTTTTATAATTTTTAAAGAATAATTTATTTTTCATTCAAATAAGCTTTTCTTATATAAAAACTCATTTTTACAATATTTAATGTTTTAAAGAGTTAAACGAAAAGGTGTCATCAACTTTAAAAAATCTAACTTTTTTAATATGGTAAATTTAGTAAAAACATCATTAGCTATTATATACATTTATAAATATGCATATTAAGTAAATTAATTTCAATTAAAATTTAAAATTTTAATGAGTCCACTATTCTAAAGGTAATCCTTTATTTCTTTTCAATAATTCACTGTGCGTCGTATGATTGTATTTTGAAACAATTTTCCGAGTGGGCTTAATTTCCATCTTTAGATCTACTCATCTTCTGTTTGTTATTCGATAGTAATTATCAGTTTCAATAGGTATTCAATGACCTTTAAAATTTTGTTCACAATAGTATAGAGGAGCATGTGTCGGTGTCTTCATGGATAACTTTCTCCTTGTGTATCATTTTTAAGGGTACATACATACGTTTGTTCCTTAGTTTTTGGTGGCACTCGGTACATTGAGAAGAAGTATATACTTTTCAATATTATTTTGATCAACCAGATGATAAGTGTTATTCGTACCATTTGGCAAATTTCCTGGTGCAAATCAGTCTATGTTGGTTACTACTATTTTCATTAGGTGTATTTTCCCACCATTTTCACTCCTAACGGAAGGTTTATACTATCCCATGGTGGACTCTTCTTCATACGGTTGCTTTTTGTTGTATTCACATATGGATTTCAGTATCAATGGGACTTCGAATGTAGTGTCTGGCAATCGTGGGAATTGAGATTAAAATAAACTACTTAAAAATCGGATTTCTATTTCATGAATTCAGTATTTGACATAAAAACGAGGTATTTGAAATAAAATTGCACATAAGGATGGGTTTTCGTGTTGGTAGAAAGAAATTTTTGTATCAATTATCAACTATTTGTTGCATTTTAAATCGTTGTCACATTTTTGGTGGAGGATATTTCTTTTTGATATGAACACAGACTGTTATATTAAAATTAAATAAATATTTTACTATTAAAATGATTTATGCAAATTACTTTTAAAAATTAATTTATTGTTATTATTTTGAAAAGAAAATGACTTGTGAAATGATAAGTAAAAACAAGTTTCCCTATGCTATTTTAATTCGTTGTACTTTATTAATTTTTCTTGTAATTGTTTGTGTCTTACATGGTGAAGAGAATAATATTACAAAGTCGGAGGATGAAAAACGTTTCGACGATTCTTTCGATGATTCAGGTAAGTTATATTTCTTATATTTTTTTGCAACTTTTTCTTTGCCAGTATTCAACGAAGTAAACTCAGAGATGGCAAAAAAAGTGAAAATATTTTGCATCATTCTGACGTCAAAAGTCAATAGAGAAAGAGCCATACTTCAGAAGCAGACATGGGTAAAGAGATGCGACAACCATATCTTTGGATCTGGAGAGGAGAGCGAAGATATCCCGACTTTCAAGGCTTATCACAACGATGGATATTCATTCTCTTTTGGGAAGATGAAAAATACGTTGAGCCATGTTTGGAGAAAGTATGGTGACAAGTACGATTGGTATATCAAGGCAGATGATGATACGTACGTTATTATGGAGAATTTGAGGGCTTTCCTGTTGAATGAGGATCCAAACAAGCATGGTTATCATGGTTTCAGAATGGCAGAAGGTGGTAAATCTGACCCTCATGCATACAACAGTGGTGGAGCTGGTTATGTTATGAGTAAGAAAACTGTCAAAGAGTTAGTTGAAAAGGGTTTTGGTGACTCAAAATATTGTAGACAGACAGATGAAGCCTTTGATGATCTTGAAGTTGGGCTATGTTTAGAAAAGTTAGGTGTGATACCAAGTACGAGTCTTGATAGTAGGGATAGGGTTTTGTTTAATGCATTGGATCCTCTAAGGGCAGTGTCTTCAATAATTGATAGCTTCAAAATGGGACTTATTTGTAGGTCAAAATTTGAATACAGTGCTACAATAACTGCTGTGGCTGATTTTCCAATAACTTTCCACTACGTTAGAGGTGACATGATGTATGCTTTAGAGTATTTTCTATACCATATGGAAGTAATAGGAAGGGATTCCAGACTGAATAAGATGGAGAGTAGTGATAATATCGACACAAAATTGAAAGTTAACAAAAAATTAGATTTAATAAAAAAATTTTCAAAGTACAATTTTAGAAAATAGATAGTTGTAGCTTTACCTTTTTCCATAAAATATTTATACAAGCGACCTTTCTATATGAATAATATTTTTTTAAACTGTAAATTATATGTGAAAAAGAGATGCTGGATCAGCCCTACCAGAAAGTACTTCTTGTTCATGATTATCAAAAGATATTTTATCATAATATCTTCTATCGTTGTCAAAGTTGATGGTAAATCTTTCTTGCATCCGATTTCTATAAATTTCTCTGTAAATCCTTGAGGAGTAATAATCAAAGGGAAACCATAGAAAAAAGGAAGAAACCTTATCAGACATATATATACACTTAAACAGACTTTTACATTTTGTTTTTTATAGATAATATTTGGTTCCAATAAAAGTTTAAGTTAAATTTTAAGTGTTAACTTAGATATTTAGGAACCCTTTAGGGGTTCTGACAATCCATATGGATTGCAATTGGTGAAAATAGTAATTTTATTTTCACTTTATTTACTATCCGAAAATACAGAGATACAAAAAAGGATACACACATTGTTGAGACATATTGATATGAATGGTGAGAACAGGGATGACAATGATTCAACGAATTGTAAAGAAAAAAGAGGCAGAAAAAAAGTGATTTCCTAAAAGTACTGTCGATTAAAATAAAAAATGAACTATTTTTTATTGTTGATTTTGTAAATGTTTCTATATATGGACAAAGAAAAAGAAAAATTATAGATACCATGAGTATTAATGTATTTTTGCTGGCAAACTTTTATTACTTTAGTAGTGTTTTACCTATAAAAACTTAATTTAGCTATGTTAATCACCAATATAAAAAAGGAAGTATTATTCTTAGTCGATTAATTCTTTTCCTAATGTAAAAACAAAACTGCAAATATATAGGTAACATCACTTGCCCACATCCGATTCAGTATAAAGTAAATGTCACCAACATTAATTTTCTTTATTAACAATTAATCAAGTTATTTATAAGAAAATTATGAAATTGTAAAAGTATCACTATTTCTCTCCTTGTCTTTTTTTTTCTTCTATAAAAACAAAAGAATTTGTATTAATTTTTCACTTTTTTTTCTACAATGTTGACTGTGATAAAGAGGAATGGACATCAAAGAAGAATAAAGGCCGTTGGCTTTGTTCTACAAACATATTGTGCGACACCTAATAAAAGGTAATTTTAGTTAGAATAAAATTTAAGAAACAATATTCAGATTACGTGATGCCAACAGCCTTCCGAAGGATCATAGGGGGCTTGGAGCTTGTAGTCGATCTCGTGTAAGACTCAAACGGAATGTAACAGAACTTGGTGAGGAGGAGGAATTTTTTTATGGTCCCCTTTATTATAATGGCCCTAATTCATTTTTTTCTGTATTTTTTATTGTATTTATATGTATACTTGTATTTGATATGTTTATTGTATATATGTATTTAAATCAGTATTTTCACATGGACAATTGTATGTTACATTTTCACGTGTAAAAAGTCCTGATTGTCTATTTGTAAAAACAGAATCTGATAAAGCAAAAATGTTGTTTATACTAGAATATTTAATGCATAGATTCTGAACAAATAGTGGAAATATGAAACACAAGTGACCTGGAGGAAGAAGAACAAATGGAGGACCACAACAATGAAGCAGGAAAATTTTTTGAACATTTTTAAATAATGAATGTTTTTAAATTGTAATTTTTTTGAACATTTTTAAATAAATGATTGTTTTTTTAATTGTATATTTTTATTTCTTTGAATGGCAAATTTTGCTAATACTAATATTTTGGTAATAATTTAATACAAAAATTCTTTAAAAAAATATGCTCTGCAGACCAGACGTGACCTGCCGAAGGTGGATCTAAGGCTGATGTATTTAAAAGTATTTATTGTATTTAATAAAATGTTTTAACAATTTAGCAGATAACAAATTTTTTATGTTTAAAAATCAGACCACTTGTAGTCTTTAATACAGTCAATAGTTTTTTTTTGCTTTGATTAAGCATAAAGAAGTGTTTTCTGTCTTTACATTAATATATGGTCAAAACCGTATTAATTGTTTATGAGAAATTGATTATTACATCAACTAGTTACTTATTTAACAACTAAAACCTAGTTAAATAAAACATTTTTCTATATTTAAAGCAAAAAAAAAATCTTTAAAAAAATACTTTAAATGCTACAAACTACCTCTAAATATTTTTTTATCCATTATAAAAATGCTCATTTTAGCAAACTAATTGCATCATTTAGTTATTTAAAGTGGGTCCCTATTCTAAAATTTAGCCCTAGCTTCAATTCAAATGTTGTCAGCTACAACATTTTAGATTCAAGGCGACTTTAGTTTATACTCCTTTCAGGGTTCTTAAGACTTCATTTTTTAGAAATATTATTCTAAAAATAAAATTTGTATTAAAAATTCTTTATATGCGTATATTTTTACATTTATCAGAGCATTTTAAAAATTTTGTCAAATTTTATTGCAACATACTAATTATAAATAATTAATGACTAGAAGTTTTAGAAAATAATTAAAAAAATAAAAGCTCTATACATCATGCATTAATATAATTAATTAAATTTTTATTAACTTTAAAAATAGACAATAATAAGCAAATGAAATGAAATTAATGCTTAATTATCTATATAAATTCTTGGATACTTTTATCATTTAACCTTCTATTTTCGTTACATTACTTTCTTCAATATATTTCATATATTTATCGTGAACACGATCAACCTCAACTTTAACTTTCTCATCTATAGCTTTACAATCCATCCTAAAAGACTCTTCATAATCCCAAAGTTTTAAAAAATCGGAACTTTTACATATTTTTTCATCTGATAAAAATTTTTTTTTTAAAAATATTTTACGAAGTTCAATTTCTTTTTCTTTGAAATCATGATGGAATAACTCATCATCACAAAATTTATAATCAGTAAGCCATGAATCTCGTGACCACCTCTTTTTAGATAATTTTCTAACAATTTTTATTTTTCCTCCTTCATATGTATGATAATTAATATCATTTGGAGTTTCATCTATTAATTTAAAAATATATCTCATACACGAGACAAATAACATATACGGCTCCATTCCCGATTTATGAGTACTGTATATTTCCATGCATCGCAAATATTTGTTACGATGCTCTACAATTCCAATGAATTCAGCAAAAACTGGATGAAGAGCAGCATTATCTCCAAAAGTATTACCTATAGGTTTTTTGTATTGATAATCAGCAAAGAATTTTAAGAAACTTCTTGTGTACAGCGTATTTTTTATTATAAAACTTCCTGCCATTATTTCATGATTATAAATTCTATCAGAAAATATAATATCTTCTTCACCTTTTGGAAGGTAATTTTCTATTCTATGTACTGGGTTAACTACCATAATATCAGCATCAATAATTACAATGTACTTTATTTCATTTTTATACCTTTGTGCATAGTTAGCAACTATACAATGTCTTCGGAAAAAAAATTCAGGCTGATTGCAGTTATAAGTAAATTCCGGAAGTTCTTGCGTATTTAATATTGCAAGAGTATAATTATGATGCCAAGAATAACATTTAACGGTTTCTATTGCTTGTTTATACATGTATTCAACGGCACCATCAATTACTGTAACAATAGCGATTTGATGTGGTTGTAATGTATCCTTTATTGAGTTATCAGTAGTTGTATTAACATTGCCGAAATTGTAGAAATGTGTATCCTTAGAAGCAGTAACCATTATTTGATATAACATTGAAAATGTTAACAAAATTAAGAAGGATGTCGAGAAAGGACGAGCAAACAAAGCCATAGTTGGGATGTCTTTATTAAATAACCCGAAATTCCATAAAATTTAAACAATTATATAATAATAAATATAATAAAAATTTTCATAACAATATTTAAATTTTCTATAATTTAAATTTTTTTATAATTTAAATTTATTCGTGACAGTAATCTTGAATGTATACACAGAAAGATCTAATCTCAACCATAGATAAAACTTTATTTTACTCAATATTAATAAGTGAATATATCGACAATTATCTGTTTAAATTTTATTTTAAACTTGTTATAAAGATTATCAAATTGTATTGGACAAGCTTTGAAATAGTCTCCACAATTATCATTATCCTAATGTCTACAATGGACAAACGTGTCCGAGTATAAATATAACAAAATTCATCCTTAGATATTTTTAATTCTAAAAATCGGTATTTCCATTTCAAGAAGTGTATATTTCACGGGGATAATAAATTCTCGGTATATGTAATCCAATGAGGCAAATTCAATGGGATATGTTTGAGATCCAAATTTTATGTACCAATTTTGAGAATTGTTGGCCACAATATTTTTTAAAATTATTCAACCTTGGGCTGTATGAACTAAAATAGACATATATAAATTTTTTTTAGACTTCTCGAGGTTGTTTTCAAGAAATTAAAATGCTCATGGATTTCATGAAATCCTAAAAATGAAGATCCGGACATATTTTATAAGCTTTAAACTTGTTCAATATAGTATATCTTCGGTACATATGTCAATTATGGTATATGAAAACTGCGATTGAAAAAAAACATAAAAAAATGTTAAACTTCTAGGAATTTATGAGCTAATTAAAATTTAAATATTTGTAATGTTAGGATCATTTTTTTACTCACCATTTGATAATTAGAATGCTCAAATAATTTATTTAGATATTATTTATCTATATGAAATGTAATAGTTTTAAATACATTTATAATTAAATGTATGTGAAATATTATATTGTTATATTCATAAAATCTTCTCATATATAAGGGTTTAAATAAAAGGTTTTGGATAATTTAGAAATTGTAAGTGTTCATATAATCACAATAAAAAATATAAATCCAATATATTATTTTTAAAATCAGATAAGTTAATCAACTAATTATTTATTAATTAAAAAAATCAAACAATAGAGATAATATTCAATTTGCTGTCCAAAAAAATTGAAAGTTCATTATTTTAAAAGACGTTTCTTAAGAAAGTCGAGTAATTTTAAATATGTGGGACAAGAAAAAATCTAAGACCCTTATTTTACATACTTAAACATTACTCTTATGTGACATATTACCATATATAAAATATCCATATACATTCCTATTTTACTTATCATTATATAATTATTCTCTTATAAAACTTTAAAAATACACGCTAAAATACCATTATCAAAGATAAATGCCAACTAAATAAAGCCAAAAATTTATCGATAAGGTAAAACCTACAAATAACATTTGATAAATTTTGTAAATATCAATACTCTGCTTGGATTAATCATAATTTACAAAACGTTATTTGTTATTCTTTATTCTAAGTAATTTTTTTACCATTTTACAAACTTTTTTTGACATTTTTATAAATACTACTATAAATTTAAATTATCTGAAATGCACATACAACAACTATTGATGAAAACTTGAAAGAGTGATATAAAGAATGATTCAAAATTATTAATAGTTTATTATAGTATAAAATAGTACATTTCCATTATTTTATATTTATTATAAAAATATTTATGCATTTTCTAACTGATTTAGAGCTTTCTATTGCACTTCAAATAAGATTATGATATATCAAAAAGTGTAAACTTATTTGGAAATAGAAGAAATAGAAACAACAATCTTGAATCCAAACCTGAAAAAATTTTTCTAATCTTTTCTATAAATTCAGCAAAATTCATTCCATGTATTAGGGATGAAAGAAAATTATACTACTAGGACGATATGAAAACCCAAATATATTAGAGGAAAGGTCCAGTTTCATCGAAAAAATTTCAGTAGACTGTTTTCAATTTTTTCATCATAGATGTGATAGAGTTGGAGGAATTAATAAAGAGATGGCTCGAACAATTGTTAATCAAACTGATTTATAAGATCATAGTCTAGTATCTATTTTGACTAATCTTTTAACAAGTACTAATCAGTTAGATGATTCAACAAAAGGAAAATTCTATGATATATTTAAAAAGTTTATTCTTATTACTGGTGGTCTACTGTTGCTGAATTTTAATAGAATCTATAGTGATTGTTAGAAAAAATCTAGAATTCTCGTAAGATTCTCTTTTTTCCACTTTTTAGAGTTATCTTTTTAATTATTTGATAAAGACTTTGTTTTTATTAATGGTTTTTTTACTTACTTGATGTTTCTATTTTAATAAACCTATGTTTTATTGGTGTTAGTGATCGTTCAAATGCAAGCATATGATTAACGGAAATATTGAAAGATAAATACAAAACATTGATAGTAATTATAATAATTCAAATAGAAAATTATCACTTTTATTATCTTTTTTATCAATACAATATATCTAGAGATAATCTATATTGTTTTTGCAAACTAAAAAATGAAAAAATTCGTATGTATGCACACAGAAAAAAAAAGGACACAGGTTTGCATAAAATGTAATAAATTTGTCCCACCAAATAAAATTCAAATTTTCTTTATTTGCGACTAATTTTATCACAATTCTTTTGTACATGAAAAATTAAAACAATAATTAGTAAATTATTAAAATAAGTTTTTTTTTTTAGTATACTATTTTTATTTTAGAACATAAGTTGTTTTCTACAATATATTTTAAAATACAAGGTTAGAATTTAATTCTATGTAAAATTACAAACACTTTTATAAAAAAAACATTTTTAACATATTATAGTACATTTTTTAAATATTTTTCAATCGTTTGAATTATTATAAATTGTATTCTATGAAATTTTCACATTTGATACTCTAAATTGTTTTCATAATGTCTTTTGAACCCCAGAATTTAAGAGTTATCTACATTAAATATGCTACATCTTATGACATTTTGCGCCATCTTTTTTCAGACGGTAGACATTCGCTTGTCCATGGTTACTCATATTTTTTCCTTTTTTTTAATGTCATTTCGCTTGATCATAGGTGACCATTGGCAAGCTGATTTCCATCGTCTCTTTTTTAACTTAATTAGTGTAGGGGTCTCTGTAAAGTGCGTTGCCGTGTGTGGACTGAATCCAATGGAATAATCAAAAAATAAGTTAGTAAAAAATAAAAAAGAATGCTTTTTCGCTTGCCCATATTATTTATGTTTCTTAAAAAAAACCATTTTTGTTACCCAATATACAAGCGAAAGCCACTTTTTCCAATTCAATTCCACTTTATTTTAATAATATTATTTTACTCTTTAACATATCTAAATTATGTTGAAGAATAATTTATTTGGTATGAAAGATACATGTCGCAAAAATGTACTAAGATGATGCAAATTGGTCAAAAAATGGCGCAAAATATCATAAAATGTAGCAAATTTTACAAATATGTAGCATATTTAATGTAGTTGACTGTCAAATTCCATTTTCCATGTCTTTTTAAGATCATCTTTAAAAATCAAACTTTTAAAAAGTTATAAAATAACATAGATTTTTATTTATAGTAAAAAAAATAACTTTTACATATTTTAATTTAAAATAAGAACGAATACTAAAATAATATTTTTAAATAATAATACTTTGTGTGAGTAAATAATTACTGCTTTTCTTTATTATTGTTGCGAAATTTTTGAACTTTTTGTCGTTAATAGATTGTTTAAAATAATGATTTTTATTAAAACATCAATAATTTTACACGAAATTGACTTTTAATAGCATATTATATAAAATAAAAAAACAAGTTAAGATATAAATGGGCATAATGTCATAAAAAATATCAAAATTAAAAAAAATCACATTAATTTAAAAAGTTAAACATATATATCTTTGTAAAAAAACGACAAAATGTATGCGACAACCCAATATTTTGTGTTGTTTAAAAATTTTTGCTATTGCTTGATAATTTTAAAATTTGAATAATATTCAATTTTTTAAAATGGTGGGACATTTTTTTGCATTATAGATAGATTTGTCAAAATTTGTCCTTTTTTTTTCTGTGTGTGATAATAAAATATAATACAATTATTCTTATAAAATTATATAATTTTTTAATTTATTACAATTACATTTTGAAGTCAGTTATTGAGCAGGATTTTACAGAAGCAAAATTTCGTATATTCAGAATAGTCAGCGCACAGCTCTGCTTGAGCTTTATACGTATTTGTTCTTATTATCTTAGATAGTAAACTAAAATTTTGATTATAGAATGCTCTGAATGATCCTTCCCCTGGTTTCGTTATGGCCATAATTTCATACAACTTTGTGTTATTTCTTTCAGCAGCTTTTACTATAAACGAATCTTTTACATTATTATGAATTGTTAACTGAGAACATATTTCTTTTAAATTGTCGTGTTCAAGTTGTTTGTTTATATCTTTGATAAAAACTTCTTCTAATTTTCTAAAAATTTCTGTAGATTGTCTTCTAACCAATTTTGTATATTTTGGTTGGCATAAACAATATTCCAAAGGGATATTCATATCGTAACAGGAACGATTCTCATCAGGTAATGGACGTAATAAACTCAATCCCTTGATTTTATCATTCACAACATTAGATAAATCATATGGGTTAAGATTTGTAAAATTATTCTTAGGACCTTCAGTTAAAATATCAAGACAGGTAGCATACAAATCTAAGGGTGAGATATGCTTAATTGAATTTGCTATAAGATTATCAATTAACTCTCGGTTTCCTAACAAATCAGCTGGTGGTTTGATAAGAAAGTATGGATTGGCATGTTCATATTTCCCAATATCTGTATCCATATATTGACCCAATCGAAAACCATGGTCACCCATAACAATTAAGAATGAATCTTTGTGATATTTAGAATTTCTTTCAAAATATTCTGATAAATATTCATCCTGTTCAAAGATGTCATCTATATTATCATGTATCAAGGTAGATTGCCAAGTCAACGATGCTGTAGGTTGATTTGAATACCTTTTAAGGAAATCTTCACGATATTTAAAAATATCCTGACCATTCAAGTAACATTTATTCTTTTTGTCACCTTTAACTACTTGGTGGCTATTATTAAGATTATTACGAATCAAAAACTGACGAATTCTAGTGGAGTGATGAGAGAATTCGTTAATGAAACTTTCACAATTAGGAGCCTCAAATGTTTCAATATCGAAATCATCAGCATACAAAATGACATGACCCATTTTCTTGTAATAATCAAAGATGAGTGTTGTATTGTCTATTGGAACATTACATGGATTTTCTGAACCCCAATCATTTATTTTTGTTGGTTTACTAAAAAAAGGATCTTGAACATTGTCACTGAATTTATTTAATAGAAAACCATGGGCATTTGGCTTACTGTTTTCACCTTGAACATTTAAATACTTCATTTCTATACCACCGTGTTTTAATAGTACACTTCTCGTTTTGTTAAGTGCCCTTAATGCATTGTAATATGATAATGAATCAATTACTATGACATGAAAACTGTATTTTTTTACATCATTTGGCAGTGAATATCCTGGTTTTAAGAAATCTCTTCTTTCCTCAAATGTTTCATTCAACTTTTTTAATACTAATTCAATATTTTCATAAACTTTAACATTTTCTTCGTTATAACATTTAACCCATGGAACATCACACTCCAAAACAGCTTTATCTTCTATTTTTACATTTTTTACAATATCGATCTGTCTCCAATTTCTTCTATGATACACGTATAACTACAGTTAATTTTTGATTTCATTTCATCTCTTATGAATATTGTGTCATCTTTAATATAGTAATACAAATTGTTATCAACAGGTTCACATAGTGGAGATTTTTTATTTGGATCCAACCAACTTTTATAATCATTTGGCCATGGTTTACATTCATGAAATTCACAAGTCAAATCATTATTCTTAATTCTATATTTAACATCATCTATACCCTTTCACAATTACCCTTCGTTTTTCCAGAAGATAAAACAATAGCTGGATCTAACCAAGACGGGTCTATAGCTGGTTTAAAATACACCCATACAATCATCAACATCAACATCATTGTTATTAGTACAATTGCATATTTGACGTAAAGAGGTTTCTTTTTATCAAAACCTTAAAAGATAAAAATAGTTTTTATTTAGTTAGTAAAAAAGCAAACTAACTCATGCTTCTGTTTACTTCATCTTCAGAATTTGAATTGTCCTCATAATTGATTGGTGATACAGTAGACATTTTTGATTATCAGTTTTGAAAATGATAAATTTATCTATATTTCATTTAGAATTCTACATTTTAAATAATTTCTATATTGGTAAAAATTTGACTATTAAAGAAACAAAAATTTCAAATTTTGTTAATATGATAATTTTAATGAAGTTTTAAATAACCAGCCTTAGACCCGCCTTCGGCAGGTCAAAACTGGTCTGCAGAGCATATTTTTTAATAAAGAATTTTTATACAAAAACATTAGTCAAAGTATCTTTATAAAAAAATTGTTTCATTAAATTACTTATATATGGAGAAAAAAAATAACCGCCAATACATTGTTATAACATACTAATATAGGGAATTTCTCCGAGTTTGAAAATCAATTTATAACGATAACATTTATTGAAACTACTTAGTTAAATAAAAAATTTATCCAACCAAAAAATTTTATTTATATCTAAAAAAATAATAAAAATGAATATTTGAATTATTTCAAGTAACTATTTAAATGCTCTTCCATTATAGTTTTGAAATTAATATAAATATTTCAATATCATTCTTTTATTAACTACATATCCACCTTAATTTTACAAATATATAAATGAGAAAAAACCAAAAAAATTCATACCTAAAAATGACTTTTCTCGTTTTTAAGCTACAAATTTTGTCATTGTTTTTATATTTTATGCCAGACTTTGTTCTATGTACTAACATTAGTTTTAATTTCTTTAAACAAATTTTCATAGAGATATAACATTATAAAATGTTGATTTTTACTAAAAAAAATAGTCATTATCTCTTGATATATTACTTTGTTTATTTTTTATAAATCTTCTGATATTAAGCTTAATTCTTATTCTTGAGTTGTATCTTTCAAATGAGTCATAAACCATAAAATTTCATTAACTTTGAAAAGAGTTATTTTTGAAACAAAACTATGCAAAAATGTATTTAAAAATGTGGTATTTTTTAAACAAAATTTGGCCACTTGTGGACCAAAATTTTTGAGACTTATTTTCCCCCTAAGTTAAAAAAAAGTACATTAAATGACTATTTGATCATAAAATTTGATCAAGTTTGAAAGGAGTTATGTCTGGAACAAAATTGATTTTTACAATAAAAATAGAAAAAAGCAAGAAAATTGACACTAAAATTGACATAAATCGTTTTCTAGATAAGCTGTAAACTTCGAAATAGTGTCATTTTTTAAATTAGACTTAAATATATATAAGCAAATAAAAACTACTTAATTTTATGAAGTTTAAATAAGGTAATATTTATCTATCTTTTAAATTTTCACCAAAAAAATCAGTTCACTTCTACAAAAGTTTTTTGAAAGACAAAACTATGCAAAAATGTGTGAAAAAAGTGGTGTTTTTTAAACATAACTTGGCCGATTATGGACCAAAAGTTTTTAGACCCATTTTCCCCCCTAATTTAAGAAAAAATACATCAAACGACTATTTGACCATAACAATTGATCAAGTTTGAAAAGAGTTATGTCTGGAACAAAATTGATTTTTACAATAAAAATGGAAAAACGGCAAAAAAATCGACATTCAAATTAATATAACTTCTTTCGTAGTTGAGCTATAAACTTCGTTAGAATCTTAACTTTTAAGTTAGACGTAGATCTATATAACAGATACTATTTGTTTGTTTTCGTCAAGTTATGACTGAATTATAGCTATTTAATATTTAAGATTTTTTTTTCAAAATGGTCATCACTTTTTAGACCATAACTCAGTCAATTTTTGACATAATTTCATATTATTGTGTTTCCGCACTATTCTGGAATTTGATCTTTCAAATGACATATATACCGTTGTATTTTATATATTTTATAATAACGTTATCCCCTGTACAAAACTATGCTAAAAAAAGCCAAAAAAAACACTGTTTTTAAAGATAATTTGGCCAAAAATTTTTGGAACTGAATCAGCCCTTCTAGTTAGAAAAAAATACATCTTTTGACTATTTACCCATAAAAATCGGTTGAATTTGAAGTGAGTTATGAGAGAGACAAATTTTTTTTTCTTATTTCTTTTTGGTATAGAAGCTACACCAGCCCAGTAGGGCCAGTGTAGTTTTACCCGATATATAATATGTTAAAAGTTAGCAGATATGATAACTCTATCATTTTACTTCTTATCATATTTTAAATGTTATAACAAAGATGTATGCACCTTTATATGATATCTTTGTGAATGGTACTATTGTAATCAAGCATTTATTGGTATATGACTTATATATGATGCCTCTGATAAATGATTAATAATCAGTTGTTATACATTTCATACACTCATGACTTCGCTTTACAACAGAATGTCTACTTCAAAAAATTTTCCATCACATAAACATACAACTGGACCCAATGGAAATAATACGATGAATCCTCTAATAGCTTAAAACAATGTAATAACAAAAATACTTAATAAAAGTCTTTATTTTATACTACACATAGAAAGATATTACAATTAATTGTATATATCATTCAAAATTAGGTTAGTAATGTATACAATTATTTCTTCACCCAACACGGCGAACAAAATATCTCGTTGAATATACAAAAAAAAATTAATTATTAATAGTTTTTGATGTTCCTTCAGATTCTCTTCGCTCACTAAGACTGGGCTGTTGTGTTCCTTTAACTTTGATATCATTAAACTTAGTTTCTATTCCGGTTAAAGTTGCCGTCTTCAACAATTTATTTTTCTTGGACTTTTTTTTGCAGAAAAAGGTTATAATTGCAACAACAATAGCAATGGCGACAATAATAATAATTAAAACTATTAAATCTACTACTCCATTACTACTTTCTCTATGAATTATGTCATTATTAACATCACCAGATCCAAAACACCCTGTTGTATTAAGAATTAGTTTGTTTGGAACTGTAGCCAACCCATCTCCGTTAGTTGTTGCAGGGTCTTTTTGAGCCGTCTTATTCATTGTTAACAGTTGTTGCATCAATAAAAATAACAGATTTAAATAATGATTAATAATCAAAAAATCTCAACATTTTAAATAATGCTTAAAAGAAAAATTTGAATTTATTCTAATAAGAAGGAAATTTTACAAAATTATAATTCAAATTTTCTCTTATCAAGATAAATGTTTTTTTATACGATTATATATTTTAAATAGTAATATAGAATTATGAAAATACCGTATAAATAATTAGTGAGTTAAAGTTCGGGCGAACTATTATCAAATTATTTAAATTTGTAAGTATTAGTGTACCACTTTGGGTATTTTTTAAAATAATATAAAGAAAACTCAAGAAGGCTCTCCATAATTTATTTATCAATATACAATTTATAGATACAATTAGAAAATACAAACAAAAATTCCCATTTTTAACAATAAATTATAATAATGATTCTAATCTGTCTTTGAACAACTCAAATGAAAATAAATTTCTAACTCTTGATTTACAATCTCTTGACATCTTGGTAAAATCTATCTGATTCCTGACAGCCATCTTCATTATACCCGCCATTGCTGCTGGATTTTCATCAACCAAGAATCCTGTGACACCATCTTTTATTGTTTCTTTTGGACCACCACTGTTCATTGCTATGACACCCGTTCCCATATACATTGATTCAACTGGTACAATGCCAAAATGTTCATTTGATGGGGTATAGATTAGCATTTTGGCCATTTTCAATAGTTGGACCTTCTGTTGATCCGTTGGATTCTTCATAAAAACTAAGTTACTTGTATCTATATCAAGATTCCGTGCCAGCCTTTTTAGGTATTCATAATTTTCTGCATTCTCCTTATTAAGTTTATCATACCCACCAGCTATCACAAGACAAACTTTACTCAATTCATCATCTGTCAACTCCATCTTCAAAGAATCTAGTGCCATCAAAGCAATCTCAACATTCTTTTTAAATTCAAATCTATTAATAGATAGAAAAATATGCTTAGCTGTCTCAGAAATTGACTCAATACAACATTCCTCTTGTTTATCGAAATGTTTTGTATTAAGAGAGGGATAGACAATTTCTAAATCTCTATTTTTCAATGGAGTTAATGTTTCTCTGACAATTGATTCCGTAAATTTACTGTTAACGCATACAACATCAGCAACTGCTGTTGTGTATCCTTCAACTCCATCCAAGAAGTATCTATAAACTTTCTTGCAGAATGATTCTCTTTTTGTCAACAACTGATCTGGAAAATGACAATAGAATATAACTTTTGTGGATGTGAATAATTTTAGTATAGGCAAACATGCTGACACTGTATCAACAAAAAAGACATCCGAATTCCTTTTAAATATACACATCCATATAGCTGCAATAATCATCCTAATATAAGCACATAATGCTACGAATCTCCCAAATATAGAGCGTGGGAATATATTAATAACAGAAATCTTGAATTGTTTTGTTTCTTCAAAACAATGATCTGTTGTGTAATGATTAGTTACAATATCCACTTCATGTCCGTTTTCTTTGTATGCTATTGCTGCATCGACGATTAATCTCTCTGCCCCACCGATTCCGAGATCTGGATGAAGGAATGTTATCTTCATTTTTTTTCTGTAAACCAAAAAGTAAGTATATCATTAATTCTTTTATCAATATTATCGTTTCAATAGAATGCCGAGATTAAAGATAAAATTAAAAATCTATTTATAAAAAAACTACCAGGAAATGCGATAAAAACAATATTGATATTTGAAGTAACACTATAATATGTTAAGAAATCGTATTATAATAATATAAAGACTATTCTATACTAACTGTTTACAGAGAAAAAAGATAAATATCAGGAAAAAACATAGCATGTCGTTATCAATTAATTCCAACAAAACATTTCTTGATCTTATAAAGAACTCATATTACCTACGAATTGGTATCAAGTTACTTTATCAAAATCACTCGTATTTTTGGCCGTAGGCTTACAACAATTACGAAAAATAATTAATAAAAAAATTTTTTTAGACATCAATAAAAAAATAATGTAACGAAGTATTATCTAATTGAAATATACAATAAAAAGTAAACAATAATATTATCTGTTAGTAATCTCTTTAGAAAGAAAAAAAATAATAAACAAAGGATAAGTTATATAAACAATAATAACAGTTACAAAAGAAACCAAATATTCCATTTCAGAATTTCATTATCATTCTCTTCTCTCTATAGTTTTATCTCGAATAACTTCATCGTAAATTTTCTAATAAATATTTAAAATAATAAAAAAATAACTAATATTTGTAAGAAAAGATATTGTAAGTCAACCAATAAAAAGGCAACAATTTTGTTATCAATTATACATATATTTTCAAACAAAATCTCCCAAATATCTGTTTCTCCTTCTTTTTTTCTACACAATCCATATAAAAAGGGGCAAGAATAATGAAAATCAAAGAATATTACAGGTCCTCTTCTTCTTTAAAGGTTTAGGATTCAAGACACATCTAACAGCTTCATCAAAGATTTGTCTAAGTCCCTGCTGTGTTAAAGCACTACATTCCAGGTAAGTTACAGCCTTTATCTTATTGGCCATTTTCTGTCCCTGAGATTTTGATATTGGCATATGATTCTCGGTATCAAGCGCCTTCCTTGCTTCAGCATTATCACGAAGATCAATTTTTGTACCTTAAGAACAAACTATACAACAGGTTTACACAGTCAAAAACTTACCGACAAGTATAATAGGAGTCTCTGGACAATGTTGTCTAATTTCTGGTGCCCACTTATTAATAACATTATCAAATGATACTCTAGACATTACACTATAACACAGCACAAAAACATCTGTTTGCGGATAACTTAAAGGTCTCAATCTATCATAATCTTCCTACAAATCATTACAACAATCATTTTTTAGTGATAAAAACTAACCTGACCAGCTGTATCCCAAAGTCCCAAATTAACAGTATTTCCATCATAGGTCAATTGTGTAGAGTAATTATCAAAGACTGTTGGAACGTACTCGACAGGAAATGAATTGGTGGTATATGAAATTAGCATACAAGTCTTACCAACAGTTCCATCGCCAACGATAACACATTTTATCTGTCGAGATGGCTGTGACATCTTTTCTTCACCTTCCTAATAACTAGTTATTTCACGAAATTGTTAAAATAATTTATTACACACACTAAAATAAAAACCTAATTAAACATTCAAAAACTATAATCATTTATTATTTTAAAATTAAGTTTCAAATATCTAAACTATTTATACATATAAACTTCTTCTTTTTATATTAAGATAAATAGTTGCGTAATATAAATACATATATATATTACATTCAATGGAAGAAAAAAAATAAAGTCACAATCTTTGTGATCCCCCCAAAAAGATGACTCAACAATAAAATGTCATCTAAAAATTATAACTAATACATATATATAAATCTTTCTTCTTCTTAAACTAAATAATCTTAAATATTATTTTAAGAGGACAACAATAATATCTCTGGACAGAATATAGATAGTAATAAAAATGAAAAATATTTATTATTCAATGGGCACAAAATGAGGAGCAAAAAGTTTACTAGCATTATCAAATATATATATAAATCTGGTCATTTCATATCTTTATTTTTATTAAAAACTTCCCATACTACCATTTGTACATATAAAACATAAAATCGTACATTGCGGAGGGATGATTGAGGAAATTAAATGATTATTTAATAGAAAAAAGTTTATCAAATAAAAGCGTAATTACGGGAACACAAAGTTTATTATAAATTAATCGCATTAGAAAACTTTTTTAGAATAAAACAAATGTATTTACAGGAGTATATATAGTACAAACATAAATTACATGATAGAAAATTAAAATCTACCTTATCATTGATATGGTAAGTGATAAAACAGTAAATTTTTTATTTATTCTCACTCCATCCTTTATTTATCACTAATAAACACATAAAATTTCCATCGCCATATATAGAAAGTAATGGAATAGAAGAATGCGGGGTGAGTGAAAAGTTAATGCTAGCGCGAACATTCCATTGTAGTATTGTTGGAGAGATACTTCCTTCCAATTTTGTAGAAAAGATAAAGTTACACTTTTCAAAGTTTCAAGTACCATTAAATTGTTATTTTACTTCGATAAGGTCGTGTTTAAATTTGTTGCCTTCTCCACCACATGTAAACCATCCTCCGGCCTAACTTACGATCTTTAAACTTCAACTGCTTCTAAAAATAACAATTAATAAAGTATCTTATCAATAAGAACTTACTTCCCAGTGCAGCACATTTACCACCACATTTATACAGTAGAGGCGGGAACAGCTGGAGATAATTTAGGGAATATTGTTATTCAACAATCTTAAGATTCTTATCAGTCTTAACAACAACACCGAAACAGTAGATTAATCCCAGATTAAGCATTCTTAGCCAATAAAAAAAGTTAGTTTATTCTCCTAGAAAGAAAGATTTTTTTGTAATCAAACCAAGTTGGAGTAGTATTTATATTAAGTTTGAAAAAAATATTAAAGGACAAAACAACAAAAGAACATTCTCCTTTAAGATTGTATATATTTATCCATCGAAAGTATTACTGTACTTTTTACTTACTGAGATACTACCAATTATTTTTGTTATTGGTATTTTTGTGCAGAACCTATTATTTTTAATTCTACTATGGTAACTGAGGAATCTGGAGATGACGAGTTTGTCATCAAATCAAAGGTTAAAGAGGGTGAGGTACCTGAAGGTCCTAAAGAAGCTAAGTTTCTGTCACGCGATGTGAAGGCCAACTTACATATTAGTGGGAATCACCGTGATTCTAGAGTAAGGAGGACAAAAGAGGGAACCATACTTCGTGGTCGTGGTTCAACGCGTTACCAAAAGACAGAGGACAAATTTACTTACAGAAGAGACAAATTACCTCAATATGTTGAGAGGGCCTCGAAAAAGTTAGTCTCGTCAAACAAATTAAATGAATTTCTTGAGAAAAAAGAAAAAGAAAGAGAAGAAAAAAGTAAGGTCAGCGGTGATAAGGCACCTTTGGATACTGCTAACGAACAAAGTCCAAAGAAGGTTCTATCGAAAAAGGATACAACAGAAGAGAAGGGAGATGGTAAAGGCAATAAAGAGAAGGACGCCGCAAGAGAACAAAGTATTAGCAGTCGGTCGTCCTCGTCATCATTAAAATCGTCGAGAATCTCTAGTAGTGACGATATTCAAAATTTGTCATCACCCCAAAATTTGCATAAAAAACGCCGCGAAAGCTCTGTTTCTTCTTATTCTTACTCATCTTCGTATTCCTCTGATGATAGTATGTCTACCTCAAAAGAACCCTCACTTTCTCCAGATAAGTTGGTGGACAAACCATTAAGCCATTACAAGGATAGAATACCACCCCCATCCATGGAGTGGAAACATGGCGTTATTGATGATAAACCTCCGCAAGAGTTTATAAAGAATAGAAATCGTGAATTTCGTAAACCTCCAAAAGAGGTTAGGAGAGCTAGTAGAGATAGGGAAAGCAGAAGACGATCAATCTCTCCAGATTGGAGAAGGAAATCCCCCTCACCTGGTATGAGAAAGAAAACCGTTACTCCACTGGATAGGAAAAGAAGTCGAACACCACCTGTCTGTCGTAGTAGGAGTCCAAATGATAGAATTAAGAGTCGTTCCTCCTTCAAACATTCGTCAAGCCGGGATAAGCATCGTGGGTCATCTTCTCTAAGATATGATAATGGATCAAATGGTGGTTCCAATAGAAGAGTACGCAGTCCTTCGAAAAGTTCATCCCCTGACCATCAACGTAGCAGAAGTCGCCGTAGTCGCAGTGGTAGTAGCAGAAGAAGAAGACACTCTTCATCTCCATCAATTTCAGGTAGAAGTTCAAGAAGTACTGGTAAGTTTTATTAATTTTTTCCCTATTTATGTTTCATTATTGTTATTTGTAGGTAGAAAAAGTACAAGAAAACATTCAAGATCTCCAAGAAAGCGTACAAGATCAGCGTCATCTTCGACCTCTGATGTATCTGAGTACCCCCGGCATAAATTTTCTGTAAGCTCGGGAAGAAAAAGAGATTACCATCGCAGGAGAGAGAGAGACCATGACAAGAGAGGAGGTAGAAGATTTGATTCTCGTGAAAGAGATCGTTATCAAAGATCTCCTGATTATGATAGATTACGTTCAAAGAGAAGGAGACACAGTAGTATTTCGTATGACTCTTCCTCCTCAACTGACCGTTATAGAAAGCACGATACCCGAAGAAGAAGTCGTTCTCCACGAAGATCTTCTCATCGTTAAATAAATTTAATTTTTGTTTTCGTCTATTCAATATGTATTTAATTATTTTTTTTAATTGTATTAAATTATTATTTGTATATAATTAGAGTTACTAAAATAAAAAGATCATGGAATGCATGTTGTTTGTTTATATAACATGTTTATATAAAATAATAAATGATAAAACAAAACAATATATCAAAAATCATATACAATACTAGATGACTATTATAAATACATGGGTAAAAAGATCTAGATACTTTGTACTTAAGAACATATGTCTTGAGAACTTGACTTTTTTAATTTAAATGTTAAAAGCCTAAACCACCAGTAAATTGTGTTATGTATAAAAAATATATAATTTCTACTCAAACTAAGAATCACTTTCCATTTTCATTTCTTCACGATTGTCGTGTTCCTGAGATCCATTGACATCATCTCTACCTGGCAGTGCCGGTTCCAATAGCTGTGGCTGATGAGCCGCCTGTACATCACCGGATTCAAATAGGTTACGGACGCGGTCATGATATGATTGATGTAAGTCATATGATTTTTGATCTACAAATGTTTTAACACAAATTTCACAGAAATAACAATAGTCTGGACGTTTTTTATAATTGTGTGCCTCGTCCAGGTGGAGCAAACATTCATATTTAGAGAAGAAGGTCCTTTTACACAGAGGGCAATCAAAGTTTTCGAAGGATGTATACTTTGCAGCTTCGATGAGATCTCTTATAGAGACTGTCTTTCCTAGATTGTTTTCCATAAAATTTATGAAATGTGTTCCCTGAAGAAATTTTTTTGTAAAATAAATATTTTTTTAGGGAAAAACAAAAAAATTTAAGTTAAGAAGACTTACCATTTCATGTAATTTAGGTGGTTTGACAATTTCACCACTTTGAATTTTATCAGTCCATACTTTAACATCACCTAAGCCTAGCTTCTTTTTTCTTGGTTTACTAGGAGGGGAGAACATAGGTTCCACATTTCCCCTGACAATTATGGCATCTGCAGGCACCTCCTGGGGTGGCCTTCTATTACTACTAAATGGTTTCCATACCTCCTCAAGTTCTGCCTTGGAATTAACGTGAGTTTTAAGGTGTTTTTTCAGGTTTCCTTTCAATCGACAAGTCTTACCACAATATGGGCACGAATGTGGTGTGTATCCTGAGTGTACACTTCGGTGTTCAAATAAATTTGACTTAAATCTAAATGATTTTAAACAAATATCACATGAAAATGGTTTTAAATCAGTGTGTATAACGGCATGCTGCATTAATCCTTTATAAGACACAAATATTTTATCACATTCCGAACATTGATGGACAGCTTTAGCCTGTTTATCATCGAAACTATCATTATACTCTTCACTATTTTGCATCACTATATTATTGAACCCGGAAATCTAAAGCAAATATTTAGTAAAAATTATCTTAACTTTTTTTATAAGTAAATATTATTCAAAAACACTTTGTAAAAAACTATTGATGTAGTTTGTATATGTAAAATGAAAATATATATGTATAAGAAAAAAAATATATAAATAATATAAATAAACTCACAGAATTAGATGGTTGTGTCATGTTATAGTCATCTCCCATTCCATTCATTTCACTTTTTACTTGATGGTACATCATTTGAGATGAACTAAAATAATATACATGATATAATGATAAAAAAATTTAACTTTAATTATATTAACTACATATACACATATAAATATATTTATATCTTAGTGATAAACAAATATTATTTACTTAATTGTTATTATTATTATACTGCATACGTGTAGCGCATTAATAAAAATCATACTGTGGTTACCATAAGATATATGTATAAATATATATATATATATGTATTAAATATATATATATCGTACTATTTTATACAGAACAATAAATAAACTGTAACTTAAATTTAAATAGCTTAAATAGATAACTACACAAAAAGTTATGAAAGATGAATACACTATTATACTTGTGCCGTATATTACAAATATATATTTTCATAGTTAGGTGGGGATGTAGAAATAGTAGTACACTAACACCATAAATATAATTGCTGATATATAACGAATTTTAAATTTATATATACTGTTATACTCTTTTAACGCATCTATTTTTGTAGTTAATATCAATAGATACATGTTACCTAATTTACATTGCTATTAACTATAAAAAAAATATTGAAAAAAACATATTACAACATACAAAATGGGATGGGTGAAAAGAGTATATTATATATTATTGAAAAAAATATTATACTTTATAATTCCACTATAAGATGTATCGTAATATAAAGTGTATGCCTGGAATATGGTAACTGGAATGTAAAACGAAAAAATTTCCCCTTAAATAATTGTATTTGTCAATAGTACTGATAGAAGTATTCTATTTGAAGAATGAAACAAAAAAATATATTGAAAGATGATTCTTATAATCGTTAAAATATAACTTTCAAAATAACCTTCTGTATCAAGTTATAGCCCCTCAATCAATGTATGTCTTGAGAAGAATACTCGCAGGATAATACATTCAAATTGGAAAGAGGTCTCTTAAGAAAGGGTAGTTGTTTTTATGTATCGTCTAACGTATCATCATGATATACTTTATCTCATTTTTTGCGTAGTGGTGATAAAGCAATATGTCAGGAATAAAGAAGACATATATGCGGAGATAATTTGTAGTACATTCAATAAAGTTTATTTCAACATTCATTCATATGTCCATTTCTTATTCTCACTTTTATTATCCACTTTTTTATGTTAATATCTTAAGAATAATCTTACTTTCACATAAGAATAAGCTGTCTATTTCTGAAAAGAAGGTTTTTAAAAAAATAAAGTTAATGACAATCAATGAGAGTGTGTATAAGTATTCTGATGGCTTTTTTATACTTTTTTTTTATCAGTTCATGCTTAATATATTCGATGGCTAGTATATATGTATTTTTATGTTTTAGATATATTTGTTCCGTGAAAATATTTTGAGCATACAAAAAATATGGCTGGAGACAGTAAAGAAACTAATGTTGAGGTTACCAACGATGAAAGCTCTGATAATATTCCACCGTATGAGCCTGTAGATCCATTAGATGTTGCCCAAGAGTCATCTCAACAACCTGCCAATACATTTTTTGAACCTAAACGTGAGATAACTAAAGTTTTTGATATTGGTAAATGGCATCATTCAAAGGTAAAATTGAATATTTCTCTTCCTTATTGTTAATATTCTAGGCCTATAAAGATTTCATGGATCAACTGAAACGTTTAAATAATTCTGTAAAACGTGTACCTACGGATGATGAAAATGTCACCACATCTCCCAATATCCAAAACGCATTAGACATACTTTACAAGTTGGAAGATTGGATAAATGAATTCCCTCCCGAGGATATGGAGTTGCAACGTTTTGGAAATAAGGCATTTAGAAGGTGGCATGAAAAATTAGAGAGTGAAGTAGATAAAATGCTATCAGACATCTTACCTGAATCTCTTCATCCATCAATCATTGAATTGAAAGCATACCTTTTAGATTCCTTTGGTAACGCAACAAGAATAGATTATGGAACAGGTCATGAAGCAAATTTCTTAATATTTATTCTCTGCCTCTACAAACTTGGGTATTTTCTAAAAGATATCGATGATAAAGCTGTGGTATTGAAATTTTTCCGTCAATATGTCTCACTTACCAGACAACTACAGGTTATGTATCGTATGGAACCAGCTGGAAGTAAAGGTGTCCATGCCCTCGATGATTTCTGTTTCGTTCCTTTCATTTTTGGTTCCTCACAGTTATTGGATAACAATTTAGGATTAATACCTGACTCCTACATTAGAGAAGACCTACCTCAAAGATATTCTGACCACGATTTATTTTTTGAATCCATTGAATACATCAATAATGTTAGTTTTGAAAAATATATATTTGTTAAATGTTTTTTTGATAATTTTTACAGACTAAAAGTGGCCCTTTTTTCGAACATTCCAATCAATTATGGAATATCTCAGCTGTTCAAACATGGGAGAAAGTTAATTCTGGATTATTTAAAATGTATGAGGCTGAGGTACTAAAAAAATTTCCTGTTTGCCAGCATTTTCTTTTTGGAAGCCTCTTCTCAATTGAAAAAAGGAGTGATGCAGAATCACCTTTTAGATTTACAAATGCTAAATTACCACAACTTTAATGGTATTTTATTTAATGATAATATTATATAATAATTATATATTTCTATAGTATTGTTTGCAATTTCCTCCATAATACTGATGTACATAAAATTAGTTTTTCTCTTAAAGTGATTGTTCTTGTATTTGTATAACATTCTTGGAGTTTCGTCATTTTGATTAAGGGTATTTATATTTAAACTTTGTGATATATTTATTCTTCTGGAGCTATGTCTGATTCCAGTGATGATGAGATATTTGAGAAAGTTAGACCAAAGACTAATAAACAAGGTCTTTCAAAAGATGAGGAGGAAACACTTAAAATATTGAAGGCAAAAACAAAAGATGATGGAGAAGAAGGGGAAGAGGTTTCAGAGCCTCCAAGTTTTGCAGAATTAGTAAGTTTACTTTTTAATTGTCTTATTTTTGAAATATCTTGTAGGGTGTTACTGATGTTTTATGTCAAACAATAGAAAGATTAGGATGGAAGGCACCTTCAAAGATTCAAGAAGCAACTTTACCTCATGCTCTTGCTGGTAAAGATTTAATTGGTTTAGCTGAGACAGGATCTGGAAAAACTGGAGCATTTGCTATTCCAATACTTCAAGCCCTTCTTGAGACACCACAAAAGATGTTTGCTGTCGTGTTAACACCGACGCGTGAGCTTGCTTTCCAAATAGCAGAGCAATTTCAAGCACTTGGAACAGCAATAGGATTATCTGTTGCGGTAATTGTTGGAGGTATTGATATGGCTACTCAAGCAATGGCATTAGCAAAACGGCCTCATGTTATTGTAGCAACCCCTGGAAGGCTTGTAGATCATCTAGAAAATACTAAGGGATTTAATCTTAAAGCTATCAAGTTCCTTGTTATGGATGAGGCAGATAGAATTCTTAATATGGATTTTGAAGTTGAAGTTAATAAAATTTTAAGAGTTATCCCAAAAGATAGGAAGACATACTTATTCTCAGCAACAATGACAAAAAAGGTTGCCAAACTAGAAAGAGCATCATTAAAGGATCCAGAAAGGGTTGAAATCTCTACTAGATACCAGACAGTAGAGAAGCTCAAGCAACATTATATTTTCATACCGAATAAATATAAAGAAGCGTACCTTGTATATATTCTTAACGAAATAGCTTCAAATACGGCAATAGTTTTCTGTTCAACATGTGCTGGAGCAATGAAGATAGCATTAATGTTGAGACAATTGGGATTTGGAGCAGTACCTCTACATGGGCAGATGAATCAAGGAAAGAGATTGGCTGCATTGAATAAATTCAAGGCTAAACAACGTTCTATACTTGTTTGTACGGATGTTGCTTCAAGAGGTCTTGACATACCACATGTTGATTATGTTTTGAACTTTGATGTTCCTACTCAATCTAAGGATTATGTTCATAGAGTTGGTAGAACAGCACGTGCTGGCAGATCTGGGGTTTCTATTACTTTTGTTACGCAGTATGATGTTGAGGTTTACCAAAGGATTGAGCATTTAATTGGGAAGAAACTAGATCTCTACAAAACTAATGAGGTAGATGTTATGAAACTAGTTGAGAGGGTTGCTGAAGCAAACAATTCCGCCAGAGTTGAAATGAAGGAGCTTGAAGAAAGTAAAAAGAACAAGAAGAAACGTAAGAAGGGCGAGGCTTGTGATGGTGACGATGATGAAGAAGAGGGTGGATATAGGAAGAAAGTAAAAGTGAAGAATATGAAAACGATAAAGCAGAAATAAATTGTTGATTTTTTTGTTGTAAATTTTTTGTTTATTATTTAATTAAGTTTGGTATTTTTTGTGTTAATTGATCTGTATTGTTAATTAGTAAAATTTCAATTTTCTATTTTGTAGGAAAATGTTTTTACAAACAAATTTTTTAAAGTCGCATCATTATTGTTTTAATATTTACAATAATTATTTTTGTAGATTCATGTCGCATAATTTGTATTTTGTCATAATCTACTCATTCTCGTATGTTATATCGTGTTAGCAATATACTGTTGCACATTGTGGCTAAAAAATTTTTACACATTTTCAATTTCGAGAACATTCTTTCATCCCTTATAATTTCCCAGAGATCTCACTTTAATCTTTAATTTAATGCTTAAGAATTTTACATAATATACAAATTATTAAAAAATGTGGAAATGTAAAAAAGGTATTAAAGTTTGAAAGAGGGTAAAAATTTTTAGCCATAATCTCTGTTTATTTACAAAGTATGTATTTGACCTCTAGAATTCAAACATTTTTATTTAATGTCTCATGTTAAATATATTTTATAGTTCAATTAAAGTTCTGTTAAAATTGTTTTCTATAAATAAAGTCTAACTAGCTGATTTAATGTTGCTGGAGTTGATGTTACGGGGCATCTTCCATATTTTGAGATATATTGACGGATACATTTGTAGCAAAATATATATCCAGAGGAAGATAATACAGTATCGTTTTCTCTTTTTTTCAAGCACAATGGACATTGATCTTTTGATAAATTTAAAGCTTCCGTCTCATCCAACATCTATAAAAATGTTATATAATTAATTATTTGATAAAAAGAGTAAACAAACATACCTTAACAGGAAACTGTATATCACTTTTTCTTTCCCCTGAACTATTTGTTTTAAAAATATTCAGAATACTGTTAAGACTACCATCATTTGACTCCTGAACATACTGTAGGACCTGTATTCCGATTAAGACGAAACTTAAGATTTTTCCAAATTTAGAAAATAGGCCAATAATGAAATTTATAAACCTTCCAAAAATATTAGAGGAATCAAATAACAATTTTCTGCTTTCCATAAGCTTAAGATCAAGAGCAGAATACTTTTGATAGAAAACTCCAGCTAATAACATTTCAATATTGTGTATTGGTACATACCCGAAGAGATACATTACCTGAAGGGTAATACTGATTATATTTATGGCCTTTAATATATATGGCCAGGATTTTAGTAAAAAATATTTCCATTTGCTTTGGATGACTAATGATTCTTCTGATAACTTTTTTTTCCATGCAATTACCTTCTCTTTTATATATGGTAAAAAAACTATTTGAAGCAAGGAACGAGCAACTTCTGCATTGCTTGTTGGGATTGTTCCTGTATTTTTGACAACTCTCTTGATACCATAAAAATATTCAAAAAATGATGACCCATATTGCTTGAGATAATAGAAATTCAATAATGAATTAAAAATTAAATAAAATGCATCGAAATTTGAATTTAATGCAACAAATTTGTGTCCTCCTTTTACTAATGCAAAAATCTAAAAATTTTAAATATTATTTTGAGTTTATTAACGATTAAATTTTTTATTAATTTCATTATATTTTTCTTCTTTTTTTCAATTTGGATCTTTTGTCATCAACTTGAAGAATGCCTGGAAAAGGATATCTCAATTCTGTTATCAGTGACTCATTAAAACAAATCTCAATAAAGCTAGGCAAATACAGTAAACAAAAGCCGTGGAGGTATCAGGCGTATGTTAATAAGATAAAACAGGATGTTTCTGAGAGTTCAAGGTCAGTTAGCAGTAAAACTGTCAAGTTCAAGAAGAGGACTTCACCAAAAAAAATAAGGCCAAAAAAGTTGATTGATAAGAAGGATCTCAGTAACAATGAAAAGAAAGGAACCAAAAAAGAATTACCTGTTAAAAAGAAGAGAATGCTACATTTTGAATCTAAAAATCAAAGTCCAATTTCAAAATCACCTAAAGGTGAGGGAGACGAAAAGAAAAAACCACAGAGGAAACTTGGAAGGAAATGTCTTCTTACAGATAAGAATGATGAAGATGAGGTGGAACAAAATATTAGAGAGGAAAGTGACAAGAAAAAGGTTAAGAAACAGGAGAAGAAGAAGGTTAATGATTCTTACAGAATTAGCATAACCGATATCATTTCGCATGAAGAGGAGAGTAGTAACCCAAAGGATATTGAGAGGTCAGAAGAAAAAAAACGTCGTGAAAGACAGTATAATAAGAAAAGGAACAAAAAATCACCAAAAAGGATTTTTTGTATTGATGGGAAGGATCCTGATGAAGAGTTTCGTCAGAAACTAAAGAACCTTGACATTCCAATACCTAGTACCAATGCGGAAGGTGTTGAAGAGAAAAAATTGAGTGTCGAGGAGTTAGCTTTGAACTTCGCTAAAAAGAATCCTCGTTCAAGCATTTCTGCAAAGATTTTGGGACCATATGAGATAGAGTCAATTGAAGAAGCTCATAAAAAGCATCCTAATGTAGTGATAATACCAAATAAAAATTTGGATGGAAAAGTTATGAATGACTTGAAGAGACCATTCTGGCATCAAGTAGATCCAATACCATTGTTGATGGGAAGACAGGAAGATCCAACAGATGATACCTTACCTATTAATACAGATATGTTGAAGTCATTTGAACAGGGGAAACTAAAAATAGAAGATGGGATTAACCTAAGACCTAAACAACCCAATCCATTTGGTTCACTAAAGGAGATGATTAATCAGAATCCAATGTTCAATGGATACCAAATCTTTGCAAACACAATGAGAAATATTATAAGATTTAGGCCAAAACATCTAAGATCAAGTCAAGGAAAAGTTGATTCTATCCTAATGCTAGAAGCACCCTCTCAAGAACAGTTAAATAAAACCAAAGTAACTGCAAAACTTAATCCATTAACTGCTTCTGATGACAATACAGCTGAAGAGGAGATTGAGAGCAGTTCAAAAAAACTTCAAAAAGAGGCTGAAAATAGTATGTTTCCAGTAATGGCAACAACTAAAATTGTCTACAAAAGAAGTGATCCATGTAAATGGAAGGAGGTTCCGTTATGTAAAAAGAATGCCAAAACTTTTTAATCTATGTGTATAATTAAAATTTTAATCTAATTAACTTAATAATATTAAAGTATGTAATTCCATGTATAATTATAATATTAATATAAGATTTAAAGCATACAAATAAAATAAATAGTTATTAATAATTAACTTACTTTTGTTGTAAATTTAGAAGCACTATAGAGAGATGATGATAGCGTTGAGGGATATTGCACCTCAAAAATTGAAGGTTGATCTCCAAGAATAGGTCTTGTATTACTACGTAAAGTACTGAAAGCGTTAACCATAATTTTTTATAGTTATTATATTATAATTAATGATAAAAGTATAATAAGACACGACAATTTTCCAAAGTTTGTATGATTGTACTGAGTAAGTATCTGAAGTGAATTGAATATCAAATTAATTGTTTAATCATAAACACATAGATAGAAGAAACCTTTGTATTAGATAGTAACATACTTTATCATAGTCTATATATATTGAAGGCCATCACGGTACATTACATATATTTTCAAATATAACTTTCTTCAATCAACAACATTACACATGATAGCGAGATAAACAAGTAAAAAAGAAATGATAAAAAAAGACAGTTTATATTATTGAAAGCAAAATCAATAAAAATATAAAATATATTTTCAATTTTTATGTAAAATAATTGAAAAAATTAAAATTATAGTCATATTTCTTTTAGTATTTCCCTCCCATCCTTTAATCTATTTCCATAGATAAAAACACCCTCAAAATCCTGATTGATCATTTGATAAGATCTCTTTTTCATTTTTAAAGCTTTCTCTAAAGTAGAATTGCAGTAAAATTTCATTAAGAATGGTTCAATGTTGTAAGTTTCGTTTTTACATGATTCTTTTGTTAGTCTTTTTGATGATCTTACTATTTTTGGTTTATTCTCATCCAATAACATGTAATTATTGATATCTATAGTTTTAATTACATCACTTCTCCTGTATTTACGAGTTATTTCCTCCAATTGATCATTGAATAGTGATTTTAATATTGCACCGTTATCTTTATTGTTAAAATCCTCTATTCCAATGTTTAATGGGTTCCTTATCTTCTCAACACCCTTTATTTTGTTGTTAAAAGTTTGTTCTTTAGTATTTTGTTTATAAACATCTAAAATTGTTTTAAGATCATTAAAAATTCCATTTAATTCATTGTTGTCATTAAAAAAAGACAAAACAAAATCTTGGGCTAAGTAGCTTCTTAATTTTTCATTAACAATCTCTTCACACCCTTTAATACATCTATCGATATATTTCTTTTGTTCTTCAATTGGTTCTGGACCAAAAATATCTACCTTTATATCTGATATATTCAAAAGAAATTCTAAAGTAAATCCATGATCTTCAATTTCTTTAATCCGTCTATTCTGGATATCAATTTTATCTTGAAAAGCCTTCTTAAAATCTTTAAACCTTAGTATATTGATAAAATTCTGGAGAACACAAATAATCTGTCCCATAGAGACTTTTTCACAATGATATTGTTCAAAAAGTTTACTTTGAAATTGAATTAAATTTCCAGCAACATCTGATCCAAATATTGCTTCATAGAATGCGTATTTGAAGATTGCTTCATTCTTTTCCAAGATAAGTGATCTTGTCGTTGGTGTACCTACTTTTCCTTGGCTTGTACATATACCAAAAGTTTTATAAAAGTAAGTAAAGATTTGCATGAATTCAAGATCATATTCTTGAGATATTAGATAAATAATATTTGACAGATATTCTAGTTTATGTTTAATGTAATGTTGATTTATTGATATTTTTGTTATTCCATCTTCCATAAATCCATACTTCAAGAATTCTGCCATATAATTCAATGAAATAATAAGATTATTCCTTGGTATCTGAAAATCATAAACTTTCTTCAGAATTTCATTTCTTAGTGATATTAACTCTAAACATTCCACAATATTTTCATGAATCTCCCTACACATCTCTGGTACCCATTTAATTAAATTGTCTTTATCATTTTTAATTTTTTCACAAGTTTCACATTGGCATTCTTTGTTATTTTCTCCAAAATAATTCTCACCATAGTTTAAATATAATTCTTCACCTATTTCTATATTTTTCGTAGCAATCAGGACAACAGTATGAATCCCACGGCAATCAAATTTAACATTTGAATTACAATCGTGATTTAAGAAACTTCCAGGCCCAAGCCACAAGATTTGTTTTTCATTTCTATCACTAATCATTATGGAGAAATCATTCACCCCGCTTTTTATATCTTTTTTTAATTGTTCTTCTGTTAATGGTTTTACAACACCATATAACATATTAATCTGTTCATTGGCTTTAAATTTTCTTGTTGCAACTAATTTAGCTCCCAAAAACTTTTCTTTTGAATATTTGAAGCATTTTTGTATACTAATTCCAGATATTGGCTGGAAAAGCATTAAATAGCGATGAATATGGTTTCTTAATTCCGTTAATCTTTTACTATCCATTTTCAAACAAAAATTTTTCATTGATGGCAGTAGAAAGATACCTTCTAATGTTCTGAAAACATTAAAATTTTCTAAGTACTTTCTTAACAAGTTATAACAAATAACAACTTCTCCGTTAGTTAAAAATATCTTTTTTGGTCTCATTTTGTGACTCCTTATCCCAAGTAAAACATCAATAACTATACTATTAGCCACATCGTCAAAAGACATAAAATCTTCTAAGTTCATTTGGTGTCCTATTGGTGGTACTTCTGGTATAGTTGTTGAAGAACACAATTTTGATACTTTTAGTTCCCATTTTTCATTATTCATTATTATTTATTAGATATATTAACCATAAAATAGTTAGTTAAGTCTTAATTACAGTTATGAAAGACAATAATTAAAATATGATACTTTTATAAGTAAAAAATGTGTAGGTACTAAAAATACAACCTACTAGAGTCATATCTCTCCAAATGCCGAGAAGTATAACGTACAAAAGGTTTTTATCATACATAATTATTGTTGAATCAAAGGATAACTTTTCATTACACTTTTTTTATACTTTTTTAATCATCATTAACTATTTCAATATATTTTAAAAAGTATATATAAAATTCATCTTTTTTGTCCTACCAATAATATATTATATATATCATAAACAATATATTTCCTACAATAAAACTTATATATTTTTTATAACAATAATTTTTATTTAATAATACCATTGATTTTTATTATAACTTTCAATAAAAAGATTAGATGAATTAAAAACAGGAATCAAAACATGTATATATTGATAGGAAATTAACTTTTTTATTATAAACTTTAAGAATACATCAATCAAATTTAATCTCAAGATGTTATTTGGAAAAAATAATTATTATTTCTGTAAATGAATACTTTTTATAATATTATCACATTCTTTTCATATTTTATTGTACTTTTAAAGCAAATATAAAGCTAACAAACTTATCAAACATATTAATAACAATATATCAGATATCATGTAATTCGGAAGTATTATTCACATCTAAAAAAAGTTTGTTTTTAAAGGATATAGTCTAACAATATGAATCCAATTAAAACACATGTAAACATTTTCTAATCGCCATAAAAATAAAAAAATAAACTTCATCCAATTAAATTTGTCTTCGGTGACGTTAGCATATAATTTATTATTTTATGTTTCTGAATAACAAGTACGGTAATTAAAATGAAAAGCTATAATAAAAATAATTAATTAAAAATTGCGTAATCAAAATTTTTTATAAATTAACTTTTAATGTGAATACCCCTTCGTGTTTGTACTTTATGTCTGATAAAGTATAACTTTTTTTATCAAACTTATTTATGCATTAAAGTTCCCTATCTTCCATTTTTTATTTCAAAATTTCATCAACGTGTCAATATCATCTTTCTGAAAAAAACAATAAATTCATTGACTTTTCTTATTTCAAATACGATGATAGGTTTATCTACAACCTACATAAATTTTAAAATGCTATTTAGAATTTTTAATAAAAACAGTTACTATACTTTTTCAATAGACAATCTTTCCGCATGAATCACATTTAAATAAAATATATTATCTTTAGTATTTTAAATTCTCTATTCATTGATGAGAGTTGTAACATTTATTACCAATTCTTTCTTCAGCATTATTAAAGTCAAGCTTTAAATACCTTATTATTAATATCTCCTAGATTAAAGTAAAATAACGTGTGTTGTTTATACAAAGAGTATTATTTACTTTATTTCCATGTGGTATCCATTAATATTTTTGCCGATTTCATTTTTAATAGTAAAATTAAATTTTTGTTACTATTATTGAGATGTATCTATTTATAATGCTTTAGATTAACTTCAAACTTCACTATAGTTAATTCTAAATGATGTAAAATAATATTTCCCATTAATTATTAATCCTGAAAAATATAAAATGCACCATAAAAACAGATTTTAAATAAATAATGTACTTACAATTTGAAGAATATTCTCAAGGTTATTAGACGAAAATTAAAAAAACAATTGCAACATTTGGGAATAAATTTCAACAATCATATAAATTGAATAGTAATGTTTAGCACAATTATATTACAAACAAAAAGTTTACGCGTTATCAGTTAATTTACAATTAATAACAATGCCCTTTGTATTTGCAAACATGTAAAGTTATAAAGTACATTTTGTTCCAGATATTGCAAATATTAAATGTTATTTTATAAAAAAATCACGCAAACAATTGGTAAATAAATCTATTGGAAATGTAATATAATCTTGAATGATTCTTAAAGTACTTTTATCGACATGTAGTTACGGTATTTCATACTATGACAGGATATGGAGTTTATATACAATTTAACTATACAAAGTAATACTGTATGCAGTAATTATTAATTCAACATAAGAATGTCTACATTTTTTAGAAGTTTAATTAATTTTTAATCTTAACTCTTTTCAAGATTAGTCTTTTAACTATCATATAATAATTTTCAAAAAAACTTCAAAACAAAAATATATTATTATTTTTGATATAATACAATCTAAATTAAATTATCAATAATTATTATGACAAAAATTTATTAATATTCTTTTAACAACAAATTTACAATATAATATTCATAAACAAAATATGATTTGAGTAAATATTTTAGAAATGCAATTGAATTGTTTAACAATGATTATTGTTTTCCATACTCATGAGGAAACAAACATTCCATAAATTCCAACAACTTCCAATTATTGTTTTTATCATCATTAACAAATACACATAAAAATTTCCATATATTTATTTAACAATAAACAATAATTTGTTTCCGTAATTATTTGTTTAAACAATCAATTAAACACCGATCAAAATGGAGAAAAATTATTTATTTACGTATTTTTTTATCTACAATAAATATAAAAAAATCCAACAATGTAATTGTGGATTCATTTGAGGAAAAAAATATACAAGCAAATATACATATAAAAATACAAGCAAAGAAATGTTATTTATTAATAATTAAACTAATTTACTGCCGATTTTCAGGATGAAAACATTTCTAAATATAGATGATTAATCTTTAAGAGATGGATGAAAATATTTACCGATTATATTTGCGCATAAAAAATGTTGAGTTAGTACATTTTTATGAACATATCCATTTTATTCTGCCACTTCTACATATTTTTTTTCAGAAATCTAAAAAGGAAATGTTTATTTTGTGAATTTCAAAATTACCTAGTTCGAAAGGAAAAGATTAATTTGCGTAATGAAGATTCAATAGCTACCTACAGTTGTGAAGGATAAAATATACAGTTTCTAGAAGGTATAGATGGCAAAATTGCTCCACACCTTCATGGAAAACATTTCAAAAAGAAGATGGAATTAAATGGAATTGGGAGAGAGACAAATCACCAAAATTTTGTAATAAATAAGAAACTCCAATTAGGAGGTATCGATAGTATATTGTAAAGAGTTAATACACAAGGGGGTTTTTAGAGGTGTTCCCAGGAATAGAACTTGTAGTAACATTGTATAAGTAAAGACCATTATAAATATGCATGAAACATTTATAATGAGACAACTTCTAAGAGTCAACCTGTACTGTTTATCGTTATAACAAAGTACACATTTTTTGAGATGGTATTAATATTAATAATAAATAATGAAACAAGGTGATAAAAAAAGTTATCACACAATATTAATTTAAAGAAATTCTGTAATTTTATTTGTAAAGTAAGTATTATAAACAAATTTCGTATACCTTTATCAAATAAGATGGAGAAAAAAATTTTTTAAGGCATAATTTGTTTATTTATCTCTGAAATTATTATTATATATTTATGATAATATTGTTAACAAAATTTATTTATTTTAATTATATCTTAGATATTTAACATTTTTAAAAGCTGTAATTACACAATTTTATTATTGTCTATAGGAAACAAACTATTATTAGAATACTTATATGATTAAAAAGTCTGTATAATAAAGGATAATCTTAAGAAAGTTACTATAGTTGTCGTCATATCATATCACTATTCTATTAACCACTATTAAAATTAGTAGGAAACATCACTTTTAATGATAAGAAAACTTTACATAATGTACAATAGTATTGATTAAAGGAAGTAAAATTGATAAATATTAAAATTAAGCCACTCCTTAAAAATATACTGTCATAGTAAAAGGTAAAATATCAAAAAAAAGGTCTTATCAACAAATTTTTTTTACAATAAAGTTTGATTGAACCAAAAAAATGTGATGTTAAATGAATAATTGTTCTATTTATATTGATAAAAAATTGTTGTTTGCTGTAATTATTAAGGAAAAAACTATAATTTTAGATAAGTAGGAGTTCATAATATTATAATTATTAAAAAATTACTATATAGGTAAAAATATTCACCCAAAAGCATTATTTTATAGAATAACAATATTTTTATCAAACAAGATATTTTTATTTATTTTAAAAAATTTATGGAGAAATATCAAAAGTTAAAAGTTAGTAAAAATAATTATATGACATTAAGTCAATTCTTTAACAAATTTCATTAAAGTAAATGTTTTTTATCTTTTAATTTATAGTTTGTGTTTAAAAAAATGTGTTGGAATCAGTAATATTAATAATTTAGTCATTTTGAATAATCTCTTCTTGAAGTTTTTTTAGAATTAATTGTAATAGCATAATAGAAGATCCAATAGCTCGAGTGATTGAATTACCAAATGTTTTCAGAAGTAGTATAAGAATAATATAAAAATATAGAACCATGTACTGTTAGTTCATCATACAAATACTTTACAAATTTTATTTTCGAATACAATGACGATACTTTTTTTTGTAGGAAAAATTTTTTTAAATATTTTAATAAACCACTTTATAATTTTAAAGAGATAAAGATTGTCCTTTTTTATGGAAGGAAAAAGCTACATTGAACAGGTGATAAGAAGCAATTGCTTCTGGTGTACTTTGTTTGTTTTGGATTCGTTATAATCGGAATATTTAATCTTTGTAAATCATTTAAGGAGAGTACTCTTTCATTACGTTTTATGTCTCCACTATCTGGTTTAAGGCCCCGATTATTGTATTTCAAATGAAGCTGAGAAAAAGGAATATATTGAGATTTATTGAGCAATGAATCTTGTTTTAAAAAATCATATAACAGTTTCTTACCATTACTATAAAAAAAGATATATTTTATATGAAGAATATCTTTTTTAGGATATGAAACTTACATTTTCTCATTATCATGACTATTCTTAAGGGGCATTATGTCCAAATATCCATGGGCCACCATGATGAAAATAGCAAGACAAATACTAATCGCCAATACATTGCACTTCATTCTAAAAATAGGACAAAAAAAAATTAAAAATACATTTTAACATTTATCAAAACACTTTAACATTACTATAAAAAATATTAAATATAAATGCACATTTTATTCATTTAAATACATGTAGTTTTATACAACTTTTTAAGTGGTAAAGGGCGGTGATAATGTGCGTGAAGGAGTGATAGCTAAAATTTCATCAAGTAAATAATGTATAAAATATGCCTTTCTAATTTTTATTTCTTAAAAAATCCCACCTATTTTAAAAATATAATACATCGTAATGAAGGCAATACATATTTAAATATATAAACTTTTACAATGTTAAGTCTTCAAACGGAAAAAATTTAGGAATTTTTAATATCGCTATTAGATAGTTTACACATTTTATAGGAAATAGTTATTAGGATTATATCATTTTTTGTGACGTTATCACTTGGGATTGGTAAAAAAAGATATAATAATTACGTTTGATTTAAAAACTATGAACGATGAAAAGTTTATCCATTTATTTATATCATCAAAGAAAAATATTTACGTGTATTATGACAGAAAATTTCCTATCATAGTATAATTTTAAATATTGAATTGTTAAAAATAATAATTTTTAATGCTTTTTTAAATGGTTAACATTTGAACATATTTAACTAATGATGTAATATTTTCAGATGTAAATAAAAACACGCATCAAGTGACCGAAAATTATTACAACTACAAGACGAAATTATCATGAAATATTTAAAATATCAATTATTTAAATACCTTTTAATACTTAATCATAAAAAATATAAATGCATAAGTTTTAGGATGTTCTGGCAGAAAACGTAATTAAGAATAATATATAACTTTTTCTACATAATTATCATTATTATTTACAACACATGAAGTTGCAAAATTCAACAATGTGAAAATAAGCACAAGCATAATACATACTGTATTTTATGATATCATGGAAAAAGTAATTTACAAATAATTTGTTTGATAATATATTTAATTATTTTATACAAAACTAGGAGATATCACACGTAATAAAGTTTTTTCTAGATAGTATAAGAAAGAAACAATTTAAAAAGATAAGATTTCCGATATTAAAATTAAAAATACATCTTATGACCTAATTTAATTATAAAACTAAAGGGAGATACAAGATTCAACCACTTTGAAAAAAAGAGGTTAAATTTTATGTGTATATATTCAACCCGGTGGTTGAATTTTACTTTATAGATTCAACCTCTCAACTTTTGTGATGAAGCTTGTGCTATGCCATTCTTGCCCAGCATTGCCGTAGTCTAACCCTCATAAAAGGGGATTTGAGAGAGCTGTCTATGAATTTATACATAAAACTCAACCGGCGGTTGAACTTTACCCATCTAAATTCAACCATCTAGTGGAAAATTTTACTATGGAGTGTATAAATTCAACCGTCGGTTGATTCTGTAGATATTGTGTTTAAATTCAACCGCTGGTTGAAATTATACATATTGTGACTAAATTCAACCGACGGTTGAATCTTTACACATTGTGGCAAAATTCAACCAACGGTTGAATTTAAATAACCCCAAACTAAATTAAATGATTATTACTATAATCCGGATAATATTACGAAGTCACAACTTCTAAGCAATTTTATTTCATAAATAAATTAATGAATAACGACTATAATCAAAATAATATAAAAAATTACAACTTCTAAGAAATTTTATTTCAGAAACAAACGAAATAATAATTATTATAATCCAGAAAAACATAAAAAATTAGAAATTTTAATCAAGAAATAAAAAAAAAGATATTTACTATAATCTGGATAAATATTAAAAAAATCGTGCTAATTATTAAAATTCCACAAGAAATTACAATCTCAAAATCCTTCCACAATAATTGAAAAAAAATTTTTTTACCGTCTATAAATGCTATATTTATTTATTTTTTATAAACGTTGATTGACAGCATGATTTATTTATTACTCTTGATAAAACAACTAAACTTTTTTATATCTTTTACGCATTATAATACTTTAAAACTCATACAAACCCGTTTTTTTGTCTATTAATAGATTCAAAAAGCGCACTTTTAAAAACTTACCGTCGTAATAGGAAGTTATTTTATCATTTAATATTATCATATCAATGAAAATAAACAATTATTTTGCTGCAGTTTTTGCAATACCTGGAAGCAATAAATCCTGGTTATGGCGGATAAATATAACAAACTAGGATCAGCTAACTTAAACCATATTTATGACCTCAAAATACGTTATATATACTTCCAGAATGGGTACCGTCAAGAGGTATTATACATACTCCTAGATATTCTATATCTTAGATTATAAAGTTTTTCAATTAAGAAGTTATCGGAAGTTTCTATGAAACATCTAGATTACATATTATAAAAAGATAATACTAAAAATTTAATATAATAAGATGTTTATACAATTTCATAATAAAAAAAAATAATTATTTTTGTCTTAGTCATAACTTTTTTAATACCAAACCATTTATTATGATTAAATGACAAATTATGTGTATTTTATAACTAGAGGGACCAGATAGATCCCAGACATTGTTGTGAAGATTAGCCAGGTTATGGACAAAAAGTGATGGTATTTTTTAATTAACAAATTCTAAGTTGAAAGCCTAAACAAAGCCATGTGAAAGTATAGCCAATGGCCGATTATGGTAAATATATAATTATAACATTATCAAACCATAAATAAAATTGACAGAAGATAACACATAAATATAATCAAATTTATTTATTCGTGCCAAGGAAATATTATGTTAAAAAATATCACAATTTACATAAAAAAATGCTAAAAAAGCGACATTATTATATTATATTTTAAATCCTTTTTGTTTTATCTATAATTACTATTATTTATCTATATGAGTAAGCATATATTTATCATTTGAAATATTTTTATCTTGCTTTTAAGACACGGTAAACCAGAAACAAATATCCCACTATGAGTGTCGTCAATGTATAAATAATTAATACATAGATGTTAAATGAGTGATTACTTGAAGAGAATGACAATGACTTCAAAACGTCTTCTCCTGTTCTCAGACAACTTCCATCAACTTTTACGTAACTTCCATTACTTTTCATAACACATTCTATATCTTCCCTCCCACCAAATTCATTTATTAAAAGAAGTTCAAAGGAGTATTTAAACCAACTAAAATAATGTAACCAATTTAAAGTACTTGGAAATGTTGAAATATTCATAAAAAGACCTCCAGATATCGCTAATGCAGCTAATATTGGTGCTGATGTTGATACTATCAAGGGATAATTTATCAGTAACTAAAAATTAAATTATGTTAATTAATATGGAGGTTAAAAATTAAAATAAAAGATAATGTAAATTGATAAAAAAAACTTACACTACTAATCATTATGGCGTATGCAAATGTGCACCATGATGTAAGGCCTATCACAAAAAGGCACATTAGAAAAGAAGATACTGTTGGGGTTAATCCAGCTATAAAATATGCTAATATACACATTACAATACTATCAAATGAAGCAAACGGTAAGAAAGCCAAAATCCGGGCTATATAATAAGCCGAAACAGGGTATATTCCATCGTGGTGTTCCCTAACAACTAAGTGAAAATCTTTTGGAATAATCGTCTGAACCGTTAATGCCGTTGAGTAGGTAGTTTCTGATATCATAAAATAAAAAAGTCCCTTAAAATTAGCAATACCATCTTGATTCATTGGTGTTCTAAAGTATAGGAATGCTAAAAATACACCTATACATGTTTTTTGGAGTGTCTTTACTTTAATGAAACTTGGATTTCTAAGATGGTCCAAGAATAACCTCAATACCATTGTTACTATTATTATAAATAATCCCGGTGGTCTTGGCATATCAACTGTTGGATGGGGGAATTGTTTATGATATTCAATTCTTTGTTTAACAATCCGATAATGCTGTGATCCCTGATATTTTTTACAAATGCTCTTAACTCTCATCATGCTTTCATCTTCTTTACCTGGTTCTAAGGCTAGATACATTATGAATAGATCAGCTGGATTACAATGAGACGGAAATGAGAAACCGATGTATGAGAAGAATCCTATAGCACAAGATGGGGGTCCTTGAAAAGCAACCTCCCCAAGTGCCAAGAATATCACTCTATCGAAACTTTCAAATACCTCTGAAGATGGTTGATGAATTGTACAAATAATTGTTTTCTTAGTTGTTTTAGATAATTTATTCAATGTTTTAACGACTTGAGATGCCATATGTGAATCTAATCCTGTTGTTGGTTCATCACAGAATAATATTGATGGATTGGTTAATATCTCCGTTGCGAAGGCTAATCTTTTTGCCTGCCCACCGGAGATACCTTTCTTGACACCAGAAAAACCAATCTTTGAATTCCTACATGCTTCAAGATCTAATTCTTTAATCACATGTTCAACACATTCTTTCCTATCCTTATGACTCATTCTTGAAGGCAATCTAATGTAAGCTTGAACAAGCAGATGCTCGTAAACAGTCAATCTCCCCATAAACAAATCTTCTTGTTGAACGTATGAAGAGATATTTGTAATTCCACGTCCAATCTCATTACCATTAACTAGGATTTCACCTTTTATTGATAAGCCTTTTAAATTTCTTCCAAGTAATGTATTTAGTAATGTTGTTTTCCCAGCTCCACTAAAAGGGAAATTTTAATATTTGTTGGTGTTATAAAATTTACCTTGCACCCATAAGAGCAATTGTCTCTCCAGGTAAAGCTAAACCATTAATGTTCTTAAGGAGTTGTCTTGAACCAGCAGCTACTTCCAAGTCATTCCAAGTTAATGTTACAGGTTCCTCCTGTTGAAAAAATGGTGTACTGTTAGTTGCTGTTGTTCCTTCTATATCTTTATCAGAAACTTGTGTTAACGAAGTACTGAATTGTGTACCATCATAGGCACCCGTTAATGCTCCATTTTCTTTTTCCAATAACTCCGATAATGTATTTGAGGTGTTAGTAGACATTGCCTCGATGAAAAAAAAAGAAGCAAGATAACAAATTTATGATAACAACAATATATCCAAAATATATACAATGAAATTTGCATACTAATATTAATATACAATAAAAATGAAATTAAAATTTCTTATTATTCCTAAATTTCCTATAATTTTTATCATTACCCTTTCTCTCTTTAGTCTGTTTGATGAAAGGAATAGTCCTTGTTTTGTATTCTTGAGTACCTCCAATACGGGATCCCCTGAATGACAAACTATATGGAAGCATCGGTAAATCCCTCAAGAATATTCCTTTACCACCTGGAGTTTTGACAGTTATTGTATTCTTTTGTTCTTTTTTACTGGTTACCATTAACCAACCTATGCTTGAGATTGTAATGTCACAAGAACCTTTTTCCATACCTTTTCCTTGTATCTCGAAAGTTTGCCCCTCAAATTTAGGATAAGCTTCCATTCTTTTTTGGTTTCCACAAGGAACAACTAAATTAGGTTTCCCTAGATAGGCATCTAAGAATTCCTTGACTTCATCACTCTTCATAATATTCACTGGCAGTTTTTCGGAACAAAACAATGTCACGAGAACAGATGTATCTTTACTCATAACCTCAACAACACCTCCTATCAATAAACTTTGTTCTTCCCTTAAAATAAACGTCCTTGGGATCATAATCTTCCTTGGGAATATTTTAATCAATTCATCAAGTGTAAAAATATTCATCAATTGCGAATCACTAACAACACCAGGAGTGTCGTAGCACCAAGTTCCCTTTACAAATTGTGGATCATTAGGGTTGAAGAATTTCTTTCTCTCTTCATTTTCCTTTGATGATAAGTCAATATCATAACCAAATGCAGCTTTTACATTGTCAAATGACTCTGGTTGATGTTGTGCATCGATACTTTTGAAGGAACTATCAACAACACCCATTAATGTTGCATATCTTGGATCTTTACTCTCCTTTAATAACATCCACCTATTCCTTTCTTCCTTCTTTAACCATGCTTGAACACTAAGAAGTCTCCTCCTGCGGATTTCCAATTTTTGAGATGATAAATTCATAACTGGGAATTTCAACAGTGACATAGTAGTTCCAGGCCATGGTGAGGCACAGGCTCTCTCAACCAAATCCATGGCCCTAACTTTACATAAATCACTTTGAAGAAAGATATTGAATATGGAAGATTTTCCAGCATTAGTATTACCAAGTAAATAAATATCACTTCTAACATTGTCCTTTAGATCAGTCCATTTTAAGTAAATTTGTGTTATTAGTTGCTCAATTCCATAACCAGTCTTAGCAGATACCAAAGCTATATGGAGAATATTGAACTTATCTTTCAAACCTGTGTCTTGTAAGGCTTTGTAAAGAACATTGCTGAAATTCTTTAAGTACCCATCTCTTGCATCTGGAGGTAATAGATCAACTTTGTTTCCGATAACAATAATCGGTTTGCCGTGCCCAATTATATCAGGTAATTTATCGTAAATTGAATATGGTAAATCAGTTACATCAACAACTAGAAGTATCAATGCTTCTTTGATTTTTAAATCTCCCATCATTTCTTCATAATCCAATGGAGATACAGATACATTCAGTAAGAAGTTGTGCTCCTTCAATAAATGGCAACGTCTACATAATGTATTATTATAAGTACTACCAGAAGATTTCTTTCTGTAACGTGAGGAATTTTCAATTTCCGTAAAAGTATTGTATGGCACAAATCCTGGAAATGATGTATTATTACATTGGAAATTTGCTCCACAACCGGCACATGCCATCTTTGATGGGGGAATGTCAGCTTCAATCTTTATTTCTTCGGGTAAAGCTTCAACCTTATTCGTTTCTTGAGGTTTTGAATTTAGTTTATTAAGAGATCGATTGCTTGCCTGTCCAGGTAATTGAAAATCTATCCTTTCTACAGCATCTTCGGGACCATGTAATGTTACTTCAGGAACTGTCAGTTCATCATTCTCCAACTCCCCAACGTATCCTTCTCTGTACTCTTGGACTAAGTCATCGCTGCGTACATGGAATCCTTTCTCCATTTGTGGGTTCGTAAAAAGGTCCTTACACTTCTTCTCATTGTAAGATATAAAGTCAACACTAGCTGCATTTGACATTGGAAACGTTGGCTCATCATGGTTCTCATTATATTTATCATTCAATTGGTTTAAAGATTCTTTCTGATGCTCAGTTACCTTCGTGAATAACTCTTCATCCATAGACTTTATATACCTTTCTGCAGCCAAACTTTCAAAAGCAACAACATTCTTTGGATCAGTGTTTTTATTTTTTAATTTTCCTTCTTCTATTAAAGTTCTATACCGTTTAGCTATAATCTCCTTAACATTTGGAGTGTGTTGTTTTAGATAAGATCTACTAACTATCCATCTTGATGTTAATATAGTTAACTCTCTTCTTATCATATCTTTTTAGCTGATATCAAAATAAGTCTGGATAATGATCTATAAAAAGTTTACAACATAGACAAATTATCCCTTGAATCCCTTACCCTATATAGTATTTCTATGAATCTTAAAACTTATGCTTCAAGTAATTTATTAAACACCTGCAAAATTGTATTTTGAATAAATAAATAATTTTATATATACTCTACACCAAAATGTTTAATCTTATGTCGTTTTAAGAGCGACCCAGAATCGTTGGAAATTAACTCGACAATCATTTATTTATTTCATAAACTTTAGATTGCAAGTAAGAAATTATAAATTGGAAGTTACATATAAGAAATTATTAATATTAAAAGTTTATTTCGAGATTTCATCGTTGATATCATCCATATTTTTAATGATCCAGAAATCTGCCTGTTGTTTTGGGGCATTTTTAGCGTGCCTGTTCTTGACAGAAACTTCATCTTCTGTATTACCGTCATTGTCCTTTTCTCTTTCACTTTGAGTGGAATCAGGAATTAGAAGATCTCCTTCTTTCTTCTCGCCTTGGTTCTTTCTCTTCTCAGTAGCTGATTTTCTATTCCTGATGCTCTTGTTTAGGAGGTCCACAATTATCTTCTTCTTTGATCCTGCGAATACATCTTCCTTGAAAAAGTCATCTTCACTCTTGCAGGTTACTAGATCCTTGAGCGAATAGATGTCCTTTAACTCATCATCGACAACGTCTTGTGTTATATCGAGGAGAATACTTGGATTGATATTTGGATCGGATTTGTCATCATTAGATTCCTCTTCATCATCCTCTTCTTCCTCTTTCTTTTTAGCTTTTTTCTTTCTTTTACTTTTGTCTTCACTGTCCTTGTCCGCATCATCTTTATCGTCTCCTTTTTCCTTCTCCTTACTTTCACTTTCATCTTCATTATTATTGGATGAGGAGCTTTCTTTATCATCATCCTTTTTATTTTTTGTGTTTTTCTTTTTTGAATTATTAGGTTCCTTTCCATCTGACTCCACATCTGACTCCGCGTGACTGTCAGGGTCTTTACTTTCTTTAACATTCTTTCCTCCTTTAGTGCTACTGATTTTTTTTCCCGTCTTCTTAGTTGCCTTAGACCTCTTCTTCAAATCCTCCTCAAGTTGTCTTAGCCTACAGTTTGAAATAAGCTCCACTATCTCCTTCAATTTTTCACACTTTTTCCTTGAAGTATAGTGGAAAGTGAGATTTTGCTCACGACATTCCAGAAGTATTTCCAGCTTTTCTTTCAACTCCTGATCCGTTAACTCATCTAACTTGAGAGCGGACTTTCTTTGAAGACGGTACTTCAATTTGTAAAAGAACGATATCCAAGACTTCCACCGGAGGAAGTTTTTGACAAATTTGGTGTGTGAAAAAATATCCACAATAAAACGAAGGGTAATTAAAATGAAGATCACCCAAATGAGAGTCTTGATCGTCGTCATAGGACTACTTAAATAATCAAAGAATTTCTCTCTTAACGGTGCTAGTACTTCATAGTAGTAGTACACTCCTTCACGTCGTCCCATTTCTTATTTGAACACAGAAAGCACCGAAAAAGGAATAATGGTAAATTTTTGAGAATTGCCCGAATTAATGTATCTTTTTAATTTTCAAATTTTATTAATTATATTTATATTTCTCAACAATAAAATTCAAAAATCTCAAGTTATTCAAAATTTTATTAATCGTACTTATATTTCTCAACAAAACATTCAAGAAATTTTAAATTATTAAAATAAGTATGGATTTAATTTTTGTACCCATAACATGTTTAAACGTTTTGCATATATCTACTTAAAGACTTTAATGATTCGTTATCAAATTACTTCCTTTTACGTGCAATAACTTTTTAAAGAATCATCTCAGGAACCAATAAAACAATAAGTAGATTAACATTTATTGTATGGAAGTTCTTAAAACTAAAAAAGTGATGGTTTATACGATGATAACATTATACATCATATGATAGTATAATAGTGAATAAAAACAACATCAAATAAATTAAAAATTATCCCCGTATTCTTGAGCAAAATCATCCTCCAGATAAACTTCTTTATCATCCATCTCTTGGAACTTTATGATGTTATAAATTAGTATTCCACCAATGTAAACAGTTATTCCAAACGGTATCAATAATGGAAGGCATAGACCATAATACTTTGAGGGAAGAAATGTTAAATTTAGGTACTCCAAATATGTGTATGGTGTAAGAACCCAAATGAGGTATATGATAAAACTTATCCAATTTAGAATATAAAATGCAAATCCATATATGGCACGATGAGAATCGGGTAGTGGGTTCTCTTCTACATCCTCTGAATTAGTAAGAATTTTGTTATCAAATGACGAAATTTGTGTTGAGGTATCTATCATTCAAAATATCAAAATACTCTTGGATGGAATGTATTTTTATTATTTTTGGAATATTATTAAAGTACTATTGTGAAAATATTAAATTTCAAGAATCAAAATTTTATTAAAATCATGAGATTACAAGACCTTATGATTATCACATCGTGACGCAATGTTTATTTTTAATCATGAAAATACCATGCTCCAACGGATAAGAAGATAAGATTGTTTTTTAATAAAAATTACTTTTATTGGTCCCTTTAAAAATATGAATAATTAATAATTAAAAATTTTTCATTAGATAAAGGGTACCATCATCAACAAGTGTATTTTAAATATTATCATCCCTTATTTAATAAAATATAAATATATGCATCCTTTCAATAATCATAATTATCTTTATTAATTAATCTTCCTTCTCGAAACCCTTACATCTTCTCTTCATAATAAATATTATGATAAATTAACAAAAATAAATTATATAATAAATATCTCCTTTTACCATATGCATCAACATCCATAACATTCATATCACAAACTTAGTATTACTTAATTAACACATTAATATATCACTTAAAGACATGTAAAAGATTTTTAATAACAAAAAAAGGCATAGTATGCCGCCGACATTCTAATTTTCCACACCATAATTATGAATTTAATTAATTTTCATAAGTATAAATAAATTTTTATTAAATAATATTATGGGAATTTAATTATTTAATAGAAATATCTTTATTTATTTTAAAAAGATTCCTTCTTTTAAATTGAAAATAATAATTATTTTATATTTTTTTTAATTCTTCATATGTGGAAATTAAGTGACTGTATATTATGTAAACTTTTTGAAATATTATTTCATGTTTTGGTGTTAAGATTGCATGGTTAATGTTCATTATATTGTTTTTTTTTAATAGTGCTTTTTTACTAGGGTGATTATATATTTTTTTTGTAAAAAAAGGTTTTAAAGTTATTTTCCATATTTTAAATAAAATAAATTAATTTTTGTTTTGATTCCTGCTTTTCATTTTTTTCATGGTATTTGAAAGTGTGATGCAAATAAATAAAAAAATTTTTAAAATAAAAAGAACCCTGATTTGGGTAAAATAAATAAATTGTCTTAAATTATGAAAGATTTATTTAAACAACAAAGTTAATCAATTTACCAATCATGGTCATAAAGATAAATATTATATGCATAGAAATATTAAGCACATATCGTGTATATCACTAAAATTGAGAAATCATTTATTATTATAATTATTCACATGAAAATTAATATTAACTACCAAACAATACATCTTTTTCCTCAAACTATAATATATTTGACTTCTTCATTTTCATCCTCATAATATATTTATATGATACATGATAATTGTTTTGTAAATTTATATGTCTATTAGAATATTATACACAAATATAGAAGTCTCCATGCATCTTCTATTTTTCTCCATATTTAGTTGTTAATATGTATCTAACAACTGCCTTTTTGCCCAAAATATATAAGTAGCTTAGAAATAAGAAAAAAGATATCCATTATAATATTAAATATGATTATATATGAAATTAAAAAGTCTTAGTGTTTTGATAAATTTTTAATTTACAAACTTGGTATCTTTTTAAATTTTCCACATCATCTCCTCTTATACCTCCTTGGTATGTAATAATCTAGTGTGTATATTAATTGTTAAGATTATATCTATTATTCTATTTGTATGATTATTCATTCATAACAATATAATAACATTTAACCCTATCCCTTAATTGGTTGAAAAATGAAGAATCATATAATTTATAAATAAATATTATATTATATTATAAAGTTACTGTATCTTATATTTACCTTTATTACAATCATTTAAAATTGTCATTACTTAATCCACTGTATCATAAAAATTAATCTGTTGTAAAGAGTTAGTTTATAAAATATAAAACAGCTTATTATATTGTTAGGGTGGCCTTGTGTCAAAGAGTTAATATATCTATTAAATAAAAAGATAATTGATGAGTAGGAGAAAAGAAAATAACAAATACATTGTGAGTTACTTTTATCCATATTTAAGAGATAAATTACATATTAACTAATATATAGTATTAAGAATACAATATTTGACTCAATTAATATCTTTAAATGCTTAATTAAACTTATTTGATCCTTTTTTTATTATACCTCCATCAATTATGAAATGAAACTATAATAGATTAACATTTTAATAGCGGATCCCATCTCCTGATCTTTATATAGAGTAAATATACCCATACATCTTCAATTAAACTAAATTAAAAGGTAAAAAATAATTAATGTACATCAAAAAACGGTTTAAAGATGGAGAAGAAAAGAAATTATACAATTTTTTTACTAAAAATAATTTATTAAATTTAAAATAACCTTGTAATTGAAAAATCAAATTCAAAAGAACATAAATTATTATTTCTACTCCCTCCATTACTATAACATCTTAATAAAAGTTTTCAAAACTTTTTGAATTCCATGTTTATACATAAAAACAAATTAAAAAGAATTTAAATCAAATAAATTATATAATTATCTCTATTTAATCTGAAATAATTAAGTATAACAATGTGATCTATCTCCTTTCTCCTTAAGCTTCACATGGAAGGGGTAAGTAAGAAGTCGAAAATAAAATTATAATACTTCTCCATTTACAAAACTTCTAAATACTTAATCCGCTTATCTTTTTCAATATAATTACACAGGTGTCATCAAAATACATACATATTTAATAATTAAAGATTTAATTTAAAAAGATAAGACAATGTGCGTAAAAGGTAGATTATTTAGGAGAGTTTTAAGGACTTATTGTAATTTATCAGTTTATTTTTATTTTCACCCTCCATCATCTTCAATTAAGGGGTATTTGTTTATCTTTTCTCCGTCGACGAATTTGGGTGATTAGGAAAATCCGTATACATCCACACATAATCATCAATTACATTTAATTTTTTAAATTGTCACCGTTACAACCTTTTAATTTTCCCTATTATCAATGATATAATTCTCTCCTTGTATGTGTTATTTACCTTTAGTATTTTTTTTGAAAAATAACAAATACACATGAATTAATCAATTTTTATTGAAAATTTATAATAATTTTCACATTAATCCACTTTGTTATTTTAAAAATAACATAAGAAAAATGCAATTGAGCTTTTATTTTCATAATTTTTGTAAATATGAAATATAAGAGATAAATTAATTAAATATAAAACTTTTTTTAATAAGAAAAGGAAGTTTTAATGTTGCCGAAAAGAACCCTTAATTGGAGATGTCTTTTTACGACCAATAATCAAAAAAACAAACTTTATTATTTTACATTTTCCTTCTTATCCTATATCTAAAAAAACTTGAAGCTTTTCAATTTAATAGAAGTTTATATTAATTTTTCATCAAGTACCAGCTTATTTTGAAATTTATAAAATTAAACCAACCCTAAAAATGAGCACACACAAGTTAACATATACACTTACAACTCCTCAACACTTAAAACTGATAATAATTATAATAATTAATGAGAGATTACATGCTTTATTAATAAAATAACTTTTTATGACACGCAATTTTATAATTTAATTATCTTCTATCAAATAAAATTTTAATAGTCACATAGTATATTCATTATCACTTTCCTACTACTTTTCTTAATCAACTTTATATACATAAATATGTTTATATATCTTTCATTATATTTACCATAATATTTCAAATATTTTTAGATAAAAGATAAAAATGTTAAACTTTTATGCATACTTTTTGAGAGAAAAAAATAATAGAAGTAGGGAGGCCTCCAATCTTTTTCCATTTGCATTCTTATGTTACTTAATCATCTCATAAACTTTTATTATAAATAATTTTTTTATCGATAAGGACAAAAACATATTTTCATTTTCTCCAAATAACTTTCTTCTATCATAAAAATAGTTTTGATGAAAAATTTACCACCAAGTTAGAAGTTATGCCTCTCCAGATAAGATCAATTCCCAAATAAAATTAAAAAATAATAAACAAAATAAAAAAAATCAACAGTAAGAACAATTCAAATGAGATAAAAATTCGGTTTATTGATAAAAAAATAAATTAAAATTCTATCAAAATAATACAATGAATCATCTAATCTTACTCCTGAGAACGAGACAAACCGTTTTATCATCTTAAAATATCTTCTCCATTTGATAAATAATAAATTAAATATTAATACTATCTATAAATAAAAATAATATATCTTTTTATTATGATATCCTTATTTTTAATGATAACATTATCGTCACCAATGAAAATTAATGATAAAATGAAAAGGATGATTAAAGTTTAAAATAATAATATTTTTTCAATTATTTTTCATTTCATAATTATTCAAATAAAAAAACATCTATTTTCCTTATTAATATTTAATAATGCAGACACCATGAAATAAAATTGAGAAGATAAGTCTATGTTAATCAAAAATGCATATCTCTTATCTTAATAAAAAAATTAATTATCATGTAATTTTCTTTTATATATATTTAATTAAAAAAATAAAACAAAATATTTTTCAATTTTTTTATATACTTTTTTATATTAAAATTAATAGAAAGAAAAAGAAATCAAACACAATAATATAATATTATCAAAAATTAAATTTTTTGTTTCTTTTCCTTTCTTCTTTATCAGTTTCTGCATTGTTAATAATAAAAAAAATTATATATATATATTTATATATTATATATGGAGACCAAAATTATAATTAATAGGGTTTTATGTAATTAGATCTCTCTTGAGATTTTGTAAGATCAATTATTGTATGTAGATGTGTAAATAAAGGTTTCGTAGAAGAATTTTGGTTGGTGTTATCACAGTATAGGAGAAATATATATATTGGACTTGTAAAAAACAATAGAATATTATCTTTTATATCCATCAGAAATAAATGACATCTCTTCCTGTCCTAACTTGGGAGAATGCATTTAAGTAAAGTATTAAAATAAGTAATAAATTTTTAAAAGATTTTGAAATTAAGAAAACTTTTCTATTCACATCACACATTCCTTCTTCCTATATTGTTTTGGAGGATTCTTTTAACCCATTAAAATATATGTTATTTTAATAATAAATTTTTGTTTATCTTTTTACATCATAATGTTTAATATTTTTTTACTACATAAAATCATCTATTCTTCATTTTTTGCTTTTTCCTCAACTGGCGAAGTTGTACCACTATTCTTTTCATTCTCATCTTTTTTTATAATCATATTATCATTAATATTATTACTATTAATCTCTTCTGGTGAACTTGTTCTTGTCCGTGCCTCAGCTTTTGGAGATACTGATCCAGTTGAGGAAGTTGTTGTTGCTGAGGTTGTTGAGGTGGGTGTAGCTGTCGCTAATCCCGATAATGATAATGGATTACCACCTGCTCCTGCCCCCCAAAGTCCACCATATTGCATTTGGAATAAATTTGCCAATTGTTGTTGTTGCATGACTGCTAATGGATTGAAAAAAAGATTATTAGTTAATTCTGTACCGGATGTTGTTGATTTATTGTTATTACTATTATTAGTATTTGATGTTGAAGTTATTACATTATTATCATTACCATCTTGATGATTACCTTTTGGTGATAATCCTAATGAAGGTGATGATGTTGATGTACCTGATGTATGCTGAATTGAGGACGTTGATGGTGTTCTTGATGTTGTTATACTTCCAATATTGTTACTTGTTGATGTTTGTAAATTAATACCACTACTTAAAAGTGGATTCATCATACTTTCTGCAAGGGCTTGTTGTTGTGCTGAGAATGCTGCAGCCATCATAGCGGATGTAGGGTCATTTGAGGCATTCTGCTGTGCTGCTGCAGCTGCAGCAAGGACAGCATAAGGATTTGATACAGCTGCTGCTGCAGCTGCCATAGCATTTTGTTGGAAAACTTGTGCTGAATCTCTTGTACCATTAGTTAAAGCTGTTGGACCATTTGTAGATGCATATGGGTGGATGGAACTACTTCTTTCTTGTTTACGAAATTTAGCTCTTCTATTTTGAAACCATACTTGTACTCGAGCTTCAGTTAATATAACTCTTTGTGCTAATTCTTCTCTATAATAATGAAAAAAATTAATATTATATATTAAATAATATATTAGTAGATTAGATCAAAGATAATAAAAATTTTAATAATTATTAATATATATGGTAATAGGGATATAATATCAATTAAATGGAGTAAAAAGATTTTCAGGTAAATTACCCATTAATCCTTTAATTATCCATATATATTATATTAAATACAATTAATCTATTACAATAAAAGTCTATTGTATTAGAGCAAAGAATAGAAGATTTCAGGTGTAATTAAAAAAGGAAAGAAGGTGAAATTTAATTGTAAAAAGAAACGGTACCTTGTGAAGACATCAGGGTAATGTGTTCTAGCAAAAACTTTCTCCAATTCATCTAATTGGTAAGCAGAAAATGTTGTCCTATATCTACGTTGTTTTCTTTTACCATTCTCGTCAGGTGACATTTTATCCATCATCATATCATCATCGCAACCTCCGGGTGATAATTCACCACCTGATAACATTGACGATGTAATCTTTGAACCTGTAACTTCAGATGAAGCTGGTGAGATATTACTTTTTGAGGATATATCAACAGAGTTGGTGTTTCTTTCACTGATAGTGGTTGGTGATCTTGATCTTGACTCACCTTTACCATCATCACTATTCTTATCATTACCAAGTCCAGCCAGATGATTGAACATATTATTATTTGAAGAGTTACTTAATGCTTCAATATTAAAAATTGAACTTAGTCCTTTAGATCCTTTTCCTGCATCAATACCCAAAAGATTATTAAGATTTCCCTGGCCATTGGCAGTTATAGCTGCAACATATTGTGAAGCAAGCTGTTGCTGCATAGCAACAAATTGTTTTTGGAAATCACTCATAGATGGGGGATTTGAAGAGTTAACATTATTATTACCAAGGAGTTTTTGTTGCTCCATCATAAGAAATTGAGCCATGTTCATTTTTGAAGATGTATAAACATACACAAGAATACCACCAATAGAGATGAAATAAAAACTATTTAATTTTTCCTAAACTTTTTTTTATTTCCTCTTGTTTTTCTTAAATCTTCTTCTTCTTGTTTTTTTAATTCTCCTTTTATATTAACATAGACAATGTTAAGTGATAAAAAATAATATAGAATAATATAAATATATCTCAGTAAATAGATATACTTTTCTTAGAGATATATTAGTTTTTTACAGTTATACTAATAAAAAATAATTAATTGTGTATAAGAGTCTGTAAAATGGGAAAATATTAGTTAGCAAATTAAGAGAAAATTAATAAAAGTGTAAAAAAACGAAATGAAATTAGAAAAAATTGTGTATACACGAAGAAATAAATATATATATTATAATAAAAAAAATTAATAAATAATATATAAAAAAATTTTAAAGAATAATAAAAAAATTAAAAAAAAAGTTTATAATGGTATGTATGTATATTATATCAATTAATATAATTTTGTATGTGAAGATAATTAGACAAATGAAAATGTAGCAATCAAAGTCATCATATTATGATGATGAAGAAATAATATATAAATATATATTTATATAATATGCCTAATTATGGAATAAGGGGTGGAGAAGATTGGTAAAAGAATATATTATTAGTTTTAAATGATACAAGTTAATAATTTGATACACATACACATATATAATATGGAAAAGATTCCGCCTATTAAATATACTTAATATTTAAATGATTATTATAGGAGTTAATAAATAATTGGTGATACTAATCCTCAATTAATAACTATTAAAAGAAAAAAATGAATAAAAATAGTTAAATACCTTGAATTAGTTTTGTGTGTACGTTTACAATGATCTATGGAGTCATCTCCTTTAAGAAAACTTTATTAATAAATATCAATGAATATTCTAAACTTAGCGATTCTTTTTCTAAAAAAATTGTATGATTGTTAAGAAGATTTGGATTTTTTTTCCTAAAAAAAATTCTCTCATTTTAAAAAGCATAATCTCAAGTTTATGGAATTCAATATTATGATACTTATGAATTTTATAAAGATTATTTTCTAACGATAATAAAGAATTTTTAATTTATTTTGATTATACATAGGGTGAACCTTATTACAGAAATGAAAGAATTTCAATTAATAAAAAAATATAAACTCTTCTAAGAATCTTAATAATAAGATATATATATCATTAAATATTCAATTTATAAACAGATTCTTATTATGTTTATCTTCTTTATTTGATTATAAAAAAATTAATAACGAATTTTGAAATAAACAACCATCAAACACGTAAGCGAGAGGAGCTTTTAAGGATAATGATCAAAAATATAATCTTATCGCAAAAAAATAGAAAAAATAATAATGAATTTCGAAGGGAAGAAAAAAAGTATGACTTTATTTAATTAAAATTATTCTAGGGAACTAATTGATGACAGAAATCATTAGATATTTATAGATTTTATGCTATATATCATCAATTTACTTAATGATAATATACGAGTGACTTGATGTAAAGCGTTAAAATATTATTAATTTTTTTATAATAAAAATACGTAAAGGGTTATCCGAGATTCTGAATTTATTAATATACATTAAGAAAATTAAAGATTGTCTTTATTATATTTATGTTTTTTGATTAAGAAGCGCTATAAATGATGTTTAATCAAAAAAAAATGAATTACATTAAGGTACTTTCTTATTTAATATATTTATTATAAATTGATGACTTCTATATGAGATATTATTAGATAAGATGCCATTTTCTTTTATATACACATGATTATAAATTTATGTATTAATATAAGGTTATGTTGATGTGTTAAAATTATAAATAATATTGGATGTTTAAACATACAATGACAACAACAATCATACAAATTAATAACCAGGAATCTTTTTAAGATAGTAGTTAATATGAATGTAATAATTAGACTTTTGATTAATTGTAAAAAGAAATATGATCAAGAGATTAGGAAGAGAGTGTACTTTAATTTCAAGATTGTTAACTAGTATACAAAACTTCTGGTTAACACAGTCGTTTTTTCACTATATATTTAACGCCTTCCTAAACTTCTTTTTCTTTCCCCTCTCATTCTTCAAATTTTTTTTCGGTTACTGTCTCGTGTCTTAATTCACAGCAAAAATCAACTTCTGGTCACATTTTCCCTATATGGCAGAAACTTGACACCCACTTTTAATACAATGTTTTTATCAAGTACCTCTCTACTAATAAGTTGTGACGGTAGTTTATGACAAATCAACTTGAAACAAAACAAGAAAAGGAACAATTTAATAATTAATGATTGTGTGAAGACCTAATTGTTCGTAGTAATAAATACCCATACTAATTTAGCACTGCGGGGTTAAAAGATACCTCCTTTGACAGGGAGATCTTAACAATTCTGCCCTCACAGTATGATTCCATGGAGTACAAAAAAAGCGAACCCCTCATCAAGTGATATATCATCACTTAATTGTTAATAATCATCCTTAAAAACTTTGTCTCTTATAACTAACCTTTTCATTTAACACCTGTATTTAAAAGTATCGAGGAAAAAAACTTTTTGATCTTTTTTTTATATTATATAGACTTAGACTTTTAAATAATTAATAATATTATAATATAATTTTAATAGACTAAGTATGAATTAGAAAAGATACAAATTCTTTGACATATATCTAATAAATAGAGAAATAAGTGTGGCGGAACAAAATTGGAAAAGAAGAGGAGAAAAAGTTTTTATTTATTTTTTTTGGCATAATTATATTACCTTCCAAATATCCATTAATTGCACGTTAATTATAAATTAAACCTTAAAGGTTACCATTATAATAGACATTGTATAACATGATAAAATGAAATAATAATGATAAAAAAATAAATTAACTATATTTATAGGGAAATAAAAGTATAGATAAAAGTATGTTTTTTACATATATATTTATATATACATATATGTACATAAATTCATAATAAACATATACATACACTTTTTGAAAACAATATATAACATTTTTTGGTAAAAAACTCCAAACTATCAATAACAATATACTTTTTTTGTAAGACAAATAAAGTTTAAATATTTTAAAGTATTATTTTAGTGTAAAAAAGAGATTGAAAAAGAAGAAATAAATAAAAAAAAATTATTGTATTAATAGATAAAAAATATATATAAAAGGAAAATGGAAAATGAATAAGGATAACTCTATATATGTTCTTAAAATATATTATTTTGTTGCCCTTCTACTATCTCATTTTTAAAACAAAACAATTGTTATGGTTAAATAATATATTATTAAACTATATATATGTTAAAGTTAAAATACACTTTTTGTTAATGGTAATTGAAGTGATAAACATATTAGAAGAGAGACAAATATTTTACAAAAGAGATGAGGTGATGGAGACAATTGTAAATAGGAAAATAGATTATTACTTATTTAACAAATTTAAATAAATTATAGTTTTCATGTCTTTTTTATTAAAAAATACAATACAACAATTTTCGTAATTTGCTATAATTTTTTTAACTAAAAATATTATATAATATTAAGGGGAGTAAAGATAATGGTATAAAAAAGAAAAAACATGATAGATCAGTCATTTCTCTCCCCATTTACTCATCTATTTTTATAAGTGTATCTTTTAAGAACTGATATTTATAACATACACACGCATTATATAATATAGAAACAAAAATAAGATGAAGAAAAGTAATTGTATTTAATTAACTATAAATAAATTATAAATTAGTTAACATGGCAAAAAAAAACTTTTTTCCTACTACTCCTAAACATATAATATTATAATATAAATGAGAATTTTTTCTCTTAAATATAATTACTTAACTAATTCATGTACACGTATGTTAATTAATATCTAATATACTTATGATATATAAATTTTTTTTTAATTTTTATTAAATAATACATCAAAGGACTATAACTTTTACAGAAGATAGATACATAATATATTTATTCTTTTTTATTTCTATAGATATTTTCTGTTAAAGGATATCATTTTTATCATATATAAGAGTAAAGGAGAAAAGAAAAAATAAAGAAGTGAGGGAACAAATTATATAATTAAGTAATGAGTAATTTTTCTAAATTAATTAACGTTGTATAATTAATTTTTATATGTCTTCAAGTACAGAGAAATTGAAAAATAAAATATAGAGATATCTATATTTATAAGTATCTTGTTGTTTGGCCTTCCAGTTAGTTGTTGTAAATTAATATAATATATAGTAAAAAATAGTAATATACATATATATCTCGTCTATCTCTTATATTTTTTTGTATATTTTTTGAGAGCTTTTGTAAGAGAAATTAAATGATAAATATTAACAATTTTGATTAAAAAAGGAAAAATTTAATGAAAATAGGGAATTTTTTAGGTATAAAATTTGTAGGTTGTCGAATATTTTTGATATCATTAATGAATTATAGTAATAATAATCAAATCTCCTATTTACTATGCACCATTAAAGGCAGATGTAAAAAAGGCACATTTGGTAATAACAAAGTTCAAACTCTTAATGTATTTCTTTGATATATCTTATTTACTCTCACTTTAAATAATATATATAACAACACTTTTGTGATGTTTGTTATGTATTTTCTTAAATTGGAGTCATTATAACATTTGACCATGATTCACAATGTTTTGACTGAGAGTGATTAATTTATAAATAAATATAAGCTTGTCGGTATCTTTTTTCACTTTTAACCAATTAAAACTTATATATTTACGACAGCGGACATCCGCTTAATACAAATGTTATTATTATTTCCTCCCGTACTATTATATTTTATTTAATAATAATTTTAATTTTAACTTTTCTTTATATTACACCTATTAAAAGGTGATTAATAATTATTTTAAAAACTTACAAAAGGTATATATTTTAATAATATTAATTATTTATACCATTATAATGGTAATTAGTGAATGAAAATCACTTTATATTTTTATTTTTAAAAGACATATAAAATAAATAAATATTAAATGAGAAAATATCTTTTGATATTATTCATCAAAATTATCATACACACAAAAATACATATCTATATTTATATATATAATTCATAAATAAAGAGGAAAGCTTTAGCAAAACTCATTAATTATATTCTGTAACTTTTAATTAAATAAAATTACAAAAAAAGAAGTAATAGAAGTAAGATACTTTTTTTTAATAATAATAATCATATCCTCAAACAATTTATTCTCTTTACTGTCTCATGCCAAAAAAAAACTTATTCTATCACTATCAATTATCATTATTTCTTCATCTTTTTTTTATTAATTTTTTGTTTATAAGAAGATATGATATTTGAAGTAGAAAGTTACTTCTTGATACATCAAAATATCACAAATAAAAGGAAAGATAATTATGATACAACAAAGTTAACTTATTAAGATTTTTATCACATAACATAGAAATATTTTCTTATAAATGAAATTAACAATTTTCTTAATTATACATATCTTTTTTACCACAAACTATAAACAATTTATATATATTATTAAATTATTCACATAAAATAATACCTCATATTTGGATATATTTAACCCTTAGCTTCTCTAATTAAGCTTTCAGTATACATAAATATAATACATGCAGTAAGAAATGTTATCATATTATTTAATTTATTAGAAAACTATAAATAATGCTGTGAATTATGCGTTGTAGTATTTGAATAATAAAAAAAATTATATATATATAGATATCTGGAGATATATTGAGAAGAAAAAAATATTTATATATGTAGATGTAAAAATAAATACTTAATATGATTGTCAAATGATATTATATATCCAGAAATTTTTAATGAAACTTCATTACTTTATTTTTGGGAATTAATTTATCTACTCTTAAATAGAGGTTGAACTTTTTAGTATTGATAATATGAAGTATTAGTTATGAAAAGAAGTTTAGAAAATATAAAAAATACAAGTGAAAAAAGTTATTATTGGAGATGGAAAATACCTAAATGAAAACTATCTTCTTTTTAATCAAATATTGAGATATGAATGTTTTTTTAGTCTTCTAGAGAACTTATATACCTCTAATAAAGTGATGATTAACTTCTATATATAAAATCAGAAATCTACTTAAGAAATATATAATTTTTTTTACTAGAAAAGATGATTAACTGGGATTTTAAGTTACTTGATTTAACATTACTAGAATGTAGATTTATTATAACGTATTCAGTTTATTATCACACGGATATCAATTTTTTATATTATAAATAATATCAGGATATTGGAATAAATTGATGATGTTAATGTCTACTTTTTATGTAGAAACATCAACCCACCTTATTGAATGATTTCTCATTCTCCGTTTTTTATACTAATTTTTTCATTTACGTTATCTTCTTATATTATTTTCGTAAGTTACTTATCAATGATATAATAATGTAAAATATATGTCATTACTAAGAAATAAAATATTACTATTAGATGTATCTCAAAAACAGGTGCCGAAAAAATGGAATAGGAATATAGAAATAAAATTGAAAATGAGTTAATAAATAATTAAGGAAACAGGAAAATTAAGTATCTAAATATATTATATTTCCTTTATTAGAATAATCATCAAAGGAAAGTAACAACCTCTAAAAGTCAATTAACCATAAGGTAAAAAAATATAATAAACTGTAAATTTATGATAAATAAGAAGACAATTAAACATTAATTAAGAATTTATTTCTCTCTCAAATAATTATTATTCTTAAGACATGGAAAAAATTATTGAGATTTACCGCTAATAAGGTTGTCATTTCCCCTTAACTACTGGAACCTCTTTATTATTATTATAATCTATTAGACATTTATATGTCACCCCTTAATAAGCAATGAGATAATTGATCTCATTAATAGATATACTATAATTTATACCTAATTAATTTACTCCTAATTGCCTAATATTAATAGAATTGTTAAAAAAATATTAAACAAATAAATATTCCTTTGAAAAAAAAACTTATATATGTACATTTACGTATAACTGTCTTTAAATAATATTTTAATTTATCATAATTTAAAAATAATATGTGAGAAATAAAATAGTAATTTCAAAAAATAATATATAAATACAATTTTATGTACCGTTATCTTTAGATTATAATATTAATTATTAATACTCTATAATGGAATAAACAGATTTTCTATCTTTCAACTCTCAACAACTTAATTTAAAACTTAACACAAAAGTACTTCGGAAATAAAATAAAAAAATAATAATAATAAAAGAATAAAAAATGGAAAAAGAAAAGAGAAAAAGATAAACTTTTTAAAAAGTAAAAGAAAAAAGATCACAAGATTAAAATTATAAATATAAGTAAATATAAGAACTACATATTATGTATACAAAATTAGTGTTGTAAGAAAAGCATGTTAATAGCTATTTCTTCCACCATATATTTTAGTCATCTTAACAAATTAAATATCAATTAAACTTTGCCTCCTTTTTAAACTACTTAATATGGAGGGAAGATTAAATAAATTAAAGCAATTAAACTAATTGAATGATGTATTAAAGTGTCTATTTATGTATGTAGATAAATTTTGAATTTCAAAAAAGGAAACTGTACCTTCTGTTGTTGGTGGTAGTAGTAGTATTTGATGGTGGTGTTTGTAGTCGTCGTCCTGGTGGTAGTGGTGATGGCCTCCTCGTAACTGGAGAAAATAGAAAGCCTCTCTTACATAAAAATATCAAAAAATATCATAAATCCATAATAAAAAAGATACATTAATTTATATATTTTTAATAATTATTATTAATAGAATTAATTTTCTGAGAACGCAATAGTACAAGTTTATAAAAAATAACGTTATATAATATTTCATTTAATAAAAATTAATGGATAAAAAATAAAAATAATTAATGAAAGTAATTGAGGAGACCACTATTATAAAATTTAGCCTTGGATGGTTAATAAAATAATAAAATAACCTTTGAGATTAACCTGATTGAGGGGAGATATAAACATACAATTTTTAATTTAATATATCTTAATCCATACATATGTTACAGTGTGATCAATATTATTATTTAATTAGCTATAATATTATTTAACAATTACCTTGTATTATAATGTAATAAAAAGGAGATTTGTCAAAATTTTTGATAAAAAAGTACATTGATCAGGTAAATTCAATTCATTAACCATTTTAATCTTTTTTCAAATACTAATATAAATAATAATAAATTTTCTGGTATTTTAAATTGATAAAAAAGTAGTAGTTAGTGGTTGTTTTAGTATGGGAGAAACATTTTTGGGAGAGGAAAAAGGGAGACGGATAGTAAGAGAGAGAAATTAAAGATAATAAGTGAAATTAATACTTTAAAATAATTAAATTTAATCTTCAAAACGATTCTATATCATGTATAATTTTTGAAAAAAATAACATTGAAATATTATAATAAATATAATTTAAAGGTACAAAAGATAAAAAAATATTATTATTTTTTTGTAATTAGAAAAATTTTTAATAAATTAATATAATTTCTATACAAATTATATCAAAAAAATAATTAAACAATAGATGGGAAAAAGGGAGGTGAATGAAAGAGGAAGGGGTCCTAGCGATGGTAAAATTATAACATCAAAAGTTTCACTTTTCTCATTTTCTGGTAGAACTTTTGAAAATTATAAATATATATATAGTTAAATTAATAAAATGACAACAGGAAAAGACTACTAATGGATGGTTGAGAGTCACTAAATTACATAACTAAACTAATATATTTAATATATCTATATATTATAAATATATGTACAAATATTTTCTTCAATACATATATACAAATTAATAAGTTTTTAATTTAAAAATCTTTTTAATTTCATCTAAAATTTTTAATAACTTAATGAGGGATAAATATAGATATTATAAAATGATGATGGTATAAAATTATAAATTTTATACATGAATTTTTGAAAATAGATTCATGTATTAGAAGTATTCAATGTTTGTGTCCATATACATATATGCATTATAAATTTTTATCTTCATCAGGATAATGATGATAATAAGAAAAATGAAATAAATAAATTAACTAATATTATATGTATATCTGTTAATTTAATAAAGAGTTAATAAAAATACTATGTTCTTTTACATTTAAAATAAAATAATTATCATATCATCTCCTATCCACATATATATCATTATCACATCACCATAATTTATTTAATAAAAATAATTAAAAAAATAAAAATGAATTGCAAAATATTTCTATTTTTTCAATACTATCATCATACTTTTTATATCTTCTCACATTACTAATAAAATTTCCGATGATAATAGGTAAATTGTTAATAGAAAACGGTTAATAAATATATCCTTTTTTGCAGAATTATGATATTAAATAAATAATAAATTAAAAATAACTTCCACTCATTTTTTTATTAAATAAAATAATTTTAATTGATATTTATCATGTAAGCCGCCTAATCGGATTTATTGTTTATTTTTATATCTAATAAAATGTCAAAAAACCATTGATCCTTTTGATATGACTTTAATTATAAAAGAATAGACTAATTAACATTAACAAAAATATATAAAAATAATGAGGCTAATTAATTTAATAAATACAATATTAGAATATAAGAAAAATTATTTGAAAAGTATGAAATATTATATTTTTATAAATATATGTTAATGAATAACAATTGAGATAAGAAAACATTTTAAAAATAATATATAAAATTCATTCAAAGGGATGATTATCACGAAAATATGAGTACATGGAAGCTGTTTATAACTTTTTAAGAGAGTAAAAACTTTTTCTTAGTCCTCTTATTAAATATTAATTCAATATTGCCCAAATTATATGTTCATCTAAATTTGTAACTATCTATTTTCTCCTATTAACTATATCATGCAATATCAAACAAAGCCATTCATACATCTATATTTTTGACAATTGCCATCTATTAGGTAGTTTGAATGATGCTAATTCTAATGAATATCCAATTTAACTACATTATATCTATATATGTATATATTTATTATGTATCTTTAATATAATATATTTTTAAATTTATAAAAAGAACATTTGGTGGTGGTGTGTTTTGGAGATGATGTTAATATTTTAAGTAATGACATAGGCTTTTTGGCAATTGATGAATAAGATAATGGATATTAGGGTATTTTTAATTGCATGATCTAAAGATAATTATTTAATAATGGTATCACTCATACATAACTTATTCCCCCCTTTCTTGAATCAACATCTAATTTATACTATATATAGATCTATTTTCATATTCTTACAAATAAAATGCAATAATTATAAACGTTAAGATTTTCGAGGTACACAAAATGTATGGTAAATGTCATTATAAGTAACCTTACAATTTTTGACATATGGTTGGTAGCTTAATATATAAATAAAGAGGATGAGATATCATTTACATGCTTTGTACTTTTTATTGAGCTTTTAATACTTTTTGGTATATCTTTTTATTTATTACATAAAATTTGGGGGTTTAATTGATATAATCTATATTGTAAATAAAATATACATCTAATCAAATTACCCCTTTAACATAAATATCATTAACTCCACCAGATAAATAAATAAATTTTAAATCATTAAAAATTAATTAGAGGAAGGGAAATGGAGTGACAAGTTATCTTGTAATAATTTTTTTTCCTCACACCATCAATTAAAGATATATCAAAACAAAAATAATAAAAAAATAACGAGTAAAGTGATAGAAAAATGGAAGTGGAAGATGATGATGATGACAACTATAATTCACCACCATATTATGTAACAAAAATTTTAAAATTCTACTTATAAGATTATTAAAATATTAATGAGAAATCATTAAGAAAGTATCAAATAAATGTGTGTAACTTTTCACTCTCTCTCTCGCTTTTATTTTTCTCATTCTCGAATATTATATAGATAATTTATTAATATAATTTTGTCAACTCCTAATTTGGTAACATCATCATCACGAAACTCTAATAATTTATAAATATTTATCATATCAAAGAAATATGATTAATAATCTTCTTATAATATCTTAATTTATAAGATGTTAATGTAAAATTAATTTGTCTCCCTTATCACAATCTCTATTTAATTATTTTTATTAAAATGTAATTATAGCGTTTATTTTATTAATGTAAGTCACATTTTTTTTCCTACGGTATATAATCCCTTTTCAAGAATAAACTTTTATTGGTACTATAATTTTATCATAATTAGAATGATGAAATATTTATAATATAGAGATGTAATTCCGTTACAATATTTTTAATTAATTAATTGAGAGAAGTAAATATATTTAATGAGATAGGGAGAGATATAGAGATATGAAAAAGAATGTAATAATAATAATTACAAGAATATTTAATAAAATATAGTGATTTACATGTTAAAAACTTCAATTACTAATCATAAGTTATTAATATTTATAAGGATTCAAATAATTAACATAAAATAACCTTATGATAGTGAATATTAATATGACGAAAAAATTTTTTGTATGTCAATGTAGTTAAAAAACCTAAGAATAATAATTAAAACAATAAACTTTTCATTTTATTTATTATGTGAGACATAAAATGAAATCTTAATAACAAAATCAAGTTCGAATTTGATGTTGTCAAATAATATTTTATTAAAGTTTAATAAAATAATAATGTGTATATAACAATTTTACTCATTCCTAAATTTTTTTAATAATAAAAAATTATATATTTATGTGTTTTAAAATAATATCAATTTTATTTGTGTATCTTGAAATATGAAGAAAAAGGAGAGGAGGAAGAAGGGAGATTGGATGATGATTTTTATTAAGAATCATGATTATAAGAAGGCTAAAAAAGAAAAGTAAATATCCTATGAATATATCTTTTTTTAGGTATCATATAAAATTTGATGGTGGTCAAAAAAATATTTATATATTAAAATTTATTAATTTTAGAAAAAAAAATATATATATATATAACTATCCTTTATTTGATTTAATTTTTTTTTGCTATAATTAACTATGATAAAAGAATATAAAATAATTTTAGGGGGATATAAAAAACAGACCTTACCTCACAAGAATAAATATCATTTGTAAACAATGTCTATTTTAATTGATACATCATTGTATTATCACAACAATAGAAAGATAGATATTTTTTCTAAGAATCTTCTTGCAACAATTAAATATATACAAATAAATACACATGTATCTATTAGAAGAGGTATAAATTTTTATTTCTACAAATTAACTATGCATTATGGTTGAATAATATATATAATATTAATGTATTTAAAGAATAGGCACATCACATTTATTAAGTTTTTAGAAGGAGATGTGCTAATTAATATAAAATTTAGAAATTGCCATAATCTTTAAATACATGCCATTCTTTTCTTTTCATCTAAAGGATATTTATATATCTTATAAAATAAGGGAGGGGAATAATTTTGGAAGTTGTTATATATTTAATCTAAAAATCATTTCTTATAAATATATGGGCAGGGCATATTTGTGTAACTTTTGGCGATATAAATTAAACTTTATATCCTATAAAATGTCTAGCAAATTTACCCCTAAGAAGGTTAACAAAAAAAACAACATATATCTTACTTCTTTTCTTAAGAATAAATAAATAAATTGTATATTTAATTTTTTTTACATATGATACATTAAAAATAATGAATTTTTAAAAAGTTTTTTTGTTATTCTAAATATAAGCAGAGATATAGAAAATTATAGTAGATGAATAAATTATATAATATATTTAAAATAGAATAAGAGTGAGAATGTAATAATTATATTTAAACTACCTACTACCGGTACGGAAAAGGTAAATTACAGGAAAACTTTTCTACCTTTTTTTTAATAATACTAAATGTAATATTTGTTAAAGTAGAATATTTTATAAATTTAAATAATATGAACATTATATTTTGAAGAATAATCTATTACTATCAATTAAATCTTTTCCATCAAAAATTGCAAATTACAGACTTAGTGTTTATACTTAAAAAAAGTTATCCTATTCATGATTTAATGTAGTAATAAATATTATTAAGTTATATAAAAAAAAGATAATAATAATAGATAAATTTAAAAATGTCTTTAATATTTAAAAGCTATAATCAGATTAGTCGTTTAATTTCTAATATTCTTAACTTAATCCTACCCATTCATTTATTGATACATATACATATATGTGTATGATCTTAAGAATATACATATATATGAGTGTATACTTTCTTTTTTATATTACTTCGAACCATTTACATATATAATATTAATCATTTATGTTTAGTTATGAGGAGAAAAGAAATATATGAATGATAAAGGATTACTTTGGCTTTAAATCGACACATCAAAATAAGCTTGTTTTTAGAGATAAGAAACTAATTCAATTGACAAAATTTTATAAAATGATATATATAAATAAATAATAGATGTTTAAAATTTTTTTATTGTTAGCTATAAAGGACATCTACTTATGTGTAGGTGATTAGTAATACTACATCCTAGAGTAAAAATAGCATACTTAATGAAGGGGGGTAAAAAAATAATGTTTTTAAGGTGATCTTATTATTAACTTTTTTGATAAGTTTGTAGATTGTAATTAGTGTTTATGACAATGTTAATTGTATTATAGGAAATGGCACCCTACCTGGAGTGGATATAGAACACTTTTTGACACTTCCTCAATGAATAAACTCTCTCAATTAATAACTAAGGGGACTAATCAAATAAGGAAGTGTCAAGTTTTACAGGTAACAGGAAAACATTATTTTAGCATCGTATAATGAAATAGTTAAGTGATTCTTAATTAAACCATTGTTTACAAATAAATATTAATGTATAATTATTATGACAAATGACAATGGATCACCTCCAACTACATGTGTTAATATAATCGACATACACATTTCTTACTTTACAATTTATACTTTTTTTTTCTTCACAACTACAACAATATTTACCCTTTTAACTATCTTCCTATCACTTTCTATACTTTTTAATTAGGATTATTATTAAATAAAAAAACAATTATCAAATAAATAAATAATATGATTATATATGAGTATTCATATCAATTTTTTGATATCATAAAGTTTGAAGAAGATTAAAAAGAACTTAGTAATGAGATAGGTAAATGATATAATAAATTTTTTAATCATTATTACGTTCTCAAGAATGATGTTTAGGGAACAATTATAAATCATTGTTAGACATAAAGATGGTGATTGGAATTTTTTTAAGAAAAAAAGTAGTTAAAAGTTTTTTTTGACTATAGTGATAATAAAGAATAATCTTAAGAAATGTCTATTTATTTTAAAGAGCACAATATGTGTGTAATGATTAATTTTTAATATTTTTAGAAGAAAAAAAAATGTAGATTCGTTTAAATGATACTTCATTTTTTTATCATTTCAATAATGTTGTAAGAAAAGTAGTAATTTTGCTGTAAAAAAGTCTTTTTTTATTTAAGTAAAAAAAAACCAACCCCACCCCTTTTTTTGTCCCTAAAATATGATATAGAAAAACTGATAAAAGTTAAAAGAAATTCATATTTGAGTGAAAGTAAATTATCAATTGACAAATAGTGTATATTCATTTATCACATTAAATATATTTCTATCCATATAACTACCAATAATATCTATTATTTAAAAAGAAAAAGTGATTAAATTTAAAATACTCAAAAAATATACGGTAATCCTTTTATAAAATGTACCCAGAAAAAAATATAATATTTATATGTATGTATCAATTTATTTTTATAATATCATAAGGTACACTAACTTTATATAATACTTACATAAATTATTCTTAAGAAAAAGGAAGTAAATATCAAACATTTCTAAAAATATAATTGTTACATATATAATTATTACATTTATATAAAATTGTATACAATTTTTAAAAAGATAAATTTAATATGGTACACTATTATAAGGTAAATTATTATATCAATATATAATAATATTTAGAATACAAAGGAGATTAAATGTAGTTTGGGATGTTTAAAGAAAATATATATAAACTTTATTAGATTTTTTATACCTTCTCCTTTATTATTGGCACCCTTGTTTTGAATAGCACTCTTTTTATTGTTAAATTTTTAAAATGATTATATTTTTGATGGGAGAATAAATAGATGTTTATTTAATTCATTTTCCATTTATCTGCCATACCAGTTTCAAATTAATTTTTCTTCAAATCTTTTTTTGGTAATTTTAGATTGTTGAATATATTTAGGAGGATTAAATGAAACATCTGGGAGGAAGATGATGATATAGTTTGGGTGATTGGAGAAGGAACCAAATAATGTGTATGTAAGAAATTATGCTAAGGGATATCTATTGTCAAAGTGATATATAGATAAAATAAGAATAAAATTAATAAGAAATTATTTTTCTTAACATTTACCTGAATAATGAATTGATGGAGGAGTAATAATATATCAATTGGGGAGAAACGAATTTGCCTTTTCATTAAAAGCCAATTAATCAACCTTAAATTTGTCGTATTACCATATTAAATCATTCTTTAAAATATATTAAATACATTGCCATAAAAGGAAATCACGAAATAATTAGAAGTTTGAATGATTTGAAAAGAAAATTAAGTACATGTACATAATATATTATGTCTTCAGAAGTTCAGGACAATTAAATAAGGTAAATGAGTTAAATTACCTTCTCATAAACACCTTTTATATACCATTACCTATTATTAAGACAAAAGAAAAATGTCATTAAGAAAATGTCATAAATTGTCAACCTCATCAAAGGACTCCATTTATGAAGTTAAATATATTTAGTGTACCTTAAAATTGCATAGCGGCAACCATTTTTTTCCTTTTTTTACTCTACTCCCTCTTTCTTAATCTTTAAATAACTTTTTAAAAAGTTTTTCCATGACAAATATAATAAATAAAATAAAAGTGTTACAAAGACAATAAAAAGTTTTTCCTAACTCTTTCAATCCATTAACTTTACAATCTAATTTTTTGATATTAAGCCTCCCCCTTAATCTTAACCAATTTATAGTTTGGATGATGCCAATAAATAAGAGGGAATATAAGATAATGTTACAAAATAAAATGAAAACACTAACACAAAGTATAATCTTTTTTGAGACAATGAACTAATATGTGAAATTGTAAAATAATATTTTTTAAAACTTACAAATAACGATAGAATAAATTAAAATTAATGTAGTGAATATTAAAAACTTTTTTATTAACCTATATAATTCCATTTACCCTTATACTTCAAGTATATACTTGAATTATTTTTTCTATCCATAAATAGTAGAATTTTTAATAAAAGTTAAAGATTATATAAAGATATTTGATTCATTTTTTGTTAATAGAACAAATGATATGAACAATTAAAAAGTAAAATTATTAAAATATACACAATAATTATTTTTCGTTTAGTTATATAACAATGATATAAAGGACAAATTATATTTTAATATTAATAATACCAAAAATTTTATGGTTTTTAAAAATTTTTCTAAAACTATTAAAGTTAGTAATTTCCTGTCTCCATGTATATAAATATAATAGAAATAATAATTTATCCCTCCTCTCATTTAAACAATCATTTTGTACATTATAGAGGCACTCATACACAAAATAATAATAATAATAATAAATTTAACCATTTAATTTCTTAAAAAAGATTATAGTTGAAAGAATATGGCTAAATTTTAGTCTTAATAATCATAACTTTTGACTTTTAATAATATTTTAAATAATATATCTTAACCATAAAAACAATTAAAATTTTAAAAATTGTTAACTTAACTAACACGCCATTTCTGTTTTCATTTTTAATCATCTACTAAATATTATTTTTATATAAATCACAACATATAGATATTAAATATATATAAATATTATTATATGTACAATGCCATTTAAAACTATTATTAACATATTTAACATGCTGTGGCATTATTATTATCATTATTACTATTATAATATAAATATATTTAAATCATTTGTTTTAAAACTTACCACAATTTTCCTCCATTTAAAATGTTATTACATTAGTTTTTAATATATCTAAAGGTATACTGTAGAAGTCTTTTTATAATTTATATTTCAATACCATTACACGCTCCTGACTTGACATGTTTAACTGCATTATCCTTTATCTTGTCTACCAACCATAAATGTATACATATAGAAAGTAATTAAATTTAATCATGTTACCGTAGTAAGGCAGTTAAGAAATTAATAGAAAAATACACATAAAAAATCTAGAAAAAAAATATAAAACTTTTCCATTATTACCAATTATAAAATAAAACAACATTTAATAAAATACACGAAATTTGATGGGATATTAAAAAGATAATCAATGTGATTTATTAATAAAATTTAATTTGAATCTTAAGCATACATGAAAAATAAAATACTTGTAAACTGAAAATACTTAAACAATGAAAATAAAGTAATAAAAAGGAAAGTTATTTTAATTTATCCTCTCTTAATAGATTTTAAAAACCAAAATTAATAAATATATTTATAAAGTTATAAATATCTTTATATAAAACTACATTAAAAACTCTCAAACTAAATACATAACTATCAAAAAAAGTTATAATGATTAAAAACAATTTCAATAATTCAAAAATCCATTAAGTTTTAACCTTATATATAAACTAAAATTAATATATAAATTAATATTCCATTAAAATTTTCAACTAAAAATTTTGTCATAAAAATATTATGTATAATATATTTATAAGAGGCAAAATTTTACTTAATTTCTAATATATATCAATTTAATAATCATCCAACCTCTAAATCAACATACACACACAAACTTACAACTATAAAGTTTTTAAAATATATACATTAATTTATTAATATAAATTTAAAAAAGATTACTTTATTTTTATCAGTATATGGAGATTAATCTTTATTTAAGTTTTGGTGATGAAGAAGAAGAGGTACTATGGCAAGTGTCACGCAATCTCATTTTTATAATCACTCTTCATATAAAATATTTAATAAACTTTCACCCCAACATCAGGAATTAAATATAATGTATATCTAGTTAATGATAAAAAAGATTTAAACTAAAATAAAATGAATAAAACTACCAATTTTATAAGAAATAAATAACAATATTTTGAACAAAAAAATTGTTAAAACAAATACTTCCTTTCTTCTTCTATTAAATATAAAAACTTTTTTAATATCTCATTGGTATTTTTTATTAATTTAAAATAATATAAATATTATTCATCATGGTATTTGGGGAAAAATAAGAGAAATTTCAAAATTTATACCTTGTTATTTTTTATATAATTCCCGATAAATGGGACTACTTTACCTGCCTATTCTGTTATTGGAGGAGACTGTAGTTTTATTGATGTAATATAAATTATATATAAATGAAATTAGAGGTATAAATAGGAAATTAAAAGTTAGTATTTTATTACTTCTCTTACACATGTTTTTTAATGAAAAAAGCAAGCAAAGACACAAGATGATGATTACTGTACACTTTATAATGAGAAATGATAATAAAAAAAATAATTGGTGAGTGTATTAATTTTTATAGATATATGTGTCAAAAAAAACAACACTCAAAAACATGTATATGAATCTTATGTGGTTAAGAATGAAAAGTTTTATTTGCCTCCTATAGATACACAAATATCAAATGATCGTCTTTCTTAATAAAAGAAAAAGTTAAAAAAAATAAAAAAAGAAAATTAAATAAAGTTTATATTTATATATATGTTATTTAACACATTTTGAATTGGATAAAAAAGTAATACTTTCAAATGAATCTTCATTTACAATATTGAGTAAATTTAATAATAAAAGAGAGGTAAATTGGAAAACATCGAAAAAAATGTAGATATACTTGTGATAGATAAGAATTAGTTAGATATAAAGAGAAAGTTTTTATGTAATATCATTTATAAAGCTTTCTCTTTATTAGTTAAATTACCTTATACTTTTTAATAGTGGTTGAGCATTTTGAATGAAAATTTCTGAAAACATTTATCATAAAAGATTTTCAGTTCTATAAAATAGTGGTAATTTTAGCTCATTTAAACATTACCCCCTTTTGTTATACCTTAATCAAAACAATACTTACAATTAGTAAATTAAAACAATTTTCTTACATGTAATAAAAATATTATAAATATGTAATATAAATATAACATTTCAACCCCTTATTACTAATTCAATAGACATTTTGGTATGCCTTCTAATTTTTCCGATCACTCCTATTAATAATGAGTGAAAAAAAATAAAATGTAAAAGAATATACATAAGACTAATTGATCAAAAAGAAAAAGTATACATACATTTGATGCATCAACATCATATTTTTATTCTTCCTCCTTTATTTAATAAAAACTAATATGTATTTAGATTAATGTTTGAATCATCAATCACAAATTTTAAATATAAATATATGGTAAGTGGAAAAATAAAACCTAAAAAAGAGATAGGCTCCCTTTTTTGATGTTAAAATTAAATGTTTTTATTATAAAACAAACTTCTGATTCTTATCTTCCTTCTCAAAATATAACATTGTAATAAATTAGATATATATAATATTTATTATTATTATTAAACATTATTTTTATTATATATTAGGGGTCCTCTTTTTTTTAATATTTTATTTTTATAATGACGTCAAAATGTTTTTAAAATATATGAATAAGGAGATATATTTTTAATGATATATTGGTGTTATCTTTTTGACATGTATTTTATAATTGAATAATCAAGAGAAAGAAAACAATCCCAAGAATTAATGGTTATTCTTTATATTTTAACAAAATAAAAGTTTTTTTTAAAATTAATCAAACAAATTTTTATTTATTTAATGAGTTAAACTATCAAAAAAATAAATCCTTTATCTTTTCATTCTTAAATATCCCACTAAAAGGACAAAAATAAATATAAATATATATTTAATAAAAAAAACACTAAAAGGGCAACATGAGAATCTCCAGAAAAAGAAATAAAGATTGGGGTCCCAACAAATAAAATTAAATATCTTCAAATTTAATTGTTTAATTTAATAGGTACTTATAAAGATTTAAGATGAAGATAAAATTTAATATAAGAAGACAAATTATTTACTCTGAAATGTATATGCATGTCTACATCTCCTTATATTGATTCTTATACTTCTTGAGTACAATAAAACTATTTATGGGATTTTTTCTTTATTTAGTGGATAGAATAAAATTATATTTGTGTAATGGTCTAATTACCCTAATAAATATTTTGATAAAAAAAACACATAACTATGAAGGGAAAGTAGTGTTATTGAAGAATTTAAATCTAACTGTCTTTACCTCAAAACACAAAAAATATACACACAAAGATCTTTTCTTTCTATCAATAACTAAAGTATAAATATACATAAATAGAAAAAAAAGTAGGAAGTATCTAATTTTTTTTATTGTTAAAAAAGTATCTAAGTCAATTATAAAAAAAACCTTCACCAATAATGAGAGAGGTAAAGATTTCATCATCCTACCAATCAAAACACCCCTCAATTCTTTTTATTTCCCTCATAATACTACCAGTTATTTTTTTATACCTCTTCTTTACAATTCTCAAGAAGGGATTTTTTTTTGTAAAATATTCATTCAAATAGTTAACAAAAAGAAAATGAATAAATAGATTTTTTATCAATGATCTAATTATATAATAAATGATTATAGAGTGAGGATCAAAATTTTAAACAAAAATCTCAATAATCACTTAGGAGTAGAAATTTTCTATGTAATTAGTAACCTTTTAACAAGAACATAATGATTATAAATTTTTATTTAAATATGTTTAACTATTTTCAAGAACAATCTAAAATATCATTTATAATATATCTATAGGTAATTGAGGAATAAATGAAATTATTAATATATGTGATTAAAATTATATCTTAAATAATTTATATATCATTTGAAACTAGATATAATAAGAAGGAAGTATATTAAAACTTTTTTCCATTTACTATAATTAAGAAAAGTTAAAAATCATATGTAGGTTGTTGTATGTTGATTATTAAATTTTTAAAAGTATATTCTTACATATGTATATAATAATAAACAAAAATTTTAAAAAGTATTACTTAAATATGATTAATAATAATATATAGGTATATTTATATGTCATTTTAAAAAGTAATCATATAATATTATTAAAAAATAATTATTAGGATATATAAACTTTAAAATAATTTAAAAGATAATGTTAGAAAGTGATTTAAGAATGAAGAATGAAAAGTTATATATATATGTAGATATTTGTAAATGTCACATAACAATAGGAGAGATGAAGGAAGAGAGAGAGAAATAAGCACATTTATATGATAATGAGATGTAATGTATATACATATAATATACTGTAATTAGATTTGATCACTTTATAATAATTTAAATGAAATAATGGAAGTTATTGTCTTTTTATTTGCTTTATTTGTAAGCACAATACTCATACACACATAAATACAATTAAATGCTATTTTGCAATCTCTCCTCCACCAACATTATTTTTTCCCTCCTCCACGTTTTCTATATCTGGTATGCAAGTTATTTAATAAAAATATACACGAATTTGAAGACCTTCATGGGCAATAAAATCTTCAACATATTAAAAGATGATGGGTTAAATAATTTAAATTTGTAAAAAAAAAGACTCACATTAGAAATAGATATATACTAAGAAATGTCATATCTCTAAGACAAAGGCACAATGTATCTTAATGAGGAAATGTTCTAAACAATAAAAGTGTAACTTTTTTTATTACACATTTATGATATATTTGTTACCAAATCACATTAACATAATCCGTTATTGAGGAAAAAAAGTCGTTGACAAGTTGATCAAGGTAATCAAGACAGTTATCTTATTTTACTTTAATAAAATTAAAATAAAATGAAACAATAAAAATTGGATTATCTAAATTAAATTAAACTTTATAGTAATGTAATAATGTTAAAACTTTTTAATAGGTTCTTGAGAATATAATGGTAAAAAAAAGAGAAGTTCTTGTAATTATTTTAAGAAAAAAAGCATAATGAATAAGAATTCTTTACTCTCCTTCAATTACATGATAAAAATTTTTGGTAAGCAATAATAATTGCTAAGTCATTCACTTTCCTCTACTTTCTTCTTTTTACTCATTCTTAATATCTTTACAATATATATAATTACCTCAAATATTCGTTTAAAAAAAAGACAAAGAATGTGTGATATTTAGTGTCAAAAAATTTATTTAAAGTCCTATATAACATATAAATTAATAGTCTACTTGTTGTATTCTTGAAACCAGCTTGTACTCACTACCAATAATTAATGATGATAAGCTTCACTTTTTGATTATCACAATATTATTACAAATAAAACTTGTTCCATCTCTATATGTGAGGACGGTAGGTGATGATAATGAAAAGAGAAATCTATCTATGTATTGTTGATTATGAAGTCAATGGAGATAACATAATGAATGAATGATAAAAAGAAGTAATATTATCTTCCTTAAATAATACAATATGTTATAATTCATTTACCTCTAATATATAATCTTATCTACATTACAATTATATTCCTATATATATAATGTGATGTTATATACAAAAATAATATGTCAATATATATAATATTCTTAAGATTTCAACATACACAATATAAAAATATTCTAGGTACAAAAATTAATAAAAAAGATAGTTAACGATAACAAGAAAAAGTGAAGATAAACCAACAAACATACACATACAAGAATTACAAAAACTTACAACATTTTTTCTACATTTACCTATATTATATACGATTCTCATTTTCTTTTTATCATAATAATTGTCTTTTAGCACTTTTGTCTTTTCTTTTACAACATCAACTTGTTAACAAGGTGTTGATTGAAAAAATTAAAATAGAAGGTAAAATTTTATTTAATTTTATTAAGTGTATAGGAGAAGAAAAGGAGATGATGGTGATGAGGAGGATGATGAAAAAAGGTTGTGTCTTATTTATAAACTTTAAGTTACGTTATTTGTTAAATTTTTCATATATATATTTATATATTAAAATAAACATTTATAATTTTTTGTTATTTTAATTTTTAATAAAAATTAGATGCATTGTTTTAGACTTGAAATTTCAAGAATAGTTGAAAGAACTCTATTTGTTTGTTCTTGCATCATAAAGAGGAGTTAGGAAATATTCATGATAAGAATGTAATAATTAATATGTCGCAATAGTATATCAATTAAAAAGTATAAATAAATAGTAAAAAAAAAGCAGTTGCAATGAGAATCTAATTAATAATAAAAACAGGAACAATTAATAATATTTATAACGCAACTATAGTAATCCATTATAATTTCTATTAAAATAACAAGTAAAAATGATAAATGACTGTGTTAAGTTGTGGTTTTAAAACAAAAATCATTAAAATTAATTCAATTTGAGTTCAATCAGTGGTTGTTAGCTGATGGGAGAGAGAGTTGGATAGAAAAGATAGGTTTACCTTAAGATAACTCACTAATCATATCACTTCATCTATCATCATCAAATTGATATGTTAATTTGAGAAATATATGTTGATAATATATAAATGATATTTAGTGTTAATGAGATAACCAACAACGGCAGGAGGTAAAAAAGAGTTTTGTTATTTAGGAGTAATGTAAAGATATGATATGATTGTTGGTTAATGGTAATAAGATACCAGGTACGATGATTGATCTTATTGCGAGGCTACAAACTTTCCATTATTATTATTAGATTCTTTTTAATGAAATATAATTTGTGATAATGAAAAGGAGAGAGAGAAAAAGTAAAATAGGAAGGTATAATATATAATATTGTTAGGATATTAGTATGATAAGTTTCTTATCATTTATTGTGATTGGTTATGACAGAATATGATTTGTATTACAACAGAAATTATCATTTCTTTTCATGGCCTCTATATAAAGCATATTTCATTAATTGTATTTAAAAAAAATATTTTTCATTTTTATTTGGTTACCTTAAATGTATAGTTTCATACATATCAAATTAAGTATGAATGATAAATGCATTGACAAAATAATTAAAATTTTATGGTAACAACATTATTTGGTCCATAAAATAATTTAAAATTTTATACCATTTATATAGATATTTAAAATAGTTAAATTAATAATAGGTGATTGAATGATAAATTGTATTTTTACCTGTCTCTATTTAAATATAAATATAGATAATCTTTATCAATAAAAAAATTGAAAAGAAATAAAAAAAGAATAAAATAAAAGGAATACATAATGAAGTTTATTTAAATTGTGTATGTGTGAAATTGTAGTAATAAAAAGAGTATAAGTTTCTAGAGAAAAATATGTTTTAGATGTCAAGAATAATACCAGAGGAGGTTTCATTCCCTCTAACGATAGTAAATAACGAAATAATAAAGCTAATTGTTTTGTAATATGATAATTTTGTTAGTACTTTTTAATGAAATTAATCAAAAAGATAAGAGTTATATAGAGGGATAGTGTAAAATAAATAATATATCTTATATTGAACAAGAGTTTCTTAATTAAAAATAAAGTACTATCATTAGTGTATGACAAATTAAATAGTTAAAAATGAAAATTATATTGTAATTAGGGAAAACAATATTTGTCAAATATATAATATATGTACATTGAAATTTTATCAATAGACACATACATCATTACATAATAAATAATATATCAATAGATATTTATTAAAAATGTTAAAATTAAAACCATTTTAAGAAAAAGTAAGGAAAGGAAATAATGTAAATTTCCTTCAAACCATCCTTACAAGATTAAGTTAAATGGTTTGAGGAGAAAGACAAACAAATTTGTATTTTTAATGAAAAGATATATATTTAATATATAAATATATTATATATGCTTTTCTTATATTAAATTTGTTAAAACTACCCTCTTTTTTGATCATATTTCATGATTATACAATTGAAAAAGGATTAAGAAAAAAGATTTATTACCAATTGTTATAACATCAATTCAATGCACAGACATTCTTCAATATTTACATTTTAGAAGATATAAATTCTTAGAACAATAAAAATGATACACTAAATCCTTTTCCTAAAAGTTATATAAATTATTATTAAAAAATATAATAATGATGAGAAGAGTGATAGAAAAAATAATAAAACTTCTTTTTATCATACCACTTCATAGAAAATAAATTTTAAATTAATTCTTTTAAATATCATAAAATAATAATTTAAAATACATTAACCAAATAAATAAATATACATATATATTATTACCATCTTCCATTACCTAAAATTTATTAAAAATTCATGCATTTATCTATTTTTAAATATTTTCTAATACTTTTTATTTTTCCTTCTTTAGATCATTAAATTTTACTCATAAAAATATATATATTTATAACTAAATAGATGACTTTATTAATAAATTTATATTTCGTTTAAAAAATTATTTATTTAAAGCAATAGTGTTAACAAGAGTAATAAATTAGTGGATTTAATGGATTTTATAAAAAGTTTGTTAATAATAAATAAGGTTTATCTATTATGGTTTTTTTTTTATAGGGGGAATTTTTATTTTAATGGATGTGTTTTTATTTGATATGTCCTTCATTACTACCCGATGTAAGAAGTTTCCATATTTTGAAGCAAAAATAAAAAAAATAAATAAATAGTTCTATAATTGATGTCTAACTGCTAACACTTTTGTTTCTTTTTTTCTTCTTCTGGTAGTTTTATGAAAGAAACTGGTTGACCATCAGACGCTTCTGTGTCCTCAGTTCCTTTAGAACAGCAAGATTTTGTATCATCACCATTATTGCATTTGCACTTACCCATCACACTCTCAATATCCAATTTAGGACCATGCAGTGTTGATCCATACAACTCTATGGCGAAAGTTACAATATAAATCTCAAAACAAATAGCTAGAACCCATTCACTACACGTACCGATTGTGTGTTCTACATAATTCGGTAAATCACTCGTCCAAGCAAACATATGATAACCTTCAGGTGTTGTATTATTTCCATCATGTCTTCCCAATATACAACCAAATACAATCACTAAATAATAATGAAATTAGTAGAAAAAAAGCAATGTTATTAATAATACTAAACAGGAATGATAAGAGAAAAAAATTAAAGGGTGACGTAACACTTACTTGTGAAAAAAGCTGTTGTAGCAATTGTAGATAAGAAAAAACGAATATGTGAAATTCTTTTGGAAACAAGTTTCGGAGACATTATGTACGAAAAGATCGTCTGACCCCATGCGTAGATAAGACCACCACCAAAGGCAGTTAATGCACCACAGTAATGAATATACAATATCGCTTCATGTTGTTGAAAATTCGCAACAACCGATACACCCAATGCAGATATCAAACCAAGGATAAGGAATATTTTAGAGAAACATCTCCATATTCCTCCAATACGATGACGATGCCAATAAAATTCAACTATTTGTCTATGTCTCAGATATATCGATATTGCTAAAAATAAGGCTGATAAATTGAGGAAGAGACTGAATATTGATGATTCTGGTGGTAGGGTACCGGTATCAGAGATGAAAGGCCAGATAGCATGAACGTGTCCCTCAGATACAGCAATTATATACCTAAAAATAAACTTATTATGATAAAATGAAAATTTATTAACTCAATATCTTACCCACAAATAAATGCCAAAAGAGCAAATGTTAATGATAATATAGGTATCAGCCAAACTTTTCCAAGCATAGTATCTGCAATGTGTAAAAAGTCTAAACAATGAGTGATTATCAATTTATATAGTTAAAAAGTGTGTTTTCCATCCACTGTCCCGGAACATTAAATAACACTTAAATTTTATATGTTTTATTGAAAAATAAATAGATTTTTTAGGTATTACATATGTATAAAAAACTATTTATATTAAAAAATTTGCTGCGTGTAGTAATGTATAGGAAAAAACAACACAAAAGTAATAAAATAAAGTTTCTTATTATTATTAGAAAAGTGATAAGGAAAAAAATGTATATGTAAGTGTGTGATACTTAGAAAAAGTTTTACCTAAACAGTACCTTTTTTGTTTTTTTTTTGTTTTTGAAGAATAAATGGTTATAGTAGTGAAAAGTTGTAATGTTTGCTCAGATAAAAAGATAATTTTAGAAATAATTATGAGGAATTTATCATTTTATATTTATATATGGTGAAAGTGATAGGAGTTGAGAACGAAAAATCATTTATATTGTTAAAGAAAAGATATAATAAAAATGTCCATTATAAAAAGTGAAAGTAAGAAATGCTATTAAAGGAATTTTTTCTACTTAATATATATATAAATACAATATATATATTTAGGACTTGAATAAATGATAATAATAATAGTTAAATATATATCATGGTAAAATTAAACTTTTTGATATTGTTTCTTTTTATCATTTAAAAGTGTTCTTTTGTTAAATACTATAAAATATACGTCTATTTTTTAGTAAAAAATTTATACAATGTGGATGTATTTTTTTATTTATAGATATATTAATGATTAAAGGACATTGTTTGATTAATTTTTGATATTAAAAATTTTATTGTACAATTCTAATGGTATGCAAAACTATTTTTTTCTATATATTTATATGGATATATTAAGTTGATCAAAACTGTATGTAATTTTGTTTTTTTATGGAAGAATGTTTTTAATATTTGTGTTGACGTCATAGTATGATAACAAAAGTATTTCTTGTTAATATGTCTAATTTAGCATTTAAAACGGTGATTCAATGTATGAAAATTAAATAAATAATTATAAGAAATAAATGTGATATTTATCCTTTACCTTCATGATATTTTTTAATGGAAGGCGCAGATGGATAGATTATATCAAAGTTATTTTAATTTAATACTAACAATATACTAATGAGTATGATTAAACAATAAAGATTATGTCACTGCTTTTTTTAATGGATATTTATTTTAATTGAATAGGATTTTTAGATATTTTGGTTATTTGAGATTTTATCAGTATTATTTTGAATATTTTTATATTGAAGAAGTTTTTATTCATTATTATAAACGCTTATATCGGTTAAATTAATTTAAAAATGTTATTATTGTGATAAGGATCTGGATATAAGTTTAAGTGGTATTGAATAGTGATATAAAAGATTGATCTTAATGATTTTCAATTATGAAGATTACACATGCATTAATTATATAAAAATATTGTTAATATATTTAAACAATTTTTAAATGGGAAATATTTAGTGGAGCGTCTTATTTACCATATAAATTTGAAGCAAAAGATTATTTTAATAATTCTTAAATAGAAGCAGAACAGTTGATTAATATTTAAAATTGTAATAATTTTATAAAAATTTGTTGTATGTGATAGATATGTAAACGTTAGAATAAATTTTTAAAATTTTTTAAGTTTCATTCAAGAACGAACAAACAATAATATAAAAAACATTAGAGTTTTAGGTAAAATTTAATAGGTCTGGTATTATTTGATGAATATACAGACAATTTATTGACTTCTAAAAGTACTTACTTGCTGTTAAGATCATGATATGCTAAAAATCTTGATAAAAAAAATACTTAATATAAGTGATATCTTAATTTTGGTCAGAAATTTTCTCGGTAGTGCACTCAAAATCAAAATGTCACCTGTAGGTAACATCCTGACTTTGTTTGAAGGATGGTTTGTTCCTTTTTTGGAAAAGTACAAGGACAACAACACGTGTTCGACCTCTCCTATGCGCGATTGCTTTTATGTAATTTTTGCTGGACTATAAAATTATTTCAATTTTAATATCAAAATTGTATTAAAAATCAGACTTAGTAGATAAGAAGGTTCTTAATGAAAGCTTCAATTTGATCTTATTGATATCTTGAGTTTGATTTTGGTAATATACAAATCGGGTGTCACTAGTGTTAGTAATTTTGGAGGTAGTCGTATACAAAATAGTAATAAATAGTAAATATAAAGCATTCTTAGTTGTTAAGGTAGATTTAATGTTTTCAGGAGTGTTTATGACGCATTCAATGGTTTCATAGTAAAATTATTGGTAAAAATATAGGATTCAGATATTTCATATGGGTTTGGTGGATGGGGAAATTGGGGATTCAGAGGATTCATAATTTATAACATGAAATGAAATTTTAAAGATTTAGTATGTTTTTATAATGGATTTAGAGGTTTAATAAGGAATCCATGGATGAAAAACTGAGGATTCATGGACGGGAACATGGGATCCTGAAAATTAAGAAATAAAAATGTCAAATTCAGAGTTTTCATACGTAATTCATTAATAAAAAGTCATGGATACTGAAGATTCATTGAATTTTAAGATTTAGGAATCTTTTGAATAAAACTAATTATGGGAAATTTGATTTTCAATAAAAGTTTGTAAAAAATGACAAAAGAAATCCGCGCACTAGCGAGGTCGTACCTACGCCGTTGTTACCCCACTTTTTCAAAAAGTTGCAACTGCAGTTATAACAAGAACGTTAGGGGGCAAATCTATAGATAAACTTATTTAGACCATTTTTAATCATAATTTAAGCTAATTACGGTATTAATTTGTTAATGAAGTACTTTTAACTCTCAATCTGCATAAATTTTAAAAGCATTTCGACAAACTAAAAGTACTAAAAAATAATCCAAAATATACATTTTTTTAAGAAATGATTTTTTTTACCTGACGATATTATCAATTTTTCAACAGACGAATTTTTTTATAACAAAAATGTATACAATGAAGGGAAATAATTCGTAAAAGTGCCAGATAATCATGCGTACAACGAAGAAAATGGTCTAGTTTAAACAGATGTTAAACCATATGCTTTTGATGAAATTGAAAATTTGAATTGTAGAGAAATCGGAAATATTAAAAAAATTGAGAACCCTTTTATGGATACTGGCATTATAAATGAATTTATAAAGAGATCAAACAAATTAATATCTAGTACCAATACATCAAATGAATTTAAAAAAATTTACGATAATTTAAAAAACAGATATGAGAAAATTATTGAAATAAAACTACAAGAATTCAATAAGGGCTTCAATATTATTCCAAAAAATATAAAGTAAATTTACCTACAAATTACTTTTGGTGGCGATACAGAATTAGAACCAATTGATAAATTTGATTCATAAAATTACGGAATTGTTTTTAAAGTCCGACCTCCCAAAAAGTGTTGAAAAAAAATAGTGAATATATCTGGAGGTGAGAAAACATTGTCTCTTGTTTTCACTCCCCATTCATTTAATTCAGTTACTTTTATATAATAAATAAGATTGATGTTGTTTTGGCTCTTCGAAATGTTTGTATTATTTCTAATTATATTAATGAATGTACTCAAGATGCTTAATTTATTTTTATTTCATTACGCAAAGAAATGTATGAGCAATGTAAAAACTTTTAGGTGTATAGAATTTATGTGGTACAACTAATTGCTTACTACGAAAATTAGATGAGCATAAGAAAGGTTTCGATTGCAACAGATTTTCCGAACATTATTCAGAGTCAACGAAATTAAATGATATATATGACAGTCTGAAAGCTTTGTTCACAATATTTTATGATTATCGAAAAAATGTATTGTATGTTGAAAAATATTTTATATATAAATTATTGGGTAAATAACTAAGAAAAATTTAAATTAAACTTTGATCAAAATTAAATGAACTAAAAAATGTAAAATAAAAAGAAACTGATTACTGTAAATTTAGAAAAGGTCAAAATATTTCCTTTTGTTTTCCATTATCCATGACTTACGAAAATAACAACCATAAATTACAATGTGATAAAAAACACATAAGACCAAAATAGTAAAAACGAAAAAACAACAATCTGAAAAAAAGTAAATTTATAAAAATAATGAACATTCCAATATAAAAAGCAAGTTTAATGCTTTTTTGAAATTTGATTTTATCTAACTAACATTCATCTGTCTATTCGAGTAATTAGAGACATCTTTTTCAGAACCATCACTTGTAAGAATACTTTTATTTTCCGAACAAGATAGTAGAAATTATCTGTTTTTTCCTTAAGGTCCGTAAGTAATTTGCATTCATCTGGCTCCAGTTTCCATAAAACGGTTGATTTATTTTTTAACGCTTTAAATTAGATAATTTACATTTGTAAACATTTGTTTCAATTTTTTGTAAATAAAATCAACTTCAGGAACAAAAGATATCTTTTCAACAAACAATATTTTGATTTCAATACCATTTTTACGTTTCTGAACATTATCGTGTAATAAAAGAAAATTATTGTATCTTTTATCTGAAAAATTTGAATAATATCTTTCTATTTTTGTTTTAAACATTGTTGATAAATCTTTATTTTTTAACAAAGCCCTCTAAACCTTCTCATCTAAGTAAAAAAGACAAATTAAATATTCTAAAGACTCCTTAACATCCACATTTCTTCCTATTGCAGAAAGATTTTCTTAGAATGTTTTTTATTTATATAAACATTCTGAAAATTTTTTGTCATCTCTTTCTTTCCTATCTATAATACTCATCAATTCATTTTTGATGACAAAGTAACTATTCATTAAACTAGTGTTGTTTTCTCGTTCATTTTGATATTTTAGGATAGTCTAAAAAATAATTATTTAACACTATTGACAGACCTCAATAAAATTCTGAGTGAGTAGAAGTCGACGATTCAGAAAAGCTATAATTTCAGCATCACAAAGTAATGTCACTTCTTTTTCCAAGATCATTTAGTTGTTTCTCCATCTACAAAGTTCTTCCCCACAATTTTTCGAATCCAAAAATGCCTACTAAATTTTCACTAAGAATTTTGTAAATCCTACCAATTTTTATAGAAATATTGTTTGTTGGTAATAAAATAATACCATTATTTTAACTATTTTGTTTCTTGTATATGACCTCCATTAAAAAAACAAATATCGTGTGAAAAACTGACCGAACACAAAAAATAAAATTTTCCAAAACGATTTTACATTGTTCAAGATTACAATGATTCTCCAAAAAAAAGAAAATTAATTACTTATTCATAATTAGTTAACGTCACATTGTTACTATGATACACAAAAAATGGTTAGTTAAAATTTCTTTAACATAATCACCATGTACATTATTCAAAAAATTTAGAATTTTTATGTATTTATTAAAATTAAAAATAATGGAATAAATAACTCATAAATTTGGTGAATATCCTTCAACAATGCTTCATTAATGAGAGACTAAAAAAAATCAAATTTTTCTCTCTTTATCAATAGCTATAGCAGACAAACTTTTTTACATTCAATTGTAAAGTCTTAAGAGGGAATATTTATTATAGTTGCTTTGTCATAAAAGCTTTTTGACCAACCCTTACAACAGAGCTTTGTCTAGGAACATTTCTTTATTACCTTTAGCCTTACTGGTATTGGTTATCGTTCATGAGATAGACAGAAAATAATATTATATTGCCGTATTCCAAAGCTAAAGCCTTTGGAAGTTTAAATAATCATTCTTTTTGAGTTGTCAAAATTTATTTTATTAAATTTTTTTGTATATATTGCTTATTAAAGCTGATTGTGATGGTTAAGAAGATAATTATTTTTTGAGAAGAGGGTTATACACCTAAAACAATTTTGGAGCATCTTGATAAACACCTGAATCATGAATTTGATTTGATTGAAGCTTTTATGGAGTTCTATCCTGTTGTTGGGCGTAGAGTAAATAGTATATGCTTATATGAGCTTAAAAACGGCAATTCCACTTTATGGAATGGAAAATTGAGAAAAATAAGTACATCAGATATTGATGATGTCTATAGGAATTGCTTACCATCCAACGAAAATCTTGACTTGGAGCACGTTAGTGCCTTTAATTCTTTGATGGCCCTGGGTTCCTTCATAAAATCGCAAAGATCTCAGCTCTGTGTTGAACTGACTGAAAAGTTTTCATCTTCAAAAATTGCTCTAGGAGAGGGAAACAACAAAGACTATGGTTCTATAAATGATTCTGTACAACCTTTGATCTCGATATCAGAAGAGTTATTTGAATCTTGCAACTGGATTTTGAGGCCTCAAGATAATTGTACAACTTTCATTGGCAATACAATAAATGCATATTGTATAGAGTTAGTTTGTTTAATGGGAAGGAATAAAAAATTTAAAGAAGTAGTAAAAGTACTGTATGTATGTTTTATATTCTTTTTATTTTATTATAATTCTTTTAGACTTTGGCTCAACGTTTCGTTGAATATGTTGGAACGACAAATGTCGGAGTAGAAATTTTCAAACTACTTTTAGATCAAACATTTGATACTGATAAAACTGGAGCTGATGAACTATTTCTTAGTGTTATGTTGACAGCGCGTTTTGATAGCAGATATTCGCGTCATCAATGTGACACAAAGCACCTGGATAAGTCACATTCTTCCGTCGGAGAGAAAATATTGTATAATTTAAGATGTTAAAAGGTTTAAGGAGAGCATATTTTGGAAAAGTGATAGATGGAAAACTTTTATCAGATTATGAGAAGAAGAAGTCCTGTTTCGAGATGCTTCAGCTTGTTTCATTTCTACACATCAAATGATATGTTTTAAAGATAAGGCTGCTGTTAAACTATCCTTCGATTTGCGCACTTGTGGATATACTCCAGTTCCCAGGTCGCTATTGTACATTTTGCTAAAATGTTGAGAACTATTTTTGAATTTGACCAAGGTGTATTAAAAGACAGTATTACAATTGAAGAGATTCGCAAACTGTCTTCTCGGACTTTTCTAATTATAAATCATAGCAAAGGAATTACTGAGATTTTGTCCAACAGCCTGAACATTCCTGACTTAATTCTACTTTTGATGGAAAAAGAGGTTACGGAATATATAGAGCTTTATAACTATATAATTTTAAATTTGAAGTCTAACGTTACCTTACAAGAATTAGAACTTCTAAAAAAAGTATTGTTAATGAACCGGAGGAACTTAAGCTGGTAATCCAAAAAGACCATTAACAGTAATAAATCTTATTTGAAATGAAAAGTCTTAGAGAATTCGATGACTTTAAGTAAGATAATTTTGGGAAATTATCTATGTTGTACTTTTGTAAATTCTTTAATTTTGATCTTTAATCGTTCGCGCGAAATTAGTTAGCTTAAATAATAGATTACATTTTACCAATCATGACATTTGGGTATATAAGCTTAGAAATTTTGAAATCATTTCATTTTACATTTCTGATGTAATTGTATGAGGTATTTCATAATTTAACTGACGTATTTGCCTATTTTGGGGGTTTGAGTTAATACTTGTGCGCTGATAAACTCACAGGGCTACAAGTTAAAATTGGTGATAAATGTAAGTTATCTTATTTTGTTATCTCCCTCATTAAATTTTAGTGGGCCCAATTTTAAATAGTCAGTAATTTTAAAGAATTGATTTTGTAAAGTTATTTGTGAGCTTTTATTGTATTGTGTTGTGCTGTACTAATTTTGTGTTTGGTTTAATAAAGTTTAAATTTACGTATCTGAAGCATATCGGACTCTCAACCTGGCCTAGAAACGCGCCAGTACAAATTCTAATAAAATTTAACTTATTTTTAATCTTGTATTTATTGTATATTTTAAATCTTGTATTTATTGTATATTTTAAATTTTGTATTTATTGTATATTTATTTTTGTTGTTTCTAATAAAATATTCAAACAATTTAGCATATTAAAAAAATTTTAATTATCTTATATATAGGATATTTTACAACGAATAAAAAGTTGTCGTTGTTCCAGTTGAATGATAACTATTTTTAACTCTTAATCTTGGTAGTTTTAGTGTTATGGACATCAAAAAAAGTTAAGAAAGTTTTATCTATTAAAGCCAATATCTTAAAAAAGGAATTCAAAGAGTATATATATTACCTGGAAGAAATTGCTTCTCCAGAAAAGTGTATTGGGAATTTCATATCCAAAGAAGATTATGATCCTAATGATATTAAGAAAGCGACAGAAGTTCTTTTATTTGTGAAAATAAAAATGTTTACATTTTTAATAAAAAATATAATTTAATGTCTTTAACAAACAACATTTCCTTAAATAGTTAAAGAATAAGAAATTTGTATCACTCTGAGAGAAAGCAATTTCATAAACGGAAAGTATCTTCAATTGTTCCTCGGCTTTTATTATTCCAACTTTCAATCGCAACAAACTACCCATCAAATATCAGGTTAGTTACAAATGGAATTAAAGGAATTCAAGAAGTTATGAAAAACAATGAACCTCCTTTACACGTTGTCTATCCAAAAGAAAAATTATGTGGTTCACGTTTTATTCTCCATAAACTTTAGCCAATAGATAAATTTAATACTAGCACACATTATGAATTTGGTGTAATAAGAAAGAATACTGATGTCATTATTGCAATGTATATATAATATATACCTGAATTAATTGCGGATAAATATTTATTAGAGGTTATTATATATTTTTCAGTTACTATGATGTCAGTTATAAGAACTTATTTACCAAAGCCTCTTTATAAAGTAACATCAAATGAACATAGATTTGTTTCAAGACTTAAGATGACATTCTTGACAAATCCAAGAAATTCAAATTTGAAAAACTTTGTTACCAAGAAAATATCATTAAAGAAAAAAAATATAGATAACCGGGATGTTTCAAACCAAATTAATCCAAAGACAATAGAATATAAACTTAAAATAGTACCAATAAATATTGGTGAAAAACCATATGTTAATAACATCACTAATCAAATAACACTTTTTTAAAGAATCATTACCCGGAAAAAAGATATCATTTCATGTTAGGGCTCTTAAAAAAAATGAACGCCGTGATTTTAAAAACGCTACTGATCGTGAAATCATTTATTATACAATGATTAAAGAAGTTAACAAACATGAATTTTTTATTAATTATTGTGCTCCATAGAAAAAGGTTATGGTAAAGGAATATATATTAAGGAAATCATATTTTTCTATTAATCCTTCAAAAAAAAATTTTACAGAACTTCTTATATATATGTAATTGGAGCACCAAAAAATTTCTACTTTAACCTTTTCGAAGGAATTACAAGTTATATCAGTCCTATATGGGAATTTGATGGTGTTCAAATTAAAACAGATTATATATATAACAATATATGACAATGTAACATTTATAGCAAAAGATAACATGCCAACAATATATTTCCGTTGCAGAAATGTCAGTACATTTTTCGGGGTGCATGTCAACTTTTCAGAAATTTTTGTCAAAAAACACAATCTAGATAATTTTGTGATTTTTGACAAAAATGAATTGTACGATCAACATGCTATTAAAACCGAAGGTTTCACTTACAAAATACTTCGACGTAAGTCTAGAAATAAACATATTTAGATCATTTTTAATCATAATTTTCAGTTAATTATGGTTTTAATTTGCTAATGAAGTATTTTTAACTGTCAATAACCTATCTGGGGATTCTATAAATAATGTTAAATCTATTTATTTTTCAATTTTTTCCACATTTTTGTTTTCTCGTTCTTGAAATGAAGTTAATGAGTATTTTAAAACCAATAATTCTACTGATTTAAAACTTTAACAATAAAAATATTTAAAATAATTATGTTATAATTTTAATAACCCGAATATTTCCAAGTGTTCATTAAATTTGAATAATTAACTATTCACTCCAAATTTTAGGCTATAACTGTAATTCTTAAGAAACTAATCAAAGTAATTATAGGTGATATTAAAGTTGTTTAATATTTTTTATAATACCACTTTAAATAAATATTTTCATTATATGATAATGCAATAATATTCTAAGATGTTTTTGATTTCAATTATTTTTTTCGTTTTAAACTATAAAGTTTATAATCTGCAAAAAGCAATTATTAAGAAATATATTTTAATCTTAAACGACTTTAATTTGAAGAAGATAAAAGCGTATTATCTTAAATTGTTATCCAAAAACACGAGATTATATTTAATGGAAATATTTTAAAATGTTATATTAATGACTATTTAGATGACTTATTGTATGTGATAATTTTTTTTAATCCTCATTGTAAAAAACCTTAAGATTCTTAAATATTAAAATATTAGTAAAGTGGAACCAATATCTTGAAATAAATTAAACTTTAAGCAAAATATATTTTATTTGCTTATTTAATTTTGTTTCAATTAAATAGTTTTGTTTTTCATTTTAGAGAATATTCTATGAAGTGTTAAACTATTATTCTTTTTCAAAACAAAATTAAAAATTCATATTTCATAGAATATACTTGAGAACGTACTTTTTATTTATACCTTTTAACACATTAAAAAATGAAGAAAATATTCCATGGATTGTATTGAAATTATCCCAAAATAGCGTACATAAAAAAGTGATAAATATTCAGATATTCAAGATTCCAAAAAGATCACCAAATATATATATAAAATTAAAAAAATATGTATACATTTAACAAACATAGCTTACATGTTTAAAAGTGTCCTATTTCATATGTTTGATTGACTATGTAAAAGAAAACAAAACTTTATTTTCTATTTATTTTTAGATATTTTATAATTCTATATAATGTATGGGTATTTCATTAAATCTTTTCAGTTAACATGTTCAGTAGAATGAGGTGTAAAGAACTAACCACTGTAAAGGATAATCCTCCATTAACATCACTTCCTAATGAAATTCTACTAATTATTTTCACTAATCTTGATTGGAGAAGTTTGGAGATTCTCAAGTTAACGTCAAAAAGCTTGTATAACCTCATCGAGTATACCTATCTACCAACAAAATTTGTCGAGGAAATTGAATTGCGTAGTTACTCTACTGTGGATAATTCTTTAAGAATATCATTTGCAATAAAAACCAACAAACACCAAATAGAAATCAATGACATTCCTTTTTATATTAAAAAAGTAAGTACCTTATCTCTTTTATATTGCCTAATCTTTGTTTAAATTTAGAAATATACATACATTGATAAAATAGAAAGAATTCTTGAGAAATATTGTTTAAGAAGCGTTCCCAAAATTAATATTCATGTTAAAGATGACTCAATTGTCTTTGATTTACTTAATAGGTATTTCCAATATGGCACTGAAGTTGGATGCCTAAAGATATTCATCGAAAAAAGTCCTGTGTTCAAAAGTTTTAGTAGATTCATGGATAAAATGAAGTATGTTAAATGTTTAATTATAGAATGTTTATGCTTTGACAATCAAAAAATCTACACAAATTATGTCTTTTCAATTGAAAGGGACCTCAAAAAGTTAATTATCAATGAGTGTAGGTGTTGTGTTTTTGTTAACCAGAAAATGATTACGCAGTTGTTTGAAAATAATCCAAACATTAAGCTTGTCAAGATGAATAGCAATAGTGATGATATTGATAAGTTGATAATAAATTACGTTACCTCTCGGCCTGATAAAGGGGATAATGGAAAATGTCACCATCCATTATTTAAACTTTACCTACCTTTTAACGAAGAAAGGATAGTTAAAAGTGAATTTAACAGATTATTTCCATCAGAATCGTATATTTATCAGGATTACAAGAATAAAGACACCTATAACACCTCCACATTTGGAGCACTGAAGATATGTTCAAATGGCTGCCATTTTAAAGAAATTGTCATTGATTGTAGTGAAATATTTTACAATCAATTGTATGAGGATGAATTTAGCTTGTATGAACATTTCATTGTTGATAATATTTTCGAAATTTTTCTTGTTTCCATAATTTTTTTCGTCATATTACTACTTTTTTTTATTGTATTGATAATTCGTTTTCTCATAACTCTTTAGTTACATAATATCTCTGTATTATATTTATATATACTTTCTTATCAAACTAAAATATTGTTTTTTAAATAAACATGCTAAAGATATATGTTTTATTATATGGAAAAAAGGTTACTTCCGATATAGTTTTTTATTTATTTTACTTTTAATAAACTTTGTAATCTATACTGCAATTTATGGAAAATTGTTTAAATATCTGCTAAAAGATAACAAAACAATTAACATATGAGATTGTTATTTTTAATAAATGTTCCCCTATAATAGATTATTAAAAGTAAAAAAAAGTCATTTGATGCAATAGTAAAATAATAAATAAATAATAAGTATAGTTTTTGTTTCCATACATACTGGAGCCATTAAAGATATAAGTTATTTATTTAATTTGAAGGTGGAAATCAACAAAATCACGGGATTATTAATGAAAATATGTAACAAAAACGTAAATTAAATGGCAGTCTTTATAACTTCACATAAAGTTTTCCTTTTTGAAATTGACTCCAATGTACAAATTAACCATTCCATTTAAAATTTATACAAATAATTTTTATCCTGAAAATAAATTAAATTTATTCAAAAAAGAATATTAATAAAGCGAATTCCTGATAAACAAATATGTATAAACACATTTCAATAATATAATTAAAGACAAATTAACTTTAAAAAGTAGAACTTTTTATCAATATTAATATAAGTAAATAAGTACAAAGACATGATAAATAAGTATAGCTTAATTAAAAAAAAACAAATGACAAAGTTATCCCTCGTCTATATTAAAATTATTAATCTAATAAAATATTTAGTGCTAAAAATTACATATATATACGTGATTATTAAATCTTCAGAAGAAACTACATTAATGTTCTTCTCCTTGAGCTTCTTTTTCTGTCATGGTAATCATCACAGTGCCTTCTTTTTCTACTTGTTGAGGAATGTATTCTTGTACATTTATTACAAAACCAAGGATCTTCTTTTTTTAGGCTTCCACTTGCTACGTTACCACATTTAAAATGATACCAAAATCCACATTCATCACAACATACCATTGGATTTTTATTACTGTAATAAGAAATATTACAAACTGGACAACGAGATGTTTTCTTCTTTTTTGAAGTTGAATCATTTGATGATCCCTTCTTATCCTTATTTGCGTTGCTTTTATCTTTACCACCATTATAGCTATTTTTATATTTATCATTCTTTGGTGGTTCATCAATTAACTCTTCTTTTATCTTTTTAGATCTTAATTTTTTCTGTTCATTGTTATTTGGTGAAACCTCTTCAGTGGTTTCTGTATTCCGTCTTTTCCTATCTTTGCTTTTTATTGATGAAGTGTCTGGATTTGCAACCTTTTTAGGAGTGTTTTCTTTTGTCTCCTCTAAACTTTCTGGAGGTAATGTTGATTCACTTAAACAACTTTCAATTTCCATATCATTTGAATCATCAAGAACACTAATTTCTTCAATTTCTGCTGTTTTTATTTTCTCCACTCCAACCTCTTCACGAACTTCTTCTATCTTTTTAGAAACTTCTACTGGAGATTCTGATACCATTGATTCCTTTACATCTTCTGTAACCTCTGTCGTCTTTGCTTCTTCAACCTCGTTTTGAGATTCTAACATCTTTAGCTCCTCTATCTTCTCTGAAATTTCTGTTGTCCTTACTCCTTCAATCTCGTTTGGAGATTTTACCAACTTCAATACCTCAATCTCATTTGGAGGTTCTACTACTTCTAATATCTCTATATCTTTTGGATCTTCTTTTGCCTTTACCTCCTCTTCATCCCCCGTAATCTTATCCTTTACTGAAACTTCAACTACAGATGTAGTTTGTGTTTCTCCATCGACGTCATCATCCAATTTAGTTGTATCCTTAGATTCCTCAACAATATTTGTAGACTTTACCTCCTCTGAATCATTTCTATTAGTCTCAACATTTTCCCCTTCACTTGAATTTTTCTTATCATTGCTAAACTTGACAGTATCACAAATAGATAATTGATTCCTTAAGGTAGTTCTATCAGTATCGATACGTTTTACAAAGATAAACTTCTTCTTGTGGTGATAATTATAATCATTTAAACTTTTACAAACAACAACTTTTGGGATTGTTTTGAATGACGGTTTGGGTATTAATGGTCCAATTATTGGTTTGAAGCATATCTTTTTCTCAATTCCAACAACATCTGGAGGGATTTTTATTGGTTGTGAACGTTTTGGCTTCTCTACAACATCTGATACCCTTACATTTTCTTTTGTTGCCTCATTATTTGTTATATCACAAGATAATGGAAGTCCATTATCATTGTTTTTTACTTCTTTTGTGGGATCAATAGAATTGTTAGAATATATTTTGAAAAGTTCATCAGTTATACCAGTATCCCTCTCCGATTTATCACCCACATCTTCAGTATCCCCATTTTTAGATTCATCAGATTTTGCAAGTTTATCTATGATATCATCAATGAGCTTGTCCACCTCATTTAATGTAGCATAATTATCTTCTTTAGGATCATAATAGTGCCTTGTTCGGATGTTCTCAGTAAGTAATGATTGTTGATAAGAACCATTGTTATGATCCATATTTACTATTGCTCCATCCTTACATTCCTCATTGGTATTTAGCGGAGTGTATTGAAGTGATCCCTGTGAAACAATATTTTCACTATTCTCATATCTATTAATAAAAGAATCCGGATACAAACCATGTAATTTAGTTGCATTTGCCGTTGCTTTGAATCCTTCATTAAGTTTATAATTAAGTATCTCTTGTTTACTCGATTCATCTTGTACCAATAATGTTTCCTCTTCCCGAATCGTATTCAATTGTGGTTGGAAACCTTTGTTTTGTTCAATTGTGTTATCATTTACATGTTTCCAGGGACATGGTACGAACGTAAAAAAAGGTTTATAGTCATAAAAGTCTCCCAAAGCACACCTCATTAAATACTTTGCTCTATTGGTAGTTTGTGTGCTAAATCCAGGTTCCTCTAAATTTTGTTTGGCATAAAAATCATCCAATCTATCCCTTACAGCCTTTTCCTTAGGATCGAGATTTTCAGGTATAGTGACACTACTCTTGCTAGCATCTTCAAGCGTTTCACAGTTACAATCTTGAGAAATTGGATTATTACACTGTTTAACATAATCGTATATTGCATGCGGCTTACTTCCTTGTGCCTCCAATGCTTTATGAACATCGTCTATTGACGGCGTCCTCTTATCGTCTAAAAACAAATTAATGTTAAAATTTAATTAACTAGACTTAAAAAATAATTCTATAACATTCAATAGATTTATATAACATACTTAAATTTGCATAAACAGCAGTTTTTTGACATATCTCATAAATATATTTATTAACAAGATAAAGTATTTTGTTCATTACTTCGCTATCATCGTCTAAAGATAAACCGGCGTTCTCTAGAAGAATTTCAATCCCTTTTACTATCTCTTTATTAGTAGTTTCCTCTAAAGGTTGTATATTCGTCTCCATATCGGCAAAAAAAAAGTATATTACAAATTCTAAAGAAAAATGAAAAAATTAAAGGATTAATAAATTAATGTTTCGATAAAAAATAAATAAAATTTCGTAATTAAAATAGAATCTTGAAAATTAACTCATTTTACGATATGGTGTAATAATGTATACTACTCACCAACTTTGTTAATAACTTAATAAATGACCATTGCTGTAAGGTAGGATAATTTCTACAATTTTTTACACTTTGTACTTTGATTTGTACTTTATAATCTTAAAATTAAATTGAAACTCTTTTTATATACTTAACACATTTGAGAAATTGGAAAAAAAAGAAGTTTTTTTCTTGTATAAAAGTTTATTCAATTAACATATTTGTATGAATTTAATTTTCATATAAAGTATTATAAGATAGATTATATGGTAAATTGTATTATTCAAAAAGAAATGTTAAGATAATTGATAACTATAAAATGGTGATTAGTAAAAAAAGTGAATAGGACGAAAAACTAAATACATGAGTTGTAAAAATGTTTTTTCACTACACATCATAATTGGATGATGTTGATCTTATCGTAAAAAAAGTTTTTGCAAATGTAATGGTATTAATATAAAAAAATTTACAATTTATACAGCTAATAATAATGATGTCTTAATATTATGACTAGGCTATTGGAACAGAACGTTGATATGCACAATCATATTCTATATTTAATACATTACAATTGAATATAGATAGAAAATGAGAGATATAAAAAACATTTAGACAAACTGAAGTATATATTTATGGTGAAAATCACTTTGTTATAAGAGAATATGGATAGAATGATGACTCAAGCTTATCTACCATCACTGGGAATTTTATGTCAACCTTTGATTTATAAAATTCTTTTATATAAGCATTTCTTCTGGCTATATATTGTAAATTAACAGAAAATGACAGGAGATTAAAAAAGAGATGAAAGTCTAATATTGGGTAATTTGATCAAAATATGAATATTCTTTAAATTCAAATTCAGGAGAATGTAGTCAGAAGTTCTTTATGAATTAAGATAAAAAGTTAATTTATCACAATTTATTTTATATACATTTGCTTCAAAAAATCACAATAAATCATTTGTTTACTAATTTTTCAAAAATATATCCATACATTGAAGAGTAACTTACAACTATATTTTCTAGCTGATAAACATATCATGATAAAAAGTATTATTTCTAAAGAATGTTATGTTTACCGTTAGTTAAAAGTTATCCCATACCAAAAGTCACATAACTTGGTTTTATAAAAACAATTACTATTTTAGTGATAATATTTGACGTTACATACCATTTTCGATGATTTTAAATGATGATAGAAGAGAAAAAATCGTCTTAGCTATTGATAATATATATAAGTATAAAAATGACTATGAACGATGTACCTTTTGAAAAAAATGATGACCCAATATTCTTATTTTCATTAGTTTTCCTTTTGATACTTAAAAATATATCAAATGCATAACATTTCCTTAAAATAAAATATTATAAATGTACTCTATTTCCATTTCTTTTTTGATAAACAGAACAACTTCTTTTCTAAAATAGTTAAATTTGTTTTTTTCAAAAAGGGAAAAAAACCATTCCATCACCTTTCCTACATAATAATTTTTTATCAGATTTACACTTATTATCTCTTAGCAAAAAATATGTTTAATGAAATTAATTATTTTATTAGAAAATAAAAAAAATCGTTATACTATATGTCCTTCTCTTCCTCCTATAAAAACAAATTTTAAAATAATACGTCAAAATGTAAGAGATGATAACACTATAACTGCCAAAACAATTACCTTAATTCACATGTACTTACTTTTTTACTACCTTATGAACCTTTTTACATATTGTGTGGGGAGAACATTTATTTTTGATATTCAAACTTCTAATGTACTATTGTTTGTAATGAAAAGAACTAACGATTTAATCGTAAACTATGTAATATTAAATAATAATCTTATCGAAAAAATCTTTCATTAGATTATTATCATTATAATAATGGTTTTAAGTGAAATTAAATTTTAACGTAATGTTTATGTCAAGGAGTTCTACTATTATGTTATTATGCAGATTAGGAAAAATAACTTAACAATTTGTTTTTCAATTTGTTAAAGATAGTGTGTGATAAATAATTTTTTATAGGAAAGTCCTTTTATTTGTACAAAAATATATTTTTTTTGTTATTGTAATAAAATCTTTAATGTATTAAGGAGTTAATATGATGTATGATGGGTAAATAATTTTAAAAACATTATTTACAATCTAGAAAGAATAATCTAATTTCTTTTTAATTTCCTTTAGTACAAACAACTAATTACAGGAAGGAATAATTCGGTAATTACTTTATTAGTAAGTTTCAAGAAAACAAAAAATATTATCGCTATTGTTGAGTTTATTTATACTTTTCTGCAACAGATTTTAGGTAGTTTATTGTTATTTCCTTTGGGAAATACTTCTGTGATATTCTTAGTATTATTGCTGCTAAACAGAAACTCGTATTGATGATATATACGAAATCATACAAAAAAGTGTTTGATCTGATTTTTGTTCTCTCAATATTTGCAGAAAAATGTAATTTTATACAAATTTTCATTGAAACCATATAAAATTTTAATACTCCTAACCTTATACGTCTTAAATTAGCGTCGTTAAATCCTTATCATGTAATTGCATGAACTTATAAGTCAATTATAGATAATTTTATGACATCATAAAAGAAAAACTTTCTAAAATAAGACTTCCATCAAGGAAAATTACAAAAAAAATTTCTATAAAAAGCATTTAATACATTTTTTATCATCTCTGTAACAAAGACTCTTCTAACATTCATCAAATAGTAGTCATTTAAAAATTGATAAAATTAGTTTTTAAATTATTAATTTTATGGATGCTAAAAAAAGCGAAACTTGACTCTTTTTTGCATACAAACAAAGGAAACACTTAAATATTATACATTTTCTAATGTACTTATGTAGAATTTAATATCATTTATGTGACGTTTCAATTACACTTAACTGAAATTAATTACACCAGACGTCCATCTGAATTATCTTTTATAAAATTTCAAAATATTAAGATAATTTATTCCCTCATTGTTTATATGACTTCATTATAAATTTTTTTCAGTATTAAGACTCTCAAGAAAATAGTCGTTTTTTTTGTTTAAATAAAATAAAGAATTTAATTACTAATTTTTTTTTACTTTTTACTTTTGAATTTTAATTTAAAGTACTCAAAAAAATGCATTCTGAATAAGAATATTACGAAACTTTCCGAATGTTTACATAATTTTGTGCACGAAAATGTGATAAACATTTTAATTTATTTTTTTTTGTAAAAAAATGCTAGTATAAATAATTGGAACCTAAATTTTGCCACTTATCTCAAGTTATCAAAAATTCATATAAAAATTTGGGGCACTAATTAGATATTATATCTCTATATGACAACTGATATTTTTAAAATTTATTATCATCATTTATCAAGATAAAAATTTATAAAATTACAAGTTCCATTCTAAATACATGCTCCTAAATATCTTTTTCTGAATTAGGACATTAAATTTATGTGATATTTAAATTTTAAATATTATATCATTTGTTATAAAATATTCCAGTTACTGTAATATATTATGTATGAATACAAGTGTAGTTTAATTACTATCCCTAAAAATATTATTATTTTTAATCTAGAAATAACATTGACAATATTTTGACCTTACATTTAATGAAATTAATTTAAAAAATTAATTTGTTTTTCACCCTTTATTAGTTATATAATTTTTTGTGATAAAACTAATTAACAAATATAATAACCATAAATCTTTGTTTTTATGTTAATTTATTATTATTTTTAATTTATAGTGATATTATCTTTTAAAATATCACAATATTTAACATTTAATACCTTTCTTTTTGTTATCAATACTTTCTCTCTGAGGATTATCACACCTAAATGGGAATATTTTTACCTGATTTTTTATTGTTATTAAAATAACAGGAAAAAAATCCCATCACTCTGCCTTAACAGTTAAGTATTTTTTTTCGAAAAAAAATTAGAGGTGGAGTTTGGAATTTTAATAAAGATATTTAAATTAACTTTCTTGGTTTAATTAAAATATAATATTGTCAAGTTTATTTTTTATTACTTTGTCTTGTTATTATATACTTGCTAACGTTTTTATTATCTCATTTTATTGTTATTACACTTTTTTTATATTGTAAAATAATTGATTCTATTTTAAGATAAAATATATTATACTCTTCAACGAAATGAATCTCACACTCTACAATTTATTGTTTTTGATTCTTTTAACAAGTCAAATGGCTACTGGTGCCTATTACAATAGAAAAGGACAATCACGTCAGGTGTTATATCCATTTTCTCCATATAGCAGCCTCGTTTGGTTATCAGATGATGAACCCCTTGTTAATGGAGATGTTAAGATGACAAAAAATGTCAAAAGATGGAGTAAACTTGAGCCTTCAGTTCGATTTGGTGATGGAGGATCTTCCTTAGACTTATACTAAAAAAATTCTTAATGACAATCAAATATTTTTATTATGACAAAAATGGTGTTATAAAAAAGTTATTCTACTTTTCTCATTACCCTTTTGAGTATTGAAATGAATTTTTAATTTTGGGAACTAAAGAAATACACTTATTTTATATATGATTTCAAAAAACAAAACATCCACATGGCTACAATAAATAGAGCACTGTAAAATTTAAAATATGATATAAAGAAGTTTACTTATTTCATTTTTTAATACTAAAATAAATATTTCATATTATTTACATTTTTTTCTCAAAAAAAGCATTGGAAATTTATAGAAAAAAAATATTGAAATATATTATACATTATTGAGATGTCTAAATAAAAATAAATAAATAATACCGTTGAGATTATATAGATACGTCTAGGATATACCTAATTATTTCAAGAATTAAAGAGATAATAAAATATTTAATATTAGTAAATGATTAAACATATTTCAAGTTACTCATTCTCAATAATATTTGACATTTTTATCAAAAAGTATTGCCTACACAATTCGGTGATTTTTATTTATACTTAAAAATAATTGATATATAAGACAACCTATATATACATATTATATATTGTTTAAATATTGTACATGTTTTTGTTTAAATAAATAATTTTATTATTTTAACGGATGCCATTATTAATTCGTTTATTCTAAACTTTAATTAATTAGTATATTAGAGATTATTAGATTTTTATTATTTATATATATATTTTTCGCTTGTTATTATGGGATATAGAATTATTTTAAACGATGATCCATTAGATTCAAGGTAAGAATTCTAATTTTCCATATAAAATTATTTTTAATAAATTTTTTTTTGCCATTTTCAATTATCAAAAGTATTTAATTCATTTATATCACATCATAAAATGTTCTTTGGTAATTTATCAAACTCTAAATAAAATACCAATTAAAAATATTATACTTCATCTATTAAAGTTGTATAATTTTTAGAATATGACACAACCATATACTAACTAGAACATAAAATTTTAAAAATAATTAATGAAGCATATAAAGTTCTCTTAAAAGTTAATATATTTAAAACATATATATTTTCACATAAATAACTCAAATTTTTTAGTTTTGAGTGGGCACCACCAATAAAAATTGTTGCTGTTGTGACACTAATCACCTCAACTCTTGATCTTTTGGCTGACTTTTTGATGTGTGCGAAGATTGCCGAATATATGGAGAATTTCCAGTCGGATGTCGCCTTCAGAGCGGCTAATGGGTTTTTTTTATTTACTGGTATATCAATTTTAGTTTATATATTTGAGATGACTGATGTATGCTTAACTTTAAAAAATGAGGTTGAGGATGTTCACATGGCTAGGTTAGCTAAATCAATGGTTTTGGCATTAGAAGAAGTACCGTTACCGATTTTTTTAAATATTATGTATACACATGAACCAAGAATGTCTTTATCAACAACTGTTAATATTGGATCATGGATAAAGTTAGTTACATTATGTTGGGGATTAGTTAAATTTACAAAAATACGTTTTATGTGGTGTTGTCTTCCAATTAATCCTAAACATGATACTCGGTAATTTTATTTATCTCTAAGAAAATTTAATAATTATTTTTTAGTGAAAATATTAGAAGGTGTTTTGAATTCACATTGTATCGTGTTGTCATGATAATTGTTAATTTTTGTCATTTTACAGCAATTTTAATTTGTGTTCTTAACATTCTTGATTCTGGGAAAGGAGGAAAGCCAATTTATGTAAAAGATAAATAGATTATAGTAAAGCAATTATAGTATGTTAATCGAGTAAAGCTGTATCGATATGCATTACTTCCGGTAAATGGGTTTGATTTAAGTATATACTGAAATGAAATTATAGACGTAATAAATTTTTTATTATGTTTTTTATGTTAATTATTTTATTTTTCTTACATCTTAGTTCTCCTTGCTATGGCAACTGTATGACCTTTCTCTGGGCAACGGTGAATTATTTGAAGGTATGGATCTGGACAATTCCATCCCCCTACATCCTCTCCACATCCATTTATTTCAAAGTTTCCTTTGTAATCAGTTATATTGTATCCCATTTCATCATCTGTCTCCCAAGGTAAATCTTAAGAAAAGCAATTAGTTTAAAATGTATCTCATCTTACAATCTTTATCCATTAAAACTACCTTAACGTTACCATGTCTATATTCATCAGTAGGGCACTTAAGTTTCCCGAAAATCTTATAGCAAGCTTCATATCCAGTGGTAAGTTGGAGTATCAATAAAAAATTTAATATAAAAAATGTAATAAACATCTATTTTTAAAGTCGAAATATATCATTTGATATTACGAGAAAAAGGTACCTTCGAGATAATGGATATTATCACTTTCACAATAAACAAATTGAAAATATCTTCTTTATTATTTAACCATCATCAATCAAAATAAAACATCATCTTTAACTAGGTGTTTAATTATTATTTAATACTGAATAATCAAAATTAACAAAAATTAATTGTAAGATTCTATTATTTTTAACATTTTCTTAATGAACAAAATAAATATTATAGATATAATAAAATCTTATATCAACAATACCATTGTCAATCATTTCTTTTTTTTCCAATTTTCAATCAAGAAATGATAAATGGAAGTTATATTTTTTATTTATTAAAAAAAAGTTTTAAAAATTTGATAATCAAGATATTGTAAAAATATAATTGATGTTCTTGAAATCAAATTACTTGTTATTTTTCACATTCCATTCTACAACATTCTTTGTGTAAAATTAGGAAGGATAAAATTATTAAATAATCTCAACTTCAAGTTTTCCACATTCTTTTGTTATGCACTTTTACAAGATTCTTGATTTGCATCTACTCATATTTAATAATACAAATTCTTAGAACTTTTTTTCTTAAGCATGGTTTTAAAAGTGTTAAATACTTCTAATCACAATAAGAACATTATATTAATTTTGAATGTATAATTTCTATTATGAAAATAGATACAAAAAATTGTGCAAAAAAATGATTCTTTCTGTTACATCAAACTTGAATATTAAAGAATGAAAAGTTTAAAAAAAGGAGAAATTTTTTGAGATAAAACCTAAAAATTAATGTTTAAGAGTTTGTAATAGTTAATCTTTCTAACTTTTTCACACTACAACTTTATATATTGTACTTATACATTATAAGCTTTTTCTCTTCACTATCAGGTAGGTGAACTCTAAGATAGTTGAGAGTATTTTTATATTACCCAATCCACTTATAAAATACATGTCTTATTAAAAATTGAATATTTTTCAATTACATTTGTGTTTTAATCGTTGTTAATGTGAATATATAAAACTTCTGTAGTTTCAATAATAATCAACAATCAAATTAAAAGTCACATTCTGTTCTAATATAAACTTCTTTTAACAACTTTACCCTCTTCTCGAATAACCCAAAACTTTTTACTTGAAAATACTAATAAAACCTGAACCTTCAAAATTATATAATAAGCGAATGATCGAATTATATTATTTTTTTTCTCTCCTCAACTACTTTCAACACTTTATGACATAATTATAATTTCTTATAAATCTCTGATAATCAAAATATATATGACATAATGTTCTTTCTTTTTATAAAACTTATATATATATAAAAATTTTTATAACAATACAATGGACAACTGTATATAATCTATTTTTTTGTCCCACCTCTTTTCTATATTTTTAATGATAATATTTTATTTTTAAAGTCTTAAAAGATGTAGACATAGTAAAGGGGCATAATCTAAATAGGTACCTAAAAAAGTTGAAGTTACAATTAAATGAGTTGAAGACTTTCCTAAACTTGTTCTATTACACATAAATTCTTACATATATAAATGTTTAAATTTCATCAAAGATTTCATCATTCTGCTTTACTTCTAAATGTATTCTATTTAATTGTTTTTTATTTTTAGTTTCATATGATGCTATTTAATACAATCTTAGGCTTATTATTTTTATTAATTGCCATTCATGCTAATGAAGTATGTTTAATATATTTTTTTTAAAATAATAATAATTATTTATTAGTCTTCCAACAACGCAACAGAACTCCAGGAGAAAGAACTTTACGATCATGTCGAGGAGATGAAGGAATTAAGAGTCCGTAAAAAGAGAAATTGCTGTAATACCTGTCCTCCTGGAAGAGATTGTGGATGTGGTGATTGTTCCTCATTCCATAATCTTCAATGCCGTCCGGAATGTATGCCTGCATGTGAGAAATACTGTATTCAAGGTATATTAATGAATGTTGGATGGAATCATTACCTTAACAATTTCCTGCTACCACCTCGAAGTAATATTTAACATTCTTATCATTCTAATCATTTTTTATCCACAAAAAAAATATTGTTCCTAACATATACTTTGTTTTCAGCTTATGAAATTCAAACTATGTATGAGATCCAACAACCAAGAGTTTGTATGGATCAATGTATGCCAAAATGTGAGCCAACCTGTGTCAATAGAATTAATATTGCCGTTCCTCAACATAAATGCCATGACTTATGCATGTAAGTTTTAAAATTCCAAGAACATACTCACTAAAATAAAAATTGAATATTTAAGGCCTACATGTTCTCAATCATGTTTAAGCAGATTGGTAGTTGAAGTTCCTCAACCAAGATGTCAAGAAATGTGTATGCCATCATGCTTACCATCATGTACCCAACAAATTGTTATACCAGTCCCACAAAAGAAATGTATAGATCCATGTATGCCAGCATGCCTTCCAACATGTACATCTCAAGAAATTATTATAACACAACCAGCACCAATGCCATCATGTGGTATCCCACAATGTCCAACATGTGCCCCTGATTGTGTTTCAAAATATAACGTTCAAGTTGCTGTACCACAACCTAGATGTCATGAAGCATGCCAACCATCATGTCATAGTAGATGTATTGAGGCCATGTCTGTACTTGAAATTCAAGTTCAAACAGCAAATAAAAGATGTCCTGATGCATGCCAACCATCATGCCACAATAGATGTGTTGAGGCAGTTAGCATGTTAGAAATCCAAGTCTCAACATCATCATGCGGTATTCCCGAATGTCCACGTTGTGAAGCAGCATGTGTTGAGAAGTACAGACCACAACCAACATGTCATTATGCATGCCGTCCTCATTGTACTCAACAATGCGTCCAATACATCCAAACAATGGAAGTCAAGATAACTCCAAATTGTGGAATTAAGGAGTGCCCAACATGTGAATCTAGTTGTGTTGAAAGATACCGTACACAAGTTGTAGTTCCAACTCAAAATTGTGTCTCTTATTGCCAACCACAATGTGCTCCACAATGCGTTCAAGCATTTGCCCACCATGGTAAGTAAAGCACGACAACATTACTTTTGGTTTAAAATTATTAGAATTGTCTGTAAATAATTGTCTTCAGCATGGAGTAAGAAAGGCTTAATTTATTAGAAGTCTTTGAAGTTTAGTTTCAATATAATTCTATTATTCACATTATATGTGCTTTTATTTAATCTTATCCTTTTTTTAAATTTCTTCTGAAATGACATTTGCTCCCATTAAACATACATATCATACATATTATTATGCTTAAAAATATATATTTACTATTTAGTTTTAAATAAATAAATATTTATGCATGTCAAAGCGATGTTTTTATTTTATTTTTAACTAATTTTTATTATCATAAAATAAATATAAGTATATTTATTTTATTATGTATATTTTAACTTTTTTCTATAGAAGTATCATCTAATAATGGTAATAATGGTGGTTCACCTAGAAAAATATCATGTACTTCTGTTCCATGTACCTGTCCGGTTGGGTATATTCAATGTAGTCAATCGGAATGTTGTTTAATGTACTTCAATATGGCTAAGAAGTACTCAAAGAGAGCAAGAAAACAACAAATAGGTGAAGAAAATAATATTGATACACATTACCATTCAAAAAAAGTTAATTTCAAAAACGAACATATGAATGATGACAATTATGTTATGAAGAAAAATAATGATAGTAAAAAACCATTCATTCCAAGGGATAAGTATAGTGAAGTATCAAATAACAAGTAGCCTTTGAAAAAAATAATGATATAAAAAAGCAACATCTAAGGGTGTAAAGTGATATTAAATGTTTAAAAAAAAGTCTTAAAACAATTGACAAGAAATTATTGGTAATTTATTTGTTTATAACTCTTAATAATAATATATTTATATAAATAAACTATTCGTAATGTGTGATAAAGACATATATTCGTGAAGATTGTTAATCAAAGTCTTACTATGGTACTTGAAAGTTGTCACGTTATCATTTTCCTAACACCAATAAAGACTGTCATATGGAGGAGATAAATATTCTCTGTATTAAAAAGTTTTGTTTAACTAACAATCAAAAGTTCACAGCCTAATTATTTCAAATATTGTTTCATCTTTCTGGTAATAAAATAAATTTAGAGAAGAATAACTTGATTCTTAGAAAAAATCTTGAGATCGGTTTTTTTTATTCGTGTAAAATGTTGTCATTAAAAGTCAAACAGAAGGATATAAAAAAATCGTTGGTAATTATTTAATTCTATTTTAAACAATAGTTTCATGCTGGAATTTACTTGCAGAAACTAGTTACAAATTTTATTAAATCATTACTTCTTTACAATATTCTCGCAAGATACATGAATCATCCTGTTAAATATGTGGAAAAATAAAAAAAAGAAGCAGAAAGTTTTTATGTAAAACAAGAAAAAAGTGATTTTCATTCTCTTAAATTTGACACATAATTGAGTATACAATATTTACAAGAAGACTTTACAATTCCAGCCTAAACTAGTATCTAAAAACAAACACATTGCTTAAGAAAAATGACTCTAGTAAACTCTGATTCTATTTCTCTCTCTCCAATTACCTTCCGTCATAATTTTCCTCTATTGTAAATGAAATTAAAAATTCGTAAAAGATAATCTATCTTCAATAAATAGAATAATAAAAAATATTTTAATGTTATTTAAATATTATATTCTTCAAACAATTGTCAAAATTTCTGCTAAACTAGTCAAAAATCATATATACAATACTTTTAAAAGATAAGTGTATGTTGCAACTATATTTGATAACTAGATTATCATCATCTGTGAAAAAGTAATTATCAGGTAAAAAGTTATATTGCATTCTTTATTTCGAGAATTTTGTTAAACAAACTTTTTTTTCATGATGCATTTGTTGAATACACAAATACATCATTTCCTAGTATTTAAGGCAAACTTTTACCTCATTTTCTTATCACTCAAGCTTTTGGGTTTTGGATTTTTTTACAAGTGAAATTTAATAATCATGAAATTTGCCATCTCATTCATTGCTATTTCATTCTTAGTTGTTTCCTTATCAGGAGTAAGTTCCTATTTTTAGTCTATATTATTATTAATATTATTCTTTTTAAGGCTGAAACAACAAGTGTTATTCGTGCTAAAAGACAATCCTGTGGAACTTCAGGTTATTGTGGTAATGTTTGTTGTAATCAGGTTCCTCAACAACAACAAAACAATTGTCAATGTCAAGACTCCACCGCTACTAACTGCCCATGTTCAATAACTATCGAAATTTCTCAGGGTCAGGTCCAACCACAAAGTGGATGTAGTTGTCAACAACAACAAACTTCCTGTCCATGCCAAGGTTCCCCAAACTGTCCATGTAGTATTACCATAGAAATCAACCAAAATTGTGGATGTCAACAAGAAACAACAACAACCACTACCACAACAACAACAACCACAACTACAACAACTCAAGCTCCACTTTGCGACTGTCCACCAGTACAATGCCTTTGTGAACCAGTAACAACACCAGCTCCACAAAATGACTGCATTTGTAATCCATGTCTTTGCCAACCAGTAACAATACCAGCTCCACAAAACGACTGCATTTGTAATCCAAATCCATGCCTTTGTGAACAACCACAAACCACAACAACAACTCAAGCTCCACTTTGCGACTGTCAACCAGTACAATGTCTTTGTGAACCAGTAACAACACCAGCCCCACAAAACGACTGTATCTGTAATCCAAATCCATGCCTTTGTGAACAACCACAAACTACAACAACAACTCAAGCTCCACTTTGTGACTGTCAACCAGTACAATGTAACTGCCAACAAGAACCAGTACAAATTCCACAAAATGATTGCGGTTGCCAACAACAAGTAAACTGTAATCCATGTGAAGTTCAAGTCCAAGTTGAGGTCCAACAAGATTGTAACCCATGTGCTACTCAAGTCCAACAAGATTGTAACCCATGTGCTACTCAAGTCCAACAAGATTGTAACCCATGCGCTACTCAAGTCCAACAAGATTGTAATCCATGTGCTACTCAAGTTCAACAAGACTGTAATCCATGCGCTACTCAAGTCCAACAAGACTGTAATCCATGCGCTACCCAAGTCCAACAAGCTCAACCAGTCTACTTAGCTCCAACTCAAGTTCCAGTTCAATCTCAAACAATCTCCTGTGACTCATCAACAACATGTCAATGCCCAACATACTACGTTCAATGTGCTCAACAAACATGTTGCCTTCGCTACCAATATGCTAACCGCCGTATGAAACGTTCTACCGGAGTTACCGTTTAAGTATTCCAAAAAAAATTGGAGGAAAAAACAATCTATTTCAAAGAAATAAAAATACCAAACCATCAAAAACAAACACAATTCAATATGTATAAATGTATATTTGCATACAACTGTAGAAAACCTTCATATATCTTGTATATTATCCTGAAAAACTTTTGACAAGTTTTATGTATATCGCTATATGCATAAATATATATATTGTACAAACTTATTGTTTAAAAATAAAAGATAATAGAACTTTACTAAATAAACATCTATATATATACAATTCTATAATAATATAATTAAAGTTTCATGTGCCCTAAGGATGTTGATTGATTTTTAAGTGTGAGGTGTGATCAATTCTATTTTTATGTTCAAGGAACATGTTCTAGGTAAATAAAAAGTGAATATTCTCTTGGTATTTAAATAAGATATTCAGAGGTATTTGTAATTTATATTTAGGATTCTTTCTTTTAAATTTTCACAGAATTCATGATGGTATTAATTTATTTTTTTATTTTATTATTAAATTGTTTTACTACTATTTATTCTCAAGAACTTTCTTCGAATACCACTGAGGTTGCTTTGTATAGGAAAGATAAAGATGGAGAGAAGAATGTTGTTATTAGAGCTAAGAGACAATGTGGTTTCGGTGGATGTGGGATGGGTATGAGCATGGGGATGATGATGCCACCCATGGCCATGATGGGGAGTTGTTGTCCACCACCAATGGTAAGTTTCATATCAGTCTTAATTTCACACTTTTTCTCTTAATTTTGTAGCCTATTTGTTGTCCTCCTCCAATGCCAGCTCCTGTTGTAAGTTTCATTTAAATGGTTTAAAATATTTGTTTTTTTTCTTATAGCCTGTACCAGTCCCTGTTCCAGTACCAATTCCAACAATGACTGGAGGTTGTTGTTCGTGTTGTGTTCCAGTATGTACACCCATGTGTATCCGAACATGTGGAATGTCCATGGGAATGTCCATAGGAATGAGTTATGGCGGTTGTGGTGGATTCGGAGGTTTCAGAAGAGCTAAAAGATCAACTATGCTTCAACTCGGACACATCAAAGGGCCAGAAATTGACAAAAAATAATATCCACTACTTTATAATGTACTTTGTATACACTTATTTAACACTTAAACACGTCTGGGATAAAATAAAAATAAAGTATTTCAACATTAAAAGAAATCGATTTTTAAATATTTTTTAATATTCTAAGGTGACATTTAGCTTCTCCATTTCACCAATCTTTCGTCCTCGTGAAATCAATGTATCTCTTAATTGATTTTTAACCTTTATTTACACATATTTTCTACCTCCTCTCTAAACTTTAGAAATTATTTATCTGCCTTTTTATTTATATATATAATTAAACAAAAAACAAATAATATATCGATAACAGGAGGGTACTTTGTAACTTTTTCTATCACTACAGTTCTAAAAAGTTACTATATTCTATCACTAAAACAACATAAAACTTCATAAAAGGAATAATTTCATATTCAATACACTCTTTTTTAGAATACATACTATACCAAAATACTTGTCTTGTTGGAATATTTCGTATTGTCAAGTGCATTGTATCTATTTATTTTCCCCCTAATTCATGGATTAAACTATTACGGACCACACTATTTATTTGTATGTTATATTCTTAACATTCTTCAATAGATATATTTTAAGGCTAAACACATTTCTCATAATTTTACGCTTCATTTATTATCCTATAATAAGTTGATAAATATCTTAAACTTTATAAAGACTTCCTTTTTTCAGAAGTAAAAAAAAACGTTTAACATTAATTAATTACACCAGATATATAAAAATCCCTCCTCACATTGGTTATAAAATATGTCCTATAAAAATGCCTTAGACTCATATGATTTTAAAAACCTAAAACTAAATAAAAAATCTAACCCCGATGAATCCAGTTTATGGGATTCATTGATGGATGATTGTGGTAATGAAGTTAAACCAATATCCAATAGCAAAAAAAGAAACACAAAAGAGAATAAAGAAAAAAAGGTTGAGAGTAACAATGGTTATGGTTCTCAAAATGATAAAAAACCAAATATGTCATCCAAATCAGGAGATGCAAAAAACATTCCCCAACAAAACGAGGTAAATATTAGCACAACAATTCCACTATCCTGTGAAAACCAACTTTTTAATGTTACCCAATCTATTACTATACCAGTGGTTCCGAAAATCAATCAAACAAAAAATATTGAAATGATAACACCCACCAAATCATTGGATGATGGCCTAATTTCAAAAGAGAGCGAGGTCGAACCGGGAATAGTCAATGATAATATGAATGTCCAGGATATATCAGAAGAAAACTTAGAAACTATAGATATTAATAACAGTAGTGACATATTAACTGAAAATTTAACACCTAAAATCAATAACACTCTACCCGAAGAATCTACTACCACCACGCGGACAATGACACTTGTTCATGAAGACACAGAATCCTTACCTCTTACCTCTCATGTTTCTATATCAACGACAAATGAGTTAGTTGGAACTGGAGTAAGTTCTCTAATCTCACCAATCTCTCCGCTGCTTCAAAAATTTCCATATTACTCTAAATCTGAAGGATACTCACCTACTCCCGATATCTTTACTCAATCTCCTATCTCTTCAATAGGTAATAATGATATTAATTTTGCTGTTTCTACTATGCCTACCTTTCCTTCAACTATCTCCTCACCTAAGAATGATTGTAATTTAATACAGGAGTTTACTTATGATAATGAAACACCCAAGAAAGTGGTATATGAAGTTGAGAATGAGAAGAAGGAAGAAGAAAAGGTTGATGATGAGGTAGAACAATTAGTTGCCCTTAATAATTCACCTAAGAATCATAGGAAGCCACTTGAAAGGCAATTAACATCATCCCCAATTAATGAGGATCAAGGAACTGATAAGGTAGATGAAATAATTCCAAAAGAAGAGGCAAAGTTCCTATCACCAATATACAATGATGATAGTGACGATAAGAACAAGAAAAAAGAGAGCAAAGGTAAGAGTGATTACCTTAAACTTCGAAAGGAACTTCAATACAAGGCAGATGAAATAACTGATAACGATTTGCATGAGAGTAACTCTGATATAAATACTCATATAAATAGTATTAAAGAGAAAAGAGAATCCATGAGAGATAAGGCTAAGGATATATCTAAAATGTGAGTCTTCTTTTTTTATTTTTCGTTTTCTAAAATTAACTTTTTGGTTTGCGTATTTTTAGTTATCAAGTTTTCGTTTTTGCACCTTTCTGTTAATGTACATTTTAACAATACTAACTGCCAACTAATCACTTTTTTTTCCTGACAATCTTATCATATATATAAGTATAGTTATATTTTAGCATTAACTAAATTTTAATATAATAGCATTTATTAATTTAGCCATGAATATATTTAAAATCCCTTTTGTTAATGTTACTACAGAAAAAAAAAGTTACGTATTCTTATCATTATTCTTGTAAGCATTTCCCCAATGTTAATGATATGATATTTGTGTATTAATAATTGTAAATAATCTAATCATAATTTGTAATCATCAAACATCTTAATATTTATATAATTATTTTTTACTTTTGGAACGTTATTTTAAAAAGGAGTATTGTGATAAAGTTAATTTACCATAACTTTCCACATAATAATATATATCTTTTATTTCCAGGTATTTAAAAAAAAACACGAAAAAAGGGGATCTTATGGATTCAAAGGAACAGGGAGGTACCCATGTTATTAATAATTTAAATTCCTCCAAATCAAGACATTTACAGTCAAAAAATGGTAAAATTCAAATGTCACGCATTAATGAGGTTGACACTAGTAGTATAAATTTGTCTAATTCAAAAAATGATAATGATTCAGATTTTGGTGAGGATTTTATTGACCTTGCCCGTAGACGTCGTTTTCTTAAGAATACATCATCAAACATCTCACAAGGTAGACCTTCTTCTAGAGGAATATCTACTGAGTATATGGATGATTCTATTTACAATAAATCTGCTTACGGTAACAATATGATTAGACAACAACAACAACGTGGAATTCAGATGCCTTTACCTCATATGCATCATCTACCACCACAACCACATCCTACCTATGGACCTGGTGGGATGTTGCAACATTCCGGTATGATGATTGGCCCCCCACAACAACATTATGATCCTTATTACATGCAATCAATGACACCTGGACCATATGGTCATCATATGGTTAGTGGAAGACACTCTGCCAACTTATATGGAAGATATACTCCAAATGGAACTTATGGATATAACAATTATTACATGGCTCCAAATGCTTATGGAAATATGGGTCCCGGCTATGGATATCCACCAGTTTTAGGACAGCCACGTAGAGCACGTTCTGGTATTGATCCGGCCCTAAGACGTAACGTTGAAAATTTGGATGTTCCAACTGGTCGTAGTTACAGAGATGACTCTCAAGAGTATTCTTTCTGTGACTCAAGCCAAAGTGAAGGAGTAAAAAGAGGTGCAAAGAAAGGTGCTGATTCTACCAATACTTCGGCTCTCCAACAACCACATCCACCTGTACAATCATTGATTCAGGACGAGGATATTGTTGAGGAGGAGGATGAAGAAATAATCGAAGAAGATGAGATAGAGGATGAGGAAGGTGATAGTGAAGAGGAAATAGTACAATATACACAGAATGCATATGGATATCCATATGGAGTTAAGCCTGTTGGTTATCCAGGTATTCCACCACCACTTGGTGGAATTGGAAGCGATGAATACTACTTCTTCGGTGTCATCCAACTTGCCCATGAAAAAGTTTTAACTATTCTCAAGAAAAATCCTCCACCTCAACAATACTTTGAGTTACCAGCTATTGAGAAGGCAGCTTACTTATTTTATTTCTCTCTATACAAAAGACATTTCAAGAATGTTGATCATTTCCACAATCTTTTTAACAGAGAATATTACAGATATACAACTGAAGGATCAACAAGTGAAGATGCTTTGAAAAAAGTTTGTTCCCCAATTCATCCTTCCACTAATTATACTTTTTCTTTAGATTTGTGAGCATACAAAATTGGAGTACCTTGAAAAGGTTGCTGAGGAGAAGAAAAGAAACTATGAATTGTGCCAAAAATCTCTCTTCCCAGAGGACTGCGCTTCACCAGACTCACGGTAGGTTTGGAGTTACTATCTAAATTTTTTATAGTCGTCTCATTAATAACTTTTATCGATATATGCAGTATGATTGATACCAGTAACAAAGTTGATATAGTGTAAGAAATCCGTTGATATCGTGTTTATTTTGTACTTTACCTTGTTATTTATGTTAAGAAAGTTACTAGTACTCTCATTATATAATGACATTTTCCTCTCATGATTCATTAATTTGGAATATCGTTTACCCCTTAATTATCATTTTTTTATCATTAAATTTGCATTAATTTTCTATCTTTTCAGTGGTAGAGCAAGTATCTGTGATAATGATTACGCCAGTGATGTAGCATCAATAGCTTCATCAGTCAGAGAACCTTACAAATTCAGGACCCCACATACAGTGGCTCATTTTATTGTTGGAGGAAAATGTCTTATGCTCAACCCAGTAGAAAGTGAAAATTATATCATTATCCAGGATAACAAGAATCTTTTTATTGATAATGACAGTCAAAAGATATATGAACATATTCAAACATTTAAAGGACCATTAATTTTGAATCAAACAAAAACCCATACAGTTAGACTTTTTATCCAAAGACAAATAGATAGAATTATCAATTCAGCTCTTTATGAGGCTAATCCAAGTTCTGGGGATGCTAATGATTGCATACTTGTTTGGAGACTTCTTGAGACTCTCGTCCAACAACATGGTCGTGTTACCGGTCCAGATTTGGCTAGATTATTACTCCAAAACTACAAATATTTACCACCAAAAAGTCAAATGTCAAGTAATATTGAATCAGATGGTCTTTCTAATGAAGCTTCAATGAATATGCATATGCAGAACACTGAAACATTTACCCGTTTCCTACTCGGTGGCCATATCGAAGAGGCTGTCAATTGTGCTATAGAATCTGGTTTACATGCCGACGCATTAATACTAGCCAGAAGAATGTTTCCTAACGATATATCAAAACTAGAAAAAATCGAAAACAAACTCCTTGCAAATAGACTACCAAACAATCCTGTTATGACTCTTATCAGTGTTGCTAGTGAAATGCCCGTACCAGTATTAACTAATCCACCAACTGATGATGCTTCATCGTGGAGAGCCCATGCTGCTATAGTTCTAGCCAATCTTTCAACACCAACAGCCATGAATACTGTTTACCATCTTGGACAAGCTCTGTCAAGAAAAGATTTCCATGCTGCAGCTGATTTTTGTTTCCTTGCCGTTCATTTGTTGGCTGGATATAATCCGTTTGTCCCTGTTGCCCTGGGACCTGATGAGGATAAATCATATAGAAGACATATCAAATTGATTCATGCATCAATACCTGATGACGAGAATAGTGCTACTGATACTATATATGGGTGGTCGGTACTTGATTTCCAAGCCACAGAGATATATGAGTATGCTTTGAGATTGGCTTTCCAACATGAACCATCGTCAATTGAGAATACTCCATACAATTACCTTACTCAATCAAATGAATTTCAATTGTGTAAGATGCAGTATGCTCTATTGCTTAGTGAATACAGTGGATTTAGCAAGGATGCCTTTGATTATTGTTTAGAAACTGCAAAGAATATATGGAATAAGTTGACTCAATTCCCTCTTCAGAATGTTGAGAGATTAACTAGTTTAGCTGAACATCTTAAGTTTGTTGCTGGAGCCACCGAAGAGAGTGTTGCTTGGATTCCTTTGTTGTATAAATATATTGAAGACCAAAAGAATTTGAATACCCAAACTACTGGACAGGAGTATGGTAATGTTCAGAGTGCTCCACAAGAACAAAAACAGGAAATTGTTGAGCAGGTACCAGAGAATAATTCTCAGTTAACACCAGTTGCTTCTAACAACTATGGTACTGATCAAGTTGACACATCAAATCAAGCCTACACAAACATGATTTCAAACGAGATGGAGAAACTAAAGATTTCAACACCGGAGGCATCAGTTGCAGATGATGGAATGTACAAATCAGGAGGTAGCGTTGGATCACCTACATTATCAAACCAATACAATGACTATGGAAATCAAATGGGGTTCCAGAATAACCAACACGAGTTGTCCCCTAAATTGTCAATCTCCGAAAGTACAACTCAACAATTCCAAACGCCTTATACTGAACCAGCACCAGATATTTCAGTCATGCCAATAGTAGCTCCAAGAGTTGCAACACCACGTGAGAGGAGTATGTCAAGATCATCAAGTATCGTACAACCAAGAAAAGAAACATCAGTGGAACCACCGAAATTCGACTATTCTTCTATGTCCACGACAGTCAATACCATACAAAACCAAAGCTCAATTGATGGAACTTCAAATATGAATAATTATCATCAACAACCACAAGTAGGGAGTACCTCTAAGCACCATGGTAATGAAATGAATTCTATAGATAAAGATAGTAAAAAAAATCAAAATGATTCTTCAAATGTTAAGGAAGGACATCATCAAAATAGTTCAGGGGGTTTATTTGGTTCATTAAAGAATAAGATAGCAAAAATGATACCAACAGGAAGTGAGATGATCTTACCGGATGACTCTAATCCAACAATAAGGTGGGATGAGACATTAGGGAGATATGTTGGTGAAGGAATTGTAGAGGAGGAGGTTGCAGCTCCACCACCACCAGGTGATATGATGCAAATGGGATCAGCAGCAATGGGTAACAGTAATTTGCCTTCTTCTAATTCACAGCCTTCATCAATGAATGCTGTTGGTGGATTAAAAGAAGCTAGAAAGACAGGAAGATCGAGATATTATAATCCTTTGTCAAATTCCGCATCTTCAAGTGCAGGAAATAGTTCTGGGGCTTCTTTGATGTCACCTATGAATGAGATTCCTCCTATGGCACCAGCGAACTTTGGTTTCATTCCAACTATGCCAGGTAATATAAAGACAAAAGTTATTTCCTTATACATTTATTTCAGACACACCAAATGAAGCTTCAGTAGATCCATTTTCAGCTCCTGCTCCAATGGATGAAATTCAATCTAACTAGGAGATAAATAAATTATATTCATAAACAAAAAAAAACAAACAAAAAACATTTAATTTATTATATATATATTAATTGTTAACTAAATTATATGTTATACTCATTTTACCTAAAATGCAAACAAGTTTTTTCTTTAATATTTGTTAAAAAAAGAAAAAGAGAAAGAAATATTTTTATAAAATAATGAACTGTTACCTTGTCATTTTTTTGTTAATGTGCACAAAAAAAGTACATTATATTTTTTTCTATGTTTGTACTAATTATATATATTATATTGTATAGAGAAAGATGTTTTTATTATATATGGAGGAAAAGATTTCATGATAAATGTGAGTCTTTTTTGTTGTATTATTTGGTATATATATTTATTGAAAACAAAATTTTTATTCTTTATGTTTTATCATTATATAATATATCTTTGGTAATTTTTTTATATCAATTTAAATAAACTATTTTATAGGATAAGTATGGCTGTTGGAGATGAGGCAGTACCGAAGGATCTTCTAAACAAGATAAAAGATATCAACAATATCAGTGTTGAATTAAATAAAGCCTGGAAGGAATATACTCAATCTTATAATGAAATTCAAGACAAATACCCTAATTCGGCGGAATTCGAAACATACGACAAGACTAACAAAGCACAACTCGGTATTATGATCTCAAAAGTGATATCTATTTTTGGAGGAGATGTTGAATCATTCAACAAACATACAGCGGCACTTATGCCAGCTGCTTTGTCAATGGCTGTTGATCAGATGGAAGATGTACCCAAAGAATCAATGAACCGGATTAATAAGAAGGCTTGTGGAAATATTATTAAAAATGCACTTTTTGATATTGATGAGTATAATGGAGCTAGGAATGGTAGCGATTTTGAGGAGGATGAAAGTGTTCCTATGGAGGATGATGAAGAAGATTTTGATCCTATTGAATAAAAGTTTTGTTTTTTTTCTTATTTTTTGTTACGTTTTTTTGTGTAGATTAACTGTATATTTTTGTTTCTTTTATAATAAATCTTTTTTTAGTAACTGATAATAAGCTATTTGATGTACTATGACATCATAGCTTATTAGTGTTTCAATGGTTTGAATGTATTTTCATGGAAAACATTTATCTTGTTCTTTTTAACCTTTTAGATAACATACTATCATTTGAATATCATTTACTATCATTTTAATATTCAACTCATTTAAAATTAAAACTTTTTATTATATGTACATAAAATATTTAATGTCTACTGATAAGGATGGCTCTGCAAGTGTATATGAAAAATTAATACAGTCTTTACATTTCGATAGCTGAAGAAATTGATAAATATATTCTTGCAGGAGTTATTATCTTTTTAATTTTAATTATTATTATTAATAAAAATTTGATATTAAAAGAAATTATTACTTTTATTGATGAATTTTAATTAATTGTACTATGTATAACAAAGAACATGATCATTTGAAATTTTTTTTCTATTTTTACCTTCATTAAATATGAGTAACTTTATAATTTGTATCAAAATCCACTTTGTCGCGATTCCGTAGCGTAATGGCTAACGCGTCAGACTTCGAATCTGAAGATTGTGGGTTCGAGTCCCATCGGAATCGTTAACCTTTTACTTCCATAACATCTATCATACTCTGGCACATCTATTTTATCAACATAAATGGTCTTTATACTCTTTATATCTATATACTCTCTATACAAGTACATTTATTATATTGGTTCTTATTTTAATAAAATAAATACATATTTTTTACATTAAAGCATAAAGTTATTTATTTTTCAAAATTATAAATAATAGAATACTGATCCATGATTGTATTGTCTTTCACCTGTTCATGCCCCAACTTTGAGAATACCCTTACACCAGAGGAATTAGGAATAAAAGCAGTTGGTCTACCCCATACACGACTACAAGAACCCAATAATTCATCATCTAGTAAAATGATAAGTAATAAAAATTTGTGATAAATAGATAAAAACATACCAAGAGACCAGAAACTAAATACATTCTTTCCAATGCCAGTTTGACTGTTATTCATATCATATAATATCTTAGAATATTTTGCTGGTTTCAGGCAGGATAATTTAGTATGATCATCATTGCATGAAGTTACATCTGGTGGTATGGTATTGTTTATAGGTATATATGATTGACATTTATCTCCAGGAAAGAAACCATTCTTAAAAGTATTATTATTTATAAACTTTATATTTATTTTATTACCAAATTATTACATGTAGCCTCTAAAGCAGCTTCAGGTCCAGAACAGGAACATATTCCATAGTTAGCTCCAGATAATCCTATAAAAACATTAACCTTTTCCTCTAAAGGTTTCCCAACAATGCAGCTATGACGAGCTTAAAAGTATTCTTAAAAGAAATATCAAAAAATAATCTTACTATCGAGAATATCAATAAGCATAGTTCCAATAATGGCTTTCCTAGCCAATGTAACACCCATAGAATGTGAAATAATGTTAATAAAATCACTTCTAGTATATCTAATGACAGCTTCCATGAAATTTCTAATATATTGAACAAACTCACAAGAATGTGTTCTTGTACCAGCATTGTCAGTATTCCTATCACCCCATGTTGTTACATAAAGTTCACTGGATGTATAACCGTTGGATTCAAAGTATTCTATTGTTTTTGAGAAGCCTGTACTGTATGTACCAGGCATCTTAAGAGCCCCATCGGAGTTTCCGTGGACAAAGATTATGGGAATTTTTGTTATCTTATCAGTTGGAGTTTTTTTTCCTCCATAACTTCCATACTTACCAAATTCTTCTCTTGAATAATTAAAAAATTTGTACCCATTACTTAAAAGTTAGAGAGAATTTGGATGGTTAACTTACTTATCCAGCCATTCTTTGAAATCATTTGTTATGGGACCTTGAACTTCACCGAAAGAAAATAAAATTAAAAGTACATTAATAAATAATATTATTTGAATAAACTTTGTATAATAATTGATCATTTTTCTCATAAAATATGGTAGAAACTTTTTTAAATACAGAAATGTCAAATGATATTTTAATTATTTGATAAGATAAAGATACCATACTTTATTTTAAATTATACCTCTTTTTTATTTAATGATGTATTCGTAAGAATTACAGATATTGTTTCTCGATTTAAAAAAAAATATTATGTCAATTAATAAACAAGATAATAATTCTTCGAAAAGAATTTTAATTTATTAATTATAATAGAAATCTAAAGTAACATCTGTTTTTTTATCAGGAACATCTTCAATAACTTTTGATTCTTTTATTGACACATTTCCTTGGGAACTTTTCTTTTTATCACTCGACACCTGTTGAGATGGTGAAGTAACATATAATTGTGGTATTTCCTTAACATTATCATCATCATCCTCCTCACTATCATCCTTCTCTTTATTAACAACAGTGACTCCAAACAACTTCAAGTCATGAGAAGGTCTCCTAACAAAGTATTTACTTTTCCTTATACTTCTATTAGCCATTCGGAATTTGTACTCTCCAATTGCAACCATACAACATGAGAAAAGGAGAGCAAAAAGAAGGATGAAAAATATTGCAGAAATAATAAGGAACTGCGGTTGATTCAAATCACATCTACAGACCCTTGTAATGGCTGTCCTGACACCTTGAATAACTCCAAATGATATTGAAAGGAATGTTACCAGAATTAGAATACCTAATATTACAAATATTGTTGTGTAACAAAATGATTGGAAGTAATATCTGAAGAATAACAGGAATCTAGATGAAAAAAAAGCACAACATATCGCTATATCAGTTATAGTCTTCTTTTTTCTGCCTTTTTTTGTGGATGAAAATCCTGATGATGATATTGTCCTCCTTCTGTCTGGTTTTTTGGGTACTAATAAAGAATTTACATCTCCTCCTCTTATCTCATCAAGATCACCAGCATCCTTTAAATTTCCTATTTCAATGGAACTGTTAGAAGAATGTGAATCGCTTGAAAATAAAGTTACTGTACTTGATGCTTGATTGACTTTATCATAAACAGAGTATATATCAATAATACTTTGTTCAGAATCTTCATCTATCTTTCTCTTTAACTTTATTAATTGTGATACAGTTATCCTGGTTTCGGGATTTTTATCAAATAATTTATCTATCAGGAATTTAATATGTTGTGATGCTGTGGGACATAGAACTTTACTTTCATATGGTAATTGCTTATCTACAGGTCCATTAGCACGCTCTCGAACCTCTTTTTGCATCTCCTCAACACAACCGAAGTATTCGAAATATGGTGGATGGCATACTAACATTTCAATAAGAGTACATCCTAATGCCCATACATCTGCTGGTTTACCATAAGCATTCCTATTACCAGGACCCAATTCTGAGGTTATCACTTCCGGTGCAACATATAACATAGTACCTCTAAAATCAAATGAGACTTCTGACCCAACAGCCACACCAAATCCATCAATTGCTAAATCTCTTACCAAACCAAAATTAGCTAATTTTACATCATCAAAAGCTGTTATCAAAATGTTTGCCGCCTTAATATCACTATGTATAACAGGGTTAACTCTATCATGTAACCAATGGAGACCTTCACAAATCTGGTAAAAATATTTCAGTGATAACTTTTCACTTAACCCAATACCTTTCTCTAATTTATCCTTGACACTACCATTACAAAGGTACTCTGTAAAAACTATAAGCTCCATATCATCGCTGTAAATACCAATGAAATCGGCTATCCTATCATGCTTCTTAGCTAAAGTATAAAGGATATCTAATTCTTTTACGAATTCATTTAATCTTCTTTTTATTTTACCCCAATCTTGGGACCAATGATCAAACATCTCCATTTTTACGTGTTTACCAACGATGAAGGTGTTTGTTTTTGTGTTTAAATACTGTGCCACGGATCCGAATCTCCCCATGCCAAGTTCTTTTATTTTTGTGAAATTTTCTTTGAAATCTGTTATCCTAAGATGCGATGAATCAGGTAATCTCCTTTTGATATCCGTCAATAACCTTTTCGAGTACGGCAACTGAAGAATGATGTAAGATTAAAAAAAAGTTAGTAACAAATTTCATAACTTACATCACTGTACTCGTCATCATCGACAGTTGAATACCTACTAGTAACACTAAGAGTCCTTTTTGGGTAAACCATCCTTAGAAAAGTTTATAAAATTATAATGAGATCAAGACAAAACAATAAAAAGCCAATCAATGGAGCTAATTTATTAATAACTATTATTCCTATTCTTTGATAATACTTATAGTAATAAATATATAATTTTTAATATTAATGTATTATAAAATTGGTAAAATATATAATATTGTTAAGATTAAATGCAATGCTTTTACCTATTGATATTAGTGATAAGGAATAATGGGTAGTGTGACAGTTTTATTAAATATATTTATAGTATTTTATGTACAATTTTGTAGATACTCTTGATGTGTAATTAATTTTTTTTTGAAAATAAATAAAGGGTGTTCTGATGTCTTTTTTTATTACTTTTAAGTGATGTAACCTTTTTATGATATTCAAATTCTTTAAACTCAAGTGCTTTTTACTGTTATGTATTAAAAGATCCACTTTTCAAGGCAATCTTAATCTAAGGTACAAAGGAATAGAAACTTCCGTCAATTGTTCACTATGGGAAAAAGAAGAAACATAATTTCTGTGATTTTTTTATATTTTAACGGTTAATAAATATAAAATATTTAAAAAATACCCTTAATTAATCATATATCATATGTTTAATTGCTTATTGTCCTTCATTACAATGTTTATCTGGTACTTTTAAACCTAATATTGGTAATAACGTGTTTAAAAAATGCTTCTTAATGAAAGTTTTATATCTTGATTAAAAAATTACCATTATGAATTACTTAATATAACTATTACAACACTTTTTGGAGCAAACCAGGTTCGAATTTGTAGGTTCGTAAATATTTTTGGAAATTTTTTAACAAAAATCTACTAAATTTGTTGAAAATTTACCAAAATCATTCGGGCATTGGTCATGTCCAAATTGGGTCATTAATTTTCTATTATACTTCATTAACCACACACTACATTATTGAAACAAGCTGGCTACAAAAATGTTTTGGTAGTTTTATTAAATATTTTATAATTAATTATTACTTATTTCTAAACCAACATAAAGAAGTTTAACTAATAAACGACTTCCAAACAATTTTTTCAACAATAATGTGTTTAAAATATTTAAAAAAAAAAATACAGAAGACTGATAACTAATTAAATTTAAAAGATATAATTAATTAGTGACGTCCTCTTTGATTTGATTCCCATTAATCATAAAAATATTTAAAAATTAATGTCTGTGAATCTTTAAATGTTTAAATAATCCTCAATTATACAGTTTTTCAAAGTTATAATTTATTATCAGAAGAATCATCCCTAAACATATGATTGACAAACGTCTATATAATACACCTTTGATTTGGAAAACATGATGGAACAAATATCCATGATGATTCATCATTTACCGGAGAGCAAACAAATAGAATCATCTCTTTAAATGAACTTCGATATAAATGGAACTTTTGTTTGTTTAGCTTTAAAAAAAATCAGAATGATGATAATTCTCTACTATAAAAATTGTAAATAATGCACATTTAATTGATACTTATTAAGGCATTGTGCAGATGATCAAACCACAAACCTAGGAATCTTGAAATGAAACCTTCTAAACAATAAATCTTATGACATTTTATTTACTCAAAATTCAACGAAATACTCCCAGTAAATATGTATAAAATTAAAACTATTGATATACTTTTATTGATAACAGTTGATCGCGAATATAAATGACTCAACAGTTAACTTTATCTCTATATAATCCACTACCATAAAACTTCATAAACACGACAAAAAGAATAGAAAAAGACCATAAAATAATCCAAAAGTAAATGTTTAAATTATCTATTATTTAGAATCCAATACCCAACCATCTGGAGGAGGAACGTACAAATAATGTGTGAAAAGTTTCTTTAATCCAAAAAAAGAATGTTGAACTTTTGTTAGCTGTTCCAAATTTAGAATACCACCATTTGCTGATAAACTAAAAGTTCATTAGCAATGAATTAATACGTGAATAAATCTTTCAATCCCAAAAATCAAATTAAAGTACATGTAAATCGCTGTACTATCTCAATGAGTAACTTTATATAATGAATATTCCGTACAAAAAAGATTTACTGACGATATACTTTAAAATAACTCTCGTATATTTACAGAAAAAGATAAAATATTCCACCTCCATCTAGAAAGCAGACTTCAAGTAGAATGACACAAAAAATGGATTACACAAAAGGAGGAAGTAAAAATAATGAACAATACTGCAACAAACGATAGATTTCCATAAGTTTTAATATTCATTTTTTCACTAAAAATTAATTTCCATAAAAGGGGAGAGATAATTTGAATCAAATTAGGTTCATTTGTACGTGTGTATGCAGAAAAAATACAGCTGACTGGTAGTATTAAAATACTATATAAAAGAAGGAAATATTTTACTTGAAACAGAATTAGAAGAACATTTTCTATAACTATTACTTTGATGTATAAATAAGTGAAGATGTTTTAGTGAAGATTGAATGAATGAATGTCGTGCATACATCATGTATTTTTCTATCACTCCCACTTTTTTACTAGAACAATGGAAAAAAAGTAATATAATCATTGTTATATCACTTTCATTGTTTTCTTTTCGTTTCAGTAGAATGTTTTATTATTTTCCTTTTACCATGTAATCTTATCAATATACATGATTCATTACGAAAATCACATCGCTATAAATAGACTTGATATTTATATTTTTCGTTGTAAACATACTTTAAAAAGTTCACTTACCCTTTTATTACTATTTAATTTGATAAAAAACAATTTTTTTAATCCCCTTATATTGTAATCACCCAGTGATGTGTTATTATCACTATAAAATAAGATTAATACGTAAAAATAAAACAATGATACACAGAGACAAACATAACACTTTCTTTTTTTACAGACACGTTTTTTTATCCTAAAAAAACATTGACTTTTAATCTCTTATTTCCTAACTAAGGGAAAAAGTAATCAAGAGATAGAAAATTAATAATATAAAAGTATTCCTAAGGATACAATTTGGTGCTGTTATTTAAATAGATATAATTTAATTGGGGAAACGTCAACCATCTTTTCTTTTTATATTTAATATTTCTACTAAAAGTATATAGTTTTTTTAACGATTTCTTAAGAAAAATAAAATAATAGTCTTTCTTTTTGTTATTATTACTAATGGAGGAGGTTCAGTACCCTAATAATTGGCAGTATAGGCGTAGTGTCAAAAGAATTTACTGGAATTCCGGTATGGCATCAACAGGTCCTGAAGCTAAGAATCAAAAGGTTATTGAACGCGAAAGGAAGAAACGCCAAAGGAGGTGGACGAAAATTGAAGCTAAATTATATGCTACTATCTCACATTACAGAGCCAATAACGTTGAATTGTACGTTAAAGAATTCCAAGATATAGTAAATAAAATCATTGATGAAAAGAAACACGAGAATGTTTGTAAGTTTTAACGAAACTATTTCGCAATAATTACGAAATATCTTATAGGTGGTATAATAAAGTTAATGGAACAGAAATTTGGTCCCATGCCAAAGACAAAATCCCTCAAGGAGGAGGTCATTGATACAACAATAGTTGAAACAAGAAAAGTTAACTCAAAAATATCTCTACCACCATTTTGCATATCAAACTACAATTTAGCTCAAATTTTCTTATCACGATGTATCGTTGATTACCTCAAACCGAGATGGCTAAGAACATCCAGTAGAAAGATGAATAGTCAACACCTAATAATGAAAATAAAACTATCGGAGGACCAGTACGAGAGGACTCCATCAATTTTTCCTACAATTCATTCATTTTTTCAAAGTTCAATGTACAAAATAAGACAAGATCCCATAGATGAAGTGGACTTTTGGAGACCATTTTATAAAGTTAATAAATTCAACATTAACGATACTCATTCTGATTTTCCAAAGTATTCGGATGAAATTTTATCATTAACAGGGAATGAATTAAAACCTTATTTATTGTTGAATGATACTCAAATGTCTCAGTTAACTTATCCTCTACCTTATCATATTAATAGTAAAAATCAATTCATCCAAACCAGGGAGTTCTATGATAAAGTTACCTCTGAATCACCGTTCTTTACAATTGATTGTGAGATGGTTAACACTAATGAAGGTCTTGGAAAGTTAGCAAGATTCTCACTTCTGGATCAGTATGGTTCAATACTAATGGATACTCTTGTTAAACCAAAAGGAGTTGTTACTGATTATCTAACAAAACATAGTGGTATTTATCCTGGAATGTTAGATAACATCGATGTAACAATTGAAGATGTTCAAGAATATTTATGTAAAGTCTTACCACCAGATGCTATATTAGTTGGGCATACACTAAATTGTGATTTGAATGCTCTTGGAGTATGTCATCCATATATCTCTGATATATCAGCACTCTACAATTATGGGAGGAGGATTGTTAATAGAATTAGTCTAAAAAACTTAGTTGGTTCTTATTTAAATGTCTCCTGCCAAGATGGTGGTGTTCATTGTTCTGTGGAGGATTCTATCGTTACAATGAATCTTTATAAACAAAAATTAAAGTATGGTTTGGGATATGGAAATTATCATTATGGTACAAAGGAACAAACAGTCAACTTCAAGAAACGTAATGAAGATAGCGAATCATCATCAGATAGTTCTATTGATATACCAGTTAAAAGGGAGAAAGTTGATAACGACGATACTGGTGATGGTGTTGGAAGCGATGAGGATAATGAGGGAAAGGAGGAGGGATTTGTTCCTGTAAAAAAGGAATCTACATGCAACAGGTGCAAAAGAGTCATCACTGTACCATGTCTCATTCCAGGTTGTCCGTGTTTTGAGAATGCTCAAAGTAATTGTATTAAATGTTTCAATGAAACTCATGAAGCTCCAAAAAATAAAGATACTACACCAATTGAATGGAAGAAGCCAATTAATGGTGATGATGTTACTGAGGCATCAGATTCAGTCAACTTAACAGAATACCTTGATGGAAAAGGGAATATCAAACATGGCCACCATGTTCTTTTTGCTGGCCGTGGTTTCTCACAATGGGTAGAAAAAACAAAACACATTGATGTTATGGAGAGAGATAATTACAAAGATGAGACTGCCTTCTTAACAGATATTGGTTCAACAGTCTGGCAGTACTCATCTCTAGCAGTATCATTAAATTTGGAGAATGAAAAAGAGACTCCAGATTCAATTAATGCCGCAATAAAGTCTATCATAAACGGGTTATCTATCAATGCTCTTTTTGTTTGTGTCCTTGAAACTCCATCAAGAAAATGCTTATATTTGAAAAGTAAAATAAGAAAAAATTTTAATAAGTGATTATGAAAAGTGTAATTTTTTAAAAGTTATTTTTTCATCTAGTTTTATATATTATTATTATTGTAAAAAAAGATTAAAAATAAAATCTTTGCAATCTAACTTTTATTTACTCGAACAAAATGTTTTATATATATAACTACAAACAATACAATAGAGAGATAAAAACAGAGAATATTATTAAGTACAATATATATAAATGTATATATAAATAAATATACAAAGAATTTTAAAAAAAATTATTCTTAAAATCTTTTCACAATATCTAAACTTTTTTTTCTAATTTTTTTACAATACAAAATAACACAAGTATATATATAGCAAAATACAGAGTTAAAAACAAAATGAGGCTTACATTCAAGGACTTGCCTCTTTATCTTTTTGTGGTGAGGATTGACTCTCACTGCACTTAGCAAGGATGTGTTTACCAAAAGGAAGCTTCTTCAAGAAGGCTTGCTTTGGTTTGATTGCAGCAATCAACTTCTTTCTATTCTGAACGTCGCATACGTCAAGCATCTTCTGAACGACGTAATTTCCAAATTGGTCTCCAATCATTCGATAAAGTAAATCTTCAAATGGACTAAAAATAATGTATAAAAAGTTAAGAAATAAAGGTAAACTTACACTTCGAAGATCTTTGTAACCAATGTCTTTACTTGCTCCTGGTCACCATCAATGAGACATTTCTCGATGACGTTTGAGGCAAACTTGTCCATCGAGTACTTCTCAAGATCAGCCTTGATGAAGATCACAATATAGTGCTTGACCACAGTCGATGATGACTTGAAGAGCTCTTGTATGACGTAGTTACCGTATTGATGAACAAGTAGCTCATCCAAGTGCGACTGAAGTTGTTGGACGATGAACTCTTTCTGGTGAGGTAAGAGATGTTTTAGCATCTTCTGGAGGACCCTACACCCGTAATTATGCTTCGCCAAACTGACGATGGGAAGCTCATCACAACAAGTCTTTACAATATCAATAATAAAGTTCAGAGAATCCGGCTTAACGTGCTCAAAGACTTTCTGGATAACGTGGTTGCCGTGTTGGTCAACCATACACTTAATAACTTTATTCCCAACTCTCAACTCACTGAGGATCATCTGAACATCGCAATCCTCAGCATTCTCGACAGCCTTCTGGATAACTCGACATCCATAAATGTTAAGTGACAACTCCACAAGATGTCCGCGAACCATATCGAGAAGTTGGCTGCGTTGGTTCCGATCTCCTGACTCAAAGAACTTCTGGACGATGTAATTCCCAAAGACATCCTTCATTAGATTTAGAGTGTGCGGGAGAATAGATTCAAAAACAACATCCCTGGTACTCGCTGGAGCAGCATCAAACTTTTGTTGGATAAAGCGAGATCCATGTTGGTCGGTAGCGAAGGCGTAGATGTCGTCCTTTATTGAAAGTAAATCCAAGTTCTGCGCTCTTCCATTACGAAACTCCTCCAGTAGTTTTGAGTTATTATTTAAAGGACCTCCGCTACCATTATTTTGAGAGTTGTTGTTATTTGTCCCGTTACTTGAAGAGAGCGACTTTTTTGAAACTTTATACATTGGTCCCCCACCACTGGGACTCTCATTAAAGCTTGTTTTCTCCGGTGGTGGTGTAAGCATATCCATTACAGATGAGATTGGGTTGTGCGGCAACAAGGAATCCAAGACGTTTGTGTATTTGAAGCTGCCATCTCCAGGATGATGATATGCAGCAGGTAGATGATATCCAGGCAAGAATGGTCCCATACATCCATTATTGATGTAACATGGTGGTAGTGGAGAAACAGCAAAAGGTCCTTGAAGAAATGATTGGACAAAATCAGCAGGCATCCCCATACAAATGTTTCCTGGTAAGGCAGCCGAAGGATGAAGTGCAGGTGAGGGATGGTGATGTGGTTGATGGAAATGCGAAACTGGAGATGCCGGAAAGTCGTGACAATGAGGATGATTGCCACCATCACCAATGACAGGCCTGAATTTTAGTTGACCAGGCAAACCTGCTCCTTGTCTATCATTACCACCCATGCTACAGCTCAGGGAACGAACGAAGTTTTTCTCCTTCTCCGTCAATTCAACAGTTTTCCTTGGTTCCAATGGAAAGGTCTCTTTGACGTGTGGCAGTGATTTGCAGTGTCCAAATGAGCCGGATTTTGGAAGTGCCGAGTACCCGTCTCCGTGAATAGATCCAATATTATTAAACTTATTCTTTTCTTGTGGCACAACCATCTTTACAAACGTAGGTTGAATAAATAATACAAAATATATTACAGAGTATCTCTAAAAAAAACAAGTTAGTACATTTATACTAAAAGAAATTTGGTATAAGCAAAAAAACGACGTAGAAGTATACCGAAGTGAGGGATGGAAAACATTGTGGACAAGCGTGAGAGAAAATTATAATGTTCCGACCATATCTACTATTCTCTAAAAATGTGCAGATTGTCTCTTAAAAATGATAAAAAAATAAAATAACAAGGGTGTTCTTCTATCATAGTAACGTAAAAAAATTACCATAGAACATTATTTATCAATATAAAAACTAAATTTTATTGTCAAATATTGTAATAAGGTGTGAAAAAATAAAATTAGCATAGAAGCGAAAATGTGAAATACACGTTGCGATAAAATAAGAAATATAATCTACAAGAACATAGGTAGAAAGAAAATTTTTTGTGAACACTACTATGGGATTGTTGTGATGAAATATACGTCAAATATCTACGATATGGAAATAAAAAAAAGAGGTGCATGGTAATATTTTGGGATGATAGTGTCATTAGAATATCATTGTGAAATAAGCGTTGTAACAATGGAAACATGGAGTGACTATATCACTACTAAAAAGGAAACGTTTAAGAATAATCAGAGCAAACAATTAAAATACTGAAGTCACAGTCAACTAATTTAAATAAAGATTTTAAAATGAATGGGATTTTTTCTGACAAGTGTAGAATTCTGTAACTCAATACAGGTTATCGTTTAAAGACCCTTTTAATCCTTGTTCCAAATGAAATACAGGACTCTTTCGTGTGCACTTATCCAAATTACCTTTGAACTTTGCTCCTTAACAGTAAAAAATATTTAAATTTACTGACGCACCTTTATTCACCGACAATTAATGTAATAGAAAACTACATACATATTGTGAATGATAAAATTTACTTTCGTGATAGATGTTTCGCAATCCAATCTTTCGACCGACCTCTTCATATGAATTGTCGTTAATTTCTTTGGTGAGGTAGTACTTTCCCGCATTTTTCTATAACACACTACTATTTAATAATTTCATTTTCAAAATATAATTTTTGATTATCAATGACTATTTTTTATTTTTCAGGACCCTAATGCTTCTAAAAACATCTTGTCATCAGAGGAGGAGGATTTACATAAAGGAGCTGCTTTCCCTTGGCCTTGGGAGGAAAGTTGGTGGTTGTTGAGGAGATGCACGGACTTTATGTGTGTGTTAACTAACCTTCTCGTAAAAGTCTGTGCACCCCACTTCCGAATATTTCACTCCTTTCTAAGTTAAACTTATGGATTCTCTCCTAAAGTAAGTTAATTTTTCACATAATTTATTACTTACAACTTCTAGGAAATCTTGCTACAAAGTAAATGGCAGACGATGTACACAGAAGGCACATAAAAACACAGGTGTTTGTCTCCAGTTTCTATTATTTTGGTGCTTCATTCCTGCTGTGTCTTTAGATCTTTATGCCGTTGTTGTTGCTCAATATTTGCTGTGTAAGTTTGTGTCACATTTATTAATTGCTTGTTTTTTTAGGTCATTGGTTCTGCTGCAGCGATGGCCCTTTGTACATTTTTTGGGTTCTTAAATATGTGATGACTGAAAAGTTTGTCTTGGATTGCAGTAGTTTCGCAATGATCCTGAAACATTCAGTTATTAGGAAGTTGCGAAGCAAATATACTTTTGGGCTCCCTCATTTTTATGGGTTTTACTTATAAATTTTTTTTACAATCTTTTATGTATATATTGTATATTGAAATTATTTATGTATATATTTTTTTGTATATTTAAATTATCAATGTATTTATTGTATATTTTGTGTTTAATAAAATTTTTGAATAATAAAGCAAATTAAAAAAAATTGATTAGATTTACAATCCCTCTTAAGATGAGAATTCAAATGTTAAAAATTGTGGTCACAAAGTCAAAGGAGCGTCAAAAAGCTAGGTGGTGAAATATATCAATTTTGTTAAGTCTTTCTCAACCAATATCTACTAAATAACGATTCAATGTGGAACCAAAAATTATGGCTCATCACTAAATTCCAGTGTAGATAGGATATGCCAACATTTTTGTCGGGTTTTTTCCTCTCCAACATCGCTTACAATCAATAAACTTGTTTAAAAAGTAGTTGCTGGGAAGACGGAAATTACTATAGAAAATAAATTATTTTTTAGGAGTGCTTCCACTCAAAATTTCTTTTTTTTTATTTATCGTGTACCTCAAGAAATTTACTTTTTTGTTTATTGATATATATGTTTTGTCGTCTTTAAGTGTTGTAATTTTCCCAGGGGTGAGAGAAGCCTATCCTTTTCTCAAATGTAATTTCAAAATAACTCTTATTTCAACATAACCCCTTTTTATTTCGAAGTGAGCATTTTCCCAGAGCCTGATTTGTTATTTATTTTATAAAGAATTTCTGTTTTCTTATCACCCTTTTTTTTGGAGAAAAATTATACCTTACTCTTATTTCTTAACATTTCAAAATTTAACTCTTAACCCTCTACAATGGTTGGTGAAGCCATAGCACCTGGATCTGTGGAAGACGTTATGCTAAAAGTTCGTTCATGTCACGCGGAAATTTCTGGTATGAACGTAGAAAGATTAATTCGCGATGTAAAGTAAGTTTGAAAATTTCATCACACTTTAAATAAGTATTTGTTAGAGAATTTTGGGACATTGATCTTATAGATTTTGCCTACAAGCATAATTTCGGCCCATATCCGAATTTTGCAGCAGTCGTCAATTTTATTAGAAATATTGAAGGTGCAACTTTGGTTCCAATGCGTAATAGGAGTGGGAACTTCTTTGTGCACTTCAAAAGACCCGATTGCCTTGCACAGATGGTGTCAATGATTCACGCTTCAAAGGACAAGAAGCGTAATCGGCCATCCTTTCGTAAGAACAATGGTCAGTCATCTCATGGTAACTACAATCGGTCGTCCTACAGTGGTAGTAGTCAGTCCCTTCACTGGAACAACAATCAAAAAAGTACTAATGGCGCGAAAACTCGTCTTGTCTACGAGTTTTATCAAACTAAAGATGAGTGTGGGGATTCCAAGGATATGAAGGACCTGCAATCTTCTAAAAACCAGGATAAGGAGCAACTTTATAAAGCTCCGAACGACCAACAATCTCCTAATATTCCGGTCACTCAACAATTTTCTGAAAATCCTTCGGAGACAGATAGTGGGACTTTTGAGAATTCGGAGTTTGCAAGATGGTATAGAGCGCATATTGGTCAGTCAAAACCGAGTGATGTTTCTAAAGATGAAAAAAGTACATCACGTAGGGCTGTTGCGCCACACTTACCACAATCAATCTTTGACGAAAATGTGGAGAAGATTCTTATCAATGTTGAAAATTTCCCAGAGACGTCCAAGAAAAAACAAAAGGGCCAAAAATTTGTAAATACTAAATGGGGAGAGATGCCGTTGAAAGACGTTGTAGTGGAGCGGAAAGTTAATGACATAGAGTCTATAGGACATGAAAAAGAGGATAATATTGATAGTAAAGTCAGAGGAGGCAGTGTAACTATGGGTTTCTCGTCGATGAAAATTACAAAGGATTCTGACACATCTCCAGTTATCAACGATGAAGAAATTAGAAAAGTTGCTGTTAATGAAGAAGATAAAAGTAAATTAAATGGAAAAGGGGAAGAGGATTTGGGTCGTACAAAGGATGCCTTATTCGACGAAGATGATGAAGATGTTCTTCCAACAATGGAGGAGGTCGAGCAATTCTTAGGTGAACAAGTTGAGGACCAGGAGACCAACAAATTCGCTAATGACCCTTATAATAATGACCCAGATGTAATTAAGGATGATGAGACATTTTTTAAAGTGGTCGACAACCTTCTCGCTAAGAAGAAAAATTTCAAGTTTCCAGCAATGATGAGATTGACGTACGTTGGTAATCCTCCACGACTTCATAAAGTCAAGGCTCTTAATTAAATTTTATAAAACCTTGCTATGTTTTTTTTAATATCTTGTATTTTATACTGTATATTTTATTATATTCTACCTAATTTGATTAATAAAATTTTATTTTTCTGTGACCATTTTCTTTTTAACTTTATAATTATTAATAAATGTTAAGAAAAATCTTTTACATTTGAATTTACTATAAAAATAATCTTTTAACAAATCAAAAATAAGTGGTGCAGAATTATTATAAAAATATCTCTCTCCCCATCTACTTTTTAATTTGTCATAATATATTTAATCCCTTAAAAAGAAAAAAACAAAGTAGGTTTATTGTGACAGTTTATAAAGTATCTCTCCATTTATTTTAAACAGTTGTTTTTATCAGATTTTATTTAGTCATCCAATTTTACTATTTTATAATTTATATCTGTCATACCTTATTTTTACATTTTTTTTCGAAAAAAATTTTAGGAATAATTAACTAACTTTTTTCAGATAGGATGATGCCAACAGCGAAGAAACTTATTCAAGTTAATCCAATTAATTTAAAATTTTACCTTTACATTCTAACGATTGTTGTTGCCACAATACCAGGTTTTGTTATATTAGGTATATTACTATCATTTTAAGATCAATAAATATAACATTGTTTCTTTTTAAATTTTTAGGAGTATTTAAAAACCTATTGTCATCAATGGACTATGAAAGCATGGAAATTTTATCAATGCTATATGTAGTTTTTAAAAATATTGTTACTATTATCGTGGGATCGCTATCTATGATTATTTATTGTGATATGATTTTTCCAATAACAATGCTTGGTTTTGAATATATTTTAACGAAAATTTGATTAATAATTCTAAGATGTGTTGTAGAAATAAAAATACGGACTTTTATTGTATAATTTTTTATCTATTTTTTTATGTCTTATTAACAAATATTGTTCGTTGTAAATGATAATAAAAGTACATTATTATATTAATTATCAATTGACCAACATTAGATAGAGATTATCTATCAATACTCGAAAATGATAAATAAATAATTTTTTAACTCTACTTTAAAATAAAGATAGTCTATTTATCACTAACTGATAACTTGGAAAAGTTCAGTTAAAGATATAAAATCATACATTAAATAATTATATTTTATTTGAATCATTTAAAATTATGGTTTTGAAATTATTATTATTATTATTCTTATTTATATTGGATATTACTATAGCTATTGTAAAAGTTCCAATAATTGTAAAAAGTCCTTTAAGGCATAAGTTGATAAGAGAAAAAAAGTATACACATTACCTTTTGTACAGAGAAGCAATATCAAATTATCACAGCAAAAAATACGTTAATGATAAATATATCCAACCGGTTGAGGATGTTCAGGATATGATATATATGGCCAATATATCAATTGGGACACCACCACAATATTTTAAGGTCGTTCTCGATACTGGATCAGCTAATTTATGGATTCCAGATTCCACATGCAAATATAATCTTCCTGAAATGAGAAGGAGTTTTGTACCTATATATAAAAATTTACCAGAATGTCCTTCTATATGTAATGTAGTTGATTATCATTCATGTCCGCATTTATGTGATCCAGGATGTTGTAAAAAGCAATATAAAAAACTTTTAAAAAATATTTTTACCTTAATGAATTACCAATATTCAGATGATAAAAATTGTAAAAGTAAATCACAGTTTGATAATAATAAATCTTTGACTTACATCAAAAATGGAACAACATTCAAGATACGTTATGGAACAGGTAGTGCTAGCGGTTATCAGGGTAGTGATATTGTATGTTTAACACCAACAGCATTATGTATACCAAATCAAGACTTTGGACAAGCAACTCAATTAGCACAGTTCTTCTCTGATACACCCATTGATGGTATTTTGGGATTAGCATTCGAAAGTATTGCTGTAAATAAAATAACCCCTCCAATAATTAATGCTTATAATCTAGGATTGTTAGAAAAACCAATATTTACAGTTTATATGGGACATTTTGGCCTAAAAGATGAACAAAAAGGTGGAACATTTACCTATGGTGGGTTAGATACTGATAATTGTGGAGATGTTATAGCATATGAAATGTTAACGTCACCAACATACTGGCAATTCAATATTAAGGGAGTATCCTTTGATTTGTTTAGTGATACCACTACATCAACTGCAATATCAGATACAGGAACCTCATTAATATCAGGACCAAAGGGAATTGTTGACATAATTAGTGACAAAGTTGGTGCAACATTTGATGTTTCACTTCAAACATGGGTTGTTGATTGTAACTATAAGGGACCACCAATAACATTCAAAATTGGAGACAATTCATACGAGATTCCAGTGATAAATTATGTACTTCCGATTGATGGAGATATTTGTGAATTTGGACTATTTTCTCTTGAGGGTATGACATTTGGACCAACATGGATACTTGGTGATCCTTTCATTAGATCTTATTGTCAAATTCACAACTTTGTAGATAAAAGTATTGGTTTTGCCAAACCGAAAATATTAATTTAAATATACCTTTATTTTTTTACACAGGCTTTATGCCATTTTATTTCATTATACAGCAGTCTTTAGATAACGGTACTTCTATTTATAGTTTATTTCAAAATTCATTACTGAAACTAATCATATGTAAAACTGCAAAGCATCAAAATTTTAAACTTTATTTCACTAGAAAATGATAAATTTCTATAATTTTTCAATATTTTAACAGTAAATAAGGATAAATGTTTAAAGAATAATTTTAATTGAAAATATTTATAAAGTTTCATAGGTTATTAGTCTTCCTTATTACATTTATTTAGAGTTTTAAACTAAATAAAGTTAATAAAAGTTTAAGTTATTTTCATATCTCTTTATAAACTGCCCTAAAATCGAATGATTTTTAAGACTTCTTGCTTAATGTGTATTTTCAGACCAAAAAAAAAATAGTGGCTCCATACGTGAGAGTTTCAGTTTCAAACATTAGTTTCTCCACATTATTTGCAAACAAATTATAATTAAACTATAAATATATTCAAATATGTTTATTTTTGGGAAAAATGATAATACTTTTAAGCTACTTCTGCAGAAATTATAGGATTTTAATGGAACTTATTAACTTTATATATACAGTATTCATAAATAATGAAGTACGGCCACAAAAACATCTTCATAAAGTTGAAAACATGTCCTCGGAGCACTTTTGTAAACATTTTTTACTAACACAGTATAAACAACTTAATTATAGTTATAGCACCTGGATAAATGGGACCTTCAACAGTTATTAAAATTTATAAACTATTTTTTACAGTGAAAACTATTTATTAAAAATCTTTTATGTTTCCTTGTATTGTAATTAGGTATCTTCACGTTAATTACAATGAAAAACACCTATTATATTAAATATTTATCATTTTAAGAATGTTTATACCATTTAATTTAGAAATGATGAGATAATTATGCCTTAGTATCTACTACTTTTGTTTACATTTTTATTCAATTTAAGAATAATTAGTGGTAAATAATAAAGTTTTCTAAGATTCAATGAAAACATTGTTTAGCACTTTTAAGAATCAATTTCAAGTTCGTTCAATATTCAATCTCCAACATTTAAAAGAATATAAATTAAGGAAGATCCCTAGTTATAGTAATACTGATTAATAAATTTATAAAAAATAATTTTTGATCAAGAATGTTAAACTTTCTATGAAATAATATTAGTCTAATAAAATGTTTACGTACTTTTTTTTTATGTTAATTTAACAGTATAAAAAATTTAAATTGATTTAATTAAATAGTACAAATTACATACTTTTAAATGCAAAAAAAAAGATTAGGCAAATAAATACAATAAAGATTAAAGTTATCAATCAAAAAGTACTTGTTATTCTTGTTAAAGTTTTCTTTGGAGTTAAATAAGTAATCATTTTTAATTCAAAGAAATGCCTTCTGACAATTTTATTCTTCCACAATGAAAAAGGAAATTGAATGGTAACTGAGACGGCTGTCAATAGATAGAATAGATCTACAAGTATAGCTCTATAATTGCTTTCAAAATCATTGTAGACAAAGATAATCATAAGAATATCTGGTAAAGCCCAAAATAAAATAAAAATTGCTATTGTCCATGCTATGAAACTGTTTAAATTTTTTTTTACTTCATCTTTCGTCTTCATTCCGTAAATGTTCCATAGTGTAATCACAAAAACTGTTGTGAGAAATTGAATAAGAAATATTGTTAAAACAAGGTAGTATATTTTGAAATGGTATGTCCATGTGGAAAAATTAGTACAAGGGTTTGAATAAATAGAAGGATATTCTTTTATTGATAACATTGTTAATGGAAGGAATGATAATAAAATAATAGACAAAAACACTGTCACTTTTATTACTCTATTATTTAATTTCATCATATAATATATGGGATAAATTAATGATACCACAAATGATAGGCATTGGAAAATATATGAAACCTGAAAAAGATGTATTGTGAACATATCAATCATTCCTCTTTTTGTACATATATCTGTATTATAGAAGTTCCAATTGCTTCTAAAAACCTTAAAATTAAGAGCTCCAATGAAAATATGACGAAAAGCTATAAAAAAATATTAAAATTAATTTTACTAACTTTTTCTTATTCTTACATAATATTATTCCAGACAGATTGTTAAACAAACGAGTAGAATTGTAAAGAGATTCAGTAAAAAGTTTATTTCTTATATTTATGAAACTTTCAATAGTATTAAAAATTATCCCAATGGAACCCAACAAAAGAAGAAGCAAATTGTAGAATCCACTGACTTCAAGAGAAATGGTAAATTCATCACTATGAAAATTAAAAAACTCCATCTTTTTATGGAAAATAAAGTTCATGAACGCGTTTTTAAGTGAGATTTTTAATTAAATTAACAGTAATCTCAAGGATTTTTATATAATTAACTCCTACGAACTTGGAATGTTAAACACACACAGCTATGACACTGAAAAACAATTCGATTTTAGGACAGTCGTTGGTCAAAGAGAAAAAAATTTTTCTTTTATCTAAAGTTGTCATCAAAAACTATTGGTGTTTCACGAACATTTTCCTGATAAGTTTAAAGTCATATGCATCTTTCTTGTTTAAAAAAACTTAAATTAATGATAATAAGATTAAAAAAAAGGCAGTAACATTATGTGACATAAAATGAAATAGAGTTTTATCATTGTTTGCCAAAATTAATTAATAAATATTTATATTCCATTAATTTTTGAAGTAGTTAATGAAAATATTTTTATTATTCTAATAGATAAAGAAGACCTTCGTCAAACATGTATAACATTACTAGATAATTTTAAAAAATTGCCATAACTATTTAAATACTTTAATTTTATTAATTTTAAAAAAAAAAACTTACCTAGATATATACTTTTCTTTAGAACTCTCATGCCCAGGCTAAAATTTTAAACAATAATAAGATTGGCCAATTTATAGAATATTACTCATTTATTCATATGTGTTTCAGAAATCTTACCTCATTTTTGCAATCAAAATTTTTTAAAAGTATAGTACCTTTACATTATTTATTATTGTTTCGCATATTACAGCATAATTATTACTACATAGAAACATTACTACGGATCTTTTAGATTTGCTGTATATTTAATTTTATTTTTATACTTTTAAAAATGTGACAGATAAGAATTTAAAATAATGTAATTTTATGATTGTTTATTATTAAGAAGCATTATTAATATATTGATATACAAAAAAAGCGTTTTTCATCGAACATTAAAAAAAAAAGTTATTTTAACTAATTATAACTTTCTTTAAAACTTGTTGTAATTAGTGATAAAATATTTCTCTCATTAAGTAACTTTTTTTATATAAACATAGTAATAAAAAGTCTAAAAAAATTATTCACTAAAATTTTTCAATTAAAAAGTCCATATATTTTAAAAAAAGTGTTAAGGTTCCGTTTTTTTTCAACAAATAATTCAACAGTTATTTTAATGCTCTTAATGGTTTTCATTTTATTGGTTACAAAACAACTATAATATCATATTTGTATCTTAAAAATATATCATTGATGCCAAGAAATCTGGAGATAATTCTAATTTTTATAAATACACATGATATTATATAGAGTTAATGGAAAACCAATTTTCCTACAATAAAAATATGTGTACAACTTATTCTTATCAATCGAACTTTCATGGGACACCATTGCCTTTTTATGACAACTGTAGACAAAAGATAAAATTATTTCTCTTTGTCTAAAGGTACTGTCCTAAAATCGAAAGGTTTTTCAGTATCATAGCTCTGTGTGAATTCTTATAAGCCAAAAAAAGAGATTAGTGATTAACAAATTCACTTTTGCAATTATAATTAATTTCCCATAATTTCTCGATTAAAATTTCCAATCTAATAACATTTTAATTTAATCATCTTAAAAATTTATTTTTTTAATCTATTATTTCTTCTTAAAAATAATCTATTGCTCAAGAATAATATAATATCTAGATAGATATAAATTCTCGTTTCCACAATGTAAAAATTTCTTTCTTTTTTTTATTGTTTATTTATTTTCAAGAAAAAAAATATCAAAATTTCTCCATTAACTTGTATTTAATATTTATTTACATAATGATGTAAAATAAAACACAAACTACCTCAGAGAAAAAGGTTTTTATTATATTTCCTCTATTTTTTTTACTACTCTTGAATATTTACAAATACTAAGAATATGAACAATAGATATTTAAACACTCAAAAACCAAATTTTTATTTTATATTTACTGATGGAAAAAATAACACATATATAATTAATTTTTTTTCAAAATAATACTAATTATTAAGTACAATTACCAAACAAAGCTATTTATTATTTAAAAGACCAAATATCATTAAATACTCTATTACAAAAATCACATTTTAATCAAAGAATAAAAAAAACTATAAACAAAGTAAAAGTGCGTATTTTCCACTATTTTTTTTCTTATTTTAAAATATAATCAAATTATCCCTAACCATAGAAACTTCATAACAGGTATATTTTAAAATTACATTAATTATTTGCACCATGTAAATAATAATTTTATACCCTTATTTTAAATAACCATTAATCTACACATACTTTCTTGCAAAAGAACAACTTCAAGATATAAAAACAAATATATAAACACATTCGACAATTAGTCATGTGAACATAATTGACAAAACTTTTAACAAGTTTCATTCACATTAACCAAACATATATTCATTATTTCATAAAGCTGGTAGAAGGAGGACATGTAAAAAAATAAACTTTTCTGATATAGTCTCTCAATTGTTTAATTATATTTTGTTTGATGTTACAAAAAAAATTTATTTATACAAATAATATTTACACAGAATCCTTCCCGGCTAGTATTTGTAGCTTAAGTGAGGATGATTCATCAAAAGAATTATGATACATCAAGTCCATTCTTTTGACTAACTTTTTTAATTAACGAAAAAAAAATTTTACTCGTTGTTCCCTTATATCAATATCATAAAAAAGATTAACATAAATATTTAAATAATCATTTCATATCAAACTGGTATTTTATTATTTTTAATATCAATAATAGTAATTAAAGATTATTATCTTAAAGTTCACCATAATAAAATATAAAAGCTGTTATGTTTTTTAAAAAAAAAACAGTATGCACCGTTTAATCTAATTAAACTATAAATCGCAATTGTCCTTTGATAAAAACAATGCTATATTCAGTGGAAATTTTCAAAACAACATAGAAATCTTATAAATATTATGTAGCTTTAAAGGACAAAAAACAAAAAAAAATTTGTCCTAAAAGTTCAATTAACCTATTACTCATTGCACTTATTAAAGTACATTCAAAAAATACCACCAATCAAACTTATTTAATGTAATTACAAATAATATGTACCTTTTTTTCAAAATAAAAAGCTTACAGAAGATTAGACACCCACAAAAAAGAGTTTATAACTTACTTTCACTGTTTTTTTGATGTAAATTACCCTCTTAAGGCGTTATTAGATTATTTTTATTGTTAATTAAAATCATACGTAATATCTTCTTATCTGTTAAAATTACATATATGTATTTACAAAGTTAATTTTACATCACAATCAAAGAATCATTTTACTTTTTATTTGGCCATAATTTTCCCAGAAAATTGGATCCTGAAACTTCTCCCTTACAAACATATACTTTTCAACGAAAGAAATATTAAAAAATCCTAGTATTCCTATTTGAAAAAATATTAAATGCGATAACTAGAGCAATACCGACAAAAGAACACATCGCTAGACTTTGCCAATCTCGAGATTTCCTTTTTTCTAATTCATCTTCTATCTCATAGACACGTATAGCCAATCTTGCTAGTTGACGCTTCAACATCTTCAACTCTTTTATGGCATTCTCCTCAACAGCTATTGATGTTAGGGAGTGGTTTTCCATGGCACCTTCAACTGAGTCAGTTTCAATATACTCATTAGCCGTCAACTTTGACGGTAACTCCTGAAGTTGAATCCTATTCTAGAAAAAGGGACAAGAAACAGGTGGGTTAACTCGTAGAAGACCACAAAACCTACATTTTCATATTCATACTCATCATATGAAATCCCATCAATAGGAGGTTCTGTAAACCCATACAAAGCACCATCTTTCCCGAAGATAATCCTTTCAGGTACCCTCATCATACTACTAGTCATACTCCTACCATTATAATCATGCAAATTCGGCTCCAGTAATTTTGCATGTCCAGTTCCAGAGATATGATCAGGTATTTGCATTGTTCCAGCCAACACCAAACTATTATTATTTATGGAAAGAAGTCCTTCCTCAAAATCCAAGAGATTGTAATAGAAGTCTCTTTCTAAAGAATGTGGATATAAATTAATATGGTAATTTTTTGATGGTGGCATGTTTCATTAAAATTTTATAATATATAAAATATTGAATATTAATAATACTATTTTGTAATTATACGAAAATGGAGCCCCTCTCTTCTGCTATATTTCATTTGATGCAAATAAAGGTAAAAGAATATATAGATTGGTAAATAATGATAAAAAAATAGTAGTATGATAGTAAATGAATAAAAATAAAAAAAAGAATAAAAAAATTAGATATAGAATAATAAATGAGACGTTTGCTCCTAGTAAATGTGAGTGATAAAGGAGATCAATAAGATACAAAACAAAAACAAACTTATAAACAATATTTAAAGTAAGAGACGCAGAAGTTTCACCGAGATTCTACTAAGAAAGGTTATAAATACAATAATAATCTTAATGGCCTCCAAAAATAACAATACCACCAATAGACTACCCACTTATCTCCCATCAAATGAAGGTACTTGTTATTGCTGTAATGGCCAAATTAAAGCATATCATCCTAAAAAGAAATTATGGTAAAAAGCGTATTTATGCAACATTTCAACATATTTATAACATGTTTCTTAATTTCTTATCACTACCACCATTTGACATTGAGTGTGTATTTTTATGTCACTATCACTATAGGTGAGAAAAATTAATTAATTACTATTAATACTATCGTTATAAACATCGTTCCTGTACTTTTAAACGCTGTACTTACACTTTTGTATGGTATTTTCTAGAAATGATAAATGGTTTCATTGAACAATGTTAGATATGAAATTTTTTTTCTATGTATTTATAATAATTTTTATATATTTCATTTTTTATGTCATGTTCCATTAAAATTTAATGAACATTTAAAAAAAGCATGTGAATATCCCAAGAACATAACTTCTTTCCCAATCTTCTCCAAAAATCATGCCGATAAACATTAATAAAAGATAATATAATAATATACTTCAATAAACAGGTAGTTAAAATATTTGCTAACCAAGGGACTTGTTCCAGATTTACTTAATAACTTTTTTCACCTACATTTCATGGTCTCTTCAATTGTGTTAAACAAAAATACAAACTTCTTAAAATTTTAACACATTCATTATATCCTCTTTATTATCATATGATAGCAATTAGTATGTTTAATTTATGCATACACCTTTATTTTCATTGAATAAATAAGTAAATAAATTGTTTGTACAAGAGGAAAAAGTTAAACTTTTTTCATACCACAATCTCCCTCTTCTTCTAATTTGATTTTTTTTCTACCTAAAGTCAACAATAATTCCGGGTTTTTTAGTTACAATTTGAAGAAGGAGATTTTATGTATGTTTATTAGATGGGGAGATATCAATTAGAGATAGTTTGTATGTATATTAAACAAGAATGTTCTTGGTTGTTGATGTTCTCATTGTTACATAGTCATTTTTATTGTTTATTCTTGTGATTTTTGTAATTTTTACCACCGGTTTGTTGCATCATTCAACCTTAAAATGACCGTTTTGACAAAAAAACTAGCCTCCATCACAATACATACTGATTACCAATGCTAATAGATGGGGATCCCTCCAGATGATATCAAGGAAATGATGTATGTAACGTAACTCAATATAAAAAAAATAATTTCATAACTACTTAATTTAAAAAATGTCCCATGATGTAAATATAAAATAAACATGATTACAATGACATTCTTGAATATTTTCATGAAGTTTGATGACGAAATGTGCATGTATGAAATAAATTTATGGAATGCAAAAATATTTTTCAGAAAATTAAAATTATTGCTATTTTAGTAATTAAAAATGAAACAGCAATATGTGTTATATTATTTGATTTTATTATTTTCGGAGAAGCAGGTTAAATTGTGACCTTTGTTGGAGTTTTATAATTAAGTATAACAATTTTTTAAACATCTTATCTTATCTATTATATGGTATTTAATTAATGGTATTTATTTTTATTATGTATTTCGAAAATTTTAATCAAAATAAGACTCAGCTGATTTGACTTATTGGTGTTTATCAAAACCAAAAAAACGAAGGAGTTAGATGAATTAAAGCTTGTTTTTTTCCACAAAATCTTTTTTTCTAAATAAATATTAATATTTTTAATTACTATATTACTGTTTTTTTTAATTTTACTACAACTTTTTTTTAAGAAAAACTTTTCCACTCTAACAAATTACCAGTTAATAAAAAAGATTAATTATACTTTAATTAATCAGAAAAAAAGGATAAAAAAGTTTTAAATGATTTGTTTTGATTCTTTATTACCTTCCCAATATGAAAATAAGATATGATAAGTATAATAGGTGATGTTCGAGAAAATACATAGATAAAAATAATAATTACAATATATGAGCGCCCTCCTGAGTAGTTTGGTGAAAAAAACAGTGGGTGTGTGCAATTCAGGGGTGTGGTTTGTATGTGTATTATTTCACTACTAAATTGTGGGTATTTAAAAGGAAAAGAATATCTATAAAGTAATCTTTTGAAAGATAAAACTTCATTTAATATTATATAATTGTCGTGATTAAGATTTAGTTTAATCTTATTTTTTTAAACCACAAAAAATATCTCCTTTAATTTTTATTCAAATTATTGCTATTTATTACTATTGTTTTCTCGTTAACTATTCACGAAGTTATCAAAAACGAATTTTAAAATGATTTTTGAGATTCCTCTCGAACATTTTCCTCAACCATTCGCCAAGATTGTTCTTGGAGATGAAAACACATCTAGCAATAATTTTATTAAGTCCACTAGTAATCTATTATTATCTAAGATGAGAGAATCACTATCCATTGACTACCAAATACCAACTATTATTTCAAACGACTCATCTAATAAAGAACCCCCAAGATTCCAGACCAATGTTGAAAGGAAAAGAAAAATGTTTGCTCAGAAGTATAACGGTAAAAGTGTCTCTATAGATATTGAAATTGATTCAAATATATCTCTATCATCACTAAAAGATAATTTCCATCAAAATATTGCGAAATTAAAATCACACATATTTGCTTCAACTGATCAACCACCGAAATAGAAGCATATCTAATAATGGAATGACGTATAATTATGTTTTTTGAAGACGTCACGTTTGAACTCTAACACCATCTCACTCTCCATCATTCAATACTGTCTGTTTCTAATCTTGAACTTAATTTGCCGAGTCACACGCACACCATTGCCTTTCAAAAAAATATAAGAACAATAAAACTTTAAATGATCTTCATTTGTAAATTGAATCAAGACACAACTAATAAGCAAATGTTAGTTATAGAAAAAAAAAGTTGTAAAGAAGACATAACTCATCAAAATTTTTTTGATCTACCATCTTTTCAACTAAAAGGGACTTTTATTGTTTATATAAAAACACTTTTTTTTGCTATCTGTATATAAATAAGACACAAAAAAATTCTGTAAATATAATCAAGTTTCGATAGTTACAGATATATTTATAGTAGAAATAAAAATATTTTTTTTATAAATTATTGTTTTTTTTCATTTATAGTAAAAGTTTTGAAATTCAATCTTTTGTTGTATTAATTTTTTTAATCATCTATCATTTACAGGTATTTTAATATATAAAAAAACAATAAAATATAAGAAAAGATAATATTATGAAATCGAACAGTAAACTTTCGTCACTTGACAAACAAAAGGAAATAAACATCAAATAAAATTTCTATATTACTTGAAATTCTAGAAAAGAATCACTTATATAATAAAAAGTGTAAAATCATTAAATAATTAGTACATTAAAAAAACAATAAATAAATAATTCACTTATGTCTTAAAGGATAAACAAAAGTAAATAATAATTGAGATTAAAATCTTCTATGATGATGATAACACAAAATTCACTACTCTTTAATGTATGTATATATGATATGATGCTTGTTAAGACTGTCAATAAAAAATTAAAAGATACATTATATATAACATATTTACTGTTGAATTTTTTTTTGTAAACCTACATTTGATTTATTTTTCTATTTGCTAATTGAGATTGTTAAAAAAATAGTAGTAAGCAGATTAATTTTTTCTTACTAATAAAATAAATAAATATATATTTAATAATTGATAACAGAATATTCATTTTTCAATAGTCTTTAAGTTTGTATTTACATGAAACGAACTTTTCTTAGTGAAACTTATTGATTTAATATTTAATAAATAACAAAAAATAAACGTGATTTAAAGTTATTTTCAAGAGATATAAATATTTACAGTCTCTTGATTTTTTATTTATAGAATTCTATATATATTTCATGACATACTCAATCAAAATTAATCAAAAAATATATATAACCATTGTAAATACAATTAATTAATAAAGTTAAGTGTGATCATTACATCATTATTTGAACTGATTAATATCAGTGTTACTTTTTTCCTATAAATAAGATACTATAAATTATTAATAGTTTGTAATTAAATATAATTTATTTGTCAAGTACATGTAGTAAAAAAATGGTTAAATGTGATAAAATGATATCATAACAAAATGATTTGGTTAATTTATTTTTATAATTGTCAAATATGTGTTTTTAAATGATCAATCTTATCATAATAACCTACAAAAAGTGTTCTTAGGTATTTTTTGTAACTTAATCAAAAATAACATACATTCTCTTCTTTTTTTAGACTAATAATGATCAGAGATATTTATAGTAATTCTATATCTATTTTTAGATTCCCAATTTATCAAAATTGTCATATTTTTTTCTACCACATAAATATTTTCTATAAAAGTGATCCTTGAAATATGAATCATTTTCTTCTCCTTTAAATAAAGGGTACTAATTATTTTTTTAATAAATATTTATTATACGATTAATCTTTAAATTCTACCTTATCATTAACACAATTTTATTATTTATTTAATGATATTTTATTATATTTTCTTATTGAATTTGAATAAACATTAATTACCTTACTTATTTACATACATTGGAAGTTTAGGGCAAAATTAGTTTATTATAAGCAAATTAAAAACAAGAATAAAATACGTTGAAATAAAAATTATGATGGCATTCTCTGGAAATATTTATTTTTTCCTGTATTTTTATGAATCCTGAAGATGAAACAAGACCTCCACCCGTACCGACAATCGGATCAACAGGAATATCACTCGAAGCCATTGGAATTTACAATATTACTATGTTCGTTCTCGGAACCATATCAATGATATTTAACACCACTGAATGCTACATAAATATTAAACATAAACTTTACAATCAATCTCTTTACAACTGCTTACGTCTATACTCAAATATAGGTAACTCAGTTCTTTGTAAGTTGTAATTATCTTTAATCTTTTTATTTACTATTTACTTTTTTTGTAATCAAAAAAAATAGCTGGACGTCATATAGTTATGTCATTGATAAACTTTTCACCTCTAGGAAATCACCCACTAATGTTTTCAAAGGAAGTATGTAAATACAGAGGGATTTTAGATATTTTTTTTGTTCACCTTTTTCAAATATCATATAGTTCAGAATGCTTCATATTCGCCGTTTCAATTGTTTTCCCCCTCTTCTACATGATATACTTAGATAGAGTTATTGTCAAAAAATGCATTTGTATCTACATCTTGATTGCATCAATAGTTCCTGCAACGTTATTACTTAAAAAAGACCGTTCAATACCGAAAGCTCTTCCAAGATGTATTGTTTATGAGATATGGACAATATATTATCACTACTATCATTGGGCCTCTACAACAATAATTACAATACTACTTCTGATAGCATTTCTTATAACAACCATATCTATGCATAAGTTAAGCAAGAAAAACAAAAAAGACGATGAAGCAAGGAGGAATGTTTGTAGTTTCATAAGATGGACATTACTCTTTTTCCTCTGCTTCTGGAGTGGGCCAAACTTCTTTATGGTCATAACAAAACTCTTTGATCTCGAAAGAGAGTTAAGAAAAACATTCTTAGACTTATTTTATGTATCAGTTACCGTCTCACAAATAATACCATTTCCGTTTGCATTATGGAAGAATAAAATAATCAAGAAACACTTCTTGGAGATTAATATAATTAGAAGGATAACGTCACGAGGAAGCTTAAGTAAAATTGAAGTTATTAGGAGATAACATAATTATAAACTTAATTATGTAGGAGTGATTATAATTGTTTTCTTTATATTACATATTACATTACTCAAACAAATTAACTTTTAAAAGATATTGATAATCTTTTTTGAAATTTCATAGACTATTTCTTTATAGAAAATAACAGTGAAACTCATAAAATTCAGTAGCTAAAACACCTGCGTATTTTTTTATCTCTACCTCAATTGCCATTAGGGTTAAGTTCTCTCTCAATTTAGTAAACACTCAAAGATTTCATATAATTTATAACTTTAGAAAAGAGAAAAAACTGTTAATTACTTCTTAACAAATTTATCATATAATGAATCTAATAAAATATTTATGACATTTCATATAGAATTATGATTTATAATTAAGTTATATAATTTAATATTTCTTTTAAATTATTAACCATAATAAAACTAAGAATATTTAAAAAAAAATAAATACATTTTTAAACTTATTTTTCAATCTTCTATTTTTTTGTGATTCTAAAAATATATAGAATAATGAAGAACTTCTTTAAAGTACACATCAACGAAGAATTTATGTCCCTAGAAAGTAGCTCATTCTACAATATTATCATGTTTATTTTCGGAGTAATAGCTTTAATCTTTAATACTTTGGAAATCATAGTTAACATTAACAATGGTCTATATAAACAATCATTGTATAATTGTATTAGACTTTATAGTAATTTTGCTGGGGTAATCTTAGGTATGATAATAATTTACCACTTACCTTTATTAATGTTTGTAATATTTTAACTTTTTAGCTGTAAGAAACTTCGCCTTCTCAGCTATTAATTTATGCTACTTTGACAGTAATTGGTTTTTTACATCTGAAAATGTGTGTCTTGGAAGATCCATAATAGATGTCACCATTGTCAATCTTTTTCAAGGTGCTTACGCTGTTGAAATTGTTACTTTTGCTATATCTATAGTTTATCCAATATTTTTCATGAGACATGTTGATAATAAACACGTCAAGATTTCCCTTGGTTTTGGCATCTTATCTATTTCATTTTTAGCTGCTTGTATGATGTTAATAGGTAGAGGACGCACACAACCATATCCTGGATTCTGTGTAATTTACAATAACTGGACTCCTGTTTTCCAAGATTTCCATTGCTTTCTCACAGCAGTTATTATGATTGTGGTAATAGCAACTTTTTTCAAGACCAGAAGCCATATCCGTCACATGTCATCGGAGGAAAAATTTAGAAGAAACATATGCAGTTTCATGTGTTGGTCAATGTTGTTTTTCCTTATTTTTGGTGTACTACCAAACGCCCTCCTTGTTGTATCTTTTTTCATGAACCTGGAATGTAACTTCAAAAATGTCTGTTTGGATGCATTTTATTTAACCGTGTGTATATCAATAATTCTCCCATTCCCTTTTGCGTTGTGGAAGAACAAACTAATTAGAAGACATTTCCTTGAATTACCCTGTGTTCCACATGTTGTTAATAAAGTTACAACTACAAAAACTACAAGTTTAGCCACTTAACTGTTGACTACGGAATTTAGTCATTATAAAAAACAGTAAATGATAAGCTTTTTAACTATTATTATTATATACGTTTCTTCTAAAATGTCATTTTATTTTTTTTTATTATTTGATAAATAAGTAGATAAGTTAACATCATTTCCAAAAGTTTAATTGCCAATAAACTCTTAAGAATTACACCTATTAATATTAGGTTGTTTACAAAAGTTAAAGAATATTATTTTATCATTAGTATGTTTAAATTTTAATAATCTAATTAATCAACTAAATTACTTAATTAATAGTCTTTTATAAGTTGATAAGTCACTGAACATTAAAAAATATTTAATTATCTTTGACGTTAGATAAAAAGATTTGTGATAGATTAATGGTAATTTAAATGTCAAATTAAATGCAGAATATTAAAATACTTCTATCTATTATTTTACCACATTAAAAAATATTTATGGAGACATATTTGAATGATAACATAGTAAATATTAAGTCATACTTACATAATGTTCAAGCACTTTCTTATTGGTTAAGTTGTGTATAAAGTTACTAAAGTACAAGATTCTTTGTACTATACCCTTTTTCAAAACAAATGAATGTATTAAAACATTAAAGAACATAAAAATAAAATAACATAATTTTATAGCAATCTTATATTTTCACAAGGATATCATAAAATATAAAATACTTAGATAAAACATATCTAACAAAACATAACTTTCAATAAAGTACAATGATCTAAATTTCACAAACATATCTGAATCTTTTGAATATACTTTTTCCAATAACATTTGAATTATCATTTATTTTTATTTTATTTGATACAAAATTTTATGTTTCTATATATTTTCAATATCGAAATATATCAGTGGATTACTTTTTTGTTTAAAAGAAGATTATGGAACTGTACTAATGTTTTTCAAATTTATAAGATAATTTTAATCAACTAGGAAAAATAATAGTGTAAAAGATAATAATTTTAACAAAATTATCATTACTTCAAATCATTAGTCTAATCAAACTTACTGTCCCATTACTTAATACAATTAAACTACAAATTTCTACCTAGTAATCTATCTATCAAAACTCTTTATTCACTTCTAAAACATATGAAAAAGAGAATAATTTCATTATCAAGAATGGAGACCTTTATCAGTATTGGTGATTTTTAATGTATGCTTAAATTAGTATAATTACATCACTCTTACCAATACAAATTTTATCTTTCTTACTTTATATATAATACCATTCTTACATAAGAAATAGCTTCTTATAATTTGTATAATATTTTAATCGTTTTAAAAATTAATTATTTTGATAATTTCTACAGGAAATATTTGTATAAGATTATCTTTTTTCATTTTAATAATGATAGAATATTATAATTATAAGTATGTTCAGTTAAAATAAAGGTATTTTGGAGAATGACTATGAATGTCAATTTCAAGTATGACACAAGATCAAAAGCAATCGGAAATGATGAAGTGTAAATTAAGAGTTTTGATTGAGCAATATATTATCATTAACATTATAACAATACTTTGTAATATCATTTCTTATCACTACAAACAAAGTCGTAAAAATTCAGAAAATTAATGTTGCATCATTTTGTACTCAATTTAAACCCAAGAATAAACAAAACTTTATTTAACTTTCAAATTAAAAAAATTATTTACATTTTGGGAGTCACAAATAAACAAAAAAATATCAATTAAACCAACAAAGAAAAATAATTTTTTCCCAACATATTTCTACTAGAAAACAATTCTTAGAAAACTGATAACACAATTTCATATCTTATCACTGTACAGAGCAAAAATCTTTTTATAGCAATGTGATAATTATACATATCAACATAACCACAATATAAAAAGTCGTAATTAGTCCATCGTCTTATTCTTGTCCAAACTCCCCTTAATTCCTTCCTAAAAATTGGATGATAAAAAAAATTTTACAATTGGTATAGTTTATTATGTTTACGCTACGTAACTTGGCCCTATTGGCATTCCTGCTTCTGGGAAGCGTTCTATCATCTACTAAATGGGACGATGAAATCAAGAGCTTACCTGGTTTGACTTTTAATATTAACTTTAAACAATTCTCCGGTTATTTACCTACATCTTCTAATAGTTTTATGCATTATTGGCTTGTGGAATCACAATCCAGTCCAGCAAATGATCCCTTGATCTTGTGGTTGAATGGTGGTCCAGGTATTTTTCTTTCTATCTAAATTTCATACTCATATAATTTTTCAATTCCAGGATGTAGTAGTTTGGGTGGAAGTTTTGAAGAAAATGGATTTGCTTACCCTAATCCTGATGGAAACACATTATTCGAAAATGTCTTCTCATGGAACAAATTAGGAAACATCCTCTACCTCGAATCACCAAGAGATGTTGGCTTCTCCTACGGTACAGGGAACTATACTTGGAGTGATGATCAAGTAAGTATATTGCCCTTCCTTTTAATTAATCTTATCATCATTAGACAGCCCAAGATAACGCTGATAGTATTGTACAATTTTTGCAAAGATTTCCAGAGTACAATGGTCGTGATTTTTACATTACAGGGGAATCTTATGGAGGTAATATTTAAATTTCTAAAAAAAATATATTTAAATAAAAACTTTTAGGAGTATATTTACCAACACTTGGACTTAAATTAATTAACCTAATCCAATCAAATCAACTAAACCTTACCTTGAAAGGTATTGCTATTGGTAATGGTATTTTATCACAAAAACAACAAGTTAACAGTTACATCAACTTAAATTACATTCGTGGTGCATTGGAATTCTCCGAATATACAGCTCTTTCACAATGTTGTGATTCTTCACAACCCTTGTACAAGTGTAACTTCTACAACTATTTAACCCTTGACCAATATGGAAACTTATACCCTAATAATTACACTGATACTGTTAAACAGAATTGCGCAAATTTAATTTACAATTATTCAGTTGTCTACTTATGGGCATATGATCCCGCTAACTCATATCCACCATCCAGAATTCCTGGTGTCTTCCTAAATGATGCCTACAATAACTACCTTGTATGTTATAATGAACAAATTTCAACAAACAGTATGAAGAAGAGTGATGTAAACCACCTATCTTTATGGAGAAGATTCTTACTTCAAGATACCCAACGTAAATATGATGCTAATCCCGTTTCATATGTTGAATCAAAACCATTCGTTGACCAATTTTCTTTGTACAATACCATGTCAACTGATAATTTAGGTGGATTCCCATGTTTTGCCTCAGATGCCAAGGCTGTATACTTAAACAGAAAAGATGTTCAAGATGCTATACATGTTGATATTACAAAAGTAAAGTCTGGAACATGGAGTGACTGTTCAGCAAGCTTCGATAAATACCAAGTACAATACCCCGATATGACACCAATCTTCAAACAAATTGTTGCTACCGGGTACAAAGTTAACATTATGTTATACAACGGAGATGTTGACTCTGTCTGTAATTTCCTCGGTGACCAATGGTTCATGGAAGAATTAGCAGGAGCCACAGGAATGACAGTTAAATCTGAATACAACTCCTGGAATTATACTCAAGTTCCAGGAGCTATTCCAAAAGTTGGAGGATTCGTCAAACAATTCAATCTCAATGGACAATCATTTGATCTTGTCACCGTTAAAGGTGCTGGTCATTTCGTTCCTCGTGATCGCCCTGGCCCAATGCTCCAAGCATTATCTAATTTCATCAGCCGCTCCAGCTATAGCACTCCTCTTAAAGTCTCCATCTCCCCAAAACCTTTACTTTCTCAATATCAACCACAACCTCTTCAACCTAAAACTCGTAAACAAAACGATCTAATTACAAACTTACCTGGACTTACGGTTAATATAGACTTTAACCAATATTCTGGATACCTTCAAGGAATTAAGGGAAATTACCTTCATTACTGGTTTGTTGAATCAAAAATCGATCCAGAAAAAGCACCACTCATTCTTTGGTTGAATGGAGGACCAGGTAACGACAAACAAAGATAATCCACAAATTTGTACTTTTTTTATAGGTTGCTCCAGTGTCTCAGGACTCTTAACAGAACTTGGACCTTTACATGTAAACCCTGATGGTAAAACATTATACGATAACGTATACTCATGGAATACTAAAGCAAACATCTTGTTCTTAGAAGCTCCAAGAAATGTAGGATTTTCATGGCAAAATAAGACTGAAAATAATGGTACTATTTATAACGATGCCTTAACTGTCGAAGACAACTACTTGGCCTTAAAAGATTTCTACACAGTCTATCCAGAGTATGCCGGAAGAGATTTCTACGTTGCTGCCGAATCATATGGAGGTAAGACTTATAGATTTTTTCTTAACTTATTTTTCTTAGGAATCTATGGACCAACATTGACTGCAAGACTTATCAAAGAAATTCAAGGAGGCAATTTCGCAGCCTGTAACCTCAAAGGTATGGCTATCGGTAACGGAGAACTGTCGAGTAAAAAATCTATTTCATCAACAATTGCAAATCTTTACTTCCACGGTATCCTTGGTGTTGAAGATTGGTCTGCCTTAAGAAGTTGCTGTCCAGATCATACCTATCAAGAACTTGCTTTCTGTGACTTCTCTCAGTTCATAACATTCGACCAATATGGAAACCCAGTTTCTAAAGTCCCTGGAGACAAATGTGGAACACTTGTCGCTAAATACTCCTTCTGGAATTGGGAAAACTCCGACAAATTAGATGTCTACAACATGTACCAAGATTGCTACCAACAAAAGGGAGTAATCTTTGGCTCAAAAAGAAAAGTAAAGAATGCCAGAAAACTTAAAGAAAATTACCTCTCCCAATCTGCAAATGGACAATACGTCTTCCAAAAGAATCCAAACCCAAATGTTAATGACTACTCCTCTGATCCATTGGGAGGATTTGCTTGCTGGGCCTCAAGTGCTGCAACAACATACCTCAACACTAAAGATGTCAGAGATGCACTCCATATTCCAGATTACATTCCACAATGGGCTGAGTGTAATCTCGATATTAATGAGAATTACATTGGCCAATACGATGATACTTCAAGTGTATTCCAACAAATGATTGATAGTAATTATCCATTAAGAATTTTAATTTATAACGGTGATGTAGATACTGCTTGCGACTTTTTGGCTGACCAATGGTTTATTGAAGAATTAGCAGCTAAGAATAGATACAGTGTTTCTGTTAAAAGAGATGCTTGGTGGTTCAGACAACAAATAGCTGGTTACTGGAAACAATTCCAAGGTGGAAAAATCACAATTGACCAGTTAACCGTTAAAGGAGCCGGACATCTTGTCCCACTCGACCGTCCTGGACCAGCTCTTCAAATGATAAATAATTTCCTCCACAATAGAAACTACTCATATGGTATTGAGTACAATCTTGCCGAGGGTAATCTATTGCCTCAATATAGCATTCAACAACAAATATCAATTGCAGCCAGCTCCCCAAAAACAAAAAAATACAGAGCCGTCAGGCATATGGACGCATTATTGAACAAGAAAGACAAACAATCTATCCCACCACCAGAGTTAAGACAATACAATGTACCAATCTTCAATAACAAATCAGCTAATTTAGTTACCTCATGGCCAGGAATAACTTTCACCCCAACATTCAAAACATACTCCGGATACCTTTCAGCTAAAAGTGAAAATGACGTTTCAATGGGTGCACCAGATCAAATTTTCTTACATTACATGTTAACGGAACACCAAACAGATCCAATGAATACTCCATTGATCCTCTGGTTCAATGGTGGTCCAGGTTGTTCTTCAATGGGTGGTGCTTTGACCGAACTTTCAGCTTTCCGTGCCTCACCAGATGGTAGTTTGTTATACGAGAATCCTTATGCCTGGAATCGCCTTGGTAACGTTCTTTTCCTCGAATCTCCACGTGGTGTAGGGTTCTCCTATAGTACTGATGGTAATATGAATGTTCCTTACAATGACACAACAACAGCCAAACATAATGTTGCTGCACTTTTGAGTTTCTTCCAAACATTCCCAGAGTACAAGAACAGACCATTCTATGTTACTGGTGAAAGTTATGGAGGTGTCTACATTCCAACATTTACTGACACTTTGATAAAACGCATCAAATCTGACAATATTAATTATATCAACTTCCAAGGTGTAGCTATTGGTAATGGAGAGTTAGCAGAGATTATGCAAGTAAACTCTGCAGTTGATCTTCTCTACTTCAGAGGTATCTATGGTTTGGATGAGTTTAAAGCAATTTCCTCCTGTTGTCCAGCCGATCCATACGGTAATAGTACAGAAATTTGTGACTTCACCAAGTACATTTACCTTGACATTTATGGAAATGCCAATCCAAAACCATCAAATGATCCTGTTTTCCAGAAATGTGCTAATTTAGTTGTAGAACTTGGTTTTAACTTAGTCTGGACTACTGCTAATGATGTTTACAATACCTACCAAGATTGTTACTCCTCAAATACCAACAGTCAATATTCAAATTCTAAGAATGTCAAAGGAAGTGCTCTATTTGGAACAAGTAATTTCCAAAACATTAGATCTCGTTACTCAATTGGAAGTCAAATTCTTACAAACAACTACACTTTTATTGACCAAAGATCTGTACAGAATTTACAAAGCACAGATCCAATAAATGGTTTCTATTGTAACGATGGATCAGCAATTTACCTCAATAGAGATGATGTTAAGCAAGCTCTTCATGTTGAGCCAACAATTGTATGGCAGGATTGCAATGATTACATGAATGCACATTACGTTCAGATGCACAATGACACTACTTCTGTTTTCAATTCAATTATAAATTCTGGGTACCCATTGAGATTCCTCATCTACAATGGTGATGTTGATATGGCTTGTGAATTCTTGGGAGATCAATGGTTTATCAGAAACTTGGTTAAGGTAAATAATGGTGCCATGACATCTCCAAGAGCTCCATGGACATTTAATTTCCCTGGTTTCTACCCAAGAATTGCTGGTTTCACGACAAGTTTCAGAATAAATCAAATTTCAATTGATCAGGCAACTGTTAAAGGTGCAGGTCACTTTGTACCTGAAGATCGTTCACAACAAATGTTACAATTACTAACAAACTTCGTTAAAAACACAGGAAACTTTAGTTTAGCAATTCCAATGGCTAAAACACAACCACTTCTTTCTAATGCACCTCAACCACAAGCATCAACTGTCTCTAGAATGGATGCTGACATGATTTACAACCTACCTGGTTTGACATACGCAATAAACTTCAACCAATATTCAGGATATTTAAATTCAAACAAAGGAGACTACCTTCACTATTGGTTTATTGAATCACAAAATCAACCATCTCAAGATCCCGTCCTCCTATGGTTAACAGGTGGACCTGGATGTTCTTCCCTCGGATCATTATTAACAGAAATCGGAGCATTCCACATCAATCCAGATGGCAAAACATTATACGAAAACGTCTACTCATGGAATAAATTCGCTAACATCCTCTTCCTTGAATCTCCACGTGAAGTTGGTTTCAGTTACCATAACACAACAGAAAATCCCTCAAATAACATTGATGACTACCAGACAGCTGTTGAAAATGCCAATGCTCTATATGATTTCTTTACTAATGTATTTCCAAAATATAAGAACAATGATTTCTATATTACTGGTGAGAGTTATGCTGGAGTTTATATTCCAACATTGTCATTAGAGTTGTTGAACAGAAAACTTGGGGCTAACGGTTTTGCAAAGACTATGGATTGGTTGAATTTCAAGGGATTCGCGATTGGAAATGGTGAATTGTCTGAGTATATGGACGTGAGAACAAATCCTGAAGTTCTTTACTTCCATGGATTGCTTGGAAAGAGTGATTATGAAAATTTACAGAAATGTTGTCCAAAAGATCAATTAGCTCAAGGTTTCTGTAATTATGATCAATTAGTTAGTTGGGATGAGGAAGGTAATTTATCACCATTAAATCCCTCGGACCCAACTAGTGTTCATTGTGCCAATTTAGTAAATGACATTGCTGGATACAGAAAATGGTATGTTGTAAATGATGTTTACAATATTTATCAAAATTGTTATGAACAAACAGTACCAAGTTTTGGAACAGAAATTAAAGATAGAGGAAACAGAAAATCAAGAAGTAGATCTATGAATGCTTCTCGATACAGGAGAGAAAGTGCACAACTAGCATTTATTAATCAGTTATCTAAAATGAGGTATGCTTCAACGGACTCTCAAGGTGGATTCCAATGTTATATGTCTAATGGAATGGAGAGTTATTTAAATCAAGTACATGTTCGTGATGCCATTCATATTCCAGATTATGTACAAAAATTCAGTTTCTGTAGTGATACATTGAATTATACTTCACAATATAAATATTTCAGTTTGAAACATACTTTCAAGAAAATGATGGAACTTAACTATCCTCTTAGAACTTTAATATACACTGGTGATGTAGATTTAGCTTGTGGCATGATGGAAAGTCAGTTCTTCGTTGAAGATATGTACAAGGATGTTCAAGCAATGTACGGATCAAGTTACTCATCAAGGAAAGAATGGACATATCAATATGGACCTGGATACTACCCAACATTAGCTGGTTACCAGAAGTCATTTAAAATGACACCAAACTTCAGTTTAGATTTGCTTTCTGTCAAAGGAGGAAGTCATTTTGTTCCAACATCCAGACCAGCTCAAGCATTACAAATGATTTTTAACTTTATTTCTAATACTGGTGATTACTCTCGTCCATCTGGTATTGATATCACAAGACAACCGCTTCTCCCACAATATCAGGTAAGTTAAGAATATTTTTAATGATTATAAATAAATTTTTTAGCCTCAACAACCATCAAATAATGTAACTACAACATCACAACCCCAAAATAATCCTACTGCCACCACAACACAAGGTCCTTCTACAACAACAAAATCATCTTCATATACATCATTTAATATTGTTATGTTAATTATGTCATTTTGGTTTTTATTATTATCACATTAGACTATTTATCAAGCAACTATCTCTATGAATAAATAAAATTATACTTAATTCAAAATGAATATTTAATGGTCTTTTTGTAAGTATAATATTTTATAAGTATTGATATTATATCTGGGAATTACGTACACCTTTTATTATTTACGCCACAATAAACAATAAGATACAATAAAATAAACTATGATATAATAGTTAATTAGTTAAAGTTATATTTTTATACTTACCCAAGATCCTCTGTCCTGGTTTCCCCCTTAGGTTAAATATATTTTTCTTTTATACTTTTCTAACCCCTAAAATTGTACAATGATAAAATTGATAATTTGATATGAAAAATAATAATTAAATGATGTGATATAATAATAATAAAATACTCTAACGAACTCATAATGACAAAATATAATGATGACTAATATGGTTACATTATTTTTACATAAGGTGGCGGTTTTATTCTCTTTTATAAACAGTAAATCATCATTGTTTTATGTCACTGTAAGATTCATTCAATTTCGAGTTTTATCTACAGTACTCTTTGAAGAATTTTGTTAATAAAAAATGGTAATTAATCAGATTAAATTTAATACAAATTACTTTATTTCATTAAATGTGCTCTAGAAAAAAGCACGAATACAATGGATTACAAATATCATAATATTTAATAGCTTATAACTATTTACTTTAACTTGAAGACGCTATCTCCTACATTACTAATCTTTTTTTGATTTGTGTTCTTCACAGCTATCTTTTTTGGAGTATTTTTCACTTGATTTACTAAATTAATATTTGGATTCTTTGCAATTACATTTTTTGTGGCATTTTGTGTTTGGTTTGTTAAATTAAGATTTGGATTCTTTCCAGCTACATTTTTTGTGGCATTTTGTGTTTGGTTTGTTAAATTAAGATTTGAATTCTTTGCAACTACATTTTTTGTACCATTTTGTATTTGATTTATTAAGTTTGAATTTTTACCAACTACTTTCTGTCCAAAATTAGTTACTTTATTATTCGTGTTCCAATTCTTAGTAACCATTGTTTTTGCTATATTCATATATGTTTTAAAAGCGTTTTTTTTCTGTGTAGTTGGAACTTTAGGGACTTTTGAGGTTACGGTTAAAGATTTAGTTTTTGATTTAGAAGAAGATGTTGATAAACTGTCGTTTGATTTCTTTTTTTTTAATTGTAATCTTTTTAAAATTATAAATCCAACTATTAAGAGTACAGTAATAATTACAAGGACTACAAAAATGATCCAAATAGGAGAAATTTCGTCAATAAAATTAATAACAAATTCAGTTTCTTTTATAAAATTTGGTTTCTTAGTTTTAGAATTGCTACCCTTTATAATTAAGATACATTTATATTTTTTATTTGATACCAATCCTTGAATATTATGTACTTTTTTATATTGCTGTGCCGTTTCATCAAAGATTAATAGTAGTGTTGAATAACGACGTTCATAAAAATCATTAAATGCCGGATATGTGATTTTATCAGGAACTGCATGACAACCCATTGGAGCGTCTTTTATTTCTCTCCTGTCAAATGTATAAACATCTATTTTTCCAAAATTTTCGTCTATTTTATTTAAAAATTTTTGAATAACACCATTAATTTTTAAGCGTAGTGTTGCATAAATTTCTGGTAATAAATATTTTGCATGATATGTATATGTGTATCCTCTTGTAGATTTACCAAAGTTATCTTCATTTTTATGGTATTCTTTATATATACCATAAATCAATCGTTGTCCAGAATAAAACTTAGATTTATAATTGTAGAAATTAACTTCAGTTATGTTTGATTTATAATTTTTTTCAGGTGAAAGAGCAAGGTAGGTAGCATAAGTAGATTTAAGCAAATTTTTACCTTCATACGTGATTTGATAATTTGAATCGATGTTAGCCCTATGATAGGTAGAATTATTTTTTTCATCATCGTCTACTACTCTTTTATCACATTTGTAACCAACATCAACTGGAGGCATATATAATTGATTGATATGACCACATTTTGCAAATGTTTTAACATTATTTTTCTGACAAATCAATATTTTATAAAAATTAAAAAGAGTTAATTTTTCTTGTTTTGGAAAATCAACAACATTTTCCATATCTACAATATACTCGGCTAATGAATTTTCTTGAATCCAATCTTCAACGGGACAAACAACAACGTGAAATGTATGCTTGTCATGATGCCTTAAAAGTTTCATCAAAATCAAGCTATCATATTTGTCTATTTTTCCAAAGCCAATGTAAAAAACGTTGTCAACCTTATGTAAATCAACAGAATTTAGTTCGCTTGAGCCCACCTTTTGGAACATAATTCCAATTTCACAATATTTCAAAGAACAGAAAAATTTATCTGTATTACCAGAAAGTTGTTCAGGTGTTTTGTCATCAAAAGTAGGTTTAAAAACATTTTTGTTTATATTTCCTCCATTTTTCATAAAGCTCATTGACAACAATGATTGATTTGCAAGTTGATTAGAATAGATTTTTTCCAAAGGTATTTTATATATAGTTATGTTCCTGTTAATTTTTTGTTTGAAAAAATTTCTTTCAAATTTTTCCATTTTTTCGCTGTGTATTTGTCCAATAAGTTTAATAGATTCTTCTACTTCATATATGTATTGTAGTGTAGGTAAACTATTTGATGATCCCTGAGACACAAACAAAAAACATATAGTTATAGTATATGCCAGATAAAAATAAAAAAATTTTCTCATATTAATAAGTAATCCATAAAATATAAAAATTTTGTATATATATAAATTAAATGTTATGCTTTTTTAGCATATTTTCTTAAAAATATGAATATAAAATTACTGATTTCCTACAAACGTATTTTACGTAGTATATTATATAGTATTTTGTATATGAAAGTGCATATTTTTAGTCAAATTAAGTCGTAGGCTATTTTGATGCATTCTTATATATAATATAGAAATTTCCATGTATCGTTTTATAATCAAATGAAAATAATTAAATACCTATATTATAATATCACCATTATATTTGAAAGAGTTTTTTACTCAAACAAAATCATATTTGTATAGTATGTTTATTGTTTCTTTTGCCAAGTGTTTTTTGATTATTTAAAAAGGATATACCGGGTGGCCGGCCAATTTCTCCCTTCTGTGGAAAATTTCGTACTCATCATTCCAAATATTTAAAAATTTAATTTTTAAATCTAATAAAAATTTGCAGTAATTTTTCGTAAAATCTAGTACATAGTTATATTTGACTTTTAAGATCATATATTTTTACATTAAAATAATTATAAAATTCTTTAACATATCAAATATTTGTAGAAAAAAAATTATTACTGACACAAAAAAGTACTTCTAAATGGAAAATATGTTAACAAAATATTGTCACAGGGAGAAATTGGCCAGCCACCCGGTACAACAATTCTTACAATGAATATAAAACTATATTTTAATATACTTACAATATTTTATCCAAATTTTAAATCGAACATATTATTTTCTCTCTAAAAAAAACATTTTTTGATATATTTTTTTAAGTTTTATCTACAGTACTCTTTGAAGAATTCTGTTAATAAAAAATGGTAATTAATCAGATTAAATTTAATACAAATTACTTTATTTCATTAAATGTGCTCTAGAAAAAAGCACGAATACAATGGATTACAAATATCATAATATTTAATAGCTTATAACTATTTACTTTAACTTGAAGACGCTATCTCCTACATTACTAATCTTTTTTTGATTTGTGTTCTTCACAGCTATCTTTTTTGGAGTATTTTTCACTTGATTTACTAAATTAATATTTGGATTCTTTGCAATTACATTTTTTGTGGCATTTTGTGTTTGGTTTGCTAAATTAAGATTTGAATTCTTTGCAACTACATTTTTTGTGGCATTTTGTGTTTGGTTTGTTAAATTAAGATTTGAATTCTTTGCAACTACATTTTTTGTACCATTTTGTATTTGATTTATTAAGTTTGAATTTTTACCAACTACTTTCTGTCCAAAATTAGTTACTTTATTATTCATGTCCAAATTCTTAGTAACCATTGTTTTTGCCATATTCGTATATGTTTTAAAAGCGTTTTTTTTCTGTATAATCGGAACATTTGAGACTTTTGAGATAACGGTTGAAGACTTGATTGTTGATTTAGATGAAGATGTTGATGAACTGTTGTTTGATTTCTTTTTCTTTAATTGTATTTTTTTTAAAATTATAAGTCCAACTATTGAAATTACAGAAACGACGATGAAAACTCCAAAAATGATCCAAATAATGTAATCACTAGTATTATCAAAGCCATTAAAATCGATGAAATTGTTAAAGTCATTGGAATCGGTGGAATTATTGGAATCACTAAGGTCTTCATGAATTTTATCAATTAATTTAACATTAAATTTTGTGTCAGTTATCTGTTTAGGTCGCCAATATCCATTATTGACACTATCTCCATTTGACATGGTACAAACGTATTTTCTATTTGGTTCCAAATACATAATCCCAAAAACTTGAATAAATTTATTCTCATCATTAGGAATAACCAAAGATGGATTACAACATTTTTTATAGAAATCAGTTAGTGATGGATGTTTCTCTTTTTCCAAAACTACATCACATCCAACTGGGATATTTTTTTTTCCTGTTCTTTCAAATACATAATTATCTAGCTCATGAATATTTTGGACCATATGTTTGTTAACAGTTTGAACTTTACCATCAATTTTTAAACGCAATGTCGCATTTAAATATGGCACTTTACATTTTGCTTGATACATAAATGCAAACCCCAAATATATATCAACTCTATTATTTTGAATTTCATTATATATGTATTCTCTATCTATAGCATGTAATTTTTGTCCAGGATAAAGATTCATTTTACCATGAACAAGGTTTCCCCGATATGAATCACCATCTGGATTATAAATATTTCCAGACTCAAAAATGGCAACAACTTTAGGATCCGAACTATATATATCAACACCATTACAGATTAATTTATTATCAGACATGAAAGTCATATCGATTTCTTTTTCATTATCGTTAATAATCTTATTAGCCCTCCAGTTATTATAATCATCACATTCATATCCGACATCAATTTTAGGCAAAAAGTCTTGGTTAAGAGTACCACAACTAACAAATGTATCCTTACCATTATTTTGGTGGCAATACACAAATTTCAAGACGTAAGTTCTTATAGGACTACGGACTGTTATTTTAGTTATATAATTTGTATAATCATGATGAAAGTCAGAATGTGCTACTCCATTTATCCAACCTCTATTGGGACAAACAACGACACTATATATGTATTTATTGGTTTTACTTGTTGGAATTAGTTTCAAAATCATATTATTAAATTTATTTGATCTAACAAACCCAATATAAAAAAAATTTACAATGTCATGAGGGTCGGAACAGTAATCCTTCATTCCAGGACAATTATAGACAATTCCTAGATGACACAGATATAAGTCACACGTTAAATAATCCGGATCATACCATTCACCTTCTTTTTTCCTCAGATCATGCCACTTGATATAGACATCATCCGTAAAATCATAGTCATGATAAGAATCTATCAATTTCATCTTCAGATCACTGTCATATGGATATTTAGTTAAAAATTGCTCCGTTAAAGGTATTTCGTATACAATTACACTTCTTTTTGCATTGATATTATGTATTTCGATGAAAACTTCTTTTCTACCACCAGTAATTGTCTTCTTATAATAAGTCTTATCATCTGTCCGGCGATAATATTCTATAGGGAACTGATCAGCTCTAAATAACCATGTTTTAGAAGCAGATATTATCAACCTAAATAATATACATGTATGTATGATAAAAATTAAATGACAATAAAGTAACTTTGTCATATTGAAAAATAACTTGAGAAATGTAAAATGTTTATTTTTTATATTCTATATTATGCAACATTTATTTGTATATTTTTATCATAAGATGTATATTTTTGATCAAACTAAAAGGAATGGTCTTGTGGGCAAAATATACGTAAAGCACTAATTTTCAAATATACTTTTTAATTATTTTTAGATATAGTTGGATACTTATATTAGAATTTCATTATTATATTTCATTGTGTTCACTATTTAGAAAACATCTCAATAAACAAGTTTCACCTAGCCTGATAACCTTCAACCTTTCAACCCTCTCAGTTCAGATTTTTTTTGTTTAAAAATTTTTTAAATAATTGCCAAATCATCATTTTTTTATTCATACAAATTTATGAAAAAATCTTAATTTGCATATTGGCTTTAAAAAAGCATAAAATAATGTTTTAGAAGAAGAATTTTCCCGTGCAACCTAGTTTTATGTAGGCAAAATCATGATTGTTTTTTATACTTCTTAGTTAGAAGTAAATATGTCTATTTACTATTCATTCACGTAAAATAATTAATATCTAGAGAGCGTATTAATATACTAAAACTATTCTTTTGAAAAAATGAAGAAAAAACAGCATTCATTCAAAAAGTATTAAATTTCTTTGAACAAATAAACCTTGTGATAGTCTTATTTTTTAGATAATTGAAATTTATCTAGAAACGTTATGTCATTTAAATTCGAAAACTATTCGCTGAGTTATGATTCCCTAAAATTTGTGTTTCTTTAAAAAAATATATCACTTTTTGGTCTATAATACTGTTCATTTTTAATTTTAATATTAAGTTATCTTATTATTCAAATTTTACTTTTCAAACGAGATATAAAGCATTTTATTAATAGTGAATTAATTCAATCAACTGAGAAAATTATGCGAATAAGAAGTTTAAAAAAAGGGAATTATTAAAAAGTGTCTGAAACTGATTTTCCCTTCAAATTAGGAAAACACATCCTTCGACTATTTATTTATACGATCAACTGAATTTAAAAAGAATTACGGTAAAAAAAATTTACTTTTATTATTTCTTTTATTATAGACAAAAATCATTGTTTCTTCTCCTGATGATTCCTATTTGACATCAAAATCTCTAAAGATTCAATAACATCTAAATACACTGACTGCGGTTCATCATTCGGTAATGCATTTAACGAAACAGTTTTTGATACACATGGTGTTACACTCCTCGACAACAAAGCTTTCCTTGCCTCTTTAGCAACCAAAAATATATTCTGCCTAGGTTCATTCTCCCCAATTCTATCATAAATAACACCATCAACATTCAAAACATTCTTGAAATAATCAACGTTTTCTTTGTTATTAAGATCATCGCCCCAGACAAATGATACCAATCCAAAATTATCACCACGATATTTCGGTTCTGGATTACGTAATAAATCTTCGCTATGGAAATTTACACCAAGAATCTTTGAGCTGTAAGCAAAGTTAACTCCATTATATGAGGTTGTTGATCTTATATCTACAAATGGTGTATATCTTGTTGTTTCACCAACACACAAAAATAATACAGGATACTTATTTTGTTTTTGTGATATTCTACAAATATGATATTTATAATTTTTAAAATAAAATAAATAAAACATACATTGTGCACATATCAGGATCAAAAGATGAAAAAACAATCCTCTTATCTTTGGCATATTGGAAAATATCTTGTAAAATAACATCAATAAACTCATTTCTTTCAAAATAATAACTACACTCATGAGTACCATCTTTTAATAATAATGGATACTTTATTTCAATATTAAATCCAACATCAGTATTTACTTTTTGCAATGCTTCAATCAATGTTGGAAATGGACGATTTTCTTCATCATCATCATACATGTCTCCACCATGTTCTGAACCATCTAATGTTGACTCTTTATGTTCAATTTGCAAAAGTCTTAATTGCTTCAATTTTAAATCTTTAATTGCTAGCACATGATAGTCAATTTCACTGTTATCATCATCCTTTTTCATAAAGCCACTTAAAGAATTTATTGATGAGCATGATGAATTTCTGGTAAGAGATTCGGTATTTAAAAGGTCACATTTCTTTTTAGCAACATGTACTTTGACATGAAAATCATGATACACAATAGGTATCTTATCTTTCGTCAATTGTACATCAAACTCAACAAAATCCGCTCCATTCCTATAAGCTTTTTTCAAGTGAAAAAACAGTATTTTCTCTAGCTACAGCTTTTTGGGTATAAGAATTCTCCATTCCCTTATGACCAATCTCAACAGTTTTCCGTTTTTTCCAATATCTAGCATATGTATGCTCCATCGATTGGTATTGGTCTGTATTATTTATTGGTTTAATAAGAAGATAGTCTGTAGTTATTTGGCCTATTGGAATTTGATTAGGAGCTAAAATTGGAACTATCACATCACCAATTGTTCCAATTATACTTGAAGGCATACAAATGGCAGTGGCTAGCCGATGGTACCCTGGATGAGTAGGATTTTTCTTTATAGCATTCATCACATTATCTGCTTCTATAAAAAAGTCAAAACGAGATACTAAATTGTCTATTGATGATGTTATGGTACGGAAGACGAAATAGTCATCCTTATTATTAAATAACAAACCACTTTTTGGTTTATCATTGTACTCTGGTAAATCACTTGATATAATTGTAACATCAGTATTAGAAAATGTTGGAAGTGTTGGGAGTGGTTCTTTCTCATTATCTTGTAAATTAGACTCTTCATCTATCGAATCTGTCTAAAAAATTTGAATTAGAGAGACGATAGTGATTATATAGTAAAAAAGGCTAAGTTCATTAAACGAACAATATATAATAAAATAGACAAAAATTATATAAAAAAAAATTACAGTTTTAACATAAAAAGAACTTTGTCTCCAAAAAGGCATCATTTTATCTGATGGTATGTAACTGTATTCCTGGAAATTAATTAGCAGAAAGCAAAGGATTTTAAATTAGTATTCTATGGTAATTTAACTTACTTCCTTGTATCTTAAATCAAAAGGCGTTACTTTAATATAGTATAATTTATTCTTGTGACGTTCTTTAAAAAATTTTGAAGCTTCACCATGAATGCGGAGATATATCTCGCATTGTTCTTTATTAACTAACCAACCATGATTTATAAGTAATCTCCCCTCCAAAACACCAAATTCATGGACTCCATTAACATTAATAACACCATTAGTATCATCCAACTTCAAATTAAATTTCCTCGCTTTTATATGGCTTTCCCATAAACTAACTATAATAATCCTACCATTACTATTACACTCTGATAACAAATAATAACCAGTAAAATATCTAAAACGTATTTTTTCAATTAACTGATTTTTATCAATCTCAATTTTGGCTGTCCATAGTGATGAATTGCCACTGTCAACACTCATTTCAATGGCATTCTGTGGCAACCACATCCCTAGCTTATCCACTGATCCAACCACAAACATTTTTTTCTATAATTTTATGTTTTTATATCGCACTCGGAAATTTATTATATGGGTGGGCACTTTTATATCGAAAACCTAAAGTACTATTATATTATTTTGCCACTTTTTTATCAGTTAATTTTTAATCTAACGATAAACTTATTATATTATAGAGAATAAATGAGGCACGAAATATAATTTTTGATTTCAAATAACATTTTTATTAAAATATTAAGGTGTAATAGAAGTTGATCTAAATATGGAATATCAATCCCATTCAAAGTTTTGTACTTGAAATATATCTTTTAAATTGCTAGAAACCTTGAATTTTGGTGCCTATGTTTCCCCTTAAAAAGAAGGATAAAAATATGGAAATACACAAAAATACGTAGATTTTGTGCTCTTTACAATAAAATTTTAAAAAAAATGGTATTTTAATTCTTATTCTCAAAATCGAGACACTTTTCAAAAATGCTAATTTTCAGCCCCAAATTACAGTACCTCAAAAAGAAATATCTCAATTATGGAGATGAAATCCGAAAAAAACACCCTTACTTTTTCAATTCTCTACATTTTAAGCATATTCTCAAGAAATTTTAATTATATAATACAATAAAAAATTTTTATTGACTTATAAAATATTAAAAAAAATTAGTTTATTTATAGTGTCAATTAATTAATTTTTAAAATATAATTTATATTAATCAATTTTATGTCAAAAAAATGTTTCAAAGTTATTTTAAAAATTAAATTCCACATAAAAGTCTCCATATTCTTACTTTCATTTTGTATAAACTCCAAAAACATCTGCTCTTCTAATTTTTCAGATTTTTGAATATTCGTTCTTTCTAAACAATCGTAGAAGAAGCACAAATTTGATAAATCATCGTTAGTCAAATTTCTTCAATATCATCTTCTAAAAATTAAAATAATAGTTAAATTTAGTAAAGAACAAATAGTATCTTGTGGGAGAAATTCTAATTTTTATTATCAATTTAAATTTTATTGTTCAAAAATTTTATTTAATCTGTAGAAAATTTTATAAATTTTATGTTTTTAAATTTTATAATTAAAATAAAATGGATTTGCTTAACAAACTTAAAAGAGGTGCCCACTGGCTTGCAAGTAAGGCAACACTTGGTCTCATTTCTTCACCAGATGAAGATGAAGCCAATGCAAGACTTGCAGCACAGAAGGCACAAAGGGAAAAAGAAGAAGCGGAAATGGGTCAACGAAATAATGCTCCAAATACAATTAATAACACAAATACAAATAATCAAAGTAATAACCAAGATGTAAATAGTAGCAACAAATTAAAAAACACAGTCGACAATACAAACGGTAAGTTTTTTAAACCACTTTCTAACGAAACTCTTTTTTATCAAATTTTAGTTAATGATGCTAAATCTATAAATAGTAATAGTGTACAACATGAAGTGGTAGGATTAAAAATTTTTTACTTTATAAAATATTTTTAGAAACCAGAGCCGAGTAATAGTGGTCTTATATTTTTTGGAGCCATTTTTTTGATAGCCGTTCTTGGCGTTGTCGTTGCTGTTGTTATTAAGAAAGGATCAGGTTCCTCAGGAGGCGGAGGTGGAGGTAGAGGAAGAAATAAAGGATCAGTCAGTAGTACATCTACCTCATCTACTGCAAGTAGCTCAAAAACTAAAACTAGAAGATAAAAGAAATTTAATGATAATAAAATCATTTCTATAAATTTAAATAAATAGATATTTAGTGTTAGAAATTGAATAGTAATTAAATAGTTATTAAAATTTATAATTAATAGCTATTTAAGTAAAAAAAAATTATAGTATTAAATAAAATAAATATTTAAATAATGATAAATAATAACTGTTGCATCTTATCTATTTTTGCAATTTACGATCATCATTATCATGTGGTCAGTATTTTTACAAATAATTTATTTTAATACTATTATTTCAAAATAAATGAACTTTTAAAAATAATAATAGATTTTTTAAGCACGTTTGCATAATTCGAACTTGATATAAAACTACATTGTTAATGTAACTCTAGATTATTTTAACTTTGAAAAACAAGAAATGTTTACTACGTGTATAAGAGTACATTTAAAAATATTATTTTTAACAAAATTTTGATTCAAAAATTATATTTAACAAATTTTACTCTTTTAAAATTTATTTAAGGCAGTGATTTTTAAAAATTTTGTTATTATATCATTTTTTCTTATAAATCCCTCCTATCAACATGGCGGGAGAAGATGTAACAAATACCAATACACAGGATCAAAAAAATGGACAAAATGTAGTATCTGGTAATACAATAAAAAACAATGTCTCTAATGACAACGGTATGTTAAATGAATTTAATTTTTACTGGTTTATCATTAATTTTAGTAAATGAAGCCAAATCTAGGAATGACAATGAAATTGAGAGTAAAGAAACAGTATGTTAAGTTATTAAAAACTTTCTTTTCACTTTATAGGCTATACCTACTGATTACACTCCTTTTCTCGCGATGGGTGGCATATTTATTGTGGTAATAGGAGTGCTCTTAGTTGTTGTATCAAAGAATCGGTCATCATTAAAAAAAGGTGCTGTTGCCAATGAATCTAGTTCAACGTCTCGTACTCGTACAAGATAATAGTTAACTTAAGGTTATGTTACAATTTATATAAATAATAATTATAAAATTGAATTTTCTATATTTTTTAATCAATGGGATAGTAATGTAATAAAACTGTAATTTTATTTTAATTTATAAAATTATATTTAAAAAAGTATTTTTAACAATGTATAAATCAATTATTTGAATTCAAACAAAAAATACTAAAAATTCTCTTTTTCAAACAAAGTTAAGGGTATTTTTTTATAATCTATATTTAAAAAAATAAGAAAAAAAGATTTGTCTTCGTCGTAACTTCTTCCAATCTTTACAAGTTTTATGATTGTAAAATCAAAAAGAAGAATTTCTGCTAACTTGAAGAGCTGAACTGGATTTAGACGTTTGAAGTTAAAATTGAAAGTTTAATCTTAAAAAAATTTTTCTTTCAGATCTTATTTACAAAAAGTTGTGCTCGAGTAATAACTTTTTTCAAAATAATAAAATTAAGTGATTTATATCTTACTTAAAATCTACAAGTCCAGAAGAATGCGGAAATATAATGTTAAAGATATTGATTATAAGTTGACCAAGTTATGAGCTAAAGTGCGATGACGTTTTTCTAAGAAAAAATTCAAGCTGAATACCTTGAAAAGTTAGAAATAAATCAAGTGATGACGCAACCTTCGTTAGTATAGTAAAACACAGGAAATTAATAAAAAAATTAAAATATGATAATATTAAGTAATTTAAATTTTTTACAATTTGCAAATTCTACCATTCAAAATTATTACTAAACTGGTAAAAAATTTATAAAGATCGTTTTCATATTTTTTTTGAATATATTTAAAATGAGCTGGTTAGATTTTCTCACAGACTGTTTTACTACAGTGACTATGGGTTTGATCCCAAGAGCAGAAAGTGATGAAGAAAAAGTAAAGCAAGCACAGCATGAAGCAAATATGCAACATGCACAAATGAACCCACAAAAGCTTACCGAAATTAAAAACACCAATGAGCAAACCCAAAAAAATGAACAAAAAAAAGAGATTGACAACAAAATAGGCAACTCAAACATCAATACAAATTGTGAGTTATTTAAACTACTACTTTAACAATACTTTTCTTGTCGAATTATAGATGATGATGCTAGATTTGAATATAATAATAAATTATCCAATGTTCAGGTATGTTAGAGCTTTCCTTCATCATATAAATTTTTCTTAGTCTAAATATCGTGGTAATACTGGTATGTTTGTTACTGGAGCTATTGGCCTGTTGGCTGTTATTGGAATTGTCATCGTCGTTGTTCTCAAGAAAGGATCAGGTTTCTCAGAAGGCGAAGGTAAAAATAAAGGATCAGTCAGAAGTTCATCTACCTCATCTACTGCAAGTAGCTCAAAAACTAAAACTATAAGATAATAGAAATTTAATGATAATAAAATCATTTCTATAAATTTAAATAAATAGATATTTAGTGTTAGAAATTGAATAGTAATTAAATCGTTATTAAAATTGATAATTAATAGCTATTTAAGTAAAAAAATTTATAGTATTAAATAAAATAAATATTTAAATAATGATAAATAATAACTGTTGTATCTTATCTATTTTTGCAATTTACGATCATCATTATCATGTGGTCAGTATTTTTACAAATAATTTATTTTTAATACTATAATTTCAAAATAAATGAACTTTTAAAAATAATAATATATTTTTTTAAGCGCAGTTGCATAATTTGAACTTGATATAAAACTACATTGTTAATGTAACTCTGAACTGTTTTAACTTTGAAAAACAGGAAATGTCTACTACGTGTATAAGAGTACATTTAAAAATATTATTTTTAACTAAATTTTGATTAAAAAATTATATTTAACAAATTTTACTCCTTCTAAATACCATTTAAGGCAGTGATTTTTAAAAATTTTGTTATTATATCATTTTTTCTTATAAATCCCTCCTATCAACATGGCGGGAGAAGATGTAACAAATACCAATACACAGGATCAAAAAAATGGACAAAATGTAGTATCTGGTAATACAATAAAAAACAATGTCTCTAATGACAACGGTTTGTTTAATGAATTTAATTTTTACTGGTTTATCATTAATTTTAGTAAATGAAGCCATATCTAGGAATGACAATGAAATTGAGAGTAAAGAAACAGTATGTTAAGTTATTAAAAACTTTCTTTTCACTTTATAGGCTATACCTACTGATTACACTCCTTTCCTAGCAATGGGTGGCATATTTATTGTAGTAATAGGAGTGCTCTTAGTTGTTGTATCAAAGAATCGGTCATCATTAAAAAAAGGTGCTGTTGCCAATGAATCTAGTTCAACGTCTCGTACTCGTACAAGATGATAGTTAACCTAAGGTTATATTACAATTTATATAAATAATAATTATAAAATTGAATTTCCTATATTTTTTAATCAATGGGATAGTAATGTAATAAAACTGTAATTTCATTTTAATTAATAAAAGTATTTTTAACAATGTATAAATCATTTATTTGAAATCAAATAAAAGAAATATTAAAAAATCTCTTTTCCAAACAAAGGAAAGAGTATTTTTTCAATAATCTATAATTAAAAAAATAAGAAAAAAAAATTGTTTTTGTCGTAATTTTTTCTAAATATTAAAAGTTTTTGTAAATAAATAACTAAAAAGATGAATTTCTGACAACTTGAAGAGCTAGACCAGATTTAGGTATTTATAACTAAAATCGACCAAGTTATTCTTAAAAAATGTTTTCTTTTTAGACTTTTTACAATAACCGTGCTCGAGTAATAACTTTTTTCAAAATTATAAAATAAAGTGATTTATATCTTACTTAAAATCTACAAATCCGGAATGTTGCGGAAATATAATGTTAAAGATATTGATCATAAGCTGACCAAGTTTTGAGTTAAAATGTGATGATGCTTTTCTAGCAAAAAATTCAAAGCAGGATACTTTCAGAAGTTAAACAAAACTAGGTAAAAACATAGTCTTCTAATGTCATAGTAAAACACAGGAAAATTAATAAAAAAATTTAAATATGAAAATATTAAGTAATTCAAATTTTTACAATTTGCAAATTCTACCATTCAAAATTTTTATTTAACTGTTAAGAAAATTTATAAAGCCATTTTCATATTTTTTTGAATAGATTTAAAATGGGCTGGTTCGATGGTATCCAAAACTTTTTGAGTACAGTGACTATGGGTTTGCTCCCAAGAGCAGAAAGTGATGAAGAAAAAGCAGAAAAAGCAAGGCAAGCACAGCATGCAGCAAATATGCGACAGGGACAAATGAACCCACAAAAGCCTAGCGAAATTAAAAACACCAATGAAAACAGCCAAACAAATCAACAAAATGTACACAGTAAGAACGACTTGACCAACTCAAACAACAATACAAACAGTAAGTTTTTGAACCACTTTTTTATCGAAACTCTTTTCTTTTAAATTTTAGAAAATGATGCTACATCTGAAAATAGTAATCATGTATCCAGTGTTCAGGTATGTTAGAACATTTTTTTATTAAATAAAGTTTTTTTAGTCTAAAGATGATAGTAATACTGGTATGATTGTTGTTGGAGCCATTGGCCTGTTGGCTGTTGTTGGAATTGTCATCGCCGTTGTTCTCAAGAAAGGATCAGGTTCCTCAGGAGGCGGAGGTGGAGGTAAAAATAAAGGATCAGTCAGTAGTTCATCTACATCATCTACTGCAAGTAGCTCAAAAACTAAAACTAGAAGATAGTAGAAATTTAACGATAATAAAATCATTTCTAAAAATTTAAATAAATTGCTATTTAATAGTAAAAATTTATAGGATAAGTAAAAGAATTTTTAACATTTTTGCAGTATATGCTAATTGTATCATTACATTTTTTACCGATTCTACAAATTTTTTCATGCTATAAATATTTCATAACAGAGTCATCTTTATGAAATAAAGATTCAATAAATAAAAAAATTTGAATAATTAAAAATACATTTTTTAATTACAATTGAAGGAATTGCTTGTGAATTGATATCAATGTAAATTGTTAAAGCAACTGTACATTATCATTAGACATAAAATATTGTCTAGTATCATATTGTTTTACAGTAAAATTTCAATTAATTGACAATCTTTTACAAATTTTTCTACAATAAATTATTACTTATTCTGGATGGTTAAAAAATTTATCACTATAGTATTGCTATTACCGACAAATATTTCAGAATACCATGTCTAATGGAAATGAGACTAGCGGTAATGCCGCTGAACAAGAAGAGGAACTAAACCCAGACGCTGATACTGGTTTTTATTCAACTAATATTCCAGGAAATGGTATATTAATTTTAATTCTTTATGTTTTACACATTAGTTTTAGGAAATAATGGTACTTCTCAAGATAATACTAGCATTGGAGCTATTAAAAAAGTACGTAAAATTAATCGAAACCTTATATTTTTTTTAGTTTAAACCAACTAATTACACTCCTTTCGTCGTTATGGGTGGTGTATTTCTCTTGATAATAGCTGCTGTTTTTATTATTGTTACGAGAAATAGGTCAAGATTAAGGAAAGGTGGACTTTCTAATAGCTCTGATTCTATATCAATATCTACCGAAGCAAACATATAAATCAAAAATTGGATTAGACAGACAAAGTAATAATGATTATAAATCAGTGTCTTTTTTTAATTTTTTTTAAATATCTCAATAACAATGTGGTGAAACTATAATGTAATTACAAGCAATAAAAATATTATAAATAAATAATCTTTTTTGTTAATGGTATATTAATAAATTTTTTTAGATTCATTGGTAAAAATATTAGAAAAAAACTTGAATTTTGATATCATATTGGTATTTTACCGTACTTTTTTGATTATTCTACCATAAAGTAAAATTTTTTAAAATAATAATATTTATTAGCCTAATGGAAGTTTTCCAAGTTGATAAATTCTAATTCAATATAAAGATGACTGTGTATCATATTGATTTTCTTAACATTTTTATTTTCTTAATTGAATTCTTTTTCGCAATTCAACAATAAGACTTGAAAACAAATCTTTTTTATCAAAAATATAATTATCGATCCTTAGTAATATATAGTGGCAAAATTAATAACAGAAAGAATTGCTTTTCCACTAAATTCATTTATCTTTATACAAAATACTTAATCTCAAATTTTTATACAAAAAATTCAATTTTTTAATATAACATTAATTAAAATTTTCAATTTTTCTAAATTTCTTCAAATTTTACCATTAAAAAATATTATTTAATCATGGTAAAATAATTAGGTAATACGTTTATAAAACGTTTTAACATTACAATAATGGATTTAGATTGGATTAAGAAAACAATATCATCAGTTGGTGATGGTTTAAAGACCGGTTTTGGGCTTTTTGGAGGTGATAAAAAAGCAGCAGCACCATCTAATCCAGCAGCAGGGCAAGTATCACCTAAACTAGCAGCAGGTCAAGTACCACCAAAGTCAATAGCAGGGAAAGGACCACCTGTTCCAGGATCAGGAGGAGCACCACAAACAGCTGGAGTCCCGGGAAATCAACAACCAAATGGTAAACAAACTTCAAAAGAATCATCAAATTTTAACACCAATATGACTCAAACTAATAAGCAATTGGGTAGAATTAATACCAACTTGAATTTGACCACTAATAATGAAAACGGTAAATATAACTATTCTTTTTTCATTTCATTTCTAAAAATATTTTAGCATATAGTGCTGAAGCTAACAATGCTCATACAATTAAAAGTGAAACAGTAAGTTAATTATTTAGAATGTATGATGATATTTATTGTAGAAAGAAGATAACACAAGTTTTATAATTGGATTAGTTGCTATATTAGCTATTGTTGTAATAATGGGCTTAATTGCTTTTAAAGTAAGTCAAAAGGCTGTTTCTGGAAGAAGAAGTAGAAGAAGAGCTTCCAGTCCCACCTCTTCATCATCAGCTTCGTCTTCAAAAACATCAACTTCAAGATCAGGTACTAAGAATCGTAGAAGATAGTATAATTTGTGATAGTAAAATTTTAATTTATAATAATAAAATGTGTTATTACGAGAGAATGATGTTATATAAATTTATAATTTAAAAATAAAAAGATTATATTTTCAAATCAACTGTGGCTATTTTCATAGAGCGAGAATTTTGAATCAACAAAAAAAATATATCTTCATTTCTTGACAGTCTTTAACTAATTTTTTAAAAAACTATATCCGTTAAAATACTAAGGAAAATAAGTCCTTTTTTTGTAAATTTTTAAATTATCAAAGAAAATAATTCTAGGCTAACATTTTATGTTAAAAAATCGTAATTTTGACAACATAAAGGTTATTAAAAAATTTTAATTTTCTTAATATTTTTTTTTCAAATTCTAACATTTGAAAATGTTATTTAATCACTAAAAAATAGTGACAAAATACATTTATACAACGCTAAAACAGGAAAAAATGGTTGTAGCTGAAACTATAGCTGCAGCATCAGGTTTAATATCAGCTTTTGGGACAATTTTAAAGTCAACTTTGGATGTTTTTGGAGTTGGTAAAAAAGAAGTACCACCACCTCAACAACCAACACAAAATGGTGGAATTCCAGGAGATCAATTACAACCAACTGTTCAAAGGAAACTTCTAGGACCATCAAACCATAACACAACTATGAATCAAAATAACACGCAATCAGCTAGTATTGATACCAACTTGAATTCTACCAATAATAATGTCAATGGTATGTAACTATTATTTTTCCTTTTTAATTTATTTTTAATATTCTTCTAGCTTTTAGTGCCGAAGCCAACAATCAACATGAAATAATTAATAAACAGGTAAATACAATCGTTTTAAATACATGATTATATCTATTTTAGGAAGGCCAAAGTTCTGATTTCATCATTGGATTGATTGGTATAATAGCAATTCTTGCCATTCTTGCAATACTTGGTTTTGTTGCTTCTAAAGTACGTCAAAAAGTTGTTTCCGTAAAAAGCAGTAGAAAAAAAGCTTCCGGTCCCACTCCTTTATCATCATCAGTTTCGTCTTCAAAAACATCAACTACAAGAACAGATACAAAGAATCTAAGAAGGTAGTATAATTTGTGATAGTAAAATTTTTATTTACCTACATAATATGTATAATTATGTGATAACGATACAATAAAATTTTTTATAATTTATTAATAAAAAGACTATATTTACTTTCCATAACGAATTTATTTAAAATACGTTTCTTGACAATCTCGGGCAAGGTAGGATAAGAAAAAATGTAAGATCCAGTTTTTATATGATTAAACAATGATCCCAAATGGCAGATTACTTTAGACAGAATATTATCTTTACATTTCAACTCTGGGTGTTTTTATGACTTCTTAAAGCTTTCAATCATGACTAAGTGTCTAAAAAATTATTTTATAAGACTATAACAATATATATTTTGCATTCTCGGGATATTAAGAACAAAACAATAGTAACCATATTCCATATCTAAATTGATATTTGTTTGTCTTATGTATGGTACAGCCATTGAACGCCCTCTCTTTCGTATTACTAAATCTAGTCGTTAACAAGGCTCCAAAGGTAAAACACACTACTCATAATCAACATCTACGTTTTTTCCATTGAAATGGACAATTTCATCGGGATAGAACAATAAGTTGATAAGCGAACTTCTTTTAAAAAAATACAGTTTTCTTTCTCTATTTTTAATTCATCATGTTAACATGGGCTATTCCACTTTATTTTAAAAAAATACATTTTTTATTTCAAATTATTTTATTAACATTAGAAGATGTCATTCTCTGAACGAAAGTATACTAAAAAAGGCATCAAAATAAGGTTTTTCCAAGAGAATTTGACTAATACTGGCAAGAAATATTTTAAACCCATTTATCCTCTCTAGTCAGTAAGAAAACACACTTTTGCCCATTTATTCATATGAATCAGTTAAGCTTGAAAAGAGATATACCTGAAACAAGATTAATTTTCTTATTTTTTTATTAAAAACATTGAAAATTTACATTAACCAATTTTACAAGATATGTTTTATTAAAAAATTTTATTAAATCAGTTTTTTTAACGTGAATTTCAATTTGAAAGCACCATGGTCAAGCTTTTAATTTCACTCATTCTTTTGTTTAACTTGATTAATTTTTCCAACTCAACCAAGGACGTAATTGTGGACAAAATAAATAATTTGGATGAAGTGCTTCTTGAAGTAAAAGATCCTGCAACAAGAGAGATTGTGAAAATGATCATCGATACAATGAAATTCATTGAATTTCCTCTCGAGTTTGGAGACAAGGAGAAGTATGTTAAAAACAAACCTTTTGTAGAAGAAAGAATAAGTCAAAATCTTAAAATGATAGGACTGTTATCTTCTCAAATAAATGATCAATTACTACCATTTATTACTCAAAATTTTGCTAATTCACAAGATACAAGTAGTGATCTTTTTTTCGATTTTATACCACTTGGTAAATCTAAAAAATTTCTTGAGAATTATTTATTTGGAAAAAAAATAAAAGTTTAGGAAGTTTTTTCGATTATATTCAACCATTTTTACCAAAAACTCAAGGCGTAATTCCTAGACAATCAAGCAATTGAAGAAACAAACTTATTTTCTATCAGATACACAGGAGAAAAATTTATGAATACTTTGTAAAAGAAAAAAAACATGCTAAAAATTATGGAGAAATGAATTCTAATAATATTAAAATTTAAATTCTTATTGATTTTTCTATTTTTTTTCTTTTGCAATGAAATTTCATGATTAAAATTAGTTAGATCTAAAATAAATTTAATATTTTATTTTACAAAGTTTATTTTTTCATTTGGTACAATAAATATTAACTAATATAATTTAATATTACCAGTATTAGGCGCACCTTCTGAAAGTTCCGTAGGAAGCACAGTGCAAATTTTTTTAAACTACCTTTATTCACAATAAAATTGATAATTTTAAAATGCTTTTTTTAAAATTTTAGTAAATAGTTGAAAGCTATTTCCTAAAATGTTTTGTTTGTTTATTAACACATAATATTATAATATTTTTAATAAAAAATGGTATCCTTTCTTTGGTTTATAAGTAGACCAATTATTAGTAATTCCCTATATTATTGTGTTTCCGGATTGTTCTAGAATTGTGCCCTTTAAAATAAATACGAATCAAATTATTATACTAACCTTATAAAATGTTATTTTCTCGATATAACTATAACAAAGAGGGTTTTTTTAATAAGGATCTGGCCAATTCTAATTAAAAATATTTGAAACAGATTCAACCCTTCTAGTTAGAAAAAAGTATCATTTTACTGTTTATTCATAAAAATTTGAAGAGAGTTATGGCGAAGACAAAATTAATATTCTTATTAAGGACATTAAGAATTTATATGCAGTTTGCTGTAAATCTGTACTGGTTTCACTTTGTTTTTCCATTAGGCTAGTAAATACTAAAACATTTTCAAAGAGAATAATAATGTGCTACAATATTTAACATCAAAATGTGCGTCAAAAAAATTAATATTAAAATTGACTAGAGGATAAATGAACTTTTTAAGATTATTCAAAATTTTGAAAGTACGAAAAATGAGCGTTTTTTTATGTGTTGTTAAACAGTATTTAGATTTTTTACAAGATGATTCTTAATCATTAAGAATTTCACACTCAGAAAAAGACATCTTTTTTTGTCATTAAAATATGGAATTTTGAATATTATCAAAAACGTGACGAAAAGTGATTTGTTTTCAAAGTAATTAAAAGAATCGAATCTAATAAAATATATCATTAAGAATTTTTTCGGATCTAATTTAGAGAATGTGATTGAAGAGTAAAGTGATGATCTATAATCATCATTAAAAAAATAAGTATTAAATTCATAAATTTTAAATAACTTTATTATTATTTTGATATCCCATCGATAGCACTTTATGGAAATAAATAATTAACACATAAAAGCAATTTATAAGTATTATTTAATATAATTATATGTTCAAACATTTAATCCTTTGATTAAAATTAAGCCTAAGATAACAATTGGCATTATTGATCCAATATTGTATCTCGTTTTTAATGACATGTTGCAGTAATCTTCCTTACAACATTTTACAGACAATTTTGCTGTAAAGTTTTTTAATTTTTGGTTCATTTTACTATTGCCATATTGATTAATTAATTTTTCCCAATCTCCTTCATTATCATATTCCTCATCCTAAAAAAATAATGTTTAATATGGTTAAATTTAAATACATTACATGGGTATTCAATTAAACAATCCCTCACATCAAGCGAAAATGATTTATTAGTTTCATTATTTTGTAATTTAAGAAATGCTTTAACACACGGATAATCTCCACAATTTTTAAGCTTGTCCTTAGCTTTTACAGACTCCTTCAATCCTTCAATATCTGTTTTAAGAACTGCTCTAGCAGCACATACTCTGTTGTAACATTCTGACAATGGCAAAGAAATTAAAATCAAAAATAAATATTTTAATTTCATTTTAGAATAATATTTTACTTCTTTTCTATATCTTACTATACTGACAAAATAATAATTTTAAATAAATATATTTAAATTTTACCTTTTATTGATATTTAAGTTTAAATCACCTTTTTTGGATGCCTTTTTTATAATTATCATTCTATTTTATTCCTTTTTGTTTCAGTGATTATATTTTTAAGATTATTCTACAAAATAATGATTAACATTTAATAAAGTACAGGATCTTAAAAGGGATTTGAAGAAATTTGTTTAAGTATTAAATTTATTAATTTTAATACTTTTAATATTTGAAGTTTACTGATTCTAGGAACTTTAAAAAAAATTAGCAAATTAATCATACTGATTTTTCAATAATAATTTGTAAATATTTATTTAAATTATAGTTAATTATAATTAGAAGTAGATATTCCTATATTTAGTCATTCAAAAGTATATTTATATCATAATTTAGAAGAATTTTTTGTAAAGTTAGCAATAATTTTTAACTTTATATTAATTTGTGTTTAATCTTCACGTCGGGAAAAAAGTTGGTTTCCATATTTGTAGTTATTTTTTCCTTCTATTATGTCTTCTAGATCCCTTCGTTTTTGTACTCTTAGATATGCTAGTAGAAGAATCATCAACTGTTATTGCTTTTTGGGAGTGCATGTAGTAAACAGCAAAAACTATTGTTCCGACCAAAAAAACTGTCCCTGTTACTGATGCAAATACTATTATTATAATATTCAATTTTAATGATCCAGAATCCTGAAAAAATTGCTTATTACGTTAATTTTATGAAAAATAACCTTATTATGCTCTATTTCATTCTGATTTCTCATATTACCCTCAATAGCTAAAATATAAAAATATATATCGATAAAATATGTCATAATCATGTAATTATATTTAAAAATACCTATAGTTCTGTTATGTTTTGCATGAACATCATTTTCACCGCTTGCTGATTGTTCATTCCTTGCATCTGAATGTTGTGCATCAATAATATTGAAACCAACTAATAAGTAGATCCACAAAATAATATAAATAAAAATTAAATTTTTCATGAATAAAAATTAATATTATTTATGATGTATGATAATTATGTTTCACCACATACGATACTTATTTATCTATATTTTTTATTTAAATTTATCTTAAAAATGCAAAAATTATAAGAATATATCAAAATTTGTTGCATAATTATGAGAAATATTACAATAGAAATATTCGATTCTTATTTGTAAATTCTCTCACTATTTTCTAAATATATAAAGGATATTCAGCAAATTTTTACCACAACAATAAACATTTTTATTTCCCACATCCATTAGTATTAATGAGTGCCTTCCTATTAGTCGCTGAAAAAGTTCTTTCAACGATTGGTAAAGGAATTTCTGCTCTGGTACAAAATAATATCGAAAAAGCACAATTAGCTAGTAGGCAACAAGCATTGGACCTTGCTTCTGAACCTGTGAACAAAAATATTGTTAATAGACATAACATAACTGTTGTCCAAAAAACAGTTTCAAATAATGTTGTTACGAATAACAACAGTATAGAAAATGGTTAGTTTATTTATTACAATCTTATTATTATGAAATCCTAACAAATTCTTGAAACTTTTAGTGAGCCATATCGCTGTAAATAATACAATAAACTTTATTAAAGATGTAGGTTTCTCGGTACTGTTATATTTATCAATAATTTTAGGATAATAAAGATGGTGGACCTGGTCTAGATAAGAATATTATCATAATAATTTCATGCTCTGCTGCAGCATTTATAATTTTACTTTCTGTAATTTTTGTTTTAATTATCTTATTAAACAACAAAAAAAGTTCAAGAAGTAGTGAAAAAAATGCTTTAGTACCTTATCCACCTTATCCTTCTTCACAACCACTCTCTAATGGAAGAACAATGTCATATTCAAGATCAAAATCATCTGGACCAAAATCATCTAGACCAAAATCGTCTAGATTAAAATCAGGATCTCGAAATAGATTGGATTCAAATAGAAATTCAGAGTTTAAAAGTAATAGATAATACATATTGGAAAAATTATGTATGTGCTTTTTAATTTAAATAAAATATTTAATTATTGATAATTTCTTTAAAAATTTATGGTAGATCATTTAATATTTGCTTAATAAAACTTTTTGTTTAGTACTGTTAGATTTTAAAAGCCTCATAAAGTCTCTAATCCAATATTCTTATATGTATCTTTATAAAGTAGGGTTTGCAAGAGTATTTATTATTAGTAAAATATGTGGGGGACAAACTAATATTCATGTCCTGTATCCTATCTGAATTATACATGTTGTCATGATATTATAAATGAGATTCCAGTTAGTTGCTCTTAAGTTGATCTATTCCCTGACATAACCAGGGTTTATATTATTTCTAGAATTTTAAAAACATCCATATCAATTATTTATTCATGAATATTATTATTTTATATATACTATAAAAACGTAGCACATTTCCTAAAATAAAAATAATTTGAATCTTATATGTAAATTTTCTTCATTATTTTCTAATCAAATAAAAGATATTTCGCCAAATTTTTATCATTATAAAAGTCTATTCATAATGTTTGGTTTTATAACAACTGCTGTGAAACTTGGTGCTTCTTTAGTCAGTAAGGTAATCGCTCCTATATTTGGTAGTTCAGGATCTTCTTCTGGAGGTGGAAGTGAGGGAGGAAGTGGTGGAAGTGGAGGAAGTAGTGGAAGTGGAGGTGGTGGTGGAAGTACGTTTGGAGGTAATCCTAGTCAACCAATACCACTTGCTTACCCTCCTCCCAATATGAGTATTACAAATAGACATTCCATGAATTCTAATCAAGAATTAATTTCAAGTAATAAAGTTATAAGTGGTAACAATCTAACAGCCGGTTAGTTTTTATACAACAATCTAAAATATATATTACTAAAAAATTCTTGGAATTTTAGATAATCGAGCCACTGTAGACCAAGCAATAAAAGTTATTACTAATGTAAGTTCATTCGTACTGTTATAATTATTAATAACTATAGGTGGATAATAGTGATAAAGGCGGTTTAAAAAAAGACATTATAATAATTATTGTTTGTGCCGTTATGCTAATTATCACTTTAGCCGCTGTATTTCTAAGTGTAATGGTTAGAAAATATAAAAAAAGAAAATCAACAAGTGTTGAAAATAAAGTTGCTGTCCTTAAACCCGCTTCTCTTTCTTCAGAATCACGTTTAAGAAAAAGTTCTGTTTCATCTTCAGCTTCAAAATCAAAAGTAACCAGAGCAAGTTCAAGATCACAAACTAAAACGAAGTCAAAGAAGAGTTCAGAATTATAAGAAAAAATAAAACTTATTAAATAAATTATATATATATTTGATTTAAATAAATGTTTATTGTCGGTAATTATTTCAAAAATTGATGACAAACAAATACATCTTTACAAAATAAAGATTTTTGTAAGAAAATTTCCCTTATCTTACTAAATAAAATTTTACTATTAAAATATTATACTATGAATAATATATGAAAAAAATCACCTATATTTAAAGTGTCTGACTCACAAAATAATTCTTTTAATATTCAATAAAATTGTTTACCACTACAACATTTGGGAAATAAGACAATTGAATTATAAATTTTTTATTTACTGGAAATTATTAACCATCTTTATTAAATTTTCAACGTGAGCCTTCATTTACTGTACTAACACCTCCATCTTTTCCAAGAACTCCTTCTAACTTAAGTTTATCATCATTACGCAATGTTGTGATATCATTTTTTATAAGATTACATAAATCAGTGGAGCAACAATAATAAGAATCTTTAGTCTCTTCAACCTCACCATAACCATCGTTCTAAAAAATTTTACATTTTAATAATACTATTAAAAAAAATTAAACTAACTGTACAGATATTTGTAGTAGCACACATTGAAACTCCTTTTAATTTAGGATCATGAATTCCTGTCAAAAAGACGATACAATGTTTTTCAGATTTGCACTCTTTTTTAAGAGAATAAAACATTCCTGGTAATTGTATTCCTTCATAACATTTCAAAGAAATTACTGGTTGGAGAACAAGTAAAATTAAAATAGTGGTAGTTGTTGTAATTGTTTTCATATTTAATAGAAGTATCTTTCTTTCTAAAATTCCTCCTTTTTATCCATTGAAAATATTAATATTATTCAAATCATATTCAAAATTTTAATCATTTTCTTAAAAATCACTTGATTAACAAAATATAAAGGTACAATTAATTGACATATAAATATTGTTTATGAATAATTTCCAACAACAATTTACAAATATTAAGCCTATTTTATCAAAAAAGATAAAAAAATTTCTGTATTCTGTTTTACACAAATTATTAATTTGTTTTAATTTAAATTTAGCATGCTTAAATTAAAAGAAATATTTTCAGATAGTCTTAGTTGAAATGATTAAAGGAAAAATTGTCCCAATTAGTCTAATAATCTTTCATTTATCAATACTTTGTTATGTATGTGCACAACAGACAGCTAATAATGTACAGCAAGATCACTTCAAAGGATCAGTTGACCAGAACCTGACTGAAGATATACGTAAGTAAAGATACAATAAAATATTGTAAAAAAATTTACTGGTAAATTATAGAATTGCGTGGAGATGCAGAAAACAGACAAAAAATGTTATTAGATCAGGTATGTATAATTTTCTTTATCATATTATGTTCATTCATTTAGAAACAAGGACAAGAAACTCCTAAATTACTAATATCAGTTTTTGGAGGTTTGATCTGTGCTGTTATTCTAACAGTTACTATTATTTTTGCTGTCTTCTATGTCTATAAGAAGGATAAAAAAGGCAGCAGTAGAAGTGGTAAGAATAATACAGTTTCAAGCTCTAGTTCAACAAGCAGAAGGCACAGAAGATAAGTACAAACTATGTCAATTAAAACTTTACATGAAGCAAGATAGTACCATTAATTTTTAAATCAAAAAAATACATTCATTTGTTAACTACCATAAATTTTAAGTGATATTTCTAAATAACACCATTTACTTTATTTGTACTTTAAATAATAAATAAACAATAAAATTCCTAACCAATAAACTGTAGGAACGTCGTCACTATATAAACAATCAAGTTCTTGAATGATTCAATAAGATATTAACATCGTTAGAGAGACTCTGTGATATGATACATGATAATTGGGAAATAACCCTACAACAATACCTCCAAGTGTCGTCACAAGAATCAAAACAAACACAAAAAGAATTTATTGGAACAAACACGAGAATGAGAAATGAAGCCAAGAATGGTGGCCCTAAAGAGGGCCGTTGGGATAAAAGAAAGTTTAAAACAGAGATCTTTAAGTTTACTCAGCACCTTCATCAGCGGCAGCCTTCTTTGGAATGAGAGAAGAAGGAATATTTGGAAGAACACCTCCTTGAGCAATGGTTACTCCACTGAGAAGTTTGTTCAACTCTTCATCGTTTCTGATGGCCAATTGGAGATGTCTAGGATTAATTCTGGTTTTCTTGTTGTCACGGGCAGCGTTACCAGCCAACTCAAGGACTTCAGCAGCGAGGTATTCAAGGACAGCTGCAAGATAAACTGGTGCACCAGCTCCGACACGTTCAGCGTAGTTTCCTTTGCGAAGCATACGATGGAGACGACCAACTGGGAATTGAAGTCCAGCACGACTTGAACGACTTTTAGCTTTTCCAGAAGTCTTAGCTTTTCCTCCTTTACCACGTCCAGACATAGTTGAAATAATATAAAAGTATGTAGCGATACAAAATGAGTAAACACTCGGTGACTATCGATAGTACGCGTTTCCTTTATATACTCTACTGCCGTGTGTGGTGGGCGGTGCTAAAAAAGATAGCTTGACCTAGGTCGCGTTGCGATCGGAACGCACCATTAACTCCACCCAACACACACGACGAAGAGGTATATAAGCAGTTTAAATTTTTATTTTAGTACCCGTGTTTACACGAATTAACTTACGTTACTTTACTACTATTATGGCTCCACCAACTGCTTCAAAAGGAAAGAAGGCTGTCAAAAGCCAAAAAGCTGTTCGCCCAACTGACAAGAAGGGAAGAAAGAAGGCCAGAAAGGAAACCTACTCCATCTACATCTATCGTGTCTTGAAACAAGTTCACCCAGACACCGGAATCTCATCTAAAGCTATGTCAATCATGAACTCTTTCGTCAATGATGTCTTTGAGAGAATCGCTGGAGAGGCTTCTAAACTCGCTACTTACAACAAGAAGTCCACCATCTCATCCCGGGAAATCCAAACTTCTGTCAGACTTATTCTTCCAGGAGAATTGGCCAAACACGCCGTTTCCGAAGGAACTAAGGCCGTAACAAAGTACACCAGTTCAAAATAAATTGCTGCGTTTTTCTATTAAACTTTATTTTATCCCAACGGCCCTCTTTAGGGCCACCATCTTGAGCTTTTTATTTTTTCTTGCCACTTTTAATAAAGTTTTTAATTGTGCTTGAAATGTTTTTTTGAAATAAAATATTTATAAGTAATTTGTTTTTTCGTATGAGAACGAAAAACTGTCATTTGTTGTTGCTTTTTGTCCAGTACTTTTCTTAGATAAGATACTGAGAAAAGGGTAATCGTGCTTGAAGGCTTTTTCCATCATGATTCTCGAAAATATGTATTATTTATTCGGTATTTATCAACTTCCATGTATGATAGATAAAAAGAGGTTTTTAATAAATTTTTGCAAAAAAAAAATGCACAAACACTTTACCACTTTTTTGCGGCGCGTAATTTCAACGCTTCAACCCTAGATATAATATATCACATGATAGAGGTAAAAGTACAAGAAATTACAAGCGTGAAACCGAATGTCGACCTCAGGTAAGGAAATCACGAGTATCTGAAACAAAATAGTGCTTCATAACTTGTGTCCTATGAAGTAAAAAGATGAATCTAAAGATTTCCATAGGTATTTGAAACAAAACAAGATAAAAAGTGTTAAAAAAACTTTATTTCGAAATAAACACAAGGAAAGAGACAATAATACTGGGTGGCCCTAAAGAGGGCCGTTGGGATTCAAAAAAAGCAAAGAGATGTACAGTAGAAGGTGATAGAATTAACCTCCGAATCCATAAAGGGTTCTTCCTTGTCTCTTAAGAGCGTAAACAACATCCATGGCGGTAACGGTCTTTCTCTTGGCATGTTCACAATACGTTACAGCATCACGAATGACATTTTCCAAGAAAGATTTGAGGACTGTACGGGTTTCTTCATAGATGAGTCCAGAAATACGTTTTACACCTCCTCTACGGGCAAGACGACGGATAGCTGGTTTGGTGATTCCTTGAATGTTATCACGGAGAACTTTACGATGGCGTTTTGCACCACCTTTTCCAAGTCCTTTTCCTCCTTTTCCACGGCCTGACATATTTAGCAAAATATGAAATGTATCAAAATAGTCGCAACGACTGGTAAAGCAAGGGTGCAAAAATTTCCTTTATATACCTATTCTATGACCTCGTGTATGTTGGGCGGTGCGCGTCACATATTTTGCGTGTGTAGTGGGTGTGTCCACTTTTTTTGTCAGTATATAAAGTTGGAATTTCATCACTCTTCATCATTTTCCACTTTTTGTGTTAATTTTTCAATCGTTCTCGATCAAAATGGCTCGTACAAAGCAAACTGCCCGTAAATCCACTGGAGGAAAGGCTCCAAGAAAACAACTCGCTACGAAGGCTGCCCGTAAATCAGCACCAGCTACTGGAGGAGTTAAGAAACCACACAGATACCGTCCAGGAACTGTCGCTCTCCGTGAGATCAGAAAATACCAAAAGTCTACTGAACTCTTGATCCGCAAGTTGCCTTTCCAACGTCTTGTTCGTGAAATTGCCCAAGACTTCAAGACCGATCTCCGTTTCCAATCTTCTGCTGTTATGGCTCTTCAGGAGGCAGCTGAAGCCTACCTTGTTGGATTATTTGAAGATACCAACCTTTGCGCCATTCACGCCAAACGTGTTACCATCATGCCAAAGGACATCCAATTAGCCAGAAGAATCCGTGGAGAACGTGCTTAAATTTCTCACTAATGTCATTTCTGTTTTTTTTATCCCAACGGCCCTCTTTAGGGCCACCAACTACATTCTTGATTTGTCTTTGATCATAATTCTTATTATTTGCTTTGATTGTCATCATTTTTGTGTTGTCTAGTTACGTGATGATTTAGATTATAAAAATGAATGTTTCCTGTGTCTAAGAAGTTAGTTTGTGGTGTTCCGAACATGGAAGCGTACTTGTGGAGAAGTACTAGAGTTTCTTGGATGGATTTCCAGCTCCTTTCTACAAGTGTGATTTCGTGGTGATTTTACAGGAGTGTTAGTCTGTCAGAACATGTCATGAATTTTATTTTTTGAATATAAGTCTAATTTAAATTTCATTGTTGGTTGGCTACATTTAAAAAGTAATGAAAGGATGTAGTTTTAGTTATGGCTTCTATATCTGAAGGATTACGTTCAATTGAAGACACACAAAATACAATATCAGGTGATTTTGTAAAAAAGGACAAGTATGATTTAAGCCTTGTTCTAAGAAAGGGTGAATTTTCTATAATTCGGCTTTGTCAAGATAAAAACAAGACTGAAAGGATCATAAAATTTGTCGATGAAGAATCTTACAAGGCAGAAATGGAGTTGACTGAACATCACATAAAAACAATAAGGAGTATGTTTGATTATGAGGAGGATATCAAAAAATTTAACAGATTCAACAATATCATAGACCATGGATATTTGGAAGGAACAAAATCTTTATGTATAGTCTATGAAAAATTAGGAGAGAATTTGAATGAAATTAGAATAAAGTACAAAGAGTGTAAAATGGATAAATTTGACGCGTTGGTAATACTACATGATTCTTTGAGCATTATTAATTACCTTCATAGCATTGGATATGTTCATAGAAGCATTAAGCCATCAACATTCTGTCATCGCTACAACTCCAAGATCAGTAAGGATTATAGGCCAATTGTTATGACAAATTTCGAGACGTGCTGTAAAATTGTAGACAAAAAAGAAAGTAAATTTTGTCCGAAAAGAATTACAAGTTTTGGTGGCAAGAATATAAAATACTGTTCAATAAGTCAACATGAAAAGGAGAAGATCTACTTTCCTTCTGATGATATAGAAAGTTGGTTTTATATTGGTGTGTTACTTTTTGAAGGAACGCTTCCATGGTTTAAAGAAAAAACGAACAAAGATAAAGATATTATTAATGGGAAGAAAAAACTTCGAAATACTGAGGATGAAATATACTATGACAAAACTCCTGATTTCTTTAGAAATTATTGTGATTATTTTACGAAAGGTTCTGAGGAAATTGATTGCAGTGTTATTTGTCATGAGATGATGCAAATGATTCACAAATTTTCAAGATGTAAAGTTAGTAGAACGGATCTTTATACTGATGAACGCTCCTATATTCCTTAATGAAAAAAGTAAAATTAAAGATAATATATAAATAATAATAATATGATAAAATTAATATTCAATTAAATTTAATAACATGTTTTTACATCGCTATTTCATAAAAATTTTAATATTATTTAAGCAAATTATCTTGTCATTCAGTTTTATAAAATTTTGTTTTCTTATTATGATAGCATTCATACACATTTTTATAAATGACTGAATCTACCCATGTTAATAGTCCAGAGGTTAGTGCAGAGACGGATGAAGAACAAATTTCAAAAGCAACATCTTTTGTAGTTGTTAACAAGAATAATGATAAGAAATATTCAATCAAAAAACAATTAGGTAAAGGTGGTTATGGGACGGTATTCTTGTGTACTGATTCTAAAAATCGTATTCGTGCTCTAAAAACGGAGACAGATCCAGCATTTACACAAGAAATACAAATTTTTGAAGAAGCTAACAAAAGGAAGTATGTTCATATAGTTAATATGTATGACTACGGAACCTGTAGTGAATTTATTAATCCCTTTTTCATAATGACATGTCTTGGAAGAAATCTTGCCGATATCAAAAAAAGGCTTCCAAGTAAAACATTTTCAAAAAGCACAACTCTTCGGACATTAATGCAAACATTAGCAGCTATCAATGAATTACACTCCTTGGGATATGTTTCAAGAGACGTTAAACCATCAAATTTTTGTCTTGGCCGGCCTTTAGTAGCTCCAAAATCAATCTATATTATAGATTTTGGTGTCGCAAGGGACTTCAGAAATGATAATGAATCAACGATTATTAGTAATTACTGTGTAACATCTTTCAAAGGAACTGTTAGGTATTGTCCGTTGGCAAATCATCAATTCAAACTACAATGCCGTCGCGATGATATAGAAAGTTGGTTTTACATGGCTTATGAATTTTTTGAAGGAAAATTGCCATGGAATAGGATACCACGTAGGGCTAGGCATAGGGTAAAAGATATCAAGACTATTCTCAGAACACCAACACCTAAAATGTTTGCAAAAACACCGAAATTTATGCACAATTTGCTACTTGATATTGATAAGATAAAATTCCTTGAAAAACCAAATTATGAATATATTCAAGGTCTTCTCAAGACGACATTCACTGATAGTGGGTACAGCTACCAAGAACAATATGATTGGGAGTTACAAGCTAATACTTCTCTTATTGAAGATAACAATGACGAAGATCTAACAACTGAACGTACTTCTAGAAGAAAAAGAAAAAAAAGTAAATAATTATAATTAATATTAACTTTCTCTTTAACTATTTATACTCACAACTTTTTATAACTACAGCATTTAAAAAATGATAATAAATAATGTATTGATAAGCGAAGCAAAAAGTTAAGTTTATTTTTTTCAGCATTCTCTTATACATTTCCAATTTGAAGTATAATAGGTGGAGAAATATTCCATTATTTTATCATAAAAAATTGATTGGTAAGAGTGGTCTTGTATTATAATGTAGAATAAAAGCTGGTGTTTAAAATGAATATAATTTCTTTAGAAAATATTCAGTAGAAAGAACGTCACTGATTGTTTTATAATGATGTTATGGTTATTTTAAAGATAAGATTATCCTCTATATTTTTATCATAAGATCATTACAAGCATTTTGATTTTAAACAAAGCCATAGAAGTTTCAATATGGAGATTTTTTTAACAGTTTATCAACAATATTAAGTTTAAAAATATAAATAAACATAATAAGGAGTTAAAAAAAGGAATTTCTGATTTGTGTGGATTTAGGCTTTTTCGTAAATTTGTTGGAGTAAAAAAAATTCTAAGCTGAATACGTTAAAAGGTTATATATGATAAGCCAAAATATTTTCTTGATTAGTTTAATTAAATTACTATATTTTATTTTAAATTTGAAAGAATAATGAAAAATGGACTGTATTTATTTTGTCATAACTTTTTGTACAATCTATAATTTTTTTTGAATTGTTTAATAAGACTCTTCTAATTAAAAAACCATGTAACTTTACCAAAAATTGGGAAATTTTCATTTATTTAAAATACGTTTCTTGAGAAACTCGAACAAGGTGGGACAAGCAAAAATCTAAGACCCCATTTTTATATGCTTAAACAATACCCCTAGGTGACATATTACCACATATAAAATATTAGCTTCATATCTTCACTCTACGCGTTTTTATAGCTTCAGAAACTTTTCGACCATGATTGCGTATCTCAAAAACTACTTTATGAAACTATATCAATATATATATCATTCTTCACCATTTTTAAAGTACTTTTCAAGTACCAGGATAAATTTTGAAAAATCTTACCTTTAAGTATATTTTGTGACAAAAAACCATAGAAAATGAAAAATCCCAATCTTGAAAATATCATATTCGAATTCAGTGTGTCTGAAAACCTATATATACGTTTTTGAATCATTAAAAGAGTGCTGAGAAAAAAAGTTATACGTAAAATATTTCGAATATAATTTTGCTATACTAATATGTTAAAAAGACTATAAAACATTTAGTTTTATCCTATATTAGATTATATATTTGTATTGCTTAGTAAATTTAATATTAGTCTAAGTAAAAAAAGTTGAAGAAAATAATGTTTTGATTATATTCCGGTTCATTTAAATCCATAAAATATATAATATGCTTAATTTTGCTATAAATTACATTACTTGGCAAATATATCACGTGTTTTCTATCACTTTTAATAGAATAAATGTTAGTTTTTCAAAATAACTTTAAATTTTTATAACTTAGAAAGTATATAAAATATTTTAGTCAAATTTTTAAATTATCGTATTTTAATATTTTGTTTATCTACAATAGTTTTGAAAAAATTTTAGTTAATTTTAAATTTAGCTATTATCGCTATGAAGGTTGTCATGTAAAAGTTTTGTAGAAATGTAATAATTGATAAAATAAAAAATAAATTTGATTGTTAAAAGTAAAAAAAATCAAATATTTGCTAGTAAAATGAATTTTGTTGATTTTAAAAATTATGTTCAAAATTTTTTACGTATAACTTTTTTTCTCAGCACTTTTTTAATAATTCGAAAACGTATACATAAGTTTTCAGACACGCTGAATTCGAATTTAATATTTTCGAAATTGGGGTTTTCATTTTTTATAATTTTTTGTCACAAAATATACTTAAAAGTAAGATTTTTCAAAATTTATCTTGGTACTCGAAAAGTACTCTAAAAATGGTGAGGAATGATATATATATTGATATAGTTTCATAAAGTAGTTTTTGAGATACGCAATCATGGTCGAAAAGTTTCTGAAGCTATAAAAACGCGTAGAGTGAAGATATGAAGCTAATATTTTATATGTGGTAATATGTCACCTAGGGGTATTGTTTAAGCATATAAAAATGGGGTCTTAGATTTTTGCTTGTCCCACATATTTAAAATTGCTCGACTTTCTCAGCAAACTTATTTTAAAATTTAATATGTTAAGGAATCTAACGTTAATGATACAATAGACGATTATATTAACAAAATTGGTGTTTTCTTAATAGCTATAGTAAAGTTTACTGGTTTCCAAATAACAAAGTTAAAAAACGTTAAATAGAAGACAAGGTCGTAATTTTAGTGACCTATAATTCCACATAGAATAAATATATTATTTTTGTCCTAAAAATTCTTGTTGATAAGACAGTCCTTTAAAAAAATTTAATAAAATTTTTCTAGCTGAATCCGGAGCTGAGATTTTATACTAAATGTGCGAGATATTACTTTTGAAGCACCCTCCATAATTAAAAATTTCCATATACTTTTTAAGAAATAATTTGTATATTAATGTTTCATAAAGACATACATATGATGGAAAATTTTATAAGTTATTTTTAAAAATACCAAATCTATTTTGTCTGTACTTCTTATTTTTCGAATATACGTGTTTTTTGGTTGTAAGGAATAATGAATTGGATCCACTTTCTAATTGCGATGATGGCTATTATTTAGAATATTATCGTGGTTCAAAATCTTCATATCAATTTTCAAAACATTTTGTAAGTGTAAAAAGTGGATGAAGGTTATTCTTTTTTTGTTTATTATTCAGAATTATGGCAAAAGATACATAATGTTTTATCCATTATCTTTAACAAGAAAATTTCTAACTACTCAAAACTACAACAGTGAATTGCAATGTTAGAAAAAGAAGGAAGAATAATAAATAAATTATCCCTGATATTTTTTTTCGTAATTAAGAAACATAAAAAACCTTTAATGTACATATCGAGGATGAAAATACTCTCTTCTGCCATGTAATCTATTGTAATATTTGAATTTTTTGAATCTGCGATTGAGGATGTAAGATGTAAGGATTTTTATGACTTTATAAAATTGCTCTTTATTTTTATATTGAATTTACAAAATCAGATAGATATGATAGTTTTATTTTGAAGCATATTTCGAAAAATAATAAAAATAAATAGGTGTTTAGGATCGTTTTTTGTCCCAATGCAAATTTTTTTAGGGAGGCTAAAAGAATTAAATATAATACAGATAACAATGGAAACATAGGTACCGTGAAAATGGGCAATTAAAATGAGGAACTATTTCTTAAAATAGCTTATTGTCATAAAGATAAAACGTTTATAAATGAAACACATTTAAACAGGACAGAATACCTTTCAATTGATGTTAGTTACGATTGTTTCGAATATGAAGAACCTGGAGTTAATAAAATCCATAAAACTAATCTAGAAACAAAAGATATAGTTCTTATGGGTACCCATAAACTAATATGTTATTGAAAAAATATGCATGAATCGGTAAATAAAACTATTGGAGTTCTTACATCTGAAAATAATTATAATAAATTTTGTAAACCTCTAGCTTTCTTTAAAAGTGGAAAATCAGATCTTTCTCTTGGAAAAAGACTATAACCAGTAACTCTTGAAAACATCGAAGATATTCAAATAAAATATCGTGATGCCAGAAAATATCTCGGATTCGTAATAAACTATGAACATAAGTGTAGAGTACCATACCTAAATATAACACCATATTTTAAAATTAATGATACAATTCAAGCTTTAAAAATTTAAGGTGATGTCTATTTTTCTAAAATTGACACTTATGTAGTTGGCAAAACTAATATGAATAACAGTCAGATTGGTTATGACTCAATTTTTGATAAAAAGAAATATTTAACATTTAAAAAGTACTATAAAGATTTTGTAAACAGACTTTATTAAAGCTTGATAACAAAACAAGAGGAATTTATAGAAATTTTTATCTTTCGATCATCGGAACAAAATAGTAAGTATAATTGTCTCAAAAAATGATGAATGCTAATTCTAAAAATGGGGAACAACAATATATGCATGAGATCTAATTCACCATTCATTTTATTGATACAAGTTCAAATAAATTAAGTTCCATTGAGTCAAATTTTACTGTATGGTTTATTTTTTGAGTTTCCACATTGTTACCATACTCTTAATAATTGGACTTATAATTTGAAAAAAAAAATTCAAAAGAAGAAAACAAAAAACAGTTCATCCACAATTTCATCAACATTCTCATCATAATCAACAACTAAATCTTTAACCGTGGTTCCAAATATTCTTAATACTCCAATCATACGGAAAAAAAATGTTTGTAAAACACATATTAGTACAATAAAAACGATAATTACTAAGATTAAAAATATAAATAATAAAATGATCAATTTTAAACAAAAAGCAATTGCCAATAATTCAAATCTAAATTTAATAAACCAGACAAAAAATATTCTAAAAAAGTAACTTAAAAGAACAAAAAATCAAAATAATAATAGTGATATTGGAGATAGTGTTTTAAAATGAAAGTAAATAGTAGTAGGCTATTATTAAGTATTATAATATTTGTGTTTTATGTATTATTGTATTTTACTGAAGTAAATTTAATGAAATAATTTTTATTAAATTTAATCTGATTAATTATCATTTTTTTATTAGCAAAATATTTAAAAGAGTATAGTAAATGGAATTCGAAAATTGAATGAATACTATGATGAAATATTAAATACGCTTTTTGAATTTAATTTTTTTTTTCAGATATTCATAAATAATCTAATTTATGAATTAAAATACTTTTTAGTACTTTCTAAGATAAAAGAAAATAAAAAAAATGTTTTGTCTTTACCAGATTTTAGTTAAAGACAATCAATGCTAATGAATAAATAATCAGAAGGTGTGTTCCTTATTTAATTTGAGTATGGAGATTACACCAAAGGGTTGTTGGAGAAATTAAACAAGTTATTTCCAAAATAATCTCTTTTTTAACTCTTTATTCTGTTACTCGATGAACTTATTTTATAATTATCATTTGTTTTATAACTCGTTCGAAAAGTAAGATTTGAATATTTGTGAAGCCTAATATTATGGAGAATGATCGAAGATTGAACAAGTTGTACCAAATAATGGTAGACTTTTTTAAAAAAATACAAATTGTAAGGAATCATAACACAACGAATAGTTATCGAAATTAAATGACATTTTACCTTTTATTAGATAAATTCCAAAAATCTAAGAAAATAAGATTATCACAAGATTTATTTGTTCAAAAAATTGAATTCTTTTTGAATGAATCTCTTTTTTTCTGTATTTCTCTCATAATAAGGAAAATGTTTTAGTATATTAATATGTTCTCTAAATATTAATTATTTTTGATGAATAATTAATAAATAGATATGTTTACTTTTAACTAAGAAAGATAAAAAAATATTCATGATTTTTGTATATATAAAACTAATTTTCACGAAAAAATTCTTCTTTTAAAATATTATTCAATTTTTTATAAAATAATATGTAAATGTAGATTTTTCCATAAACTTTAGAATAAAAAAAATGATTATTTGGTAATTATTGAAAAATTCTTTTTAAACAAAAAAATTTTCAACTGAATGGATTGAAAGATTAAATGAAACTAGGCGAAATCAAATTTGTTTATTAAAATGTATTTTGAATAATGAACACTTTGAATTATAATAATAAGATATTAATATAAGTATTCAACTATATCTTATTAATTAATAGTTATATATTAAAACTTCCGTCCATCTTTAGTATTCCCTTAAAAAGCATTTCTTTTAATTTGACCATAATATGCATTTTACGAAAGAAATATACAAATAAATTTCGATTAAAAAAATATATACATGACTAAAATTTCTAATTTTTATAAGTTACTTTTATATATGGCAAAAGTATTTTATTTGCACTTAGCATTTATAATACATACGTGTATGTATGATTTTTTTAATGGATTTCCGGATTCTTTTCAAGAGAATGATGACTATCTTAATAACCCATATATAGCTGAAAATTTTCAATTAGAATATAGTCGTGGTTCAGTTGATCCAATTTATTTTTCCGAAACATTGAAAGGTCAAAAAATTATTGAATATATTACTTCACATTGCGTTAAGAACATGAAAAGAAATGTAAATGTTTATAAATTATCTCTAGAAAATAAGTTTTTAACTGCTAGCAAATATAATGATGATTTAGTATTATCTATAAAAGAAGTGACAAAGAATGTTAAAAGAGACGTATATACATCTCGTCGTTATGGAAATGCATGGGAAGGCAGATTCGATGGTTTTGTAGATTCTCTATTCTGCAATCTATACTATTGTGAAATTGGATCTTTAGATAACTGCGATTGGGGAGCTGGTGACGCTGATTCTTCTGGCATACTTAGTAAAGCTATTAATCGACTTACTCATTATTATTACATTGGATTCATAAAATCGGAAATGTATCCTAATTTGATTTTGAAATTTATTCCAAAAAATAATAATAATAAATATGTATTCAACGTCGTTTTTTGTCCCAGTAAAAAATGGGTGATTGAAAGAAGAGATGTTGGCTACTTTTTGGATGACAGTAATCTTGTAGATACTATTAAAATGAATCAACTTAATGAAGAACTATTTCTTAAATTAGCCTACTGTCATAATAATAAAGGAACATTTATCAACTGTGGTCGTCTTGATCAAAAGTATATGCCTTCAATTAATGTTGGTTATGAATGCAATGATTACAATAAAGAGGAATCCAATAGAATTCATAACAAGGATGAAAAAAAAACTGATATGCTCGTAATCTCTAATGATGTATTAATGTGCAGTGGTCATAGTATATTTAAGTCATCTTCCAGAATTGTTAGCGTTCTTCCGCCTGAAAATAATTATATTAAAGCCGGAACATTTAAAGTGAGTATAGTTAATCAAACAACGAATCTTTATCCTGAGCAAAAACTACAATTGATAGATGTTAATGATATTACTGAAACTTATCCTAAAGCTGGAACATATCTAGGATTTGTAGTAAACTATGAACCTAAATGTAATGTACCATATTTAAATGTAAAATTATTTTTAAAAATCAGTGATAGTATACAAAAATTTGAAAATAAAGCCGACGACATCTTTGGGAAAATAGATACTTATATCGTTGACAGAAGGAAAATGAATAATGCTCATGTTGGATGTCACGTAGTTTTTGAAGGAAAAAAGCATCCAGCATTTAATGACTTCTATGAAAATTTCTGTCAACCATCTTTATTAATGCTTGATGGAAAAACAGGGAAATTTATTGAAATTACTGACATTCAATCATTTCAACCAAATAATAAATATATATGTGCCTTAAGAGTAAAAAATGCTAATTCTAAAAATGGGAAACAAAGGTATATACACAAAACTGAATTCACAATAACTTTAATCGACTCAAATTTTACCGTATGGATTATTTTTGGAATTTTTATCATTATTGCTGTACTCCTAATAGTTGGACTTCTAATCTTAAAAAAATTTAAAAGAAAGAAATCAAACAACAATTCATCAACATCTTCATCTCAATCAACAACTAAATCTTCAACCGTAGTCTCAACAATTTCTAATGTTCCAATTATAAAAAAAAAAGAATGTTAGTAAAACATGTACAAATATAGGAAAAACGTCAGTTACTAAGAATGCAAACACAAGTAATAAAGTGATTAATTTTGGGCAAAAGGTAATCGCCAAGAATTCAAACGTTAATTTAATAAGTCATGCAAAAAATGCTCCAAAAAACGTGGTCCCCACGAATGCAAATCAAAATAAGAATAACAAAGTAGGAGATAGTGTTTTCAAAATAAAGTAAATAGTAGTAGGCTACTAAATATTATGATATTTGTATTCTATTGTGTTCGTACCTTTTACTAGAACACATTCAATGAAATAAAATAATTTGTATTAAATTTATTCTGATTAATTGTCTTTTTTTTTGTTAACAAAGTACTTAAAAGAGTATTGTAGATAAAACTCGGAATTGAATGAATATTTTTAAGAAATATTAAATATGTATTTTAATTAGACTTAATTTCATTTATTCATTAAATACTCTATTTTATAAATTAAAGAACGTTTTAATAACATATCTGAAAAAAAAATTAAAAATAATTTTGTCGTTAGCAGACTTTAGTTAAAATTGAACAATGTTAATGAAAAAATAGTCAAAAGATGTTTCGAATAGTTTGGATAAGTAGATTACCCTCAAATGATAATTGCTAAGATTCGCCAAGTTATTTCTGAAATAAATCCTTTTTTAAACTGCTTATTCTGTTAATCCATTAACTTTTTTCTTAAAAATTATTAAGACAATATGGTTTTTAATTCATTAAAAAATAGTTTCTAAACGGAAGAGGAATCTAAATAATATAAAAAAAGGAAAGTTATGAATCAAATAATGATAAACATTTTTTTAGAAAAAATCAGTTTTCTCACATTAATAGGTTCTCTGAACATTCATCATTCCACGTCAACGAATATTAAGTTGATGCACTTTTTTAATATAGCAATGATAAACAGTTTTCTAAATTTAAGAATATAGAACAGTAACTTTAATGTAAAAAAGCTTTTTTTAAAGCATCATTTAATACTTTTTTAAAAATAATATATAAACACACAAATTCAAAAAAAACGTATGCAATCATTGTACTGCTTCAATTACTAACTCTCTGAAATGAACATTTCACCCAAAATGATATTCTACTAACAATTATATCAAGAAAAAACATATAAAAAGAATTCTTTTTTACATCATAACTTCTTTTCCATCATATGCTATATCGTTAACCCTTCATTTCTTATATCACCTCTCTTGTTTAATGAAATACCAAATCAGTGCAAAGATCAGAATATAATGTTATAGTAAATGATGAATTGCCTAAGTGTACCAGCACTTTTTCAAAGCAATATAACGGATCTTCCCAATAATTTATTTTAACACGACATTCTGAATTTTCTTCATTTCTTCATATCTTTATTATATAAAGAAGAAGATTCAACTTTCTTTTTTATTGTATATATTTGTATAATATATGTATATAACTTTTGAATCTAACCCTAATAATTGGGTATTATCAACTGTTGATTGAGGAATAATAAACGATGGTATTTGCCTTCTAGAACGAGAAGTCTACGCAAGGCTCTCTTAATGCAATACTTATTAGACATCTCAAATAATATAATACATGTAAGTTTCGCTGTAATTTTATTTTATCATTATTTTTTTAGAAAGATGTTTGGGTGATGAAGAAGTTTTAGCATATGATACACTTCCTATATGTGTATTATAAAATTGACGCTTCTTCTCTAGAAATACCAATGGCAAAATCAAAATGGGCTTGTAGGGTTATTGTTTGCCATTGTGGAGTGTCAACTAAAAAACCAAAACCAAGGATTGTACCTCTAATTTACCTCAATCATCCTGCACCATTCATGAATAGACTACGTGTTTGAATGGGTCCCCCCAAACGGTACTTGTTGTAAATTTTGTAAATTTAATATTATATTTAGTTTGTATTATAATTGTATATATTTTTTCTAACCAAACTATTAATAATAAAGTATTTAATGGGTTTATTTTTTGTACTTTTCTATCTCAACTATCATTTCCATAAATCGATCTGTTTAAACTTTAAATCTGAAGAACGGTAGCAACTGGAGTAGAGAGCAGTTGTAAAACACTACACTCCTACAACTACCCTTGTTTACTTTATTTTGGAGACATATCACTATAGTTTTTTTAAGAAACATTTATCTCCTTATCAAATAACTAACTTTCATTCTTTCTACCATTTATCATGTCTAGGAAGAGGAATGCTCCAGTAGAGGAGGATTTAGCAGATATCGAGTTCGAGACATCTGATAACATCAAGATATTTCCCACTTTTGATTCACTGAAATTGGATGAAGATCTTCTCAGAGGAATATATTCATATGGTAAGTTTCCCTTTACATTATTTATAACTTTTTTTAGGATATGAAAAACCATCTGCAATCCAACAACGTGCCATCTATCCAATCATGAAGGGACGTGATGTAATAGCACAAGCTCAATCTGGTACTGGAAAAACTGCAACATTCTCAATTGGTGTTCTTTCACGTATACAGGTTAAAACTAGAGAATGTCAAGCTTTGATCTTATCTCCAACACGTGAATTGGCTGTCCAGATTCAGAAGACAGTCCTAGCTTTGGGAGATTACATGAATGTCCAATGTCATGCCTGTATCGGAGGTACAAACGTTGGTGAGGATATCAGAAAACTGGATCACGGTTGTCATGTTGTCTCAGGTACCCCTGGAAGAGTTTTTGATATGATTAGAAGGAGAAATTTAAGAACTAAGAATATTAATATGCTAGTTTTGGATGAGGCTGATGAGATGTTAACGAGGGGTTTCAAAACTCAGATCTATGATATTTATCGTTTCCTTCCACCAGATGTCCAGGTAGTTGTTGTATCAGCTACTCTTCCGCATGAAGTTTTGGAGATTACAACAAAGTTTATGTCTGATCCTGTAAGAATTCTTGTCAAAAGAGATGAAATAACATTAGAAGGGATTAGGCAATTCTTTGTTGCTGTCGAGGCTGAGGAGTGGAAGTTTGATACTTTATGTGATTTGTATGATACTGTCTCCGTAACGCAAGCTGTAATCTTCTGTAACACCCGTAAGAAGGTCGATTGGTTGGCTAATAAATTAAAGGATAACAATTTTACTGTTTCATCATTACATGGAGATATGACACAAGCTGAGAGAGATGAAGTTATGAGGGAATTCCGCGGTGGTAAGAGCCGTATCCTGATTTCAACAGATGTCTGGGCTAGAGGTATTGACGTTCCACAGGTTACCTTGGTTATTAATTATGATTTGCCTAATAATCGTGAACTTTACATTCACAGGATTGGTAGATCAGGACGTTTCGGTAGAAAGGGTGTTGCTGTTAATTTTGTTTTGAAGGAGAATGTTAGTATATTGAAGGATATTGAACAATACTATGCTACTCATATTGATGAGATGCCTCTGAACATTGGGGACATGTTATAAATTAATTATTTTTCAACTTTCTTTTGTATTTATCTAAATATTTGTTCTATTTTTTTGTAATGTTTGTATTGTAAGATAAGAAAAAATAATCAATGACAAATTAACTTTATTATTGGAAGTTTATTTTCATAACTTCCTTGTTTCTTCATTCTAATGGTAATTAGGTGTTAATAGTTCCGCAATATTTATCTTATTACGTAATCTATAAAATCTAAAAAAGATTCCACATGTTATCAATTAAAACACTTTATTAAAATAAAAAAGTACACATGTATCACCGATTTAATTAATAATAACAGAAATATTAAGATAGTTATTAGAAAAAGCAATTATTTATAATATCCATTTCACATCCCACTATCGTTTTTTCTTCTACTCATTTGCTACATTCTCGTCAATATTTCTACCCAAGTAATGCCACCAATAAATTAACTGTAAAAATTAATTAATAAACATAATTATTAAATAATAAATTAAAAGTTACATTAAAAAGTGTAAATGCTAGTGGAAAGCATACTATTGAAAGTTTGTCTATACTTTCAGGTTCTATTCTATCTAAGCGACATCTACTTCTTTTTTTTCTTCTTGACCCATAGTTTTTATCATTGTTAGCGTTGTTTCCTGATTTAACTGGATAAGGAAGTGAAAGATTTTCTCCCTAAAAAGTGTTTTTAGTTATCGATATGATTTTATTATACCTCTTCACAGGGATGACGTTGAAGTAATGATGTTGAATCTTTACGTGAAGGAGGGTATTCATTACCACTAAGAAGAGCTTTTGTTGGAGAGTCCGAACGAGCGTAATGTCCATTATCAGAAGCTCCAACTCTAGGATAGGATAAAGAATGTTTTTGCTCATTATCCTTGCTACAACAACCTTCATGAGCAGTTAGAAAACTGGTTCTTCCAGATTTGTTTCTTGATACAGTATATAAATTTTCATTTCTCCCACAATCACCTGATAAATTACCATTGCCATACCCATTTTGTCCTTGTATATGTGATATAGAACATCTATATCTAAGACTACCAGGTATATTATCAATTAAAGTTCCATAGTAATATTCTTTTCTCCTATCACTATTATATCTATATTTTTCTTTTCTACTATCCCTTTTATTACTATTAGAACTTTGACATCTTGTAATATAGCATACTAATGCTAATTCTATCATTGAACTAAAGACAAAAGTTATACACCCTAACATCCATACGTCAATAGCCTTAACATAACTGGCGCGAGGGAGATTCTTAAGAATATTTCCAAATTGAAACGTTAATGCTAATAACGAACTTATCCCAACAGTTGTCCGTGCTGGAAGAGCTTTTGGTTCCATACAAAAACTTACCCAACTAACAATTATTGTTAGGTATGTTGGTACATATGCCTGGAGGATGTAGAATCCATAACGACGTTTAAAGAAGAATCTAACTTTTAATTGGTCCCACAAACCATTTGGGTACTCAACAACATGTTTGTATGTTTTAAAGTTTATCATATCAAAATCTGGTAGTTGATTTGATCGAAGGAGTGTTATAGCATCTTGCATCCAATTTAAACTTACTTCAGCATTATTATGTGAGTATGATTCAAATGATAATGTACTAAAAAATATAAAAATAATGATAAAGAAAAAGGGGTAAAGAGATTTACCAAGATTGGCAATCAAAAGGAAAGCTTCTTAACTCAAAGCTGCATGGAGCTTTAACGGAAAGTCTATGATTTATCCATACAGTACCGTTGTTATATAAAATAAACATAATATTTTCAGTGGGTGATGAGTGAACGGCAGTTTTTTTACTGTTAACTAGACATGTATTGGGTGTCCAAATGGAATTTAAATATTTATGCTCCATTGTTATATTACCAAGGCAGTTAGAGTAATTTGTAAAACTTAAACTACTATCTTCCCATAATTGGGTGAAAAGTATGTCAATCTCGAAGTCTGATGTCAATTCATTTAGTGATCCCATATCTTGGATGTGTAACTCAACATTAACAATTACTGCATCCTCGGCTTCAGGTAACATTTTTGTGTAATTTGATAAAACTTTCTGTACTATTTGACCCTCAGTCATGCTCTCCTCCTGACAACGTTTTCTCCTCCCATAAGTTACTTGTGAAATCTAAAAGAATTTTCTTATATCATAAACAAAAGTTCAATAATTTTTTGCTAATAATCTATTTATAGAAAGTCAAACTCAAAAGTTATTTATATTATAATATGAATTACAAAATATAAATACCACAAGAATGAAGTTATAAATTTCAAGAATACTTCTTCAATTTATTTTTTAAATATTTTTGTTCTCACTTACGGATATTAGTAAAAGTAATATAAAAATGAAATTTGATAATGGTCCACATTTTGTCATACAACAAATTGCTTTTTTGTTCTTCATCATCTATCTTACAGTATTATATATATGGTGAGATAAATGATAATAGATATTGTCTGGTATTTGTTAAAAATAAATATTTATAGTAAAATAATAATGATAAAATTTTATACTTCTATTAAAAGAATATATGACACTTTATCATTCCTTTTGATTTTTAATTATTATATGGATAGAAAATTAATTTTTTTAATTATCTTTTTGGCTGGAGAATAATTATAGTTATTGATAAGAAGAATATTGTGGTAATTTTGATGATAAATTTTGTCTGGAATTAAATGTTAAGGTTTTTTTTGTAAAAAAATGTTAATTATTTTTAGGAATTGTTTAATATTGAAAAATAAAAGTTACATGGTGATAAATTAAAGTGATAATATTGTTTTAATGGTAATGGAGAATTAGGAAATGAAAAAGCAATGATAAAAATTTAGTACTTCATAATGAAGTAATGGCAATTATAATACCTATATCAAATTTTTTTCTACCGTTTATTTGTTTATTCCTCAAAAACCCACCCGAATATCTTTTATGGTAAGTGATAAGAATATAAATAAATTAGGAAGTAGAATATTAAATAGATATCAACATATGATATGAAAAAAAAGTATAATTTAGTATTATTTCTATTAACTCAAAATACATTTTTAATGTGAAGATTTTTGGTTTTAATGATAAGAGTAATATGTAGCGTAAATATCTATCTTCATATTATTTAAATATACTGATTTAACTTATTCATAATCTAATAATACTTAATATCATTAGGGATTTAAAGGGGTAAATTTCTTAATTTTAAATTTATATATATAAGCTTATATTGGTAAAAGGGAAAAGATAAAAAACTACTCTAAATATTCTATATTTAATCATCTAATATTCTTTGGAAGTAGAAAGTTTAAAATTATTTTATTTTATTAGATTAAATGTAAATGTTTCCATCATGAGTAAACTTTTTTTATTCCGGGTGAAAAATATTTACATTATAGAGGAGGAAAATACTCCTGGTCAATTTTTAAAATTATCTATTTTATGAAAAATGATAAGAAAGTGAGGCTGATATAGTAGATTATGATTGAAGAAGGACACAATTGATATATATGTAATACTTAAAATGGATAAGAAAAGTAAAAAAGTTTATAAACGTTATCAAGAAATAAATATATATCATATTTCATTTAGAGATGGTGATATATAAATATAATACATTTAACAATTATCATCTTGAAATAAATGGTGTTATTGTGTAAATAAAAAGTGTGTATTAATTTCAGTTTTTTTCATTTTTTACGATATATACAAATTTGATTTTACGATATTTGAGGAATATTTATTAAACATGAAAATAATTTAGATCCATTAGATAAGAATAATAGAGGAAAGAATAATTATGGTGAAATGATCTATATATAAGCATATAACATTGATAGAAAATGTCCCAAAAACGTCATGGAACTTTGTCTTTAAATGGAAATTAAGAAAAGAAAAAAAGGAGAAAAACTTAAATGTTTGTTTAAGTATATATTTATAGATAATTAGTCTTTTTATTTTTATTCTTGGTAAATGAGATAAAACAAAAATGAATATATGTTCTTGGGAGAGTAAAGTTTGTGCCAACACAGCTAAAATTCTTCTATAAAGATATCTATAATGATTGCCTTTGAGAAAGTACTTTTTCGATGAGTATTAAAAAAAGATGACCTCAATATTTCTGAAGTTTCTTAATAATCTTGTTGTAGAAAAAAAGGATTTACAATCATCAAACTATTACTTAAATTATCTTAAAATAAAAAAAATAAATAGTAAAAGTCAAAATATTTATAAAAAGTTTGTTTAAAAATGATGGTAGTTTAAATATTTTAAGATTTTTAAACAAAAATATAATTATAGTTAAAAAATTAAAATTTCACTTATTGTCGTAATTTATTTAAAGAATTTATGACATAATAAATATATATAAATACACATATTGTAATATTTAATTAAGAATGAATTTGAGAAAATAGCTCATTTACATTAAAAACACCTGCCATTAGTTAATTTTAAAATAAAAATATATTTAACTTAAGTTAATTAAATGTATATATATAACATATTTCATTTTTACTAAGAATCCATTTTTTAAACAATAAAAGTATACATAATTTAGAGATCTTTAAAAAATAGATAATGAAGACTTTTAGTTGAATAGTGTCGTTTAATTAATTTCTCAACAAAATTAATAAAACAAACATCTTTATGATAAAGTTAAAACAACAGTATGCGTGATAATCATAAATAAAGCCAATATTTCCTTGTCTCATAATTTATTTACATATTATTTATACATGATAACTTCCGAAAATGATAATGGTTAGAAGAAAATTTGTTCCATTTTAAATTATAGGAAGAAAAAAACCTAAAAAAGTAAAAGAAAAGTTAATTTGTTTAATATATGCGGATTAAATAACAGGATACTTTAACAAAAACTAAACAATAAAAAATATTTATTTTATCCCTTCTTTTAAGTTTCAATTTAAAATTAAGTATATGTATATGGAGGAAAGAATAAAAATCAAAATGAGGGTAAATTTAAAGTATTAAAAATAGTTTAAGGGTCTTTTGTTTGGTGGTAGTTAAAATTTAATAAAGTATAAATGAGATTAAATATTAATTTTAAAAAGAAAGATAGAAAGATTTTGTCCTTAATTATTTTTGAAGAGCACATTCCCCGAAGGAGTCTTTTAAGGCTTTATGGAGTTAAGATTCATTTTATATAATTGGTCTACTTTTTTTAGAAGAATTTTAAAAGTTAAGTATATACTTATTTAGAGGGGAGAAAAACAACTTATACTTTTGGAGCTTTATCAAATACTTTTTCTCAACTTTCTTTCTCAAGATCAAGAATTTGTGTTTTAGGTAGCAGGTGAGGTCTTCCTTTTTTAACAAGCAATTAATATTATAAAAATTTCCCCAAAATAGTTTCATTTTTTCCCCGAGAACACATGTTTACAGAACATTTTTCTCCACTTCAATCAAACATACAAATATAAATAATATTAGATAAATATAACAGAAAATGAAAGATAATTTTTAAAGATTACTATCTATTTAACAAATATTCATTAAATATCTTCAAGGATGGTTCCTTTAAACTAAGATTAGAAAAAATAAATTTTATTACATTATAAAATATTTACAAGAAATAGTAGGTGGATAATTTTTTAATTAATTTTACCTCTTTATTTGAGTAATTAATAATCAAATTAATTATTACAAGAATGTATATTTAATTAAGATAAACTTTAAAATTATTCTGAAAAATTTTAATATCATGAGTAACATTACTAATAAGATGTATGAATACATCTGTTGATGAGGAAAAAAAGTAGCTAAAAAAAGAGAAATTGAAATGAAAACATGTCATAAATATACTACATTTACAATAAATAACAAAAATAAAAATATATCAACGGATAATCAAATGAAAACATATACTTGCTCTTGGAAGTCAAAAAACCATGAACTGTAAAAAAATTAACTCACTTAATTTAACATTAAACATGATAGAAATTTAGCCATTAAAAATTGTAAAGTAACAGTTATATATAATTTGTAAAATGTATAATAAATTATTGAAGCTTGAAGTATATGTGTATCAAAATTAAGTTACTTATATAGATTGGAGTTTAATATATTAAAAGTGCTGTCAATTAAAATAAATACCCAAGTTAGGAAGGAGGAAGATAATAAAGTATTAATGATAAAGAAAAAGAAGATGATGATAGAAGATAGAGTAATGGAATATTTAATTTTTTACAAGAGATTTTTTACTCTTATACCAAAATTTACAAATAATTTTTTTATCATTATATTTTGTTATTTTTTTTAAATATGTCAATATGTCAAAAAAAAACAAACTTTTTATGTTTTTAAGTTGATTAAGTATCAATATATCATAAGATTAATGTATAATTGATATAATCTTTAGCATAAGGAATAACGATAACAAGAATTCTTTTGTTATGCTACTATTCCTTTATATTTTTTTTTGTTTTAATAATGAACAAAGATTATATTAAAATTACTTAAAAAGTATGTAAAAAGTTTAAAAATTATAACTTATTACCTTAATATATGTTTAATAATGTAAAAATTGTGAATAATATATCTTTTTTCAATTAATATTAATAAAACTTTATCAATTACTATACTATTGCAATAAAACTTTATAGAATGATGTTTGTTTATTTTTTAAAATATCTATAAAAGTGCACATGTTCTTTAAATAAAGAATTTTAAAACTATACAATAAGGTGAGAATAAAAAAGTAGTTATACAATGATAATCTTTAAAATTATGATAAAAAATTCATTGAAAAATGTTGAAATGTATGTGTGTGTTGGCGTAGCAAGAAAACACCTGTCATGGTGTATTAGGTAACATAAAATTAAAGTTGCATTTGAAGATCACCCATTAGGTGTATAAAATGATAAGTGGTAATGAAAGGGATGGTGAGATTAATTGAAAAATTACTCAAAAAATAGATAGGTTAGAATATTGTGATAATACATCTTTATAAAGGTAAATGTGTCAAAATTAAGTTTAATATTTTTCTTCCAATTAATTATTTTAACAAATTATGCCAGTTTCCATATGATAAGGTATTAAAATGATTTTCGAAATCTTAATAATAATAAAAAAAAGTTACTTAAATAATTTATAATAAAATATTAGGTTACATGTCATAAGCATAAACTTATATATAAGAATAGTTGTCGAATTTAATTGTCTTTTTAACCCATAAAATTATGTTGTATAGATATAGTTTACAAAATTAGATTAGAAAAAATAGGAATTTGAAAAAATTCTTTGTTTGTCGAATACATAGATATCTATCTATATGTTTTATACATTGTGGGATAAAAATAATAGAAAAGAAAGAAATGAAATAATTTTCTAGTAAATTTGTACTTTTTCTTTATATCACTATAGATATGCAAAATCTTTGTTACAAATTATAATATGTATTATGTTTAAAAAAAGTTCATGATAAATAAAAATATAGTTTTACTTTATTTTGTTATTTATTTATGTAATATTATCTCCATTATTATTATTCTTTTTTTGTTAAAAATCTGAAATAAAATAGATAAATAGGATACATTATTTGAAGATATATTTGAAGAAAAGAATATTTATATATATTTTGGCATAAAAAATGATAAGAGTAAAAAATACTTTATTAAATGCCATTTTTTTATGTAGTAGGAATAAATTTTTATTATGATAGAAATAATTACATAATTACATAATAACAGAATATTTAGATATTATTTTGAAAATTTTAAATGTTAATTTGAAGGAAAATGTTAACAGGTAAGAAAATCATAAATAAGCTAACGTATATTAACAAGTAACACATAAAATTCCTCAAATCCCCTTTATATATAGCATATAAGAATTTGTAAAAAAAGTAAAAAAAGAGTAGGCACCAGATTACCTATACACATTAATCTGGAGTGTAAAACTTCAATAATAAAATATTAAAGGTTAATTAAAAGAAAAAGCGATGAATGATTGTCAGGTTATGACAAAAGACCTTTTTAGCAAAAAATTGCCGTCAATTGGTGTTGTGGTAATATCAAAAGATTGATACATATATTTTCTAGAACAAAGAAACAAGAGAAATTAATTATGTAATTATCATTATATAATATTTTCTCAAAAACTCATTAATCATCCTAAAAAAATACATTCAAATGAAAATTACCGACAAAAATATTGAATTTTTTTAACTTCCTCTTTCTACTGTCTCAAATATATATTTGTTTTTTAACATTTTTGTTATTATTCTCATTTTTCCACAGAATATTTTACCTTAACTATTATGTTTATTGGAAAAGTTTGATTTGACTATTTGAAATAGTTAGAAAAATCCTAAGAATTAAATTTAGTAATCCAAATAGTTTTATCTGTAATATTAAATATTAACAATAATAACTTGTCAATACATTTTATCTCCCAGATGATGAATGATAGATGTAAATATGAGAGTGATCAAAATTATTAATAATATTCATTATAAATTTAAGAATAGGATGTTATAATAAATGTAGAATGATATGCTACTAATCAAATTAACATCAAAAATAATATTCATTTCAATGTTAAAACTTTTTATGATGATGGAAAATGTGTAAGAGGTGAAAAATGATGTATTTTTTCTAAATAATCTTTCTTATCCTGGGAAAAGTAGTTAAATGGGACTATAAAGTGATCAGGAAGAGATTGTTGTTTTGGCCATTAAAATTGAAGTCTAACTTATAAATAAATAAAAATTTGTCACTAAGTGTGTATGAATTTTGTTGACTTTAACAGCAGCAGGGTATGGCTTTAACCTGTATGTGGCTAAAAGTCAAAAATTGTTTTTCATAATTTTCTACATGAACAATACCAAATATTAAATAACTGGTATATAGTAATTGAAAATTACTAAAAAGTTTAAAAATTATAAAATAATTTTAATTTAAACTTTTTTTAATAGCATTTTTGCCATCCTGACGCTTCTAGGGTTGAATTAAAGACATTATAGTAATAAATATTAAAGTACATTCTAAATTCATAAAAATATCTAAATAATAATTGTAATTAAATTTATTTTATATTTAGATATTACGAAATTCTTCCAAGAATTTAGTGGGTACAATAACAAAAAAAGAACGCAAAAAAGTGTAAAGTTATCAATAAAAATGACAAACAAGGTGTGAAATGTAGTAAACTATAAGTAAAAAAAACAATAAACAAAAAAGTCTGGAAAATAATTATACTAAATTACATTTTTTTTATTAATCTAATGACTTTAAAAACAATATCAAGAGAAAAAAAGGAATATTAATAATAAAAAATAGTTATATTTAGAAGTATTAACATTATTATCTAATTTCCTCCACTCCCTTTGTAAAATGTATAAGTATATCAACATGAGATAAAAAGAAATGTATATTAATAAATCAAATACATTCTCTTAAAAATGAACCCTAATTTTTAGTGAAATATATAAATATACTTTATATTGCACTTTGGGAACAAATTTAAAAAAATAGTAATATATTTTTATATTCATTTTTTTTATCAATAAGATTGTCTTTTACAATTTTCTTCTCGTAAAAGATATACCACTGTTTTTTATTCAAAATGATAATAAACAATAAAAACATTTCAATTCTACAGACATATTATATATGTTAAAATATGGTTTCAATATTTTTTATTATTACTATCGGTTACCTTAATAGATATCTTGGGATATTTTTATATATTTATCAATAAAACCCATTAAAAATAAAATTAAAAGGAAAAATGGATATATTTGGATGGATACCAAAAAATCAGTGGAGATATAAAAATTAAAAAGAACAAACGCATCATTAGGACATATTTATTTAATATTTCAATAAAAATACTACTTAAACATAATGCAATTTTTTATCTACATATTCTTCCAATGAAATTTTTTTAAAAAAAAAGAATTTCCCTTTAAAGTTGGATTTTTAATAACAATAAACATTTCACAACAAAAAGTTCTTGACTAAAAAAAATAAATATTAGAATAAAAATATATACTTATTCATTCTCATAAAAGATTACTATAATATTTTTAACATCTCTTCCAAAGGTACTTGGAGAGCATGTATAAGTAGTTAGAAATACCAAAGATAAAAGGCAATTTTTTTAATTTCACAAAGAATAATGGTTTTTCCCAGTGTTAAACGGAGAAAATAAGTAAGAATTTCTATCTTTATTATTAAAAAATATTTAAAAATATAAATACAACTTGATTTACCAACTTTTTTTATTCTCAAATTAACCATCAATCAACAGTAGTTAAAATGAACTTATAGTTTGGTTATCGTAAGATGAAAAAAGAAAAAATGCGGAAAAGAAACTTTTCTAACAAATTTAACTCCCTTTTTTTTACAGATAATGTTAAAAATAGCAGGAAAAAATTCCCAATGATAAAGGCGTATATGCATTCTCCATGAAGATCTTGTCATATAACAAAAATTTTTTACGCAAGAATGGAAGTAATTTCCTCAAAAAATTATGTATAACACAATGTCGTTAGTAAAAAATTAGACTTTCATTTTAAGGAAAGTTAAAAAAAATTGAAAATGTACTTTTAATAAATTTATTCTCCTTTGACAATATATTGATATGTGGAAGTACCATATATATAGTTATGGTTGTTAAAAAAATAAATGCATTGTCATTAGAATGAGATACAAGTTCTGGACTATTCTAGAATTGATAAGAAATGTAAATGTGAATGAAAAGAAATTTTAAATCTTATTTATATGGGGGGAGAAAGGTTTTCTGCTTTTCTTTTAAGCTGTCTCCATTAAAAACATTTTTATTTTTCTTTTGCTGAACTTGGATTTATTATCCTTCATTATTACGGATTCTTTTAACGTTAAAAAAATGTATGCATCATTATTTAGTAGTTTAACATCAAAGACGCATTTCATTCGACAATTATTTTATATTCGTATTTCTAAATCTCTTTTCCAATAACTATTAATGACTTATTAGACAGATCGCAATTTTAAGATTTATTTGAAAAAAAACAACAAATAATATCATATTATTTATCATGTTTATTACTAAGATTTTTAATATTTTTTTATGGGGAAATAGTTTTAGAACTAAAACTCTCCTTAATCTTGAATTTTGAAAATAAAAATTGACTGTATGATTATCCCCTACTGATAAATTAATACTCAAGAATGTTTTAATGATATAATTTCTACAAGATATAATGATATACCAGAGATTATTTTGTTTTTCTGTATAAGATAATATCAATTTTAACAAAGTAATACTTATTATCAATCTGAATAAACACTTAATAACAGAAAACCACTATTTATCAATGAGTCACGCTTTTTTTTATCCATAAATATATTATGAATCCTATGAATATATCATTCATATCCATAAATCACCTTAATACTCAGAATTCTTAAATCTATAGAATCCTAAATTTTTTATTTTTGAATCTTATAAATTTATTGTTTTTCATCCATGAAACCCATATGAAACCTCTGAATCCGCAAATAAAAATTTTCAAATCTACAGAATCCCATGTTCCTACACATTAATCCTCAGAATCCTCAACTTTTCATCGATAAAGTCCGTATGAAACCTCGGAATCTGTCAGAAAAAATTTTGAAATTTCTAAATCCATAGTGACTACCTATGAATCCAAGCTTACACCCAAAAAACAATCAATTTTCATATTTATCACTACCAGTAATATATCACTATCACTTAGAACACTATCAAATATTAAGAACATACTTGAAAAAAGTTCTAAATTTAGCAAAAGTAACTACACATTTGAGCGAAATTCAAAATTTAGCAATAAGTTGCTGCACATATCCTAGGAACAATCTTGATTAATCAAATACAAACCAAAAAAAGTTACTATAATTCAAGTAAATATTTATAAAAAAGCAAAAAATAGACAAAAACATTCGCGCACAAGGGTGGTCGAACATGTTATGTTATCTTTATATTTTTTTAGAAAAGCACGCACTATCAAGCAAATTCCATTCTGTGACCAATATCGTACATATTAAACAACTTTTTAAATGTATTTTCAAGTAATTAGCGCTCTAATTAGGTAATAAACCTGTGCTTAAGATCAAGAACTTGATTTTTTTTAATCAATTACAGAAATCCACTATTGTTTATTGGAGAATCATCAAACACATATTGTATAATTTGTAGAAATACTTTATTTAATGAAGTTTTCTTATCATTATGAGATGCCGTAAGCAATGTACCAAAAGTTTTCTTCTATCTTGGAAAGAATTCCTTAATTAATCATCAAATTTCCGTCCCACAAATACCTTATTTTCTTATAACTAACTCTGTTTGTAGATTTTTTTATAACATTTGTCCCAATTTTGAAGCACCCGTTACTTCTGATAATTATAGTTGCGATTCTTTGTCAAGATTTCTTTGTATTATCCTGCGAGAAATTTTTTTTTTCTATTTTCAGACCCTCACTTTTTTAAATTCTGGTTTGGGACTGATACACTTCTTGCTAAAGTAAGAAGTTTATTATTTTCTTCAACAGATTAAAAAATTCCCCTACAGTCTGCTAACTTAAATATAGTAAAATGTAGAAGAGTTAAACGCAAATAATGGTCAAAACGTATGTTTAAATATTAAATATTATTATCATTAATCTTTTTACTTTTCAGGATGACAATCCTGATATTCTTGCTGTTCTGTAATATTGATATTTTTGAGAATGTTTATAAAGAGTTGTAAGAAAAAGTGAGATTGAATGTAAATATGTAAATATAGTTTATCTACCATTCTAATGGTAGGATTCTTGTTGTTATAAGGGATGTGATCCTAGTCGCAAAAGTCGCTGACTTGGCCACTGGGTAATTTGTTTTTATTTTTATCCCTGTTACAAGGGATGTTTTGATTTGTATATATTTATAATTGTATCTCTCTTTTTGTAATTAAACTTTTGTATATGTTATTGTTTTTTATATTGTATTTTATCTGTATATAAATTTGTATATGTTTTTTTGGTCAAAAATTAGAAATTTTTTCAAAAAATAAATTTTTTTGAAGTTAAATGTTTATTTTATTAAAAATACAAGTAGTATAAAAATAGCTTCTTGTATAATACTTTAACAGTACAAAAGTCATTGAAAACAAAAATCAAACTATGGTAATTTCAGGATTAGGATATTTTAAGCATGCACTTGTTTTGTTATTCATACTATACATCAAAGGATTATCATACAAACTCTTGATACACCATTTTCTGTTGTACTCATTGGAACTGACAAAGTTCTTTGGGTAGTATTTTTCATCGAAGTATGGTATCATGCCTCCATAAGATGCTGGAGCACATTGACATGGCTCTTCTTTCCATGTTTGTGACCAGTTTGGTTGATAAGATATTCCATATTGCATTCTATCAAATGGTTGTTTCATATCTACAAAAAAATGATAACTATTGTTTTAAATCAAATGATATACTTACTTTTACATGATAACGTATCATCAGGTCCAGTGGGAACATTAAAATATTTACAAAACCATTTAAATGCTTTTATTCTCCTACTTTCACCTGGACCACCTGGTTCTGTCTTATCTTCTCCATTACATTCATTGTTGATAATCAAACTTGTTGGTCCAAAGATAGCTCCATAATAGTTATTTTGTTTATTTACGTCACCAGGATTCCATCTCCCAATGACAATATCGTGCATTGCTGGTTTTGGAGGCTGTGGTGTCATGTAAAACCATATCGATGCCATCACTGATAATGGTGGATCCATTTTTGTCATTACAAGATTTGGCTGTTTTAGTAAATCTACACTTATATTAACAGTCTTTAACCAATTTTGAAATTGTCCATAATTGTAATTGTAGGATATCTGTATTGATCCCCTACCGAAGTAGCAACCCTTGAAATATTGAACATTCTTATGGAGATCATCTTTATCATAATTACATGGGAAAAAGTAACTTAATTCACTTGTATCAGCACAATATCTTCCCGCTTGATTACATACAGCCCCATCTGATGGGGAGTAACCTGGTGAGGATGAATTCAAGAAACTACTTGTCGGACCCCCCTCAAACCAATTATAAAGTCCACCACGGTAGAAACACTCATCTGCTTGAGCTTTTTGAGCAGGATCAGAAAGGTTTTTTCCCATATAAAGACTAGCATCATTCTCTCCAGTTTCTTGAATAGCATGAGAAAAGAAAGCGGCTAAATCTCTCTTTGAATTAACAGTACCACTGTATTGTGAAGGACTACCATCCAAAGTATCGTTATCTTTAACATTACCAAACTCTGGAAAATACCTTGAAGCAATGACAAAAGACTCATAACTATAAGGAAGACAAGGATGAGAACCATAACCAAGATTAGCTTTAGGAAATAAATTTTCAAACATTTCTTTTGTGAACCATTCTTCTAATTTACTTTTTGGCATATTATTAGGATCCGTTGGTTTAATACACCCATCTCCTGGTTTCTTAGCATAAGCTTTTGTTGTAGGGCATTTGAATGCATAAGTAATATTAAAAAAACAAAAACATATTAATACCAATTGAATTAGTAAATTACTTCTAAAAAGAATCCTAAAAACCATAATTGGTTCAAAGTAAAAATATCAAAACACAAGTGATGTAGCTTAAAAAATTTGTATAAATACTTTTTACGAAATGATAAGATAACATCTAACATTTAAAAATGGATAAGATAAAAAATAAGGAAATTACAAAAGCAAACAAAAAAAGAAGGGGGAACAATACAAAAAAGAATGAGGAAGGAGTTGAGATGTACATGTAGAAAATAAGGAACCAAAATTTTTTTTGAAAATAATCTAATCAAAATGTGTCGTTACCTTCATTAAGAAAAATAGTACACATAGATTACTTTTGTCAATTATGAGAAGTTGAGTTATTTGAGTAAAATATTTATAAATAATTATCTTTTGTCTTTTAAACAAAAGGTTATTGCTTTTTATACTACCATTAGTTTGATCTTTATTTGTATTGCTGTCCATTATATACAATGAATGGTGTAATAAAAAGTTTTTTCTTTAGAATGTATTGTGTTGTTGATGTTAGTTTGCTCGGTGTCAAAGGTTTCCCTTTTTTCATTAAAACTTTGTCTGAAATTCGAGAAAAGAAAAATATTTGTAGTTGTTGCGAGTTTCAGTTGTAAAAGTTAATGATCCTCAAAGTTATAATTAACAAACGCTTTCATTAATATAATATATTATTTCGAATAATTAACTTTGAACTACATATACAAAATAAAACCTATTAATATTTTACTATTTATTTATGCGGAACATTTATTTTGATTGATTAAAAGTAATAAATCTATATATGATTAATTATACACATAAATTAATCATCTTTCCCATTAAAAAAAACAAACTTTAATTCTATTAAGCAAATAACTTATTTCCCCTATCTTATATTAAAAAAATAAACGACTTTTAATTTGACTTGTAAATACGGTAATAGTATCATAACCTTTTAAACACTACCTTCTTATCTCTCTTTATCTATTAAACGTTATTTTACCGATTTTTAATCAAATCATTAGTGAGGGATTGTATTATGCTCATCAAATGGTAAACAATAACAATAAGAATTAATTTCACTATTCTTCTTTGAAATCATCGCTAAGCTTGCAAATTAAGCATAAAATCACGTTTGAATATCATTATAAAAAGGATGTAATTTTTATTTACATCAATCATCAAATATCAATTGAAAAATTGTTGACAAATAAAATTAAAAAAAACGATAAAAATTCTTATCACACTTGGCATCTCCATTGTCTTCCTTTTTTTTATTCATTTTCTTTCGGCAGTAATAACTAAATCACCATCAGTGCTGAATGAATGCTTCAAAGTACTTGGATTAACATTAGGAGGAAGCTTATAGGTTCTTGAAACTTTTCTTTCGCAGGTGTTACTATCACGTCTCTTTTGATGATCACAATAAATACTAACTTTATCATCTTTAGCAAAAACTGTTACATCCTTTGGGTCGAATTCATGACAATCCAAGACTAACTCGAACTTTCCATCATGGTTATTTGATTTTACAATATCATCATTATGGGATGCTAAAGGCCAATCACAAACAATTTGATCCGGGTTGTTGGTATCCTTAGAAGCTTTATCTTTACCTGGAGTGTTGCCAACTTTATTTAGATTCTTTCCCTGTTGACTCATGATAATATAGGTAAACTTAACAATAATAGAATGATCTTCTGCGACAAGAAGTCGTTAAGATTACTGACTAGTTGGAAGTAAAATCTTATCCTTAAATACTCCCAATCTCTGTTTATACTTATAAATATAAATCTTTTTAAAAGTAATAAAAAAATTATAAACATAATATATATTCCATTACATTTGTAACATTATTTTAAACTCCTGCCTTCTGATCTCTTCAATACACTACAATGTCAGTTTCAATTTTTATTTCACTCCAAAAATCATATATTAAGATAAAAAAGACATCCATCAGTTGTTGATCCTTATTCATTAAAAAAAACTAATGTAAAAAAAGTTATATTTACCATTAATCCACCTAAAAATAGATTAATGTTTTATTAAAACTATTTCACAACATATACATTTATAATTCAGTTATACTTTATCACGAGAACCATAAAGTTGATTATGTAAAACTTTAAAACTACATTACACTTTTGGAGGATAAAAAAAATGATTTATGGGTTATCTCCTCAGTATTGTCATAACCTTTTGCCTATATATTAAACATACTTGAATGTCATAATAAAAAAATTCCTATTAGCAACATATGGTTTTAGTTACTTTTTACACCAAAAAAAATAACAACAAAATAAAATGATAAATTTTTTTCCCCTGAGCCATATGTTAATGTTTATTTTTTTTGTATTCGTTATTATAAGTAGGAAAATAAAAAATTAAATTACAAATTAAATCAACGTGTGTATAATTTAAATTAGTAATAATATTAGTTTTAATTTAATATCATACTTGAATGATAATGAAATTTTAGAAAATTATGCACATATTTAATCTATTACAATATACTTTAATATTTTTTAAATACCCTCTTCATTTGAAATATTTGTTGGATGGTTGTAAAATTTCATTGCCTAATTGATTTACTAATTTAGGGGAACAAAATCTTTTTTACAAATAAAAATATTTTTAATTAACCATTCCACTTGCAATTTTTTATCCTTCAGAAGAAAAAATACATTGTTTGAAAGTTAATGGTTGTAAAAATAACAAAAATGACTAATGAATATATGAACAAACTCACTTACCTATTTTTTCTAATTTGATAATTGATTACATAAAAAAGTATTATCAATCTTTTTATTTAAAATCATACCTTTAATTATCAAAATAAACCTATGAATCATCGAGAGAAAATGTTCTATTTTTTCAATAACCATAAATATAATGGAATTCTCCCACGTATGTGATAAAAATATTCACGAAATGAATTTTTAATGAAAAAAAAGTGATTCATTACCTTTGATCATTTACATTTTTATTTATTTCGAAATTATCCAATTCGTCTTTTACGTAAATGCACATATAATGTTACATGTAATTCTTTTCTTATCAAAAATGGGGAAAAAAGTTTTCAAAGGTATTTGATAAATTTAATTTTATTTAACAATTGCTTTGACATGTGCATATATGTATAAATATATTTATATATTTAGAAACATAATATAAATAAAAATTTCATCTTAGGTACTCTTAAACAAAAAAATGTAAACAATTCTTGTTTCACAAACACCAAATCTTGTATTTTTAATCATACTGGTATCCTGATAAAAAATTTCCATTCCTACCTTTATACTTTCTTAAAAAAGAACATTAAATGTTTATCAATATTGTTGTAATTGAAATTTTTGCTGATTCTTTTTTTATAATCTATCAAACATTCCTCAATACCATTGTAATGTATGATTATGTCAAATTTGAAAAATTGTTTATGATTATAAAAAGATTATGACACGCCTTCAGATTGGTATGTGTTTGTATGAATCATCAGAATATATTGTCTGATGTCTCCTTCAGTGGATTATTAAGAGTATATAAATGGAAGAAAACTCCATATTAAGTAGTAGTTTTCATGTTGAAGAAAGCAAATATTTAGAGTGCCTTCGTACACCTTTCAAGGATTTTGTTTTCCACTCCTTATGTTACGGTTGCGTTATTTATAGTGCATCTTTTAAACTATTAATCATTCACTTTCACCTTCTATAAAAGGTATTACATTTTTATGGGTGAAGAAAATAGTTTATTTAGATGATTATTATTTAAAAATATTAACTAAATATTTGTTTATAGTTATACAAATACAAGATATATTATATTGTAAAAATTTAATATAATGACTATTATATCTAGACTTCCATTTGGTAGAAATCCATTCATTACAGAAGATATCAGTGGGGATGATTTTTGGAATCGCAGTTTGATTAAAAATTTTGATGATTGGCCAACTGACTGGCCAAGACCAGGTGAATTGATGAGAAAAGTAAGTTTATATCATAATTTGACCATCAAAAAATTCACATTATACAAAATATTCATCTAGTTTCTGTATAATAATTTTAAATGGACTAATTAATAAAAATAAAAGCTAATATAGTTTTATACAAATGATAAAAGAAATAATTATCTAATGGAAGTCTTATTTTAATAAATATACACCTACAAAAACGACCTTTAAAATTATTTTCCTTCAAATAATCTCTAAAAATGAAGTAGATATACCTATCCATAATACTATTAAAAATAACTTTATAATTTGTACTTAATTTTTATTATTATTAAAAATGACATGAAGTTAACGTTAATATATGTCTTTTCTTTTGAACATAAAAATAATTACATTCACCTTCCTGTATTAAATAGAAAAATAGGAATACATTTTAGAAAAATAATAAGTAATTATCTATCTCCCTTCATCTTTTTAAAGTTTTTCTATACAAATCAAAAGTTTTTACTATTTTTGTAGTGAATAAAAATATATATGTTATATAACTATAAATCAAACTACAATTGTAATATATCTATACATCCTTTATTTGGGATGTCCACATATATATTATTACTATAAATTCTAGAGTTATAGGTAATATTTCGTTAGAATTGATATTCCTTTAATATCACAACATAGTAAAAACTTTGTTTGAATATATTATATTATTATTATCATCAATAACTCATAATCATACCTCTCACTAAATTTATAGAAATATTATCATTAAAATCATCCTCACATATTATTGTATATATAAAAATTTCATCCATAGGTAATAACACAAAACAATATAGTTAAAACATTAAATATCTCTACAGCAAATAAAATTTTATTTAACATTATCATTTAATTCGTAAAATATACTTATTATCTATATTTAAAAAAAATATTTTATATATCGATATTATATATTTAAAATAGTATAATAGTACCCTTCTCCATTGTTGTTTGATTTTATTTTTTTAAATGTATTAACATTTTTACTCATATCTCTTTATCCCATGGATATAAATATATGGTCATGTATATATTCAATGAGGTGAAATCATTTCTTCAATAATTTTCTTCTTTTATGATTATGTGTAAATAATATAACAGATTTTTTTTTGTCATGTAAAAAAAGATGTCACTAAAAATATGTTAAGTTTTACCTTTTTTTATTTTTTATTTTTCTTTTTTTAAAATAAAACTTAGTCATGATCTCTCTTTTCACTTGATGAATGTACATATTTATGGTTAAAATTCTTTTGAAAAATTTATTTTTTTTCTTTTCTTTGTTTAAAATATTTGATGGTAGAAGGAATGAATATATATATGTAACTTTTATAGAAGTAGATAGAGACAGAAATATTGATGAAAATATTTTTATTGAAATTCCTTTACCCTTTTTGAAATGTCTCTTATTTATTATTTAAATAGAATAAAGTTTTAATTATTTTATATTTATTTGATTTTTAATAATTTATTTTCTATTTATTTTAGTTCCGATCATCATTTACCTCTGATTTTGAGTCAACCTGGCCAAGTCATTGGCCATCATTAAACACAGTAATGCCAAGATTCAACAGACACCTATCATCAATATCCCCAAACTGGAGATCAGACCCCTTCTGGATTTCTACCTACCCAACATGGGCTGAACCAACATTTAAAGATGGTGTTGATGTATCAGTTAATGTTATAAATAACCAAAACGAATTTACTGTAGATGTTGATGCATATCAATTTAAACCTGAAGAATTGACTGTTAAAACCATTGATGATACCTTAATAATTGAAGGAAAACACAGTGATGTTAGAGATAACGATAATTACACTAAAATGTATTTTATTAGAAAGTACCAATTACCAGATGAAGTTGATATGTCCAGATTGGAGTCCTCCATTGACAGAAGAGGTAGACTTATCGTTTCAGCACCCAAATTCCAAAATAGACATCATGTAGAATATAATAGAAATATTCCTATCCAACAAACATCATATAACCGTTCCAGAGATGAGAGATCATTCGCATCCGACTACAATGCACAACATAAAAGTGAATTTCACGAGAAGATGTCCTCTGGTTCCTCGGGGTATGGACATAGTCCACCACAATCAAATTACAGACCACCATCACCTGTGAGAGTACCATCAGACCACCATAATCATGCATCATATTATGATAGTCATCATAGAAGAGGTATGTCACATGATAGAAACAATTATGAATCAAGAAGTTACTCACCAAAGCCATACTCCACATCCTCTGGATGGAGAAATAATTATAGCGCAGGCAATGATAATGTTGCTTCCAAAGAAACTTACGAAAGAAATACCCGTTATCGTGAAGAAACATTTTCTTCCAACAATTCTAATTCTAAGTTCACTCCTGAACCTATTCTTAATACTGGAACTGTAAGAGAAAGAAATATCCCTGTTAGATTTGAGGATAACTCAGCCAAAATACATGATCTTAGAAAAACTAGAAGTGGTTTGACTGATGAAGATTTCTATGGTAGTTCCAAGAACCTTGGACATCATGAGCAACAACATTATGAGAGAAGAGATAGTAATCAAAGTAGTAGCAATTCTGCTTCAAGAAGTAAATCATCCTCAAGAATGTACCAGTCATCAAAATATTCCGTCAAAGAAGGATTCTAAATGCAAGATCCATCCTGAGAAGGGGATAATCACTTTTCTTATATAAACGAAAAAATACAATAATATCAATATTTTTCTTTGGTAAATCAAAATAATAAAAAACTTATTATGTTAATGAAACTTTTTTTTAATAACATTTAAAAGATATACATAGTTTTTCATTATTAGTATAAAGTTAAATAAAAATAGTGATAAGATTTGGGTTTTTTCTGTTATTATTTAAAAGGAAGAGAAACTTGAATTTTTAACTTGTTGTCCTTTTGGATTGTAATTTTTTATTATTATAAATATCATGATGTATGAATATCCATGTGGAGACTTTAAAATATTTAAACTTATCAATGGTATTCTTAGAAATGGTATTTAAAATTATTAATAATAGGGAATTTTTTTTGTAAGATAAATATTAGTCATCTTCCTTTTGAAAAGTTTATTGTTCTTGGCTTTTAGAATTTCCCATGACCTAAGATATTTTTAGATTATTCTTCTTGGAAATTGTTAGATTTTCGATCTAATTCTTGAGATTATTATAGAATAAATCTTCCATTTGTGAATAATTTTTAAGAAATGGAAAAAATCTCTGAAAGCAAAATTTAAATAAAACATTACTAAAGCATGTTGACGAAATGTTAAAAAATAACTCTAACATATAATTGGAGAAGATCGATAAATACAAAAATCACAAATAAACAAACCAACATCCAACTAGTTAATCACCAAGTATTTTGATAAAAAAGTTAAAGTATAAAAAATAATTGATGCTAATGATTATTCATTAACAAATTAAAATATCTCAAAAAAGACCAATCTACTTTTTCATAAACAACTTCAACCTTTCTAAAAGGAGACAACATTTTTTGACTAAAAATATCAAGAGGTATCTAATCTTTTCAACATCAAACTACACAAAGCATGCATATGTATACACGTAAAATTTAAATATAAAAATTTTCATGATAAAAACATTTTTTATCACCATCTTGTTTTTAACTATATGTATATAATTTATGCTAATCCAATTAATGAAATTTTAAAACTATTTTATATATAATAGAAAAAAAAACAAAGAAATTTCGTTTTTATCATGTATATTTTGTATAAATATTTAAAAAAAATAGTTTTGTATGAGGAGTAAAAAAGATATAAAATTATAATTCGTAACTATTTTTGACAAAAAAATATATACATAATAATTTTTTATTCTCTAATTTTTGTTGCCTTCTCACATCTTCTCTTTTCCATTCTCTCTCATTTTTTTAGTTTATATTTAATTATATTTTATTTATAAAGATAAAAAGGACAATTTTTTTTCTATATATATGTATTTTAAATATATATACTTTTGATTCTATATTATCATGAGTATAGTATATATCAATATTCAATTTTTCCCTGTTTGTTTGTACTTATTTTTATTCTGTTAAAAAAATATAGTTATTGTATGTTTTTGAATGATATTTTTTGTTAACAAGGTGACAAAATTCCTATCCCTAAGTTTTACATGATTCTAATAATATATTTTATTTGGTTGTTAGTATACTTGTACTTTAGTTTATGTGTCTATTTTTTATATGTGGGATGGAGAAGTATATATGTATATTTATAAATGTTTTTAAAGTTAATTTTTTTGACATTATTTTGTTTGGGATGTTATTAGTGCAGTTAGGAGGAAATGTTTTTGTAAATGTATGATAACATATATTGTGAAATATCTACAACTTTTGAGATGTGTTCATTAAATAGTTTAATGATCTATTTTATCATTGGTATTTTTTTTCCTCGACTACCCAGAATTCTCCTCAACATACCATCTTATTCAATTTATTTCTTCTAACATTAATTATGGAAATTTTTAAAAAATTTCACATACTTATACAATCATTTTTTATAAGAAAACTATAAAATGAATGAGAGAATAGTAAGATTAAAAACAATAAATATTATTATGTGTGGAAAATTATTCCACTGATAATATTTGATAATGATAAAAGAGGATAAATGCTAAAAAGTGAGGTTGGCGAACTCATTGTTATTTTATTCCAAGTTCTTGAACTTTCCTTAATTAGAGATTAACAATTTCATCTAGTACTTTGTAATGAATGCTTATTTTAAGACAAAAAAACAATAAATGATGGAATTTTTGTTACTTTTTCTCATTAACTTTCTATTGATGATACATGAGAATGATAGTGAGAAATTGTTTTGAATATCAAATGCTAATTTATTTATTCTGATGCCAACTAGATAAATGTACTGTATAGATAAAAAAAAGGAGAACATGGATACATAACTATTTTTTCTACAAAAATTTAAATTTCTTTTCTATTTTTGGCAAATATTCTCAGAAATAGGAAATGACACAAACTAACTTCCTCTGTATTTACCAAAAACTAATCTTCTCTCTCATCTTTCATGATAAGAAATTCAATACCAATTATAAAATTAACTTTCTGTTTTTAGAAAGCTTGTTTTTCGTATCCTACAAAAACCATGACAAACTCATTAATTATAGATGTATTAGTTGGATAGAAAAAACCCCCCATTGTGAAAAAGTGCCAACATTTATTTTTAAGAACAGCCTTATACTTTTTATCATGCAATTTTCACTTGAAAAATGCTTTATTTTCGCATTATCATTAAGTAAACAATCAAAGTAACAAATTTATACAGTATTTATATTTTGTTTTACAAAAATTCCATCCGGTTTATACTTTAAGAGATCTACCAGAATCCTGTACTGCTCTCTTTCAGTTCTCACTAATATATTCACTAGGATTACTGGTTACATTACCGGCACTTCTGCTAGGGTCAATAAATAAGTTAAACGTCTTTGTTATAGCATCCTTCGATACCTTCTCTTCTTTTAACTTCTTACTTAACTGACTTGCCAATGTAACAAGATTCATAACATAACGAAGACTATTCTTGGCACATATAGGGCGAAGAATCTTCTCAACACCCTCACCGCTGAGATCTATATCATCTGACTTTGCCTTCAACATAACAATACTAAACTTCTCATCACGGGTATACTCCTCAGTTCTGATAATTAAACAACGATCCAACAAATCAGGTGGCAAGCAGTGAGGTCCACTTAACTTACTTCCTTTTACCAAACCATATCTTCTATTAGTTGCCATAATTAATATTGGGGCGTTCTCAGTCTCCAAACAACAATTAATAAATGAAAAGCATTCAAGATCGAGAGTATGAGCTTCATCAATAAACAAAACACCAGGAATAATGTCAGCCTTCTTCTCTTCCTTCCATTCATTAACTTTTTTAGTTATCTGTTTCCTTACTTCATCACTTATCTCTCCTGTATCACCACTGAAGATTGACATATAACCACCCTTAGAGGAATTTAAAGCATCAATTTCATGTAGTGACAATCTATGGACAGTTTCTTTTTTTGTTTGAATCTCTCCACTGGGACATTGAACAAAACGAAACTGCGAACCAACAGCGTCATAATCACCTTGATGAGAGTATGATCTTCCGAGTTTTGTTACAGTTCCATTGGATTTGTCGATCATTATTACATCCCCAACAACGATGTTCTCCTTGAATAATGATTCAGCCATCTTAGATCCTAATTTGTACTCACTCTCCATATCTATTGTCTTTAAAGATATTGTTCCAGTCTTATCACCTATACCATTTGCAGGTCTCTCAATGATTAATGCCGTTACCTCACCCTGTAAAACTTCTGCCTCCTCCTTGATATGTACTGAGACCGCCTTGCGAAACGACTGCATTAAGAATTCCGTCTTTCTCATCGCCATTGAATAGACTTCAGATCCAGTAATTGAGACAAATGGTACATTCTCTGAGATCGATGCAGAAATTGCTTTTGCAAGAGCTGTCTTTCCGGATCCTGGTTCACCTGTTATAAGTATTGACCTTCCAGCTATTTTTCCTTGCTAAAGTAAGAAAATTACATCATTATGGAGAAAAAGTATTTCCACCCTACCTTAATCATTTGGACAATGAGACCAGCGGAACGACGAGCCTTCATCTGACCAACCAAACCATCACCTTCCTCCAATGGCTCCAAGTTAGGCAATAATCCAAGACCTTTAATATGAGAATGAGTTCCAAGACGTTCAATTCTCGTAACATCTCTAACAATAATATCCTCAGTCATTGTAGTTCCTTTTTTTAGTTAGAAGACAATCAAATAAATATACAAAAACAAAAAAATAACAGAAACTTTTTAGTAATATTAAATATTATAAATATTAGAGGTAGGAAACAATAGCTTATATTTTACCCAAAAAAATGCGTTGGTAAAATGTCGATCCTTTATTCCTCGCAGGAGATATTCCTTACGTCACCCCTTTTTTGTAATAATAATATCCCATTCCCTTTCTATTTTTTGATGCTTCTCCTACCCTCTCTCTTTATGTATGAACTTATCTCCATCCCAATATACATACACGCAATGTCAGGCGCACTTTAATGATAATAATAATCATAATCAAAAAAAATTTCTAAATATAAATATTATATATCTACTCCAAAACTCCAGGCTGTTTGTTAATATATATTTTCACTATCCTACAACTCCTACTACAATTTCTTGTCCCCCCTGTTAATGGTATATGTATGTGTGTATGTAAGTATAAAAATATATAATATATATATTTAGCAACTTTTATTTGGTAAGTAGAAAAAGGAACAAAAAAGAAAATTTTTTCTTTCCCTAAAGTATACATAAAAATAATTTTTTTATCTTTCTATCACATTTCTCACATAACATTTATCTATCCCTCTGATATCTGTCCTTTTAAATATAATATATATACATTCTGATAGTGCCTATAAATATTTTTGATATTTTGTTCTCTACCATATTGAATAGTAAGGATGGAACTTTTACAGCCTCCTATTATTATTATAATTTTTATGTTAGTGTAGTGATCTTTGACTTTTTTTTTAACGAAACTCTCCGGCGTTGTATGTATGCATGTTTGTGTATAATAAATATATTTAACTGGATGCTGAAGAAGAGAAATCGGTGTGTTCTAATTTTTTTTAAATATTATATTTCCATCCCAAGTAATTTTGCATTTTTGAAAATATATAATAAGTAAAATGAAGGATAGAAATGCTGAGTGTGTGTGTGTGTTTCTATGACTATGTAGTCATCCCATCTCTGGAGGAGAATAAAGTTTTTTATGTTGATAATGTAGGTGTAGAAATAGATGATGTTAGTTAAAAAGTACCATTCTCTAGCACCACTGGGAGTATCGTCATCTCTCCTTACATATATAAATACTAATTTTTAAGTAAACTTTTTTTCTTTTTCCTCTTATCAATTTTTATCTCTGTGTATATGTTTTTATTGGTACAACCTATAGAGGCGTCTTCTGATACAATGCCAACCAATAACCTCATTTTTAACTAAATATTTGTCATTCATTGACGTTGGTGTTGTTGTATACAACGTTATCACATTTGAACACACACTATAGACTCTCTAACCATCCAACACATCATCCATTTATGATAGATGTCACGTATGTTGATCGATATATTGAACTGATAATATGGACAAATTTAGAATTATAAATATTGAACCCTTTATTTTTTTATCATAAAAGGAGATATAATCTAAATATATGTATATAAGAGGGTTTCACATACGTAATCTTATTATGTAACATCTTTTTTTTAACATTAATCTAAATAATATATAAGGAAATCTATGAAGATATGTATATATATCACCTATATGTAAAATAATGTACAAAGATTTATCAAAAATATATATGATGCAACCTTAATTATGCAAGTTTCAAAAGCACCAGCATTTTTATAATATAGTACCAGAGCTGCTTGTATTATATAGTGTGTCTCGTTCTTATAATAACGTTGCCATACTTCGCGTGCACAGAGGGTTTTTGTCGTACGCTAGATATGTATATATATAACATAATATGTGTGTATGTCTCTCTTCTCTCTCTTAATATATACACAACATTAATTTTCTTTGAGATCCTTCACGAATTCTTTATAGGAAAGCTATATGTATAATAAGTATAAAAATTCTACCTTCAAAATATGTTTCTTTTTTTTCTCCATATTTCTTTCTCTTTTGTAACTTATCGTATGACACTTTTTTGATCAAAAAATTTACTATACCTTTAAGTCATGATTGTAAGAAATGTATATTTTCAAAAATATGTGACGAAAAAAGATTAAAGATGTATATAAACTCAATAAGGATACAAAAAAAGACTTCTAAAAGCACCATCATATCTATATCAAGGTAGTGTAAGAATATATATTTCCATATTCTTAATGATATATGAAAAATTTGAATATAATTTTGTATTTAAGATAATTAACAAATCAAACATATACCTATAATATGCGCATTGTAACATATATATAATATACATATTAAGGCAAAAAAAATCATCAAACCTATTTTTGTATATATAATATGCATAATTCTGTTTCTATCTTTTTTCTTTTGAAGTTTCCTATTTTAATTTTTGAGTCCATTTTACCAAAATATACATATGTATATTTCTTAATGATAAATAAAATTTTGATATGTGGAAGTTGTTGTACTACACATAGGATTCCTTCTTAACCCCTCCAATCTCTCTCTTAATTTGACGACCACGACGACAATATTAATGTATGTATAGGAAATATGTGTGTATTTTAACATGTAGATGCATTGAAAGATACATATATACTACATATAATCATTTCAGTAGTAATATGTAATCCTGAATCTTTTTTTCTCTAAAAATATTATTTGTCAACTTACTTGTAGATGCGTATGTATTCTCTTAACCGATGAAAGATTAGTGGCGTCGCCGTGCCCGTCCATTAATATTTTAGTAGAAAGCTGTCGTTTCGCGTCAACAAGTTTATTTATTGCGTGTGGTGCGTTATTGCGTATATGTAATTCCAACAGCATTCTCGCCACTACAACTGTGAAAATATCATTGTGGCGCATTCTTTTCCCGCCAAATTTTAAAATGCATCTTTATACTGTGCTTGTAGTTTCAGGTATTGTCCTATAATCTTAAGCTTGATATCACCATAATTCGCGCCACTATTATCCTTATAATTTGTATTGTTGATGTTAGCATTGTATTATGTTGCGCTAATTAAGTTTTTTTAATGTTGTTTTTAAATCAAAAATATCAAAACCTCGAACCTTTAAAATAATGCCGTTTGATAATTGTTGTGTTTACAATTGTTTTTTTTAGTTAATTTGCATCTCCTGAAATTTTATATATAATGACAATGTTTATTTCAGAGATGTTACAGAACAGTCCATCAGCGTCAACAGTCTCAAATATTATTGGATCTGAAGACGCATCTGTACTCACAACTATAGATATCCCACCAGGAAGTCTTGCAGAATCAGGTACATCATCTGTCTCTGGAGATCACCACACCACCGAAGAAATATCTTCTCATACTCAATCTGTACAGAGTGACAGTGAAAACCAACAAAAACAATCAGGAGATAGTATGCCTCCAACTTTCTCAAATATATTTAATTCCTCAAAAAATAATACATCAGGATCAATGTCAGTTGATGATATTGCTTCAAAATTAACGGGTACAGCGAATAAATTATCGACATCATCATCAAATGATCCGGGGTTTGTGGCTCCTTCACAGTCAGCCAATAGTAATCTACAAAAGGAGCAAATAGATACACCAGTAGTTAAAAATGAAGATAGGGTTCCTACGCCTCCAATGAAGACAGAAGAGGTTGATGTTGATCGTATGACAATCACAGGAGGTTATGCGTCTCCTAAGCAGGTATGTTTATTTTATTGCGTAGAATGAAATAATTATATTTTCTTCTGTCTGTAGGCTCCAGTGAATGGTATAGTACAACCAAGGGTAATTCCTCCACCAGGAAAAAAGACAAGGAATACGAATCAACTTGTCTTTATTCACAATAATATTTTAAAGCCAATTCTAAAAATGAAGTCAGCGTGGCCATTTGTCAGGCCTGTTGACACAAAGAGATTAAATATACCAGATTATCACACAATCATCGACAGACCTATGGATTTCAATACCATAGATAAACGTTTGAAAAGTGTTTATTACGTTGGATCTACGGAATGTTTACATGTAAGTTTCCTGTTATCATATGAAATTTCTCCATATCTTTTCCCTCCTCATACATGCACCTTCGTTTTGAAGGGAGGACTTGTAACATTGAGTACCATTTAATGTTAATTAACTTAGCTTTCCCTTCTGGTAAACAACAATAAACATTTACGTATTTATTATAATTATATAATGTTATTTAATTAATTACAGGATTTCAAACAAGTGTTTTCTAACTGTTATAAGTACAATCATCCAACGTATGCTGTCTATAAAATGGGAAAGGAATTAGAGGATTTTGTAAATAATAAACTTGCCATGATGCCTCAACCTGTAAGTTTCATTGCTCCTTTTCTTTTCGTTGTTTTTAAATTTATAAAGTTCATGTTATGTTACTTTGTTTTTTGTTCTCACAAATGCATTATTATATGTTAATTATTATTTTCTCTCGTTTTATTTTCTAATTTTATTGTATTTTTAGGAAGTTGAAGAAGAATTCAATAACTCGAAGAAAGGAGGTAGCAAAAAAGCTAAGAATACGTCTGCCGTTCCTCGAGGTACTGTTGATATTTCTGAGTCAGAGACTTTGAGAGTACTTAGTATGTTTCATAACTGTATCAAAGGTGTAGTCTCTGATTCCTTTCAAAATTTATACGATGATAGATAGCATATTATGTACTTTGACACTTTTAATACCTTGATAAGATGAGAAATAAAAATTTGTCTTTCATGTCATTTTAACATTTTGTTTTTTTTAGCAAGTCGTGAAAACACCGCAACGTCAGAAGCCGGAGCGTCGAGTAGTAACGGTATTGGTTCTAAAGGAATAAAAAGGAAGATGGACGACGTAGGGAGGCAGCCACGAGCCAAGAAACCCCCAGTTACTGACTACGATAAACTTGAACCACGTTATAAGGGAAAGTATAACGAGCAAATGAAATTTTTGTCAAAGTTATTAGTTGAGTTGACATCTAAGAAATATCAAGATTGCGCACACCCTTTTTATGTTCCTGTAGATCCTGAAGCATTGCAGATATATGATTACTATAGTGTAATTAAGAATCCAATGGATCTCCAAACGATGAAGAGAAAATTAGATGCTCGCCAATATCTCAATCCACAAGAATTCAGGGAGGATTTTATTTTAATGTTAGAAAATTGCTTCAAGTACAATCCACCTCATGATGATGTCCACAAACTTGGAAGGAAACTCCAAGCTATCTTCGAAGAGAAATGGAAATCGCTACCACCTGATACTCCTGCTGTCAAAGCCACTGACTCTCATTCAACTTCAGCAAATTACAATGGAATTATGCCTATGCCTCATTTAATGCCTGCTGTCAATGCACCTTTATCTAACCCAAAAAATGCTGGATTAAGTGAAGAATATTTGGAGATGATCTTAACAAGTATCCAACAACAAATACTTGCCTTACAAGCCATGATGACGGAGATGACATCGTTTTCATCAAGACTTGTTAATCTCAAGATGGAAAGGAATATGGCAAAAATGAACAATAGAAATTTACCTCCTATACCAATAGAAATCTCAACCGAATTTACGTCACTTATGGCTAACTTCCAACGGAATTCTGTTGTTCCACCTATCTTTGAAGCTTCATCTATCCCACAACCTATTTTATCATCCGGTCCTCCACCTAAAAAATCAAAATCTTCCAAGAAGAATGTTCTCCCACCTAAACCTATCACACCAGAAGCAGTTATATCTTCACAACATTCAGTTAAATCCGAGGTCGGAGATACTAAAGGTCCATCGTCGACAAGTCACGGTACTCCTGTAAGCAAACGTGGTAGAAAGCCAGGTTCTAAGAACAAACCAAAACTCAGTCCACTTTCTGCTGCACGTCAAGAGTATAACTTCAACTCTGATGACGAGAATAGTTCAATGCCTATGTCATATGAGGAGAAGCGACAATTATCGTTAGATATCAATAAATTACCTGGTGAAAGTTTGAGTAGAGTAATAAATATAATAGAGGCACGTGAAAAGATTGGTGACGTCAATCCCGATGAAATTGAGATTGATTTTGAGATTCTTCAACCTAAGACATTACGTGAACTGGAGGCATTTGTCGCATATTGTTTGAAGCGTAAGGTACGTAGACCACCTATTAAGGATACGGCAGAAATTGAGAAACAAGAAAAAGATATAAAGGAGAAGATTGAGAGATTAGAGTCTACTGATACAGTAAATACATACGCTAATGGTGGGACGTCTACAGATACTAATGTGCCTAAGGAAGGAGCTGTTGAAAGTTCTAGCGAGTCGGATTCATCGGATTCGTCTAGCGACGAGGAATCATCAGATGATTCTAGTGATAGCGAATCAGGTGAGTAAAAATGTACTCATATTTTTTCTTTTTTGTTTGTTATTAAGAAAAAGGCAATATTTACCGTTAAGGTTAAAATATCTTTAAATATTTTATATCTTAAGAGAGTATAATATCTTTTAATTAATAATTTCTTTTATATAATTATCCTTTTTTTTATAACTGGGTACCCGTGAGTGCTCTTAAACTGCTTTCTCAATCATTCTACATATACCAGACACAAAAGTGAACATTAATAAGTGTTTAGAAGTTTTTTAACCAACTTAATTAGTAAATATAGAGAGTTTTATAAATAAGTCATAAAATAATTATAAATATAATGCTTTGTTTTTTACCTTTACACCTTTTTCCTAAATTAATTATATATATAATTAACAATAAATGACAACAGTTAGCAATAGATATATTAATAAGCATTATCTTGTTTAAATATTATATATGTAAATTACTTTTTGGGGTAGTGAGAAGTGGAGCACTCATGGGCATTTCTCAGATGATGGATTTGCTTCAATGAGTTTCTCCATTTGTATTATTGTCATATTTATTATTGTATCTAATATTATTATCATCATTTATTATTGATCATTTATATCTATGCATTTCTTTTTTTTCATTGTACTAAAAATATCATTTTTTTGTATTTTTATTGAAAATCAAAAAAAAATTCAATATACATAGCGGTGATATCTCCAAGACATTCCTTCATCTTTTTCATTGATATTGTATATAATTATTATTATTAATTTCTTTTTTTTATCATTTTTTTAACAAGATTGGTAAAATATATTATATATATAAATAAATATATATAAAATAATAGGCATTGATTCTTTTTTGTTATTTTCTTGGAAATGTAATTATAAAATTTATTTATACTAATAAAAAATAAATTAATATTATATTTTTTTGTCTATTTTTTGAATTTTTTTTCTCCCTAAATTTTTTCCTGTACATTTTTCTAATATAGAGGACAAGTAACTTCACATGGTTCGTGTGTATATATTTTTTTCAAGTTTCTAAATGTTAATAAACGATAATTATGATTGAGAAAGCAGCTGTCCTTATAGGGAGAGAGTTATAAAAGAGAGTGATAATGGAAATTAACATGTATATAATGATAGGTATGTACAATATGTGATAATTTTTTTATTTATTTTTTTTCGAGCACAATTAGTGTAGTGTACAACTTTTTTGATGTGTTCCTGGATAACTCTTTGTCCTTTTCCACGTTAATAATAATTTTTTCTGTTTCTAGAGGAAGAAGAATCAAAAAAAGGGAGTAAAAATGTAAATAAGAAATCATCCAATAATATAGATGGTACTCCAGAAACAACCTCATCCTATAAAAATATAATCCATCCTGGAGCTGGTCCAATATATCAAAGTAAGGAAAAGCTTCCAGAAAAAAGTAATATCGGTGTATCAGTGTTGGATATGTTAAACATACCAACAAATGAAAATTTAAATAAATTAGCTGATAGTAATGGCTCTGTAAATAATAATTCTAATAAATCGGAACCATTGGCCCCAAAACCGGCAGATAAAGTTTTTAATAATGTTATCAAAGATATCATGACAAAACAGCTGAATAAAAGGAACAAAAATGCTCCATTTAAACAACAGATGGAGACTAACAATAGTAGTTTTATTAATCAATTAAGGAATTCCAATTCTCCTATTACACCAAACACCATTTCACCAGTGCCAATTGTTGCTGCAGGTACCCAACATCAGACTACCTCTTCCTCCTCCTCATTTTCAATCCCACCTGGAGGAGATTATCATTCATCTCAGCAACACCATACCTCTCATACCTCGTCCACACCCTCCCTTCAACAATTAAACTCCAGAGATCTTGATAGGATAAATGAAATGAAGGAACGTGAAAGGAGAAAGAGAGCTGAAAAGCTTGCTGCAACAAAAATTAGTGAACAAGTAGAGTTAATGAGTGATTTTGAAAGTTGCCTATAATTTTTTTTATTCATTATTATTATTATATTTTTTGTCATCCAAATGAAACAATACTGTTATTGTTTGTTAATATTATTATTTTTTTTTAAAAAAAACTAACAAACTAAATTTATATATCTCTGTATGTGTCCTTTTTTTTTTACTAATTTTATAGAAAGATTTTGCTCAAGTTTTTATATTATTTTTTTTAAGTTTATTTTACATAGTTATTTTCTTTGTACTTTTAATAATTATCTTATGAAAAGTTTTATACAAAAAATGTTCGGTTTTTTAGAGAATTTTTATTAAATAAAGTTAATTTTTGATGGGTGACTTTTAATTTTTATATATTTTTGGTATATTTAATACTTACATGTATAGCAAGGAGAAAAGTAACTCGGATTTAAGGACAGGAACTTGAAGTAGAATAATGCACATATTATTGGGATTATTAGGAAAAATAAAGAAATGTTACTATAGTTAGTAGAAATTTGAAATACAGTGGTCTGAGGAGAACTGATGTTTAAATTATATCAAAAATAATGTAATCACATTCTTAAATTGGTAGTGTACAGTGTAATAAGTGTTTCTATTTTACTTGAAGTGCAACTACACATAACTACAACAGAAGTCCTTCATAAAAGATTTTTAATGAATATTTCTCACTATAAAAAAAGCAAGAACTAAAATTTCCAGCTATTCTAGATGTTTTAACTATTAATTAATATTAATAATTAAATATAAATTCTTAATGACCGATATTTCTTAGCATTGGATGCTTCTTGGTTTTTCTAATCATAGTTTTTTAAACTTTGGAACATAATATTGTTGATAGATTGCTCAAAAAATGTTCATTATTAAATTTTTAATAATTTTTTTTTTAAATTGAGTTCTATGAATTATCTCCAGATAAAATTTAAAGAAGGATCTGGCTTTAATGCCTTACTAACAATGATAAAAAAATCAGGTGAGACAATTTAAGTAAAATTTAACTCAAGCTGTTTTCTATGAACTAGAGAATTTTGAGGATGGTCGTATGACTCCTATGAGCAGTGGACCTTTTGTTGGAAAAATTAATAATGGTTTGACAAATTATAACCATAATGAAGAAAGAGTATTTGATTTTGATAATATTTATGATATCGCTAAAAGATCTATCAATACACCACCATCAAGAGGAAGGATATATATTTAAGGAAACGGTTAAATCATAAAGTGATTGTTAAAGTTAATAGTGTATTGAATTACTTTTTTTATAAAAAAATTTTATGATAAATATCAAATTCAATAAACATATAAAAAAAAGAAACAAATATTTTCGTCATGATAACTGTTTTTAATTTTAACCGTTTCTATGATCAGATAGTTTAGTTAATAGATATATTTTTTCAAATTAGGCGGAGAAAAGTAGCCTCAAGGAACATTGGTCATACTTGTTTAAGTTATTTAAAAAAACAACATTATTTTTTGGTCGCTTTTCTGTGTAATATTGTACAAGTATGACTTTCCTCAAAATTAAAGAACTAAAACATTATAGTTTATTTGATCGACTAAGTTCTTGAATTGTGTGATAGCCATAACACTGTAGAGTTTAATTAATAATTTGTTAAGTTATAGAGCAAAGAGTTGTAGTAGTTTTTTTTAAAAAATATTCTAAGCAAAATGGGTTGAATAGTTTAATAAAGCAAGATGGAAATATCCTCTTCAACCTATATTTAAAAAAAAACTATTTGAAAATTTCAGGAAGAAATATATAGAAGGAAGATTTATTCTGTTTAAATATTTAACAACAATCATACTGTTATGAATGTTTTAAATTGTTAGCCTTTCTTTCAAGATTTCTCCTGTGAAAAAAAAAAGATTGTTAAATAATATAATCAAGAGACAATTTATTAAACAATGATGTTCTTTATAATAAAAAAAGTTAACATCTTTAATAATTCTAATGTATTATTTTATATTCTATAATAAAAATTATAATTTTTTATCTATATTTCTATGTATAAAAACTTGCAATTAAGATTTTTGCTAAAAAATAGAATTAATTAGATTGTCAAATTTATACATTAAATCATTTATTATCCAATTTCTTTTGTATATAATGCTATGAAATTTCTCAGAAACTAAATGCTAGAAAATCATCCACCAAATTTAGTATGAATGGTTTTATTTTAATTCTCTATTCTTATGCACTTTTTTCTGTATCATCACAAGTATCTAGGTTGGAGATAGAAGAAGCAAAATTGCGTAATGTAACAGCGTCTAAAAGTCTTTATGAATACCTTGACCATGATGTAAATCCATGTGATAATTTTTATAAATTTTCCTGTGGTGAATGGATTAAATTTTACCAAAAGATATTTGGAAGTCAAAAGAATATCACTATTCGAAATGGTATTATAAAATTCGATATATTTCTTGAAGGTAATATCTTTTTGTCTATACTTATTTGCTTTCAGAATTTGAAGAAGGAAAACTTAATAATCAATCGAAGGCAATTAATAATATTTACAATCTAAGGAGACAATGTAATGAACTACCTGAAGCTAAAATTGCGAAGTGCCAATCGGAGATTTCTAAGTTTGGAAAATATGCTTTAGGAGTAGTATTTATTAATAACATCCGATTAAGAAGTTTGAAGACTGACGAATATAATAAAATAGAAGATATGGCTGCAAGAATTAAAGACGAATTTAAGTTACTAATAGATGAAAAGAAGGATATATTTGATGAAGAAGCAAGAAATAATTTTTTGTTTAAACTTGATAAAATGAAATTTAAAAAGGACATTTATCTTCAGGATTCCTCTTATGTAGAGTTTATGGAATTTTGTTATAAAATTATTTTGAAAAAATTTGAATCAAAGCCAATTCAATATGTTCTTGACTTTAGTAGGAACCTTGGAAAAAATACATTGAAAGGCGATGACAAATGGAATCGTTGCATAAAAACATTATTAAGGGCTGATAAGTATATCGGTTCTAATGTATATCCTAATGCATATTATTATTCTAAGGAGAATTCTTTTTCTATCAATGCAGATTCCCTTAATGAACCATCATTTAGTTTATACTATCCAATGTCACTTAATTATGGTTATGTTGGAGCTACTATTGGTCATGAAATAACGCATGCTTTTGATAATGAAAATTATAATCGTACACTTAAAGGTGATAATAAAAATGAATTTAATGTCACTCAAATGTCAGTTAAAAATTGGGAAGAAAAAATAAAATGCTTCGTTGAACAGTACGGTATGCAAAAAGAAAGTATAACTAATATAAAAATAAATGGTATATTAACATTAAGTGAAAATATTGCTGATAATGGTGGACTTAAACTTGCCCATAGAGCTTACATGAAATGGCTTCAGAATAATGGTGGTGAGGATATAGAAGTTCCTGGTTTTGAGAAATTTACCAATGAACAATTATTATTTATTAGTTTTGGTAGAAAGTTTTGTGAGTACAGCAGTAAAGACAGGTTAGAAGAACAAATAAAAACAGATGAACATACTCCATCAGAAATACGCACTAATGTAGCTTTATCAAATTATAAACCATTTTCTGATGCTTTTAATTGCCCAGTAAATAGTAAAATGAATCCTGAAGATAAATGTGAATTATGGAAAATCCAAAATCAATTTTAAGTATTTCTAGTTTATCTATATTTTTATTCCATTACTTTTATATTGAAAAATTTTTAGTGATAAAAGATTTAACTTCGGAAGTGAATTCATTTAATAAACGAGTATAACCTCGAAACACTTAAGAGAATTTAAAAAACGAGGATATATTCTTTTTAAATATCTAACGGCGATAATACTGTTATGAATATTTTAAATTATCAATCTTTGTTTCAAGATTTCTTTTATAAATAAATGTGATTGTTAGATAATATAATCAAGTGACAACTTATTAATCAATGGTATTATTTATAATAATTAGCATTTTAAAATGATTTTAATGTAAATTTATATTTTAAAATAAAAATTATAAATTTTTTTCTATATTTCTATATATAAAAAATTTTGATAAATTACATTGTTAAGAACTAAATATTATTTGACTGTCAAATGTATAAATTAAATGATTCTGCATCCATTTTTTTTGTATATAATGGTAAGAAATTTGTCAGAATTTAGACATTACACAATCATTCATTAAAATTAATATGAATGTTTTTATTTTAACTTTTTATTCTTGTGTACTCTTTTCTGTATCATTTGGAGGTACTGGTGATATTTTTGGGGATCTATGGGGTGATACAAAAGAAACTTTTTTTAATCTTTTTAATAAGCATCCAGCTTCTAGAAGTCTTTATGAATTTCTTGATCTTGATATAAATCCATGTGATAATTTTTATCAATTTTCCTGTGGTAAATGGATTAAAACTAGAGAAAAGAAATGGGGAAATTCAGGATCATTCAAATATAATCATAGGACGGGCAATTTTGATAAATTTGTTAATGGTAATATTTTTTTTGTTTTTATTTATTTGCTTTCAGAAGTTGTAAATGAAAGTAAATATAAAGATGAATCGCGAATATTTTCTACTTTTAAAAATTTACGAAATAAATGTAGTCAAGAACTACCTAAAGATAAAGTCAACAATTGTTTGTCAGAGATTCTTGAATTTGGAAAGTATGCTTTAAGTTCAGTGTTTCTGAGGAGGAACATGAGAAGAATTGAAAAAAAATGGTGGTTATGAAAAAGTACAAAATATGTACAAATTTATAAATGAACAATTTAGATTACTAATTGATGAAAAATCGGAGATGTTTGATTTAAATACAAGAAAATATTTCTTGCAGAAAATTGATTCATTGAAATTAGTAACATCTTTGGATGATTATCAATTATCTAATGTAAAAGAAATGGAAGATTGTTATTATAGAAGTATAGAAATATATTATAAGGACCACATTACAACTATTCTTGCAAGTATTAATAATCTAAAAGCATTATCACGTAATGATGATTTGACCACTTGTAGGGGGAAAATTTTTCAAATTGATAAATTTATGTATAAATTTGTATATGGTAATGGAATGTATGTTCCTTATCTGAATGTTTTTGCCATCAATTCAGATTTGGTTAATGAACCATCGTTTTCTTCGGATTTTCCATACTCACTAAATTTTGGTTATTTAGGAAATATTATGGCTCATGAAATGTTGCATGGTTTTGATAGTAACAATTATAACCGTACAATGGCTAATAAAATTTCTGATTATAAAGTTTCTCAAATATCAGTGGACAATTATGAAAAAAAAGCTTCTTGTTTTGTTGAGCAATACAATAAACAAAAAGAAAATATAACCAATAGATATATAGATGGTTCAAAAACATTAGGTGAAAATATTGCCGATAATGGTGGACTTAAAGTTGCCCATAGAGCTTACTTGAAGTTCCGTGAAGTTTTTAATCTTAAGAACGTTCCTGTTGAAGGTTTTGAACAATTCAACGATGAACAATTATTTTTTATTAGTGTTGGTAGAAATTTTTGTAAATATATGAGTAAAGACATATTAGAAAAAGAAATAATTAGAGATAGCCATACTCCACCAGAAATACGCACTAATGTACTTTTATCAAATTATAAACCGTTTTCTAATGCTTTTAATTGCCCATTAAATAGTAAAATGAATCCTGAACACAAATGTGAATTATGGAAAATTAAAAAACAAAATTAAGTATGCTTATTTTATCTATATTTCTATTCGATCACTTTTATATTGAAAAACTTTTAATGATAAAAGATTTAACTTCAGAAATGAATTCATTAAATAAACGAGTGTAACCTGAACGCACTTAATAGAAATTTTAAACGATGTCTTATTCTTTTTGAATATTTAACAAAAACAAAATTGTTATGAATATTCTGCATTATTAGCCTTTATTTTAAGATTTCTCTTGTGAAAAAAGTGATTGTTAGATAATAAAACCAAGTGAAATAATTATTAAATATTAGTATTATTTATAATAATTAGCATGTTAAAATGATTTTAATGTATATTTAATAATAAAAATTATAATTTATTATCTGTATTTCTATACATAAAAAATTTTGATAAATTGCATTGCTAAAAATTGGATATTATTTGATTGTTAAATGTATACATTTAATGATTCTGCATCCATTTTTTTGTATATAATGATAAGAAATTTCTCAGAATTCAGACATTACACAATCATTTATTAAAATTAACATGAATGTCTTTATTTTAGTTCTCTATACTTTTGCACTTTTTTCCGTTTCACAAGGAGGTATTCGTAATGTATGGGGCCGAGTATAGGATGGTACAAAGAAATTTTTTTTTTGAACTTTGGAATAGACATCCAGCTTCTAGAAGTCTTTATGAATTTCTTGATCGTGATGTAGATCCATGTGATAATTTTTATAAATTCTCTTGTGGTAAATGAATTAAAACTAAAGAGTCGGAAAAATATCCATTTGAATCGTTTTCTGTATCTACCTCTCTGATACATATTAATAAATTTTTTAATGGTAATAATCTTTTTCATTATTATTTATTTGCTTTTAGAAGTTTTGGAAGGAAAATATAATGATCAATCACGAGCAATTAATACTTTTTATAATCTATATAAAAGATGTGAAAAAGAATTACCTGAGGATAAAATTGAGGATTGCAAATCAAAAAATTTCAGATTTTGGAATTTATGCTATGAGTTCATTATATCTAAAAGAGGACAAAACTAAAGAAAAAACAATAAGGAATTTGAATCAATAACATTATCAATATTCGATAAAATAAAAGAAGAATTCAAATTACTAATTGATGAAAAAAAAGATTTAATTGGTAAGGGGACAAGAAATTATTTTTTGTATAAACTTGACTCAATGAAATTTGAGACAAATTTTGATAAATATGATCTTTCTAATGTAGGAAAAATGGAGGAATGTTATAAAAAAGTTGAACCTTTACTTTATAACTCCAACATTTTAGGAGTAATTGAAGATTTAAGGTATTATAAAGAAAAGAATGTTAGAAATCATACCGAGGATGATTTGAGTTCTTGTAACGATAAAATCTTTTATCCTCAAGAGATATTAGATCCGTATTTAGGTATTAAAGGATGGTATGATTCTAAAGAGAATACTTTTTATATCAATTCAGATGCCATTAAGGAACCATCGTTTAGTAAAGATTTTCCAACACCACTAAATTTTGGTGGTGTTGGATATACTATTGCATATGAAATGGTGCATGCATTTGATAATAAAAATTACAAACTTAAACTTGGGGGTGACAATGAAAATAAATATAATGTAACTGATTGATCAATAAAAAATTTTCAAAACCAAAGTGATTGTTTTGTTGAAAAATACGGTATGCAAAGTGAAAGTATAACCAATAAAAATATAAATGGCACACTAACATTAAATGAAAATATTGCTGATAATGGCGGACTCAAACTTGCTCATAGAGCTTACATGAAGTATCTCAAAGAAATTGGTAGTAAGGATATAGAAGTTCCTGCTTATAAACAATATACCGATGAACAATAAATTTTTATTAGTGCTGGTAGAAAACATTGTACGTATAAAAGTAAAGATAAGTTAGAAAACCAAAAAAAGACAGATAAACATCCTCCAGGAAAAATACGGACTAATAAGGCTTTATCATATTATAAACCATTTTCTGATGCTTTTTAAATGCTCATATAATAGTAAAATGAATCTTAAAGGTAAAGATAAATGTGAATTATGGAAAAATCATTAACAAAATTATAAATTTCTATTTTATCTATATTTTATTTCTTTTACATTGAAAAATTTTTATTGATAAAAGATTTAACTTCTAAAATTAACCCATAAAATAAGCGAGTATAACTTAGACACACTAAAGAGAAATTAAAAAATGAGGGTATTTTGTTTTTGAATATTTAACGACAACAAAATTGTTGTGAATATTCCGCATTACTAACCTTTATTTTATAATTTCTCCTGTGAAAAAAAATGATTGTTAGATAATATAATCAAGAGACAATTTATTTAACAATGATGTTCTTTATAATAAAAAAAGTTAACATCTTTAATAATTCTAATGTATTATTTTATATTCTATAATAAAAATTATAATTTTTTTGTCTATATTTCTATGTATAAAAACTTGCAATGAAGATTTTTGCTAAAAATAGAATTAATTAAATTGTCAAATTTATACATCAAATGATTTATTATCCAATTTCTTTTTGTATATAATGCTATGAAATTTCTCAGAAATTAAATGCTAGAAAATCATCCACCAAATTTAGTATGAATAGTTTTATTTTAATTCTCTATTCTTATGCACTTTTTTCTGTATCATCACAAGTATCTAGGTTGGAGATAGAAGAAGCAAAATTGCGTAATGTAATAGCATCCAGAAGTCTTAATGAATACCTTGACCATGATGTAGATCCATGTGATAATTTTTATAAATTTTCCTGTGGTAAATGGATTAAAACTCAACAAGAGATATATGGAAGTGGTAAGGATATCATTATGGACAATGGTCAGATAAACTTCAATAAATTTGTTAAAGGTAATATACTTTTGTCTATACTTATTTGCTTTCAGAATTTGAAGAAGGAAAACTTAATAATCAATCGAAGGCAATTAATAAAATTTACAATCTAAGGAGACAATGTAATGAACTACCTAAAGCTGAAATTACGAAGTGCCAATCGGAGATTTTTAAGTTTGGAAAATATGCTTTGGGAGTAGTATTTATTAATAACATCCGATTAAGAAGTTTGAAGACTGGCGAATATAATAAAACAGAAGATATGGCTGCAAGAATTAAAGACGAATTTAAGTTACTAATAGATGAAAAGAAGGATATATTTGATGAAGAAACAAGAAATAATTTTTTGTTTAAACTTGATAAAATGAAATTTATAAAGGCGCCTGTTTTTCAGAATTCCTCTTATGTAGAGAGAATGGAATTTTGCTATGGAAACATAACCAGAGAATTTCAATCAAAGCCAATTCAATATTTTCTTAACTTGAGTAGGAACCTTAAAGAAAGTTCATTTAAAGACAGTAAATATTGGAATCTTTGCATAGATGAATTATTAACGGCTGATGATTTTATCAGTTCTGATGTATATAATAATGCAGCTTATTATTATGAAAAGAATTATTTTTCTATCAATGCAGATTCCCTCAATGAACCGTCATTTAGCTTATACTATCCAATGTCACTTAATTATGGTTATCTAGGATTTACTATTGGCCATGAAATTTCTCATGCTTTTGATAATCAAGAATATAATCGTACACTTAAAGATGATAATACAAATACATTTAATGTCACTCAAATTTCAGTAAAAAATTTGGAAGAAAAAATAAAATGTTTTGTTGAACAGTACGGTATGCAAAAAGAAAGTATAACTAATATAAATATAAATGGTTTAAATACATTAACCGAAAATATTGTTGATAATAGTGGACTTAAACTTGCCCATAGAGCTTACATGAAATGGCTTCAAAGTAATGGTGGTAAGGATATAGAAGTTCCTGGTTTTGAGAAATTCACCAACGAACAATTATTTTTTATTGGTTATGGTAGAAACTTTTGTGAGTACAGAAGTAAAGACAGGTTAGAAGAACAAATAGATACGGATGAACATACTCCATCAGAAATACGCACTAATGCAGCCTTATCAAATTATAAACCATTCTCTAATGCTTTTAATTGCCCAGTAAATAGTAAAATGAGTCCTGAAGATAAATGTGAATTATGGAAAATTCAAAATAAAATTTAAGTATTTCTATTTTATCTATATTTTTATTCTATTACTTTATATTGAAAAATTTTTAATGATAAAAGATTTGACTTCTGAAATTAACCCATAAAATAAGCGAGTGTAACCTGGACACATTTAAGAGAAATTTTTAAACTATGTCTTATTCATTTTCAATATCTAACGACAACAAAATTGTTGTTAATATTCTGCATTATTAGCCTTTATTTTAAGATTTCTCTTGTGAAAAAAGTGATTGTTAGATAATAAAACCAAGTGAAATAATTATTAAATATTAGTATTATTTATAATAATTAGTATGTTAAAATGATTTTAATGTAAATTTTTATTTTATAATAAAAATTATAATTTATTATCTATATTTCTATATATAAAAAATTTTGTTAAATTGCTTTGCTAAAAAAATAGATATTATTTGATTGTTAAATGTATACATTTAATGATTCTACATCCATTTTTTTGTATATAATGGTAAGAAATTTCTCAGAACTCAAACATTACATAATCATTCATCAAATTAAATATGAATGTTTTTATTTTGACTCTCTATACTTTTGCACTATTTTCCGTTTCACAAGGAGGTATGGGTAATGTATGGGGGAGAGTATGGGGTGGTACAAAAAAAATTTTTTTTGAACTTTGGAATAGACATCCAGCTTCTAGAAGCCTTTATGAATTTCTTGATCGTGATGTAGATCCATGTGATAATTTTTATCAATTTTCCTGTGGTAAATGGATTAGAACTATGGAGCTTGATTTTGAGGATTCTGATTCGGTTAATACACGAGTCTCGATGACAAATTTTAATAAGTTTCGGGAAGGTAATATCTATTTTGTTAATATTTATTTGTTTTCAGAAGCTATGGAAGGAAAGTATAATGATGAATCCCCAGCAATTCATAATATTTATAAGCTATATGGAAAATGTAAAGATCTATCTGAGGATGAAATTGGGAAATGTCAAGGGAAAATTTTGGATTTTGGATTTTATGCTTTAAGATCATTATTTTTGAGAAAAAGCATAAATAAAAATGAAAAAACTATGGACTTTGAAGGAGTAAAAGAATTAATATTCGAAAGATTGAAGGAAGAATTCAAATTATTAATAGATGAGAAAAAGGTTCTATTTACTAATGAGACAACAGAACATTTTTTGGACAAGCTTAATTTAATGAAATTTGGAAAAAATTATCATGACTATGATATTTCTAATTTAGAGTTAATGGAGAAATGCTATAAAAATTTTGCATTTTTAACTAGTCACTCCAATATTCATGAAACACTTACAAATTTAGAGTTTCAAAAGAATAAATCATCAAAGAATCATAAATTAGATGAATTCAGTTCTTGTGAAGATAAATTTTTTTATTCTGATGAAATGTTAAGTAAGTATGTATTTAGTAATGGCTGGTATAATGGTGAAACTAATACTATTTATATCAATTCAGATGCCTTAAATGAACCATCGTTTAGTAGAGATTTTCCAAGATCACTTAATTTCGGTGGTCTTGGACATAGTATTGCTCTTTTAATGTTGACTCCTTTTGGTAGCCACAATTACAATCGTACATTTTATATTGATAATAAAAATGCATCTAAAGTAGCTGAAGAGTCGATAAAAAAAATTACAAATAAAATTAATTGTTTTGTTAAGGAATACGGAATGCAAAAAGAAAGTATAACTAATAGATATATAAATGGTTCACTAACATTAGCTGGAAATATTGCTGAGAATGGTGGACTTAAAATTGCCCATAGAACCTACATGAAGTGGCTTCAAAGAAATACTTATGGGGATATAGAAGTTCCTGCTTTTAAAGATTTCACAAAAGAACAATTATTTTTTATCGGTATTGGTAGAAATTATTGTGAGTATAAAAGTAAAGATTATATAGAAAACCAAATGAAAATAGATGATCATCCTCCAGCAGAAATACGCACTAATGTAGCTTTATCAAATTATAAACCGTTTTCTGATGCTTTTAACTGCCCATTAAAAAGTAAAATGAACCCCGAAGGAAAATGTGAATGATGGAAAAATCACTAACAAAATCAGAAATTTATAATTTATCTATATTTTTATGCTATTTCTTTTATATTGAAAAATTTTAACGATAAAAGATTTGACTTCAAATGTGAATTTATAAAAAAAACGAGTCTAATAGACAAAAAAATGCGCATTTTCCGTACTAAAAGATCATTTATCGTCCGACGTCATTTTCTGTCCTATTAAGAAATTTTGCTCAAATTTTTATCTAATTAGAAAAATTAATTCTAGCCCCTTCTGCAATGAGAAAAAAATTTTCTGCTAAAATTAAATAAAAAAAGCGAATTCTATCTAATGTAAATTTTGAGCACATCTGGATTTGAAATTTCTAGATTTTTTTTACTAAAATAAATTTTTTTATTAATCAATAATAAAATTTAATAATTTTGGATCCTCACTTCTATAATTACAAAAGATAATAGATGTGAATTTAAAAAAATTTAAAAGTAGTGTTTAAATTTTTCAAATAATATATACCAAAAAAGTAAAAAAATAATTATCTTTGAAAACATTATTTTTTTTATGAAAATAACATTTTTACAAACAAAAATAATAAAAAACATGTGTTATATTTTAGGCTAGCATAAAAGTTCCAACAAAACGATATCAAAATTAGAACAAATTTTTTACCATTTTTACAAAATTTTGTTTTAATACACTATTTTAAGATTTTAATATTAATTTTAAAAAACAAAAATAAAATTACACACAAAAAAATAGGAAAACATTTTTGCGTAAAATGTAATAATTTTTTCCCACCTAACAAAATTTGAATTTTCTTAATTTGCGACTAATTTTGTCGCAATTATATGGTACATAAAAATTAAAGCAATAATTAAGTAGTTATTAAAATAAGTTTCTAATCTTTATTATATTTATTGGTATTTTAAAACTTTTATTGTTTTCAAAAAAACATTTTTAATACAACTATTAGAATTTTATTTTATGTAAGATTATAAATGCCTTCATAAAGAGCATTTATGGACATACCACAATAATTTTATCAATAAGTTTTAATAGTTCGAATTATTATAAAATATGTCTTTTTATGAAATTACACTATTCTGAAGGCCAAAAATTATTTTTAATGACTTTAAATATACTATTTAAAAATTAAATATATGTAAAGTTAAAAAAATAAAGGAATTTTTATTCATAGTAAAAAATATCTTTTGCATATTTTAAATTAACAAGCAGCAACTCGCTTCGCTCGTCGCTACTTGCCCGCAGGGCTTGTATTTTTTGAAAAATATTTAGAATTCTAGAAAAAAATAAAAATCTTTTGTTTTATAATAGCATATTTGCAAAATTCAAATAAATATTTTTGTATTTTACAATATTAGTAATTACTATTAAAATTTTATAGGTTTTTGAATGTTAAAAATTTACAAAACATATTTTATCAAAATTGTTTTATTACATATTCTCATGATTTTAAAATCATTTAAGATTATAAGTTTGAATAATCTTTCTACAAATTTTTAGTATAGAAAAAAATTTAAGAAGAATATTTAAATTAAATTTCTAATTAATATGCGTGTTTTAAGTTATTAAATATTATAGAAATTTAAAATACAGATTAGTTTTAAGTTTGGATAACTTTTTAAAGTATTAGTAATATTTGTGGTTGATCATAAGTATTTCATAGTTATTTAACTTAAAGTGATACAATTTTTGTAATTGTTATTTTATCATTTCGCATTTTGGTAACATAATAAAGAATACTTTTACAAATTTAATGTATAATTTTTGTTTTATATTTTTTAAAAAAGAAGCTTTTTAAAATGTGTTGTGAAAATTAAAATTTTGAATGTATTAAAAATGATAAAAAGATTCTTTTAAGTTAAAAAGATTAAAAATAAATTAAAATCATTACTCAGACACTTTTCGCATTGAATAAATTTATATAGACTTTAAAAAGCTTAAAATATATTTACATCAAAGTATTGGTGATTTTTTTAATGAAATATTGTAAAATTTACTTTCAAAATGTATTGGTGAACAATTCAAACTTAGAAATTTAGGTAAATTTTTTTGTGATTTTTACAAAGCATAGCAAAACTTTTAGATATTTTCACATTTTTTAAAAAATAAGTATGTGCATCGCCGTATCAGAAATTTTCAAACATTTTCTTTAAAACATATAATATACATAACTAAATTGCAGTAGTTGGAAACAATTTAGTATAGATAATTTTAACATAAAAAGATCTGGAGGAAAAAATCTATTATATTCTAGAATAAATTGTATTTAAATAAAATTTTGTTAAATCTTAAAAAGCCAAATATAATATGATTTTAATTTTTTTTATCATATCTTAATAATTGTCATATATTGCAGTGATTAAAAAAAATTTTAGTTGGCACAAAAATTACATATAATTAAATAAAAACCAATTTTTTCACCTATCCTATCTACTATAATCTTAGGAATATAAATTAATATTTAGAATTGTTTAAAACAATTGGTCCAATGACTTTTATGAATTAATGTTTTTTACTTTCTTTTAAAAATCAGTTGTCCTTATAATTTTTTGTCTAAGGGGGTCACAAATTTCATGATTGTTTCACTTAAATAGACATATCTCAGGAACAAAAATTCAAATGAAGGTAATATTTATTTTTTCAGTTCAACACATTTAAAATACATTTTTGTTTTAATAAAAAATAGTGCATATAACGAAAACCATTTAAGAAGTAAACTTTTTCTATAAGATATAGGGGAATTTTCGACGACTTACTATTTTCTGGGATCGGACTTTTTTTTGTAAATTTTATTGTTTATATATAACAACCATAAGAAATTGCACGTACCTATGAAATTTCTAGTTATTAGGATCATTTTTAAAGAGTTTTAGGGGATCACAACATTTCAAGATTATTCTCATTTAAATAGACGTATCTCAAGAGCAAAAATTCAAATGAATCTAATACTTATTTTTTCTATCGAGCACATTAAAATGCATTTTTATTTTAATAAAAAAGAGTGCATTTAACAAAAATCATTTAAAGAGGTAAACTTTTCTTCAAAGATAGGGGGAAATTTTCGATGACTTACTATTTTCGGGATCGGACTTTTTTGGTAAATTTTGTAGTTTGCATGTAATAAGCATTAAAATTACGTCTATATGTGGAATTTTGAGTAAAAAAATCTGTATTGACGGAAAAATAGAGGTACCGAATTTCTGAATCTGGTACTTAATGAGATGTATCTCGAGAACAGATAATGGGATTAAGACGATCTATATGTCATTCGATAGAGAATTAAATTCCATATAAATTTTGTTAACATTTTATATCGAGAAAATTTCATCTTTAGATACTTTTTTTAAAAACTCTAAAGAGTTGAAAAAAAAATTGCTCCATTTACTTTGAGATTATGTCGAGAATGAATAGAGATAAATTAACGGTTAATATCTTAAAATGTTCGTAACAAAATTTCCCAGGGCAACTTTTTGCGATTTTTTAAGAAAATCAACGTATTGAAACTTTTTTACGTTCTTGAAATCCAAAAAATGCACTTTTTTTAAATATACAAAAATTACTTTTTTCTTTATATCTCAAGAACGACAAAATGTATCAGTTCGATATATATCTCATTTGATAGAGAATTTTTTTCTACATAAAAGTTGTAAAACCACTTCTCCAAAAAAGTTTCATCTTGACATGCTTTTTTTAAAAAAACACAAAAAATTTTTTTCAAAACATTTTTTTTCAAAAATTTTCCAAGACGATTTTATAGTACTTAAAGTTTTCCGATTTTCTTGGGATTATACTTAAAATGTAAGTTATAGAGAAACTTAGGATAACTTTTTTTCTTTTTTTTGATTTTCTTCTCTGAATCCTGATATATCATTTTAAAATGTAAGAATTTAGGTTTTTTTCGGCCATTTTGGAAAAAATCCAAAATCTCAAGAATGAACTTGAAATTTTAACTTTTTTTTATTTTTATATTATTAGTATCTAAAACTATATATACCTGTAAAATTTCAGATAAAACGAATAACTCTAAGGGGGTTAAGACTAACACACCAAAACACCTTTAAGTAGCTGTTTCTCAAGAACGGGACTTCAGATTAAAAAAAATATTGCGTTTTTTGAAATCAGCACATAAAGTTACATATATTAAGATATAAAAAAGTTTCAATATCGAAAATAATTTACACATCCTCGTTACTCCTCTAATATATTTTGGGATATATGAAAAAATACTAAAATAATATTTCCAATTACTAATGCTTTGTGTGGTTAAAAAATAGTTTTTGGTCTTTCGTTATTATTATCGTGAATCTTTTAAATTTTTAAACTTATTGTTTTAGTATATTGTTTAGAAAACAATTTTTGTTAAAACTTAACAACTTTACACGAAATCGAAATGTAACGATGTATTTCATAGTATATTACAAAAAAATAAGTTAGAACCTAAGATTAGCATTATATCAAAAACGTTAAGATTAAATAAAAGCTACATTACGTTTAAATGTAAAACATATATAATTTTGTAAAAAAGCAGCTAAATTTTGCGACAACCAAATATTTTTCATCGTTTAAAACATCTTTGCTGTCGCTTGGAATTTTTAAAATTTGAATAAATGTTGATTTTTTTAACAAGTGGGAATTTTTTTTTGCATTTTAGATAGATTTGTCGGAATTTTTCCCCTTTTTTCTGTGTGTATAATGTTTAGTACTTTTTTAAAGAAAAAATATTACAGTAATTTATATTTTAAAGATAATTACTTTAAACTTTAAACCATAAAGACGGATGTTTAATGATTGTTTGACTATAAATTAAAATTGAAATAATAACTATTATGTTTTTGTTTCGTTTTTAATGATATGTGAGAAAAATAAAACTAATATTTATAAATAAATATTCTATTCTAAATCAAAAAAGCAATTTTTTAACCATCAAAAATTGTTATTTATTTTTTTGGTGTAATTACTAAAATTCTGAGAAAAATATTCATTTTTTATCATATTATATGTATTTAATTATCATAAATGATATCATTTATTAGTACCGAATTTTTAATGATCTAAAAGTTCATCAAATTTACAAAATTCCCACAGCTATTTTACTTCCATAGTTTTCAAAAACTTAGTATGAATTTTTCTGTTTAGCTCTTTACTGTAGTTGTCTTGTTTTCAATTCCAAAAGTTACACTAAACGCTTAAAATATCCACAGGGTGTATTTTTAATTCACCAATAAGATATAGCCATATCTTAAGAAGAAGTTCTTACTTTTGTAATTTTAAAATAAGGCTTAGGGTTCTATCCTAAGGATTTTTTCCATTCTTTCTATTAATTTTAAAATATTAGTTATCTGAAATGTAAATTTGGAGATCTTATATTTATATTGCTAATAATTTAATTATTCGTATCATGTAAGTATAATATTGTTTTATGAATAAATTTAATGTGTCTCACTCTAAGTGGCTACATAAATATAGTTCCTTTTAGTTAATAAAATAAATTTAAAAACAGATCTGTCTTTTTGTTTTAATAGGAACTGAGACCAGCAACAATTATTAATATTTTACTTACCATCTTATTATGACTTTGATATTCCAGTATAATATGTTAAATTTTTATTATTCAAATAAATACTTTCATTATAAATCATTGTATTTTATTAATATTATAGTTTATTTTATTGAAATTATTACTATCTGAGTAAAATAGAATAAATTTTTTGTTCATAAAAATATTTATCGTTGAAAGGCATTTCCCACGAACTACCATAAAAACTTTTTTTTTAGAAAAAGAAACATAAAAAAAATTATATTAAAAGAGTACGATATTGATAAAGTAAACGAAATAGATAAAAAGTTAGTGTTTTTCAATTTAAATCATAAAAAACAAAATAAATGAGAAGAATAGCATGTTTACCACATTCTTTTAATCATACTAACAATTACCAAAAAAGTAAACATTATTCATTTTATTCTATTCTAATGTAATTAATGAAAAGATTCATTTTTATTAAAAAGAAATTACAAATATTTAAATTATTACATTTGTTTTGACTACATCAAATAAAAAATTTTGAAACAAGACAATGTTATTATTTTTTTACATATGTTTAACAATTAAAAGAACAAATTTACTTTTTAATAATCAAATAATATGTTTATGATGCTAAGTAAATAAAGAAAACAATAAAAAAGAACCTTTAAAATTTTAAAAATGAGAGTTTAGAATGCACATTTTTTATAGCAATTATAATATTACATTTATTATCTTCTGTATAGTATTACGTCAACATCAGGCATTTAAAAGTAATATAGAAAGTTATGATTCTGGTTCATTAAACCTACTTCATAGGGATCTATCTTCAAAAAATAATATTAATCATGTTTTCATGATTGGTTCTTTAACTGCAAATGATAGAATTAATTATGTCAACAAAAAACAAGATAATGTACACAGTATACAGAACAAATTTAAAAAAGTCAATTTAAGAAAACCTTTAAATCTAAGAACTACGACTGGAAAAAAACTTTTACATAGAAGAACCACTCCTAGAGGAACAGCTCTTAGAAAGACATCACCTAGAAAACCATTAACACCAACAACTACACGTAAAGTACTTCCAAACAATAAACCTTCAACTAAAAAATCTGTACTTCCAACAACTAGACCTCAACAAAAACCTAAAACAACTACAACTAGAAAAACTCAAACCAGCAAAGCTACAAAATCATCAACTATTACACCAACAATTGATAAATCAAAAATTAAGCCTCCCATGACAACAACATCTGTTACTACAACACCAAAACATGATAATTTGAGCAAATATATTAATAAGGTAAATTAAACTATTTATTTTTAACTAATATTTTATAGTCAATAAATGATATAAATGCATTACGTGTGGAATATAAGAGAAACCCACTCGTTGTTAATGAACAATTAGCTAGAGAAGCACAAAATTATTCAAACCATTATGTTAAAAACAATGGTATGTTAGAACCTTATGAAAACAAGAGCATATTAGAATACATATGTTTTAATAATGAATTAAATAATTTTGATGCTGTAAATTATTGGGCAAGGAATGATGACAACGAAGAAATCGATGATTCATGGGAAAAGTTTTTACATCCCGAATTTGGGCAATTAATTGCAAAAAACGCTACACATATTGGTTGTGGTATTAATAAAACTACACATTTTATTGCTCTTTTCTGTAAAATTCATCCAGCATGGAATGCAGACGAGGATGATTATTAAGAAGATAGCAAATTGATAAATAAATTTTTCAAAGAAATAAAAATTTTATTAAGACTGATGTTATCTCCCTATAATAAACACAAAAACATGAAATGAAAATTACGATAATAAAATAATTAGTAACGTAAATGAGGGGAGGGACAACATAAAAAAATGTAGGGATAATGAAAAAATTATAAAAAACATAATAACACAACAACAAAAAAAAATCATTTTAGAATAACTAAATAAAATCCCAATTTCACCATCTTTTATACCTTTCAAAACAAAGACTGTGAAAGTCTCTTAGCCCCAATTCTTCATTTTACAATATTCACAATAATTTTCACAAGGAAAAAGCACTTTTTCCTTACAAAAGAAATCTAAAGAATGTGATAAATAAAATATTAAAATAGCTATAGGAAAAATGACGCGAAATAAATGAATGGCAAACAAAAAAACAAATTATTCCTTTTAGATGATTAATTATTATATTTTAAACTGCACTTAAAAATCGCACTTTAGATTAGTTGTGTCGTTTATTTTAACTAGATCGCAATAAAAGTTTGTTTTCTAAAATAATTGTAAAAGAGTAATTAATAATTTTATCTGTATTTTTAAATTTTTTAATTTTAAGATATTTAAATATACATAACTAGAAATTTATAATGAAGAACCAAATTAAATTGTCACATTTGAATAAAATTAACTTTTAAAAGATTTAATATTCTAATCCTATTTAAAGATTTTTTTGGTTATTAAAAAAAGACAACACTGAAAAAATCTTAAAAAATATAACTTTTTTTTGATCTAGCTTTACTCATCTTGGTATAATATTATACAGTATAAGAAAAATAAATCAAATAAAATCAAAATTTAAATTTTTATTACTTTAAGAAAAATTGTATACGCTACAAAAAAATTTCTTTAAAGTCAAAAATCAACAAAGTGAATGGTAATTAAAACAACAATTCATTATGCTATGAGTAAATAGTTTTTGTGATGTTTGATTTTCCATGCTAAATTCAGATTTAACTTGTAGCACTAAATTTGATAATTTTTTTGTTAATTGCAAATATTTTAAATTTTATTTAAATTTAAAACTTAACGTCTTTTTTTATTATTTTCTATATCCACAAATTTGTTGGTTAAATCTAAATTATATTTTCAACAAAGTTAAAGATTATTTATTTAATTCATTTTTATATTATTAATTAAGTTATCATAAGAGGTTCAAAGGTGTATTTAAAATAGATAACAATTTAAGTTTATTTATATGATGTCTATGTGAAAATCACATTTTTAGAATTACAAAGTATTTTATCAAGAATAAATTCATTCTTAATATGGCATAATGATAATCTGTTTATAGATTCAATTTTGTACTTATATATAATACAATTATACAGGGTGGCCCGCCTAAAACTCCCCAGACATTTGCATATATATCTCAGTGCATAGATAAGCTACAAACATGGTATTATAATCATTTTGTAGCTGAGATGTATGCCATCCTAAATCTATTGACATATCAACAAAATATAGATTCTAGGCGGAGGTATGGGCTTTCGAAATTTAGGTACATTTTTCGACTTTCATCAACTGTAGCTTTTTTATTTGAAAAGATTTTCCAATTATTGTTGCAGATTCTGAAAGTACAAAGTCTTTTGTACTAAATACCAACATAACATAAAAATTGAGGTCCGGCAACTATGTTAAATTTTTAAATAAAAGTTTAAAATCTTGATTTTTGTCAAAAAATCGATGTTTTTTAACAATAAAATTTTAATCAGATAATTTTCAAAACATTTTTAATGATATTCTAATAGAGTAAGCGAAGCTCTATCGAATGAGTATATGACCATTCAGAAAGGTTGCCTTTGAAAGAAGTTATGTTTTGACAAAGTCGACTTTTTTACACTTACATTTGAAAGTTAAAATACAAAGAATACTTTCCCCGATCTTTATGGTATCCTAATAGCAATAATAACACTACTTATCCATATTAATTTACAGATTATTACTTGTTTGTTCATAAATTTTCTAAAGAACTGAAATATTTTTTATCACCCAAATTCAAGAAAAAAGTAATTTTTCTAATATTTTCATACCTTTTACAATTATTTTATACTATTTTGTATAGATATTACTCTGTAAGAACAATTATAATATGTCTTTTAAATTTTTTGCACATCCACTCATAATCTCATACCTTCTATTTTTAAAATATAAGCAAGTATTTATTAGATTAGAACAATATTTTAAATACTTTTGAAAACAAAACATAATCCCTACCCAAAAATTTGAAAAAGATTGACATATTTCCTTTTTTTACTAGAATTACTGTAAAAAAATGTCAATTTTTGACTATTCATAACATTCTTCAAACTCAATCAAATTTATTGGTACTATACTTATTTGATAGAGCTTTGCTTACTCTATCAGAATATTAGGAAACCTTTTTAAAAAATTACCTGATTAAAATGTTATTCATAAAAAAACATCGATTTTTTGGCAAAAGCTAAGATTTTTAACTTTTATTAAAAATTTAACATAGTTTCCGGACTTCAATTTTCATGTAATCTTGGAAGTTAGTACAAAAGACTTTGTACTTTCAGAATCTGCAACAATAATTGGAAAATCTTTTTAAATAAAAAAGTTACAGTTGGTGAAAGTCGAAAAATGTACCTAAATTTCGAAAGTCTATAACTCGGCCCAGAATCCATATTTCGTTATAGAATCTATATATTTAAGATGGTATGTATCTCAGCTACAAAATAATTATAATACCATATTTGTAGCTCATCTGTGCGCGGAGATATATATGCAAATGTCTGGGGAAAATTAGGTGTGCCACTATGTATAAAAAATTTTAAATTTTATTTAAAAATAGATTTAACACGATGCGGCGTTATTGTGGAAATTATTTTTAATTGAAATTTTTTTACAATGGAAAGTGTTATATTACTTTTTAATAATTTGCAAATTTATGTATAAATTTCTTTAAAAACTACACTGGTTTCATTTTATTTTTTAATGAGTCTAATATATACTACACAATTTTACAGGAGATAATAAGTCACGATAATGTTTAAAAATCATTATGTGCGTTAAAAAATGAATATAAAATGAATATTAAAATTGGAAGGACATAAATTGTAAGTTTTTTATGTCTAAACATCATATTTCATCATGGTAACACCTACTAAAAACTTTGTATTTAAAAAATACCATTTTCAGATGTAGTTGATCTAAGAATATATTCAAAAAACGTTTTTTTCATAATGATAACATCTTTTTTCTGAGTAACTTTGTATAAATATTCACATTTGAAGTTAATTATAATTTAGATAATAGTATTAATCATCTTTAGCAGTGGAAAATATTGCACATAACTTATTTACGAGTAAAACTGTTAAGAGGAATCAGTTGCTCCAGAATATCTATTGAAATATCTTTACATATTAAAACCATGATTACGGAACATTTTTATAAACAGTTTGAACCGATCTCACCTATATGGACTGAATTCTAGACGTAATACCTTCATTAAGTGAATTATAACAGAAGAGGACTTAGGAAATCACTATTTATTATATCAGAACCTATTTTTATAAACAACCTTTGCTACCATCTAATATTTAGTATGAAGGTCTTTTTATATCTTAAAATATACATGGTGAACCACCTTCTACATTAAAAATGCTTTCGTGAAACATCTCTACTTAGTAAAAATATGTTCTTAAATCACGTTAAAAATAGCTCATGAAAATATCTTACAAATAGAACTTAATTATGACCAGAATATCTTTTTAAATTACTTCTTCCATAAACAAAACCTTTCAAATCACTTTTCTATAGTGAAAAAATTCCATTGAACTTCATCTTGTTTCAGAAATACTTTGTTGAATCATACATTATTTAAACTTAATCATGAAGCACTTCATATAATCTATTAGTATAAAACTTTACCAACTACTATCTCCATGGTAAAAACATATACTCACATAATTTTTTTACGAAAACACAACTTGGAACATATTATATGAAAACTTGATACACAAGAATTAAATACTCCTGGAGCATCATTTGAATAGACCTGAAGAAAAACAACAAAAAATAGTTTATTTCTATGGATGAAACACGATAATGAAAATCTTTTACACCACGAAGAATAGCTTTTGAAGGTACAATTTATTTAAAACTCTTTCTCTCGAGACTTTACTATGTCAAAATAATCCTAATTTAACTGGTTCTTAGGTTAAAAATCTTCATTTAATAATAACACCTTTCCATTGTAGTTGTCAAGGAGCTCCTGTGGATGTTTAATTATGGTACTCAACTTTAACTGGAAGGTTCAGAGATCAGCTTCTAATATGAATAAATTCTTAAAAGCTACAAAATTTTTGTGGTGGAAGTAACTTAAAGAATTGTTCTTTACACCGGGATTTCACATTGAATATCTTTATACATATGAACAGCATCCGCAGGACATTTGACAGTCAAAAATTTCTACTCCTATATAAACAGCCCTTCTAAACTATATAATTTCATATCTGAAATATCTTTTAATTATTAAAAACACTTTTAGTAAATCACCTTTCATACAGAAAATATTCTTCATGAATAATTTATACATAACGAGAACATATCCCTAGAGGATTCATCTAACTAATTCGCATAGATATTGGGCATACAGAATCATCTATGAGTAATGAAAAGAATATTGTGTTTATAGAATAAGATATTTCTTTAGTTTCTTATTTATTTGACTAAAAAATGTATTAGAAATTATTATAAAATAAATATTGCACTTAACTTTATCTAGCATCACAATGTTCATTCCAAATCTCAGGGACAGTGTACAGTAATCTTATTATTTTCAATCTCATACAAACTTCACAGTGATATTGAACACTAAAGTAGCACAAATTATCTGTATTTAAACTGTATTCTGATATATAATATGGTCCATCTCCAAAAAATCTTATAAACTCATCAGTTATATCAATCCCAACTTTGAATGGGAGGATGATAAGGAAATTCTTATGCTGCTGACATTCTCCATCTTCACTACTATCGATGCTACAATACAATTGCCTATCTTTGATACACTCCACCACTTTGATATCAAAATCCTTTAACTTAGAATGAAATGATATTAACTGAAGTCTGGGATTTGATATGAAAAGATTATCAATCATCTGTGGATTGATGAAGTGAATCCTGCAATTACATTCAGCAACCGATATAGACGTCATATTCCTGACAAACGGTAATATATAATTATTTGGAACCTCAGTTTCATTGGTGAAACATATCCTTGTGATAACTAAATTCGTCACATACTTCATTTTACCCATAAAAGCAGAAAATACATCGAAATTTGGACATCTAACGATGGTAAGCTCAAGGAAATTGACAGTTGTCTCGTCCTTGAAGTGGTTATTCATAACCTGAAAGATTACTTCTCTACCCTTTGATTTTATTCTAATACTTTGGATGTTTGTTAAATCAAACCTTTCCAGGATACTGTTAATCCTTAGAGAATTATAGTTAGTACATTCATTGGGTACACGTTCAGAAAGACCAAATTTTTTATTATTATCCATCATAATAAAAGTTGCCTTAAGATAAGTGTATTTCTTAGTTGAATTGGAAGTAATTTTCAAATCACTTAATCGAGGCCTCGGGAGAAGGGTGTTGTTTTGAGTTATGAAATTATTAAAGAACCTCGAGACTTTCTTAAGATTACGAATATCTGTCCAATAAAGTCTATTAAAAGTAGCTTTTACTAGTGAATGAGGTAGTAGAAGGAACGGATTCTCGGAGATTCTGTTAGAGCTATCATCGTTACTAAATTCCACGTCAGACATTTTGTTCCTTCTTAAACGTATATTTTGAAATAGTATATAAATGACTATGAGGAATACTATTAAAAATGCCACTATTTTCACTCCTAATGGTTAATTATATAGGTACATACACTTGTAATTACATGTAATTAGAACTACCCCCTGTAAATGATAACAAATTCTGTAGATGTGCATATTTTTACTTGTTATATTCTTGAGAAATTTCCATAATATATGCATTTTTTAAACGTACCATTAAAATATAGAAAAATTCATATTTCTTTTTCTAACATTTATTTATATTCTTTTGAGTAAAAAAATTGTATATGCTGTTTTGGTATGAAATAACATTGTTATCTTATCATATGATATATATCATCTGCATCGAAAATGTAATGTATGTACATTTTATTGGACATAAAAAGTAAAATCGATGTTTTGTTTCTTTCATAATTATATTGCGTTTTTTAAAATATATATGTGTATGCATGTATATTACATTTATAGTGGTATTTCCATCTGTATGTCCCTCTTTGTGTACACTAAACATAAATATAAGAAAAAAGTGTAAGCATTTTAAAATATGGTTTCTTGGCAATATTTATAAAAATTCCTCCTCAATACTATTACTTTCCCCCTCCCTTTCACTTAGTCCCTAATAATATAAAATTAAATAATCTTATTTTTTTCACAATCTAATATAAGTATTAAGGCTTAACACCTTTTTTGTCTATTATTAAAAGTTTTTTACATTAAGGACATTTTATAAATCTTAGTGTTTGGTATTTATTTTACATTAACTACGATTGGTGAATTAAGAAGTCTCACATCATCATCAACTATGACAACACTTTTTCTTCCTTCAATTATATATTTAAATTAATAACTATTATTAGAAAAAAAGGAAACAAAAAGTGCAAATAAAGGATAAGAAGATATATTATGGTTATGTCTTCTTTTGACAACACAACAGAATACACATTCTTATTTTCATCCTCTCAAAGATACCGTCGTTATGGATCATGTTCCGATCTAAATACCGTTACTAATGAGTATAATATGAGGAAAGTTAAAAGAATCTCAATGATAGAACATGTAATAAAGCCTAATGAAACTTTACAAAGTATATGCCTTAAATATGAGTGTAACGTGAGTGAGGTTAAACGAATTAACAAGTTATGGAACAACGAGGATTTATTTACAAGAAAGAGCATTAAGATACCTATTTACTTGAATAAAAATAGCAATTGCAAATTCGAGATTATAAAGGATAATGAGATTGATATTTATGATAATGATACCGAGGGAGGAAGTAAAACTATGGTACAGTCGTCCTCCAGAATTATACCACCAACAACAAGTGCCGAGTCAATAAAAGATTTCCTAAATAGAATTGATAAAACAACAAAAAAATCAATGAAAGCAATGAAGAATTTTGAGAGAAAAAAGAATGAAGTTATTGATATTATTGAAAATAAATATTAACCTTCCTTCTTTCATATATTTATCAATTTTAATTATTATTTATTTTTTTTACCTTTTTTCTTTTTATTCCCTCTTTATGTTGTTACTAGAAAATTCAATGTACATTAAGAACAAGTAAATAAAAAACTTCAATTACGTTGTTTTCCTTGAATTATTAAATGGTTATATAAAATTTAATTTGTTTTTAAAACTCATTTTAGTGTAAATACTTTTATCCCATTTTACAAAGGGTCATTTTTGGGTTAAAGAAAGTTTAAAAAACAAATAATTGTGTATTAAACATTACCCTGATAAAATTTAATTGATACATTACATTAGGGATTGGTATTTAATTGTAAGACCTACCTAAATATGTTTCTGTATCATTGAATCTAAAGTACTATAAACCTTTTTTCAAGCAGTAAAGTTTCAATGAATGTAATCTTTCAAGTAATATAAAGTTAATGTCTATTGTCATAAAAATTTTAAACTTTAATTGAGAGTTCTCTATTTTTAGAAAGTGGTATTTTTGGTGTTAATTGGTGGATTTTGAATTTAATTATCATACAGTTAAATTGATGTATCCCCAATGAAAGAGTTTTAATCGTGATTGACTTTTAAGTGATAATCACTTGAAAACGTAACTTTTTACCCCTCTATTCACACCTTTAATTTTCGACATCCCGAAATATAATATCTTTATAACTCTATGACATCTCTTCACCACCTCTAGTATGGGTAATATACCTCTTTTTTATCATACTCAAATTTTTTTCCTACTAACACTAGTACTTTTATTAAAATTTTTTAAAAATATATTATCAAAATATAATTAATTCTTAAGCACAACTAGTTTTTAACAAGACTCTTTACAATTGAAGCAAACAAAAATTTTTTTTAAACATATCATTTATAGTTTTACCATCCAACCAGTAGAAAATAATAAAATTTTTATCTATTAGAGCTTCAAAAATCTACATTGGTGTTTATTTGTCAATCCAATATATCTAATAATTAAACAATTAAAAGATATATATTAACATATTATTTTATTTGTATTTTCTATTATAATTACAAACCTGATATGTCGTCAGCCACATATTTGCATTTATTAAAAGTAAATTGTTAACGGAAATAATATCCTAGAATTACATCTACTATTGTGCTTCTATCTATGCTTTAATATCTCATAATGATAAATCTTTTAATGGTCATTGGTGTTATTTTAATCTATCAAATAACAATCATAAAGTAAATTTTTATCTATCCTTTGATTATTGGGGTGACTTTATCAGATGTAGTGACATCCTGAAGTTTTTCTTTAACACCTGTTTCCAAATCCTACCTAGTAATTTTATATACTTTTTATTTAAGTTTTATCACCCCATCAAAAATATTTAATTGTATCCATATAGTTTAACATCCTTTTTGGCATTTAATTAATTTAAATTGGAAATTTAATAACAAAAATAAAAGGATCAAAAATTTCTATAAATACATAGTTAAAAAGGTACACACTTCCATCTTACATACATAAACCAAAAATACAGGATTCACTGTTATAAAATGGAAAAAGAAAAATTCAAAATTATCTTTACTATTTTATAATAATCAACAAATTCTAGATTTTTGTTCTTTTACTTCAAATAACATATCCATTTATTGCATTATATATTATTTACATATACAATAGATCTATGTATGGAATGATTTTACTAGTAGGAAGTTGTTAAAAGTGCAGAAAATGTTGTAAAAGTAACTGATTAATCAAAAAGAGAATGGGAAGGCAGATTTTCATTTCAAGTTCATGATATAAAATGTAGAAGTGAATACTTTTTGATTAAAAGTGTGTACCCTTTAGGCATAAAATTATATAAAAAGCTGTAAGATTAGTTATGTTTTATGGAGATAATTAAGATAGTATAAGAGATAGACATCAAATTATCCTGTTGACACTTTCTCTTTCCCCACCCTGTGGAACAGCTTTTTTTAGTTTCAAGGTTTTTAAAAATTTAATGAACATTTATTATTGTTTTAATTCAATACTAAACTGATAGAAATTATGTCTTTGATGGAGAGATTACTCATCAGAAGTATTTTATGTCTCAGGTTTTTTTAATGTAGCATTCAAGATATTTTTATAAAACTACTTGATGAGTAATGTTTAAACTATTTATACAATCTAGAAGCTATACAACTAATAAATTAGAATAAGGATTTAACCTTCAATTTTGCTAATCCGTCTTACTTCGTCTCATCCCCTCCATTCCTATATATCTCCATAATATATCAGCATATTTTTATTTTTGTTATTATTAAAATACTCCCCAAAACTTAACCTCTATTAAATTATCCTTAAAACACCAATTAATGCTTTCCTAATTTCCATTAAAACTATTATTTATACATAACTAAAATCCTATAACTAAATATTTATGTATATCCATTCGGTTTACCTCTAACATGGATAAAGTACCTGGGGATACATACTTTAAAATATGAGATTCAGAGTGGAACGGATGAATGTACAAACCAAAATACATTAATCTTATCTATATCCTCATAACATTTTTGACATTAGTATATTAATCTATTACACAATCCAAATTCAGGATATTTTTAGTATTATATAACTTCTTTATCTTTTTTTACTATCATTTTCCGTATTCTCTTTTTATCATGTTAAAAAAAATATTTCATATTTATACGTTATGTAACGATTATATATTAAAATGATGTTTCAATCATATTTAAGTGGGTCTATTATTCCATAAAACTAAAACCCAAATAAGATATACATCTAAACTTCCAAACCACCTTTAAAAAATATATTCTCCCGTTACCCTACTCTCAAAACTTCAATTAAATAATAAAAAGAAAATATTAAAGTAATATTTTAATATCCCTTTTTAAAACTAACACATAAAAGGTGACAGTTACAAAATTATCATATATTTAAATAAAAAAAAGGATAAAATATAATAAAGACATATAATTTTTACTTCCAACATCTCTATATCCCATCAACAAGACAATGCATCTGGTGGATTTTAACGTTTTGAAAAAAATAAAAGAATATCAAGATATATAAATGTATAGTGTAATATCTCAAATTAGGGTAATATATTTATTGACAATAAATATATATCTATGATATATATATTACATCTTCACTTTTCTAAACACAAAAATTTTTCTTTTCTATACCTTTTTATTAAAATAATTTTTATTCAAAATTTTACTTTTTATTTCTCGCTAATAGTTTGTATATGTATAAATATTTGTATTTGAAAACGATTTTTAGTTTCACATGGTTATTTTATCTACTCAGACGTTAGGCAAATTTTTATATCAAAATTATTTTTTAGTTTTGTTAGTTGTACTGTATTTTACAGCTATACATAACTCTGGTGGAGTACAAGCTCAGGTAGATTTTTGTTTTTATGAAACATTACTTATTAAAAAATTTTTTTTCATATAAACTTTAGAATGCCGCTGAAGCCGTAGCTCCTTTCTTGTCACTCCTATCAAATGGAGGCCTAGCCAGGATGACTCAAATAGCAACAGATTTAGCAGTCCAGACAATGAACTCAAACAGGGAGATGATGAATAAAGAAGGCCGTCCAGAAAGCAGGAATATTGATTTGTCCATGTCTCCAAGTCAGATGCTTGGCCAATCCATCATTAATGCCAACAACGGTGTCAGGGAAAGTTTTGAAAAAACTTTACAGGCATCTGCAAATAATAATAACAATAACCTTTTCAAACCCTTACCTCAACTTCCAACACCAGCTCCATTGAAAGCTCCACCACCACCAGAGAATCCATTACTTGTAAAGAAGATTAAAAAGAAACCAAGAAAGGATGGTAAATCTAGAAAGATAAGACTAGTAAAAAATAATAATAATGAAAAATTAAACGTTAAAAAGATATCCGCTCAAAAATTCATTGATAACAGTGAAAATGTTAGTTCTGGTAGTGAAGATAAGAGTATCAACACACCAGAAGCCAGAGCAGCAAAGATAGCTTTGTTAAAGGAAATAGAAAAAGAAGGTATCAATATACCAGATAGTATAAAAAAAGAAGTAATAGGTTTTGATAATATTAAATCATCTGAAGAGGAAGGTTCCTCAATTAGGAGTAAACCAATTGTCAAGGATGCTTCAGGTGGAGAGATTGATATTAAGCCATTGGATCTAGAAAATTTCGTTCCAAAAAGACCTGATGCCTTCGTTGGGAGTGTTGAAAATGTTAGACAACCATCTGCACAGGGAGGTAATATTAATCCGTTACTTAGATTAGCTGAAACATTCCTTGGAAGAGGAGGTAATAGTAATAATGGTAATTATGCCCGTGGAGCCCCAACGTACCAAGATCGTGGAGGGTACCTAGGTGGTTCAAGGGGACCAATACCAAATATAAGAGAAACCGTCCCTGGAGCTAATTCTAACTTTGGCATACCAAAGGGAGCTGGTTGTCTACCATTCATAGGTGAATTCATGCAGGCTGCATATGGAAACTGTGTTAAATATGCAGATGAAAGAACATTCGATGCCTGGGGAAATGAGATAAAGAATGCCTTAACAGGTAGCGGTATAAATCTCTTCAAAGCATCAATTGAAACATGCAAGATGCAGGCTGAGAGAGATTTATGCGGGCAGATAAGGAAAGCCATCAGTGAGTGTGACATTCTCGGCACTATACAGGTTGGAAGCCAAATCCAGAGGAGCTTCGATCGCTGCGAACAGGTCACAGGAATCATTGACCAGAATCCATTAAAGATGATGCAAGGAATTAACAATCTTGTCAATGGGGAAGTCGCACAAGGATTTATTAATAACTTTTTAGGTTAAATTATTATGTCATCGAAACCCTCTTTTCCTCATTCATGCTTCGAGACGGGTATACTATCTATTGAAATTATAAGTCTTCATTTATTCTAATATATCTCTTTTTATACTTTTTACTGATTTTTGTATATAAATAAAGAAAATAAAGTTGGATAATATTTTTTATAGGGGTCCATTTTAAATAGCAAGTGAAGCATTTAGTTTGCTATAATGCGTATTTTAATAATGTATAATGATTGATAATCATACTTGGAAGTAATTTGTAGAATTAAAAGGATTTTTTTTGCAAAATTCATTTTTTTCTTGTCTAAATTCTGGATAAAAGCTTTATTTAACTAAACAGTGGGATTAAATAAGCAATAAATTGGTGAAATAATTAATTTTTCATAAATAGTTTACATCCTTGCAACAATGTATTAATGTCGAAGGAAAAGACATTCCGTTACATCAAAATTAAACAAAATAACTTATAACTATTAGTTTACCAAAGACTACAGATAAAACTTACTAAATTGCTAAATTATTAGAAAATTTTATTAAAAATACAATAAATACATTATATACACATAAACGATAAGTACATTAGATACACATATTATATACAATAATAAATACATTTAAAAAACATAAAAAGACCAAGTTAGGCCATTAAAATGAAATCACTCCAATAAACTTTATTGTAATTTTTGCATAAATAAAAAGAATAAAATTTACTGTGGTTACATATTAACGTTATCAACTCTTTCTCGTTACATCCACGTTGAAACTGACCTAAGGACATAAGCTATAACAATTACCTTCCCGATCGTTCATCCACGACACATATACTTTCATCAACACCAAGTACAACAACACCATCGTCTTCAACATCATCATCCACAAGATATCCTTCCTTTTCTTCAGGAAGCTGTGCTAATGCATGGAGAACTTCAGCTAACTTCCTTTCATCCATCTTGACAACGTGGCGTGCCACATCCCTCTTCCTACCCTTGCTGTTCTTTTTCACCGCCAAATTATTTTCTCTATCACTGAACCTTTTCTTCAATTTCTTGAACTCCTTCTCAAGCTTTACACACTCCTCACTTTTTTGATTTGTCCTAACACCATCCTTCTGACTATCTTGTACATTCGCAACCTTCTTCGCTGAGAAACGCTTCAATGCAAAGAAGGAGTAAAGAATTATTGATGAGGTCACAACAATTACCAACAACATGAAAACATTCAATCCATAAATCATGTACCTCAATATTAGGTGGGTATTGAAGCCATCAGTATCACTAGGATGCTCTCTATTTGCATATTCTTGAATGTCAGTTCCAGCTAATGGTCCTATAACATAACCGACGTCAATTAGTTCTGTTTCTCCTTCTTTATTTTCAGGGTTTCTATGTGAACTGCTTACTGGGGCCATTATAAAAATGTAACCAGAGCCGTTATTTTGACAAATGTGATCAGATAAATTAATTTTACCAAAAACCACATGAAAATTCAAATTTATGATATGCAAATTTCCATAGACTTATCTGACATAGAGAATCCCTCAAAGACGTAAAGAAAACAGAATCCCTCTCTACGATTCTAGCCTCCGAAGTAGGATAATAGTTGAAATGTCACACAGTTGACAAAGAATAGTAAAACGCGGCAAAACAACACCCTACCAAATTTAAATACCAACTGTAAAAGCACACCTTTTATCTTTTTAGCTTTGAGACGCATTGACTTCTTTGTCTCGAATGTGGCAAAGATGATATAAAAGTAAAGTTTATTGGTTTAAATTATCAATGCTATCATCCTTTTCTTAAGGTAAAAGAGAGAGGTGTTACTATCTTTTTCTTAATGTAATAGACAAGTATTACCTTTGTTAAGAGTAGAATTACGCTTTTTAATTCAATTTATTATCGGAATGTTCTAGTACTTTTTTTTAATTAATTTATTTCTCTGTGTCATCATTTTACTCATAACTTTTCTCCCATTTTTCATTACGTATATCTTTTTCTCTCGCTTTTTTTTGATTCTTTGATTACTAAATTGCTGTTTTTTCATTTCAGTGTATATATTGTATTGTAATGAATCGTATATGTAGTGCCGTGCGCCGAGCTCCACCACCTGGAAAAGGCTTTAAACTTGGCAGGAGTTGCACACTAACAAGGGAGAACGCAATCATCACGGAGATGCAAGAAATTGATGAGATTGACAGCGTTGTAAAGGATGGCAGGGGAGTCGTAGGCACGTGTGACCCAAGGAAGTATGCCGAATCGCGAAGGGTTGCTCAGGTCTTTCAGGAATTGTCGGATAAAGTCTCTGGAGTCAATGTACCGACAGTCAAGAAAAGGAGGCGTATGACTGGGAGGTTTCCTCGACAAGAGGACTTGGAAGGGAAGACAGCATCTCCCCTAAGACAGTCTTCTGATTTAAAAGCCAAAGGATGCCGATTTGTGGGGAGAGTAGTTAGTCCTTCTGCCTGCGTTCCACAACCATCTCCAGTAGCGCAAGAGGACTTTTGTGCTACCACTCAGGACATTAAACAGGAGAGTCTTGAGAAAAAACAGGAGAGTCTTGAGAAAAATGGAAAGACTAAGGCACCAAGGACTTCGAAAAATTCTGGGGATGGTGCTTCTAAAAGTATGCATAAAGCTGGAAGGAGGAAAAGGAAGCATGATGGTGAAATGTCTGGACCTGGTGACGCACCTTCGAATGCCCAGGTACGCAAAAAAAGCGATTTTAGTTCCAATGGATCGGAGCGTCTTCAAGATGATTGCCCAACCATCGCCAAGAGAAGGAAGATAGTAACCTTTAAGGATGAAATTGATGTATGGTATTACGGAGTGAAGAGCAGGCGTGGACGTGGAAAAAGGAACAACTAGATAAGTTCCTTCTGTATTTATATTGTATATTGTTTTATTTTTTTTAAATAATTGTATATATTGTATTTATTATTAATTTTTTTACAACTAGGTAGCTCCTACATCAACGACATGTTCATTTATAATGTTTTGTCGTATGTAATAGTGACTGCGATGAATAAAATTTTATATAGAATGTTTTGTTTTGTATATTTATGTAATTGTAGTTCTTTCTATTGAATATTTCATGGTGTTCGGGAGACTTCAGTTGGATGAATTACCTTCGATTGATATGATTTGAGAGTTCTGTAGTATGTAGACGACTGATACCAATAGATAGCTTCAATACGTCGTTTTCAAAAGGATGACAAACTCTTTATCAATTATTAATCCTCGTATTCGAAGATAAAAAATGTTTAGTAAAGTTATTATTTTGTTGAATAACAAAAGGGTAGAAGGAGTTTCCGATAAATACTTGGTGCTACAACAACAAATATTCTTTTTTCTAGTTTAGAATTGTACGATGATATATATCAATGAATAGATAAATAATGACTCATAACCTCATTATAAGCTTTATTTCCTCGTCTAGATGATTAAATTGGTCTTTACGTGTCACTTTTATTTAACGATAAGATATGTATATGTGAACACAATGCAGATTGAAACCTATATAAGGAGATGTTGTTAATTTCCATTCATTGACATAAGAAGAAACGTTAAATTGTTATTCAATTTTCTACTTTCGATTACTATGGCGGAATCCCAAAACCTTGACAAGTGCTTGGAAGCTATTGCTAAACAAGAATCAGGTAATTTATGATACTTGACTTTATTAATTTATTTTTCACCTAAAAGGAGGTAACAAGGATATTGGATGTGTAATGGATAAAGGTTCCTTATCATGTGGGCCATTTCAAATCAAGCTTCCATATTACAAAGATGCTGGAGAACCAGGTAGACTACCTGGACAATCAGTTGAAGATGCTTGGAAAAACTGTGCCAATGATTACTCATGTGCTGCAACAACTGTGAAAGTAAATTATCAAAATTTTTTATTTTTTCTAATTATTATTTTTAGAATTACTTTGATAGATATCAACACAAATGTCCAGAAGTATCTCCTTGTGAAGCAATGGCAAGACTTCATAATGGTGGGCCAAATGGTTGTTCTAAGCCAGCCACTGATGCATACTGGAATGGCGTAAATGATAAACTTTAACAAACCTTTTATCAATTGTTTACATTTATATTTGAAGATAAAAGTGTTTCAATTATGTTATCGTTTTTTTGAACAACAAAAATGTAGAAGAGTATTCGATTAATACTTCTGCTACACGTGCATGTATTTTTTCTTTGTAGTCTCAAATCACATTTTGATATATATGTTAATTGATAGATAAATAATGATTAATAACTTTTTTATAAACTTTAAATCCTCTTCCAGATGATTTAGTTGCTTCTACCTGTCATTTTCACTTAAAGATAAGATGCAGACATATAAACATGCAGTAGATTGAAACTCATATAAAGAGATGTTGTTGATTTACTTTCATTGACACAAGAAGAAGTGTCAAAATGTTATTAAAATTTCTACTTTTGACTATTTTGTTGGGATTCACATACTCTGACAGATGTTTACAATGTATTGCTAAACAAGAATCAGGTAATTTCTGCCATTCTACTTTATTAACTTACTTTTCCTCTAAAAGGGTGTAGAAGAGTTGGATGTAAAATGGATAGAGGTTCCCTATCATGTGGCTACTATCAAATTAAGCATTCATACTACCAAGATTGTGGAGAACCAGGTAGATTGCCTGGAGAGTCCTCAGAAGACGCATGGAAACGGTGTTCAGATAGATACCATTGTGCTGCAAGCTGTGTAGAAGTATATCTAATAATTTTGTTTATATTTTTACTGTAATAATTTTTTTTAGAATTACTTCAAAAAATATAAACCTTGGTGCCAAGGAAAATCTGATTGTGAAGCAATGGCAAGGCTTCATAGTGGTGGGCCAGGTGGTTGTTATGGTTCATCCACTGATGGATACTGGGAACGTGTACGTAAAAATTAGTAACAGACGTTTCATCATTTATAATTATTAATGATTATACCAATAATTTGTTTTTTCAGGTTAGACAATGTGTCAGATCGGGGTATTAACCGATGTAAGAAGAAAGTTTCTTTTTTCACTTATTTAAGCCTATAAATAAAGATTATTTTGAATTAACTTACTTTTTTGTATTTGAAAAATAAATAAAGCAATATCGGGTAAAACTACACTGGCCCCATTGGGCTAGTGTGTATTTGCCTATATTTCGATGGGAGTAACAACATACTAACCCAATCAGACTAGTGTAGCTTTACCCAGTATTTCATACTTATATTACATAAAAACAAAATTAATGTTGGTGGAAATTGTGTCTATTTTTTATCAATATGTATTTCTTTTTTACAAAAAAGAATTCCAACCACGTATATGAAGATTAACAAATTAGAGTTTAAAAAAAATAATCGCTCGGTAGTTAACATAATTAAATTACTAACACAATCTTTCTTTATCAATTACCTTTTAATTCTTTTTTTCCAATACTTTAAAATGTCTTCTTACCCGAATTTTAATAAAATAGTTTTTTCTTCAAAATTCAAAGACAACATTGACACTGTAGAAACCAATAAGGGTAAAAAAGCATACGAAGTAGAGAACTGTCAAGAATTTATGACGAATCAGAATATTCCTACGTCATATGGTTCTCCAATCAACGAAAATCCAACTATGGTACCATACATATGCTTGAATATCCATTCCTGCCATCGTTATTACGATGTAACCTACATCTTGGATTCTGGATATTGTACTTATTATTAATTTTTGTCCAACTAAGTAGCTCCTACTTGGTGGAAATATTCATTTTTATTGTTTTGTCGTATGTAATATTGACTGCGATGAATAAAATTTTATGTAGAATCTTTTTTTATATTTTTTTTGTAACTGTAGTTTTTGCTATTGAATATTTTATAGTGTTCAGGAGACATCAGGCGGATGGATTACTTTTGACTGTGATGATTTGAGGGTTTCGTAATATGTAGACAATAATCAAGGAAGTGTGTTGATACTAATATATAACTTCAATACGTCGTTTTTTCGAAAGGATGACTAACGTTTTATCATTTGAAATTTTTGTATTTTAAGATGAAAAGTATCTAAATGATGTTATCATTCTGTTGAATAACAAAAGTGCAGATGGAGTGTTTAATGAATACTTATGTTACAACAAAAAATATTCTTCCTTGGTAATACGGGATGATGTCATTATATTTATTAATCGGTTCATACATAATGATTCATAACTTTTTTATTAGTTTTATTTCCATTTCAATTGATTCGATTGTTTTAACATGGTATCTTCATTCAATGATAAGATACGGATATGTAAACACAGTACACTTTGAAAACCCATATAAGGAGATGCTGTTGATTCGCATTCATTGACATAAGAAAAGATATCAAAATGTTTCTAAAATTCCTACTTTTGGCTATTTTGTTGAGATTTACATATTCTGATAGGTGCTTACAGTGTATTTGTCAGCATGAATCACATGGTAATTTATGGTACTTTACTTTATAAACTTACCGTTTCTTCTAAAGGTTGTAGACCAATTGGATGTAATCCGGATAGAGGTTCTTTATCATGTGGATACTATCAAATCAAGCTTCCATATTACAAAGATTGTGGAGAACCAGGCAAAAGAGCCGGAGAATCAACAGAAAATGCTTGGAAAAGATGTTCAGATGATTATGCATGTGCTACAACTTGTGTAGAAGTAAATTATTAACATTTTTTAAATTTTCTAGTTATTTTTTTTAGAATTACTTCAATAGATATAGATATAAGTGTCCAGGAAAATCTGATTGCGAAGCAATGGCAAGACTTCATAATGGTGGACCTAACGGATGTCAAAGTTCATCTACTGATGGATACTGGAACACCGTACGTAAAAAATTAGTAACAAATATTTTACTAACTATTTTCATTAACGATAACAATAATAATTCGTTTTTTCAGATTAAACGATGCTTCGGATCTAAATAATAACTAATATAAGAACAAAGTTTCTTTTTTCACTTACTCAAGTCTATAAATAACACTTATTTTGAATTAATTTACTTTTTTACATTTAAAAAGTAAATAAAGCATTTCATAATTATATTACATCAAAAAAAATTAATGTAAATAGGATGAAGTCTTTTTTTTTATCAATATGTACTTCTTTTCTACAAAAACAAAAAAAAATTTTAACCACGCATACAAAGATTATCAGATTAGAGTTTAAAAAAATACTTGCTTGGTAATTTATATAATTAAAGTAAAAAAATGTAATGCACAAAATGACTGAAGATTCTATTTTTATTATCTTTTACATCATCATTAGTTATTTATCACAAAATATTAATAGAGTATAATTTTTAATGCACAAGATTATATATATACGAAGTTAATGTGTTATAATTTCATTCTTAAGATTTTTTTATTATGTTTATCTTTCTTATTAGACTGTATTTGTGCAATGTGATATTTTACTTCTTTTTGCTTATCATATTATCTTGGTAAGACGATAACATGGTTGTTCTTTTTTTGATTTACTTGACCACTTATTTTATAACCATTAGATATTTTCTTTTTTATTGTAGTAGGTGATTACCTAATTGATACATTGAATAGAAAAATACTGATAAAGAATGGTGTTTTACCATCTTAACACATACCCATTATCATTATATAGGTAATTTCTAATGACACAACCACTTATCATCATTTTTTCTCTCTTTCCAATAGACATTTGTAGAAAGAAGATAAAATATTTTTTTTGCTATATAAATGGTACCTATAAAATAAAAAAATGAAACAAAAAAGAAGTGATAATACACAAAGGGAGGCTCTGTTGATTGCAGACACTTTTTATTTCGAGAAAAAGAAAGAACAGAAAATAAATGGTCAAATAAAGGGAGAAATGACAAGAGATAAATTATCATTCAACAATTAAATGTACAAGGAACCCAAAAAAGAAACAAATTTCCTTGATATATATTAAAGTTATATTAATAAAAAAAAACCTACAAGGGTGGTATATTTAATCTACTTAACTATATATCAATTTTTGATGCTTAATTAATATGTCATTTCTCTTTCCTTATTGCCCAATAGAGGTAATATATTTTTAGATTATATGTAGATTCTTATTTTATATAAAGCTTATATTATGGAGTCAACATTTATTTTAACTAATGGTCTTCTCTTACCAATGACCACACATATTCTTCTTTTATTGCTATACCTCTTAATATTATACACTAATTTTGGTATCATCTTTACCCAGTGGTTTTTGATATCGTTTTGCCTTATGTATTTTATTGGCTTCAATTTTTATTTGCTATCTTTCTTTATCAACCACCTTTTACTTTTTTTTATTTATCAATAATTTAAAACCTTTTCTTACTAGAATCTTTATACAATAATCTTTTTTCCCTCAAGTTTCAAGAGGTAACATGAACACTGCAGAGACTGATAAGGGTAGAAAGGAACACGAAGTAGAGAACAATCAAGAATGGATGATGAACCAGAATATTCCTACACCATATGGTGCTCCAATCAATGACAATCCAACTATGACACTACAACAACCACCACATTATAACTCCATCTACTATCCATCATTTGAAGAATTAGGTGGAGATTTTTATTACATACCATTTCCATGTACTGGAGAAAGTAATAATTATGGATTCTCTGGTACAACTACTTATTATCACAACGTCACCGAATGTTCTTACTCTAATTACTATCAAGGAAGTTACTACTACCAATACAATTACTCTCAACAGTACTATCCCCCTTATTATCATGGAAATCCGTAAGTTACCTTTCATAACTCATCTCCCTATCTTCTAGATCAATTACCTACCATCAAAGTGATAATTACAACACAAAAACATCTGGAAAATACAACCCCGCACCAGAATCGTTGTCACAATTATCAGCAAAAAGTATATGTACAAATAAAACTGAAGATTACAACCACCAAAATCCCCAGAAAAATGATACATTGAGCAATCACTACACCTCTAATAACAATCCACAACATTATCGGGAGGAGGACAAACAAAAATCACCGAAAAATGAAGACGACAACAAAGATAAAGTTAGGGAACCCACCTGTAATCCCAAACTATTTGAAGTTATAGAATTCTTTAGATCCAGCAAGAAATCTATTTTTGGAAATGACACCACATCTAATGATACTTTTGATGGCCAAGAAAACTACAAAACAACAGATAGTAACGAATCACACAAATTTGTAGAAACAAATGAATTCTTAACAAGTAATGAAGAAAAGAATGAGGGAAAAACAAATAACAATACATTATCTCCACCTAGAAACCCCATCATTCCAAATAAACCACGCAATCGCAAAGCTCACCATCACCTCCGAACTAAGACACTAGTAGACAACATAGAAGATTTCGCCAGCAACTTCAAAAACCAAAGAATCCTCCTAGGTTTCACACAAGGAGACGTTGGCAGACATATAGGTCTAAGATTTGGTAATGAATTCTCCCAAACAACCATCTCAAGATTTGAGGCTCTGAATCTGAGTTGTAAGAATATGTTGAAAATTAAGCCTAAACTTGAGGAATGGTTGGTTATTACTAAACAACTCTTTGAACAAGGTTACAGCTCCTACGAGATCAATAAACAAAATCTTCATAATATTGTTAGTTTAATTTTGCATTACATCATTTTTTATATCGTTTGCGTAATTTCTTTTTTAGATTCCAAAACCATTTAAAGTTGGTGAGGAAACTAGGCGGGTCCCCGATGTAAGAAAAATCCACTTCGATGACGCAAATAGGAAGAGTAGGAAAAGGAAAAATGAATCAGAATGGTAGGAGATGTCACCATGGTGGACGACAATACAATCTAGATAAGACCCCAATATAAAAAAGTGTGAACATAATGTATACAATAATCTCTGACCTCCGAATACTATCACATAGCGCTTTATCATTAACTTTATTTTTTTGTAATCAAAAAGTTGTATAAAAAAAGTCGTCATTTGATTGGAAAAATAAAAGTTTGCATACAAAAAAATAGCCCTTAGTACTTTTTTTCTCTCGATAACCTCTTATATTTGATGAAAAACAATCAGTTGACATTTCTAGAAATGTCTAAACACTACTAGAAGATGATATTGTGTTTCTTTTTTTATATATAAACAACTATACTAGCAGTATTATATAGTTATATTGTCATTGTATTTTACGTGACATTACACCATTATTATTGCTATCAGTGTCTAATTTTGAAATTTTTCCAGACCTCAAATCGAATTTAACCATGTTGTTTGAGAACCGTATGATGAGACCATATTATTCCCGTGTTCCACTTACCTACTGCCCATACAGAGGAAGGTACGTCAATGAATGGGATCGTGCTATGGAGCGTGCAATGGCTAACACCATGTCCTGGGCCAACAAATCACTCGTCGACAGCCACAAATTCGCTGAAACATGCGCAGAGGTCGTCAATAACGACATGGAGTTTAAAGTAAGAATGGATGTATCACACTTCAGCCCTGATGAGTTGCACGTTAGTGTTAAGGATGGATTCCTTCAAGTAGAGGGTAACCATGAGGAGAAGACAGACAAATACGGAACTGTAAGTTTTTTGTGACTATCTATAGTATTCTTTTATCGTCGTTTTAGATTCAAAGAAACTTCGTCCGCAAATACACTCTTCCAGAAGGAATGGATGAAGATAATATCGTCAGTGAAATCTCCAAGAATGGTGTCTTGACCGTTGGTGGAACTAAAGGAGACTTTACCAAGAAGGGAAAGAATGTTCCAATCACCTTCAAACACTAGGGAGGTAGTAGGAGATTGTTGGAATGAATTATATTTATTTTATATTTTGTGATTTTATATATTTTGTATGATATCTTATATTTTACGATAGTTTTATTGTGAAATAAAAAATATCTTTATTACCTTGTGTTGTGTTTTTTTTCATTAGAAGCTCGGATGTCGGTGATAGTGTCTTGATCATTGATGGAACCAAAGGAAACTTTACCAAGAAGGTAAGAAATATTCCAATCAGCTTCAAGCCACTAGTAGGGGAGTAGGAGATTATTAAAATGAATTATATTTATCTTATACATTGTGATACCTTAAATTTTATAATAGTTTTATTGTGAAATAAAAATATCTTTTATACTTGTTTTGTGTTTTTTTTCCGTTAGAAGCTTGGACGTTGATGATAGTGTCTTGACTGTCGGTGAAACCAAAGGCAACTTTACCAAGAGTGGTAGAAATGTTCCATTAACCTTCAAACATTAGTAAAGGAGTAGGAGATTGTTAGAATGAGCTATACATATTTCATATTTTATGATATGATCTTGTATTTTATGATAGTTTTATTTTGAAATAAAAATATCTCTTATAACTTGTGTTGTATTTTTTTTATCAGAAGCCTAGATGTCATTGTAGAGTCTTGTTCCCTTCTTGTTAATGAACTCACAGATTATTACATCCTTTTCCGTGTCATTTGATCATTTGGGTTTTCTTTGCCTAATTTTACATTTTGGTCGACATAATTTTTTAAATTCAGTTTTTTTGTTAATTTATTTTACCACTTTCAGATATGATGTCGTCAAATTATTGCATCTACAAATAATATGTGCCATAAAATCATAAAATAATCTTAAATGTATATTAAATGGATTTACTTTTGATAAAGTATTAAACTTATATATTATAAATACGAAAATTTTATTAACATCTTTAAAATACATAACTTAGAACATTAAAAAATCAATTAAGTTTTTTTGAAACATTAAGTTCGGTAGTAATGTAAAAAAATATTTATTACAATACCATTATCTAAATTAAATAACAAATATTTTTAAATCGTTTTAAACACATTAAAACGTATCATTCTTAATTCTTTCTTTTCATGCAAATTCAATTTAATCTTGAATGCCTTTAATTTTCACAAATCCCCAACTTATTATAACTTTCATGTCTATTATATATTTTGCCAACGATATGAATGATTTATAAACTTTTTTGTTTATTTTACTTTTACCTCCATTTAATATGAGCAAAAACTTTTAAAATTATTTTATTTTAAAGATAAAAAAATCTAGGTGAGGGTAAAACCACAAAGTATCATATTTTATAATGGGTTAAATCAACAACTTCATGATATTAAAAAAATAGTTTTGTAACATAAATATACGTACATACATAAAAATATATATAAAAAAAATTAATTTTTGTATCGTTTCATTTTAGAGAATGGCTCGTGTATTTCGATACAAAAATTTGTGAATTTATTTATATCGGTTCAGGGAATACAAATACAATTGAAGGTAAGATCGTTTTTGGAAAAAACAGAAAGTAAAGGAATATAAAATGATACTTTAGAGAAGCAATTATTTCTATTCAAACAACTTCTAACAAATTTCTCTAGATTAAATGGATCTCGATACTATTCTTGTCTTTTATTTGTACGTAACGATTAAAAAACAGAAAACATTTACATTTCTGAAGGTCCAAGTTATAGACTTGATTTAAGATATCTTACTAGTAAAATTAAATGTGATCTGAAATGTTCTGATATGTGACCATTCTATTATAAAAAAAACCTCTATTTTGTACTCTGGTCTGCTAAATATTACAAAATTTTATAAGATTTTTTACGTCGTATAGGAAGAAAAAGGAGAAAATAAAATTCTTTATTTTCTGTATCTTGTTGACATCCTGATAAGCATGCATTTGATCTTGCTGCTTGCCCAAAAGAAACATGGATTTCAAACTTCTCATCATTAAAATATATTGTGGACAAAAACAATTTTGTACATTTCCTTAAATAGGAAAGAAAAGGATGATTTCAAATATTATTATAAAATAAAACATTATCAAGATAGTAATTCTGAAAAATTCGTGAAATTTTGCATATAAAAAAAATTATTCATCCTAAAATTGATGTTGGTTACGATTGTTGTTTTAATCAAAAAGAGGTATCACAACTTAATGATGATACTTATGGGTTTAATTCCTACAAAACCGCTCTAACTATAGATTCATACAACAGTTTATCACATAATCAACTTAGAAGTCTAATTATTTCTTTGCTTATAGTTTTTCATGTTCTGTCATGTAAAAATATATTAATTCGAAATTATTGTAGTTAGTAGATATAATAGTGATTCAAAATTGTATTTCGGACAAAGAGTATCAGTTCTACCTTTATATGAGTATGAATGTTTAAAATCAGTTGTTAATCACACCTCTAAAGGATATTCATTCGATATGTATATCCAGCTTGAGGTGCCCGATATTAAAACAACGTTACGTTTAAAAATCAATGGTGTTGTAAAAAATATTATAATTGGTAACAATTCTGAAATTATGTATATTTATACAGTTTTCGCGAGTGGAATGGACGATGGTCAGGTTGAATGTCTTTCAGTTTCTAATGATATGAAAGTTCTAGCATTTGAAGATTTTTATAAAAAAAGATGTCGAACAATTTAATAATGTTAGATAAAAAGTAACCAAGTATATAAAAGAATTTCTATATTAAATCATTGGTACCAAATTCTACATATAAATATAAATGTATTCTAAATAAAGAAACAACTAATCGGAGAGAGCTGAAAGCAAATGACATAAAGGAAACCGAATTTACCATTCATTTAATTGAATCTTTTCATCTATCGTCATCAAATTATATTATATGGATTATCATGCAGTTTTTATTCGTGTCGTTCTTTTAGGTTCTGTTCTTTTATTAGTTGGACTTATTATTTATAAAAACAACAACTAAAATAAGAAATCTAAAAACACTTCGATTTCAAGAAAATTACCTTCCACCTCTAAACCATCAAGTATAGTAAAAAATGACTATAATGCTTAAAGGATACAACATACAACTGTCAATGCTGGATCTAAGAATATAGAAAAGAATTACGTTGACTGTCAATCGAAGTATGAGTTGTCAACATGAAAACCTTTTCAAACAAAACAGTAGCTAAGAAGTCAAAAATGAATCAAATTGATCGAGATATCGTATATTAATTAAAAAACATTGGATTGAAATATCAAATTTCTATAATGTTAAATTAATTTAAAAAAATGTCTCGATATTTCTATATGTATTTATTCATTTTTATTGAATAAAATAATATGTATTAGATTTAAAATAATTAGTTATCTTTTTGAATAATGATATTTTTATATATGCAAAAAAGACAAATTTAAACAAAAAGAAATTAAAATGCAATAAAATATCTCAGGTTATAAAAAAATTAGAATTTATCCAAATTTTAAAGGTGTCAAGTAAAAACAAAAATTTTGTAAATGTTTTAGCAAAGATCATTCTTCTAAACTTCTACTAATAAAGATAAGTTTAGAATTTAAAAAATTTCATAACAAGAATAATTAAAAGCAACATTTATTTAAGCAAATAATAATTTTATTTTAATATATGTTCTTTTTAAACTTAAAATATCTAAAAGTTATTTTTTATTATGAGCAAGGTTGAAAACATTTTTTAATGATGTTATTATTGTCTAATATAGTTCCTTGAATCCTAATGAAACTATAAATTTGTTAATATATTTTTATTAGTTAAATGAAATACAATAGAAACAGCTAATTCTGAACTCCAATTTCTAAATTGAAGTGATCTACTTTTACTTTGTAGTAGTGATAGATTGTAGATTTCATAAATGATTGTGGAAAAACCAACTGAATTAACGAAAGTTACTGAATACGACATATTGTATTCATCAGGCTCTTCTTCAGCAAATACTATTTATTCGTAAATATGATGCTTTTTTTAACTGATAAAATGTAGGCTAAAGTAGGAAACCTAAAATTTTGACATCTTGAAGTTTTTGAATTCTGAAATTTTTAATTTTTACCAAAAAAATTACCAAGCTCCTAATATATTCGCAACTTTGTAATGAATATAATACCTATAATTTTAAGTAAAAATATTAATTTTTAACTTAATTACAACATTTTAAAGTGAAAGGTAAAAAGGTATAATTATTTATTGAACAACCTACTATGTAAAAAAAACATTTATATATTCATAATATAATTTATTATCAATAATATGTAAAAAAGCTAATGATATAATGTATATATATGTAGTGAAAAATTTTTTATTTTTAAGTGATTTTTGCAATGTCAAAATTACTTTATTTCCTTCTGGTATGGATTATAAGTAAATGTATTCTTGTCAAATGTAATTTACCTCCATATATAACATCCAAGTTACATTATAGATTTAGTACATATGAATGGCCTCCAAATCCTTTAGAAATTAATGGTGACAAGAAAAATGAATTTATTTCAAATTACGAGACTATAGAAAAAGAATTGATTGTATTTAAAGTACTATTAATAAATACCTTTGATAAATATGGATTTCGGAGCAAACATTATTTAAAATTTGATCGTAACGGTGAAAACCCGAAAACCATAGCTATTCCCAAAGGTCCAAATAATAAGCTCAGGTTAGAAATATTTCATGGTAGCATTCATTGTGATTTAGAAGATTGTGAAATGGGAATTTTCTTTTATAAAGTTGCTTTATCTGAGCAAGACTTTGAATATAAAGATTCTTCAAAATACGATGGGATTTTTTATGTCGGTTACAAAGAAATAAACGATGATAAATACATTTCTTTGATGTATCTTACCAAGAGTACTGAGCAATATTTATTGAATATTGTTGTTTGCCCACATGAAACATGGATCTCAAACCATTCACTATCTGAATATATTGTGGACAAAAGTAATACTATACCTTTTCTAAAAAGGAGTAGAAATGATGGACGCTATTATTATTATAAAATAAACTGCTGTGGAGAAACTTCCAAAATATTTCTGAAGTGTGGTCATATAAATCAGAAATTCATGCCTTCAATCGATGTGGGTTACTCTTGGGGTCTAACTGTAAAAGAAAATTTACTACATAGTAAATCGTCCTTTACGTTCAATTTCGAATATCAGGATCTAACTATCAATTCGGAAAACAATTTAGCATATAACGAACTTGGAAGTCTGCTTCATCCTTCTCTCGTCGTTTACTACGTTATGCCACCTAGTGATAATGGTTTTGGATTCTATTCAACTGTAATTGGTAGATATAAAAATGATTCAAAATTGTATTTCGGACAAGGAATTTTCGTTCTATTTTTAAATGAGTACAAAACGTTAGATAAGGAAGTTAGAGATATGGCAGCTAAACTTAGGACAGATAACCATATAGTTACAGGATATTCATTTAATATTCGGCCCCAATTTCTGGTACCTAATATTGAAACAACATTACGTTTAACAGTTAATGGTGTTGTACAAAAATTTAAAACTGCTAAAAATTCTGAGAGTATGGACACTTATACAGTTGACGTGAGAGGAATGGAAAATGGTCAAGTTGGATGTCATGCAGTTCCTGATAATATTACACATCCAGGATTTAAAGATTTTTATGAAAAAAGTTATCCAACCTATTTATATATATTTGATGAAAACAAGGATGAGCCTATACCGGTTAATGATACTAAATCATTGGTGTCAAATTCTACATATGTATGTTTTCCTGATCTCAAAGACAGAGATGATGAAAATTTTTTAAAACTAGCAAAAAAATACATAAAGATTAAGAAATTCAAAATTCATTTAATTGAATCTTATGATTCAGTTAGATCTACTGGTTTAGATAAGTCTACTCATTCAGATAAACTAACTCATTCAAATGAATCTGTTGATTCGAGTAAATCTAATGATTCAACTAAATCTAAATCTACTATATGGATAATCACTGGAGTTTCTGTTGGTGTTCTTCTTATAATTACACTTATCTTATTAGCTGGACTTATTTTTTATAGAAAACGACTGGTGAAGAAAAAGGGAATAAAAAACTCTTTATCTTCAGGAAAATCATCATCCGCCTCAAAATCGTCAAATACAATAAAAAGTGAATATTATGTCGCAGGGATACAAAATAAAGCTGGCAATGGTGGACCTAAGAATATTATGAATAAAAAAATTGTTTCAAACGAAAATCTAAAAATAAGTAGTCAAAACGTAAAACGTTCCAAAGAAGTCAGAAGCTATGAAGTCCAAAATAAATAAATTAGCCGAAATATTGTATTTAGATTAAATAAAATTAGAATAAAATGTCAAATTTATATAGTCTTAAGTTAATTGAAATGTGTCTCGACATTTTTATGTGTATTTGTTCATTTTAACGGAATAAAATTTATTAAATTTAATATTATTAATTATCTTTTTTTAATAATGATATTTTTATATATGCAAAAAGAACAAATTTAGACAAATGAATCTAAAATGCAATAAAACGTAATAGGTTTCAAAAAATTATATTTTATCCAAATTTAAAAGGTTCAAGTGACAACAAAAATTTTGTAAACGTTTTAGAAAAAACCATTCTTCTAAACTTCTACTAACAACAATAAGTTCAGAGCTTTAAGAATTTCATAAAAAGAATTATTAAGAGCAATAATTATTTAACCAAATAAAAAAAATATTTTAATATTTGTTCTTTCTTAACTTAAAATATCCAAATATATTTTTTACCATGACCAAAATTAAAAACACTTTTTAATGCTGCTATTATTGTCCAACGTAGTTTCTTGAATCCTATTGAAACTGTAATTTTAGAAATATATTTGTATCATTTAAATAAAATATAGTATACACTCATGATTCTGAACCCCAATTTTTCAATTGAAGTAATCTATTTTTACTTTGTATTACTCATAAGCCGTATATTTCATTAAAGATTGTGGAAAAACCAACTGAATCGAGGAAAGTTACCGAATATCACTTATTCTATTCACCAGGCTTTTCTTCAGTACAATAATATTTATAAATATAATGCTTTTTTTAATTGATAAAATGTAGGCTAAAGTGGGAAACCAAAATTTTGACATCTTGAAGTTTTTGAATTCTGAAATTTTTAATTTTTACCAACAAAGTTATCAAGCTCTTAATGTAGTTCCAAAATTATGACGAAACATAATGGTTATTTTTTTGGGTAACAATATTAATTTTTCAATTAATTATGGAAATTTTAAAATTAATGTAAGGAGGTGTCATTCTTTATTGGACAAACTAATATGTAAAAATGAATATTTTATACTAATAAGATAATTTATTATCAATAATATTTAAAAAGTTAATGACATAATGTATATATAAGTAGTGAAAAATTTTATATTTTTAAGTCATTTTTGCAATGTCAAAATTACTTTATCCGTTTCTGGTATGGACTATTAGTATATGCATTTTGGTCAAATACATAGAAGGTCAAGATAGCTTATTCAAATTGAAGTACAATTTTACGGAAAATCAAGCGCCTATATTTGAAGGTCATAGCCTTAATGTTGCAGAAGAAAAAGAAAAGGTAAATATTACAAGTATCAGTCTTATAGCAAAGAAATTATTTATATTTAAAATACCACTCAAAAGTCCCTCCGATAACATTTCATATCGGTACAATCCTCATTTAGAATTTTCAAAAAATGGCACTAAAGTGACAAACATTATGATTCCTGAAGGTTCAGATAAACCGCCCAAATTAGAAAGATTTAATGGACAAGTCAAATGTGATTTAAAATATTGTAAAATAGGAGCTTTTTATTATAAAACTACTGAGCAAAACTTTGACTTGGGAAGTTCTCCAAACTTTGATGGAATTTTTTACGTCGGTTACGAAGCAACAAAAGAATACAAATTCCTTTTTTTGATGCATCTTAGTATAGTTTTTAAAAAAGATTTATTGCATGTTGTTGCTTGTCCAAATGAAGCATGGATTTCAGAACATTCACTATCCAAATATATTGTGGACAAAAATGATATTATACCTTTCCCAAAAAAGAATGAAAGCAACCAAAGTTATTATTATTATAAAATAAAGCCCTATCAAGACAGCAAAACCGAAATATTTCTGAAATGTGGCCATATAAATCAAGAATCCATGCCTCCAATCGATGTTGGTTACGTTTGGGGTTCAAAACAAAAAGAGGAATTATCGAATGAAAATAATATTTTATTTTACCAAATAGATTCTACAGATCTACGTATCGATTCGGAAAACGGTTTATTAAATCATTATGGACAAAGTCTACTTAAGAAATCTATTGCCATTTACCAAGTTTTATCACCTGATAATAATTATAATTCAAATACAACCATAGTTGGTAGATATAAAAATGATTCAAAATTGTATTCCGGACAAAAAGTACTTGTTTTACATTTACAAGATTATGATAAATTAAATGAAAATGTTAAAAATGCGAAAACAGGACACTATTTTCGTTTTATACCCCAATATCGGGTTTCTAATATTGAAACAACATTGCGTTTAAAAGTCAATGGTGTTATACAAAAAATTGAAACTACTAATAATTCTGACGTTATGGATACTTATACTGTTGACTTGGGAGGAATAAAAAATGGTCCTGTTGGATGCAATGCAGTCCCTGATAATAAGAATCTTTCAATATTAGAAGATTTTTACGAAAAACGTTACCGATTCGATTTACTTTATCTTGATACAAAAACAAGTCGCTATATAAAGATTAACGATACTAAATCATTGGTATCAAATTCTATATATAAATGTGGTCTAAATAAAGAAACGACTAATCTTACAGAACTGGGAGAAAATAACATAAAGGAAACCCAATTCATCCTTCGTTTAATTGGATCTATGAATTCAGATGAATCTACTCCTTCAGAAAAATCTACTGATTCCACAAAGTCTAATGATTCAACAAAATCAAAATCTACTATATGGATAATCACTGGAGTTTCTGTTGGTGTTCTTCTTATAATTACCCTCCTATTACTGGCTGGGCTTATTTTTTATAAAAAACGACTTATGAAGAAAAAAGGGTCTAAAAACTCTTTATCTTCAGGAAAATCATCATCCGCATCAAAATCATCAAGTGCAATAAAAAGTGATTCTAATTTCTCAGGGATACAAAATAAAGCTGGCAATGGTGGATCTAAGAATATTATGAATAAAAAAAATGTTTCAAACGAAAATCTAAAAATAAGTAATCAAAACGTAAAACGTTCCAAAGAAGTCAGAAGCTATGAAGTCCAAAATAAATAAATTAGCCGAAATATTGTATTTAGATTAAATAAAATTAGAGTAAAATGTCAAATTTATATAGTCTTAAGTTAATTGAAATGTGTCTCGACATTTCTATATGTATTTGTTCATTTTAATGGAATAAAATTTATTAAATTTAATATAATTATTTATCTTTTTTTTGAATAACGATATTTTCTTATATACAAAAAGGGCAAACTTAGACAAATGAAGCTGAAATGCAATAAAGTATAGTAGGTTTTTAAAAATTAGATTTTATCCAAATTTTAAAGGTGTCAGGCGACAAACAAAAATTTTGTAAACGTTTTAACGAAGATCATTCTTCTAATCTTCTACTAACAACAATAAGTTTAGAATTTTAAAATTTCATAACAAGAATCATTAAAAGCAATAATTATTTAACCACATAAAATAACCATTTTAATATTTGTTCTTTTTAACGTGAAACATCTAAAATTTATTTTTTACCATTAGCAAGAGTAAAAACACTTTTTAATGATGTTATTATCATTTAATACTGCTTCTTGAATCCTAATGACACTATAATTTTGGAAATACACAGAAAAATTTTTCGCATCAAAAATAAGACTGAAAAATTAAAAATTTTCGAATATAATTTCAAAAATAGAACTAAGCATTCAAAAATAGAACTATGCTTTCAAAAATAGAACTATGCTTTCAAAAATAGAACTATGCTTTCAAAAAAAGAACTATACTTTCAAAAAAAGAACTATACTTTCAAAAAAAGAATTATGATTTCAAAAATGGAATTAAGCTTTCAAAAAAACACCAAGCATTTATTTTTAATGATTTTAAAAAATAAACTAATTATATTTTCGAAAGATTTTAGGATCAAAATATTAAAGTAAAGAAATTTCGAACAATGGTAACCTTAAAAATTTTGAAAAATAATATTGTTAAAAAGTATAAAATTTCAAAATATTAGAAAATTAAAAATAACATTTTAGACAACTAAATCCAATGCAACTTTATAATTTGGATTTTAAAAATACTGTCAAAATTTTTCTTTGATATCTGATTTTCATATATAAGATAAAAGTAATTTAATACAATAGAAAAGTAAAAATTTTGTCATATTACATTTATAAATTGTTTTACAAATGGCATTTGATTTAAAAATTGTCTATATAATTACTGTTCTTTTTATATCAGTACTACTTTTTTCAATTCACAACTGTTTTGTTCATTCAGTATAGCTTTTTTTCAATACTACTTTTTAATCAGTACTGTTTTTTTGTGATCAGTACTGTTTTTTTGTGATCAGTACTATTTTTTTTTGTTCAGTACTGTTTTTTTGTGTTCAGTACTGTTTTTTTGTGTTCAGTACTGTTTTTGAATATTCAATAAAAATTTAATTTTTCAGTCCTATTTTTGATGCGAAAAATTTTTCTGTGTATATTTTTACTATTTAGATAAAATATAGTAGAAACTTTTGATTCTGAGGTCAAATTTGCCAATTGAAGTGACATACTTTTGCTTTGTGGTAGTTGTAGATTTTTTATATAACTGTTGAAAACTAAACGAATTAAGTAAAAAAATAAATCTCACATGTTTTATTTACAAGATCATTCCCCAATACAATAATATTTATTCTTAAATATAATGCTTTGTTTAATTGAGTAAATGTATAAAAAAAAATTTGGAGACTAAAAAATTTCAAAACTTCATGTTATTAGATTCTAAAAATCCTAATTTTTATTAATAAAATTATCAAGCTCCTAATGTATTCGCAACTTTTTAATGAATCTAATGGCTATTATTTTAAGCAAAAATATTAATTTTTGATTTAATTATGAGATATCGAAGTGAAAAACAAAAAGGTATAATAGTTTATTGAACAACCTAATATGTAAGAATAAACATTTATATATTCAGAATAAAATTTATTATCAATAATACGAAAAAAGCTAATAGCATATGTACATATATGTAGTTAATAATTTTATATTGTTAACTATTTCTGCAATGTCAAATACACTTTATGTGTTTTTGGTTTGGATCATGACTAGATGCACTTTTGTCACATGCATTAAAGATCAAGATGGCTATTTCAAATTAACGTTTACAACACTCACAAATTATTTTATCCTTTTCCGTGTCATTTGATCATTTGGGTTTTCTTTGCCTAATTTTACATTTTGGTCGACATAATTTTTTAAATTCAGTTTTTTTGTTAATTTATTTTACCACTTTGAGATATGATGTCGTCAAATTATTGCATACAAAAATAATATATGCCATAAAATTATAAAATGATTTTAAATGCGTGTTAATTGGATTTACTTTTTTTAAAATATTCAACTTATATATCATAAATACAACAACTTTATTAAGACCATAAATAAACATAGTTAAAAACATTAAAGAATTAATTAAATTTTTTGAAGCTTTAAGTTCAGTAGTAAGATAAAAAAATATCCATTACAATACCATTACCTTAATTAAATAACATATATTTTAATCGTTTTAAGCACAGTAAAACGTATCATTCTTGTTTCATACTTTTTATGCAAATTAAATTCAATCTCGAATACCTTTAATTTTCATAATTTTCCCGACTTATTATAATTTCCATGTTTATAGAATATTTTGACAACGATTTAAATGATTTTTAAACTTCTTTAGTTTATGTTATTAATTACTTTTATCTAGTATGAGTGAAAGCCGTTAAAATTATATTATTTTTCTTTTAAAAATAAAAAAAGCCTAGGTGAGGGTAGAACTACAAAGAATCAAACTTTATCATGGGTTAAATCAAAAATTTTATTATATTACAAAAAATAGTTCTATGACACAAATATAGGTACATACATAAAGATATATGTAAAAAAATTAATTTTTATATCATCATGTTCTAAAGAATAGTCCACATATTTTAATTCAAAAATTTGTGATTGTAGCCATATAATGGAAGAAAACAAATCAATATAAGTAGATCTAGTATTTATTGATAAGATGTTAGAAATAAAACATTAACTATATACTTCATATACAATAAAGAAAAAAAATTATGTGAAACTTATTGCTTGATCCAACATGGCGGAGTGAATAACTTAATAAAATTGAGATAATGAGTTGGAGACTTGTGAATAATTATCTCAGAGACATCCGTATGGTGATTCTTAGTCTTGGGATGGTACTTGATAATAAACCTCCCACATCTCCTTGGTGTAAATTTTTCAATCCTCTTTAGAATGGCCTTATCCCTGGCTTGCGGTGAATCAAAGACAATGTGAAGGAAATCGACTGCAGGCCATTTCGCGATTCCTTGACTATGTAGATCATTGACTCCAACCAATTGAGTAAATGCATTGAGCATATTATGGTCGTAACAGAAATATATTGATAATCCTTTTAGATCCTCAAATGAATCTATTATACTTTGGATTGCCATTAAAGATGGATTGAGAGATTCTAGCGAAATGTTGTTTATTTTTTTGCACCTCTCAGCCAAGACTTCAATGGTTTTTTCTCCTATTTTTTCACAATTTGTAATCTTGATATTTTTTAATCCTGGATTCAATCTCCCTATGAAAAGTTCCATATCAGTGGCTGTTTTAAAGACTTTCATTGTAACTTCAAGAGTTACCAAATTCCTCATCATTCCAACAATAAACGCAAATGGACTTCTATAGAATGGCGGCGGTTTAGTCCATGATTCATTGGTTGTCAAGCAAAAATATTCAAAATTTAAGAATCCATATTCGTTATTGAAATGTTGCGGTACCAACTCATCAATAGATGGTCGGAAACGAATATTTGGGTTCTTATATAGCGATATCTTAGTATAATATATTGAATTTGTTCCCTCAGCAGTATTGTATATCCATGAATTATCCATAAAATATCTTACAACATTGTAAGATAATGATTGATTGATACAAAATTTAACGTTCTTGAAGCATCTAGTTAGTGTGACCATTCTTTCTTTTGAATCCGACAATCTTAATAGATTTGTTAGATAATGTTGTGATAACACCAATGTGTCAAAATGTCTCTCTGGAATATACAAGGCCATTGCAAATATCCAGTCAATCTCATGTGGAGCACAACAAAGATGAATACACTCCACACTCCTAGGAATAAATTGTACAATTTCATCTAATCTTCCAAATGGTTTAACAACTGAAGATCTACTGGAACACATAAATCTCAGAGTCTTCGGTTTCAATCCACTAAATTTGTTGAAAATTTTAAAATTAATCGGCAACGGATGCAATGGATTGAAGGTCACCGTTTCAACATTCTCAAAACACCTTAAACCGTCAAAAAATCTCATATAGTGACCATTGAAACTTTCAATTTCAAGATTTGTAATTTTGTACCTATTTATCACAATAATGTTTTTGTTTTTCTTTAGGTACTTCGTCGTTTTTGAGTGATAGGTCGGAAGACTAATTGCAAGAGAGTTTCCAGAAAAGAGAATCAACGGTTGGTGTTTAGACCATCTTTTTGGGAACTGAATTTTTTTTGCTGGTGGTTTCCTGTCGAGGTACTTTAGGAATGGCACGTAGTTTTTCTTGGCATTGCACAATAAATAGAATCTCCGAGAGACTGCACTGAGATTTTTCCTTTCCTCGGGGTTTGGGATCATTTTTATGATGTACGACATGAGATTGTCCTCATTTCCAACGACTTCAGCAGGTGAAATTTCCCCATCTCCGTGCGCCTGAGGAGGAATTATCGTCTCTGTTATTGATAAACTATTTGCTAAAGAAGGTAATGAAATAATTATTGAAAATACAAAGTATGAAACTTACAGTTGACATCTTTATTGCTTTTTTGTCTGCAAACAGACTTCTTACTTTTCTTTTTGAATATACCTTTTGAGTACTCCAAAATATTTGTCGATTTCTTTACTTGAGACCTTGTCAAAACCATCCCGTGACAAATTATCTTCGACAGGGTTTTCCTTTTGTATCCGTTCCAAATGTATTGACAATCTTGAAGAATTGTCACAACTCTGACTGCTAGGGAGTTTAAAAAATTATTCACAATGTATATCTGAAATAACATTAAATATTAGTTATGTGTTTCTATTTGATGATATGATAGATGGTTTGATATTAACGTTTGATGAAAATAAAGTGATAGAAGTTATATTATTAAGCAATTACCATTGAAGAAGAATTTATAGACTATATTGTCATTGCTTTTTCTTTAACAAATGATGACAAATGAAATCTTTTATGTTAAGGTTCAAAGTGCACAGCAGAAAAGTGAATTTTTTTAATTAATATTCTTTTATCGTTATAAAACTTCTTGAAAATGATAAAGAAAATTAGTTATATGAAGCTCTTTTTAATCAATGTATATACTTATAAGCAATATTAATGTCTATTTTTTTTATACGTATAGAAAAAATCAAAGAGATGATTGAATAATGTTATACTTGTTTAAATTATAAGGTTATAAATATAAATAGTTACTAATATATTTTATCAATTAAAAATGTATCTGCTACTTTATCTTTTTCTTGTCCTTTGAGAGCCTACGGAATAGTTAACAGAAGTGGCGCCGCCATTTTTTTGCTTAGAAGCCTGGATTTTTTGTTTTGCTATCACGGCTATCAATATCACCACAATTAACAGTCCACCCATCAATCCAATGATAATTAGCATTGAATAACTATCATCATTTTTCTAAAATATATACTAAATGTGAATTCCTTGACATAGGAAACTTACAATTTTTTCGTGATCCATTGTGTTATTATTTTTTATATCAACTTTACCATCTAAAAATAATTATTTATAGTAAGCATTTTAATGTGAATGAAAACCTACCGTATTTTTGTTTAATCTTCCCGTTAACACCATTAGCATTCGAAGCTCTTTGAGAATTTTCTTGTCCTAACTTGTTGTCCGTCATAGTTGTGAATCTATGATTCAATTTTCTCACCTCTGATGATCAGAAATATGGAAATAGAAAATAAAAAACTATGATTTTATTATCAAATTTATAATCAATTGGTACATTTAAATTTCTTAAAATTGCAATATTGTCAACTCATAATTTACATTTATCAAATTTATATGTAAAATTTATGTTAACAAATAGAGATGATTATTGGAAATGATCCATTACTTTGATTCTTGAGATTGTAAAAGTTTGGCACTATCTTTCTTAATTGAACAAGGACTATTTACTTTCTTTAAGTTGGTTAAATAGAATCAAAAATGAAGAAAGCAATCAAATGGAAACTGTTTATGATATTATTATTTCTCAACATCCAGTTCCAATGTTATGATGCAGCGCAAAGTTCATCTAGTGAACAAGATATGGATAATCAAAATAACGTTAATGGAACAATCAACGGAGTTGCACGTAAGATAACTATAAATATTTTTTATCATAACATTAATTTTTATTATTTAGGAATCACAGCAGACGAGAAAAATGATAATTATATGGAAAGGAGTATTGTAAGAAACTAAAAAAATATCTAAACTAATAATAACAACAACTTTTTAGGGTGCAGCATTAACGGAATTCCACATTGTAATTATAGTATTTGCTTCTATTGCTTCATCAATGCTAATTATTGGAGGTATCATGTTTGTTGTATACCGCATGCATAAAACAAAGGTTATTTCAAGAAAAGTTTTAACTGGTGAGGAAACACAATCTGTTGTAACGAAAAAGGGTAGAGGAGCAAGAAACAGTAGGACAAGACCAACTAGAAGATAGATAGATTTAATAGTTATAAAATTTAAATATAGACCACATCGATGATAAATATCTAATTTAATATATTTTTGATAATATTTATGAATACCTCTCTTTGCTATATAAAATATATACAAGGTTTCAGTAAGATCATTTCCATTATAATAAAGTTTTACATATATTCATTGTCAATGCAGATCACCCCGAAATAATTATGCAGAAGATTCTTTCCCTTGGAAAGATAGTCCATGAAAATATAAATTTACACATAGCATGCAAAATAAATTTTTATTTCCTATACTTATTATTACAACAATCTAATATTTAACAAAAATTAGATTACCCAACAAAAAATACATGGACTACTTACTATGTACTCGATATGTATAACATCTTATAAAAAAAATAACATGACAAAAGTACTTCACATATAATTATTATAAAACTTTTACGTATCCCAAGAACAACATAGTCACTTGTCTAATTCTCCTTCGTAGAAGATCCATCATTTTCAGCCTTAACCTCTTTTTTTACATCATCAGGAGAGCTTGCATTACCCTCACCACGAGGTCCTTTGGAGTTCTTCTTATTACCGTATCTTCTAAAGTTTCTTCTGTAGTTTCTCTTCTTGCCGTCCTGCTTCTTATCACCATTACTATCGTTCTCCTTATTATTATCCTCACTATTGTCATTACCCTTTGACTCGTTCGAACCGTCGTTATCATTTTTATTGTTCCTCTTTTTGTTGTAGTAGTTACGTCTGTACCTATTGTTGTAACGACGTCCACGGTTAGGGCCTTTCTCGTATCCACTTTCCTGGAGGAGCTTCTCGAAAAATTCACATAACTCTGTCATGTCTTTTAGTGCCTCATTAAGTTGTTCATCAGTGACTTTTTCCTTGAATCGTTGAAATATGACAGAGTTAAGATCAGCTGAAGTTAAGGAAGGAACGTAAGTTGAATCGTCAAATTTTATACTTACATCTTAATTTAAGTAGCTGAGTTACGGTCTCAGTGTGACGACTGTCCTTCTTTTCCTCGGTAGTCTTGGAAGACTCCTCAGCGACTTGGAGATTACTCTTATCCTCTGTTAAGACCATTTTTCGTAAAGAAATGACAAGATAATATGAGATAGTCTAGTTATCAAGCTGTAGTTGAAGTATTTTGAGAATCAAGCCTGGAAATCGGTAATTAGACAGAGAAAATTAAATTGATCAAAGGGATGAAAAAAGAATAAAATAATCGGTAGAGATGAAATATAAGTAATAATTTCGAATGGCCCATCAATTGGAGAAATGTTCGTTATCCACCCAAAGGTAATTTGATAACAAAAATATTTCGCTCCAAAAATGGAATTTATCTAAATGCATATGGGAAATAAATTTTATATTCAAAAGATACTTAATCGATGTTAAACTAACAGCATAAAAATTTTACCCATACTATCAGTTATTTTTATGACAAAAAATCGGGACAAAATACCAACCCCGATCTACGGTTTCTATGGTAAATATATGATTTAACAGACTAGACATAAATTAAAACTACTCTACTATGATATGAAATAGCTTAGAAAAAGATTTAATTGATGACAAACACCATTAGCGACGAATGACTGTTTGTACGCGAATGTTTCTTCTTACCACACCTTCAGCGTCATCTAAATTTCGCACGATCTACCGTCAAATAATTTATTAATACTAAATCGTCAAGCTTCTAGAAAGAAACTGTAACCAATAAAAATACAACAAAAATGATACTCCTAAAATGGAGATTTTAACTTCTATAACTGAATACTCGAAATTATGATCTTTTGCATAATATTGCCATAAACACACAATATATTCCCAGAAATTTAAATAACCTACAAGCATAAATAGTCAAGACAACTCAGTTACAATCACTATAAGGTGTAATACTGATTACATTAAACCTAGAGAGGATTCTCTTTTGCAACGAAAGCATAGTTCTTTGGAGGAGTATTCCTTTTTTTGGTGGTTTGTAATATATCATTGACTAACCATTCTTACTAACCACTAACGGCTCTGAAAAATCATCCGCTCCAAAGTCGGTTGCTGTGGACCTAGATTGTTGGTTAAAACACTTCCGAGATACATTTGATGTAAGTTTACCTACCCTTATGATATTTACTAACGTTTTAATTATTTTTCAGTGATGGCTTCTAAAGGCAAAAAAACTGTTGAGAAGGAGAACTCCGCCATTTGTGAGGTATTTGAAAAGTCGTGTGCTCTTCTTCAATCACGCGACTCAAAATATGAAGACATCGAGAGTAAGATAGAAGCTCTGAAGGAGGAGAAACGAAGGATTAGGAGGGAGAACTCCACAGCTTTGGAGGAGAGACGGAAAATGATGGCAGAAAATTCAAAGGATCTGGAGAATAGATCCAAAGCCATGGAGGAGAAGAGACGTTCACTGGCTGAGAGAGCCTTAGCTTCTGAGGCGAGGGGACGTATATTGGCGGAGAAGCGTCAGAGGATGAAGGAGAGACGTCGTACTTTGGACCAGGACTTACTCAAAATGGAACGGAGATCTATGATGCTTGAAGAGTCCTGGCGTCAACTGGAGATGTGTGTAAATATTGATGATGATGTTGGTTCTACCATCTCGAATGTACCAAAACGACAATCAAGCCCACTACCGTCAATGGTGGGTTTGAGGAAGTCTGATCACGGGAATAAAGATATAGCTGATCGGACCGAAACCAAAGGCGAAATCAAGGATTGCCTATTGGAATTAAGTGAATCTGCTCCAACAAAGGAGAGGGATAAAAATTTAGACTTGCCCGTATTGTCTGTTAAGAGAAGACCAGAGATTGGAACTCATGGACTATCTAAGGGGGAGGCTAACCCTAAATCAGCATCAACTTTACCAACTAGAAGAAAAAGTATAAGTATAGCTGATCTTAAAGATAAATTGGACCAAAAAAAGAAGGAGCTCGCCGAGAGGAGAGCCAGTCGACTATTTAAATGACTATTGTAAAAATAATGTTCTTTTTAACTTGTAAACTATTTGTATTATAATTTTGTATTTATATTGTAACCTAACTAACAAATAAATAAATCATGAGATTTTACTCCCACGTGTAGTTTTATTTTTCTCATAGTTAACATATCTTTAAATGTAAACATTCAAATTCCTCCTTGCAGTTGTCGAGATGTACACTATCCATATTTTATCACGAATTATCATAGTTCAAATATATTCCCGGTAAATGTGTCTTGAAACAAAAATAAATCAAACAAAGGGAAAAAGGTATTGGAGTTTGAGATGTTTAAATAGTACCCTTAGTCCTGATCGGAATATTATGTTAGTGTTTGTGATAGCGTGAAATTTTTTTGATGAACAGTGTTTTATGATGATATTATATATAGATTAGTTGAGATAAACTTTGCCATCGAGAATCTTTATCCATTTTAATCTCCGAATTTTGTTATTTAATATGTTACAGATAATTATGCCTTTGTGATAGAATGATAAATTTTTTTTTCAGGTGTATTCTTATGGGGGATAATAGTTTGCCAGGTACTTATGAAATAAAGACAAATTTTGATGTTCAATTCATGGAATTGCCGATAAGGAAGAAGTGTGTCTTTACTTCAAAGGAAGATTGTAAGAGAAGAATTTTGGGTTATAAACTTCGAAGATCCAAGTCACTTGATATGGCTGTTCAAAAAAATGTAAAGAGAGGTCCTTTAATAGTGGGAAGAAATACCAAGGCTGAAGAAAAGGGGCGGATGATGACGAAGAGAGCCCAAATGCTTGATAAGAGAAGCAAACTATTGAGGCAGAAGCGTCAGCTATCAGGTGGAAGTAGTTTTCAAAATTTGCCTGAATCTTCAAGCAAGATGGATGTTCAAAGTAATAGTTGCGCTTCAGAGAATGTATACTTACCATTAATTTACACCAGTAGTTCAATGGATGGTAAATCAAAGTCGCATAATAACAAAAAAAGTTCTATAAAGCTCAATGAAATCTTCGAAAATGTTTATTATCCTTTTAATGATGATGGATTAAAACTTGTAAGACAAAATTCTGGAGTTAGAGGGATTATAAAAAGATTTGGAGATTTAAAACTTCCAATAGAAGACGATGACTTAAGAATGCTCAATGGAATGAGTTATTTTTCATTTAATGATACCAAAGAATAAGTTTGTTTTTCAAGGAAGATGTGTTTTTTATAAACTTTTATGGAAAAGAGGAAAACGACTTTATATAATGAATGCTTTCTTATTCTAGTAGTAAAAACATTGCTAATTATCTATTAGTAAGAGACTATCATTTTATTGGCAGAAATTATTTTTTATGTGATAATATTTTTAATAATAAATATACTTTAATGATTTTTTTCTATTTCCCCATGTTTTAAAAACTATCAGTTAACAAAAAAAAATTAAATAACAGTGTATTTTAAAACAAAGCTATAAATTCACAGGTGTTGAGAACCTTATCAAAAACAGTGGTAATAATTTATAAACGTATGAATATGAAAACAATAACATTTACAATATATATATGTATGTGGATGGAAAACAATCAAAAAAGTTTCCATTTATTTAAAAATAAATCTCCAAACATAATATCTTTATATTTTTTACAAATAAAACATATTTAACTTTCTCATAAATATTCATTCTTATTTTTTATTAATAATAAATTAAACATTTTATCACTAAAAGTTCAAATACTTTCAAAGCTTCAAAATTATAAAAAAATTGTTCTCTATTAATCCTGTCAAAGTACAAACTTCCTTTGAAATATTATAATTTTTTTAGGAGATAAAAAAAGACGTTTTATACAACGAAAATATGTATACATATATCGAAAAATGATACTATATACAAAAGGATATTGAAAAAAAATCTTCATGTTTCTATTTATGTCCCATTTCTTCAACAAAGAATATTAATATTATCATTTTTCCTTTTATTTTTATTGTTTTTTCAAATGTTCAATGTGAAAATTACACATGTATAAATGTGCTTTTGTACTTCTCTTATGTCATAATTAGAATTATTAGAGTTAATTTTATTTAAACAATTTTTTTTATCATTCATCACTCAATTATAATTTAAAATTATATTTTTTGATTGTTTTTAAACTGGTCTCATTTTACAAACTGCTTTTTTTGTATGTAATCGAAATAATATACTTTAGAAATGTAATTAAAAATACATCTTTAAATCATTGATAAGGACATCTTCTTAAAAACATGTATCTTATTATGTTTGAAAAAAGATGATAACGTATATTTAAAATAGAGAGATGATGAATTATCGTCATTTTTTAATGCCCTTTAGGTTTTGATTGAATGCCCTATAATATTATATTCATTTGTCTTTTAAAACAATTCTCATTTTTATTATATATAATATATGTTCGTTTAAATGGTGATAATAAAAATTGTTAGAGAGAGAGTAAGAGAGATAGTAAAAAAAGATGGAAGGCTAATGTTTGGTTATAATGATGACGTTTTGAATTATATATATATTATTATAACTTTTAAATAAAACGCCATTTATGTGTAAAGTTATTTTCTTATTGAAATCATCATTTGTTTTATCTATTAATCTTTTTCCTTTTACAGAGTTTTAAGAAGTTGGAGATGCTTCAGGACAAAGAGACAAAGAACTCTAAGTTGGTATGGAATGATTTCACCGTCAGAAGAAGAGAGTCAACTCTCGTAAATAAGAATCTCTATTCTGTCACACATCCAAGGAGAACGGCATATGCTGGTGTTAAAAACAAAAGAGCTATGTCATTGGAGAAGGAAATAGAAGAAATGGAGAGTAAAGGGAGGAGAGTTGAGGAGAAAGTTCAACGAATGCGGGTACGTGCTCGGAATCTCGAGGAAAGAATACGCATACTAGAGAGAAGAACCCAACTAATAGAGAAAAGGACTTTAATTTTAAAGGAGAATCGTAGATGTGGTGGGAAACCCAGGGTTAGACTAACAATCGAGCCTGGGAAGCCTCTAAATATTGCTTTTTGTGGATCTCCATCAAATGATGAAGACTTCTCTGTCTCCAATTGTGGTTTACAAATGGGAGGATTAGTCAGATCTGAGAGCGTTGATGTTTTTGATGTGGCCTCGAAAAGTCAACCAATGATTGAGAGCCAATTTTGTATAGATGCACCAACTGTGGGTAATGATAATATGATGGATGTTGAGAAGATTGAAACTCAGAACTCTGGAGTAAAGTGCATTCTCAATGGGATTCAAAATTTAAAGTTGCCAAGAAAACAGGAGGAGGGCTTCACTAACACTGATATGTCCTCAACATCAAATGACTCTCCTAATTCTGTTGATTCATCTGGAAATAATAACTTTATTATATTTTAAAAAAATAATAATGGTCGATATTGTGTCTTTTTTTTTTCTATATTCTTTGATCATGCACAAGGGCATGCCATTGAAATAACCCTTGTATTTTATTTTATATTTCCTATATCTCTTCAACAGAGAAGGTTTATACTATTTTTGATCTTACAACAATTAATATATTGTTTGTTGGTAGATTTTTTTTATTTGTATTAAAAGATTGTATATTTTTCACTATTTAAAGTACTAACAATAAAATTAATTTAAACTAAAAAACTTGTTATTTGCTTTTTTTCATGTCTTCCATGTATAAAGGTGTTTAGCATTCTTAATATGTTCTAGTCTGCATTAAAGTTTATTAACTGGGATATTATTAGTTCTAATTTTTCCATCGAGAGAAATAAAAAAAATAAAATATTCCCTAGTGCACATATGTGTAGGAGTTGAATTTGTAAATATAATATAGGTATGTGTGGGATATTTAGGGAAATGCTTGTAAATATGGTATGAACTTGAAATAAAATTCACTGGCAGTTGAAAAAAGTATTCCTAATAACACTAAGTAGAAGCCACACAAATTAATGATTAATAAATTGGATTGTTCATAAGAGAAGACTTTTAATTTTTTTCGTATTTCAAGAGTACGGATATTCTATGAGGGTTCTTTGGTGAAGAAAAATTTTATGCATCGAGCAGTGGTTTTACATTTTCTGAATAAACTTAAAACTGCTGTTTTTGTATCTTTTTACTAATCTATATATTTTACTAACTATACTGTCTAAAGGTTATTTTTTAGAATGAATTTGAATGCTTTATATAAGTAGAATTTTATTTTTGCGGCGAAACTCGCCTCGATGGTGTAGTGGTCTATGATGTACAATAGAAAATAATTATCCAGTTTCGGTCTTACAACAGCGCCAATTCCTTTTTGTAAATTTTCGTTAACTTTCTCAAACATTTTTTTCAAAAAATAACCGAAAACATTCACATTATCGAAAGTTCGAGACTGTTTGATTGCCTTTCTCGTCTGTCCCATAGACCGCTAAACTATCAAAAAAAGCGTTGCAGCAAAAATAGAGCTATAGTTATATTAAACTTTTATTTTGGCTAGTTACTGTCTTAATAATCTAATAATGTTATTTTCAATCACGAAAGATTTATTTCGCATTCATAAAATAAATTAAAATCTATAAAATTTACTCACTTTATTCTTGTTCTTTTTTAAATTATATTATTGAATATTAATTCTTGAAATTAAGTTAAAGAGTTTTTAAAATTTTTTTCTGTGTTAATATACTTTATTACCTATGCGAAAAGGTAACTAATTAAAAAAACTGCCTAAAAAAGTTTTATGTAACAACAATAATCATTTTGTGACGCCAATAAATGTATGAAATTCAATTTCATCATCAAGTCTTTTGAAAGACATCCGGTACGTCATTACTTCAATCCATTTGACGTTTATATAATTTTAACAACCATTAATGTTTCATCACGATTACTAAACTTTCAATTTCCAGAACAATAAAATAAACTATCACCACATAAAATAATTTTTTTACCATAATTAAAAATATAAAAGAAACTTTTTAAGTCGAGGAATTTCTCTAAATATGAAGTATCATTACAAGGAAGATATTTAATATTGATTTTTATCAGTGTTTATTTTTGATAAAGTTGCATATTTTAAATTTTGTTTTGATTGAGTATACCCATCAATCAAGTTTTCCCCATTCTTTGATATGACATTTTTTTAATTTTTGTGAAGAAAAATGAAAAATTATCATTTGAATATTGGGTTAAAATAATTGTTCTTATCAGGGAAAGAAATGTGTGTTTATTATCCAAGTATTGGAAAGAAACTTTAGTTGTGTGAAAGAATAACAAAATAATTTTTGATAGAAAAAAAATAGGAAATGAAAGATTAATGAAATTTTTGTGAACTCGAGAATGTGATAAATGGTAATATGGATATTAGGGTGATAAGGATTCAGAGGATTTATAGAAAGTAGTCCTTTTGTTGTGATAACCTTTTGCTTAACAAAATATGATGTTCTTGATTAAGAATCCTTTCAGAAATGGGAATTCTGATATTTTAATAAGAATACTTTCTTAAGTAAACTCTTATTTATAATATTTTTTAAAAAACATTTTGTTTTTTTGTTGATTTATTTATCAATAAAAAATTATTTTCAACTTCAAAAAAGTATTTTTCTTCCAAAAAATTAAGTATAACACAAAAAAATAACACTAAAACAAAATTGTTCACAATATTTTTATTAAATTTTTACAAATTTTCCACCTATCTCTTTTGAACAACAAATACATTTCTTTAAAGAGAGGTTTCAAATTAATTAATATGTTTATGAATGTAAGGGAGGAGGATAATTATGATAAGTGCAAATAGATTAAAAGATTTGTACATTAAATACCATAACTGAGATATTTTTATCATTCCTATTTCTATAATTATTTTTTCTATTAAGTGAATTAAAAAAATACATCCGTTAACGGCAATGATTGTTTTGCTAAATAAGAATCATTTATAGAGCATTTTGTTATTACAATATTTATATTAATTTATAAATATAATTTCCCTCGTTGATATTATAGATATATTATTTTATTATATAACAAACATTGTAATTTTATGGATAAATAAATGCTTCTTTTTGTAATTTTTGTTAGAATGTTTCATAATATGTAATTAGTGATAATAGATAGACGTATTAATTTTTTCAAAAACATTTACTAATATGACTAGTAATAATGCTTAACTTTTTATTATCATCTTTAGGTTGTCATTCAAACCTTATTTATAACAATAACAAGTTTAAGTTCATATCATTATCATTGATATTTAAGAAAATAAAGACAAACTTTATTCTGTCCATAGATTACATTCCTAAAATCAAAGTACGGCCAGATAGAATTGATAATAACAGGGAAATGAATAGAGGCACTAAAAAACACCAACGTAGAACATTGGTAAACAAATGTACCAGAATCCTTCAAACCCTTCATATTGATCCTCCATCCCTCAACTTCACCACGGAAAGACCATCTTTAATGAGAAAACGCAGTCAACCTACTAATGGCAAAATTGAAAGTCTTGAGGATGAAAAAAGATTAGCGACGAAGAAGATACGGTTACTGGGAAAGAAGGCTGATTTAAAAAAGAAAAGAAGTGAAATTTTGGACAGAAACCGTAGAAGAAGTGAAGGCTCAATTTATTTTGATTCGAATAACGATATTATCATGTTTGAAGATTCTCTGGATAATTTTGGGAAAACTCAAGAATACGATGGAATAGGCAGAGGTTCATCAGAATTACCGTTACCAAAAATTGTGGAGCCAATCATTGATGAAGACAATTTAATAGTCAAAAACAATACAAAAGACTTCGAAGGCATTCAACAAGATGAAAAAGAACCAAAAGAGATTAAAGAAATCATAAATAAATTTGATAACTTAAAGATCCCTGGTGATGATAAAAAATTACTGGCCACTAATGGGGACATTGAAGATCATGTAATCGAGGAAACATTTTACTGTTAAAGTATAGAAAAGTTATCAAAGAAGCCTCACATTCCATTCTGGTGACAAAAAATTTTGGAAAATATGTTTATTTCAATTCCAAACTGATAAAGGTTTTAACTGATAAAAATATTTACAGTCACATATAATGTGATTGAATACAAAATTCTAAAATAATAAAATATATTTTTTTAAAAATCCATTATGATAACTTTTTAATAATAACGCTAATAATCTTACAGTAAATTTAAAAAAAAATCCTCCAGGCCATGCATTAAAAAGAATTCAAATACCTCGTACTGGTAATTAATGTAAAAGGCAATAAGATTTTTGTAAAAACTAAACACCTGTAGCTATAAGATATTTTACCAAATCATTTAATTTCTGATCAACAATAGCGTCACATCTCAGAAATGTATACCCTTCTCAGTAATAGTGAGGAAAATTTTTGTAACACAACACCAAATTTATATGTACATGCGTTTAAGGATACAATAAAACTTCGGGGAGAAGTTGATTAGTTTCCATAAATGTTTATCTTTGTTTATTATCTTTTTTAATAATTCTCTTTTTCATCAAAATTTTTCTTGTTTACTCGTTTGTTTTTTAGGTAAAATGGCCAAGGAGGAAAGTTCAATGATCGATGACGTTGAGAGCTTGATCCTAGAGAAAAGTCATCAACAACCTCAAGATATTAAAGGTTCTGGTGAGAGAGAAGGGGTAAATAGAGGAATAATGTCACTTGGAGATGATAATAAGTTTATGGAATTGAAGAAATTAGTGTATGATGAGATAGAAATTATGTTAAAGGAGAGAAAAAAAACTTTTGAAGGGATGCTTTGTCGTTTGGAGGAGGTTAATGAAGTTTTGGAGGCTGAGAAACGAGGTATATTGAAGAAGAGTAAGGAGTTGGAAAAGGATGAAAATAAGAAGTCGGAGGAGGTAAAGGGAAATTCAGAGGTAATGAAAACTAACCAAAAGAAAAGAATTCCAAAATTTGATAGTAGAAATCTATTATTTAGTGGGAACTATAGAAGCACTGGTAAAGCATGTCAAATACTGATGAAATCAGGAAGTTTTCTCTGCAGTAAATTACGTTCCAAGGATTACAAAAACATAAAACTTTGTGTCAGAAAAAATTCCCACGCAAAGATGGAGGAAAATAAAAAAAATAACAACGATAACGAATCTAAATCTGAGAAAAGTTCCAAAAAAAATTCAATTAGTTTGAGAAAGAAAAAAATACATTTTTTAAAGTAATTTTATCTCTAATAAAAATATAATTCATCTAATAAAAAAACTTTTAAAAAAGAAATGAGATGTATTATTCTAACTTATAAAACACAAATTATACCACTTATTAAATAAATTTTTTCCCATACAAATAATTATTCTTTTATTTATGTTATTTAATAATGTATTTGTATCTTTAGAGGTGTAAAATTGTAGAGATGTGAAGTTTAGTAATCACTAAGGTAACCTAGAAAAATTCTTGCAGAATATTTGTATTTTCTATATGTTATTATAAGTAATTATATTGCAAAAAGTTTTATCATATAATTACAAGTATATTAGAACTTAATGGAAAGAGGAGTTTTACCTCAAAATAGATATAGTAATTATAATGTAAAGTTTAATCTTTTATTATTTCCCTGAAACCATACAGAAATTATTTTTTTTTATAGTATATACTTTGTAATTTTAAACCTCAAATAATCTTTGATTCTCAAAATACAATGTTTTTTATTTTTTTATAGTCATAAACAAATTCATTTATTTATTAATGCCTTGTTTTAAAGGAATTTAGTATTATAGCACCAATTTGTGTTTTTTCACAAATATATAATTGCTTATCTTATCTATATTTTTCAATTGTCATTTTTTAATTAGTTTAGTTATAGACAATAATTAGTATATCCCTTATTTTTTATCTTCACCTAAGTGGTATGAATTTTGGTGACAATTTATTCATATTTGGTGGTATCCCAACACATCTTCCTTCAGAATACAAATACACCAATGAATCTCGGAAAGATGAAACACCACCTTCATCAACAGAAGATGAAGGAAATGCTTTAGGTAACAGTATAAAATTAATAAATCAACAATACTCAATTGATAGTGGAAGCATTTCCCACCGTGAAGAAGAGAATACCCGCCTGTTGGAGATTTTGGCAGATTTAATGATAATACTCGAAAGGATTGAAAATGATCTCGAGAATAAAAGTATTAATTTTGAGGAAACCATTGAAGCTTTAAGAGAGAAAGGAAGATTACTTAGGGAGGAAAAAATCCTAATGGAAGTGGGTAGTGAAAGTTCCGGAGATGATAATTATTATTTAGATGAGGAACCTGCTAGAAAGCTCCTGAAAATGAATGAAGAGGAAGATTTAGGATCTCAATTGGAGGCGGATGAGGAGGACGAGAGGATGGAATGGTGAAACGATATAAATATCCGTATTTGTGTGTAGTTATTTTATAAATTTGTATTTTCTTTATGTTTATAATTTTTTTAATTAGTTGACATTTAATGTGAATACCAGTATTCGCAAAGAATAATAATATCTAGTCAACATTTTAATAAATTTTGTTGTTTTTGAATAAATTTTTAATATGTTTTCACTATCATTTTAAACTTAAAAGGAATGTGTTCTTAAGAACGCACTTTACTTTTATTATGAATAATTTGATAATAAATGACAATTGTTGTTGTTGAAAAGTATTATAATAATTTTTAATGTGTTCTTCCGGATTAGTAAATGCAAAATAAAGTATATAAATGATAAAAATGATATCAAAGGATGCACTTTAAGAATAATTTGATAATAGTTTAAATTGAAAAACAAGAATGTCAGTGTATGAAAGATTCCATTACCACATAAACTCATGTAACTTAGAAATATGATGAAAGACATCTCATCTTTCAACGGAAAGTCACCACAAACATGAAAATTACATAAAAATTCAACATCAAACTTTTTATTCATCTTTTTTTTGTGCACTTTAAAATATCAAACCATTCTCCTTCACATTATGTATTCACATAATTAAGAATGTAGGATTAAAGAACTCACTAACAAAACTCTTTATTAAGCATAAATTTTATTCTTAAAAAAATACTACAAATACCAAACTAAAATATATATAAAAACAAGAAACATTTTATGCAAAAAAATATGTATGTGTATACCAATATAGTTTAAAGAGTGATAAGAAGTATCTTGATACCATAACGTGAATGGTAAAAACATGGAATTCTTTGATATATTATAGATTTTGTATATGCAATTGATAAGAAAGAAAACAAATAACCATAAAAGTGACTTCAATGTATGTATTATCATTAATCTTCGATAAAAAATATGGAAAATTAAAGTGAAATCAAACATTGTAGAGAGGGGTTATCATTGATGAACTATAATCTAAAGGACCATTAAAATTTAAAAAAGTGTTCCCCAAATTTTGGGTCACATTAAAATAACGTTCCTCCTCCACTCCGTTGTATTGGACCTCTGGTTTCATATTTCTATTACTTCTTGATTCGTAATTCTTTAATTCATTGATGTCAACACTTTTGTTAAGATGTTTCTTTGCATGGGATTGTAAATGATCTGATCTGGCAAAGCATGAAGAACATAAATTACATTTGAATGGCTTTGCTCCAGTATGCATACGATAATGTCGTGTCAATTCATCACTCCTGGCAAATGTCCAGGTACATTGTGGCCATTCACAAATATATGGCTTCTCTCCTACAAAATACATTTACATACAATTGATAAAATAAAAAATTTATTTCCCTATTAATGAATGATGATAAAAAGTGATACAGTAATAAAAAAAGATTAAATAAACCCTTATAAGGTAGTTAAACAAGGTAATTCACGAGAATTAAAAGTAAGTTATCCTAATATCACATTACAAATACCTTCATATAATTATTTATATATCTTCTTTTATCTCCCTTTGATGTACCTTTACCTTAAATTATCATAAACTTTTTAATACCCTTTATCTTTTTACCTACAAACCACTTAATAACAGGTCTATATACATATTAAGCTAATAAAAAGTTCCAATTAAGAGGTTATTATAAGGTCAAAATGTATAAATATCTCTAAACCGCCAAATACACCTTGTAAATATTAAAATGATAATAAAAAGTATACCCCCTTAATAAATATAATATTTACCGCTATCTTTAAAAGAAAAAGATTGTAAATATTTTATTATAAATCTTTATCCTTTATTTATTGTTAATTATATTTAGTTAATGATATATTATAAAATTTATATATTTAATTAACTTTTTTATTTACTTTATCTTTTATCAAAATAATTTTACTGGGAATTATTATCTTTTTTATGGAATCTTACCTGTATGAATTCTTTGGTGTGCCTTTAAATGAGATGATTTTGTATAACTTTTGTTACAACCTGAAAAAACAACAAATTATTTGATAAAAAAAATATTTAAGATTTGTAATTGATATCCAATAAATCTAGGTACTCAATAAGGTAATTCTCAAGAAAGTGTAATCTTAAAAACAAACAAAAAAGAGTATTAAAATATCTAAAGGTATACTAATTAAGTGATGGTGTAATGAATACATTTAAATATATTCAATTGTATAATTAAGTATTTGGTCAAGGATGCCATAAATATCTTATTTATTTTTTGTTAACATAAACAGGTACTTGAGATTGAGGCAAATCTTGTAATTGATATTGTGTTATTTAAAGAATTAATATGGTAAAAAAACATCTATGTGAATAGATTAGTAATCTTCTTTGTTTGTTTATTTGTTTACGAGATAATAAATTTAACTGTAATTATTTGTCTTATGTAATTTTGTTGATAAAATAAAAAATAATAAGATAATTCTTAGTGGGGATGTTTTCATTTTTTTAGAAATATTCTTACCTTCAACGTTACAAAGAAATGTCCGTTTCTTAGATAGTTCCTCACCTCTATTAGTAGATGAACTTTTAACATTCCTCCTACATTTAGGATTCTGTGCTGATGGTGGAAAATAAACTTTTGTATAAATATGCGGTGGTAATTTATATGAATTATTTACTTTATTATTTTCCTCATCACTACTAATGCATCCAAGTGTAGGAAAATTATGATTAGATGTGATAAAATGATCACTTTTTAGGGTGTTATGAAGATAGGTAGATGCTACCTCAAAGTTCCTATTCATATTGTTTAAAGTTGATGGTGAAGAATTCGGAAGAAACGGTATTGAATTATTAATAATATCATGATTTGTAACATCCGGTGAACCTGAAGGTGTCGACATAATTGAGGAACAGGATGTTGAAGTCGATGTGTTATGATATTGTTGTTGTTGGTTGTTGTGTTGTGAATTTGGGGAGTATGTTGGTGATGTTGTTTGAATGATTCCTGTATAATGATTTTCTTTGGTATAGTAATTATTATCATTAAATTGTCCATTATTTAATGTACTCCAAGTGTAATCTTGTAAATTGTTTACCTCCTGATTACTGTTCATAGACATTGAGATCATTGAATTTCCTTGATTTTGGAAATTGTAATCTATAGATTAAGACAAAAAGTTAAAGTTTATTATAATAACAGTAAGAATATTTAAGTTTTTAAAGAATTATCACTAAAAAGAGAGAGAGATAGAGTTGAAAAAAAAGGTAAAAAGAGAGAGAGATAAAACTAATAATAAGGATAGTTACAAAAGTGTTTTGTACTTTAAAATAAAAATCAAATAATCTTTAAAGATGATTTGTTTTGTATATCAATATATTTTATAGAAATGTTAAAATTTTCTTTATTATTTTTATATGTTAGAAGACAAATTTTTATATTTACAATGACAATAGCACATAAATGAATAACATATAATATAAATAATGTTTAAAGGATAAAATTAAATAATATATAGGTATCTTCTTCTTTTTTACCAAATGATGATACAGAAAACTTTAAAGATATACACATAATTTTTGATAATAGTAGAAATTTTTAAGTTTCAACTATTAAAGAATGTTTAAATAAAGTCTTTTGTTTGTGAGTGATTTTTATACTTAACAAAAAAGGTATAAATTTTATTACCATGCTTGAAAGTAAGATAAATTATGATAATAAAGAGAAAGTATTTACTTTTCCTTATTATTTTATAATAATTTTTTGATTTTTATTTACAAAAAGATATTATTTATTGATACATATATGTTTATAAGTGTAAGATGAGTGATAATAAAGAAGAAAAGGATACAATATTATAGTCTTAAAACTTACTTTGAGTGAAATTTCTACTCACATCCATTGGTGAATATCCTGAAGGTGGAATAAAATTTTTTGGATATGTTGTCGGCATAGTAGGAACGTCATAACTTTGTGTAAACAATTCATTCATTTTTAATTAATAAAAATGATTTTAGAAAGATTAAATAATATAAATATAGAAAAATAGAAAGTGAAAGCGAAATATATATAAAAAAGATTAATTAAATTAATATTGTTTTCTGAAATGATTTTTAAAAAAATTTTCTATGCTTATCGTATTTATATGATTGTGATTAGTGTGATAATCTTATCGAGGTTAGCATGGAAATAACATTGTTAATCTTTTATCATAAAGTATTTTTTATGACACTTTTGTTAAGAATAAAAAGTAAGGCAAAAAAAAGTCAAAAAAGAGTGGATCAAAAAAATATTTAAGTTAATATATTTTTAATACCAATTTATAATTTTTAAAAAGCAATATATATTTTTAAAGATCAAGAAAAAAAATAATTCCTATTTCAAGACTTGTGTGAGAACAAGCGATTATTAAACTTGAAATGGCTACAAATAACTCATTAGTTTAAAAACAGTTTTATACATGATAACAATATAACTGCACATAAATATATCAGTTTCTTTATTGTTTGTTTAAATGATAAGGAAATATACATATATATTCAAAGTACAATATGTATATCTATAATATTTTATCTCAAGTTAATATATGGTGAATGTTTTTAATTTATTGGTAGTAGTGATAAAATTTTTAGAACTCATCATACAGTTTATGGTAATTAAAATATGTATGTTTATGCCTTTCTTTAAGTATTTTTCAAAGAAAGTTTATCATGATAATGTAAAATTAAATTTTTAGATTGACAATATTATCAGTGAATTGTGGGTGTTAAGGAATTATAAAAATGTTTAAGATTATGATAATTAAATTTGATAGATGTTTTAGAAGGAAGTAAATAATAGATAAGTTCAAATTTAGTAGTTTTGTTTGTTATTAAAATGAATATTATAGAATATGCGTCATAACTTACAAAGTTTTTTAATTCTTGGATGAAAACTTCATATATATACATATATGCACATAATGTTTAAGTAGGAATGTTCTAAGATAATCTTTTTTGAAAAATCAACCTTATTTAGAGGGGTGGAGTTGATTTAATAAATACAATATATAAATTAAACGGTTTTTCATAACAAAATGTATATCAATCTATTTTATTTATTATTAAATATGAGAAATAGTTAAGTGTTTAATAAAAATAATCCTCTATAACATTCTACCGTATAAGGTGGAGTTTCTTTAACTTATATACAACATATTGTTATTTAAAATATTGCAATAAAAAGTGTATATTTATTATTACTGTACATCCCTTATTTAAATTACAGAATAAATAAAAAAATATTTTTTATTACAAGTTAATTTAATTTAAAAAATTATAAACTTTCCTAATTAATTAATTTACAATTTAAAGAGAAAGAAGTTAATAGTATTAGAAAAAAATATTTTGTATTTCCAATTACTAAGTATATAGAAAATACTTTCTTCTTAATAATATTAAACAAAAAAAATTAATATTTCAAAAAATATATGCTAATAGTCTGGTTAAATAAGATGTTTATACATCATGCCATAAAACAATTAATCAAATTCTACTTTTTTTATTTTTAAAAAAATTTAATTTCACATTATGATGTTTAATTTTTTCTTTGTTAAATCAATTAATACTTAGGAATATTAATTGCAGGAAAAATAAAAAAGGAGATAAAGATTGTAGTGAGATGGAGAATAAAAAAAGTTTTATTTAATGAAAATGAAAATTATGTTTAAATTTTTACACTTAAATGTAAAACATATTTTCTTTTATTATTTTATGGTGTGTTAAATAAATAAAAGTAAAATTATTAAGTTTTTAGGAGACAATTTATGTTTTTAATATATTGTTATATATCACAGATTACATAATATATTATATTAAGAATGTATGATAAAAGTTTTCCCCTATAATAGGTGGCCATTTATGTAATGTTTAGTTTTGTAAATTTTTCTCTTTATATACATATTTATTTTAACGTTATTTATCTGAATATTTAAAAGATATTTTATTAATTAATGTTTATTTGTAAATTTTAACAATTTTCTAAGTTTTGCTTCTTGAAAAAATTTTACATGGTACATGGCTTGTAGCAATAATAAAGCATTTTTTTAATTTAACCGGAACTTAGAGTAAATATAAATTTATTTTCTTTTAACACTAGAAACAGAAAAACATAACGAGAAAAAGTGTATAAAAAAGTAAAAATTTTATTTTAACAAAATAAATGAATACAATAAATATTTAGGATATGGACTTTTAATCTATATTATATTATAAATGGTTAGTTGATAATAACAAACTTTATGTTATGTAAGAGAATAATCCATAAATATTACTCAATACGGATAGTGGGAGAATTCCGTAATGCCTTCATTTCCCGAACATCCTGGATGAATCTTTGAAGTAAACAGATAATGGCAAGAACATTCTAGAATAGAAAATGAGGTAATAAAAAAAATCATTTAAAAAACATACCGCAAAAATAAACATATAAAATACCCGACTCCAACCAAAAGTATCTTGAACAAATGGAACCAAAATTTGTCCCACAGCACTACCAGCAGATCCTGTACCATCAATTAAACCACTAACGGTACTCATAGCTTCTTTATTACCCCTTAAAGCTTTTTGTGTTCCTAAATCAACTGATATAGTACCAACAATTAAATTGTACGGTCCAGCTATTGATGCTCCAAGGAAAAACATAACAATCATATTCATAACTTGACTTGCTCCTAAGTTAGCATAAATTAGAAGACAAAGTATACTTGCCATAAGCATCCCCATTATAACTGGTGTCCGGAAACCGATCCTGTCAGAGATCAAACCACCCAGGACCGATCCAAAAATCCCACCAATATCATACCATATAGACAACCCATTTGCAACAGCCTCTGACCAATGGTAGTTTCCTGCCAAATAAAATGGCAACCAAAAGAAGAAGGCATAATTAACCAGTTTGAGGCACGCATTACACAAACAATACTGTAAAAAAAATAATCAAGTTGTTATTAAATGTATTAATTTGTAATAAATATTTTAAGGAATTTAACAATGTAAACAAACAGTGTAGTAGATAAACTTATTATTCCATTACGAAAGGGGTACTTCATAATTAAATGGGAAATATTTGGATCAACAATTACGTAACGGTGTTAATATTTGTCAGTAAAGTGAGAAATTATTTGTGTATTGTAGAGATTAGTGAGAGTAGAAGAACTTTGATATGTTTAATTAAAACTTACAGGAAGAACTCCAGGTAATAGGATGGCTCTGGATAATGAAACGTGTTCTCTTGGTTCATGTCTTGAATCCTGTTGATTTGTTGGTGAGTGTCTACTACTATTACTGCTGGAACGAACACGAACAGTGATGTTAGAATCACCAGCTGCAACGGGTTGTGGAACATCATGGTGATCCTCATCTACATCGGCATCTTCATTAAAGCTGCTGTCACCACTTTCATTTAGATCCTGATAATCTCTTGGAGATGGGTGAATTCCGTTCTGAACTAAAGCTGCACCAAGGAATAATAAAACAACGTTGACTATAAAAGTTCTCATATACCCAAATTTAATGACAATTGATACCAGTAAGGAACCGAAAATATTTCCAACACTTTGATTAGCTGACCACAGTCCTAAAATGAAACCTGTACCACTGTTCTTTCCTCCATTTCCACCTTTCCCAAACCAATTACCCATTATAGCAACATTATTTGGCCACCCACATGCCTGTGCCACACCAAAAAATGCCCACATAACAAGGTACCATGGAATGTCATAGAAACCACAATAATATGGAACAAGTGAAAAAAGCCCAAGAGAAATTCCAGAGGTAACCATACCAAATGTCACAACATTCCTTGGATTCAACCTATCACCAAGGTATCCCCAAAAGAATAAGGCTCCAGCATAGAAAGCCATAAACAAGGCATCCAAAAACCCGAGGAACTTCTTTGCTTCCGTCACTGTATTAAACAGTGGTTTTGTAGAATTCTGTCCAAAGTAAGTTGTCCCGTTAACCCAATCATTTGCAACTGAAACTTTGACTCCTGATAAATTTTTCCTTGAAGCATGATACAAAGCAAATGATATGAAAGTAACACTAAAAACAGCTATTTTTTGCCAAAATAACGGAGAGTAATGCCTACGAGTCAGATATGATCTGAGGAAAAATATATTCATCACTGTTGAATCTTTGTTATTGATAGTAACTTAATATTCTATATCCTTAGAATCATTAAATAATATTAATACAACTTAGCTATTATATATAATATATACAACAAAAATATTAACAAATAATAATAATATACTATTAGTGATATATGATTAACCTGAAAATTTGATTATAGCTAATTAAAGCAAAAAAAAATGTATGTAGAATTAATATTCAATCTTACTATGGAGGTAAAAAATTTGACAATATCGTAAAATATATACATATATGAATCAATTTGCTTTTACCCTGTCACAGAAATTTTTAAATAAACATTTACAATATAGATAAGAGATTAATAATAGCACAGAGACAAAGGTCTGTGTATATTTTGAAAGTTGATAACGAAAAAAATGTAAAGAGATGGGGTAATATAATGGATAGGTAGTTATAATTACAATATTAGAAATTTTTAAAAATAGATATAACCATGTATTTATCTACCCTTCCAAAGATAGGAGATGAAAAAAATGTTTATATCTAATTATAATATATATACGTCTCTATACTGATATGATAACAGAAAAGATATAAATAATATATAAGTGAACACTGAAAAAAGGAGCATTATGAGAAGTGAGAAAAATGCTACCAAATATTACATCACCTACCCATACATTTATCATCTTAAAAATATCGAATATTTATCATATATAACTTTTGTTATACACAAATTTTAAAAGTGAAAATTTAAATTTTAAATAAATATTCAGGGGTATTATAACTTTATAGAATTATTGTTTATATGTGTAAACACTGCACCTATAGATAGAAAACTTCGTTAGAATTCTCTAACTTATCTGTTTAAACAATTATACTATGGTTTGCAAACATGTACACAGTGATTTGATCAAAAGATATGATAAGGTATTTTTACAAACTACCTTTGTTATGGTAAAAATAAAAAGAGAGAGAGTAACCATATTTTAATTAATGATACACAATTTAATATACAAAACAAGATTTCATAACGACTGAAATTTCTTTTGGCTTACTTAATATACCTATCCATGAATTTTCGATGGAAAGCGGAACGAATGGTATCGTTGATAAAGGTGTTTTTCTCGTTTACTTTTATCATCCTGACCTTTAGCGCAATTCTTGAAAACCACGTCATCATCCCAACGCCTCTGGACTTTGAAAGATGTTTTCTTTGATGATGGATCCATATTTAATAGTGGGTTTCCTTTAAGTAAGTTTTCACTCCTAATCTTTTCCTCTTCTGCAGCTTTTTCCGCCTCCTCCTTTGCTTTCTGTTCAGCACGTTCTTTCTTTATTCTAGCTAACTCCGCTAGCAATGCTTCGTCATCATCCTCCGAATCACTGTTATCACTATCATCTTCAGAGGACTCCGATGACCCTCCTTCGTCATCTGAATCATTAGATTTGTCAAACTTCGATTTTGTACTCTCCTCATTTTTATCCTCCTCATCATCGGAATCGAATTTTGACCTTTTAGATGTTGTTTCAATACCTGTACCTGAGATGTCAGGGACACCTTCAATTCTTTTTGTCCCTTTTTTAGCATTAACTTCTCTTTCTTCGAGATCTTTAAGTAAATCCTGGAAATTTAAGGTAAAAATCTATGATTACAAAGAAAAACTTACTTTTTTTGAAAGTTTATCGCTTGGTTTTTGTTGGTCATGCCTGTACTTCAAGACTGTATGTGACGGCATATCCTTACTGGAGAATTGTTGTGATAACTTTCCATAGTCCGTCTCTCCACGTCCGGTACCTCCACGGGCTGGATCAAATGTTGGTCTGTGAGCCGTTGTCATGGTTCTTCTTTAAAAAATAAAATAATAGTTAAAATCCACTGATAAGTGATAAAATTTTAAAGTTTCTTATATTTGAAATAATTGTGCAAGCCACATCGATAAACACTAACCCAAAATATGTTCCTCTATGGAAAAACAAACGAGCGCGCATTGCGTGTAGTTGTCACTGTTTTTGTTTCAGATTTTGAGATGGCCTGTGATTAATTATTCTCTTATCTATTATTTTTGTTTTACAATTTCTAACGTGTTGATTACGTGATTTTTGGTTTTTTTACTGCTGGTATGCGTATTTTTAGTAGTAAGGATGATCTTTGTTAATATTTTTATGGTATAATTAATGTATTTTTTTGTTTCTACTTTCCATTTTTTTTTCTATATCTATATGTTATATTGATATGTTCATGTGAATTGTATTTTCCCCCTCTGTGCTTTTAATATATATTTGTAGTATTTACTTCATAATCTAATAACAAGATATACGTTCTGTTATTTTGTCATAAAAATTTCTTTTTTTTCCTATTTGTTTATCATTAAAGTGGTATGATAAGGGGATACACATTTCTCGGTATAGTTATTTTGAAAAAACTAATATTCATAAATACTTTCTTTTTAACTTTCATTCATTTGAAATAATTATAAATATTATTTAAAGAAAAAGTTGCAGGGAAAAAAATATGAGTTGAGAATATATATAAGTATGGTTAGTCAGAAGTTCCTTTATTTATTTTTTTTTACATCGTAGCGTTATATGAATATTTGAAGGGTGTATCTATTTTTAGATAACGTATAATTTAGAAAAGATAAGTGGAAATTAATTTATATGTGTATAAATATTTATATTGAGGGCTATTTTTCTTTGAATTTTCCTACATATGAGTTTTTCTAACATCTTGTTCAAAGCAAAATATTGTGACTAACACAACTTTTGTTTCCTCTTTTTCTAATGAAATGGAATTATGGTAATTAACATGTATTTTTTTTTCTGATGCTTGATGTATATTATAAATACTTTATTTATCATATATTAGAATATCTAGTAATGGTATAGTGAATCTTTTATGTGATACTGGTATTATTTATGAAAGTGAGGGTTGGTATGTTAGTTTGAGTTTAAAGTAGAGAATTTTAAAAGTCATTTGTAGTTTTATTATTAAAAAGTTAAACACTTCGTAAACTTTTAAAATGGTGTTTTTTTTATGTATAGCAATCATGTTGATTAGAACTTTTCAGTAGAGAATTATTTATCCGATGTTATCAATTGTTGTTATTATACCAGTGATACATATTGTACTTGTTATGATGTGTCTATGTATCCGTTATTATTATTATTTTCCTCGATATCGCAAACATATTTTTTTTATTTTTATCTACATATATCATCAGTTTATATTATTTATTTGCAATACTTATAAATATTATATAATGTAACTATGCTTTTTAATCACAGTATGAACTATTTATTTCTTGGTTAGTTTAAAGAGAAAAGTTAATGATAATCTCTTATTAATGAATTATTAAGATATATATAAATTAAATGTAACTGCTCTTCTTGTGATGTGTATAAAATATCACCATTATATATATTTTAATATTCTTATTGTATAAATAATTATATATATATACATGTATGTATTACACATTAAGGATCATGTAAATTAATAAGGTTTTTCTCTCTTGTAATTATAATAATTACATCATTTTGTATTTGTAAAATCATTAGGATATTATTTATTTGTGCACATATCTATACATATTTGCGCAGGCGATTTGTAGTATTATTTAAATCTTAATAGTTGTAGAAATATTTTATCAAAATTTTTGACATTCTTTTATATATATGTATACACGTTAAATGTATCATTTTTAGTTAAATATTAGGTATTCTTCTTCTATCATAGATGTTTTATGTGTTATATATGTTTTCAAGAAAATATCACATTTAATTTTATAATATTTTATTATTATTATTGAAAGTGTATCTTAAACACACACTTCTTTCTCTTAATTTTTTTTACTTAGAGGTAATTTTTATTTATAGTTACTTTAAACTTATAATAAATTATATTTCGCTTCTATTTAGAATGTGGAAGTTTGGTAGTTTCCTTGAAAGTACATTTAAACTGTCTGTTTATCTTTATAATAAAGATTGATATTTTCAAAAAAGATAAATATATTTTAGATAAATAAATAGATAGGTTCTATAACTTCTTAATTTAGATTGTTCTTTAAAGTAATTAAAGTCTACATCATCTGTTATATTTACTTATTATCAGCTCTCAATAATTACCATCTCCTAAAAGAGTTCGTAGATGTGATATGTATGTGTGTGGAGAAGGAAATGTATTCTAAAGAGAGAGATAGATAGAGATAGAAGAAATTCTGTATTCCAATATGTTTGTTTCTTAAAATTGATTTTTCAATGTTCATTTCTACCATTACTATTCTTTTTACTATATATTATCATATTTATATGCATCCAAGATACGAGAGAACCCCCTGTGCTAAAGTTGAATATGATCTTGTCAAATTATTATATATCTACTCTGTATACATATCTTTCAACAGAACATAGGAGTTTATTTAGAAGATAGTCGTTGTGAGAATATATGCATTTTATTCTCCTATTCAATGGATAGGGTCTGTATCTATATGTGCATTCTATTTTAATATCTGTATTGTTTATATATATATATATATAATGTATGACGACGGTCGCATTTTTGTTCTACTATTTTAACGCTTTAAAATCATCCATATTATATATTTGTATATTACTGTTCTTTTCTTTTTTACTATCTGAAAATAGTTAGGATGGTTTTTAATTTTTCTGCCTAAGTAATATTTATTCATAATCTTTTTAACGTTGGAATTTATTTCCTTTTTTAATTTTAAAATGCCGTGGTATCTACTATAATTATAGTTCTCTTTTTTATATTGTCTTCTTGTCATAATTTTTATCTTTTAAAGTGTGTAATTATTATCACTAATTTTTGATGATTAGGATGAAATCCGTACTAATTAAGACCAGCACAAGAATATATTTATGATATTTTATTTGCACTTTAAAGAGTTTTGACGTAAATAGTTGTTAGGGGAAGCGTAGTCTTTTAATTTTTTTTATTCAAATGAAACTAAAAGCTATTTATATTATGTGTGTGTACATCTTGATTAAATTATAGGTTGAAGGCGAGAAAAGAAATGACATTAAAAAATGCTATTTACTTTTTAAATTAAATTTTTTTTATTATTTGTTATGGTTATTATAAGATTACTCATGGTAATTATTTGAAAGTACTTGTAGGGTTATTATAATTAATTACCTTTCTTTTCCTCTATTATGTATTGGTTAGGAATCTTGTTATGATAAAAATGTTTTTATTTAGTAGGTGGTAATTATGAAATTTAAGTGTTTAAAGTATAAAAAACTAAAAGTACGTTAATTATTTCATTTTGTTAGTTCAGCCCTTTTTTTAAGTAATAAAACCGAGAAACGGAAGAAGAGAGGCTTATAATTCTTCCATTGCCACTGGTATTGTTTTTTTTTCCCATAATTATTTCCTTCAAAATATGCATTTTATTGTTTTTTAGAATCCATATACAAGAAAGTATACTCATAATATTATAACGTTAACTTTTACATGTTTTAAGTAGTATTTAAGCTAGATAATTTTTTTGCACACATTACTATCTATTTTATATAATATAAAGACTTTAATTTTTTTATTCTAAAAGTATGGCACATCATTTTCAAAGAGAGAGTATATTTTATTAGATAGCAATATGTATATTTATTCATTCTCATTCTTTCTTTTGTCAAAAGAGATATTTTGTGTTGTTATGTAATAAGAATTTTTATATATATGTTTTTCAATGAGTAAAATGGCCTTTATAATAGAATTTTTAGATGACAAAACTTTCGAAACTATGTTTCTTTTTATCCTATCGATCATATTATTATAGGTTTTTTTTTATCATGTGCACATTTATGGTAGAAAGTATCAATGGGTCAGAAGAAAAAAAAAGTATAGAAAAAGTAGTCATGTAATGTTCCTTCTCTCCTTGTTACTTGGGTAATAATTTTTAGTTTTAATATTTGATATGAAAAGTGACTTCAAATTGTACATATATATGTGTATTTTTATAGTTTAGAAGAGAAAGTATTATTTTATCTTTAAAATGTATTATATTTTTTAAAAGTATTTTTATAATTAAATCTATAGTTTTCGTGGTATAATAGAATAAAATAATTATATTTTCACTAAGATTGATGCGATTGTTTTCTTTTGTTGCGATATTATAAAATTTGAATCCAAACAAATATAAACATAAAGGAAGGGTTTCCTTTAAAATGTTTTTAAAGGGGGTTGTCGAGATTTAAAAATGAAAAAGTAATATTTTTATAGTAAGTAATAAGAAAACAAAATAACTTTATTTATTTTTTCATCCTTGTAAGTCTCTTTTTGTGTTAATTTCTTTGATAGTAAAAAAATATAAAATGCTTGCATACTTTCTTATCAATAAATTATTTGTGATTATTTCTTTCTTGTCATCTTATTTTTAATCTTTTGACATTTGTATGTTTAATATATGTAGACATATTATATTAGTTTGAAGAGAAATATTATTCCTTTTAACATACCTTCCATTTATGATATTAAGAATTACATATATGTATGTATTTTTTTAAAACATTTTTAGGTTTCTACTTTAAAAAAGCGAGCATATCAAATTTTAATGTACTTCTTTCTCCTCCAATAAATCTATATATTAGTGTATTAGGCTATTAATTTCAACTAAAAATTTTTATACTTTGAATATATAATGGTAATCTTGTGACATTTCACATTCTCCCCTTCAATTGGTGAATTATATGCATAAATTTAAAAAAATATTTTTTTTGTCACTATTTTTGTTTTTTGATGTTTTATTTAATTTGATATACTGAAATTTTTTAATATTCATTTAGTAGGAGGAAAGCATATTCTAATTATTAGTTGCCGTGAATTCTTTATTTGTTATTAATTATATCCTCTTTGATTAATAATTGTTAAGCACATCATAGGTGGAGGTTTTTTTTTAATATTATTCAGCGATTAAATGGTATAATTACTAATTTGTTTTCTTCAAATGATTATTATTACTTATTACATTGAATTAGTAGGGGAACTTTAAAAATCAATTAAAGTATTTTACCGTTGCTTTATTAGTTTAAATGTACAACATCAGCATAGTTTTATGTGTATTTTTTGCCAGTCTTTAAAATTTTATTATTGTAAATGTTTATTAAATGAATGTTGTATCACCCGTATATATCAAAAAAGTATTTTAAATATTTATACATACATATTATCTATCTGGAGAACGTCAACAAACAAAAAGAAAGTATTTTTATAATATTTATGATAGGAAAACAAAAAAACTTGAATCTTTTTTAGAATTTTCTCACATTAACTCTAGGAAGGGAAAAAAGTATTTTTAATACAAAAAAAATAAACCGATCTTTATTGTAAATAAATAATTGTCCTTGTGTTTCATTTAGCACTAGCTTGTTGTAGGATACATTTATTTACATTAATTTTTTGGTACTTTTTCTAATTTTAACTTTTCAACGATAGTTGCGGCAGCCAAAAACCTCTTGATAGATAGAGTGTATATGGGGACGCAGTGGAGAGTATTAGTAATTTTGTGTCTAGAAATATACTTTGAAGACAGTAGATAAATAATATGTAATTTTATTGAACGAGAGGGGAAAGCATTATTATAAAACGCTAACGCGATATAAAATATGATAAAATGTATATTATATAGAAATGTTGTAAAGGGTTAAAAATACTATTTTATATATTATCATCATCTCATCAACATTTCTTTTGATTATACACATATACACCAATTAACGTCAAAATAATGCTTCTTAAATAATATTCGTCTACTTTTATAATATTCATTTTCAATATTTTAATTAGTTTTTTTTCAGTTTTGATTTATAAAAAAAGACAAGAATTTTTTTTTGATACTACTACTATCTCTATAATTTGTCTTATCTTAACACTTGGTATTATTAATTAACTTATGAAGAATACAGATATCTATCATTAGTTAGATCATAATTTCTGCTGTGGTATAACTAATTAATTTATAAAAAATATTTTGGTTTTTTTTATATATTATTTGTCTTTAAGAATTCATACTTTTTTCAATACTTAAATAAAAATATTGTTTTCAAAATTAAAGAAGATAATGTCTGAGAAGGGATCTCACCATTTAGGGTCAAATCCTGCAGCTCATCATATCCCTCCTCCGAAGACACAAGGAGTTGCAACTGGTGGACAAAATTTATCTGCTACTGCTAACCAATTTGTTGATAAAATTGATCCTTTTCAAAAAAGAGGTACAAGTAGGAGAAGAAAATGCTACATGAATAGTTCCAGATATCATCAAGACAATGAACCTGAATTAACTCCTCTTCCACTAATTAGAGGTAGATATTCATATTTATTGTAAAATTACTTATATATTCTTATATCATTTATAGATACACCATCCTCAGAACAAACAACAATGGCTATAGAAAAGCTTCGGCAATGCCAGAGAATATTTGATTTTTACGATCCAGTATCTCAGTTAAAGTCAAAAGATATCAAACGTGCTGCATTAAATGAACTGATAGACTATATTACTTCATCTAAAGGTGTCATTGTTGAACCATTATATCCAGAAATTATCAGAATGGTTTGTCTTAATATTTTTAGAGTTCTACCACCTTCAGATAATAGTGAATTTGATCCAGAGGAGGATGAACCAACACTAGAGGTAGCTTGGCCACATCTACAATTAGTTTACGAGTTATTCCTAAGATTCCTGGAAAGTCCTGATTTTCAAGCAACAATAGGAAAGAAATATATAGATCAAAGATTTGTCCTTAATTTACTAGATTTATTTGATAGTGAAGATCCTAGAGAAAGAGATTTCCTAAAGACTGTTCTCCATAGAATTTATGGGAAATTTTTAGGTTTAAGGGCATTTATTAGAAAACAGATAAATAATATGTTTTTAAGTTTTGTCTTTGAGACAGATTCATTTAATGGAGTTGGAGAGTTACTAGAAATTCTTGGAAGTATCATTAACGGGTTTGCTTTACCATTGAAAAGTGAGCATAAAGTTTTCCTGGTTCGTGTATTACTACCACTTCATAAGCCTCGATGCCTTTCATTGTATCATGCTCAGTTAGCTTATTGCGTAGTACAATTTATTGAAAAAGATGCATCACTTACACCTCAAGTTATTGATGCTTTATTGAAATTTTGGCCGAGAACATGTTCTTCAAAAGAAGTTATGTTTCTAGGTGAAGTTGAAGAGATACTAGATATTATTGAACCAGAACAATTTAAGAAAATTATTAATCCTCTATTTAAACAATTAGCTAAATGTGTTAGTAGTCCACATTTTCAAGTTGCTGAGAGAGCATTATACTTCTGGAATAATGAGTATATTATCAGTCTTATTGAAGAAAGTTCAGCTGAAGTTATGCCAATTATGTTTCCTGCATTGTATAGAGTTAGTAAAGAACATTGGAATCAAACGATTGTTGCATTGATTTATAATGTCCTGAAAAGTTTTATGGAAATGAATGGGAAACTTTTTGATGAGTTAACTGCTAACTATAAAGCCGAAAGACAAAAGTAAGTGAACATTATATATTTCTTATTTATTCCCTCCCTCTTCCAGAGAAAAGAAACGTGAAAAAGAACGTGAAGAGTTGTGGAAAAAACTACAGGATCTAGAATTGGATCCACCATCATCAGGACAGACACCAAAGTTGTTATCAAAAGAACCACTGACATCATTTATACCAGCACAAAAAGCTAAAGAATGAAGATTAGAGTATGAATCTATCATTATGTCTATTGCAAAGAAATATAAAATAAAATGAAGGAGAGAGAGGTTTCTATGTAAATGGATATTCGAAACAGAGATAACTAAAATTACAAAAATAATTAGTGTTTAGTTATAATAAATATAATTCAAAACTAACTTCTAATAAACTTTTATTTCAATGTTTTTCTTTAAATTTTAGAGTTAATTGAAATTTTATTATTAAGTTAGTGTTGGAATTTGATAAAGAAATATTAAATTAAATAAATGTTTTGTATATTTTTTCAACATCCTCCGTTCTAATGTACAATTTAATTTAAAACATTTGATTATATTTATCAAATATTGGTACTTTCTATCTATAAAGTATGACAAATGTTAGCTTTTTCTTTTTTTAATGATGGATATTCATAACTTTTTAAGAAAGAACAAATGAACAATAGCATTGAAACTCTCCACACGCTGTGATATCAGAAAATTTATTTCATTGAAATGTAAACTTTTTAATATTCTAGAAGAAATATTACTACTAGTTTATCTTCTTAAAAGATCATAAACTATTCACTAGAAGGATTAAAAAAAATATACTAGAGAAATCATTGATAATATATTAACGTCAATGTTTGTGATAAATATTTAATCAAATGAAGGAAAAAAAATTTCGTATCATTTATATTGCGTAAACTTCTTTGTCCTCTAAAATATTAAATTTCTATAGAGATAACTTTTAAAGATAAGATAACACAATTTTTAAGCTTCTTTAAATTATCATAATTTTTATTTAACATTTTGTTTACATTATTAAAGGCAAAAAAAGTTGAAATTATATCAATATAAGTAAAATAAAAAATAAAAATATAAAAAGTATTATTAATAGATTATGTAAAGTGCATTAATGATCAAAATCGTGTTTATCATCCGTGAAAGGTAAAGTTTGTGTTTGTGATTATTAGTTTCATCGTCATCCAGTGATTCAGACATATTTGACAAAGTTTTTCAACTTTGATAAATACATTTCCATAGCATATTATTGTTTGCCTTTCTCTTATGTTACCATTACTTCCATTTCTGTAGGCATTTTTTATAGTATTCAGAAGTTCTGTTATATCATATCTAATATCAAGAACAAGCTCCATTTTAGTATGATTGCACACAACATCATTATTTAATTCTTGACGGCTAAAAAAGTTTACACCAATTTCTCTAATCAAATTTTTGTTATTCGAATGAATTCTAACATAATTTAGGTTTGGGTTGTTTTTGTATAAATCTAGAATAAATTTAGAATTAAGAAATCTTGTATTTTGACATTCCCAAAGGCAAATATTCTCAAAATCATGAATATTTAATAATTGCAAGTATGAATAATTTTCATATGCTTGAATATTTGTACAAATATGTGGTATTTGTAAGAATTTTATTGACTTAAACTTTTTGATAAAATTTTTAAAATATAAAATATTCTTATCATCCAGCCTCTCAATAGACATCTGATATATATCTGAATTTACCTTCATACATTCATTTAAAAGTCCAAATATCTCAACTTTATCACATTTTGTTATGTTTAGATAGTGGATATTGGCTAAATTAAACATCCTCATTCTCCCTATGAATTCTTTCCTACTTCTTATATTACACTAAAAAATAATTTCAAGTTTGATATGAGAAAGTTTACCTTAAATTTTTTATATATAGGTGTATTGCATTCATTTAGGGATTTAATAAATTTTACATGAAGCTTCAATAAGTGTTTCTTCTTTTTGCTATTAAAGACTTGTACTTCATTAGCCACCATCTTAAGCATTTGATTGTTATTATTCTCAATAATTAAATTAAACTTTTTACACACCATTTTAACGTTACATAGATATATTAATGGAATATAACTAAATATTTTAGCATACACTTCATTTGGGAGATAGCTCCAAATATTTAATTTTTTACTGGAATCCTCTGAGACAATATTCATCCTTAATAAAAATAATCTTTTTTTTCTTCTTAAATAATAGTTCTCTGAAAGTTTTAAGAATTTATATGATAAATATCTTATTTATATGCAAGTAAAAAATAAAAATAAATAAATAATTGATAAAGAAATGTCATTCTAAAATATTATATAACTCTTACCATCATTAAAAACAAGTCTAGTCATAAAAAATTATTTAAATTCACACATTAAATAGAAAATTAAAGCAATAATAAATATTCTTATCCAAATATGTTATTAAAAAATTATCAAAAAATATATAATTTTTATCAATGTTATTTTATTAAATATAAATAAAATACTACATGGGTTAAACATAAAATAAATGAATCAAAAACAAAGTGTAATAAAAAAAGAAAAACTAATATATAATGTTCTTTTTTTATCATTGTTATGTAAATTTTGTTTAAAATGTATATATCACAATGTTATGTTTGTGTTTTTCTCACTTCTTCACACTAACATTTAAATGTTGATTTGTTAAACTTGCTTTAAAATGTATTTAATCTACTAAAAACAATATTATTTCACTTTTTTATCAATAATTCTTTCTATATAAGACCAGGAATTTCATAATAAAAGGAATCCTTTGAAAATGGTGATTATACTCTATTTTTTGTAAACTTTTAATGAATACATTTATAGATGTTTGAAATCATAATACTCTTTGATTAGAAAATTGAAACTAACATTTTCGCTTCTTTCTTTAAACAAGATCCACAACTTTTTGTAATTTTGAATAATCCACGTAACATGGTAACATATTCTATGAACAAGAACTTATTAACTTCAATTTCAATATTAAGACTGCTATCATTTTCAAATTTTCCCTTTAAAAAATCCCATACACCTTCTAGATCTCTTTGAATGATAAGAGAAAGTTCAACATCCTGATGATTACAAGTACGATTTCCAATTTTTTCATGTCTGTAGATAAAATCAACAGCTGCCTCTTTTATCAATTCATTATTTCTTGTATTAAGAGATAACTTTTTTAGATTTGGATTATTTTTATATATTTGTAATAAAAATTTTCGATTCATGTAACTTGAATCTCTTGATTCTATTAAAGAAACAAATTCCAATGTATGAATGTTTGAAAATCCAAAGTATGAGTAAATGTTATAAATTTGTAATCTTGTGTAAACATTTCTCATCTTGAATGAGGTTAAAAAAACGACCTTTTTCATAAATATTTTAAATTCATAAAAATCATTATTTGAAATTTCTCCAAGATAAAAAACTTCAAATTTAAAGCAGGAAGTATAATACTTATTTAACAATTTAAAGATGTTCATATTATAACATGAACAAACTTCTAAAAACTTGAGATTTCTCAAGTCAAATCTTAGTAAATGCTTAAAAAGGGTCTCTAAACTTCTAATTTTTCTCTAGATAGGCTATAATATTTAATATATTAACAATAATTTACCTTGAAATATTTCTCAGAAAGATTATTATTATTATCATATCTCAAGTATACTACCTCAAGATTTATAGCAATATTATTATGATATCTATAAGCTGAGTATCTATTACCTTTAATAGAAATTTTGATAGCTTTTTTGATATTCATCTTATGATAATTATCAGTGATAGCATAGTAAAAACGTTTGCATGCTAATTTAAGATTGTTAACATCGTTCAACTTGGTCCATGAAAATAGTTCAGTTAGTAACTCATTAGGAAGTGATAGAATATTCGCCTTTTTTATTGGCTGTACTTCACAATGGTAATCACGATCCATTTTAAGTAAAACGAAATTAATAGATCTAAAAGTATTTTTGGCTAACTTTATTAAACTAACACTTATTTCTATTGTTAAAAAAATAATAGTCAAATAAATACTACCAAAATTATTAATTCTCCTCACCTATCACAAATATCCTTCCAAGTTATATATTAAATAGCTTTTTGTAGAAAAATGAATGTTAAAATCAACTTAATTTTCGTAATGAATAATTACAGTATATTTAAAATAAACTTAAATAGCAATTATGGCAAAGATTAGCTTCATAATGCTATTTTTATGAGGATTAATTTTAATAATGGAATAGGTGCAATGATTGAAAATAATTTTAATCCTAAACTTTTATTTTTTTAAAAAAAACAAAAGTTAAAGTGTATTTTACTGATGTAATATCTTGTTAAAGTGCACGATTTATTTTTATAGGAAATATTCTTCAATTTATGATATATTAATTTTATAAATAGATTTCTTATTTAAAAAAAACCGTTTGCTGCATAATACCTGCTTTTGAAATTGTTTCCATTGTATTTAAAAATATGATTCATTCTTAAAAAAAACACCTTTCTATATCAACGTCATCAATAAAATAACTTTTTTAAACTTTTTTTATTTGTTTTCGATGTTTTTTCATTTTCTTTAAAAATCACTGTTCATATTTCCTTTTAAAGTGTAAACAAGTTAGATTTTCATTAATAAATTTATTTTGAAGTAAAAAAATAACAAAATAAATAATTTAAACTTCTTGGTATTCTTATAAATTTTTATGATATCTAAATTTAGCTCATGAAAATGGAGAGAACGTTATATCTATTGAAAATTAAGGAAATTAAATTATAAGTAATTACTATTCAGTTATAAAAAAGATCAAATATAGTAAAAATAATAAGTACAAGAAACATTTACTTCATTTTTTGGAAATTCAACGTAAGTACGTACTTGAATTAAGTAATATATTAACTGTTTCAGAAAATATTCCCATTGCAATAAACGTAGAGATACATAATTACAATAAAATAATCATAAAAAATTCAAAGTAAATAGTTTTCATAAAAAAAGTAGTTTACAAAGTTTTATAGCTATTAAAGATTTATTTATACAGATGTTGTAGCTATAATTAAGTTATATGTTCAGTATATTCATAGAAACTACTTGCAAAAGTACTCCAAAGATGTGTTTTCAGTTATAGAAAGAAGTTAACACTACCGTACTTTTAATATAATAGATGGTTTACCAAGGTTGTTCATATAAAATAAAATTTCGCATGTAGAAATTTCTGTTAAGATATGCAAGACATTTGTTATAAAAAAGATGATTAATTATTGTATTTTTATCATAATAAACTGACTTGTAAGATTTTCTTTCTGCTATAAGTTGATTGAAAAGGGTTTCTAGCTATAATTAATTCCATATACAGAATATCACCAAAAAATACTGGAGAATATGTCCCAAAAACGCGTTCCTACTGTATAAAAATAGTTCAAAGAGGCATTTCTAATAACAAATGCTGCCTGATAAGAGTATATTCAATACAAAGATAACCAATAAATGTATTTCTGATGAGATAAAACAATTCTCCTAAGAATGCAAATTTTCTTAACTATAAAACTGTTAATATTAAGACATCAGCATTTTAAGAACGTGCTCCTAATAATTCAAATTGTTTCAAGACAAATGTTGATTTAAATTCCATACAGAATGTACTATGAATTTTTATTTAACTTAAAATATTATATGAATATTTCATATAAAAGTACAAGTTATATATAATCCAATTTTGTTCGGAAAAACATAAAAATTTATTAATTACCATAGAAAGTGAAAATAGTTTTCATTACAAATACATCCGTCAACAAGTTTTTAAATTAATAATACTCTTTTGTATAAGATTTACCTTAGAAATGTATTCAAAAATTCTCTTTATATAACGATAATACGTTCTTAGAGCACTTTTTCAAGTATTTTTGTATAAGTTTTTGTATATAAGGTTCAATACAGCTAGAATATTTTGTGAATCATTTTTTAGAAGTAAGAAAACTTTGTTAGCCACTTTTTTTTATTAACAACAACCTTAATAGAGAAAATTTCTCATCAAAAATACACAATTAAGTCATATTTACATAATGATAATATTTGATGAAGGATTTTTTTAAGTGTTTTTTATAAATATTCAGTACATTTTTTAATAGTACTTTGATAACCTTTGTGAATCTCATTAGAACAGTAAGAAAACCTGTGAAACTCCTTTTAATATCATAATCATCTTAATAAATCGTCTTTTGTATCAGGATTACCTTATTGAAACATATTTTTACTAAAATCCTCCATCTGTCATTTTGTTTTTATATGGACAATCTTTGTGACCTTCTTTTATACTAAAAACACGGTCATGAAACATCTCCGTGTAGTTGAAAACATAATCATGTAACACTTTATTTTTATTGAAGTAACGACATACAAAGTGAAAAAATATAATTTACATAAGAAACTATAAAATAAAACCAATAATAGACAATAAATAGACACAATTTATTAAACTCTAATTTTTTACAAAAAACCTCACAATTTATAGACATTTTAATATTTAAAATTTAGGGAAATTATTCAAAATTTTATATAATATTTAAATCACTTGTTCAAAATTCATAATTTATAATATCTTTAAATTCATATTTATATTTTTTAAATATTCATATTTCAGAAACACTTTTCAACCAATTAAAACCTTTTTAAACCATTTATTATTTTAAAAGTGCAATTTTCTGAGGATCCTAAATAATATAAAAAAAAATACTCAACAACACAGTTGTCAAAATGATAAACTTTCGTTGGATAAATCTTCTCTTAATTACACAATAATAATTTATATCCTATCTGTTTATGAAATAACTGGTATACTATTACAGAATCACATTTTGAAAACAAAATGAAATGTGAGTGCGAAAATCCTTTAATATAATAAAGTACTAAAATGACTAATCGAAGAAAATAAAAAACGATAATTAAAACATATTTTTAAAGGAAATAACTTTTTCTTTATATACTTAATACTGTTATAGAAATAGACGTATTTATCACTTATTAAAGATAGTGTTTAAATTGTTTTTAGGAAATGTTTATTTTAAATAATTCTTTTTCCATTGTTTTTATTTTTTGTTATTTATATTTCTAAGTTAAAGTAAAAAATAAGTTTCCCATATAAATATTGAATTATTTTGTGCTTTCATAATCATACAACATAAATCAAATGGACTTTAAAATTGCAGGTAGGCAACTAATTAATTAACCAACAGTTAATATCGTTTTGTCATTTAATGCCAAAAATGCATTTAAGAGAAATGCAAATTCGTTGTTTATTAATTTAAAGATTTGATTATAAAGGAAAAATTTAAACACAATAAAAATTGTTTATTCTTTAAAACGAGCATGTATATATAATATGTAAAATCATAATAATAATATTCAATAATTAAATTTTTTTCTGTCGTCCAATCATGTTTTGACACGTGCAATTTACATTCAAATCTCACTATACAATTATCTCTATAAAATAAATAAAAATTTCTGTTTTATTACAACATTCTTCTATTCCAGAATGTCTTCTACTAGTAATGCGTCCTCTTCAAATAAAGAAAAAATCAAAATCCCATTCAGAAAGACTATGAGATATCACAAATCTAAAGCAGACATCAAGAAAGAAAGTGATGCATTAGTACAGAAGTTACGAATGGCTTCAATGGAGCGGAGGACTAAAAACTCTACTAACGATCAACTACCTCCTAAGAAACAAGAGAAGCCCGAAGAAAAAAACATGCGGATTTTTAATGCTCTCTACGTAACTCCATATGATGATCCAGAAATGAAGAAGAAATTTCTTAATAACAGCTCAAACGACAGCTCCACTTCTTCTGGAGATTCTGGTAAAGACTCTATGGATTTTTTCAAGTTTATAATAGGAAAAAAAGGTACCGACTCAAAAGAACCAGTTAAAAAGAATAATAAAGTTAATGATAAAGGTGGTGCTCCAAAGAAAAGTAAATCAAAAGGAGTTAAATCAAAAAGAAGTTCTAACCTATTGATGCCTCTTTCTTTGCCTACCATTACAAATAAAGCAGAATCATCAAAGAAACGTATGGAGAAGAATATTCTATCAACCTCAAAGACACAATCTTCATCGATAAAATCAACTACAAGAACAAGCATCGGGACACCGGAGAAAATAGCATTACCTCCCATAAATAATGGTAATGTTAATTTGAAAACATCCACTTCAATGGTTACTGAAAACCACTCAAAAAGTGAGAAGTCAAACCCGATTCCTGTATCGGTAATGGTATTGCCACGTCCTCAAAATGTTGTGCTCACTAACAAATCCCATCCAATTGAAAAGGATGAAACAAGTATTAAATCAGTCGAGTTTGAAGCACAACTTGGTGGTGTCCCTGGAAAAGGAGTACCTGCTTCAGATAGCCTTCTTAAAGATGTTTTGCAAAGAATTAACTGCAAAAAAAGAGCGTTGGATGAAAAATCGTTGATTCGCCTATCTCTTCGGAATGCCTTTACAAACAAAATTCAGTTCAAATTTATCCAACCAGTTGAATCAACATTAGAATCCCTGAAAAAAAGACTCAAGAACAAGTACAACTTTATTGGGTATCTATTTTATAAAGGAAAAGAATTGGTTGGAGACGATAAAAAACTCAGTGAATTCAACTTACCTCAGGATTGTGAACTCGATATTACTCCCAAGATTACTTCTGGAGATTATACTCGTCAACAATACTCACAGATGTGCAGAAGCCTTGATCAGAAGAAACAACTCGTCAAGAATTTAAATGAAATTATAGAAGGCTTGGAACCATCGAAACCAAAAGACTTGACTACAAAAAGGATTATTGCTGAATTCGAAACAATGACTGAAAGTCAAAGAAAACTATTTGATGAAGACATGAAGAACAAACTTACAAAATTAAAGGAAAAAAGGGACGACAGAAGACAAAAGAAGAAATCATTCTTCCACAAGTCAATTACTGATAAAACTAGTAAGGTAAAAATCACTAGTCTTAAAAAGAAATCCTCAACAAGAATTAATAACTCGTCAAAATCTACAAAATAATTACACCTCTTAATAATTTATAATTTAACTTAATAATCTATAATCTAACTTAATAATTTATAATTAAACTTAATAATTAAATATTTTGACATCGCTAATTTCGTATAATGGACATTTTTAATAAAAGAATCCACTAATTAATGTTAATCAGTAACCATAAAATGTTTTTATGCTTTGTTAACAGAAAATGTAATATAATAAAATATTTAAGTTCCTTCTTCGTTCTTGACCAGTAAATTCCACTTTTTTGTCGGTCTTAACACTGTGAAAGTTGTAGTATCGCTCGGTAATATGTATAGAAGGAGAAACTTAATAACTAGCATCCATAGTCCTTAAACTGTTGTACAAAACCCGACGTTTCAGCAGTAACACAACTCCAAAAAATGATATGCACAAATCAGACACCCAAGTACAAGCAACCCATAATTCTTCAAACTTTACACCTACCAGAGACTTTTCCCAATAGTTAAAAATAACATAAAAACACTTTATTAAAAACAACCTTAAGAATATAATAGGTGGCCCTAAAGAGGGCCTTTGGGATAGAAAAAAGTAACTGTAAATACACAAAACACTTAAGCACGTTCTCCACGGATTCTTCTGGCCAATTGGATATCCTTTGGCATGATGGTAACACGTTTAGCGTGAATGGCGCAAAGGTTGGTATCTTCAAATAATCCAACAAGGTAAGCTTCAGCTGCTTCTTGGAGAGCCATGACAGCAGATGACTGGAAACGGAGATCGGTCTTGAAGTCTTGGGCAATTTCACGGACGAGGCGTTGGAAAGGTAACTTGCGGATCAAGAGTTCAGTAGACTTTTGGTATTTTCTGATCTCACGAAGAGCGACAGTTCCTGGACGGTATCTGTGTGGTTTCTTAACTCCTCCAGTAGCTGGTGCTGATTTACGGGCAGCCTTTGTGGCGAGTTGTTTTCTTGGAGCCTTTCCTCCAGTGGATTTACGGGCAGTTTGCTTTGTACGAGCCATTTTGACCGAGAACGATTGAAATTAACACAAAAAGTGGAAAATGATGAAGAGTGATGAAATTCCAACTTTATATACTGACAAAAAAAGTGGACACACCCACTACACACGCAAAATATGTGACGCGCACCGCCCAACATACACGAGGTCATAGAATAGGTATATAAAGGAAATTTTTGCACTCTTGCTTTACCAGTCATTGCGACTATTTTGATACATTTCATATTTTGCTAAGTATGTCAGGCCGTGGAAAAGGAGGAAAGGGACTTGGAAAAGGTGGTGCAAAACGCCATCGTAAAGTTCTCCGTGATAACATTCAAGGAATCACCAAACCAGCTATTCGCCGTCTTGCCCGTAGAGGAGGTGTAAAACGTATTTCTGGACTCATCTATGAAGAAACCCGTACAGTCCTCAAATCTTTCTTGGAAAATGTCATTCGTGATGCTGTAACATATTGTGAACATGCCAAGAGAAAAACTGTCACCGCCATGGATGTTGTTTACGCTCTTAAGAGACAAGGAAGAACTCTTTATGGATTCGGAGGTTAATTTCACTATCTTCTACTGTATGTACATCTCTTTGCTTTTTTGAATCCCAACGGCCCTCTTTAGGGCCACCCAGTATTATTATCTTTTACCTTGTGTTAATTTCGAAATAAAGTTTTGTTTAGTACTTTTTATCTCGTTTTGTTTCAAATACCTATGGAAATCTTAGATTCATCTTTCTACTTCATGGAACGTGTATTTTGAAGTACTATTTTGTTCCATATGTTCACGATTTGCTCATCTGATGTCGACATTCATTTCCAAGCTTTTGATTTATTGTACTTTTACCTCTATCATGTGATATATTATATCTAGAGTTGAAGCGTTGAAATTACGCGCCGCAAAAAAGTGGTAAAGTGTTTGTGCATTTTTTTTTGCAAAAATTTATTAAAAATCTTTTTTTATCATACATGGAAGTTGATAAATACCGAATAAATAATACATATTTTCGAGAATTATGATAGAAAAAGCCTTCAAGCACGATTACCCTTTTCTCAGTATCTTATCTAAGAAAGTACTGGACAGAAAGCAATAACAAATAACAGTCTTTCGTTCTCGTATGAAAAAAACAAATTACTCATAAATATTTTATTTCAAAAAAACATTTCAAGCACAATCAAAAACTTTATTAAAACCGGCAAGAAAAAATAAAAAGCTCAAGATGGTGGCCCTAAAGAGGGCCGTTGGGATAAAATAAAGTTTAATAGAAAAACGCAGCAATTTATTTTGAACTGGTGTACTTTGTTACGGCCTTAGTTCCTTCGGAAACGGCGTGTTTGGCCAATTCTCCTGGAAGAATAAGTCTGACAGAAGTTTGGATTTCCCGGGATGAGATGGTGGACTTCTTGTTGTAAGTAGCGAGTTTTGAAGCCTCTCCGGCGATTCTCTCAAAGACATCATTGACGAAAGAGTTCATGATTGACATAGCTTTAGATGAGATTCCGGTGTCTGGGTGAACTTGTTTCAAGACACGATAGATGTAGATGGAGTAGGTTTCCTTTCTGGCCTTCTTTCTTCCCTTCTTGTCAGTTGGGCGAACAGCTTTTTGGCTTTTGACAGCCTTCTTTCCTTTTGAAGCAGTTGGTGGAGCCATAATAGTAGCAAAGTAACGTAAGTTAATTCGTGCAAACACGGGTACTGAAATAAAGAATTAAACTGCTTATATACCTCTTCGTCGTGTGTGTTGGGTGGAGTTAATGGTGCGTTCCGATCGCGACGCGACCTAGGTCAAGCTATCTTTTTTAGCACCGCCCTCTACACACGGCAGTAGAGTATATAAAGGAAACGCGTACTATCGATAGTCACCGAGTGTTTACTCATTTTATATCGCTACATACTTTTGTATTATTTCAACTATGTCTGGACGTGGTAAAGGAGGAAAAGCTAAGACTTCTGGAAAAGCTAAAAGTCGTTCAAGTCGTGCTGGACTTCAATTCCCAGTTGGTCGTCTCCATCGTATGCTTCGCAAAGGAAACTACGCCGAACGTGTCGGAGCTGGTGCACCAGTTTATCTTGCAGCTGTCCTTGAATACCTCGCTGCTGAAGTCCTTGAGTTGGCTGGTAACGCTGCCCGTGACAACAAGAAAACCAGAATTAATCCTAGACATCTCCAATTGGCCATCAGAAACGATGAAGAGTTGAACAAACTTCTCAGTGGAGTAACCATTGCTCAAGGAGGTGTTCTTCCGAATATTCCTTCTTCTCTCATTCCAAAGAAGGCTGCCGCCGATGAAGGTGCTGAGTAAACTTAAAGATCTCTGTTAAAAACTTTCTTTTATCCCAACGGCCCTCTTTAGGGCCACCATTCTTGGCTTCATTTCCCTTCCTTGAGTTTTTTTCAATAAAGTTATATTATATGCTTATTTTGGTTTTGAATCTTGTAACGACATTTGGAGTCTGTGTAGTTATAGATGTCTTTTGCTGTGTTTGATATCTCTTCCATGTTTTGTATTTATTGGTATTACTTTCGTGTGGTGGAGCGCACTTTGAAACTTGGTTTACCGACATGTTATCATAAGGTGTTATTTTCCATATTGCTGCGTTTTTAGGGATGTCCTTGTATATGTGTGATGTACAACGGTAATATTTGAATATTTATTTTTAAGGAGATAAAAATTTGTGTTAACTGGTGTAAAATTAGAATCAATTATTGTTCAAATATTTAACGTATTGGGATCAGTTTCTCTGGTGAAATATTTATGTACAAGCAAATATTAATAATTAGTTTATCTCTTGGATTACTTTTAAGGACCTGTTCTTCAGATACGATAGATTTCTACAAGGAAGGTACATGTACACCATGGTCAAGCCATTTACCCTGCATGAAAGAATGTGCTTTACGTGGTTATGCTTATGGATATTGCAAAAATAAATACCTTTACATAGTTAATTGGTGTGTATGCAGTCAGGAACCATTTTCAGGAAGACATATAAATGGATGATTTATGTTATTCTTTAATAATAATAAAGTATATTGGTGATGAAGTTTTATTAATGTCTGTACACTATAAACGTTACACATTAACAATGTATTATCATATTAAGTACTGATACATCTTAATTTTTTAAAAAAATTAAGTGGCATGTCCCTTATTGTATAGTATGATTCATGTTAGTATTGAATTTTATTAAATTCCTTTTATTTCCACATTCAATAGTCCTTTTAATTTTCTTATTTAATTTCATAGTTGATTGATTGTAACAAAGTGGATGTATTATTATACATATTTCGATTCCTTGTTTTTCAAATTTTTTTCTAATCCGTCAATATTTAATAATGTTAATTTTAAATTTAATTAATTAATGTATTTTTTGATTTAAGTTACAATATCTAGGAGGCAGCAAGTTACCTTACTCCTGTATGGAGCTCATATTTGCTGTTGGTACTATAATGTATCAACAAAACTACATTTTCTTTTTCAATTGATGTTGAAAATGGAGTTTGATGTCTATAAACGTCATCGTCGGGTAAGTTGTTGACTATTTATAATAAAATTATGTCATTTTTTCAATTCTTTTGTCTCGAAATTAGAATTGAGGGCTTTTATAGATTTTGAGTATATGTGCTTGATGTTTTAAAGCTGCGCAGCTTTGAATCTTTTATTGGGAATAATGGTAAGATTATTTTGAAGATACTTTTAATGATAAAATAAACTAGAGGATTTCTGAATTTTGAAAGTACAAAATTTGATGTTATTATTTTTAAATATCTTCCCTTCTACGGTATAGAAATTTTTGCAGTTCTTTCTACTACATAAACAATTGTAAATAATTTGCTTTTGTAAGTGCTTCATTTATTTTGGACAACATTGTGGATCGAATAGAAGGAATAAAAAAACAAGTACCATACTCAAGGACGGGTAAAGTCAATTTATTAATGCTTAGTTAAATTTAAGGGTAAAGCTACACTATCCCTATTGGGTTAGTATGTATTTAGCTATATTTTGAAGGAGGTAAATACATCTAGCCCAATAAAGGCCAGTGTACCTTTGCCCAAATTTAATCGCTAAAAAACAATAATTAATTTACTTAATAATTATTGTCTATAATTTCAATAATATCAATATTAAAATGATAATAACGAACAACAATACATCTTGAATAAAGTTTCTGTATGTAATACACTATTTCATAATTTTTCTAAAAATAATATTATTTTTGTTTCCCCTTCGAAAACTTTTTCCACCCCATAGAAGTAACACATAATATTTATTCTTATCAAAAGGTCAAATAATTAAAATTTCCTTTTCATGGTATGAAGAAAACAAAGTTGCAATTAAAGGAAGGAGAATTAAAAACAAAAAGAATTTTTACAAAACTTTTTTATGTACCTGCCACTTTTGATTAAACCCTCCTCAATGACATTTCAAATTTTGAGATAAGAAATCTAAAAGGATTGGAAAACTTTTACCTTCTACCTTATTTAAAGTGTAATCTTTTAATTTTATCAGAAAACTTTTAATTTTAAAGTTTTATAAATTTATGGAAAGTTTTAATATTACATGTAAATATTTAGAAATAGAATAATGTTTAAATAGAATGAATCTGCCTACTTAATTGATAATATTAAGAAGTGGTAGGATGAAAAAGATAAAAATATAAATAAAAAAATGAATAAATATTTGATGAGGCATATCAAAAAAATTTTTTCAATTCATCTTATATTTTAAAAATATTTTAAGATAAATTGGACGGGTGGAAGGTATAGAAGAAAGGAAATCATTAAAATTAGTATTGTTAAGATTTGAATGAAAGATACTATTTAGAAACCAGTTTATATAACATTCATCTTCCATAAGAATATATATTTAAGATACATTAACAGATATGTAATTGTATAATAATTTATTTTCTCCATCAATTACAGGACATATATATTTTCTATAAAATATACGTGTTAAATTATAGTGGATACTTGACAGGAAGATTGAAATCTCCTTAATAATATTAATGGTTAATATAATATTTTGTTACCTAAAGATTTCCATTCACTTTCTACATATATTTATTTAATGAATTTTATTAATTTTCTATTAATGGAAATAAATGAATTATTCATATTTGTTTGAATAAACTTTTTTACTAAAAATTTTCTCTTTCACTGGAGAATTATTTTAACTTAAAAGGTTTATTGTATTTTTATTACTTTATTGATAGTTGGTGATTGTTATGCATATATAATGCATTGTTATTACATTTTTTTCAAGGACTTTTTATTTTTCTAATCAACAATTGATGTTAGGTATTTTTTTTTATTCAAATCACTTTTTTCTTATCTTCTTTGTAATAATTTATCTTCTATTCGATTTGTCTTATTATTTTATATGTAATTGATACACCTCAAGAGATTTTACCTATTTTTGGTATTATAATTATTTTCTGTTCTACTTTATTCTCTTTTCCTTTTTTGTTAAAAAACTTTTTTTAAACCCCTACCTATATTAAAAAGGGCATTTAATGGATTCGTGATATAAATTATTTCATATTTTAATATTTATCCGTATTTTGATCTTTTAAGACAACTGGATTAATATAAAAAATATTAATAACTATGAAAAATATTATTATTTGTGGCATTTTTGGAGCACTTCTAGGAGTTGTTGTTTACACACAAAGTAATTTTAAATCTCTACAGTTTATTGATTTATTAATGTATTTTTTTTATTCTTTAAGGGCAAGGTGCTATCATTGCTGATTTAGGAAAAATGATTGTTGAAAATTGCCCACCTATGTTGTGCACAGGATTAGATTGTGCTGTTGTAACAGAGAGAAATGGATGCCAATTATGTGCTTGTCCTATTGGATCCCCAGCACGTGGTTGTGATCCAATGCCATTTGTCTTGTGGCATGATCTTATAGTTAATGGATGTCCTAATGTTACTATAAATTCACGCGATCCAGCACAGAAAGTCCATAGATGGTTCAGAAGAGTCAATAGATTCGGTAATAGTGACCAATGTGAACCATACATCTTCCCATATTGCCCAGAACTTGACTTCAATTTATGGAGATCACCAAGAACCAAGCAAGAATGTGAATTATATTGTTATAGTGCTGAAGAACAAAGAAGAAGGGGAATTAATTAAGAAGTGATAAATTATTATAATATATTTTTTTTTGTTTAAAGTTAAACATTTATTAGAATCTCGTTTCATTCTATATCTATTATATAACAAGTTTTATGATTAAATAGTTGAAAATTTTAAACTAACTAGTAAATTGATAATTTTTAGGGAAAATAAATATTACAACATTGAATGTTATCATAAAAGAGAAAATCTATCTGTTATTATTATTATAATGTTTTACATAAAAAATACTTATATATAATTAGTGATAAACAAAGATATTTATAGTGAATAATTAGTTTTCCCTTTTACTAAAGATATTTTTTTTAATTTAAAAATTTAAAGTTAATAATTTAATGATGAAATTAATTTCAATAATGTGATAATTAATAGTTTTAACATTCTTTGATTTGTGTGGAGGATAATTGGAAATGAGATTAATAAAAAATTATGGATATAATAAGATTAATGGTAATTCATTTTTCAACCGTTAAAGAAAATAATCCCATTATGCAAAATTAATATATTAATTTCGAATAACCAATGATTTCAATCATTCTCCACATCCACAAAAACCTAACCCTCTAATTCTTTCTTTTATTGTCTCAATCTTCAAAAATGATTTTAAATTCTCAGATGGCTAAAAGTATATATTTATAAATATATATATATTCAAAAATAGTAAGTTAATTTAAAATTTTGTTTTTATAAATCTTCATTTTACAATAAGAAAGAATTGAAAACATTTCAATTAATCATCTTTTTTCTCCAAACTTCTTACTTTCTTTTTATAATAGATATATTTAAATACATCTTATTTTATACAAAACAATTCCCCCTAAATTAAATGAATTTTTATATAATGATAATAGATACATGAGCTTGAAAATTATAAGAATGAGCCTAAAGTGGAGAAAAGAGAGGGAGGAGGGGGAGAGAGAGAAAACTAAAATTAATTATTTTTCTTGTCTTTTTTAATAATTATTTAACAAGCTGATGATAATTTAACTGATGGAAGTCTTTGTACAATCGGATGTAGTTTAAATTCTCAAATTTTTAATAATAAACTTTATCTTTGTTATAAAGATTCTGTTGTACTTTTGTTTTTCACCATAATATAATTTTAATATATTTGTTTGTGTTTCTCAAAATAATATTATCATTTTTAGAATTTACGTAATTGTCGTGTTATTTCTCATAATAATTTCTAATTATCAATCTGCCTACTGACGTTATTTAATCAGTTTTTTTTTTATTTTGTATTTAATGAAAACAAATGGTATAACTAGCAATAAAAGTTTACATAGTAAATTCGTAATTTCGGGAATGGAAAGAATTTTATGTGATAAATAACAATAATTACGGTGATTTTGTTATGGCTAAAAAGTACAGTTATTATTATGCTTACTTTAAGCTTAAACTTTATTTTTTATGCTATATTTCTGGTAATACCAGGAAGGAGTTCTAAAGATATCTTAGTGTAAATTTAAGACTTATTGTATCGTACTTTAATTTATTCATTTTTTTCTAATTTTCTAAGAATATATAATATTTCACCAATCAAAATACATTTCTACTTAAGTATAAATTTTTTTTCTAGACTTTATCCATGAACATCTAGCCATTTATCAAAAAAGGAGTCCCATAAATATGATTTATATTTTTAGTTCTACATTAATTAAAGAAAAGCCTATATGATTGTTAAAAGACATTTAAAGAAGTATATTTATAGTACCATTTGTAAATCCAAAAACCTTTCATTCATCTTGTTAACAATCTCTTTTAATTCCATCTTTATTTAAATTTTGAAGACAAGAATTCATCCTCCTTCAGAATGATAAATACAAATGCATATAAAAGAAGAAACTGATAAAGTATAAGTCTTTCAGAGAGAAATAGTAGATTTAAGTAAAATTAATTTAGCAGAAAAAAATAAAAGAAAAACAACTCAATTACCCTTATATATTAGCTATAAACCCATCTGTCCACAATCTACATATATATATCTATACATCTTTATACATTTTTCTCCGTAACTAAGTATATTTTCATGTTGCTCCTTTTTTTCTGGTGGGTTTAGTTGTCATCCTAAACAATTTTATTTTTAATAATATTAAAATAAAATAATTTCATCCCTAAAACTCTTTATTATTTTTGAATAAATAAATATATTATTTGCAGGAGAGTGGAAAAAAAATCCATTAGATACAATTATGATACTGTATAATTTTGTTATCAAACAATAGTTGTAACCACTTAATTTATTCTCAAATTATTTTTAAACTCATTACTATTCCCTATCTTATCCCTGATTCGTATATGCAAAAAATATAAAAAAAAATTATACTTATTCATTCTTGAATTATAGAATGAAGTGCCTTTTTGATTAATATGTATATAATTTATATTTAATCTCTTGATCTTAATAATAATCTTGAACATTACTATTTTTTATTTATATTTTTATTTAAATATTTAGATTTTGTCATCCCAGAATAGATATTTGATAAAGGTGATTTGTAAATATTCCCTAATGAATATATATTCATCCCACTTTCTCCAAAACATTTTCACGTCACTCTATAAAAAGTTAAAAGTAGACATACTCGTGGTAAATATATTCTTATTGATACATATAAACATTAAAAAATAAAAATTACACTAAGATTCTATTTATAATATACATATTTATTTATAAATATAAAGAGGTATAACTTTTTGACAACTTTTCTATATGACTTAAATAAGAATATATTAATATATATATATAGAAAAGATATATATTCTTAGTTAAAGCACCACAACACAATAAAATCATATATTTGCATATATTTAAGTGAATCTTCAAATGTCTAAGAAAAATTTTTATCATAATTTTTAAGAATAACATATATATGAGTAATGTCTTTTTTGGGGAATTTTTACTTTTATCAAGTAGTATATTTTTAGGGTGATATAAATCCCAAGTCAGTGATTTGCGATATATGACAAGAAAATATATTTATACACATGTATAATTTCTATAAAATAGATATATAGGAAGAAGAATATAGTGGGAGGAGGAAAAATATTAAATATACAGGAAAGAGTATATCATATTTTTTAAAAATGATTCAAATACCCATGAATTTCATCCAATATTTCTATAAATTTTTTCAACTTTCTAAAGTTTACCATTTTTGAGACTATAAAATATAGATATATTTTATATAAGCAATTCATACTATCTATATATATCTTTTTTTTGCTAAAAGAAACTTTTAAGTAGTTATCCATTTATATTCTTTTTTTTAAATAACGTGACATCATCATTTTGAAGAATGGTATTAAGATTAAAAGATAGATAGTCAAAGGAAAAGTATATGTCCTGTATTTTAATTTTTAAATTTCCTTCACATTTATATTACATATACATGATTATAATAATTACTTTTAAAAAATTGTCTATTAAAATATATTTGACTTTTGTAAAAGATAAAAAGGGGGAGGGATAAAGTTTGAAGATCCATATTATATTTAGACTTATATATATATTTATTTTGTAATGGAAGTATTTTTAATAATAAATGTTACGTTATTACTAAGGAATATTAATATATTATTTATTTATGTTTATTTTGTACTTCCTGTAGGATGTTGGTTTTCAGATAACCTTAAAGTTTAGGATAAACATTATCAATATGAATTTAATGAAAATATTAGATATGTACTTTTAGTATATAATATCAATGTGATTTTCTTCTATTTTTAATTTAATAGCATAATTATATTTTTCACCGAAACCTCATTTGGCATTTATTTCATTTAAAAGTGGTAACTAAAAAAAGAAAATGTTATTAAATTTTTTTGTATTCTAAACTTGTAATGATAAAATTTATCTTACCCAGAAGAAATTTTAATATTCCTACACCAAAGACGTTTTTTAACTTTTGATGGAATATATTTGATTTATGATTTGTTTAAAATGTTTTTTAAGATGTGTTGATGAAGAGATATATGTAGGAATATGAAAATATCATTAAGGAAATTTTTTCCTACTTATTTATCAATCTCTTATCAAAAGATGTCTGTCCTTTTTATAGAGAGATAGAAGGAAGAGATCCCATAAAATGATATGTTATTTTATTGAAGGAAAAATCATGAAAAAAACTAACTTTTCGTGTAAATTTGACTAATTTAACTATATATCAAAATATATCCCTCTTGAAGCTTGTTATGAATATATGTTAATTAACTTTCTTTCCAGCCAATTTACCAGTTCTGTTTTCTCAAACTCTTTAGAAGTAATTTTTATTATGTTAGGTATCTATTTAATGCTAATTATAATCATTAAAATTCTATGAAGGAAAGTCCTTCAATATTAATAATAAACTTAATTAATTCTCAATTTTAGAGATATTTATAGTCATTAAACATGTACAAAGTCATAGAGATGTTATATTCAAGAGTAATTACATAACTTTCCTTATTTTTTTGACTTTTCAAATATTAATCTATAAGGTTTCCCTTCAAAAACTACTTTTTTAAACATGTTACAAAATTTTACCAATATTATATTTACCAAATAAAAATTTATACATTCCAAAATAAAAAAGTTTTTACTTACTTTTAACAGCTATATCAAAATGGGAATTATGTATATATATATGTTTTAGGAAAGATATATATATGAACAAAAGGCATTGTGTCAAAGGGTTGAAAACTAAATTTAAGAATGACATCTTCTTTTTTTAAGAATTATATCAAATTTTTTCTAAAAAGTAGACCATTTTTATAGATTTACATTTAAAATTATTTGTTGTTTTTTATTTTAATTTTATTTAAAGTTCCTGGTCTTTTTTACCACAGTTTTCAAATGTCTTCCGAAAATTCATAAATATATTAAAAATTATATTTATAATGATAAAAATATTATATCCAAGTATTTATTATCAAGACGTGGTAAAAAATATACATTTAATACATTTCCTAATAACAAAAATCTAAATTAATATATAAAACTTTAAATAGTTCTCATAAGAAGTTATTAAAATTTTTTTTCCTATTAACAACCTATTTATATTCTGTTCATTATCAGAGTCTAAAAATTATTCATTCTTTTTTTATCATTTTTTGAAATTAAAAAGTTGATGCTTTCCTCAAAAAACTTCCTATTTAAATCTTTTAATTATACATAAACTTTCCACTCTCACTAATTTGTACATAAATTTTTATATCTAAATTAGATAATTATAATAACAACAAATCTTTTATTAGTAATTATAATAAAAAAAATAAAAAAAACTTTATCCATATATATAATTTTTTAAGAAAAAGAAAATAATATAAATTTTATTTTATTTTTTTCCCATTTATAATAAAATTATATTTTTTTATACATTTAATTTTATATTTTTTAACAATAGGATAAAAAAAGTTAAATATAATTTCTATATGCATATATTTATAAAAGGAAGATATTTTTGGTGGATGACTAATGTGGTTGTTTAGAGAACATTTTAATCAAGTTACTAAAGTTTTGATGGAGGTGTCCACAAAAAAAGAAAGGTGGAATAGGAGAAGGAGAGAAATGAGTAATTATTTTTTTTGGAGTTTTATATTTTACATTATTGGGGTACCTTTGTTGAATGATTTTGTTAATTTCACTTACGGGGTAATTGGTATTAATAATGGTAGGGAATTCTTTAAGATTCCATATGTTGAAGGTGAATTGATAAGACCTAACGGTGGAAAGAAGGTTAGTGATAAAAAACCGACAAGAGTTAGTAGAGATGTTGATAAAAAAAGTGAAGAATATGATGAGAAATGGGGATCATATCATAAAGTTGACTTACCTCCATGGATGGAGGAGGAATTTTTAAATACTCTCGATGAGACAGATTACATTGGTCCCATAAAAGGTGACTACAAAAAGAGGAGAGATAAAAGAAACTACTTTATCGATCCAAACTTTGTTTACACGGATGATGATAAGGTACCAGATGAAAATAATTCGAAAAGTTTTCGTTCCCTAACAAAACAAGATATACCAGTCACATATCGTCTTCATAAAGATCTCCTAAGATTTTACCGTAAAGGAACAAGACCTGTAACTCATCCCAAAAAACAAATATCTGTTTCAATGTCTGTTTTTTTGTATCAAATTATTAAACTCGTAAGTTTCTGTAATTTATTATTTTTAAAAACATTTTATTCTATCATCAATATAGGATGCGGTTAAAAATACTATTTCATTATCAGGATCATTTGAATTGGTAAGTTCCTATATAAATCTTGAAAAAAACAAACCTAATAATCAGTAAGATAGTCAAAAATCTTTCTATAACTTTTCTTCCACCTCAATACTTGGCCATCTCTTTTTTCAATTGAACCAATTTCAATTAAACTTTCAACTAATCTACCAGATGAGGAGGGTCTTGAGATGTACTTGAAGATTCTTTTACTATCTTTTATCTCACTTTTCTCATAAAGATAGTCATTAATGTGTTTTAATTCCAATACAAGAATGTTAATATTGCTATTTGAAGACTTGTCAAAAGATTTTTTCATTATCCCTTCTTCGATAGTTAAGACCCCTGTGTTACTTGAAAGTTCTAATGCTACCAAATCAGGTCCTGATTTGGGTTTGTTAAATTCAGCAAAACCTGTATCTTCTAAGAAGGGTTTTATCGTTATAAATCCAAGTTCTTTATTGATAATATTTTCTTTCTTTATTGATTTGGCTGTTACACTTAAAATTATTAATTAGAAATAATTATCATTTAATCTTTACCTAACATTAAGACCAGGCCTATCAAAACTTGGAACTTCAGTAACCATAATATCAAGAATCTCCTTATAACCACCATCAATATTTCTAGGAAACCTTTTATCATAAAAGTCATTACTACTATCCTGAGTTGTCTCCCACTTTCCAATAACCCAACTAATATCCTCCAAAATAGGTGGAAGTGCCAGGGGAAGTGCCCTTCCTATAGAGTTACGGCAGACACCACAAGTTAATGGACAATTATCAGCGAAAAATGGTGATATAGGTCTAGCCCAAACACATCTCCTCTCTTCTAACCATTTGCTACAGGATTTATATATATCTTGACATGGTCTTTGACACTTAACACCCATCCAACCATCAGGGCAGGAGCATCGATTTCCAGATGATTTTTTTATACATACTCCTTTACTTCCACATGTATCAGGGGTTTCTGGATCGCAGTAATGTATAATATCCTAAGTAATTAATAATTATTTTAGTAAAAAGATTAAAGACCAACTTTTGTAACTGATAATTTTTCTTTTCCATAGATAGTTATGGATAAAAGAATAAAATACAATAAAATAATCAACATGGTATTTTTAATAGTCATAATCTTTAAAAATAGGAATAATTAAAAAATTATCTATTGATTATTTTATTTATCAAAGCAAATAAAGTTACTTTAATTAAGATGTAACACTTTAAGTAAATTAAATAAACATGTAAAGACAGGTTTCAAATGTACATATTTAGGATTAATTAAAAACTTGATATGTCGTTGTAAAAACAATTAATTAATTAATTAATGATAACATTTATTTCAGTATTGGTCAGATGAATTTTTACGTTGGAATCCCTCTAACTATGAGGGTGCCGAAGAGATCTTCTTATCATCCAGCGACATATGGATACCAGAATTCTCATTATATTATTCATTAAATTTCAATGACGCTGTTAAACTTCAAAGTAACAACGATGTTAGAGTTAATTATACTGGAGCTGTTAGATTTTTTATCCCTTTTAGTACTAATAGTTTATGTCAACTTAATGTTGCTTTTTTTCCCTATGATATGTAAGTTTTTTTTATCACAAATTACGTTGAAATATTGTTTTTTTTTATAGACAAACGTGTACATTATTATTTGGTTCATGGGCTCACTCAAATGATTCAATAAAATATTCGTTATACTCAAAAAATTTATCACTAATTGATTTTTATGATAATCAAGAATGGGAGTTGGATAAGGTTAACTCACAGATATCAGCTGATGGGTTTTTGTATGATTACCTTGATCCACCATTGTTCTGGGATATGGTTATTATTGATCTTGTTGTTTCAAGGCAATCATTCTACTATGTCTTCAATCTCGTTATCCCATCGACAATCATAACATTCGTTGCCGTAATTGGTTTTCATACCCCTTCAACATCTGGACGTGTTAGAGATGCCAAGTTTCGTTTGGGTATCATGACACTCATGTCAATGTCTGTTATCTTATTAGCTATTGTTGAGGATATGCCGAAGTTTAGTATGAGTAGTACTAGGAAAGGTAGAGGAAGTTTCAGTGGTATTCCATTGATAGGGTTATATTATTTTATACTTCTTGCCATCATTGGTTTGAGTACCGTAACAACAAGTATGTTTGTCTTTCTGGAGAGAGATGTTAGAAGGAAACATGTTATACCATGGTATTTAAATTGGTTATCTTTTGATATACCGGCTAGAAATCAAATGAATCATAATGTCGTTTACAATGAAATTAATGGTTCTATCTCGAAACCTCCTAAAGATTCATATTATACTAATGCTGAGGGAACTGCTTTGATAACCTCTTCCTCTGAAAGTAATTTAAGTGTAGGAAGAAATAATAGAATGAAGGATTGTGCTTTATCAATGGTTCAGTTAGTCTCAAATAAGAATGATAATCCTTATCAGGATACCTCGACAACATATTACAACGACAATGCTATCGCTAACTCAACAACAACAGATACAACAAAAGATGTCAACGGAAGATTTAATATCCAAAAAGGGAAAATGATAATAAATCCAATGAATAATGTTCCCAATTTCCAAGTGGATCTTTTTCAACAAAACCTCTCAAACATCCTTTCATCAATGTTGTCGATCCTCTCAACTATCTCCGGAACATGTATAAATGTCAGGAAAGAAATGTCAAATATGATTCCACAGGATGATTATAACGGTAAATGGCAAGTTGTCATTAGGAGACTCGAATTGATATCATTAATGTTCTACATAACATTGCTTTTTTCAACAATGTTTCTTTTCTTCTACCATGACTGGTATTGTGCTGTTGGACATAATCCATGTGGTCAACAGAATCTTAAATGCCCATGGATGCATGTTAATCCAAATGATCCAAGTTGTTCACCATAAGTATTTTTATTTTTTCCTATTTATATTTTTAAGGCCTTTTTATTGAATTAAACTTTATGATTTTAAAGTCTTTTATTTTCATCATTTTTATAGAAATAAACTTATTATATTTGATATAAATTATTCACGATGTCTTTATGAATGTTTTCTAGATAACTATTAAAAGATTTTAAATAATAGTCTGAGAATACTAAAATTCACTAGCATATTGACATTTCTAAAGCATATAATTATTTTCAAACTATTTTGAATAAATTATAAGAGTCTCGGAATAAATAACTAAGAATACGCCACTAATTAAGAAAACAAAACCACAGACTCGACATTATGAATAAACGAACAAAACAGTTCACAGGAAACATGCATAATGCAAAAACTTGAGAATAAAAACACATTCTTGAATTAACGATAAAGTCAATATTAATTCCCAACTTTAAAAAAAAGTACAGTGGATAAATGGATAAACTTTTATTTGATAAAGAATATATCCAAAGTAACAATAAGATAACAACTTAAATTGCCAAAGATGAAACAATCGTCCGAAACCAAAGATAATACCAAAGAATGTACCTTTACTTGATTTCATTGACTGTAACGTTGCTTGGAAGACTGGCCTTAAGTTTCTCTGCCTTGTGTAAATCCTAGAGAAGACATTCAAATAACAATTGAGAACATTATAAACTTACATTAACAACGTATGTGTACAAGTATTTTGAACAACGGACCTTGTACTTCATGTTGGTCTTGTTTTTCTTGATAGTGATAGATTTAACATCTTTCCTACGGACGAGTTGGACAAAATCCTTAATTTCTTTAACTTGTTTTGGCATGCTTAAACCTGTAATTATAGAGAACAGTTATATTTCCGAGGGAAATAGTGATAACAATAGCAAAAAAACATAAGTAAAAGTAATACACGAATATTCCTGATACAAGGTTACGAAGTCTTTTAATTATTTCTCGAGATTCAATTTTTAAGAGAAGTAAATAAAGTAATTCTAGAGAAAAAGTAACTATTTTAAGAGTCGAAATGGTGGTATTGCTGCCCAGTGTCTGTTTCATATACTAAAGTTTGGTCAAAAAAGTGGAAGCAAACATTTTAAGTATAAAAAAAAATGGACTCCCCGTAAATTTTAAGAAATTTCCACATTTAAAACCCAATGGAAAACCATTTAATGACAAAGAACTTCATTACCACTAAAATTTCACTAACAAACTCGAAAAAAATAGTTCCAAAAATACACTAACAATAAACATGGTAAATAAACGGATAAGAACGAAAAAACAGCAAAAAAATCATCAAAAATCAGCTAAACATAGACACATTATCCACACATGTAACTTTGGGATAGACGAGGGTTGACAAGAATTCGTCTCGAGACCTAACCAAAATTTAGATGATAATATGTAGGTAATTTTTTATCAGTTACATTATACCAAGAAGTGTTGAAGATTTTTTGCGGTAATCAAAATTAAAAATATATTCACTTTTTGATGTTTTTAGTTGGTTCTTATTGTATTTTTAGTACGTTGTTGTTTTAAAAGTTATTTGTCCCTACTTTGTCATCGTTTTTCTTTATCATATCTTTTTATCTGACTTTTTATCTTAATATTTTATCATTTTCAGTGACAATACTAATTTACCACAACGTAGATTCTTCACTTTTGAAGGAAAAATATTGTTTTTTGTATTATTCTTAGTCTATTTTACAACTAATAACTTACAATAACATATCCATACACAGTAAGTTTGCAAATACCCCTAAAATAACCGTACCTTATCATTATAGATACTAGAAATAATAAAGAAAAACCGCTATTATATGGTATCAGCTAGGAGCAATGTTTCACGGAGCAAATAATCCAATGGAGGGGATGTACAACTTTCCTCCAACCCCATCTCCTGTATACTCATTCTCAACATCACCAATAGGATATATGGGACCACCACAAACTTCACAACCTTATCCTACTGCTCAAACTATTTTTTCGCCAATGTACTACTTACCTTCAGTGAGTCCTCCTCTACAACAACCTATTGGAGCTGTTGGAGGACCAACATTAGTCAACATTGATCTGAATCACATGCCACCACCGATTGCCACTGCAACTCCTTCACCACCTACCTCTATTCCACATATTGAGGAAACCTCAACAACCATCACTCCACCACCAACAAAAGAAGATGGATTTATCAATGGAAAAGTAAAAGAAATTGATAAAAAACCAACGAAAGTGATAGATGAAGCATCAAGTACCCTCCTGGTAACAGATCGTTTTGCAGTCAAGCTTGAACCGAACAAGTACATCAACGGTATACCAGCGACAAAATGGTACACCCTATCAGATGAAGAAAGAGAGGAGGTCCTCCGAAACCAGAGGCGCGTGATATCATACAAGACAGCGCTGTGCGTGACGTATAGGGTCAAAGGAACCTGTCCATTTGGGGATAAATGTCGTTTTGCTCACAATCTTGATGAGTTAAAGCCACCACCGGTTAGGCATCCAAAGTACAAGACACAGTTGTGTGATAAATTCTCTGGTACTGGTATATGTCCATATGGGTCTAGATGTAATTTTATTCACGCTGTCAAGGGTGGTGAGGTTATCTCTGATTACAAAAAGTACCTGGCTTCTAAGGAGAAGGTAAATGATGTATATGATGAGGATTCTGATTATGAGGATGGAAGAGCTTTTGCTGCATCAATGAATTCTATACCAAAGAGATACAACCAAAGGAGGGATAGGAATATTGAGTTGAGTAGCTATGATAAACTGTTGAAGGATAACAATAAGCCTGCGCAGGTGATTAATTTTTCAAAATCGTATGGTGCACCTATGATAAGGACACTATATGAGAAGGGTACACCACTAAAGGATGATAAGAGCGTTAGAAAAAGCAGAGATATCAATAGAGCTGTGGAAAGTTTACCTCAAGCTCCATCACCTTCGTTTAATTCTAGTGTCAATGAGACGAAGGAGAATTCCAATTCAGGAAAGAATATTCTTGAGAAACTCTTCAGGGAATGTCGTAAGTATAGTGATGATGGTACATACAAAGAAATACATAGTAAGAAAGCAATTACCGAGGATGATGTCGTTTGTCCAAGTCTTGAAGATTATACCAGTAGTTACCTGAAAAAGAATCCTCTTAGCAGTAGAAATACGGGTTACTATTCCCAATCAAAACTCCCTACATTCTTTAATCATGACAATACATAAACAATTTATCTTGTTATTATATTTTCTTGATCTCAAGTTTGAACCTCAAATATTTCGGTTAATTATTGTGTTTCTAAACATTCTTTTCTTAGGTATTGTTGTATGATAATATTAAAAATAAATGATATGATAAAAAACCTAGACTTTATTTATTTATATATAAATTTTTAAAGAAAATAAATATGTGTTAAAAAACAAAGAAAAGTAAATGATTAAGGCCCATATATTGGTTTCCTATTAGAATTAGTAAAATCATACAATTTGAGGTTATTTTTATACATTATTTCATCAATCATCTTCATTAACTTATACCCTGGAGATTGTTGCATAGAATAGAGACTGGAATGTGTTGCAGCATGAATCTTGCTGATCTCTCGTGCAAGAGAAAAAACCTGTTCAACGTGGAGTTTCAAGATATCTTGGGGATAGGTTGTTAAAAGTTTTGGAATACTAGGCAGGACTATTCTTAAAGTATTAATATAATCAATTGTTGACAAGTGCCTTCTCATTGACATAACGAAATCCAAGACAAAATGAGAATGAACGTATGAAGATGGCAAGTCATATTGAACTGTTAATTCTATTAGAAGAAGAATGGCAAATATCTTCTTCTTCAACTCTGCTACAGCAAACATCTCATTAGTCTTAGTCCTCATAACGTGAACTGATGGAACATTCTTGACAACCATTTCTATCAGCGATCTATGGTAAGTTTGGAAATGGACAAAAGTTATTAAATTACATGTTTGTAGGAACTTTTTATGCATATATTGACATACAAGCTTCCTTATCTCTTCAAGATCTTTCTTATTCTTCTCATTCTCCAAACAACAATCAAGAAGAATTTGAATTATTGTTACCTGAACCGTATCCAAAGTTATATCCCTCATCCTTTGCTTCTCATCAATATCCTTTATAACTGTTTTTGGAACCAACTTCATCCTATTAATATTCATTGATATATGAGTGGTGTACTTCTGTAGGTAATACTCAATTAATTCTATCAATACTATAAAATGCTTGCTACTATGAAGAACTCTTTCATGACACCTAAAAATTCTTAAAGGATTTTGCGCGATATCTTTCTCTGTGAAACCATCATCTTGACACCATGATTTGACTGTTAAACCAGTTATCCTTTCAGGGAATAATCTTGAGATTGTAAACCAATAATTCGACAACAGTCCCAAACATTCTTCATCATATAATTCAATATCATCCAAAGATCTCGTTAAAGCTAATACAATTGAAGATGAAAAACTTGACAATTCTATAACGTTAAGACATTTCAAAGACTTGATTTGTTCTTTCGACAATTCAGTCGAGTTATCCTCAACCCCCACAACCATAGGACATCCTTCATCATCCTCTATTTGTATATCATCCAACTTTATCTCCGAATGTGGAACATCATACGTATAAACAATATTCATATAAGAAACCAATTTCCCATACAAACCACTGAAATCATCTCTCCTCAAATCGACAACAGTCGCAATGTACGTCTTTGGAATTTGGTCAATAAAATCTTCAGGATAAGGTGACCTCCTCTCGGCATCACTGGCACATGAAGATGACTTCAAAAGATTAACTTTGAAGGACAACAAATAGAGTAAGCATAAACTACGTACAAGTAACTTGGATTCATCAATAACTTTACCGGTGAAAGCTTCTCTAATGAAATGGAAGGGTAAAATCTTGCTGGAGTAATCTTTGTCATCAGATATGAAGATTGCTTTGGTGTACTCGAGAACGAGATGTATCAGTGACTCAGCGACAGGAAGTTTAGAAGTAACTATTTGCTTCTCTATCCACTCACTTACTTTAGGTAGGTAGTCAGTCAACTTTCCTAGATTTAATAAATAATTAATACAATGTATTGGTAAAAATCCTTCTGTCATTGAGGATAGGTTTTCGGTAACCTCCAGCTTATCTATCCTCTGGAGAACATCATTAATTGATAGACAATGCTGCAGATAAATATCTTTCATAACATCTAACTTTGAAGTCTTGATGTTAATATCAAATTCCAAAACTTTCTCCGTCGTATGTTTTAGTGTGTTATAATCATTCCTGTCAAAAAGTATGGATAAAAGAATCATATATTGTGACAGTGAATTACAAGTTATCCTCTCAACATTCTCCGTTAATTCCTTCAGGAAGGCACAGAACTCCTTAACCGGTGGTTGATTGACGTCACTCGTTGAATTTGGGGGCATAAATATGTAAGCCCAGCAGATAATTATAGCCAGATGTATTTTGAAGAATTTCTCATCTACTCCCGTTGTCCTGGTCAGGTAGGTAATCCATCTTTTTGAATCCTCTCCCCTAAATCGGATTCCAAGCGTTGAGAGGAGGTGTGTCATTGTCTTTAGTATATCCATTGAATATGTATCCGTAACAATGTGGTGGACAAGTATATTGTCAAACTTTTCAGATACTTGTCCTACATATGGATTAGAAATATACTTCATTGCCTTTATTGTATCCTCATTCGCAGTCTTCAGAAGGTAGTTAAGAAGATCCATGAAATGACTGTCATCCAAAGAGCAAATAATATTAATAAAAATACTAAGATTAATTGAATTAATATCGAGTTCTTTAAAATACTTTACTTTTGTTGGTTTAAGAAGAATCATATTCCTGAAAACTCTCTCTCTATTTAAATCACCATATAAAGTTTTGTAGTTTGATTGCTGGAGAATCGTATTAAGAATACTATCATAGTCCTGAACTGAATTTAACATAACAAGTGAGGCAAAATCTGCCGTCTTCAACTTCAAGCACATATGAACGATGATTTCGGAGATATCAAAGATCCGGAATTTTGAGAAGGAGACTATTGTTGTAATGCCAATGTTTTGACATGGAAAGAGAGCATTCAAATCATCCTCGAAAGCACTGTAATCCATTTCATTAATCAATCTCAATAAAGTATTATATGTTTGAAGAATAGATCTATCCTCATCAGTTGCCATTTCCTCCATCTCCTCCTTAGAAATAGGAATTTTCTGTTTCATCTTATCATTTTTCACCAAATCACGGATTCTCCCATAAAACTGGCAACAATTGTTGAGCACCAGTACATCATCTCCCTTTATTGATTCCGGACACTATAATATTTACCCTCTATTAGACAAAATACAAACGCTCACTTGAAACCTACCATCTCCTCAATTGAAAATTTCTTCATCCCATTACTTATAATAGTTAAATAAGGGATAAAATAATGAAGCTCCTGCTGACATTCTTTCGATCTAACAAATTCCTCCAACAACTGTTTCTGTAGGAAATGAAACGGAATCGATAGACTTGAATAGTCCATTTAAATGTTTATGTGTAATATTTATTTTATCTGATATTGAGACAGATCTGGTTATCTCTCTATTTAAAACTCACATGCATATAACAAAATTAGAGGGATATATTTCCAAATTGTTTTATGTGGAAAAGCGGTTGGGAAAGTGTGAAAACTATTGTAAAATACTTATCGCAGAGGTATTAATAGCCAGTTCATTATTTTATTCATCTATTTGAAGAGTGATGGATGTTGAATCAAATGCTGAACCACCTCCAGTTGACCAATGGGATGAGAGCAAAATATTTTCGGAGGCTTTGAGACAGGGTGTCGCAGTAAAGGCAGATGAAGTCAGGAGGTGCTTGTGGTTAGAGTGTGACAATGCCGCTGTCTCAGGATCTAAATATTGTTCCTATGAATGTGGAAAAAAGTTGGCACATGAACGCCTCGTACGCCTCGCTCCATATATCATCGAGGATGGAGAGAAATTTTCCTTCATCAAAGAAAACTACAAAAAAGAGATAGAAACTTTGAAAGGTGTTTGCAGGACAAAGTTGGAGAATATGAATAAGGCTGCAGAGTGTGCGAAGATGTTGGTGGGCTTTATAACTCAACAGTTGCCATTGGAGTACGATGATAAGGAAAATGGAAGTAATGCCTCGAGGAAGGACTACATTCTCTGTATGTGTTGTGGTGAGAACTTGGAAGCACCTTTGTATGGTAACCACATCACAAAATGTCTTAATAGAAAAGAAAGAGAAGCTTACTATGGTAGTGAGGAGAAAGGAAACCTTTTGCTAAACATTCTATGCGAAAGGTATTCCTCCAGATTCAATAGTTACTGCAAGCGATTCAAAATTATTTGTCCGGAACATCCTTGTAATGATATTGATGACGAGTTGAAAGTCTGTTCATATCCGGATTCTTTTGATGATGCAATCAGGAAAGATGGAGGATTTTTCTTTTTAACTTTCTCTCCTCAATTCTTCAAAGGTCCTTTCTGTACAAATGGTTATGGGACATGCCCAGATCACCCAAATTGGTATAGATATACTTTGGCGGTTATTGATGCTTACAGATTTGGGGAATTGGAGAAACTTAATGAGGCTCGAACAATGATTGGGAAGTACAATACCTTTATAAATACTAGAGGGAATGTCTTCAATTCCATTTCTTCAAAGCAGGTTTTGGAGAAGTTTTATAAGGATTCTATTAATAATTGTCCTAAGACTCTTAGGAAGGAGGAAGTGAAAAAGGAGATAGATCCAAGTGGTGATGCCGGTAACAAGATTAAGTTAATTCATCCGGATGCTGAGGCTATTTCAGACGCGGAAGAAGATTAGCTTGCTCATGTATATATTTTGTAAATAATGATTATTAAATTGTAAATATTGTATTTTAATTATGTTATTATGATATTGTAAAGTCTGTATTTTTATTAATTTAAAAGAAATTCAGATAATAAAGTATAATACCGATGGTAGTCTGTTTATATGTGTTATTAAAGATCATTCAGTGTACTAAATGTTTTGTTTTACATGATGAAGCATTTAATGGAAATGATGTAGTAATATTTTGCATAATAATACGTTAATATTAAAATTTTTGAACAAAGTTCCTGTATAAAAAAGTAGTTGGTCACATTTTCTTAGAAATTAAAAATACACAATGGTTACTGAATGTCCAGAATCATTTTATCACAAGCCAATGTTTTTTGCAATAAGTTACTGCGTAGTGATGGGAGTCATCTTGGTGTTAGTGGTTTTAAAATTCAAAGATAGAATAATGAATATGAGGTCTGGAATTAAGAAGAACAAATCCAGAGATGTCATAAGCAAAAAAAGGACTAACAAGAAGGTGGTACCTTCTAGTGATAAATCAGCACCACCATCAGCTAGTCCCAAATCAAAATCGGAACATAATCCATCAAACTCATCCCCCAGTGTCAATGGTAATAATGACCAGAATAAACAGGAAAATAACCAATAGTCAATTTGAAAACATGGAGAAAGCTAAAAAATGATTCATAATTAAATTAATTAATTTTAACTTCTTAATAATTATATACTGTACTTTTTATGTTTTATCATTAATAAAATAATGACACAGAAACTTACTTTTTATATTAGGGGAAACTTTTTGTGTAGCTACTACTCTCTACGTCCTTGTTTTCTATTAATAACGTTAGATGATTCAAGGGGAAGGATCTTGGAAATAACAGTTTCCAATGAAACTCGAGTCTCTTTAAATGCAAACTATTATTCTAGGAATTTTGTAATAAATGTCTAATGTCAAGTAAAGATGTTCTTTTGGTGATGGCGCTTTGTGATTCCAGCGTATTCATCCTGCGTGTAGTTTTACATTACACCTTCAACTGTCTGGTTCTCACGTTTCTTTTCAAGTCCCTAAGTCTGCAACACACAATTTCGAATTATTTACCACAACAGTACCACTTTAAAAATATATGAAATATCATAAAATAACGGCTGAACCATTAATATTTTATAACGCACATATATCAACTAGTACAAAAAAAATTTCATTAAAACAAATATTACACGGGGGTTAGGTATTATGCATTATTTATTATTTTCCTCAGACTTTTTAATTGCTTACTTTTTATCATTACAAAACATGAATGGTTTTATTAATAATAGATTTGATAACTGTCATTAAATGATAAATGGAAATAATGTTATATTAGACGTTATCTATAGGTGTATAAATATGAAGGGGAGTTCTAAATAAGTATTACTTTAAAAAGAAAGTCATTATCAGGATTATTTTCGAAAATATATTGTTTATTGGTGATAAAGATGAATGTGTTTTGCAAGCTTCATTGGTCACATATATTGGTGGTTTTTTTAAGCTGTTTTTGCTATGGTGACAACTGTGATGAGAAGTATTATACTACTAGAAAGATAAGGTAAGGCTTAAGATTATTCCCTAAGACAATTTCCTTCAGCAATGGCTTCATAAACGGAAGACAATCAGTTACAGAGAAAAATGATACAGGTTATGTCTTCTTAGGAATACCATACGCGAAACCACCACTAGGGGAATTACGTTATAAGAGACCACAAGCTCCTGAAAATTGGAATGGTACATTGGAAACAAAGGCATTAAAAAAACTTTGTTTATGGAATTCAGGACTCACCACAAGAAAATGGGATCCAGAAGGCATGTCAGAGGACTGTTTATACATAAATGTTTACACGAACAAATGGTGTATGGATAATGGTAAATGTCCCGTAATTCTTTACCTCCATGGTGGTCAATACATCTTCGGTGGTACAGATGCATTGAGAGAAGCAAGTTTAATAGAAAACTTCTCCAATGACAAAAAGAGAGTTGTGTTCACCGCAATTAACTTCCGTCTTGGTTCCTTAGGGTATTCATCATTAAATCAAAGATTAGATTTATCTATGGACACTAATGTAGCATTGTTTGACGTATTAGAGGCTTTGAAATGGATCCAAAAAGAAATCGACATTTTCGGAGGCAATCCAGGTAATGTTGCTTTAATGGGTCACTCAGCTGGAGCTACAGCAGCTGCTTATGTATATACATCACCGAGATCCGTTGGATTACTTCATAAAGTTATATACCTTGGTGGTCCAATAGTTTATCCATATTTCAAGAATGCAAATGAAGATTATAGTAGAAAGATTTCTATCTTAGCTGGTTGTAGCAATAATCGCACTAATTGGAATTCTAAAAATGATGTCGAAACGGTCATAAGTTGCTTAAGAAACGTCGATGGTATAGATCTTATAAAGAAACAAAGAGAAGTTGATGATTATGGATACAGAATATATGGCCCAGTATCAGATACCGGCAAGTACTCTTTCATGGTACAAGAATGGAAAGAATTAATCAAAAGAAGACCAAGACTCCCAATACTAATAGGAGGTACAAAATACGAACTTGAAGATGGTGGAGCAGCACTAAAAACCACATCAAACAAGTCACTTGTTGTTGACGTTGATAAGCTTAAAATTTTTTGTCAAACATATTTACATTTATTCACCATGAAAGATTATGATAAGGCAATAAAAACGTGTATAGAAATATACAAAAACGATGTTAACAAGACAAGATCAATCGGTGATGATGCATTATTCTTTTCATCACATTATCATTTGAGTAGAGAGGTTTCAGGTATCGGTGGAAATGTTTATTTGTACACATTTAATTATGATAAAATTGGGAATGCTAGGAAGAATTTTAATTTAGCAATACCGGAACCGTATCATGGAAATGACCTTATTTATTTAACAGGGGAAAAGAGGAATAATTTTACAGATGTTGATTATAAAATTCAAGAGATATATACGAGAATGTATATTAATTTTTTGAGGACTGGTGATCCCAGTGATAAGGATATTAGATTTGTGAAATATAATGAGCAGAAGAGGAATTACTTTGTATTTGATTTCCATGATACTAAGAAATTTTCATTAATTGGTATGAAAAATGGTTACCATAAAGATGACATAGATTTCTGGGTTAAAGATGTTTATAGAAACTTTGGTAAGGTTACACCAAAAGAAGATGAAAGTGATTGGATTAAATTATCACCAACTTATTTTGGTTTAGTCACAGGAAAGAATGTCAGTACCTTCACCTATCCAGATAGTTATTGGAACTGTTCAAGTCTTATTTGGTGATGCCCTCTAAAATTCAGTAGTTCTTTAATTCTTATACATTAAATAATTACAATAAATGATTTTTTTATCATTTTCCACCTTAATTAAATAATAAAGCAACCAACAATATCACAACTTTTTGATTTTTGTATACCTATTCATGAAGTGCACTTTAGACCTTTATTATACGCGGAAAGAAGCGATTAGTAGTAGTGAATTTTGATATATTTTATCATCTATGGATAATATAGTACTTTCATTTAGTTTAATCACAATGTTTATATGATATAATTTTTGTTGTAAAACTAATCTTTATTGATAATGACTTTGTATAAAAGGGGAGCAAAGTTGGAGGAAGTTATTGTAATTTTTATTTTACTCGATTGGAAAACGGAAATGTATTATAGGTGTTTTTTATTATTTATTTTCGCTGGTATCGGGAGATGTTATGACATGCTGAGAATCAGAAATACAAGGTAGAGGTTTAATTGAATTTATTTACCAGTTTTTATTGTAGTTATGGTTATGCTAACGGAATCAGTTTTAAGTCACCAGACTGTGGCAGTGAATACTATGCATTTTATGGTGTACCATATGGAGAATTGGGGAATAAAAGATTTGAGGATGCTTCACCACCATCAAAGTGGGACAAGATAAGAAATTTTACTTATTATGGTCCTTCATGTTCATGGAAAGGTGGCATTAACAGTACGAATAGAAGTTTGATATCTCAAGAATGTTTGAACTTGAATATTTTCACGACGAAATACTGCTTACTATATGGCAACTGTCCTGTCCTCCTTACCTTTTATGGGGGTGAAACTAACTTCAATGAAACAAGTATCTTCAACACTGGATATACACTAAAAGATTTCATCAACAGTACTGATGACAATATTGTTTTTGTCATTGGAGATCACAGAGAGGGGGTAATTGGAAACTTAAATATAAACTCTAGATTCCCTAACATTTCCATAAATACAAATGTCGCACTATTCGACATCCAAAGAGCTCTAGGATGGATCAAAGATGAAATCAAATCATTTGGTGGTAAAGGAAATGATATAACATTAATGGGAGTAGGTGATAGTGCAATTGAAGTTAACATGCTTCGGTATTTGGAGAGCAGTAGGATATTATTCAATAGACTAATTTTAATACCACTATCATCTGTTGATAATTGGATTCATCAAAACAACAGTGAAGAATTTAGTAGGAGGATTGCTGTTATGGCTGGGTGTGCTAATGAATTTACGGATTGGAATTCATTCCTTCAGTTAGAAGGTATTGCGGGGTGTATGAAGTTTGTTAATGAAATTAGATTGAGTGAGTATGAGAATATACTTACATCTTCTGGGTACCGGAAACCTTTACCTTTCCTAGATCGTGGACCTAATTCATTCTTTAAATTCTCCGATAATCAAACAACAATTGAAAGAAAGAATCTGCCTGTTCTAGTAATTGGTAATATCGTAGAAGACAGAAATGTATCTTCACCATCGACGTGTAAATTTTTCGTTAACTTCTTCCAATATGATAATAATTCTCTTGCATATACTCTAACCAACACAACAACAACAGACAGCACAGACATTAATATGATGGATGAAAACCTGGGATTATACTTGGGATCGAAGAACGAATGTTTAGCAAACTTTAATTCAACAAGTGGATCGTACGTTTATCAATTTAACTTCCAGAGTTTGTATTCGTCATTCTCCAAATTTCCATTATTAACAAATAAATCAACCTATGATATTGAAGGAATCTTCACAGTGGATAGAAATGAGAACAGACAAATGCCTGATGTAATTGAGGGAATGTTTGAAGATGCCCTGGTAAATTTTATAAATACCAATTCATTTGGAGACGAAAGAGATATAATATATAATTTCAACATAAACTTAGAAAATATTGTCATCATAAGAGAGAATGATTATGGTATGATAGGTCCTGAAATTAAAGACCAAACTTTAGACGAACAGATAAAAGCGTTAATAAACTATTTCATGGACATTCTCAAGAAATATCTATACGGAGAACAGTACAATGAAGAACTTTTACCTCTATATCAATACGGAGAGTTAAAGAAATTAGTAAATGTAACAATTCTCTTTCCACCTGATATTCACATTAACTCCACAACAATAGATTCGTACCCCAAAAGCGCTTCTACTTCTATACTTAATCTGGATATACTCTTGCTTATAATAGTGTTATATCATGTATTTTTTACCATTATTATGTAAATGATATTAGCATTATTTATATAAAATGTATAGATATTTTTAATTTGAAATTTTAACATAAAAATTAATCGCTTCCTGTAGAATATGCAATTTTATTATCACTTTAAAGGAGATTATTTTTATTGTGTTTTTATAGATATTTTTTTGGGACATTAAAAAAAGGAGTTTGTTGTTCTCGAACACATGTATATTTTGTACATAAATATATTGACAAAAAGAGGAATATAGTATTGATAAAGTTTTATTCACCTGATAATGGAACTTTCTCAAGTCATACTTATTATTTCAATCTTCTTAAATCTTTATGTATATAGCAATGATAACTTATTAGTAAGAGATACGAGGTAAAAAGTTTTTATTTTTGTTGTTTTATAATTAATTTAGTAACGGAAAGGTAATTGGAACAAGAATATTCTCTACAGATGGTAAAATATATGGATATGCTTACAGAGGAATCCCATATGGAGCACCACCTATAGGTTCACTACGTTTCAAAGCTCCAGTCGAACCAAATAATTGGGATGGTATAAAAGACTGCACAACACTTCCTAAATCGTGCCCCCTAATTAGTAATGATAATAAAGATCTATTTAATCTTGATGAAATGTCTGAAGACTGTCTATATCTCAATGTATACGCAAGTGAAGAATGCTTGTTATACGGTAAATGTCCTGTTGTATTATACATATACGGCGGTAGATTCGTCGGTGGAAATGTTAGAAAATTCAATGAACAAACTTTAATTGAAAATTTTGCCAACGACAATAGAAATGTAGTCTTCGTTAACTTTAATTTTCGTAGTGGTATTTTAGGATACCTGGCGTTAAATCAAAAATTTGAATTACCAATGGATACTAATGCAGCGTTACATGATGCTCTCACTGTTTTGAAGTGGATCCAAAGGAACATCAAATCATTTGGTGGTGATAGAAATGATGTCGCCGTAATGGGACATTCTTCTGGTGGTGTTATCGCGAGTTACCTTTATGCTTCACCAAGAACGAGAGGATTAATAAATAAAGTCATTATAATGTCATCTGTACATAAGCATGTTAGTTTCAGAGATGCTAATGAATTTTATGGGAGACAAACATCTATACAAGCTGGTTGTGCTAATTATTACACTAATTGGGAATCAATAAATGAGATTGAAGCTACATTAAATTGTTTAAGAAATTTAAGTTTAGTGGAACTCACAGAATATAGTAGAGAAGTTGAGGCTGCCTGTTGGTGGTATATGGGACCATCTTCAGATTATGGATCATACTCATTCATGATATACGATTGGGATTTATTATCGAAACTCAAACCAAATATTCCTATTCTTATTGGAAACTCCATTCATGAGAAACAAAGTGGGAAGTATCTTCTAAACTTAGATGGTACTATCAATTTAGATAGATTAAAATTATACTGTAACACATTAAACAGCTATTATCACTTTGAGGATCCACAAAAGTTCACCGAAGAATGTGTCAATGAATATAAGAATGATAATATAAGAATTCTTGGAATAGCAGATGAGCTAGAGATATTCTTATCCAACGTCTTACTAGCAAGAGATGCAATAAATGCAGGAAGTAATGTATTTTTATACCAATTCACTTATAACAAATCAGGTGAAGCAGTACATCAAAAATCATATCCCTTATCACCTCATCATTCAACAGAATTATCATACATAATAGGATGGGGCAGAAATATATTCACAGATAAAGATTACAAAATCCAAGAGCATCATTCAAGAATGTTTATAAACTTTATTAAAAATTCCAATCCAAGTGATGAAGAGATAATCTTTAATAGGTATGATCTTAGAAGAAATAATTATTATAATGTAGATTTTGACGATAATGGAGATATAGTAGGTGGGATGAGGGAGAATTACAATGATGAAGCTATAAATTTCTGGTTAAAGAAGATTCCATTTAAAGTTGGTTCTTATTATCAAAGAACATCCGAGGAGGGGCTTATTAATATTTTGCCACTACAAAATGAGATAATTCATCAATGTATAATAACAAATAGTACCTATTTGTTTAATCATTTTTATTCACAGAGTTTAAGAAGTTTTAATATTGATGACAATAATAATAGTATATTGGAACAGAGAATCAAAGTGTTTTGTATTTTATTAATACCAATAATAGTAATTGTCGTTTCAATTATCATTGCAATAATTGTAAAACTTCATAAAAAATAAAATAAAATGTTATTCTCCTTGAATAGCATATTATTTTTTATGCACTACTATTTCGTTAGTTTAGCTGTATAAATAAAATGTACAAAAATGATATATTATGAGGTTATTTATGGTTATTTTATTATCAGTTTATCAAAATAAAAACCGTTAATTAACTTATATACAAACTTTATGTAATATTAGTTCATTTTCGTGGATTTTATTTATACAGCACAAATAATGGAAGAGTACCTTTTATGCTATCATATAAAATGTGTACATAACACTTTCATTAGTCTGCTGCTTATCTTTTATATCATAGGCATTTTTTGTAATTGCATGTCCTAAAAAGAATAGTGTTTTTTATCTTATCAAAATAAGAGATTTTAATTGTATTTACTTCTATGGTGATAATAATATCGATGTCTTTAAATACACTTTATTATTATTTTTATTAATGGTATTTCAATATATTTTTAAGATTCATTAGGCATGATAATGATAGTAAATTGGTTATTTAAAACAGGTATAATTATTACTTCTTTATCACTGGTTGGGTGTTCCGTAGTAAATGATACATTGTTAAATAGAAAGTTTATTGATAAAAATGATATCAAAGATGTTTTTGAAAACTTTCTACTCCAACGACAAACAAAGTAAGTTCCTTTTTTTTATTTTATCTAAAAAAATTTTAGTTACGGCTTTGTTAGGGGAAAAAAGATAACAACTGAGAACAACATCATAGGGTATGGCTTCTTCGGAATACCATACGCATCACCACCAACAGGCAACCTACGTTTCAAGGCATCGGGTCCACCAAAAAAGTGGTTTGGTGTAAGAAACAGTACAGAATTCGGTAAAGGCTGTATATGGAATTCTGCGAGAACACCAAGAATACCAAATAAGGATACCATATCAGAGGATTGTTTGTTTATAAATATTTTATCCAATGAAAAGTGTCTTACGAAAGGTAACTGTTCTGTAGTCTTATATTTACACGGTGGTAAATATTCATATGGAGATTCTAACAGTTTAAACTCTGAAATGTTAATTGAAAACTTCGTTAGTAGAGATATTGTCTTGGGAACCATAAATTATAGATTAGGATTCTTAGGATTTGGATTACTGAATCACAAACTTACTAATTTAACAATGAATAGTAATGTAGCCTTATTTGACGTTCTCGAGGCTTTAAAATGGATCAACAGTGAAATAAAATATTTTGGTGGGAACCCAAATGATGTCACCGTCATGGGTCATTCTTCTGGAGCTGTCATGAGCAACTTTCTATACTACTCCAGACGAACAGATAAGCTAGTTAATAAACATATTATCATGTCTGGATCTTCTAAGGATGGACATTTCATTGACGGTAATGAAATCTATAGCAGAAAGATTGCAATCATGGCTGGATGTGCTTTTAACACAACAAATTGGGAACTACCATCAGATGTTGAGGAAGTTCTGGAGTGCCTAAGAGGTATAGATGTTCAAAAAATCGTTGATTCTCAGAGGATTGTTGAGGAGAGTGGTATTGAAATCTTCACTCCAACATATGATAAAGGATTCAATTCATTCCTTCAATTTGACTTTGATTACCTTGTTAAGAATAAGCCAAACAGACCTTTATTAATTGGTAATACACTTTATGAATTCGTCAGTGGTATAGGGTGTTCTGAAGAAGATAGTAAGAAAGTTACCAGAGAAAAAATCTTAGTATTGTGTAAACACATTTGTTCATTATTCGATTTTATGAATCCTCCTATTGCCATCAACGCCTGTCAGGAGGAGTACAATGAAGATTGCTCAAAAAGCCTCGATATGACATCAGATGTAGAAATATTTCTAGCAAACTTAAGACAATGTTATGAAAACTACAATGTCGGTGCTGATTCATATCTTTACCAATTCAATTATGCTGATCTTAAGATGACACTCGATGCCGATCACAATTGGCTTCCACAACATGCTTCAGATATTGTTTATATAACTGGTCAACATAGGAACATATTTACTAAAGCAGATTATAGAATCCAGGAACGTTATTCAAGGATATTTGCAAATTTCATCAAATACTCCGACCCAAGTGATAATGAGATTCTTTTTGAAAAGTTTGATCCATCTATTAACAACTATTACGTTGTTGATTTCGATAAGAATGGCTCGTTTTCAGGTGGAATGGTTAATAATTATAGAAGAGACGCTGTAAAGTTCTGGAATGAAAAGCTAGTTACTGTTGCTGGACCATTCAAAAGCTCCATTTATGAAGGCAACTTTGTTAAAATACAACCCAGACAAGTTATTATAACTTCAAACGCTACATTGAAAGAATTAATCTATCCAGATAGTTATTATAAAGCAAGTAGTATGGTAACTGATCCAAAAACAAGGGATGATTTGAAAAATTATCCTGAAAATGCTACAAGCTCAACATTTTACGTTATTTTCTTAATATCATTGTTTATGATATTGCTTTATGTCATCAATAACGGCTGTAGGAGGTCTGTACCAAAGTCTTATCAAGTTTTTACTTAATCCTTAAATTTGTATTTATAACTATAATTTAATATTGAAATAAATTTCTTAGAAAAATATGTTTTACTTAAAATTACTGATAAGGAAGTTAATAATTTATTACTAGAACTTCTGAAAAATGATTTTTTAGAATCTTCTATAATTGTTATACTTCGCCAAAACTAGTTTACCTATCCAACAACAAGACAAGTCTATATATCAATTCATCACAATTAAATATGAAAAAAAGTTTATTGTCTGAACTTAATTATAGGTTACATTATATTAATAATATTGTTAATTTAAAATTCTTCAGTACTATACATTTGATATAATATTATTAGTGATTATTTACTTTCAGATAGTGGTTGTATTGTTCTAGAATAAATATCAGTTAAAATTTTAGTCAACTCATTCATTGAGGGACGTTTAGTTGGATCACTATGAAGACATTTATTTTCAATAATGTCAATAATCTCCATTGGAACTGTTGGTAACGATTTTGGTTTAAGACCACTCTTAACACCCGTAACAATCTCACCAACTGTTAATGTAGCAAAAGGTTCCTTACACGCATTAAAAAGTTCCCATAAAAGAATTCCAAAACTATATACATCTGTTTTGTAGGAAAATATGGAATGAGCCAATGTTTCCGGTGATAACCAACGTAATGGTAATAATGAATCTTTACTATAAAGTTTGAATTCTTTCTCTCCATTCTTCAAAATAATAGCTTGACCAAAATCTGATATTTTAACTTTGTTTTCAGAGAAGACCAAACAATTTCTTGCCGCAACATCACGGTGTATACCACATTTTGAGTGAATATAATCAACTCCAAGAGCAGCATCTATGGCGAATTTAAGTAAATCCTTATTTTCCAGTTTCTTTTTTTTTCTCCTAACATATCTCTGTAGACATCCATAGTTTGACAGCTCCATGACTATCATAAACGGTTCCGATGAAAATGACGATCCATAAAATTTTACTATATTTTCGTGCTCGAAAAGTCTCATGAATTTAACCTCTAATAAAGCTTCCGTTATAATGCTTATAAATTTGTCTAAATTTTTTATTTTTGGAATCTTAATGGCAATAGGAGTGTTATAACCTTGGTCAGTTGCAGTTTTCATGGTTCCTTTCCAGATATCACCAAAAGTTCCTTGTCCAATTTTCTTAATGAAATTAATATTATTCTTGTTGATTTCCCATGGTTGTTGAAGGATTGGTTTTTGGAGGATAACTTTATACTCCGGATGAAGCGGTATCTTTTCGTTTACAACTTTATTAATTAAACATGAAACAGATATACTTCTTTGATCAAACAGCATAACCTCTCTACCCTTTATCTCAAAAACAAAGTGTATTCTTTTACTATTCCATTTACATGATAACATCAATTTTTTCTCCTTTGCATTATTTATGTCAGTGCGAACCAGAAAACTTCCTGATGTTGTAAGGAGGTTCTTAATGTCATCTCTTGATAATATTCCATGAAACCATGGTTCTCTTTCTAGATCTTGAAATATTGATAGTGATATATCGTCTTGTGGTACCGCTTTATTATTCACCGATAGCCCATTCGTTTTTGGTTCTTTACTAATTTTATCACCTTTTATCTTTGCTTTTGGTAGTTTAAGAGATTTATTATTAGAACTACTTTTCGGTGTAATAGTATCATATTCTTTTTTAACGATATCCTCCTGTGTGGGGCTTTCAGGATTTAGAATGTTTGATAGACTTTCACCATCTTTAATACAATTATTATTATCTTTAGGCTGTTCCGATTCTTTTGTCAACTTTTGATTATCCTCCCTTAAATTGCTTGTTTCTTTCGATTCAGTTGGTACTTCTGAAATTACCTTTAACGGAATGTCTATAGATTTAAAGTTGCGCTTAGTCGGTTCCTTTTTGTTAACAGAATTAGTTTTACTTAAAGTTTTGGATGCAGTCTGTGTAACTTTTTCAGTTGTTAAACTTGCCATAGCGGTATACTTTGGATCATCAGAAACATTATTACTTTTACTTTTTTTCTTCCTAAGAATTATCTTTGACATGAGTAGACAATAACTAAACGAAAGAATAAAAAAATAATGATAAATGTTTGATATTACCTCTTATTCATATACACATTATTTAACATTAAAATTATAATACAAAATTTCTATTATTATAATTTTTTTTATCTAAATATAAATAAGTTTAAATTTATTTTGAAATTTTAAATACAACAAAATGTATGCAATTAGGTACTAATATTAATTAATAGAACGTGCAATATAATTGATAACAACCCCACGTTTTTTATTAATTTCTGCTTATTTTAATAACTTATTGCTTGAAGAAGAAATAATTATTTTCTAAAACTTTTATTCAAGATGATAAGGTATAAAATATATTAATTTAGCAATAAAATAGACAAGGGGAGATCAGGAACGTTCTCATCTTATAAATAAATAAGCTGTTACTGAGAGTAATCAATTAACTAAAGGTTATTTTAAAATTTTCCGTCAAAAACATAATTGTAATGCAGAAAAGACATGAATCATGAAAGAATACCAAAGCGATGCATCAGACATAGTCACTGTCTGGGAATGAGGATAGAAAACTATATAAGAAGCCATCTAATACAAATTGTTATGTATTTGATAATTGTTAGTTTAGCATATCTTTCGCCTATATAAACGTTTTCACTTTATCACCGCTACGCCTCTCTGAATCCAGGAGACCCCCAACCTGGGGGCTATCAGGATTGCATAATTAATTTTTGCACAAAATAATAGTATCCAGTATGAAAAGGTGTTGACAACAAATAATTCAACAATTATTTATGAATCCTCCGAATCCAGCACTTTTCCTCAAAAAATTCACTAGATCTAGTGTTTTTTACCCATGAATACCGCAAGAAACCTCTGAATTTGAAATTTTATCTTCGGATTTCCAGAATCCTATGTTCCCGTTCATAAATCCTCGTCTTTTCATCCTTGAATCCTATATGGAACCCCCGAATTCGAGACAAAAATTTTCAAATTTCAGAATCCCATGTTCCCATCCATGAAGCCTCTGAATCCTTAATTTTTCATCCATAAGTTCTATATGGAACCCCTGAATCCGAGACAAAAATTTTCTGATTTCAGAATCCTGTGTTCCCTTCCATGAATCCTCTGAATCCCTAGTTTTTCATCCATGAAACCCATATGGATCCCCCGAATCCGAGATAAAAATTTTCAAATTTCAGAATTCCAAGTTTTCATCCACGAATCCTCTGAATCCTTTATTTTTCATCCATGAGTCCTATATAAGACCCCCGAATCTGACGTTAAAAATTTTTGAATCCCTAAATCAACCAAAATAATAAAAAAATTAAATCGACTAAATTTATTATAAAAATGAAAATATCAATTTAATTATAATGATCAATTTGACCGAATTTATAATAAAAATGAAAATACCAATTTAATTAAAATGATCAATTTGACCAAATTTATAATAAAAATGAAAATATCAATTTAATTAAAATGATCAATTCGATCAATTTTATAATAAAAATGAAAATATCAATTTTATTAAAATGATTAAATCGACTAAATTTATAATAAAAATGAAAATATCAATTTAATTAAAATAATCAATTCGACCAAATTTATAATAAAAATGAAAATATCAATTTAATGAAAATGATTAAATCGACCAAATTTATAATAAAAATAAATCTACACATCTATAACAAAAAAAATAAGGAAAAAAAAATTTGTCTTTAACATAACTTTCTTTAAAGTTAACCGGTTTTAACGGTTAAATAGTCAAAAGATGTGTTTTTTTCTAACTTAGAGGTGAAAATGAGTCTTAAATTTTTGGTCCATAATTGGCCAAGTTATTTCAAAAAAACACCCTTTTTTAGGGTCTTTTTTACATAGCTTTGTTACTCAACTAATTCTTCTCAATGTTAACGAAATAAAGTGCTTTATATCTCATTCGAAAGGTTTAATTCCAGAATAGTGCGGAAGCCTAATGATATTGAATTTGATTTATAATTGGCCGAGTTATGGCACAAAGAGTGATAACCATTTTGAAAAAACATCTTAAAAGTTAAATAGCCATAACTCAGTCATAACTTGATGAAAACAAATAAAGTAAAACATTTTTTTAGATGTACGTCTAATTTAAAAAATAAGGGTCTAACGAAGTTTATAGCTCAACTACGAAAGAAGTTTGTTCTTAGAAAACGGAGTTTACCAAATAAGTACCATTATGTAAAGAGTGTTGATAGTTTAAAGAAAAGGAATGATGCGAAAGAAGTGTTAGAAACTAAGCTAATTGACATTTCTTCATTTGAAAATTGAAGGGTGCTATAACTTATAATCATTTTGTTACATCAAGCTGCCTTTTCTGTCTTATTTTTATATAAATAAATGGGTATTTTTTTTAATATTAAGATAATATGTAAAGTATTTCATTGATAATACCTTCAACAACTATACCTTAGAGATTGTATTTTTAGTAAAATACAAAATTGGTTGTTATTTAAATTTCAGAATCATCTATGATTTGGAACATGAAAATTTAAGATTTGACTAGTTTTAGGAATTCTCAAATACATTATCAACATTTTATACTTATTAATCAAAATTAACCAACATATTTCTGTAATTTTTTTTCTTTGTTCCACCTGATAGCTATGCCTCGCATGGTTTTGCTCAATCTTTCAATGATTTCTATTTAGATTTTTTAAAGTAAAAATTACCATCACTTTTCGGTCTATAATTTGGCTAGTTTATAATCAATAACTATGATATTGTGTTCCTTCCTATTCTGATATTGGATCTTCTAACGTTATATCGATCATTTCATCTTTTCAATTTGAAAAAAAGTTATCGTCGGTATAAAACTATATTAAAAAATGAGCCAAAAATAGTGTTTTTAAGGATAACTTGGTCAATTATAGCCTCAGACTTTTGAGACTCATCTTTTACCTCAAATTTAAACAAAAACATTTTTTGTATATTAACTCATAATAATCGGTCAAATTTTGAAAGAGTTATAGTGAAGAAAATATTTATTTTCTTATTTTTTTGTCATAGATAATATAATAATTAAGGAGATATGGAAACGTTTCATTGAAATTACAGTATAAAAGAGATATTTTCCTTTTAGAATTTTATGTGTCACTAAAACGTATCTATTTATTATCTTAGACTGATTTCTATTTTATATTTGGATGTTTTTATCTAAGTATTTCTGATAAGACTGTAGAAGATATGCTTTTTTAACATATATCATAGATGAAAATACATCGTCATAAATATAGAAATATATTAAAAAAAACCTTCTAGACATTAGTAAGATATTTTATCAAAAATTTTCTTCAACCATCTGATTGGTTGCTAAAGAGTTTTCACCGATAAGTATAGTAAAACAAATGATTCTACAACGAAAATGATGACCAAATTGCATATATAAACTCTTATTTCATAATCATTTCGTCATTTTAAAATGTCTTATATTAACGTAATTGTAATTCTATTTTTAATGTAATTCATTTCAGACCCCGTTTTTGTTATTATACTTATTTATATTTCTAATAAAGCCTTCCTTTATGCTTATTGTACATCTCTGAATACTTCAAGTGATTATCCTATATTTCTGAAGACTTTCCAGCATTGCTACCTTACTGATCTGACTAACTGTCATTCGTTATAAAATTTTACTGTATTTTACAAGTTTAAATCAATCTTTCAAATATACTTGGTATATAAGTCAATGATCTTAGGTTAACCATCACTTTTGATTTAATCTTTTCTGGTATTTTCTTTTATTCTACTTTGGCTTCTTATTCTTTGAGAATTTTTTATTTTAGAATTTCTAAACGAATTTAGTTTAGTCATTAGAAACTTATTTTTGAAGTAAAAATCAATATGAGTCAAGAAAAAATTAAACTTTTTAGTAAGTCATCTATCACAACATTGAGTTTGTCATGATTTTAATAAATTTACTATTTCAGACGGTTTTAATCTTTTACAAACAGGCGTTAATAATTTCAAATATAAATACACAATACAAAACTTTTCACTTCGTCTTGAAAAGACAGGTGAAAAATTTGTATCACCAACTTTTGTAATTGGAAGCAAAGATAGATCAGAGTGGTGTTTATCGATATATCCCAATGGTCAAGGTGAAAAGTCAAAGGAGTATGTATCAGTTTTTCTAACATTGTTGAAACCTGAGAAAGCAAAAGTTAAATTTAGATTCTCTATTTTAAATGACAAGGAGGAGGAGAAAAATATAAGTATTGAAGATAATATTATTGATCTTGATAAAGGAAGTGGTTGGGGGTTTCCAAAATTTGTTAAAAAGGATTTTTTGCTAGATAGATCAAATGGTTTATTGATTGATGATAAGTTTACAATAATATGTGAGGCAGAGATTACTGACCTCAAATTTGAAAATAGTATACCTTATGGTAAGTTATCTGTCTCAACGTTGTACTTGCCACTAATTTTATGATATTTACAATTTCAGATGTTTATTATACCAACCAGACAGACGTTAACAATTTCAAATATATATACACAATAGAAAACTTTTCACTTTGTTCTGAAAAGACAGGTGAAAAAATTATATCACCAACTTTTGTAATTGGAAGCAAAGATAGATCAGAGTGGTGTTTATCGATATATCCCAATGGTCGAGGTGAAAAGTCAAAGGAGTATGTATCAGTTTTTCTAACATTGTTGAAACCTGAGAAAGCAAAAACAAAATATAGGTTTTCTATTTTAAATGACAAAGAAGAGGAGAAAAATGTTAAATTTGATACAGAATCCAAAGACTTTGTTAAAAATGAAGGTTGGGGATATCCAGAATTTGTTAAGAGAGATTTTTTACTTAATAAATCTAATGGTTTATTGATTAATGATAAGTTGACAATAATATGTGAGGCAGAGATTATTGACCTAAAAACTGAGAACTGTGATAATCCAGAGACATCAATAAATATTTCAGTACCCCAATCAAAATTATTATTGAACTATGGCAATATGTTTGATTCATCGCTATTTACCGATTACATTATAAAAGTTGGCAACACTGAAATTAAAGTTCATAAAGCAGTCCTCGCTGCAAGATCTCCTGTTTTTTATGACATTTTAAACAGTACATCCGAAGAATCACAAAAAAATATTATTGAAATAAAAGATTTTAACGCTGAAGTTGTAAAGAAGACGTTAAAATACATTTATAAAGATGAAGTATCGGATATAAAAGATATGGAGAATGAAATATTTGAAATTGCAAATAAATATGAATTAGATAGATTAAAAGCAATTGCAGAACAGTCTATGTGTAATAGTTTGTCTATTGAGAATGTTTGTGAACGTTTCGCATTATCTGATAAGTACCCGACTGAAAGGTTAAAGGAACATTGTGAAGAACTTATTCTTAAAAACTTGGAATTTTTAATAGAAACTAGTGAATGGAAAAAATTTGTTTTTGTATGTCCATTGTTACTTGAAAGTTTATTTTTAAAGTCATTAAACATTAGTTCAATGAGAAGTAACTCTGAAAAAAAAGAGAAAGAATAACTGAATATTTGTAATACCTAATAAGTTAATCATTTATTTTATTGTAACTTTAAAATAAAAATATATCATTAAAATATATAGGAACCAAAAAAATTAATCCTTAGTATAACCTAATATTTCCTAAAATATTTCTTCTTCTTATTCTGTGATTATTAAGTTTGTCATATTTTGAAACCAGTATCAGGATTTGATAAAACACAATCCTTAAATTTATAAGTTAGATCGTCTTCTTTTCTGAATCATTTCTCCTAAAAGATGTCGTCTTTTATTAAATCAGATTACCGTTATATGATGCCTTTAATTGGTCAAATATAAATCTTTTGGAAAGTATTTTTTTACTAAATTGAGGGTGAAAAGTAATTTTAACATAGTATTGGCAAAGGTTGATCAGATTTTATTGAAAAAACACCACTTCTTTAGACAATTTTTGTGTATTTTTTTCTTTCAAATAATTTTTGCAAAGGTAAATAAAATTTTTTAGTTTATGACTTATTTAAAATGTATAATTTTGGAATGAGGGAAAAATTAAATATTAAAAAGACTAATAAAAATTGGCCAAGTCGTGGACCAAAAGGCGACAAACATTTTTTTTAGTAAAAGTTAATATTTTCTAATGTTATAGCTCTATTAAAAGTTATTTAAAGCAACTAAAACTAAATTATTACATAGCTCAAAGTCTGACTTAAAATACGAAGCTATAACGATGTTAGTAGCTGAAAAACGAAAGAAATTATTTGAGGTATTATTTTTTTCTGTTTTTTTTTCATTTACATATTTGTAAAATTAAGGTAAATATGTATTTAATGGAAGAATGGTATTAAATTGTTTACACCAATTTCAAAAATCTAATGGAAAGTCACTTAAATATTTAATTAGAATGATTCAAATATTCAATTTTATTCACAATTTGAACACAAATAAAATCCTTTTTGCTAGGTGAATTTTTTAACTTGACCAGTTCCAATAAAGGCAGACGTTATAAAATGATTCTCAAACTAAGAAATATTTTATATATTAACATGTTATAGCAATGTAATGTTGGTTATTTTACTTCTCTATAAATATGTAATTCAATGAAACGATTTTTATGCAAAAATTTTGATTATTAACTTAATATAAAGATACTCTTATAAAATATATGCTCTGCGGACCAACCCTGACCTACCGAAGGCGGGTTTAAGGCTGGTATAATAAAAAATAAAAACTTTTTTTACAACTCTTTAATTATTGCTTTAATTTTTTGTATGATATAATTGCGATAAAATTAAACGCAAGTCAAGAAAATTCAAATTTTATTAGGTGGGAAAAATTCTTTACATTTTACACAAAAATACCTTCCTATTTCTTTGTATGTGTGGTTAAATAAATTTATTATGCATCAGTAAAAATTATATTATTTATCAAATGATACTCTAAAAATGATTGTATACGAATGGATATGATTAAAATATAAATATTTTTTTAATTTATAATAACAAATCATCTTCGATTATCTGCATTGTAAATTTTACATTATTTTGTCATTGTTTCAATATGTGGATACACGGTTCCGACAAGTATTTTGTTATTATATCGAAAGTCATATACAGTAATTGTAGTTGGACAACCATTGATTTCAATATTACACCCACTACTTTCTCTTCGAAAGAGAAAGCATAAAGTAAAAGTAAAAAAGTCAAATTCTGGTGAAGTACCCATAAAAAAGCTTCCAATTTTCTTGTAATATCCTCTCCAAGAAAATTTAACTGATGATATAATCCCAAACCTTTTTTTGATATAGCCCTTATAGTCAAAGTTACTATTTCTTTCTCTTGACTCGAGTAAATAAAATCTATACCAATTATGTAGTCCTCCGACTTTGTTATTTTTAATTTCACCCATAAAAACGTGCTCGAATCCAGAACTATCTAATATACCTCTGGATCTTGAATAAGGATGAAACCAAATTTGCTTTAAATTTTTTACTAATGTACTTCTATCTCTAGCATATGGATGATTTTTCGAAGTTAGGAATGTAAAAAATTGCTTTGCAATTGTTGTATTCATAATAGCTAACAAAAATGCATCTATTTCAATCATTTCCTTTTGTGTTATTGTCTCCTGAACTCCAACTTTAGGAATATAATTATCCATTAATCTACGAAATGCCAAAAATGTTGGCCTTTTTTCTATACTAGGATCAACATGACTGAATAATGGCAATGGTGCACGATCATCCTTACTTTGTTGATCAGTATGTCCCTGATCATTTACTGATATTTCATTTTTTTAGCAGCATTATAGTCGTATTCATATAAAGCGTTAACTACATCTATAATTTCAAAGTCCGTAGCATGAATATCTAAAAAAATTCTATCAGTAAAAGAAATACTAAAAACCTTACTTGGCAATGTTTGCTGTATAGTGATGAAAGGAAGAAATTTCAGCAATATAGAAAATGATAATATGCTAAACATTTCAACTAAAACAAAGAAATTATTATTATTATTCAAATTTTAAAAGAATTTTATTTTATAACTAAACTTTTTATGTTATTGACATAAACAAATTTACTAGTATAAATTTTACATAATTAATAAGTGAAAATACAATACTTATTTAATAATGTAATAATTTAAATGCTAATTTAAATTCGTATTCAAAATATAATATTTGTCTTATTCATATACTATTTAGATTACTCATAAAATCTCTAATTGTATCTATTTATCTTAAAAAATTATAGTTTAAACTTTCATTTTTACTGATAGAAATGCAAAAATCATTTTTATATTCATTTAAAATAGTACAGTGAAACTATAATTATTATCTTCATATCCACAATATAAATTATGGAGAAGCAGTAGAAATTATTATTGTTTTTTGAAAGACTATTGAAAGATCATTTAATGGGGTTAATTAAACTCAGTCTTTTTAGTGTAAAAAGTGGTCAATCTAAATTTTCCTTGTCCGCCGTCTATAACAACCTATTACAGGAGAAATTTTTAGTGGCCATTTCGACACTAAAAAGGTTAAGTTTCAATAACTTCAAAAAATTTGATCTAATATTGTAGCGATTTTTATTATACTGAGATAATTTTTTCGTAGATTATTCTTATTCATATTAGCAAATGTGAAAGAGATGGTAGATTTACAAATGTTTTTGAAGATTATGAAGTTTGTAAAGAAGCAATGGGAACTTAGTGGTTTAAGAACTTTGTATTGTTGTGTTGCTGGAGCATTACCTTTTAATCTTGGCAAACCACCAATATGCGTACTTCACTAACTAGTATCTCCTCTTTGGTAGTATCGGCATCTACATTTTCATTAGTATTACTGGTAATGTCGAATCTACCGTGCTTTAGACTTTTTAAGTTAGCTAATACTATTACTATCAACAACGGAGTTTCTTTTTTCCATCAAACATTGCGAAACCCGTGAACTATTATTAGCTCTTTCAGTATCTTACTTGTACAAAAAATGTTGGCATTTGTGATGGAAATAATCTTGAGGAGAAATCAGTACAAACGTCAAAAGTGATACCTGGAATAGTGGAGATCAATAAAACAATTTTTTAATTGTATTTATATTTGCTAATAATTAATAAATTTTTAAAAAATAGCTGATATTATTATTTGCGTTCTTGATTTTCTTTGAATAGATTACTCAGATCGTTGTGGAACGGAGTATTAAACTTCTAGTAAAGTAACAACTTCCTCAACTGTTTATTATTATATTACTGCAAATCCGTTTTTTTATAGAAATTTTTTAATTTTTGTTAGTAAGATTATAAAGAAAACTGACAAATGCTATCTTTTTACTATATGTAAGTATCCATAATTTCCCTTTCCCTTATTGATAAAACAAAATTTGTTTTGATACCCAATCCGAAATAAAATAAAAAAAATTATTTTTTTACCACTATTTCTACAACAAAGAAAAGGATATTTGCATAAAAAATAGGATAAATAATATGATTGGCCTCCGAGAAATTAATCTTACTATATTTGTCTTTTTTTGTGTGTGTTACCAACCATATAGAAGAGAGAAAATTTATAATTTTTTTCCTTTAAATTTTACAAGATTGTTTTCCTTTTTGTAGATATTACAAGACTTTCATCATGTATCAGGAACAAATTGCTTTTAATAATTTTAGTTTTAAGTAAGAAAGAAAAAAGGGAGTGATAAAGTAAATTAAAATATAGTTAGGCATTCAAAAAAATTTTGTAATTTTCCTTTCCTTCATTAAATATTCACTCTTTTTAAGCTTTCCTCCTTTTATATCATTCTTCAAAAAATTGTGTATATGTATGTGCCTCCATCAGCCATATAATATTTCTATTCATAAAACATTATATTTTCATCCTTTAAAATGAAGTATTATTATTAAATTTTGGTTGGTTGTCGTGATTAATTATTATTATATCTATCTTTTATTCATAGTATGTATTAAAAACTACAAATTTTTATTCTATCAAAAAAAGCTTTTCCAATTTTATTATGTTTAGATGTTTATTCACCATCTTTTTTCTTTTACTTATAATAGAAATTGAGGATTTATTTAATATTTTATAGTGTTACCATCCACCATTTCTTGTAGTTTATTATTTTAATCATAATAAATAAACTATCTTCTTAAATTAACGTTAACTTTTTATCATAAACAATTTAATTTAAAATAATGTATATGTTTGAAAAAATCATTTAAACTTTGATGTATGTTCATTTTTTATCTCTTAATCGTGATTATGTGTAATTAACGAGAAAATCACATATATATTGGTAGAAAATATTTCTTTTCACACCCATACCACCATAAATAACTCTTTTACATCACAAAGCCAATAATTATACTACAATTAATTTACCTATTTTCTCGTTGTTACTTTTTATTAACAAAAGTACTACAACCTTTTAAACTACATCTTTATGCTAGCCTACGGGAATGTAACAAAAAAATTTTTTATTATTAAATATATTTCATTTTTCAACCTTTCTAAAACCACCATAGCAATATTTTTAGATACATTTTATCTACTTTTATTTTATGTGCATACAATTTAATATATTCCTATCCAGAGAAGTTACATTTTTTATAGCAATTCTCTTCCCTAAATATTAATACACATAATTTCTATAAATAATCTTCCTTTTTATAGTTTAAAAATAATCTAAAAATAACATTAATAAATCTTTGATTCTTCTGATTAGCTAAATCATAAAAAACAAAGTAGAGGATAATAAGGAAGATAAGTGTAATCTTTTAAAGGATAAATATATTAAGTATAATGTATGCTCTTTCTTACAAATTTAGTATGTTTCTTTTAAATTTTTTTAAACTTTCACTTTAGTATCCGTTAATGGCACACCAAGAATATCGATTCATTCTCCCCCTTTTTGATAACGTCCATTATTTTTTCCTATAGCCTTATACATATATATATTTCTTTTATATATATAATTTCAACTATCTTTTCTCCTATAATTCTAAATAAATTCACAAAATAATTTACTTTATTATTTTTTCTATTCACTACAGAGGTTGTTTAATAATTTAAAATTAATAAAATGTGCACTCTTTAATCTCAGAAAAGTTGTATGTAAATTACTCAACTACTATTTTTACCCCATAAAATATTAAATATTTTAATCTTTAATTAATATACTTTTATATTAAATGACGGTATTTTAAAGGAATTTAAAATTAAAAAAATATTTAAACTTTTTCCTCCTTCTCCTTCATATGTTTCTTCTTCCTTTTATATTTCATATAAACATATATGCAAAACTATGTACATGTATAAATAACTATTGAAATATATTTTTTTATATCCAAAAAAATCTTTTTATTATTTGTCATTTACAATTGAACAACTTTTTTCTTCATTACCCACCTTTTTTTCTTCGTCATTCTACATATTATTTTTACATTTGAAGTATTTTTTCACTCAAATATATTAATAATACTATTTATTACTTTTACGTCTTTTTATATTAATTAAAAATTCTTTTATTACCGTTTATACAAACTTTTTCTCTACCTTATTATTAGGGAATCCCTTTTATTTCTTTGTATTGCTATTTTCTCCTCTATTGTTTATAATATTTTATTAAAAAAGTTTTCGTATTTAAAAGTTAATACTTTTTTAATTAACCTCCTAATGTCTATGTGACAAAGTATAATCTTCTTCATCGTGTAGTCTTCTTATCTACCACTAACACTATTATAAAAAACTTCCTCATTTAGAAAGAAGTGGATAAAGAGATATTTATAGATGATATTAGATAATTATTTGCAGACATAATGAGATGATTATAATAATCATTAAATTATTACTATCATTCCTCTTTCATCTACTATCTATTTTTATAATTTTTTATCAGTAGGAGTGAGAAAATATAAAATTTGACTGTGTCATTATTATGTATATATTATATGTATCAATAATAAAACCATCACCATCGTCCCCTAGAAATTTCATCCACTTCCTTCATCCATTAATTCTTTATTCAATTCCTTTAAACATCCCTTTTTTAGTATAAAAATGTATCTTAAAATACAGGACACATATTATTATCATCATCTCATCACACTACTACTATGCTAAAACTACTACTATTCTTATACTTAAAAACCCCCCTCTCTTCTCCTCCCAAAAATATACTTCTTTTTGTTTTCTCTTTCTTCCTCTTCTTCCTTCTCCTTATTTTCCTTACAAAATATTTTTCATCACCATACTTCAAAAAGTTAGTCTCTCTCTCTTTTTCTTTTTCTATTAACCTAATTGTTTAAAAGTTAATTTTGAACAATTTCACTTTCTTTTTACTTTCTCATTATTATTGTTTTCAAATTTTGTTAAACTTTCAGTTACAGGATCTATATTTTTATTATAATTTTAACCCATAAAATATGGACCCTTACTAGTTTACTACCCCTACACCCTGTTCTTCCATATGTAGTTTTATTTATCAACTATTTACTTTGCTTTTCCATCCTCCTCCCTCTCATATATTATTGATATACTTATATGTATTTTTAAACACATTACCCATTAATGAGGAGTAAATTGTTAGTTAGAATCCGAAAATATTTAATCCTCCTAATATAAATATATCTAATATTTAACACAATTTACTTCTTTCTCTTTGTTGAATGTAGAAATTTTTAAATATCACAAATGTTCTCCTTAATTTCCTTTTCTTATTATACTATCAAAACAAAGATATATGTAATATTTCCTTTTCCATTAATTATACTTTCTCCTCTCATTCTTAATCCAATACACTTTAATATTCCTTATTTTTAGAATCCTGATTGATAAATACACATGTATATATTATGCACTGCTAAAAAACAAAATTAAATTAACTTTACTTGATTACTTTATTCATAACAGTATTACTATAAAATTGGGGAAAAAAAGATTTTCTATTCTTATAATTTCTTCATCTCTATTAAACCGTTCTTTACTTAAACTTCTAAAAATCCTTCATAAACATATTATTATCTTCTATATTATTACCTCATTTTGCGATGTATATTTATATGCCATCAAAAATGTAGAATAAATTATAGAAACAAAAATTGAACATTTTTTCTGGGAACATTATTTATTTGTACTTCCTCCTCATTTTTTGCCAATTTATATCTCTCTACAAACAAATAAGTATTCAAAAGATAGTAAAAAGGAATGGTTTTCTTATTTTTTTTTATTAATCAAAAGAAGAAATAGAGATATTTATATACTACTTCCGTTCCATAAATATATATTTATGTACATATGTTGTATACTTATTCTCCTCTAAACTATCAATGGATTCATCTTACCGTTTGGCTATATATATATATTTGTAGGTATTTAGTTTTTATATTGTTATTGAATATCATTATGTTTGTTTCCTTTAGACTAGAGTAAGTACATTTTTAGATAAAATGATATATATGTATACCATTTCTTTTGATTATTTCTTCCATTTTTACCTTGGACAATAAAATTTTTTTTATTCTTCCTTTTTTTAGAAACCATGTATACAATAATGATAATATAGTGTCGAAAGAAATATAATAGTGGGTGGAAGAGTTATAAGATATATTACACATATCATTATTTGTATTCTTATTTCTAAGGTATCCTTTTTTTTTCCTTCAAATAATCCTTATCTTGTTATTAAGATACACCTCTATATCATGAATAATTTGTACATTATACACTATCATTATTCATATAACAAGTGGTTTTAATGAGGGAAATCTCTTATCATATGGAAGAATCTCAAGAACACAATATTATCACCATTAAACATGTAAAATATATATCTATTTACTCTAAATAAATATCCGTCTAATTTTTCTTTTTTTTTTAAAAGAAGTTTACAAATACTTCAAAAAGACATTAAATGTGATAAAAGATTTTTTAATATTGCTCTTCAGGGCTTTTTAGGAGTAAAAATTTTTATTATATGTCTCTACAACATCATTGACACTTTCTTTTAAAGAAGCACCCATGATATTTAGATTGGAATATATAAATACCAAAAAAATCTTCTTATATGTTATCTTTTTTTCATTATATATGTAGATTGATATTTTTGAAATTTTAAAATACTTTTTTTTGACATAAAACGGTCATATAAGTATTTTTTTTATTGTGTTTAGTCTATTAAAATTTTACTTTCTATAGTTTCTTTTGTTTTTTGATACCATTTCTCATGATATCATTTTTAATTGTTTTATTATTCATATGTTTTTTTAAATCACACAAATTTCTAGAAAAATATAAATTTATTATTTATAAATATATTTTATGTACAATTTTTTTTCACCTTTATGCATAATAGATTCAATTTCCACTTAATATACAATTCAGCAGGAATTTTCTCTATTCAGGTGGGATGATATAAATTTATTAAAGTAATTTCCTCCTTTGAGGATAATTTATGGCCCCTATCATATTTAATATCATCCATTAACTTTATTAATTTTTTAACCACTGGACAGGTGTTAAGATGATGTATATATTTAGATTATTTCTCGTTATATTACCACCTATGAATTTAAACTTTGGTTCCTCTATAGACATAAAGTTTCATATATCATGAGATAATGAACATCCTGAATTAATATACACAAAGTATATTTATAATAAATTGATGGATTTAGTCATCTTTATTATAACATTAATAGAATAATGAACTTTTTCATCAAGCCATAATATATAACAATACTTTGGAACCTTCCATAAGACAATTGACTGACACACACATGAAGTTCATCCTCCTCCAGGGAACTTTCATTTCATAAATACACAACTATTATCAACAATTTTGGACTCCCTCTCTCCTAATATATTTTTCTGTTCCGAGAACCTTTTTACCCACCAAATATATATCTTTTTTTCTTATCTAAACTTTGTAAATTTTTATATACATAAATATAACATATATCCTTAAAGATGTATGACTTTTTAAAAAGTAATAAATAAAAAGTTTGACCAATATCATAATATTATATCACAGAGAGACTAAACTTCTTTTCTTATACCCCTCTTATATTTCTTATTTAATATTTAACATATTCTATATATATAAAATTTTTATCTTTTTAATTTTGTTTATCTCATTCCCCATTTAATTTACTCTTTATTTATTACTTAATATTTATTTGTAATGATAACGTTTTAATTGTGCGTTTATTATGTAATCCCCGGGTAATTATAAAAAAATATACCAACTATGTATCCTATATTTCCTAAGAACCATAAAATTTCTCATTCTTCAAACATAAACTATAATTAATATAATTAATTTTTGCCAAAAATTCCACAACTCAAATTACTTTTAATTTACAAATACCAATTTTTTTCACAAACACATCATAAACATGTCTTTCGGGTAACGTATAAACATAATATTTTATTATTAATAAAAAAATCCCCATCATAATATATTTATTAAAATTTTCATTATACTATCCCCTTTTACAACTTTTTTTCACTTAACAAGAACGAATCATGACGAATAAGTTTCTCTCACCAATATCAAAGCAGAATTATTTTTTTAAACTTTCCTACTAATCTCCTTAAAACTGTATTCTAATGTTGAGATAAAATACATTTTATCTCCTTATTATCTTCTTTATAATAGACATATATGTATATTATATTTTTTTACATTTATGCGACATGACACGAGCAAATTATGACACGAAATATCTATTTTCAAATGGATAAACTTTTTTATTTTTTATATCACAACATTTTTATCAAAAAAGAAGGAAAAAATATTAGACATAAGAAGATAATTGTGTGGTATATATAACATATTTCTATATGTGATAATCCAGCTTAATCTTCTTATTATTTTATTATCATTAGAGATATAAGTAAACACTAGGAAAGTACAATCTTTTTACTATATTTTTTAGTTAGTATTATGATGATCTTATCTTTGTATTTGGATATGGGATGTTGTTTGGATTTCCTTGTTATTATTTACGAAAAAGCATTTTCTTAGTATTTATAGGAGGGGGAATTGTACTTGTTTGAGCGTATGATTTTTAACCTTTTTTGTTGTTACTTGAGACAGATGTTTTGGTTGAGTTTAGAGAACTACTATAAATTAGTGCTTGGTCTAGACTGCTACCACATTAAAGTACCATAATTTCTTTTATTATATAGTTTTTTTTTATTAATTTACATTTACATATATTATCCTTCCTCATTTTATCCTCTATTTTTTAAAACATAATTCAAAGGGCTATCTCAATTCTTATCTTTGATTTATATTCTCCATTTATAAAATATAGTTTTACAAAGAAACAAAAAACCTTTTCTTCTTCCATATTTTTTATTCCATTAATCATCCACGAAAAAACATTTCTTCCTTTTTCAATGTCAACTTCAAAAAAATAATAATATTATGAAGTTCAAAAAAAGAAAATCTTCAATACCATATCCTTTTCACTTTATAAAACATAATTTCCACATCTATAAGTTAAAATTTCTTAATTTCCTCTAGAAAGATTCTTTTTTTCTCCATAACTACAATTGACATTTCATCTCTCTTTTTTGTTAGGAATGTTTTTTTCCTCAATAAAAGTATCATATATCATATTCCCCTTTCTTAGAAATGTAGTATTCTTTTTCCTTAAAATACCACCCCTTAAAAGGACAACCTTTATATGTATAAATAATACTTATACATATTATTTTTCTCATCAAAAAACAAACATTCTAACCAATTATCTGTTTTTTGCTTCTCTCATTTTTCCACTTTTTTGTTGAAGTCCTTAATAAGATATCCACAAAAAATTTGTACTATTTTAGCTTGTCCTCATAGAAACTTTATTGTTAACTCTAATGCCATTAAATTATATCTTGCTCCTCAAGTACTTATCTTCTTTTTTTACTTAAAAAATATAAATTATTCTTGTAAACAATGTGTTGTACACTTTTCTTTACCTCTTTTATTAGGAGTTTTTAGTTGATAAGAATAGAATAATTTTAGCAAAAAAAAATTCTTTGGTTTATTATATGTTTTTTTCAAATGCCGTCTTTTGTTCTTACCATAATCATGTTACGTACCCCAATATTTTCATCAATAACCTTCAAACTTAATTAATTTTTATTTTTCAGAATTATAGTACATAAGTATTTCTTAGAATCTATTCTCGACCAAACAAAAAACAAGATTCTAAAAAGGAAGAGACTCTATTTTCTTTTCTTTCTTACACCAAGAACCCAAATGATTTGTCTTCGAGAACGAGTACTATCTTATTAATTCATCAGTATATTTTTTATAAAAGGGGACCTTTGCTCGCGAAAAAAATTGGCTGACAACTAAATTATTTTACAATATATAAATAACATAAGTCTCGAGGACAATTATTCATTCTTTTCTACAAACTTTTATCTACACCTGTGGCAAATGATAATTTATTAAAAACCAACAAAAAGAAATATATATTCACAAAAACAATGGCTGATCCACCTATGCCTGATTTGTCACACCTAAGTGCCGAGGAACGAGCTATAATCGAACAAGTTTTCCAAAGGCAAAAAGAGGAAGAAGAAAAAGAAGTACAAATTTCACAGTAAGTTTTAATTTTCCCTAATTTAAGATTAAATTACATATATTCAGAAAAGCAAATCAAGAGTTAGTGGAAATAGAAAGGCAAATCCAGGAGCGTAAAGAGACAGCACACCGCCTCCTTGGAACTCAGGATGATGCTATATGTCAGATATGTCAAAAAACAAAATTTGCCGATGGTATTGGTCATAAATGCTTCTACTGCCAGTTGCGATCTTGTGCTAGGTGTGGTGGTAGAACACAATCCAAAAATAAACCTATCTGGGCCTGTAGTCTGTGCCAAAAAAGACAAAGTATTCTCGCTAAAACTGGTAAATGGTTCCAACCAGATGATGTTAATGAAATGGAGAAAAAACCTAATGAAAATGTTATGGGAGTAGGGGGAGGAAATGGACCATCAATGCAAAGCACTACAGCTACTACAAATAATGTTAGTCAAGGAAGGAGTAATGGAAATGTTGTAAAGGATAATAATGTATCTATTGGAATGGGTAGTAATCAGGGAAATATTAATATGCCTAATGAAGGCATTGAACAACAACATATTGATAATGCAAATGCTAGAAATCAATTACCTCATCAGAAATTATCTATCCAAAGGCAACCAACTCTTGAAGTATGTTTAAGATTAACTTTTTAACTAATTTAATTTAAAATATTTATTTTTTAGGCTCCAGGAAATAATATGAGACCTTCAACAAGTATGAATCAAGGGATACCTCAACATCAAATACCACCAGAGCACATGATAGGAAACCAAATCCAGCAACAACAATCAATTAATACTACCACAAGTGGGCATATACCACGACAGCATCCACCTCAGAATAAAATGCAAATGCCTTCGACGTCTAGTCAGATGATGACAAACCAACAAAGATATAATCCTCAACAGCAGCAATCTCAAGTACCCTCTCAACAACAACAACCACCTCAGGCGCAGCAGACGACTCAACCCCAACCACCTCAACCACAACAATCCACAGCTACATCCCTATTTGGTAAGATTATAGGAGGTGTAGCAAGTGGTGTGAGTAGTGCCATCTCATCAACGGCACACTCAACAATCCTTCCAACAACATCTTCTAATAACAATACCACTACAACACAAGGAACCACTTCACAGATGTCCTCATCACAATATTATCCCACTACGACTGGTATTAAATCTATGGGTGGAGGACAACAATCTCAATTTCAACAACAACCATCTTCTAGTACAAACATTAATTACCAAGATAGAAATAATTATATCAATAATAACAATACTAGTACTAATAGGAATCTTCAGAATCAATATGATAACGTGCCAATGGACCAGGGACGTGGCAATAATACTTATGAATGTTACCATGATAATAATACTTCAATGCAATATAGTAATGATGCTAATTCTATGTATTTAAATCAACCACCTGCTGTGCCGTCAAATGAATATCATACACAACAATTTCAGAATTTATCACGTAAAGGGAGTAAGAAGTCTAGGAATCTCCAGAGGCAGTACCAGTCATTGTCGTCTAGTGATGAGGAGAATTATGATGTTAGGAGGACAAATGAACCACCAGCAATTGGTGATCCACAAGGGGTATCATCGTTTCCAGGTAAGTCACTAAGTTAAAATAATTTTATTTTCTTTAGCACGATCGCCAAGCTACAGAAACAAACATTCTAAGAGTAATTTCCTATCAAAGACACCAAACAATATATTATCAACTGATATCTCAACAGAAAATGATATTCTCCGCTATATTTATGGTTCTGATTCTGAAGCAAACCCCTCAATTGGAGGAATGAACCAAAGACGGAGGAAATCACATAAAATCTTTGGCCAGGGTATGAATAGCCTAAGTTTTGACGATGAAACAATGTACAATGATGGTAACTCATTTAAGTCCAATAACATATTCAGGAGGAGGCGTAGTAATAGTATCCGATCAGACAGAGGTTCTTATCAATTGCCGGTTAATTTTCTTTCATCTCTCACCTCACCTTCTGGATATGATGGTACTGCAAATAACAAAGGAACTGGTCTAGCTGATAGGATTAAGAGATATCTCAATACTCCCGTTACCTGGGCACCAACAGCTGATAAGAAAAGACTTATAGGTCATATGATATTGAATAAGAATGATATAATTAATAATAATACATCCCCATACTTGGGGACGAAGACACCATTTGGTGATTTGGGTTTAAAGGTTGTTGGTGGCCATAAAACACCTATGGGGAGATTAGGAGCATTTATAACAAAAATCAAACCTGGTTCTATTGCTGATGTTGTTGGACACCTAAAACCAGGTGATGAAGTCCTTGAATGGAATGGTATATGCCTTCAAAACATGATCCATGAACAAGTGTATGAAGTTATAAACAATTCAAAGAATGATCAGACAATTGAATTGATAGTTTCAAGGAATTTGGTTAAAAATTCTTTTGGTGTTAATGGAGATTATGGTAACACCAGTCTAAGTCAACTAGATATAAATTCTTATGGTAGGAGCAATGTTCTTGGGGAAGTTAAAAGGCCCATGTCTGCAAGGGGTTTTCTTTACAATACAGGTAGATTTTCTCCAGACGTCTATGGTTGCACCAATAACTTCGTCATCTCACCTGGTGGAGGTAATTTGTATGGACCTGATGGATGTGGAGGTAACTTAAGGCATTCTCAATCGTTGTTGTCGCCGTCAAATTATCATCTAAATGTTGGTGCTGGAACTATTGGGAGTGGTGGTATTGGAGTACAACATCATCAGAGCGCTTTCTCTCCATCAGGTATGTTTTTTTTTCATAAAAATATTATAATGACATGGATTATTACGTTTAATTCCCATTGCGTTGTTGTGTAATACTTTATTGACATCGAACCACATCTTAGCTTTTTTTACATTCTAAAACAATACGTATATTCTTCATACCTTTGCCTCTTACTGAGACATTTATACATATTTTTATTTCTATTTCCATTCGAAAAAAACCGCAACCTATTAATAATCTCTTCATGATATATTCATATACACATATAAATATTCATCACCTCATTTCCAATTATAAGATACATCCACTTTCCTTCATATAAAAAAAGAGGCCATCCTAAAAATAACTATTTCTTCACTCTCTTTTTTTAATTATTATATATAAAATGAAATTTAGAAAGTGGAATTTTTTTATTATTACTATTTTGATGATAACAATTATTGACAGTTCCTTTTACTTTCAATTTTTTTTTGAATTATATAATATAATATCTATGGATTAAAAAAAATTTCTTTTCTTTCATTTTGAGATTAAAACAAAAGTTGATGAAAGAAACAAATAAGATTCTTTGTATGTAAGGAAGTATATTCTATGTTCTTGCATTGTTTAGAGAAACTTTTCTTTTGTTTATGTGAATTTTTGTTATTTTATAACAATTTTCTCCTCCTAATTTAGCTTTTAAAAATAATATCAATAGAAATATAATTTTATTTATTTTAATAGGAATATCTAATTCTGTTTTCCTTATTTCCCAATTCACCTAACATTACATATCTTTAAATATTTTATCGAGGATGATTTTAGTTTAGTTAATGTATAATTAAAAGATAGCAAAAACTATTTTTAACAACAATCCCCTGTTTTTATCTAATAATAAAAAAATACATTAGTTGACATGTAATTCTACATTTTGTTCCTCAATCCACACTCATTAAAATATAACTTTTTCTACTCTACGATACCTTTTATTTACTATTTATTTTATACATATATATAGCATCTTTAGTATGTTTTTTCTTTGTACCAAAGAAATTAATGAAGATGTATTGTAATTGATAGGAAAAAAATACATCTATATGTAGATATTCTTTCTTATTTAATTTTTTTGTGCCTCTTAAATACTCTTTCCTTTTTATTTCTTCTTCTATCCTGTCTTAGATTATATTTTTTAAGGAAAAAATGTGTGCATTAATTTATAAATACCATCTTCTTGAATGGTTTTTTATAATTCTTAAATATCAATTAAGATAAAGTATTTTTAAATAAATAAAAAAATATGTATAAATTATTGACTATAAATTGGTCAACTTTCCCATAAACAAATAAATCACTAAAAAAAATATCGAAATATTTATTATCCAGTTATCACTATAAAAAAATTAAGATGATACCCCTTTCCCTAGTTCTCAGCAAAATAATTCATCCTCCAATATGTAATATTTATTCTTCCATACTTTTTTTTATAACCATCTAAAATAATCATATATCTCCTTCTCACTCCACCTACAAATAAAGGAAAATTTCTTTATCACTTTTTATATATACATAAATATATGTAGATATATCTCTTATACTTACTTTTTTTTCTCAAACTATTCACCATACATAATAGATACATTTTATACTTAATTATTTATAAATAGCACTTGCACTTGTCTTTTTCTTCATTTTTTGTACTCCCTTACCATATATGTGTATATGTTGTGGATATCTTCAGTGGTAAACTCTCTAAATAGCATTCATATGTCCTTAAGTTCAATTTTTTAATTCTCCTGATTATAAACAATTTTTTTATCATTTACAAATAATGACTCCTTCCTTTTCTTGTTCTTCATTCTCGTACCAGGTAGTTTGTTTCTTTTATTTTGTGATATAAAAACGTTTAACTTTTCTTTATGTTTTATAAATGTCCTTTTTCTAAAAAATAAACTATAAAACTTCCTTCATTATCATTTTCTTTAATCTTCTAGGAATGGTCTAAACATTAAGCACCATCCATCCACCTTCTTCATATCTTTATCATTAATAATAATAACTAATCTATTTCACAAAATATTATAATAATCCCCTTGATAGCTTACATATATGTATAAAGGATGTACTTAACAAAAAAACTAATTTTTTTTTCGATCCAAATTCCTACTTTAATTTTCACGTTTCTTCATCTATATACACATTATTTATTATCATATTCATTATTATATATAAATATCAATTTCTATATATTTTTATCTTCTCATTACCGTACCTCCTTAATTCTTTATTTATCACTTCCTTTGTTATTATATTTATTTTTTTCTATTTCAAAATAATCTATCTATATTTATTAAAATATATAATCTATCCATCTACCACCAAATAACCTTTACACTTTTTTATAAACTCTTTATGATAAGTAATATTACAAAATATTATAAAAATTTCTCCTCAATAATCATTATCTCTCTCTTTCAATGCCAAAAACTTTTATTATCTATATTTATGGTCCTCTTTTTATAGTCTAAAACTAAGACTAAACTTACTTATGTACTTTTTCAATGAAAATATAAGTATACGTATATATCTATATGGTTTCTTTGTAAAATATAGTAATTATGTGCACTAACATTTTTCATAAAAAGTTTCTCCTCTCCTACACACCAACAACAACAACCACCACCCCACCATCACATACAACAAAAACATTCCTCTAATGATAGATGTGCCTATATGGCTATGTTTATATCATTTATTATCTATAATTTGGTAATTTAAACAAAATTCCATCCTCCTGATAAAAATCTCCCAGAACATAATATAATTCCCCTATATGAAGATATGTACTAATAACAAATATTATTTCTAGGTTCTGTTAATGGTATAATACAACACCAAGTTATCCAACCAAATCAACAAGATATACAAATGTATGGCAGTAATAATCCTATACTATTATCACCCTATCATCATACACAACAACAACTAAATACAGGAGTGTCTCCTAATGAAATTACTGGAAGAATAGAGATATCATTGTTATATTCACCGCTTGATAAACAACTCATTGTTACGATACATCGGGCTTTGGATTTATCACCAAGAGGGACAGGTGCATGTAGAAATCCGTATGTTAAGTTGTTTCTTCTTCCGGATCGTTCGGAGAAGTCTCGTCGCCAGACGGCTGTCCTATCTGAATCTATCATACCAATATGGAATGAAACTTTTTACTACCAAAACGTAACAGAGGAAATGTTATTCGGGGATCAGAAAAGAGTCCTCGAAGTTACAGTCTGGGATTATGACAAGTACGATGCTAATATGTTTCTTGGAGAAGTCCTCATCGACTTCAACACAGTTCCCCTTAACAACGAGATATGCCTATACAATCTACTCGACATGGATGATGAACATCCAATTAGAATGTACTTAAGACACAGAAAAGGTTCATACACCAATGCATTATCATCATCCTCAACAAAAAACCAACCACAACGTCCACATTCGGAGATGTCACATTACCCCTCATCTGGTTTACCACCACCAGGAAATAGTGGTACTATATATCACAACTATCCAAGTGATGTACCAAACAATCCTCCATCACCTTTCTACGATTATGTGACAGGAACTTTGGATATGAACAAAAGAAGTAGGAATCCGATATCTATGGGTAACAGAGGAGGGAATATTTGTAGAAGTAGAACATATGACAGATCAGCTTACAATAATCTTATTGATAGAAGCAAAAGAAATTATTATGGAAGTAATGTTGATGATCCCATGGTAAGAGATTCAATGGTTGGGGAGTATCCTATTCCTGATTATGATTATACACCACCACTTGGAGATAGAGGAGGTAACAATGGTTACCTATCTGATACTGGAGCACCGTTATATAAGAATAATAATGGTAGAAGAAATATCCCTATGTATGGGAACCAGAATTACTATGATGATAATAAATACGGTAAAAGACAAGGTGGATACAGGAATTTACCTAATCCTGAAGATGCAGCATCAATGCGACAACAACAACCCGGTAACAATAATGACCAACAACAACAATATATTAATGAACCAAACACATCTTCTTATCAACCACAACAACCATATTATGGTAGTCAACCCAATGATATGAGTGGAGGTGGATATAATAACAGGAATAAAAACGATTTCATGTATGATCCAAGAACACCACAAGGACGATTGCGATATGAAGCAACGATGATGCAAGAAGGAGGTTATGGAAGTGACAATTCAGAATCGTTGTCACTAAATTCAATGCAATCACTACAAAATAATACAACAACTACAGTTATTAGGAGAAGTAATCAAGGGGTTGAGGAGTATGATGGTGGTAGTGGTATAACTGTGATAAGACATGAGCCAATTGAAGAGTCTGACTATGGTATGAAGGATGAGGGTGATATCAGGAGAAGAGATGGAACTAGTGGTGGAGGTTCAAAAGGTAACTCGACAGGTAATGGTATAATAACGACTGGTAACGGTGGGCAATCTACTTCAGGTAATGCACCTCCAGGTCAAGGGAAGATTGATCAGAATCTTAAGGATAGGAAGAAAAGTATAATGACGAGGCTGATACCAGGGAGATCACAGCCTTCGGATTGTCCTAAAAGGACTGGTTTTGCGAGATCAGAAGAAGTTGGTGTACCAGATAATTTAACTGTTAATGGTTCTGGAGATAGACTCCAAGCACCGTTTCTAAAACAAGCATCAAAGGATAGTACTGATAGTTCACATTCAGAAAATGTTATACCGCTTCTACCTGATGGACCATTAGGACATTTTATTGAAAATCTCGGTCCAGGACAAGTTGTTGGAAGACAAGTATTAGCATCACCAGTACTAGGAGAAATAAACATAGCAATCTCATTGGTTGTCAATCGTACAGGAACTGGTCATGCAATAGATATAGAAATAATAAGGGCCAAGAATCTGGTAACCAAACCAGGTAGTAAAACACCACCATCTCCATATGTAAAAGTATATCTATTGGAAGGTAAAAACTGTATAGCTAAAGCTAAGACATCCTTGAGTAACAGGAAAACCATAAATCCACTGTACCAGCAACATTTGATATTTAATGAAAACTACAAGAAAAAGATGGTTCAAATAAGTGTCCTCGGTGACTACGGAAGGATGGAGAGAAAAAGCTTCATGGGAATAGCCTTGATCAGACTAGATGATCTAAATTTGGAGAATACTTTCAGGACAACCGGCCAACCAGTTGTTGGGTGGTACAAACTCTTCCACAATAACAGCCTTGCTGGTACAGGGCCTATAAGAAAAGACAGTGAAAATAGTTTAATGGGATAATATTTATCATTTTTTGTATATTTTTGATGAAAAGAGAAGAAATTTTTAATTTTATAATTTGTTATTATTTAAAAAAGTTTTGTTTATATGGATTTTTATATGATTTTATTTTTTATTCACATACGCCTACACTAAATTAAGATGACTAAATAATAAAGTGAAATTTGTTGTTGGTGGAAGTAATAAAATTATCTTAATTAGTGGGAATAAGATTTGAAAAAAGTTTTGCTATACTTGTTAGAAAAATAAATAGATTTCTATATAATTAATAAACTTTAGAAAAGGGATTAAGTTTCTTTAATAAAAAGCAATGCAAGTGTATGAATCTTTAACTATAAAAACAATAACAAACTTTGTTATAAGAGATACCATAGTAAATTCTATAGGTTTTATGGAAAAATTTTCAGATATAATAGAACTGAAAATATACACATACTCTTAAAATATCCATCGATTTCTATAAAGCCAATTAGAAGGACAAATAATCTAGTGTAGAAAACAAAGTGAACTACATGTCTTGCTTCATTCTTTAAACCAGAGAACTGCAACAAGATTGATGTATAGTTCAACGAAATTTAGAATACTAGTTTCTAAAATGTTTACAATATCACAATTACAATCAGAAAAAGAATAGTTAAAGGAATTTAGTACCATGATTCAAATAAAAAATTTATTAATAATCTAAATTTTGCTTCCATACAATATAAAGCAAAGTTTGTCATGAAGAGGTCAACTTCCCAGTGCACTGTAAAAGAAGTCATCTTATGCAAATTAGCACAAGATGTATCTGTTCTATGTAGCAGATCTTCATAAGATGATTTCATCTGCCATACGCCGGGTTTATTACAAAATTTATTAATATAAAGACAAAAGAAAACCGTAAACATTCTATTTTTATTCTCCATAATATATTTGATATTTCCCTTGAAGTAACCTCAATAACACCACGTCTTTCCGTTTCATTTTTTTTCTATATAATCAAAATTTAAACTTCTAGCACAATTTGTAGTAAAATATGTTGCAAAATCAAGATTAGAAGCATCATTAGTATTTGATTAGACGCAATACTCAAGTGAAACCCCACAAACAAAACACTTTAAATATTATCTTCCTTTAACTTATCTAACAATTCAGTTTTATTTATTTCATATTTTAAAATGAAGACAAATTCCTAAAATATTTACCAAAATTTTTCATGTTACAAAACAGTTAATATTCATAATTTTTTTTGAATATTAAAGCGTTAAATAAAATTAGAATTGAATATTATTTTGGAATAATTTTTAAAACTAGTAAATAAGGGTAATGTGCAGCAAATGTAAATACAGTAAAAAGAAGGCATGAACTTTTGACTGTTAATGAATTTATTCTAATCATTTGAACGTCTAAATAATATTTGAGTATACTTTTATTAAAAATTTATAGATAAATGTAAAAACATATCATATCAATATATAAAAATCAAGACTGTATTCATTACGTGAATCTTTAGTGGTTAATTAAGCAACATATATATAAAGATTATTATACACGTAATTACAATAAAATAAATAATGGTAAAATATTATAATTTATTCAATTAGAGACCCTTCTTAATACATCCTAATCAATCATATATTCACGAACGAATTGGTCGTTCGAAGTGATGTTCCCGCTTGGTGTGTTATAAACACATTTAACGACTGCAGCTCTATCAACAACATTTTCCAGTATAATAAAATTTTTTGACCGTTTCACAATAAAATTTGTAGAATTAGAATATTCTGGATCATCAAATTCGACCTTTTCTCCATTACAAAACATTTCTATTAAGAAAGCATAAGGCATCCTATCCATTGTACAATTTGGTTGGAGCCGTTTATCATGGTCATAGTATCGGTATATCCGCTCTTCAAGTTGGAGATTATCATCCTTGGGTCCAAAAAATAAGAGTCTTGATCTAGGTGTTTCAATTTCCTCATCCTTACAATAGTATTCCAGTTGGACTAATTCATATCCAAAGATGGTAAATGTTGAATCAGAATAATCTGAATACATTGGGGCATAGTCAATGGTATTTTTAAAATTCAACATCCTTGTGATTGCAACGTTATCCTTATTGTAGTAACCCAAGCTCCTTCCACCTATTTGAAGATTAAGGGCGATATTAAATGTTGTTTCCTTATCTTCATTCAATTTAAAAGCTAATATTTGATATCCTTTATATTGTACTGTTGTGTGTTCTAAATCTAATATTGTTATCTGGGGGCAAAAATTGAATGCGTCCAGTACAAGACATGGTTCTACATACATATAATTAAGTTCATCAGTTTCATTAGGCTTTTTAAAGAAATAAAATAATAATTCATCTGAAACTTCTTCTGTTTTCGATATATCTAAATTATGGGGCTGACCATCCCTTTTTATTTGCAAAATTATCAAATCTTCTATAGACAAACCGCACTTTTCCGGAATTGATTCACTGTATGCATATTCTTTTCCTTCAATTGCTAATTTATTGGGATCTGGATTGTCTTTCCAAGTAATCGTGTATTCCCATCTTGTTGCGCCAAAATGTATTGAAGTCCCATTTACCGTTTTATAAATTTCAGTTTCACCACAAAATAAAGTTCTGATTTTACGATAGTCTAATGTTTTTATCTTTTTCCATCCGATTATTGCTTTTGGTAGTGGTTTATATAATATGTAATCATCATTTCGATAAAAATAAGATATTTCAGAATTGTGGTGATAACCCGTAGTAGGACATTTTACAGCAACAACGTCAGATCTTGAATAAATTGTTATGTCATATGGAAATGTACCAGTTTCAAGATTTTTAGGAATATCAGGAAAAAGGTGCTCGTGTGTAGTTCCTTGAGAATATATTGACAACTCTACTAAAGCCAAAACTGTAACAATGAAGTACATTTGTAAAGAATTCGCAATATTTCTTAGCCAAAAACCTATTCTTTTATGAATTTTTTTAACATTAAAAATTTTAATTAAACATTAAATAATATTCAAACTTCATATAAATTTATTTAATACTTTATCAAATGATAAAATTATACTCTTTTATATTCAAAAAATCATTTTAATTAATAAAGTTAATGGTATGATTGTAATATAAAAATAGTCTATGAATGAAAGTGGTAAGAATTGTGATAATGCATTGATAATTTGTTTCAATTTATGTTGTTATTACAGCTATTCATTAACAAAACTTTTTTTTAATATTTTTTTTAGGAACAATAATGGACATAAAAATAACGAAAAATAACTACATCCTAGTGTATAATATAAAAATTACCATATTAACCCAGTGCACGGTAGACGGATTTTCTTTTACAGATCTTTAAATAACCTCGTCTTCCACGGACTGGGATTATAATCAAATGACACAAAGTTTTCTACTCTTACCTTTATTGAATTATAATATTAATGTCTTTACATAACAACAAGTGCCTTCTGATGGGAGATATTTAGTTACTTCAATTAAAAATGAATGTACCTATTCAGATACTGATGCAGACAAAATTTCATCTACCTCTAATACAACACTTCCACCTAGTAAAACAGCCTCTGAAGCAGCATCATTTCCAAATTGTAAAATAGAACACCGAATGTTAATAAATCCACCTATTCAAGGTTATGCTATTTGCAATGAATCTCTATCAAATCCCCAACCTTTCTCACAGATGCCTACAAATCAATTTTCAGAAGTTATTATAGATCCTAATGTATCAGTATCAATTACAATGAATGATTATGAAAAAAATTTCATTTTCATATAACGGAGATGATAGTAACAAAATCAGGGAGAAATGTTTCCGAAACCTGAATATAAAATTGCAGGTCTCGATCCAAACGGAGAGTATATGATAGGATTCATAGTAGATAGAGTAGACAATTCTTGTTATAAATACACAAATTATAAATGGTAATATTCTGGAAGAGCTGAATCTAAAAGATGGTCAAAGTATTGCATATTGCCATGATCCTCTCATGGGAAATAGCGTGTGCTTTGATCGGGTTAAACTAGCTAACAATTTTTAATGGAAATCAATCTCTGTAAATTTTTAATTCAATATACATATATGGGTACTTTACTATGTATAATCTGATTATATTTTGTTATATCAAATAGGTTAATTAACTTGTAATATTATGTAATCTCCAAACTAATTAACCTATCCCTGTCACTAAAAATATTTCTAGTTTGCTCCATTTCTTCCATTTCCTGCATTACAAGGTATTGCTATATAATGACTAAAATTTAGAATAGGAATCCTCACTTAAAATAACTAAATGAACCATTTAATTTGCTAAATTGAATATTTTTACAATGAGTAATGATAAATAATCATGTTAGAGATAGTTTGCAGCATTTTGAGAACTTCTTGTTTTTTTCAGCATTTATTTTTTTGCTTAGATTTCAGACAAATGTTTTAACTAAGTTTTAATGGTCAGATAAAAACTAACTTACGGAAAAGTCGATTTTTTATAATCAATTGACGCTGTTGAAACGTATATTAATGTAAAAAGACGAAACATTTTTTTATCCTTAATCAAAAAAAAATTAATAACTGTTGGTTGTATTCAAAGACAACATATGGGCTAACTTTTTATTTAACTTTAAAAAAAATTTTTATTTTACTAAATTGTTTTTAATAGTTTATTAAATTCATAATATACAATATATACATAAAATATAAAAAAAAACATATATACAATTAATACTTATATACAAATAAATAAATATATACATTAGCTTCTCAGTGTTATTCAATTTATCTAAATTTGTTGCTATTCCATGGTGGGTAATGGACTCTAAAATTCCAATCTTCATCTGAATAAGATAGCAGCATGGTTGTATCTTAACACCTCTTTTGACATAAACCCTTTCTCAAGTTCGTGTTCTGAATTTTGAGCTTCAAAATAAAAGATTTGTGGGATTACATTATATCCACCTGAAGCTCTTAAATATTTAAACGTTAACCATACAATGTTGTACAAACTTACATCAAATTGTGAGGCTATATTTTTTGGAAAATTTTCAATATTAATAAATTTATCTTTAGTAAAATTCATCCTCGAATAACAGATAATCTCCATATCGCAATAGTTTGGACGAGTTATTCATAAAAGTCTTACTGGAATAACTTTCTCGCATTTACCATGCCGATAGTTGTTACTCCAGTCTGTATGGTAAAATCTGCCCCGAAATCCAGTAAAGTTATCTATGGACATTCACTATATGCTACTGTTATTGCACACAGCTTCACAACTTTTTTTAACGTCATCTTCTTTAGGTTTTTGAAACTAATAAAACATTTTCTTCATATAGACTACGTTGTCATTTGATGATTTTAGTTCCACAAGCTCGTTGTTCCTATCCCTAGTAAAAACAAAAGTTTCATTAGCAAGCGAATTGTTGCATTTTGTGTGTAATAACGTAACCACTGATTGTATAAACGCCACTTCAGGAAGATTAGAAGAGTTTTCATAATTTCCTTAATCTATATATCAAGCATCCATTGGTAACTCTGAATTCCGGTATCATTCTTGAAAGTAATTCCTCCATGACTGATGATTATAAACCCAAGGGGTTTTTCCACTAAGAGTACTCACAAAAACAGCGAGTTATTAGTACCATAAACTAGTCCTAATTCTCGCAAAAACTTGTTGGGACCAAATCTCATACTATCACTTGTATGCTTGTACTCAGTACTTGGGCACTTTACGAACACGACACCAGAAGTTTCATTGAGCGTTAAATTAACCAGAATGTCGTTTTATTGATGGTTTCAGGAACAGAAGAGAAGTAGTTTGTATCTACAACTACTTCCGAACATACTGGTAATGGTATCAAAGAAGTAGCCAATAAACACAACGGTGTAGACATTATATTTGTTCTTGTGTGGAGGTTGTTGATTATGTCATTTTCCATGGCACTAAAATTTAAGTATATTACAATAGAACATTCAAATTCTTACCAAAATTGTTATTGATAAATTGAAATGAAGTGTTGAATTCAGAAGATTTTAACATAAAGCATCAATGATGCTATGATCAGTATAGAATATTTCTGATTTGTACCAGTTATTAAGTTAAATCATTTGCAGCAAAGATATGTTGTAGTTTTCCGAGATTTTACACGTAATTTAGTGCATTTCCAACAAGAAATGCAAAACTGGAGACCTAAAATGCTTCAACTCTTGAGGCAACAAACAAAGACCAATCGCAATCATCATCTTCCTTGGGGTATGACATTTTTAAATTCCATAAAATATCGTCTTTTGGTAAGGATATTGTCCCGCATTTGTTGATTTTCCTTTACTATTGCATGATCTCTCCATAATAAGATTTGCTGCAAAAATTAGCATTTAGCTATGATTTGGTACTTTGCTAAATGTTCCAAAATATATCAATTAGTGCATTTTGACTAGAAAATGTAAGATCTACAGAGAAAACACACATGCATTCTTAATTTTCGTATAAAAATGTGATTTTTTGCCACTTAGACGATCTGTAGCAATGAAATATCGAAAAATACCAAAAAGGATTCCCATACCGGGAATCGAACCCGGGCCGCGTGGGTGAAAACCACGAATCCTAACCACTAGACCATATGGGAGGCGCCCGGAGCCCTTTTTGATAGATTCCAGGGCCATTAAACAGAAAAAACACCCCATTTCAAGCAATTTCCTTCGCTCACAGATAAAATACAAATTTCCAGCCTTTTTTTGCATAATTATGATTATATTTTGTTTTTTTCACATCTTCTATCTCAATATTTTGAATATATTTTCTGAAAATCAACTGTAAATACCAAGAAATTTGAATATAAGAGAAAACCAACCTTTAAAACAATTATTTCATCATAAAACATTACATAATTAAATAGATTTAACAATCATTAACACAGACAATTTTTAGTGGCTAGATTCCCATAAAACAATTAGAATCCATTCTCTGTTTCTCAATAATTAGACATTGATGAAACTTCTACCTGAAAACAAAAACAATTTAATGTACGAAACCACTCTTTAATTCATGAAATGTCTACTAAAAGAGCAGTCGGGAAAAGTAAAACAAGACATAGGAACACCACACACTACCCCACATTTTTAAAGCTAGACAATAAAAAAGATGATGATAAAACAATTTTACCTCTTAATTCACCAAATTATATCATAATTCCAATTTAAAAAGAAACCTCTATTTGATTGGTGGTCAAAAATACTGTGAAATGTGAATGGTCCTGTCTTGTCTGTTATCATATCATACCTATATAAATTGTTTTTTAACTAATAACTAAAAACTGTTTTAACTCCTCTTCTCCAATTGACTTTTATAAAATACTTGTTGCCTTGAGTCTATTTTGTTTAAAAACTTTTCATCTTTGATTATTCAATCACTATAAATTTCTGCTCATTGTAGATAAATACGATTTTTACGTTAGTTAATATACTGATTACACTTTTAATTTTTGATGATTTGAACATTTGTTGTGAAATCAACTATATTATGTCATGCTTTTTTACTTTATGATGTATTATTATTCCGATATGTGATAACTTTTTATTTTCTTTATTTTTCCAGAAAACTATTGAATTTACCTGTATATAAACGGAATAACTCTTTTCATTCATTATTTCTTGTATTTATATTAACTAATTTAATATGTTTGAAAAGATAAAGAAATTTTGGTCATCAAATTCTAATATTAGTGGGAGCCGTAAATCTAGTCCACGATTCGTTAGGACCAAATCTGGGAGAAGTATCTCGACATTCACTTTCAAAAAGACATCACGCCCACCCTGTAAGTTTTGTTTAATCTCTTATCATTTAGTATTTTTGTTGTAGATTCTAAAGAAGGTGATTATGCCACGCCACCAGTCGTTGGTAAGCCACCTAGTACTTTACCAAATGTTCCGGTGGTTCCACGCGATGGTGTCTACGAGAATTTCCATGGTCATCAAAGGCAAGAAGTTATCAGAAGACCTAGTGTACCAAATACTGAGGACGATGAAACTTTGACTTTGTTAAACCAGGATACAGTTGTACAAAGTCCTTGTGGAGGTTATTCGGATAACAATACCAGTTTCTGTGGATTACCAGGAAGAGAGAGTCCAAGCATTAGAGGTACAGATCATTGGCTAGGTAAGTACTTATCACATAGTGTGTTTCATAATCATTTTTTAAGGTTCGGCAAAAGAAGAGTATCTCAGACACTATAGGGATTCAGAAAAGCCTCCATTGAATGTGAATCCATCGTCAATTCTAAACTACCGTTCATATACGATGCCTAATGCTAGGAAAACACGGAGTTTCGCTCATCTTCCTGGTTCTTCAAAACAGTCGTCGGCATCAAGTAATGTTAGTCAAGGAGCTAGCCAAGTGTACAATAGTCAGTCCGGTATCTATGGAGAGAGAGGAGCAATGAGACGTCAGGAACCATCTCTATCTTCATCTGGGTAAGTATCATGAAATGAAAATTCAACCAATACTGTTATTTTAGATTCGTATCAAACATTTCATCACCCGTGTGCAGAGATCGATACAGGAATGTTGATAGTGAATCACCGTATAGAGTAGTGGAGACCAGATATCCAAGATACTCCAACTCAAGTGAGCTTCTATCTCCACCAAGAAACCCAAGAGTCAATGTGGGATCTGTCTACACACCAGGCCCTTGTTCAACTCCAATAAAGGGTACATCAAACATTTATGGCAGTGCAAGAAGTGCACAAGAAGATGTCTTCTTCGATAAGTCTTCTAGAAGCGGGGTTTCATCAGCTGTTAGTTGCCAGAGAATAGATGAAATTGAAGAATCACTTCGGGATATCCAACGGAAGATGAGTACCTCGACATCAATTCAGACACCATCAAATGTCCAAACAGATGGTTCTCAACAAGCATTACTCTCAATATTGATGGATAAGAAAAATGAAGCCGATCGTCTCAGGGAGAAGGTCAAGAAATTGGAAAATAGGTTGCAGATGCAAAAGTGTGACTTTGCTGAGGAGACAGAGAAGTTGCAATTGGAGGGTGAAAACATCAGGCATAAGTTAAAGCTGATGACGGAGAAGTTTAACAGATTGGACCAGGAGTATCGTCGTTATAGAGAAGCAACACTCGTCACGGAGAATGATTTCCAGAAAAGTTTAGATGATATGGATAAACTCAAAAAGGATTATGAAACTGAAATTAGTTGCTTGAAGCAGAAATTGACTAGTGTCCTCGTTATGGATGATGGCAAATCTTCGTCTATGAATGAAGCAAACAAACTATTGGAGGAAGAAAATGCCGTATTGTTAAATAAACTCGATGAAAAGGAGGAAGAGATAACAAAGCTGAAAAATGAATTGAATCACCATCGTTCATTTAAAATTCTTATCGACGATGAGTATGATGATGATAATCTCCTAGTGTTGGATGAGTTCAAGGATGAGAATAGTACTCCAGAAAATGGAAGTAAAAAGGAAGAGACTTTCAAAAGTGTCAGTTCAGCTCTGTCAAAAATCCATCTCTCTTCACTTCACTCGCCATCCAATAGTTCAGGCTTCGGTGGATCACATTCTCATGGCCTTATTAGTTCTCCTTTTACGGAAAAGTCGTCTAATTCAGGAACGAAAAACACTGTAGCTGGTTCATTGTCTTATAACTTGAATGACATATCAAATAATGATAAGACAGCAACTCTGATGACTATCCAACCAAGGATTCAAAGAATCATTAAAGATAGTAATGAAATCGGAAAACGCCTGCGTATGATTTCTAAATGTTTCTCGGAGATATCCTCAAACATTGTCGATGGAAGGGATCCCGGATTCCATAAGCTGGCTTCACGTTTCAATGATTCATCAGATTCGGATGATGACATAAATAATTTTGAAAATAAGATGTCATATAACAGTCTCCAATTTGAGGATGTTATTCGTAAACATCAGGAGGATATTCAGAAGGCTGAGAAGTTCTTGTCACAGGTCTCTAGCAACATCATTCACTATACAACAAGAACACCGGGTGGAAATAATCCTGTGTGTAATATCCAATGAGATGGTATTTTCCAAGGAGGAATTGTATATATTTGTAAAGTTACTTGTTTTTAAAGTTTGCAGATCAATTTAATCTGCTGTTAAAGGATTTATTTTGTTAATTATTAATAGTATTTTAAATGATATGGAAAAAAATTTTCTTTTTAATAACTTGTATATAGTTTTTATTGTAGTATGATAAAGATTTATTTTGATAATAAAATAATTTTAGAGATTTTGTGTTTTTTAAAACTTTATTGTGTGTCATGTCATAAGAAATTGTAGTACAGAAATTATATATATATTACTTTTATTCTTCTAATTAATAAGTGGAAGTTTCAGTAGTAACAGACTCACTGTCTGTAGTCATTTCACTTTCCTGATCCATTTCCTTTCTGATGTCATGTAAAACTTGGATACCCTGATTGAATATAGCTTTTTTCTTCTTCCTATAAGCATCATTACTTCTTTTATGTATGAAGAATGTCATAGAGGCAATAAGAGCTCCAAGAATTAGGGTAAGTGGAATTAACGAAACAGCGTGATCCATTATCCATGACTCATATTCCCCATTATCCAGAGAATCCGACTGAGAAATCAATGTTGGTTCCGAAGATTTATCATCAACAACCCCAATATTCTCCTTATATTGACTGACCACAAAACTAAACAAATATTTTAATGCCCTTTTTATATCATTCTCCATCAACCATTCGTTATCATAATACCTCTCCATTTCGACGATTTCAGATATTGAGGTAAAGTGTGATTTTATACTGAACGTGTAAAAATTCTCCTGCAGACTTCTTTCTAACAACGGTTCTGGTTCGTTATCACCCTCAACTAATTTCCGATAGGTAAATTTGTTACTTGCTAGTTTCAAATTACGATCTGCCATGTATTTATTCATAATCTTTTCGATTTGTTTAATCATATCTTTTTTAAATTCTCTAAATTGATTGTTGTTTTTGAAAGGATAAGGTCTCCCATTTGGCATTGGATTTAGCATAACGAAAATTCCCAGACCAATAAAGTTGTCACATTTCTTGGGTGTACCAGTGATTATAAAGTACATCTCATTTTTTGAGCTTTTGCCAATAACCTTTTTCAACTTTTCGCAATCACTTTCATCCACGATAGAATCGTTATGCATTAAAGGACCAAGTCTTATCTCCCTAATGCTTATCCTTTTGGCAAATACCAAAGATTTTAAGTAACACCTTATTTGATAACGTATTGTTCTTGATTGAGTGAAGTTGTCGTAGAATAGGTGCATTTTGATATGATTAAATGATATATCAATAGAAATCTAGAAATAATTATATATTTACGGCATTGTAAAACTTACAGGATCAAAACTTAGACAATCATCCACGTATCCTTGGCTTCCGATGGTTTCTTTATGGGTATAGTTTGTTGTATCTCCTATTTGGTTGGATAGAGTCAATCCACGAAACAATTCATCCAACTCCAATTCTTTTTCTGCTCCACTAAGGGGAATCTCAGCTTCATGATCATCACCACGTATTTGTGAAAATACCAACACAATTACAACTAATTTGGCAAACATATAAATTAAAGATATAGAAAAGTGTTTCTACTTCCCTTCTTATACAAAAAAAAAACATATTCAAAATTTTTGTAATATTCAAAAATTTTTACAAAAAGAGTAAATAAATATTATTAAAATATTATACATTATATACACCATTATTAACAACTAAAAATACAAATAAAAAAATTTTTTATATATACAAACTAATTCTAATCAGATGACGATGAGCTTAATGACTCATCAGAACAAGGACCAAACACAGTATCAACAGGATCTGGTGATGACATGGATTCTTCCATTCTGAATCTTCCTCCAGCTTTATCTTCTCCTCCATCTCCTGAAGTAGATATGAGAGTGTTCTTCTTAGACTTGGAGGTAACTTCGAAAGTAGTACCTTGCTCCTCTCCCTTCTTATCATCATCTTCATTCTCAGAAGCCTCTACCTTTCTACGATTTCTTCTGCTCCTTTTTAACTTTTTCTTTCTTTCACTCTCCTCAAAGCATTCATTGTCGGAAGCGACAAATCCCTCCATATCATCATCCTTCTTCTTCTTTTGGTTTTCACCTTTACCACCAGACTTCCTTTTATCATCCTTAACTGGTACTCTGAGAGCATCCTTATTCATATTAAGAAACTCATTACGAAGATCTCGCAATCTATTCTGTCTTTCAAGATCCTGGCTTTCTTGAATCTTCATTTGAGCTATTTTTTCCTCCTCTAACTTTAGCATAATCTCCCTTTGCTTTCTTCTACTCTCTTCTCTTGCTCTCTCAATCTCAACAATCTGTGGTCTTTTGGAGTTTGCTTGAATTAGGTAATCCTCACAGTTAGAATGCTCCTCTGTCAGATGGTCTATATTTATGTGTTTCCACTTCATCTTCATATCACTGCTACTTTTCATTGAACCATGAACATCATCAAAAGCGAGCTTAGCCTCCTCGAAGTAACCAATAGCTTTGTCCAAATCAGATAGAGAATGGTTTGGAGATTCCATGATACGCAAGCCAAGTTTTGCGTAAATTTTTGCCACGTTATACTTGGCATATAGATTCAATGGGTCATGTTGAACAGCTTGAAGCATGTAATCCAAAGCATTATTATAGTCCTCAACTTTCCAGTACATGCGACCAAGAGCCAACAATACATCAGAATCAGTATCCAATCCAAACTTTTCAATGGCAGCCTTGTACATCCTAATAGCATTAAGATAATTTTTAAGAAGCCCATAAACGTATGCTAAGTTTAGCCAAGGACCCTTCTCATCAAATAAGACTTCACGAACCTCAGAGAAACATTCGCGAGCTTCTTCATAGGAACCAATAAATGTGAGTAAGATTCCCATACAGTTCCCTGCGTAGACATTTTTTGGATGATTCCTCAATACCTTTTGGAACATCTCAAATGCTCGCGACATATTTTCTTCATCCTTCTCCTTATTCCTATTTGGTTTGTAGAGTTGCTCCAACCATATAACTCCAAGAGCAAGGTGAGGATAAGCATTGTCTTTGTGTTCCGGAAACTTGAGAATTGCCTCAAACTTCTTTTGAGCCTCCAAGAAGTTCTTTTTCTTCATAAACAGAGATCCTAAAGCTGCTAAAGCACCAATGTTGTGAGGATCATTGGAAAGCACGTCTTGGTAGTGTTTAGTTGCTGCTTTGTAGTCACTACATTTCTCCGCAATTTTTCCTAATCTTAAACTACCTTCATTGTAGTTCGGCTTCCACTTTAACAAACGCTTGTACAGCTCGATTGCATTATCAGTGTATCCCAACTCTTCATTTGTCCTTGCGAGGTTGAATGTGAATGTTAGTTCAAGACTATCAGCGTAAGAATTATCCTTCAGACGCTCCTCCTCAACTCTAGACAAACACTGAGAGAAGATAGTGTTTGCTTCAGGGAAGACTTTATTCATGTAGAAATATACACCGTAGTTATTTAACAACTCAATTGGAATCCGGACATCTTCTGACTCCTTATACATATCAATTACCCTTGAAGTCTCCTTTAATGCAAGAGGCAAGTTAGTCTTCTCCACGAATCTGGCATGCTCAACGACCAATGTAGGATCGTTGAGGTTTTCATTATTTAACAGCTCAGAGAAGTACTGTTTAACAGAAGCAGTACGTTTATCTTTCGTTGCAGCATCCTTCCCAGGTGATCTTATATACATCATAATCAGAGCCTTCTTGGTTTCAGCGTTATCTGGATCAGTAATTAAGATCTTCCCAAAGTACTCTATCGCTTTTTCAAAGTCCTTCTTCTTTGCATAAAGTTGTCCAAGTCCAAAGAGTGGATTAATAAAATCTGGGCTGCAGGTAGCAACTGCCATATTGTAGTGTTTTATTGCCAACTCAATTTCACCTTTGCGATGGTGAAATCTACCGACGAGATAATGACTTCTACCCTTAAGAATAGGAGATTCCGCCAACTGAAATGCAATCCTGCTGTACTTTTCACTTTTTTCATAGTTTCCTCTCAAAAACAAAAAGTCTGCCAACTCCAAAGCCGTTGAAGTATTAGTAGGGTCAATCTTCCATGACTTTATCAGGCGATTTGCACCAGCAGTCGTTGATTCCAAGGTACCTTCATTGAAGTCAAGCACCGATAGAGCCGTCATAGCATAACTGTTGTTCTCCTCGAGCTCCAAGACCCTTTCAAAAGCAACACGAGCCTTCTTTACATATCCCAACTTGACAAGACAGTATCCAATCCCAAGACGAACATAAGCTGGGCACTTAGAACAAACTTTAAGAACTCTCTTGAAGAGTTGCAGGGACTTTGCGTAGTCCTTCTTATTGTAAAAGACACAGGCATATCCAATAAGAGCCGGGATATTGTCTTCGTTAGTATTTGTGACAAACTTGAACTGTGCCTCAGCATGATCCAATTTCTGGTCGTTATACAAAAGATAGAAACCACGTTGGAGGATGTGGTTTGTATCATACTTTGAGATCTCATCGCCTTGATTAAGATGTTCCATAGCTTTAGAGAAGTATTGAGATCTCCTTCCTTTGTCCGTCTCGTTACAACCGCGCAGTATTTTGTAGGAAGTAATACTGTCGTGCAACTTGAGAACACCAGCGTCCCGACCGATGTTTTCCTTCTTCGCGAAAGCAATACCATCTTCAAGAATCCTCTCAAAATCGTCAAATCTCTTCAGGTGATAACATGCTATGGCGAAACTGTGCCATATATCTGGAGTACAATGCTCTCCTGACAATTCGGAGATAATAACGTCCACTTCTGGTAACGTCGAGACAGGATAAACGATGGTAGCCTAAAATGTGATGAAAATTTATTAGATAATTTGATGACTAAAATTAAAACTTACCCCTCCGAAACGTCTGGGGATTGTCAGGATACTTTCATTGATGTCAGGTTCTGTCATTATTACTAGAGGTATAACTAAAATAAATTGTAATTATTTATAAGTGTAACAGTGGAAAAAATCAAGAGGAAAATTACACGAAATCTATAATATTAAATAAAAAAAATGAAATGACAACGATGGTGTTTATAGAAAAAATGTGTTTGCCTTTGGGTTTTTTGGAGTAAAGATTCCCACAGTGGGACACCGTAACATACCAAGTGATAAGAGTATTGTAAAATAAGTGGCATGCAAAGTGATGTATTAATTGACTTAAGCATTTAGTTAACTAAATGCATAAATGCTACTCTGTGAACCAATACTGTCAAAAGCCGAGATGTTTTTTAGCTTTGACAAAATCAGTTATCAATTTCAATGGGCTCATTCATGTGCTATACCATTTCTATGTTGTTTAGGAGTCAAAGTTCGCGATTCGTACAGTTACAATTAAAGAAGCAATTGAAAGAAGAGTAAAAACGATTTCCACTTATTGTTAACATGAAATGAAAGAAACGTTATTCCTTTGACCCTCAATACCGAGAAACATAGACAGTGGAAGAAATTTCGTTTTTAATTCATCGTTTACGGACCCATGATTGATCTTAAGTTACTTGCACGAATTTAGTAACACCTTTTTTCGCATAATATATCTTCTTTCTGATGCATGGTAAGACAAAGTCTATATTGTGTATCCTATCTATTATTCTCTCATACACCTACACTTTGGGATATAAAATAAAATTAATTGGTGTAAAGTTGACGCAATTTATCCTTCTTTTGAAACATAGACAATGAATTGGGCGGGTACCTCATTGTTATTTTTTCTGTTTTAAGTATAACACGCTTTCAAAAATTTATCTTTTTACATCAAAAGAATTGTTTTAAATTGTGCTTTATTTAAATTTAATTCCGCTGGTAAAAAAGTCTCTTTCGTGGAACAAATGTTGTGTTCACTTTAATAGAGTAGAAGTTAATGGTATTATTTCTTCATTGTCAGATAATTTTAAAATACTTATTTTTGTTTTAGCTCTAACATTTTTTGTGATTGCGTGCATGTTGATATGTCTTCCAAAATTTAGTTTCTTATTTTTTTTCTCTTAATTAATTATTTAATGTTGTTTTTAGTGTATATTTAAGTATGGCTAGAACACCTAAAAATCCTTCTCCCCAGGAGGAACGTGTTATGGAGAGTATTCTTGGTAAAAGTGTCAAGGATGGCAAAACTTTCTACAGAGTTAAGTGGAAGGGATTGTCTTTGGATGAGGCGACATGGGAACCTGAAAGTAATATCGTAAGTTGAAAGTATCCTAGAGAATATATTTTTTTTAGAAACAGTCATTTGTCAAGAAGTATGAGGAAAGCATCAGCAAAGGAATACCTTTTTCGGAGACTAAGGACTACAGTGCTGATGGTCAAAAACCCAAAAAGGCTAAGAGGGACAAGCCAATCGCCGTTGACGAGTATGGATTTAATATGGTCCGAAGTATATATGGGTTAAGCAGGGTGATGACCCTCAAAGAATTATAGACAAGATTAACGAGGGTAAGTTTCCATTGACCTAAAGTGTGTTTGCTAATTTATTTTTTAGAAATACTTGAAAAAGCAAGAACTGTCACAACTCCTCCACCTAGATTTGTTTTGGCTGCTTCTCAACGACCACGATCTACTGGCCAAATAAGAGTACTAAAGACAGTCAACTCCCAAAGGAGACAAAGTACTGGCAGTAGAAAAAGAAAGCTTAGTGAAAATGGCAATTGTCACCTCGATAGACTCATGAAGAGTGCTAAAAAGGGAACGAGGTACTCTGAAGTAAACATCCTTGGTGTTCTGGGGGCTCAGTACAACTTGATGAGGGAGAAGTATTACTTGGTACAGTTAACAAGTAAGAATGTTGTACCAATTCATCCAGATGATATTCCTCCTAGATTCAAGGATGAGTGCTCGCGAATCGATGAAAATGCTTTATTCGGTTTTTGAGCCCATTGTATGAATCTTTTAATTTTGATAAGTTTTAATAATTTTTGTATATTTATTGTATTTATTTTGTTTCTGTAATAAAGTATAAAATGGGTTTTATGCTACCATTTGTATTCTTTTTGGGGAAGGTTTTCAAGGGGTTTTGTGTCGGAAATTTTGATCATTTTTGGTGGTGCCCACGGCTCAATGGTCTAGTGGTATGATTCTCGCTTTGGGTGCGAGAGGCCCCGGTTTCGATCACCGGTTGAGCCCACCCTTTTGCCAAATTTGGTATTTTTTCATGAATATTACAAAAAGTACTTTTTTGAAAATTTAAAAATACGTACTTTTATTATAAGTGGTGCGTAAAATATTCGTAGAATACTGCTTTTTCTTGTTGAATTACGTTTTTTATATAGGATATATTGAACTATTTTAATATAATATCCCTTCATCCTTGTCATTTGCATCAATTACATTGTGATCTCTTAGTATCGTGATGTTACATTGAGATATTATTACTTTGTATGTGTGTTAATATAAAAGATTATTTGTCGCAATTAAAGTTGTAGTTAATCTGTCCTTCTATAATGGAAATTAAATTTAAACTAGTATTCTTTTGTAAACATTATAAATTTAATGAAATATTAGGTAAAATATTTATTTATCTCAGATTTGATAATGAAGACCAACTATTAAAGCATTTGATAATAATAGTTGTCTACATTAAAAAACAGTTAATATTAATATAATTTTTTTTTTTGAATATGTATATACTAAATGAGATAAAAGTTGAATATTATTTTGGAATGGTTCTTAAAGCTAAAAAGTAGATTAGTATGCTCCAAACATAAATGCATTCAAAAGAAGGTATGAACTTTAAATTTTAAATGAAAATATTTTAATCATCTAAATTTCTAACAATATTTAATTATATCTATTGAGAAAAAAGTTTGAAGACAAATATAAAAACACATCATATCAAGATATAAAAATAAAGAATGTATTTATTACGTGAATCTTTAATGGTTAATAAAAAAACATATAGATAAAAATGGTTTTATACGTTGTTACAATAAAATATATAATGATAAAATTGTTGTAACTTACTCCAATAGAGACCCTTCTTGGTGCATCTTAATCAATCAAATCTTTACGAACGAATTGGTCAATTGAAGTGATTGATACTTTAATGAATTTAAAGAGACTCAATTTGTATTAATTTTAACACTCTTTATAAATACAATAATTCTAAATGTTATGTAAAATTAGCATATACCACAGGTATCATTTGGTGTGCGATAAACACATTTAATGACTGCAGTACGATCTTCAATATTTTTCAGTATAATAAAATTTTTTGAGCTCTTAACAACAATATTTGTGGGGATTACCTTTAGGATAGTGGATGCATTAATATTTTGAACTTTAATTGAAATTAATTTACTTAATATGCATATTTATAAGTGTATATAATGGCTAATGATGTTTTTATTAAATTTAGCATATTTAAAAAAATTAGATTTTTTAAAGTTAATGACACCTTTTTGTTTAACACTTTAAAGCATTAAATATTGTAAAAATGAGTTTTATATAAGAAAAGCATATTTGAATGAAAAATAAATTATTCCTAAAAATTTTTAAAATATTTTCGAATTCATTTTTTTAAACTAAAAAAAAGAACTTTTAAAATTGATTTTTTTATGCTCAGAAAAATAAATTGAAGCGGTGTCAATACATTTTTAACAAACTAAAGATTCACTAGATAACTTTTGATTGATTATTAAACTTAATAAATTGTGTTAATTAAATAATTTCGCAGAATTTTTGTATCTAATTTCTATACGGTGTGTCTAATGACGGCAATGCCCAATAATAAGAATGCAATGATTAGCTTTATTAAAAATCTATTGAAACCTTTCTTTGAAAAAATCATAAGAAAGTGGTAATTAAAACTAGAATAAATTTTACTATTTTTGTTATTATATTAAGGTATTTTGGAAAAAATGTTTTAAAAAAAGTTCCAAAATCATAGTAGTGTAATAGTTTACTGCAAAAAAAAATCATGTTTAGCTAGAAAATCGCATATAGGGGCAAAAAATTGTTAAAAATTAAAAGGTGTCACCAACTCTAAAATTAATTCATTGATTCAAAAAATTCAATGTAGAAAAAAAATTTTCTTTTGCTTCAAATGCTGCAAAATGTACTTAAATATGTATTTTTATGCATATTCATCAAAAAAATATATTTTACCCACCAAAAAAATGCTTATTTAATGATATATAAAATGTGTCCACTATTCTAAAGTACAACCATTTGTGGAATTAGAATATTCTGGATCATCAAATTCGACCTTTTCTCCATTATAAAAAAATTTCTATAAAGAGAGCATAAGGCATCCTATCTATTGTGCAATTTGGTTGGAGCCGTTTATCATGGCCGTAGTATCGGTATATCGGCTCTTCAAGTTATAAGTTATCTTCCTTAGATTCGAAAAATGAGAGTCTTGATCTGGATATTTCATTTTCCTCATCCGTAAAGTAGTACTCCAGTTTGACTAATTGATATCCAAAGATGGTGAATTTTGAATCAGAATAATCTGGATACATTAGAGCATAGTCAATTGTGTCTTGAAAATTCAACATCCTTGTGATTGAGAAGTTACCCATATTGTAGTAATCAAAGCTCCTTCCACCAATTTGAAGATTAAGCCTTATATCAAATGTTATCTTCTTATCTTCATCTAATTTAAAAGCTAATATTTCCTGTTCTTTATACATTTTCGTTATATTTTCAAAGCCTAATATTGTTATCTGAGGGGAAACATTGGATGCATTCAATATAAGACATGGTACCTGAATAATTTCTTTATCTTCTTCATTAGGCTTTTTAAAGAAATAAAACAATTGATCAGCTGATGTCCTTTTTTTCTTCGATAAGTTAATTTCCGGTGCTCGCTTTCTCCTAATTGTTTAAAATTATCACATCTTCTTTAGACAAGTCCCAAGTAAACGGAATTGATTCGTTGGATGTATATTCTGTTTCTTCAATTTCTAACTTTTCAAGATTTAAAGCGTTTTTCCAAGTAACTTGTAATTTCAATCCATAATTACTGTGTCAAAAAATGTAGTTTTTTCAATTGGACTAATATCATAATCATCAATATAACCACAATGAAAATAATTGACTTCACTATGAGAATCTCTTATTAAAAGTTTCCATACAACCTATGCATAAGATTTTGGTTCATATAATGTGTTAACATTCATGTTACTAATAAACTTTTCATTATCAGAATTGTGGAGATAACCAACATATGGACATTTTACAGCAATAATGTCAGATCTTGAATTAATTTTTAAGCTATAGTTAAATTTTATTTAATCTGGCACAACGCCTATTAAATGTCACAATAAAAACAACAATTACAAAAATTTACCTTACAATTATCGATATTTCCTAAACAATGCCAGGTTCTATACAACCTCAAAAATAAATAACTTAACCCCTAAAAATATTATAATTAAATTTAAGTTTTGGGATTAACATTAGTGACATTAAAATTAATGACATTGCTACCCAGCGCATGGTAGATGATGTCGTCTAATGCAGATCTGCACAAGATGCATCTGTTCTATACAGCAGATCTGCATTAGACAACCGCAGATCTGCACAAGATAGTCATCTGGCAAAACAAAACTACTGTCATCCTTTAACTTTTTACCACACCGAAACCACTAATTTCCTCAACTCTTAAATCCTACAACTCATCTACACCTACCTAGCAACCTATAATGGTATTGCAATTCACTTAATCTAATACACCTGATCTAACTACCTACGACGGGGCCCGAACACATGTCAACCTAGTTTCTAAACCTATATCTAACATGTAAATCTATACTTAATCAACTAAGCTACCACTCAGAAAGAAAGCATCACCTCAAGGTGATGATTTCGTCGATTTTTGCGTGTATGCCAATTCATCACCTTGAGGTGATGATTTTCAAAAAATACAAAAGGGATATCTTTTCCCAATTAAATGTCTTAGAACATCTGTTTATAGCAATGTTCTTATTTACAGCTATATTTCAATAATTAAAGGTAATAATTAAGATTTTTTTATTATAAAATAAAGATATAACAATAAATAAAAAGTTATATAACAATTTAATGAATAATTAAATCTTTAAATTTAACAAATATAATGACAACAAAATAAATAAATAATAATTGTAAATATAGTGGTAAAACTTATCTAGATTGACAATAAAGCGTATTTGCATGCTAAATAGTGAGATTCACCTATCCTACAAACTAAAAACAATCATAAATGTTAACTGAAACAATAACTTACTTTTATACTTGAATGTTCCTGTTGATTTTGAAATATAAGTAACAATTCCAGGCATGCGCCTAAAAAATACCTAGATTTTAAGTAAAAAAAACTTATCTTTACTTGTAACTTATTCCATTGATAAATAATCATTCGGCATTCCTTAATTTACACCTAAAAAAGAAAAATTAGTTAGGTAAAATTGATAAAAACATGTTATGAAGTACAATGTTTTGACATGTTTATATATATAATTCCAAAGTTGTGTTACACCTTCGTAAGACATCTTCCTGTATACTAAATTCAAAAATAAAATCATCACCTCAAGGTGATGTTTTTAAATTCATCACCTTGAGGTGATGATTCTGTTCTGAGTGACTATAGCTAGGAATATTTGGAACTAAAATATGATGTATTTCACGATAATAAAATTTATCTAATATTAGTATCTTAACTGTTATATTTGTACAATCAGTTAATATTTTATTAAAATAAATGAAAAATCTTCTAGATACCTTCTTTTTAAAAAGTCAAATAAAGCATTTTGCGTGCTACAGGGGATATTTTTTTAATTTATAACAATAATTATCCATATTTACAAGTAGTTTGTAGAATTTAAAAAATTTTATGCAGCATTCATTTTTTGCTAAAGATTTGAACAGAAATTGTAATTAATTAAACTATTGTAGTTAAATGAGAAAATAATTCGTAAATAATTATTTTTTATGATTAATTGATACAAGTAAACCATTTATTAATGTAAAAAGCAATAAATTTTGTCGCACACAACCAAAGCAAAATTAATACTGTTAGTTGTACTGACGATTGCTGTTAGGCTATTTTCCTTTAATTTGCTAAGTTATTAATAACGTTGTTAAATATATAAATTGATATTCAAAAACTTAAAAAAACATAAAAATTTAAGCCGTAACCGTTAAGAAAGCAATTCCTTACACTAAAATACTCCTTTTACTTTAAAAATTTTGTAGTAATTTTTATTTTACAAATATCTTATGCAGATCTGCGGCAGATGACATCATCTTACAAACCGTCTTACGAATATCTTGTGCAGATCTGCATAAGACAACCTATCTTACGTACATATACATCTTACAAATATCTTATGCAGATCTGCGGCAGATGACGTTATCTTACGAATATTTCGGCAGATCTGCATTAGATAGACGTCTTATGCAGATCTGCATTAGATATTTTGTCCACCATGCGCTGGGTACCGTAAAAACATCTAATTTAAAATAATTTCTAAGAGACGCTTTATACCATGACAAACAATCAAGACATATTTAACTTTAAATATACAACAATTCAACTCTATCATAATATTTCCTTTCATAAAAATCTTCAATAATATTAGGAAATAGGTTATTGTTGTGTTGTCCTTTAGAATAAATTAACCCAGTGCACCGTAGATGAGATCATCTTGTGCAGATCTGCATAAGATGTATCTTATCTAGACCAGAGATGATGTAAAGACAAAACGCAGATCTGCATAAGATGGCCATCTGTGCAGATGAAAAAAATTGTCAAAAAACCAAAATAACTGTCACCCCTTAAGGTTTAGGTTTATACCATCCTGAAACCACCCCACAAGGCAACCGACAACTCAGAAGCCCACAACTTATCTAAACTACCTACCTGGAACACTGTTCCAACACACTTAACCTAGTAACTAAACCAACTACCTACGGTGGGATCTGAACATATGTCAACTAACTACTAAACCTATGTTTAACCAACTGAACTATCAAATCTTTGAAGAAGGGTCATTAAAAAAATGGATATTTCACAACAATAAAATTTAATTTTTCAAATTCTAATTACCACTTTTCTATGATTTTTTCAGAGAATTATGCTAGTATAATGCATTTTCTGATAAAGTTAATGCATTGCGTTCAGTTCAGATGCACTGCTAGTGTTCCTCACCTACAATAATAAAGGTTGTAGTAGTCTACGAAACTAATTTCATTAACACTATTTCTTAATTTTATTAACTTGCCAAAATGTTATCTGGCAAATCTTTTGTTTATTGAAATGCAGTAAAACTGTCTCATTCATATTTCTGAGACTAAAAAGTCAAATCTTTATAGGTTTTTTAATTTAAATAAAAAGCATACGAAAAATGTTTTGGAAATTCAAAATTTTTTAAAAATAGTTCATTTTTAGTTAAAATATGTTTTAATTATAAAAAAGTTCATTTTTACAACGTTAAAAGTTTTAAAGATTAAGATATAAGGGTTCAAAAGCTCGAAAAAAAAAAGCTTTTCTAATGTTAAATTCCTCATTTTTTAAAAAATTTATTGTCTTACATGTTTTTTAGGTATTTTATATGAAAAAAAATTTTTGAAAGAATTTTGATTTTTTAAAATGTAAAAAAATTTGCAAAATATTAAAAACGTTTATAAACTATAGTAATTTAACTAAAAGCCTCGTAGAAGTAAAAGATAATTGTCTAGATTTAAAATAAAATTGGTCGTCGTTGCTCCGAACTAGTTCCTTTAATTATTAATATTTTAATCTTATTTTTTACTTTATTTTTATCATATTTTTTTGAATATTTCCGTTGATGCGCATTAGTATCGTAGACTTCTATTAATTCTTTTTATTTTAGGGGTGAGTAACACTAGCAGTGCATCTGAACTGAATGCAATGCATTAGCTTTATCGGAAATTAATAAAATTAATATACTTTGTCGAAAAAATTATAAAAAAATTGATAATTGATGATTAAATAATTGTTTTTATTATTTTAAGACTGTCTTATCCATCTTAACCATCTATTGCAGATCTGCATAAGATAGACATCTTGCTAAGACCATCTTACCCATCTTATGTAGATCTGCATAAGATAGACATCTTGCTAAGACCATCTTACCCATCTTAACCCACACCGCTAACGCGTAGTATTAAAAACGGGATTTTGCAAAAATGACGCTTTTCCGCGTCGTTTTTGTTAAATCTCATATCTTCGAGGCGCACCGTAAAAGTAATATTAAAATTTTTTCTATTGTTATTTTTATTAAAAATTAGATATTATGCTTTTTTAAAAATTTAAAAATTTCAATTTTGAAGGTGTTTTTCATCTCAAAAAATACCCAAAAATGGCACTTTTTGGGACTTTGCAGAGGCTACCGCGAGATTTCAAAAAATATGAGATAGGTTTCATTCGATTTCTAAACTTCTTATCTACAACATATTTTTTTTTCAAAGGAGGTTTTATGGCTCGGGAAAAAGTTATGAGGTAAAAAGTAAGTTTACCTCAAAAAGTACCAAATTTTTAATATTAAGGTTCGAAAAACATAATTTTTCTTAGTATTTTTACATAATTTTAAATTATTAGTATATAAAAGTAAAAAAAATGAAAAAATTTTAAAAATATTACCAATTTCTAAAGTCATGACAATTATTCGTTGTTCTCATTAAATAAAACTTTTTTTTCATTGTTTTGTGGTATTATAAGTTATATAATGAAAACAAATTGAGTAATTCTTAAGCCAAGTATAAAAATTTTTAGTGTCTTGCTCACTGAAATAACAAAAAGTCCCATAATCGCCAATAAATTCAACCAAATGATCAACCAAATATATAATATTTTAGCAATATATTAAATTCTCTAGTAACAGTTGAATTCTTGTAGAGATTCTTCAAACTTTCAATATAGATATTCAAAACATTTTGTTAATTCATCAGTAGTGCATAATTACACCTTATATAAAAGATCCTAAGGCTTTTAGAAAGTTCATTTCTTTTTTTTGTTTGTACATTAGCATGTTTAGATTGAGACAGCTGGTTTTATATCTTAATAAAGCGAATTTTTTTTGCAGGCATATTGAGATAGGTAAATAAATCAAATAGTTAAGAAAAATTAATTGTTTATGCCTTTATAGCTAACAATTGTTAGCATTTTTAGTCAAAAATCTCTTTGTTTTAATAAAGAGCCTGTTGGCATTTTTTACATGTTTAATGTTTGCTTTTTTTTATTTGTTTGCATTCTTCAAAAGTTTTATAATATATATTTTTAATTTTAAGTATGTTTTATAACTTTAACAATTAATTTTTTATCATTTTTACAGTAAAATTTGGTACCTTTTGAGGTAAACTTACTTTTTGCCTCATAACTTTTTTCCGAGCCATAAAACCTCTTTTGAAAAAAAAATATGTTGTAGATAAGAAGTTTAGGAATCGAATGAGACCTATCTCATATTTTTTGAAATCTCGTGGTAGCCTCTGCAAAGTCCCAAAAAGTGCCATTTTTGGGTATTTTTTGAGGTGAAAAACACCTTCAAAATTGAAATTTTTAAATTTTTAAAAAAGCATAATATCTAATTTTTAATAAAAATAACAATACAAAATGTTTGAATATCACTTTTACGGTGCGCCCTAAAGTTATAAAAATGCTCCTCCTCCCGCCTAAATGCGCGAAAAAACATAAAATCCGGTCATCTTACCGGTGTGAACCATCTTATGCAGATCTCTGCAAAGATGACTTCATCTTATGTAGATCTGCATTAGATAGATATCTTGCAAAGATCTGCATAAGACAATCCATCTACGGTGCACTGGGAATAATTGTACTAAAGCTAAAACTGCAGCAATGAAGTACACTTGTAAAGACATCATACTATTCTTTAATTGAATACCTATGCTTTTGTGATTTTTCTAAAATAAAAATTTTTAGTTTATCACTATATGATGTTGAAATTTCCTTTAAATTTATTTAACACTTTACCAAATGATAGAATTATGCTCTTGTTATTATCAAGATATCATTTTATTTAAAAAAGTTAGTGGTTTGATTGCGATGTAGCAATAATTAATGGAGAAAGACAGGAAGGAATTATGATATAGTGTTGTTAATTTGTTTTAGTTTACGTTGTCATTTCAGATATTCATTAGCTGAGCTTTTTTTTTAAATATTTTTCTAAAACACAAACGGATATAAAAATAAGAGTAAAGAAAAACAACTAAATTCTTTGTGTGAAATAAAAAATTACCATATTTTACACGAAAATTTATTAATATAAAAACAAAAAAAAACTATAAAATTTCTTATTTAAATTCTCTATCATATACTTGATATTTCTTTTGAAGTAATCTCAATAACTCCATGTCTTTTCATTTCATCTTTTGCCTTAATCATATCATCAAAATTTAAACCTCTAGTACAGTCTGTAATAAAATATGTTTTAAAACCAAGATCAGAGGCATCATTAGCAGTTGATGATACACAATACTCAAGTGCAACACCACAAACAAAAACACTTTCAATGTTATTTTCTTTTAACCTATCTTCAAGTTCAGTTTTATTTATTTTAAGGTTATCAAAGAATCCAGAGTATGAATCGTGAAATGTATCCGTTCCCTTTTTTACAACTATTGAATTTTCTGGTACAATAATATCTTCGTATATCTCAGCTCCAGGAGTGTCACATATGCAATGTTTTGGGAAAACTACTTGTTTACATTCAAATGGTTTTATAAATAAAACATCATCAAAACATTTAGAATTTTTACAGTTATCTGATAATGATCTATCTAAATCGTGGATGTTATCATAGAATGAAATGTGATTTGTTGGATGCCAATCTTTTGTGAAGACTATTAGATCAAATATGTTACTTTTTATTAGTTTATTTAATGGTTCCACTATTTCCAAAGGATCTTCATGTGCTGGACCATTCTTAAATTAATTAAAAAAAGAATATTAGTTAAAATTTCTTTATCTTACCTTTATACATAAAGATCCAATCAAAAAATCATTCTGCATATCAACAACAATTAAAGCACGCTTCTCACCATTATCCTTCATATTAAATAACTATTCTTCAAGTAAAAAAAAATCTAACATATGAATTTCCGAGTATTATAATGGAAATTATTCTTCTATAGAATATTTAAATATGCTTATAAAAATAAATGCACAGAATATTAAAAAGGTTGTTTAAACAATTTCTTAACAATATTCCTACAACTTAAATACACATAAAGAAATTTAACACCAACCTCTAGCTAAATGAAACTTTTAAATGCAAATATTCTAAATCCAATGTTTTTTTCTTATAACGAAATATTGAGAATATACTTTTTTAATATTATGGAAAATTATATTTTCAGATGTTATTATTTATGTTAGAGAAAACTTTTCATTTTCCTTTTTAAATCTAGATTGTTGTTTTGTAGAAAAAAAAAACATTATTTGTTGATAATGTTGAGAAGGGAAATTTTTTTAATAAAAAGTTATTTGCTCGTTATTTTTACTTTACTTGCTACTATAAATTTAATGTAAGATTTACTTCATAAAGATATAGAAAAAAATGAATCTTTTAAATTTCTAAAAAAATAACTTTTATTTAAAATGGAGGGAAATATTAATACCCTCAATATAAACTTAAATATTAAAAGTTAATTAGAAATGAAATATTATTAATTTACAAAAAAAAGTTATATCACTCTGTAAAAATCAACATAATTAATTTTTTATAAAAAAACTAAAGTATAAAAGTTTTTATATCGTAAATTAAAATGAAAATAAAAGATTATCTATGGATCCATAATTCTTTTTCAGTTAATCCATAAAGTAAAATTAATATACCATCCAGTTAAATAATATTTGAATTTCATTCAATTTGTTTTAGGAATATATTGTACTTTATCGTGTGCCTACATGAGATACAATTTTAGTTTATAAGAATTGTGATAATCACAAAATTATCATTATATTTTTAAAAGATAGAGGTATTTTTTTAACTAGATTGTAATAATTTTATATTTAGGTAATTTATATATACTACAGAGCATCTTCGAGTTTATTACTAATAAAATTATAAAAATCGTAAGTATAACCCATTTTTTTAACTTTTTACAGGTGGCCACGATATAAAAAATGAAAAAATTATATCTCCCAAAAATTGTACTTCAGTTAATAAATCAGTGTGTTACATATTGTTTGATGATTTGGTACAATCATCTTTTTTGTACTATTTAAAAAGTCTCTTTTACCAAAATAAATCATTTTACATATTTTACTTAGTGTTATTATTTTATATTAGTTTATAATATCACACACAGTGTTATAAGTTTTTACAACCCTTTAATATAATATCCTGAAAAAATAAAATTATATAAAAATTAAATAAGGAAAAATTAGTTTATTACTTATTTATTGTACTTCTATTATTACTAAAATTATTTAAATACCATGAAGATAAACTAGATTTTTTAATTTCATTAATTTAATTGTTTAATTTACTAGAATTTATTTTCTAAATAAAATTTAATAAATACAAAAAAATTGCATATATGTTGTAGTAAGAAATAAAGAATATAAAATTAATAAAATAACGGACAGTTGAAAAATGTAAAGAAGACTATTAAATGATTCTAAGATTGACGTCATTATGAAATTTTTTTAAAACACAATGATATGAAAAGAAATCTGATACTTTTCAATTGCTTTAAAGTATTGTTGATTTGAAGAAAAATTACTTTAACTATATTTATTTATTTTTTAAAAAAATATTTATTTGGCTAAAAATCTCTAAAGTTTTAATGGTATAATAAAAAATTTGAATATAATTTTTTTAAAATTACAAGGTAATAACATGTTAAAATTTTGTTTATTTTTACATGGACAATGTTTCATTGACTGTGGTCTGGTCAAAGATTGGCATTTGGAATGAAATAACCTTTTTGAAATATTTATTTTATTGGAAAATTTTTTTCTATTAATTGTTTTTCCATTGTGTAAAAAGATATGATTAATGAAGAGATATCGTTTATTTTACTACTCCCTAAGGAAGTATTAAAACTTATTATCAAACAAATCCACTAGAAAATTGTTTATAATCTCAGAATGGTCTCGACATTTTTGTATAGTATCATCAACAAAAATACAGATTCAGTACCAAAGCTAAAAATAAAAGGTCCCACAATTAGATGTTTACGTGTAAGAAATAACTATCTAAAAGAGAAATTCTTGTTCAAATGTGGAAAAACTTATTTATTCATGAAACATGAAATTCATTCTAAGTAAAGTAAGTTTTTATCATAAAAATTAGTAAAGTATACAACATTTTCTATATATATTTTTAATTTGTAAAGAAAATGGAAAAAATGGAAAGTTATTTTAAGATTTTAGTGGTGTTGATTGAATTAAAATAAGTGTACTAATAGGAACACATATATTTAGAATTTTTAATTGATAAGTATATTTGAAATTATCCTGATGACAATAGTAAAGTGTTGTATTGTGTTGGGTTTCTGGGAATTTTAAAAAAGTTTATGTGTCAAGAAAAGATGTGATAAATGTTAGTAACAAAGATAAATCCATGTTTATTACTATAAATTTCTTGGATTATGGAAAGAAATTTTGCTGGCTATTGATGGATAAGTGTTTTAAATTAATATTATTTTATTGTTATGAATATATTTGTTCAATGATAATAGCTTTTTGTGGTCTTTGGTAAATAATAGGACAAAAAAAATTATATATGAAATAAGGTAAAATATTTAGATAAAACTATTGTTGTCATAATAAAAATGATTATAAAGTACGATAAATTTTGATAAAAACATTTTAAAATGAAAATAAAATATTTAAAGTAAACATGTTAAATATTTTTTTAGAAAGTATATTAAAATGTTTATCAAAGTCTTTTTTAATTTATTTGATTCATTTTATAGTAAGTTATATGTAAAAAATCTTGATATCAATTTTTCAATTTAACAAAAAACAAAGCATGATAATTCTCCAACATCCTTAATGACAGAAAACAATGCATTTTGGGTGAAATATTGTTACAAAATGTTTCAAAAATAGCTCCTTTTTGAAACATCCACAACAATGTTTAAAATTGATTTTTAAGGATAATCTTTATATATTGTAAAAGAGAGTTGGGGTTTTAAGACAGTCATAATATCTTTAGAAAATAACTTGTAGAAAATAAATCGCTGATTATAAATAGCAAAAGTTTCCTTAAAAACATTTTGAGCGTTTCAATAAGATTGTTCATCAAAAATAAAAAAATCCTAAAATTTCATAACCTTTACCACCAAACTCGTATGTATAAATTAAAAGTTTATGAGAAATGATTTTCAATTTCTTTTTTCCTCATACAAATTACTGATAAAGTTACTGTTGAATTGCTAATCTATTATAACTTTTTATTCTTAGAATCAATTTATTTAAAATGACAACACCATTGGATTGTTTTTATCAAAACTGTTTTATATAAAACTTATATGCGTATTTTTATTGTAAATATTCAAATAATATTGTTTTATAAAGTGTAATAATCTTAGGCCATTCTGAATAGAATTTACTTTAAAAATGTCCGTAAGAAATTAAATTACATAAAAAATGCATTCTTGAATTATATATTACAATGAAAGTGTGTTCTAGAAACAAATTTACAAATAGTCTTTATGAATGTTTTGATTGTAGAATTAATAAGAGTTGGAATACTTTTTAAATCATTCTTTAAATATAAAAAAAATTCATGGATAGTCTTTTATATCAAAAATATTTTATTAAAATGTATTTATTCTGAAAAATTACAATGGGGAACTTTTTTTATCAATACAACCTTTATATTTACTTTTTTATATGCGGGGTACATTTTTGATTTATTTCACACAAAAAAATAGATGGAGAATTTTTCTTGCAAGTTACAAGAAAGCAGTTGGACCATAAAGTTGGAAAAAAATATAACTTCTAATTTCAAAGAATTTTTTCCTTGAATTTTTTGCGAAAATATTTTTTAAATCCTTTAGTTTAAAAAAAGTATTAAACATTATTCTTTTAATTTGTAGAAAAAAAATACTAATCCATATTTTCTTTTAATTATTTTTACTAAAATTATGACATTTTCTGCAATAATTTTTCCGTCAACTTAGATTCAGAGAATATTTTTTGTGTTGTTGAAATAAAAAAATTTTAAATATAACTTTCCAGGCAATTTCTATAGATGCTTCAATTTTAAAACATAATTACAGTTGGATCACTTTTTACATTTACTGAAATTGAAAAAATTATGTAAAACTTCTATTATCTAAAGATTGCTTCTTTCAGACACCATTTACACCAGAAATCTTTTTGTGAAATCACTTTATTTTTTAAAAAAAGTTTCTGAAACTACTATTCAAGCATTTTTCTATAGATACTCGGTACAAAAGATTGACCGAAATGTTTTTCTGAACCACTTTCAAATGATTAAAATCTTTTAAAACACTTTTATTATATTAAAAACATCAAAATGAATCATGCTTTACATATGAAATGCTTTATTGAAGATTGTTTTATCTTAAATTTTCCATTGACATTTCAATTCATATTGATAATCTTCGTTATCACCTTTTGAAATTTAAGAAATTTTTTATTTTAAGCAGACAATCTCAGTGAACCATCAAAAATTTTTTTTCCAAAATTCTGTTTGTCATTTCTAAATAGTAACCTTTAACATTCTTTTATAACTAATTGTTAACATATGTATACAAAAAAAGCATTTTTTACATTTTTTGACCCCTTTGGTTTCAGAATTTGGCTTTAAAATATAACCTGAAAGTATATACCAGCATGAACTACCGAAATCTAAAAAAAAATTAAAAACAATTTCTAAAAGTAGAGAAAATTGAAGTCAAGGTGCTAAAAATTGCATTTCTGTTGCATTAACGAGCAAACATCAGTTTAATAAAATGTTTAGCATACATATACAAATTTATAAAAAATATAAAAAAATAGTGGTTTTTTGGCATTTTTAAAGAGTTTTTCGTGACAACAGTATTGTGAACAAATTAGACTTTGGGGTGAATTTAAGCTATTTAAACTTAAAAGACTTAGACATTAACTTTTACTATTATTAATGAATATTTAAAAAATTTAAACTCATTAAAAAAGATAATTTTAGTTAAGAATTTTATGTTTACCCGTTATCAACTTACAACTTTATCTTTTTACTAACATTAAAAATAACAAATTTTATTGGTGCTTTTTAATCAGTTTCTCCACATAAATAAAATTCGCAAAAGTGAATTAATATTGCATAGATTGTTGTATATAAGTTAATAAATGATTTTATTTTTAAAACTGTTAGTAAAAAATAATTTCAACAGAACTAGATGGCATATTTAAACAGTTAATAAAATTTGTAATAATAAAATAATGATAAAAAGTTAATATATGCATATTTATATTATTTATGCAACATAAAGGTATTTGATATTCGATTTAATTCATCATTTATAATAAATTAATTGTTTTTGACCATCGTTATTCTATTTTTAAAATGAATTTCTTAAAACATGGGGCATCTATATTTGATTAAGAAAACTCTACCAAATTTCTCTTAGAACATAATCTTCTTTTAAAACAAAAGTATGTGTAAAAAAAACAAAATAAAGCTGGTAATGGGAGGTAAAGTACCTTGACGTTTCTATATTAGAGACTGTAGAAAAGATTGTGGAACAAGAGTAGTAACATAGTTAAAAGATTCTAGGATATCTTCCTGAATGGTAATCCTATTTGTTTACTGTTGTCGCGTGAACTAATCTCAGTAAAATTTTGCAAGGTAAAACTAGTAATGAAGCACAATACAAATGTGGACTGGTCTAACTATCTTAAGAAGATTGCCTTTTCAAGGAGCAGTGGTGCTATAACTAAAATAAAAGGGACTGGATTTAAAGTAGAAGTAGATAAAACGTTGCTTGCGCGAAGAAATAATCACTAAGGAAGAGTGATGGAGTAGTATAGTTTGGTGGAATCTGCAAAGAGAACAATGAGTGCCTTGACAGACCCGATAAATGATATAAATCCCTCTTTTAATGGAGATACTTAAAAGAAAAGTAAACGAAAATACTCTTATCATCTCAGATATGTGAAGTGGATGTTCGAAAGTAAGGGATTCTGAGTATCAGCATTTGTTAGTGAATCACAAATATAACTTTGTCGGTATAGTTACAAATTCTCATACTCAAAACATTTAAAGAGTATAGAGGTCAGTAAAAAAAGATATAAGAAGCAAAGTTAGACTCATAGAACTATGTTAGGAAAGTACATGTTTGAATATACGTGGCATGAGGAAACAAGAGAAATGCTATTAAAGCAATATTACTGGATTTAATGGAAATGTTTTAACAATAAAAAATATTCTAATTTCATTTTTTATATTAATATGTAACAAATTAACATCAAAATAAATCGTTACAAGCCATTTTATTTTTGTAAGGGGACTAACGGAAAAGCATCTTTTATAAAAAATTAAACATTAATTTGAGAAGTCTAAAAATTATCAAAAACCATGACAGAAAAGATTCTCTTTTAAATTACTAATTTAGTCATTTACAATTTATAAGCATTAATCATAATAAAGCTTTTAGATAATTAACTTTTGTCACGAAAATGTATGAAAATAAATTCTGATTTTTATATTATCCCTTCAATTGTTATAAACGTAAGTTTGTCTCAAGCATCTAAATACTATATTGAAAGCTAAAAAAATATTATTACATAATAAATAATAATTGTAAGATACTCCCTATAGCCTTACACACATCTACAATAAAAGAATTTTTACTTCTAGCAAATAAAACGAATTTTAATTAATATAAAAATTTAAGTACCAGAGAGACGACGCTACTTTTATAACAGATGTAATGATAATATAAGAATCAGAATTTATTTTCATGCTTCTTCGTGTGCTCAATTTGAATGTAAATAAAAGTTTGAGAAATTTGCCAAAAATTTAAATTTTTGATTCCGTTATTTGTGTAAAATAAGTATATTAGATTGCATAGTGTATATAGTCATTAATTTGCTTTTATTTAATAATCTATATAAATATTTAGGTTATTTAAATGTCTTAAATTTGCTTAATATTTAATCTATGAATTAATCAAATACATATTAACAAATAAACATTATGATCATTTTGTTTATTAAATAATAATTTTTAATTTACTAGTTTTGTGCCATTTAATAAATTTTTAAAAATCGATTTAAACAAAATAAGATAAATCTTAATTATAACACAGAAAACAATTTATTGCAAAATATTAAATAAATTTAATAATTTTCTAGTAAAGATCTATAACTTTTCTTTTTTTAATGAGCCAAAAAAAATTTCAAAGTAATTCACTAAAAGTATATTTTTTATGGATACATATTATTATATTAATCATAAAAATTACAAATTGTACAGTTATATAAGCATTTAATTAATTTAAGATTTGAAATTTACAACTGTTATCGGTTTTTACATTAACTTAGTATTATTTTAATGAGACCATTTTAATATTTTTGTTTATAATAGCAAATCAATAATAACATAGTTGATTTACTGGAATATATAACTTTTTGAATATTTTAAGGGTAATGCGCAAGAATAAAGAAAATATGGCGACTAATTTTATAGATATTATGATCGGACATGAGCAAATTTCTTTTTCATTGTAGAGCTTATCACTGATGTACAAATTAGTGAGAAATATTAAAAATTTCTTAAAATTGTATTAAACGTGGGCATTTATATGTTATAAATGATATTATGAAACAATAATCATTTAGAACATAACATCTAAATAGTGATATATTCATTTTTTTTAATAATGTATCATAGTAAGAAGGTGGTGTTTTACTATAACAGATAACAATGCAAAAGTTATTCCAACTTCAATATTTTGGAAATAAGATTTAAACAAAAAATTACAAAATGCTGAAAATCTTGTTGAAATTGAAAAAAAAACGTTGATTTTTCTTAAAAAAACAGAATTAAAATATCTTAATGTAATTTTTATATATAATGATAAGAAAATTATAGGTAGAAAAAAAAATTTAACTAGATTTTTAGAATATCTAAAAGTACATTTTTTGCAAAACCACACACAAAAAAAATGGGACAAATTTTGACATTATTACATAAAATGCAATAAAATGTCCCACCACTTTGAAATGTCAAAATTTATTCAAATTTTAAAAATATCAGGCGACAACAAAAATGTTTTAAATGACGCAAAATGTTAGATTTTCGCATAAATTTGGTCCTTTTTTTACAAAAATATATACTTTTAATATTTTGAAGTAATGAAACATTTATTTAATCTTAGAAATTTTAAAAATATTACACCTATTTTAGAATCTAATTTGTTTTTATAATATATTATGAAATGAGTTATCAGAAGTTAATTTCGTGTAAAGTTGTTAACATTTTAACAAAAATCATTCTTTTAAACAACCCGTTAACACCAGTAAATTGAAAAATTTAGAAATTTAACAACAACAATAAGAAAGAGTGATAATTATCTAACCATACAAAGTAATGTTTATTGAAAATATTAGGTTGTCGCAAAAGTTCTGTCGTATTTTTTATGGTCATTTTTAATCATCAAAAAAAATGATTACAATTGATATAAATTAAGCTATTTTAATAATTAAATAGTACCACTTCTTAACTTTAAAATTCGTATAATCACAATTTGTTACACCGTCTATGCTACATTTTCTTTTGCTAAACATGGATGTGGTCAGAAGTCATTTTTGACACTGTATTTTCTAAAAGCTTCAACTAAGACAAATGACAACTGATCCTTCCACAAATTTTTGTGTAGTATTAGGGAGAAATATAGTAAATGTTGGAACTATGTAAAGTTCATTCTCAAAGTTTCAAGACAAAGAAATGAATCTTGAAGATGAAGCATGCATTTGTATGGCTTCAGCTTCCAATGAAGATTTTTTTTAATTCTATCAATTCCAAACTACTTTTAATGATCTCTATTATAGAATTCTATAAAAATTAGACAAAAAAATTCTAGAAAAATTAAGAAATTCGAAAAATTACAAAAATGTTGTTCTTCAATATGACGGCATGTGACATTGAAGACTCAAAAAAATTTTGATGAGAGAAGCTATGAATTTCTCTTGCACACAACATATTCTCCAGATGTTTTTCTAACTAATCACAACTTACTCTTATCTCTACATAGCTTCTCGGATAGTTGATACTTTAGTAAAGTTGGCAAGGCAAATGTTGGTTTTTTTGAAACTTTCTTCAAAAAGGATGGGAAATTCTTCACATCTGGAATCGATAAAGCGGCTACTTAATGGAGACTAGTTGTAAATTATATTCGATAATATATTGTAAATTCGACATATTTCTTATTAAAATTATAATCATTTAAAAATTTCGTAAAAAATACGACAGAACTTTTGCGACAACCTAATATTATCTTAGTACTTGCTATTTTTCTTATATAAATTAAAATATTTAAAAATTTTTTTTACTATGAACAAAACATATAATGTTTTAAAACTTTTAATCAGTTTGACTTTTAAAGACGATCTTGAAAAACAGTATAAAAAAGTTGAATCATCAGATGAATATAACTTTTTTTAAAAATCTTATTTATAGTTATTCAAACAATTGAAGAATATCTTAAAAATACTATCATATATCGATAAATACTCTTTATAAAAGCATTTTTTAATCTTATAATAAGTTAAAATCTAATATTGTATTTTAAAATGTATCGTAAAAAATAACTTAAGTTTTAAAATAAAAACAATAAAATATAAAATAAAAACTAATTTTAATTATTGTCTTAATTTTTTGTACAAAATAATTGCATTAAAATTATCGCAAATTAAGAAAATTCAAATTTTAATAGGTGGGACAAATTTAATAAATTTTACACAAATGTTTTCCTTTTTTTCTGTGCAGCTTTTATTGTAAGAATACCTTTACGAACACAATCCATACTAAAAATGTCTTTAAAAATTATCTTTATCTAATGAAAACATTAAAATTGGGGCTTTTTTTCAAATATTTTCTATGAATACTTAGTGCATAAAATTAACTAAAATATTTTTCCAAATTGAAAGAAACCTTTGTACAACACCTTTTTTATACTGAAAAAACCATTGGGAATCATCTGCGGATTCAGAAATGCTTTATTGGGGCTTATACTTTTTAAAATTTTTTCATCAGTCATTTTATATTTACAATTTTAGCAGAATATCTCAATTTTTAAAAAAAATCTGGTTTTCTATTTTTTATTAGTGACTTTTTTCTATTTACAATTTTCTAATAATTTGATATTTATATATCATGATAACTCTTAGAAGTCAATTTTAAACCAAATTATAAATACTTTAATAAGGAACACTTATTAAACATTTTACCGAAAATAATATGTTTAAAATTTCAAATAGCCAGCAGAAGGTCATCTTTTGCTTGACTTTTGTTAACTTTTCAAAGCATTCTACCAATAATTATTTTCATCAAAATCTATCACCACAACTTGTATATAGCTTGGCTCAAATTTAATCAATTAATTTGTTATAATATTTCCTCTTATTATTGATTTTCAGCCTTCAAATGAGTTATAAACCAATTTATTTCGTTAAGTTAAAAAATAACAATTTATGGCACAAATTAATATTAAAAAGTGTTCAAAAAATATAGTTTATGGAAGTAATTTGTTTAATTATAGACAAAAATATTTGAAACACATTTTCCTCACTAGGTTTTGATAAAACACATTTATGGACTATTTAATCATAAAAATTGATTAAATAAATAGAAAAATATGATAATTACAAATTGATACTATCAAGAAAGTTAAAATATGAGACTTGGAATAGCATAACTCGTTTCGTTGTAAAGCTATATACCTAATTAGGCCTTCATTTTTTAGGTTAAACCGAGATTTATATCTCTTATTTAATTTTATTTGTTTTTATTAAATTATGGTCGATTAGATTTTAATAAGATGATAATTATTTTTTTTGTTTATTATCACGCAAATTATCAACCAATCTTTTTAATATTATTTTTCTTTTTATTTTGGTATCTGACTATTATAATCGTTTTTAAACCATCCTGTTTAATTAAATTTAAAAAATGTCGACTTCTGAACAAGGCACTTCTAGGAAATTAGTCAAAAAAAGTTCTTAAAGGTAAAATATCTAATTTCCGTCACAAGTATACAAAACTTGTCCAGTAATTCAATTTAAGGAAAATCGTGTTTTTTATCTTTTAAACTCATAAGGATAGGTTAAGATTGAAAAGAAATATTGCAAAGTTAAAAATTATTTTCAAATTTATAATTTTTTTATTGAAAACCGTATAATATTTATATCAAATTACAAGAGAGCAAATTTTTCCCTAATATTTTATTAAATTTTACGTATAAACACGTTGGAAGAAAATAATACAAAAAAACAATAAAAAATAAAATTTCAATACTATGTCAATTCAATTTTATTATTTCATTAATATACATTCCCATTACCAAGTCATTTTTATATACTTCTCTCCTATATCTGATTGAAAATAATGGCACATCTCTCAGTAATGTGGTCATTTTAACATTTTCTTAAATTCACCATTGTGTTTTTTGGGGATATTTTTTGTCTGAAAGTTCGAACATTTCTTTTAATTTGTGTTTAAATCCCGTATCTTTATAAACATCATAATTCCGAGGAAAGAATTGAGGAGAGAATGTCTCTTCTTCATCATCAATTTGATTTTTAGAAGCACCAAACTTCTGAGGAGTGATACTCCCTAACTTACCAAAAATTTGATTACTTAGTTCTTTTTGCATTTTTAAACCTTGTTTCTCATTTTCTGCTATAATAGGATTTCCCTGAACTAAACTTTCATAGTCTCCTTCTTTAATTGGATTATCAAGTAATCTAAGTGTTTCCATAAAAGCTATTGCAACCTCTCTTAATTTTGGATCTCTTAGTTCGTCAATTTTGTCAAATAATTTCAGATTATCCAAATCCAAAGATGGTTGTGGTTTTGAATAAGAGAAATTGAAACAATTGAGTAAGAGAAGTAGAGAAATCAAGAGCTTATCCATGAAATTTTCAGTTTGAAATTCAATTCAAAAAAATATATCAAACACAATTTTTTTGTCTTATATGCTCTAATTTACAACAAAAATTATTTTAATATGTTTTTATCTTTTAAATTTTTTAATATGTAAAGAAACAACAGATTAGAAATTTATTTTATGGAAACTAATAATAAATGTAATTTTTTCTTTAATAAAGAAATAAGAAAAGCAATTTTGTTTTCACTACAACGCGTAAAAAAAACAGCGCATTTTTTACCCTAAAAGATAATTTATCGTCAAACAATCAATTTATCTCCTATGAAAAAAAATATATTCAAATTTTTACCTTATTAAAAAAATTACTTTTAACCTTCTCCACAATGAGAAAGAAATTTTTCTGCTAAAAAATAAATAAAAATAAGCAAATTTTATCAAGTGGAAATTTTGAGTATAATTGAATTTTCAAATTTTTTTTTAAATTATTTTTTTACTAAGTAATAATAAAAATTAATAATTCTGTATATTCACTTTAATAATTACAAAAGATAATAGATGCGAATTTATAAATTTTAAGAGTAGTTTTTAAGTTTTTTCTAAATATTATGTACCGATCAAAGTAAAAAACAATTGTCTTTGAAAACATTCTTCTCTCTATGTGAAAGCACTTTTTTTACAAACAAAAATAATGAAAAGCAAAAGCCATATTTGTAGTAAGTATAAAAATTCCCACCAAACGATACAAAAATGCGAACAAATTTTTTACTATTTTTGCAAAATTTTGTTTAAAAACACTAGTTTAAGATTTTAATATTAATTTTAAGAAACATGAAAATAATTAAATATAAAATTTACGAGAAACAGTTATTAAAAACTTCAAAATTATATCTGGGTAGATTTAACACAATACGGCTTTATTGTGGAACTTATTTTTATTTGCAATATTCTTGTTAAAATGTAAAAAGTTTAATTGCTTTTTAATGAATTTGCACATATACATAAATTTTTCTGTAAGAACTACATTGGTTTTATTGTATTTTTCAATAAGTCTAGTATACAGGGTGTTCAATAGTATGTTGAATAATTTGAATAAAATTAACTCTCTTCAATGTAGAGGTATTTCTGTGAGATTATATCTAAATAAAAGTCTTATTTCTTACTTAAAAAATGCTTTAAACGCAATGTAAAATTATTAATTTAAAATGTAGTTATGACCAATTATGTGACCTCCATTTTTTTCCATAATTTATAGGAGTTTTAACTTTTTTAAAAGAGTGTAACTTTTTGATAACGTAATACTTTTTACACTTATATACGCATCTTATAGCCCAACTTCTGTTCTACAAAATGCTTAAAAAATTATCATTATACGGTTGTTTCAAGTTAAAAAATGAAGCATAAAATATTTTTTACTTTTACAATGGTGGAAATAATTTTTTCTTAGTTTCCACTATTTCTGCAAAAAAAAAACAAAAAGCAAATTCACAATTATTATCATTCATTAACAATATTATATATAATTGAATATTTGTTGATCTTTATCATCATAAATACGAATATTTTTCAATACTTTTTATTTATTAGTTAGACGATTGTATAAAAACTGTTTCTTATAAAATTATTCACACCTTCACATAAAATAAATATATAATAATCAATCTTAAACCATTTTGTATAAAGTAAATCGGGCTATTAGATGCATGCAAAAGTGTAAAAAAAAATTAACTTTAATAAAGTTACATCGTTTTGAAAAATTAAAAAATTCTAAAAATCATGTAAAAAAGAAAATTACATAAATAGTCATAACTACATTTTAAATAAATATTTTTACATTCTATTTGAAGCGTTTCTTAAGTAAGTAGTTGGGATTCCAAATGGATATAATTTTATAAAAATACGTCTACATTGAAGAAAGTTATTTTTCTTCAAATTTTTTTAATCTACTGTTGAACACACTGTGTATTCTTTGCTTTCAGTTGCTAATTTTTCAGGTTTTGTGGTTTGTTTCCAATAAATAGTGTATTTTCATTTCCTAAATACTGAGTTCTTCAATATAATTACCATTAAAGATAGATCACGATAATCATGAAGTTGGTCACAATGTTAAATGATTGGCTCTACTCTGAGAATCTTTATTAAAAGTTTCCATACAATTGGTGCATTAGATTTTGGCTCATATAATGTGTTAACATCTATATTAATAATAAATTTGTTCCTTTCATGAAAATTACGATAACCTTTATATGGACATTTTACAACAACAATGTCAGATTTTGAATTAATATTAAAATCTTTGTAAATTTTACTGCCGTCAGAATTTATAAACATAAGTGGAAATAGGTGCTTGTATGTAGTTCCTTGATAAACATATTGATAACCTCACTAAAACCAAAACATCCGTAATAAAGTCATTTGTAAAAAAACTATACTTTTTTTTAGAAAAAAAAACCTATTCCTTTATGACTTTTTTAATATTAAAAAAAAGAATTTATCACTACATTATATTCAAACTTCATATAAATTTATTTAATACTTTATCAAATGATAAAATTATATTTTTATTACCTTCAAAAAATCATTTAAATTAGAAAAGTCAATGGTACAATTGTGATATAAAAGTAGTTTATGAAAGAAAGAGGCAAGAATTATGATAATACATTGATAATTTGTTTCAGTTTATGTTGTCATCACAATTATTTATTAGTTAAACTTTTTTTTATATTTTCTCTAAAACAATAATGTATATGAGAATAAGAGTAAAGAAATACAACTACATGTTAGTGTATGACGTAAGAAATTACCATATTTAATACAAAAATTTATTGATATGAAGACAAAAAAACTATAAACATCATAATTTAAATTCTTCGTTTTATACTTGATATTTCCTTAGCAGTAATTTTAATAATACCATGTCTTTTCATTTAATTTTCTGCATTTATCAGATCATCAAAATTTAAACACCTCTAGTACAATATGTAAAAAAAGTGTTTTAAATCTAAGACTAAACTCCCTTTTACAAAACAACTGTTTTTTATCTAACGATGAGGAATTTTCTTTGCCTTTCATTTGCTTATAGTTCTTACGCTGCTTTGTTATACCTCATTGATACCAAAATGTTTGACTGAGAATGTACATAATTTACAAGCATTCTTGAGAAAACTAATAAATCTTTTTGATATTTTAATGTTTTTTATAGTTTATTGAAACTATTTTTGTGATAATTTTTAAATAATGACAATATTTATATTATTCTTCCAAAATTCAAGGTAATATTTTTCCAGCTTATGATGAACTTTAGCTGATTGTATTTGTATAGTGGCTTTTTAATACTTACAGTCATAAGAAAGTTGTTACTTAATGTTTAGAAATTTCTATTTCTGGACTACAGATAAATTAACTGGTGTGGGTACAAAAATGAACCTCTGAAAGTGTAGGGAAAAAATCAACACGTTTTATATGAAAATACATACTTAACTTCTTTTAAATTTTCAGCAGATAACTCTGCTATGTACTGTCTGTTTGATTTTTTAATGAAAATAGTTCTAAGTTAGATGAATCGTAAGCATAGAAACAACAAGCTGAATAATGTTCTTGATCAATTGAAAAAAAATATATTAATTCTTGAAAATTTATCTAAAAATTATAATTAAATGAATATAATTAAAAATTTCATATAATTGTTATTCAAAATTTGATGGAAATTGAATATAGCTATGCTATAATTTATTGGAAAATTAGTGAAATTTAAATTAATTCTCCTAATATTCAAAATATCTATTGAACTTTTTTTATTAATAGAGATCGTTTTTCCATAAAAATTATAGTTTTTTATTTCACACAATGGGTAAAATGCTCAAACTTCTTTGGATATTGGCCGTATTCTCAATCTACAAAAATTCTTGTCAACGACCTGATCGTTTTAAAAGACAATTTAAATATTATTCTGAGAATGAAACCTATGATGGTATTTTTCCTAGAAATCAAACTGTTATGAGTGATACTAACACAATCGCTTTAAAATGTCCATTATCTCATAGTGCTAAACGTAGAAAGCCGGGTACAGATGAAAGATCTCATATTGCTATTTACGAGAATTTTGATGATAATGAAAATAATATAAATATTCCCAAAACAGATGATGATATTTATGTCTGGAAATTCGTTAGTATCGAGAAAAATCAAAAAATGAAAAAGATTAATTGTCTCAATATTTATATAAATAACATAAGTAACCTTATTGCTGAATGGAGCCACTTGATTAGGCGTACTGATGGACAGAAATTAAATATAAAAAGAAAAAAGGATTTAAATATTATATTACACTCTCATGAAAAAAATATATACAGTTTCGGTGTTTCAGAGATAACATTTGTATCTTCCGTATTATGGGGTTATCGAAATTTCGATTCCAGACAAACATTTCTATTTAAAGGAGAAATATTGGTCACATTCAACGCTGACAAAATCAATTCCGAAGATATTGAATTCCAAGAGCCAATTGGTATAACACAGGTTTACCATCCTCCTCCGTTTATTGACATACAAAATGATCCAAGAATAAAAGTCAATGCCAAAAATAAAGAATGGTGGTTTGTTGAACCACACAGTTTTCCTTGGACATTTACTATTAAACTAGTATATAATAGTACCACTAATCAACCTGGTTTCTTCAATAATGAAAATATAACTGTGTCTTATTTGAGGTATTCGAAGGACAACAAGTTAAGAGAAATCAAAAAAGATATTCTAAAACCAAATAATCCCAACACAAGGAATATTTTATTAAATGAATCAGCAATCATTAAATTAAATTACTTTTGTGATAATTGTATAGAAGGTGGAATAGATATTGTGCAAAATATGATTATTGGAAAAAATTTTGACTTTGAAAATACAGTTCTCCCTTCTGTAGAGTATGTATATGACAAATTAAACTCTGAAGCAAACTGCCCTATGAATTTAAATAATTTCACTCAACTCAAAACTGTTTCTTTTAATAATGAAATGATTGAAGTCCAAGCTCTCTATGGAACAAACGATGAAGCAAAAGGGAATTTTAGTTTGAGTAATGGTGTTGTTAAATTTAAAAATACAAATCCAAGTGGAACTTTAAAATGTACTTATATATATCCTGCTGGCGAATTTCATACGTCACAAACATATAAATCTTTTAAAGATGAAGAAATGCCTTCTATAACATATGTTTACGATAAATTGTTCTTTAAACCAAATTGTTCTATGAGCCAAGGTAAATCTGTCACTCTGAAGACTGTTTTATTTAATAATGAAAAGGTCGAAGTTAAAAATTTTCAAGCAAGTGGTAATCAAATGGGAAATTTCAAGTTAAATAGAACATTTGTCCTTTTTACGGACACAAATCCAAAAGGAATATTATCTTGTGTCTATAAATTGTTTAATGGAGAATATTCTATAACTCAAACATATGAACATTTTAAGACCACAATTCTCCCTGATGTTAAATATGCTTCAAATCAACTGTCCTTCAAAGCAAATTGTTCTGTAGAGTTAAAGACCAATGCTATTCTCAAAACGATTTCGGTCAAAAATGAAAGAATAGAAGTTGAAGACCTTAAAAAATCAACCGACAATTCAAAAGGCAATTTCAAGTTAGAAGGAAATTATGTTACTTATATGGACAAGAATCCAGTTGGGAAATGTGTCTGTGTTTATAAGCTATCTTTTGGAGATATTTCAATCTCTCAAAATTATGAATCTTTCACGGATGAAAATATGCCCTTAACTACATATCGTCATGATGAATTGCACTTTAAGCCAAATTGTTCTTTGAAACTAAATAATTTTAGCATCCTCAAAACTGTTTCATTTAATAATGAAAAGATTGAAGCTGCAAAACTTCAAGGAACAGGTGGTAATCAAGAAGGAAATTTCAAGAAGGATAACAAATTTGTTGTTTTTACTGGGACCAATCCAAATGGGGCATTGTCTTGTACTTATCAACTTCCTTATGGAGAATTTTCAAAGTACCAAAAGTATAAGTCTTTCAAGGATCAAAATATCCCTCCTTTTACATATCTTCGTGGTGGATTACGTCTTACACCAAATTGTCCTATGGATCAAGGTGATTCTGTTAACCTAAAAACTGTTTCATTTGATGAAGAACGTGTTGAAGTTAGTGATCTCAACAGTAGAAGCGATAAAAGAAAAGGGAATTTCAAATCAGATGGGAAATTTGTTAACTTTTTGGGGACCAATCCAAAAGGAAAACTGTCTTGTGTTTTTAAATTATCTTATGGAGAAGTTTCAACAAATCAATCATATGGATATTTTTCGAATATAAATCACCCTATTATTAGATATGCCTCCGATCAACTTGTCATTAGACCAAACTGTTCCATGGAGCCAGAAAAGAATGTTAATCTTGAAACAATCCTGTTCAACGATGAAAGTGTAGAAGCTGATTATCTTCAAAACACAGTCTCCAAGTTCAAAGGCAATTTTCAGCTAGAAGAAGGATTTGTCTATTTTAAGGGTAACAATCCAAAAGGAAAATGCACTTGTGTCTATAAACTTCAGGTTGGAGAAATCAAAACATTCCAAGAATACCAGTCCATTGAAGATACAACTCTCCCCGATGTCAAATATGCTTATGATCAATTGAATTTCAACCCAAACTGTTCAAGGGAGGAGAATACCTACACTCAACTCAAGACCATCAAACTAAATGATAAAACAATAGAAGTTGAGGGTCTCAATGATGCAGAATTAATTCAAATGGGTAATCTTAAGCCTACAAAAGATCTTCTTCTTTATACAGTTCAAAATCCAGAAGGAAAATTCAGTTGCATCTACAAAGTTCCTATTGGTGAAATTAAAAAGTCACAAAATTACAATCCCATCTCAAATGAAACTCATCCTGTTGTGGAATATTCTTATAATGATCTAGGATATAATGCAAATTGTTCAAGACATCTAAATAGCTTTACACATCTCAGAGGTATTCAATTTAAAGACGACAAGACAACAGTTGTAAGTCTCCAACGTTCAAGAGTTGGAGCGTTGGGAAGACTTAAGTTGGAGAAAGACTTTGTCATCAACACGGAAAAGAATCCAAATGGAACATTACGCTGCCTTTATGATGTTCCAATTGGAGAAGTTTGGGTAATAAAAAATTTCACAACTTTTAAGACAGGCGATGAAGAAAATTCTTCAAAAAAGATGGGATATGTTGCTAGTATAATTTTGGGATATATGATTGTAATAAGTATGATGATTTAAATAATTAAATAAGATTGTGATATTAAATGCAATGTATTGACTTTGAATAAAGTATTAATTAATGTTTTGATTTGTTTTCTAAATTGAAAATATGAACATTTAAGCATTTATGGATTAAAATAACAACGTTGCCTTGAAGATACATTATAAATTTGTATTCGCTAAATCAAAGTTTTTTAATAAAAAAGCCGAAACAAAGCAAAGGAAACCTTAAAACACTCATAAATATTCAAATTTTGGTTAAATTACATTTGTTTCTGTGTGTAACATTGTATATAAATTATAATTTAAATAATCATGTTAAAAAAAGTCAGTATACATATAATATTGAGAAATGCTATTAATTAAGTGAACTATCTATATATTTTACAATTGTTAACCACTAGAATATTGTAAAAATTTACTACTTTTGTCATATCTCGAAAATTAAATTTTTATTTTTATTAATTTTTTCTATTATATGCTGGAGAATGCTTTATTGTTCATGCTAATGTTCTTTGTTTGCTACAGAGAATCAAATTTAGTCCATTTAGTTGATAGAATTTAGTATATAACACAAATAATAGACAATATAGTGTATTTTTAAAGTAGTTTGCTAAATAATAATGAAGAATAGATCATTTAAACAGCTTTTTATTTAATGAAGGTTTAAATTTATAAAACTTCACATGCCAGAAGTCTTAAAATCTTTTAAAATATATCAAAACTACATTATTATTTCTCTCTTTATTTACATATATGGAAATTTTTTATCACATTGAACATTTTTTAGCAATTATAAATAATTATTTGATAAAATAATTGTAAAGGAAATATTTTAAGAAAACTTTTATCGACAAATAATATCTACAAATTATTAATTACAAAACTAAACGATATCATAAAAGTATGATATTATTATCTTCACAATATTTTAAAGATTTTAAAGTTCTATTTATGTTATTATGTTTGAAAATAGTAAGAGAAATAACCAATTAGATTGTAATAAGACTTCAAGTTGAATTTTTGCACTTACATGATTATCATTCTTCTTACAATCACATTTTCTTCTATCTTTGGGGTTAAGGATAACTTAAAGATTACTATTCCCAGTGCACGGTAGACGGCTTGTCTTGTCCAGATCTGCATAAGATGACTTTATTTACCATGTACTGGGAGATATAATGCTTTTGATGCATATCGTGCAACACCACCACATTATGCTACTGAAATAAATTTGACAATAGTTATTCCGTTGGTTACAAAGAGTCCTTACAACTACTGTAAGAATGACTGATAAGAAAGCGTGGACACCATTTATGTGGGCTGTTGTATCTGAAAACGAGGGACTTGTTAGTAAAATGTTAAAAACCTTTGATATACTACGTCATGGAAAGAATAACCACAATTATACAGCCCTTGACCTTGCTGCCGTTACTGGAAATGTATCCATTTGTAAAACATTGCTACAGCAAGGATGGGTTGAACTACAGAGGATAAAGTTGGCGCAACACCATTGCATATTGCAGCTGGTAAAGGTTTTACAAACATAATACAAATATTTTGTACATCTGATGATGTTATTGATAAAGTGGATTTTAATCATAGAACAACACTTTTTTATCAGTATTAGGTGGACAAACTCGTACATTAGACGTTAAGATATCATATTTAGGATTTGATAAAATAGCCGAAGATATATTAGATCGAACAGTCCTCCATGTTGATGCCTATTGTGGATTTGCAGCATGCGTATAGAAATTAATTGATCATGGAGTTGAAATCAATGCTATTGATATAGGTGAAGAGACACCATTACATGTTGCATGTGCTCGTGGCATAGGAGAAGTTGTTTATCTATTGGTAAGATAAGATATGGTGCCATCGTAAATCTATATTCAGGGGTAAATGGGACAACTCCGTTGAGTAATGCAATAACAAAGAATCACACAGAGATTATTTAATTTTTGAAAGAGCGAAATGCTATTACAGGAGATGAGATTAAAAAATATCGCTGCTTTCGTGATTACAAGAGCCATCTGTAGATACGTCCTCAATAAGCAACAATTTCTTTTGAGATTATCTTCAGTAAGTAGAATACAATTTTCGAAATATACTTCTCAAAATACTAGCCGTCTTCTCAGTCAAAGTATACATAAAAGTAATTCGCTTACAGTTGCTTCTGGATCATTAACTTCCCCACAAATTACTAGGACACCAATCCGACGAAACCGACGATCGTCACAATCAACTAATAGCCATATCTATATTGATGATGCTTTAATTGACATATTTTATGCTTAAATTTGTATAGATTATTTTATTGCGTATAAAAGTTTATTATATTTATAGATAAATGATTGACGATTTTTCCTATTTTTTTTTAACTTTATGGGTATTTAAAAATACAAATTTTGTACAAATATAGTGTTCATACTATTTTAAAAAAGTTTTTTCTCTTGCATGTCATTTAATTTTCTACATAATTTTAACTACAATGAGTATATCAAATTAATTGCTTTATGATATTTGAAATCTTTTTTCTATTTAAGTGATCTTTGAATTGAAATTGCGAAAAACTCAAGTTAAGATGTGACGTCAATAAAAATGGTCGACATGTTTGTGTCCTGATGAATAAAAATTAATTTGAAAAGCAGTTTAATTATTAACTTATTTTTTACAATCATTTCACAACAAATAAAAAAATCTTAAAGTATTTTATGCAGAAAATAATTTTTACATAGAAGTAATTTATTATCACTTTGTTCAAATATTGACTTTCTACAAATAAATATGTTAAATAATATATAATAAAATGGTCATTTTTCCAATTAATTCTATTTTTATTTTACATTAAATACCCTAAAATTCTATCTAAGGAATATAAATATTTTGGTGCTCTTTAACAAAATATCGTAATCTTACCAATTTTCAATCCTAAAATCAATTATTTTATATAATTTGTACATTTTTATAATAAAAAATGTCACTCACAAAGTTACTTTAAATATAATTGTTTTTTTCTTACCGAAACTCGTCTCGTCAATTTGTTAAAGAGTTGTAATACGGTGTTATCCCAAAAATTGATCATTTTAATACTTATTCTCTCTTTATGTATAATTTCTGGCTAATTTGTTAACTTTAATTACGAAATTTATCCATTATTTATTTTGTTATGGTTTAAAATTTCGTTACAAACGATTAAATAAAAATTAATTCTCTTTTTTTAAAATAACTATTCTCTTTTTTTAGGAAACATTATTTAGTGTATGAAGAAAAAATGCCTTTGAGAAATGATAAGTCCTTTTACTGCTTCATTTGTAAAAAAGTATTTACATTTGAAGAAAGGAGATATCTACATTTCGAGAAACACATTAGTTACAATCGTTTCAAGTGTCTTGAATGTGACTCCCAGTATTCAACTTACAATGATTTGGAATGCCACCTAGAGTGCTTAAAACACTTTAATTTCGAGAAAACAACAAATTTAGGAATCCGTAAATTAATAACTTTATTGGCGGAATTATCTCTAAAAATTGAAGCATTCTCAGACAAGGATAGTGTCAAGCTCTCAACAACTGTTAAAACAAAAAAGAGTAAAACTTCGAATTCAGAAATTGCCATTTTAAATGGCAGTAAAGGGAACGATAATGGTAAAGTAGAAGGTGGATCCTTAATTTCAAATATAAAAACCGAAGTTATCAATTCGATTACTGATAAAAAGGATAATGGTAAGTTGAAAACAATAACTTTCTTAAACAATAAGTAAACTTTTAGATCCAAACGGTAATGATTCCAATGATTCAGGAAGAAGTTCAGTCTCAAGTAATACAATAAATGTAAAAGAAAACATTGATAAGCCAATAAAGATGAAAACGATGTGAGTATGTTCAAGTGTACTAGAAAGAAAAAAGTTTAGAAATAGAAAAAAAATAATAAATGATTGCCTCCATTGTAAGGAAACGTTTAGTAGTGGAGAACAAAAAATTGAGCATGTTTTAAAAGATCATATGATGTTAATTGAATTCAAATTTTTGGAATGTATATATTGTCTTAATCAGAAAGGAAAATCTGATAAGTTTTTGGACATTTCTTCCGTACAAGAACATTACAAAAATAATCACAAAGTTTCAAAAAGTGGATGTCCAAATAATTTGGCATGGAATTACAATAGAAAAGAAAAATATATACATGTGAATGGAAGTATTAACCTCTTGGCTCAATATGAAACTCAGTTTGCCGAATGCTTTATCAGGAAAAATAGTAAGAATAAAAAATCCTAAGATGTATTATTATTTTTTTCTCGTAATTATATTTGGCATTTTTTAAATACATCTTTTTAAAGTTTCATGTTCTTATGATTATACATAAACTCGTATTAATGATTTATTTAGGATTTATTAGAAGCTTATTCTTACATACACTTAATTTATAGTTGAAAGGAAGTAATGTTTTCGAAAGAATAATTTTTGATATACATACAAATTCCTCCCTCTAATTTTACAATGCTTGGTTTCAAACTGAAGTAAACATAAGCCACGGTATAATGGCAATAAAAATGGTTGATATGATTGTGTCCCGATGAATAAAAATTAATTTGAAAAGCAGTTTAATTATTAACTTATTTTTTACAATCATTTCATAACAAATAAAAAGATCTTAAAGTATTTCATGCAGAAAATACCTTTTACATGGAAATAGTTTATTATCACTTTGTTCAAATATTGACTTTCTACAATTAAAGTTATTAAATAATATTATGATAAAATGGTCATTTTTCCAATTAATTCTATTTTTATTTTACATTAAATACAATAGATTCTATCAGAGAAATATAAATATTTTGGTGCTCTTTAACAAAATATCGTAATCTTACTGATTTTCAATCCTAAAATCAATTGTTTTTATATAATTCGTACATTTTTTATAGTAAAAAATATCACTCACAAAGTTGCATCAAATATTATTGTTTTTTTTCTTACCAAGACTTGTCTCGTCAATTTGTTAAAAGTTATAGTACGGTGTTAGCTCATAGATTATCATTTTAATACTTATTCTCTTTTATGTACGATTTCTGGCTAATTTGTCAACTTTAACTACGAAATTCATTTATAATTTATTTGGTTATAGTTTAAAATTTCGTTACAAACGATTAAATAAAATTAATTCCTTTTTTTTATTTTAAAATAACCGTTCTCTTTTTTTTAGGGAACGTTATTTAGTGTATGAAGAAAAAATGTCTTTAGGAAATGATAAGTCCTTTTACTGTTTCATTTGTAACAAAATATTACATCTGAAGAAAGAAGATATCAGCATTTCGATAAAACACTTCGATTACAATCGTTTCAAATGTCGTGAATGTGACTCCCAGGTTTTCAAATTTCAGTGATTTGAAATGCCATCAAGAGAGCTTAAAACATTTTGATTTCGAGAGAACAACAAACTCAGAAATCCATAAATTAACAAATTTATTGGAGGATTTATCTTTGAAAATTAAAGCATCCTCTGACATGGATAGTGTTAACTTGTCAGTAGGAGTAAAAACAAGAAAGAATAAAACTTCGGATTCAGAAAATGTCATTTCAAATGGAAGTAAAGGGAACGCTAACGGCGATTGTAAAGCAGATGATAAATCTTTAATTTTAAATATAAAAGCTGAATTTATTAAATCAGTTACTGATAAAAGGATAATGGTAAGTTGAAAACAATAACTTTCTTACACTATTAGTGAACTTTTAGATCCAAACAGTAAAGATTCTAATGTTTCAGGAAGAAGTTCAGTCTCAAATAATACATTAAATAAAAAGGAAAATGTAAATAAGCCAATAAAGATGCAACAACCTAAGTATTTATGTTCAAATTTTTTGGAAACAAAGACATTTATAAGGAGAAAAAAATAATACATAAGTGCCTCATTGTAAGAAACAAATTTGGGGAGGAAAACTAAAAATTAAGCATGTTTTAAAAGATCATATGAAGTTAAAAGGATTCAAAATTTTACAATGTATGTATTGCCTTAATCAGGAAGGTAAATCCAAAAAGTTCTTTGACATTTCTTCTGTACAAAGTCATTACACAGATGTTCATAAATTTCCAGAAGGTGGATGTCCAAATAATTTGGAACATAAGTACAAGGGAAAAGAAGAGTATATACATGTAAATAGGAGTGTTGATATCTTGGCTCAATATGAAACTCAATTTGTCGAATGCTTTATCGGTAAAATTGATAAAAAGAAAAAATCCTAAAATATATTATTATTTTTCTTTATAATTGTGTTTGGCACTTTTTAAATAAATCTTTTTAAAGTTTCATGTTCTTATGATAATACATAAACTCATATTAATGATTATTTAGAATTTATTGGTAACTTATTCTTACATACACTTATTTTATTGTTGAAAGGAAGTAATGTTTTTCAGAAGAATAATTATTTTATATACATCTGCATTCTTCCCTTTAATTTTATAGTCTTTGGATTCAAATTGTAGTAAGCAAAAGTTAATATATGCTGGCAATGAAAAAAAGTGTTATGATTATGTCCCGATGAAGAAATGAAAATTACTTCGAAAGATAGTTGGACCTTTAATTTATTGTTTTACAATCATTCGAATAAATAAAAAAAATCTTAAAATATCTCAAGCGAGACAATTTTTTATATAAAAATAGACTATTATCACTCTTCCTCAAATATAGGTTCTTACGAACAAAGGTATTAAAAAATATATGACAAATTGTCATTTTCTAATTGATTTTACTTTTACTTTACATTAAAAAACCTGCATACCATCAGATTAATAGAAATATTATCATGTACTCTGACAAAAAATTGTAATCATATAAATTTCAAGTGTTAAAGATCAATTGTTTTTCATATAATATTAAATTTTTATAAAAAAAAAACATTTCACTCACAAAGTACTTAAATTTGATTGATAGCTTTTATTTTTTAACAAAAACGTCCCCCCACTTTGTGGAAGAATTGTAATTCGTTGTTATTCCAAAAATTCATCATCTTAATACTTATTTCTTTCATGTGCAATTGCTGGCTAATCTGTTATCTTTGAACTTCAATTACGAGATTCATCGTTAACTCGTCTTGTTATAATTTAAAATTTCGTTACAATGATCAAATAAAATTAATTTATTTTTCTTTTAAACTGTTTCATTTTTAGGTAAACATTATATTTACATTAACAAATAATGTCTATGAGAAATGATAACTCTTTTTACTGCTGCATTTGCAGTGAAGTTATTGCATCTGGAGAAAAGAGATACCATCATTTCGAGAAACACATAGACTATAACCGTTTTAATTGTCTTGAATGTGACTCCAAATTTACATCTTATGGTGATTTGGAATGCCATCAAGAGTGCTTACAACATGCTAAATTCGAGAAAACAACGAACTTAGTTGTTTCTAAACTTGTTACCTCATTGATGGAATTATCATCGAAAATGGCAGCTTCTCCTGATATGGATAATGTTGAATTTTCGGTAACTTTCAAATCAGAAAAGAGTATGTGTTCGGATTCAGAAAGTACCATATTAAATGACAGCGGAGAAGAAGCTAGTGACAATGATGACTCAGAAGATGAATATTTTATTTCAAATGTAAAATGTGAAGTTATTAATTCAACTACTGTTCAAAGATATAATGGTAAGTTTAAGTCAATAACTTTCTTAAACTATAGAAACTTTTAGATCCAAACAATAAGAATTCTAATGATTCATGGAGATTTTTCAATTCAGCCTCAGTAATACAATAAATGTAAAAAAAACATTGATAAGCCAATAAAGATGAAAAACAACCTGAATACTTGTGTATGAGAACATTAGGAACGAAACGATTTAGAAAAAATAAGACATCATAAATAAGTGCCGCTGTTGCAACAGATTATTTGGTAGTGGAAGAAATAAAATTGCGCATATATTAGAGATCCATATGAAGTTAAAGAAACTCAGAGTCCTACAATGTATGTATTGCCTAATCAGGAAGGTAAATCTAAAAAGTTCTTTGACATTTCTTCTGTACAAGATATTACAGAGATTTTCATAAATTTCCAATACGTGGATGTCCAATTAATTTAGCACATGATTACAAGGGAGAGAAACATTTTTTATACATGTAAATGAAAGTGTGATTTCCTAGCTCAATATGAATTCAATTTGTCAAATGCTTTATCGAGAAAGTTGGTAAAAAAAACAAATATCAAGAATATAACTATTTTTGGTTATAATTATGTTTGACATCTTTCGTCTTCTTTACAAATCTCTTTGAAGTGTATATATTCTTATGTATATATTTACCTGTGTATTAATGATTTATTTACCACTAAATAAAAGTTTATTCTCTTAAACATTATTTCTAGATGAAAGAAAGTAATGCTTTCAGAAGGATAGCTTTTTTTATGTACCATTGAATTCTTCTTATAGTTATATGATGCCTCACCTTTGAATTGAAAAGAACATAAATAAAGATATGATGCAATAAAATTGAGTTATACGATTGTTTATAATGAAGAAATAAACTACTACTTTGAAAAACAGTTAAATCATTAAGTTATCTTTTACAAAATCATTTAATAAATAAAATAATCTTAAAGTATTTTAAGCAGCAATATTGGTGTTCCCAGGTCATAGATAATGTATTTCCGATGTTGTTATTTAAAAATTCGAAGGGAAATTTGGTCATGGAAATGTCCAAAAAAGTTTTAAAACGATGAGATAATATTTTGGAAGTATTCACATTCATACTTCATAAATCAAAAGTGCATGTTTTTTGGGTACAATGTATCATACTTTAATTTAATAGCGTAGAGAAAATACATGATATGTAAAATAATAAACCACTGTTTGAAATTGTTTTTGATTGATTGGAAGTTTCTAATAATATTTAATTTTTGTACACATGACAATATCGCTTACCTTATCGACAATAATGTTGATGATTTTTAGTTTATTTTTTTCTTGAAAAGCTTTCTACAAACTTTTATTAAATTACTTCATTTTTGCTGTAAATTTTTTGATTCTTTAAAAAAGATCTAGCTAAATAGGTTATAAAATAAACTATAAAAAATTAAAATTCTATTACTGAAGAAAGATAACCTTATTGTTTTAAGTATCTATATTCAAATTGTATCAATCACACAATGCAATAAATTGTTAGAAGTGGAAATACATATAATAAGTTTAAAATAATAAAAATTGAATCACTTTGTAATGTCATACAAAATAACTTTTTGAAGAAAAAATGCATAAAATAAATACAATGGCACTTAAACAAAGACAATTTAGCATATTTGAAACTAATAAACTTCAATGTAATCGTATTTTTTTAAATTAGTTCAGAATCTTATTGTTTTTGTTGATTTTTTTATGACATTCATTTCTTTATAAAGTGTAGCTATTTAACTTTTGACATTTCCTAGTGCACAGTAGGCGGATTGTTTTGTGCAGATCTTCAAAAGATGACTTCATCTGCAGTGCTCTGGATTAATGAACAAAGTAAAGTATCATTTTTATTAAAATATTTTTCTCTTAAAAATATAATTACAATAATAGATCAAATAGTTGGTTATCTTTATTATCATTAACTACGACATTTTTAAATGGAAATTTTCTATTCCTTTAATAATTAAACACCGACATGCAAAAAATACACTTTTCTCGTTGCTGCTTAGGTGCAAGACTTGACTCTTGAAGTATATAGCACTTTTTTCATGTGACAAATTTTGCCACAGCTTCACTCATAAGTTAGACTGATATCTATATAAAAATTTTATTTGTTTTTACCAAGTTTTGATTTAATAATAGCTATTTCAGTAGTTCATTTTTGAAAAAATTGCCATCATATTTTTGGTTCATAAATTTGTTATTTTATCGTAGATACCTATTGTATTATGTTTCTTCTTATTCTAGTATAAGATCTTGCAAATAGATCATATGTTATTTTTACAATTAAAAAAAGTCGTTCTCTGTATTAAAATTATGCTAAAAATATGTTTAAGAATAACTTGGCAAAAAATGTCAAAAAATAATTTTTCCCTAAATAAGGAAAAGAAACATTTTTTGATTATTTAATCATAAAAATCAACGGAAATTAAAAAGACATATGATAAAGACAATACTATTACTCTTATTTTCTTTACTATAGAATAATTTTTGCATTTAAGATAATGGCTCATTAATAGTTATATAAAATTCAAAAGATAGGAGAATGCCTATCACTAAACTGTTGTTTTAATTGTAGCCCAAATGTACTGAAAAATTTGTTTAAATATGGTGAAACTTTAATTAATCAAGATACGAAGTGTTTAACATTGATATTTTTGATGAATTTTGAGAGATATTTTTCTAGTATGACATTAAAGAGACGCATAATTCTAGAGTATTAAAAAATATCTGGTATATTATATTCAAAAACAAAAAATATTATTATAAAGTTAAAAAACAATTTTTATTAAACTTTTATTATTTTATTCTTTTAGCAACAATTTACATTTAAACTTATAGATTACAATTACTTGATCATAAAAGATAGATTAAAGTTTAATTGATACAAAAGAATTTACTACAAAATATTTTTTTACACTATTTAGCTGCGAATTTAACATTCTTGAAATAGTTTTACTAAAATCGGTAGAGGTTGAATTTCCAGTAAGATCGGTTGAAAAAGTTGATCTTTCAGCATCATTTCCGTTTTTCTTCATTTTTATAACGATTAAGTTAGAAGCATCCTTAAGTTGGCCTGTAGATGTTTTTTTCAATACCACTCATCCCGCTTGATCCTTTACTGCCACTTTTGGAGAGTGAAGATGATCCAGAAATAAGATAGTGATGATGACGAACTGTTTCCTACTTTTTTTTTTTTAGTTCTTCTAACAATTATATGTGCCACTACAATCATTATTATGCAAGACAAAACAACAATAACTACGATTACACAGCTATCCAAGATGTTGAATTATCTACGTATTCATCTACAGTCTTGTCCTTATTTGTAGTAATTATTGCAAGGTTCTTGGTTTTAGTACTTCCTCTGATAACAAAACTAATCTGTCGCTTTGTATAAAAGGTTGTTTCAGCCGGTGTTTGGTATATGCATGTAACTATTACTACTCCAGAGACATCCGTTAGGCGCTTTAAGTAACTAGATTCTCCTTATATCTATTCATCTGTTGCATTGGAGAAATTAACAATATCTATAGGCTTCCTGACATTCTCCCCAAATTCAATCCTTATTTTTTTAATTTCACCAAGAGATTCATATTGTTTTATGCAACCAACATATGGTTTGTTGTTGTTTTTTTATATCCCCTAACGACAATCAGAATCCTCATCAGGCAAATAATATACCTTGTCCATAGTAATAACACTTTTGTTGAGAATTTTGTTGTTCTGATTCCTTCATCTATAAGAGCCAACTATCAATCTTCTTTCGATCAAAAGTTACTTCATTTCTAGACGAAGAGTAGATGATGTTGGGCTTCTCTTCATTTTTTATAGAAAACTCAGCCGTTCTTGAGTAGAATTCGTCCATATGGGCTTTGTTTATCCCTTCGACTTTGATAAACATCTAAAGGTAAAGTTTTGGTAGAGATCGTCTGATTTGATAAGGCGGTAAAATATATTCTTCCTATGATGTTTTTGTATTGAATCTACTGATCCTATTGTAGGCAATATATTAGCTTTTATATCACGTTTAAATTTTTTATACATAATGCTGGTTCAGCAGCTTCAGGATTTATAAGTTTTGTATGTTTGTGTGTATATTTTAAAACGTGATGAAATATCGTCCCAACTATAAAATATATATCTTTTGTCCCGCATAAAATTTATGATTTGAGTCCTTAGCACGAATCGCCATTGCATCCATCATTATTTCAGACATATTATTTGTGTCAATTCTGAATACACCGACATGGTAATGATGTTGTGGATCATCAGAGGGCTGACATTTTATCTCCTCATTTAGTGGATTGATTTCTCCTACTATATCTCTATGTTTCTATGATACTCTTCTAATTTAAATCCAGTGAGCAATCAGGCAATGTTGGTTGTTTCAATTTTCCACAAATAAATTCTTCTGCATTGTAATTTTTCTTATAAAGAGGAACACTACATGAGCATATCCATTTTCATCTTCGAAAAACCCGTTTGTCTTTAATGTGATCCTCTGGTATGAATTCTAATAATCCGTTTTTAGGTACCCAATTAATATAAGGGCATATAGTTATATTTTATCAACTTTATGGTATGGTCTAGTTCCTAATAACATCTTATTGTCAATTGATTTAACAATCATTAAAACAGCATGTCAACCGTATGAACTTCATTTACATTTTGTATGTCATTAGTTTTTAACTTTCTATCAAAAAACACTAATCCAAGATCACAATGGCGAATGGTGCACCAAAGAATATGTGGCATATTATCAAAAACGGTTTTTATATAATATCCAACAGAATAAGTGATGTGATAACCTTCACTAGAAGGATCCGTTAAGATTAAACCACAAGAAGTATTTTCATCGTTTATGCCATCCAAGGAAATATGAAAAATTTTAATTTCATTAAATTTTACATTTATATAACTCTTTTGTTCTGTTTTCCAATTTCTCTAGTTATCGAATTCCAAGGTTAATCGGCCATTGTTATTCACTTTATAAAAACCGCAAGTATTTATATTAAAGGAAACTTTTCCAGAATCAGATTTGGTATCTTGAAAGATAAATAGTAAAAGTAAAAATTTTACTAACATTGTAAAATAAGTTGAAATATTCTAACATTTCTCATTTTAAAATAATAAAATTTTTTACTGAAATTTGCATAAGAATATTTTAATTTATATTATATAGTGAAATATTTAGTTTATATTTTTAACCTTATTTGTTTAATATTGTTGATTGTTAACATTGTTCTTTACCTTAAGGCTAGTGTGAATCAAGCGTACAGATTGATATTTTTCGTTTATCATCATCTAATAGTCACGCTTTTAGGGTATAAATACCCACGAAACTTTTTATTGTATTATCTTTTATTTTCTTCTTTACATCGCACACGTTTCCTTGTCTAATAAAATATCATTCTAACCTATCTTGGCATTCCAATTAGAGAGTGGGGCTCCAGAACAATACTTTTTTTTCTATATCAATAGAATTTTAAATGAAAAATTTTTGCATAAATGATAACCCACACAAATTATGGAACAAATTTTGACAAATCAAGGTGAGATGTAGAAAAATGTCCTACGTGTTAAAAAAATCAAAATTTATAAAATTTGAAAAATTTATCAAGCGACATTAAAAATGCTGTAAACGACGCATATTATTAGATCGCTGCATAGATTTTGTCTTTTTCTACAAAAAATAAATGCTTTAGATATTTGAAGTACGTTATTAGAAGTCAGTTTTTGTAAAGTTCCAAACGTTTTTACAAAAATCATGCTTTTAAATAGTCGGAAAAAGAAAATTAATTTCATATGTTTGTTATACATCTGTATTACATAAAATTTAGAATATTGAAACGTGAAATTTAAATAATAGATAAATATATTTGATTATAAAAATATTATAAATAGGGGCAATTTTTCATCAATTATTAGTCTTTTTTTTAAATAAAATCATTAAATTAATTCGTGTTTTTTTTTTATTTTTTCGGCATAACAATGTTTAAAATTTTCTTATATTAACAAAAGGTATAATTATTTAACCACATAAAGAGTAATTATTTAAAAATGTTATTTTTCTATTTGCCTCTGTTTTTGAATTAACATATTCGGATTTTTTTTAGCATAACGAAAAATGAATAGTGTTCTATGACATTTCATAATTTTTATTTTAAAAGATTATTTCGAAAACAATATAAAAATTGAGTTATTTGAATAAGCATAATTTTATTGAAAAATATAGTTTCTAATAATTCAAACTTGAAATGTGTTGTAAAAAACAGTTCAAATGTTAAAATAAGAATCTCCATATATATAAGAGTTTATTTTTACGGTCAAAAAACAATTAATTAACTATTAAGAATTTCATATTTGTTTAAAATTTTAATATTGATAATATAAATAAATTGATTATAAATTTTATTATTTGCATAAAAGTTGTAGCAGAAACAGAGGTTTTAAAATACGGTGATATGGAGGATGCATTTATTATTCTTGGAAAGCAATCATAAGAGGAAGAATATTACGTGTCAGTGGAGAATTAATCTATACTGGTGAAAAAGTTTATAACATGTTGATAAAGATAACAGAAGGAGATACAACAATAAAATTAAAAAATATCTTTTGTATCCAATTATATGTTATTATTGTGAAGAAGAATTATCTTGCATTGGTTGTTTTGAAGACATACATCACAAATCATATTTTGTTTAATCAATGTATAATTAAGAATTTGGTAACTTTTTGTGGTTATTTATTCTATTTTGGATAGAAAATACTTAGAGTAGATGTTAACATTAATCAAGAGAACTAAATGTATTTGTTGCTTAGTTGATGGTGATGATAAATAAATATATTGATAGGAATATGGAAGTTTTTTGTAATATAAAGAAGGAAAGATATAATTCAAGAGGGAAATTGTTGTGGAGTCTGATGAATGCCTTTGGTTGTGATAGGAATTCTAAGAAAGAAAGCGAAATTGTTGGGGTATTCAGTGAAAACTCTGTGAGTGATATCCTAGAAATAACATCGAATAATCATAGTATTGAGAGCATGACGGATAAGCTGTCTGAATACTTGAAGACTGCCATGAGGAGATTCCTGCTAAAGTTGAACCTAAAAAAGAAGTTAAAGTTGAGAAGCCGACAAAGAATATCAGAGAACTTTTAATCGATAATGATGAACTTGATTAATTGTGATATATTATATTGTTTTATTTTAAATTTCCAAAGTCTGATAATTCTGATCTTCACTACCGTAGGGATTTTTTTTAATTAATTAAAAGACATATTTTTACTAATAAAAATTCTTAAACAATTGTATTGTAATTATTTTATGATTACTTGAAACGTTTTTTTTAAGGCATTCATTCTAAAATTTAACCGTAAGGGATGTAAAAATTATATCATCTAAAATTTCACAGTGCCTCTTTAAAAAGATATCAAAATAATATCAAAGTTCATGAACAAATTTCGTGACAATTAAAGTTGATTACAAAGTTTTTATTACATATTTTCTAAAGCCTTCTCGAATTTTCTTATAGTTGACAGAGCTCCACACCTTATTGCTTATAAATACAGTTAAAATTAAGTTACCTTAATCATTAGTAGTTTAGTTAAACATAATGCGTGTTTACAATTCTCTTCATTGTATATCTTTTTCAGGAGATATGTCATCAAATAATTCAACTATGGTAAATGGACTTGCCATAAAAGTGATTATTAAACCGACTTTTGGCTTAATGGATGTGAGATATTCACATTTATCTGAGTTGGCTATCGAAAAACCATAACACCCAATCCGAGGACTTTGGTCAAGGATTTGTGCAAAAGTGTTATGGAAGGGTACAACTTAGGACATGTGAGTGATGACTTCGAAGGTAATTTGTCATATTTTAGATTTATATTTTTTTTAGCTTTTGTCCGTCATTCAAATTTGAAATTCTACTCATTCAGAACATTCTTCCACGACATGAACGCCCCAATTGGTTCTGTCGCTGTTCTGTTTGAGGATATATTAACAATAAAAATACTTATCCCTAAGTGAGTTTTCGGAATTTCTTTAAAATTATTTCATCTACTTATTATAGAAATTTGTTCTATGAATGTTACAATACGATGACAATAAACGGGGTATATGAAGGGTTAATCAAATATATGATTTCTAGACTGGGCGACAACAACAGTCAGGTTCCAGATCCAATCATTCAGGTAAGCGTTTTCCATAGTTTTTTACATATTCAATGGTTTTTTAGAGTGTAAAAAATGAAATAGAAGATCGTCGTTCTTTTAGACAGCTTCCTTTAGAAACAACTCATGCACTTCAGTGGAATGTTACAAGCATGAGTAGAAGCATCTCACAAACACCAGATACGAATGAAGGTCTTAATTTCGCGTCGGTACCAATTGACAGCAGTAATTCTTCTGGTATCGTAGGGTCCGACGTCCTTAAAGACTGCATTGAAGCTCTTGACTCAATTATTGGTGATGGATCAGGTACAACTTCATCTCAGGAGAGTCAAGAGGGAGTCCAACTGGGTGGTAGACCAAAAAAAAGGATTAAGTACAACAAAGAAATAGAATTATCTATTCTTGAGTTGTTGTACACAAAATCACATACTCATGATTTCGAGCAGTATGCAACCGGATTAAACGTTCTTTCTGGACGAACTGGATCAGATAGACTTACTCCTGGAAATATCTCTTCCTGGTTTAAAAGAAGAAGAGCTCGGGACAGAAGAAATCAAAGACTGTCGATGGAAGAGTTTTAATGTGTAAAAAAAAAAAAATTTCTATACTCCATGCTACAAATATTATTTATTTATTAACTAATAAAATCTTATTTAATAATGTTGTTTTATCGTGTAGTGATGTATTTTAAATATTTTAGGTATACAAAATTGCATGAAATATAATTTATTACAGCATTTCCAGTTTCAGTTACGTAGTTTTTAGTTTTACCTTTCATCTATTCTATTTACAACTTTTTAATAATACTTCTTACAGGGATTGTATTCTATTTCATTTAAACTCGCAGATTAATTGCCAAACTTTTTAATGTATAACATCATATGGGAACATAGAAGACTTTCACTAATGGCTTGTTCAAGTTGGTGTTCTCTATTCTCACATCCAGCGGACTATACACAAGTATGTACAACATAACTTGCTAAGGCTGTTGAATTAAGACCAGAATTTGAAAAGAGAGATGTTAAAATGATAGCCTTATCAATTGATGACGAAGAATCTCACAAAAAATGGTTTCACGATATCATTGCATATGGAAAAACGTAAATATTCTCAAAAAAATACAATGAAGAGAGCGTATTTTCTTTTCCAGTAATCACTGTTGTCAACAGGGAATTAACAACATAACTCGGAATGTTAGATTTAGATGAGATAGATCCATATAGAATGGTATTAACAGGTGGAGTTGTCTTTGAAGAAGTATCTTCGGTTAACAACGATGACTAAATGAGTGGAAGAATCTGACAGATTTTTTATTTCCCATTTTGTGTGTGTATTTTCTTAGTGCATCTTTTCCATTGACATTGTTTCTTTGTGTATTTTCTTCAGTTTACCGTGTTTTAAATTGTTTTTGGTGTAAAGTTTCCTAAGTACAATTTATATTCACTTGTGATATGTCTATCATGTTTGGTACCCATCCTTCTCACATTGGTATAGGTTTATTGTTTTCTACTTAATATGGGTTGTGGATTCTCTGGTACATTGGAAGTTTCACTGCCTTCATCTATTTTTAGCGTTTGTAACAAACTATTGGTGAAAAGCGATGACAGTAGCAACTACAAAAAAAAGCTCTGGAAAATATAAGATATCATTAAGTAAGTTGAATGTTTATTTCACACAATTAAATATTGAAAAATGGTGAGGTATAATTATGAAAATACAATATTAATAATATTCAATTTTAGTTAATGGAAAGAATCTCTAGTTTTTTTTCAATCGACGTCACATTGTCAATTGTTTTGGTACTAGGACTTAGTACGACGTCTCCGAGAGGAAGTGGAAGTTCGGGGAATTGTGTTGATAATTTGAGGCGGCCCACTATAATCATTCCTTCTGCAACACATACAACACAAGCAAGTTATGACGGAAGAAATAATGGCGACTCCTAAGGCTGCTGCTACAATGATTAAAATCAAATACGTCCATCCACGTTTATATTCTTCTGGGGTGAATTCCTCAAATCTTTCGAATAATATTTTTACCATATTAAAGTTTCAGTATTACTTCTGTTTTCTCCTAGTTTCCACAGGAATTTATCAGTATTTCTTTCGGATGAAGTAGGGTTGTGAGAATCTGTGCAAATATAGAAAGATATTTTAATAAGAATTGCGATCAATGTCCATAAATTGCCAGGTAAATAACTCTCTTTTCTCTCAAAATATGCATTTAGGTTGTATTTTTTTATATTGGTAATGGAAATTAGCATATAACTTTGTACTAGTGAAGGAGGGTTCCGTGGAAGAACTAATTATTACGGAGAACAAACTTGTGCTATTTAGTCACTGTACTTCCAGGAACAACACGTACAACGATGAATAATACATTTGTAGTACTACAAAGTTGGATTAGTACCTGTTGAAGGAACAGTTTTGAAGAAAGTATAGGGAAATAACAGAAGAAGGTTCTCCGTTGGAGTATCACAACTGGAGAGAATTTCATGAAGAATCACTTATCGAAAGAATTCATTGGTAATGGAAATGAGAGCATATCGATCATTTTGATGGACATCATGGAAGGGAATACCAACGTTTAGGAATAAAAAGTAGCTTCTAATGATTGCTAAATCTTTTATTTCTGTCCATCTAACACAGTTTCGGATTGAATATCCCTTCAAATGATCATCTTCAATACGATACTTCAAACTTCTTATGGAGAGTATTTATTAACCTGTTGAAATTGTTTTTCGATGTCCAAATAACAAAACTTTACGGAGGAATGGTTATATTTCTTTCTTTATAAAGTCTATACTGAACTGGATATTCTATTATGGATATCATTATTTTATGTTGTAAGAAATGGTCTATCGTGTTATTATTGGAGGAAAAAGTTTACTATTTCTCAAAAAGGTACGTAGTTAATACCTCTGTGTGTTTATACTTCTTCTACCTGAATTTTCAGAGCAGACGATCACTTTCCTAAGATGGATAACTTTATTGTTTTTCTTGAAAACAGAAAAAATTGTTTCCCTCAAAGCAACTTTTAATTCTTTTCTAAAATTAGAATAATTAAGAATAATTAATGGTAATTTTCAACATACGTAATTATGAGAAAGAAATAGAAATCTCCAAGAGTTGCAACGTCATCCGGCCCATGTAAGAAAACTACTGGCTATAGAAACAAGGTGGTTATTTTCACTGTAAGTTCCAATTATTCTTAATACGAGGTATATTTCCAATAATGTTGTACCAAATAATGTAAATATCGTATAGATAGCATATAATTTTTCAAAGTTCCTATTATTTAGTGGTGTTGTCTTTTTAGTTAAGCTAATTATATTGATAATATTAAGAGTGAATGAGATAATTGTTGTGGATCCATAAATAACCACAGTATAAAAGATTTGATAGTAAGTAACATTCAAATTAATATACATTGGAGATAGGGTTTTGGCTTTACTATCATAGATGTATCTTGATTCAAAAAATATAGATGGGAAGGCGATGACTATGCAGCAGATGAACATGGAAGTAATTATGTACACGATTGTGTTTGTTGAAAAAAATAGTTTATATTTTAATGGGTAGTGTATTGCTATGAATCTTATCAATGATAGGATAAAAGAGTGTAGAAAATTGTACACACACTGTTGCAGCTCCAAAAAATAGGATAAAGTTGATAAGAAATGATTGTCAATATAGAATTGTTCATTAATTTTCCATAACGGTAATTTTAAAAAAAGTAAGATAGTTAAATGATATATGATGTCATTAAGTATCTTGAATGAAAGTAGTGGATAGAATTCATTACAAAATATAGATGAACGAGCCACAAATTTTTTGATAAGAAAACAAAAGACAAATGCCATTAAAATTAACGATGGCACGAGATAAGACAACTGTATAATTTCCACCATTTTGAGAGCCATCTTGATATAGAATTAACTTAAATCTTTAAAAAACCAAAAATGAAAGTTAGTTTTTTAAGGCAGGGAAATTTAAAATTACTTATTCTAATTATATAAAATCTAAAAATACCTATAAATGGGGTATTATATCATGTAATTAATTTTTGTCATTCTTAATATTTATAGATAAATATTTATATGCTATCATTAAGAATATAGTAAATATATGCAATTATTTATAATGATACTTTTACTGTTGGAGTAGGAAATAATTGGAAAATTATTTTAAGAAATTATAATTGTTAATTTTTGAGTTATAATTTTTTGGAAGTAATTTTTGATGGTATTTTTTCTTTTCATTTTCTTGAGTTTATTTTAACTCGTGATAAATCGACCTCTTTTTTTTAATAATGAAATTGCTAATATAACTCTTTTTTGATGCTACTGAATAATGAAATTTTAAATTGGATGTATTCTTGAGGTGAAAAATGAAATTAAATGCAATCAAATGACTCAATGTTTTGTACTATTTTATCTTGGAGTGTAAAGAAAGTGAAAAATGAAAACAAAGTTAATACAATGTTTTGAAACAAATGCTAATATTGTGTTGATCAGGGTAATGGATAATCGAAAAGTACAACATAATAGAGAGATGTTTGAAAACAAGTTTAAGATAAAATATATATTGTTTTTTTCGATAAAAATCTTGTTAAATTTCTACGGTTTCAAATAAATGCTATTTTATTGTCATCTTTCAGTTTTTCAGGAAGAAGATGTATTTTATTTCGAAATATTTTTTGTAACTATCTAAGATCATAATGTATATATCATTGTTCACTAGTTTATTTGTAACTAAATTTAGAAATTCTTTGAGTAATGTCCAAGTGTAGCAAAATAAGATATATATAATAATTTATTTTGATATTTATAGAAATATTTGTCATTTTAAATGTTGACATTTTTGTCTTTTTAACTAAAGTGATAATATTGATGATAATAAAAGGATTAACTTTGTTATATAAACTTAAAGAAATATCTTATTTGTCATTTAAAATTTACTTGTAATTGGTAAATAGTTGTTCTATATTTTATTAACAATTACATACTATTTATAAGGTCGTCAATTTTGCTAATTTATCACTCTAAAAAAACTATATTTCTAGGCATTATTTTAAAATAAAAAAAAAGGCATTTTCGTTTCAATTTATCTATGTGGAAATACATTTTAATCAATACAGTTTAAAATGGCTATATTTGGATTAACAAGACTTATGTATGGCGGAGAATTATTTGTTATAAGTTTTGAATAGATGAACTTTATGAATTTTCTCCACTTATTATCAGATTGAAGAAGATATTTTAAAAGCTGATCCCAATTCTATTCTTAACAATTTAGATAAATTTACAACACTATATGATAGTAAAGATGTAGATTATTTCATATCATCTGGTGATCCTAAGATGTTTCGCTATATATTAGCATACCTTAATTGTTTAAGACATGGTTTTAAAACTGCTCGTATCTTACCATCAAGTGTTGAAGAATTATCGAGACTGTCTGTGGAATGTGCTCTTCTTAATCTAAATGGATTAAAAAAAATGGTTGAAGATATGTTATCTAGTTATCAGTCTTCTGAGGACAACAATTATGAAAAAGTATATCTTAAAAAAGTTTTAGAGAAAAGCGAACACCCATCGCCCCTCTTTCACATGAATGGAACTAATTGAATAAAACGCTAAGCTAAGAGTGTTATGGAACATCAGAGATTTGGTTGGTACTAAAAAATAATAATAATAAGATTGAAAAATAATTTCTTTTGTTCTTTAAATTCTTTTTATTATATTTTATAAAACATTCTGGTAAAGTGTTAATAAAATTTTTTAATCTACACTACTATTTAGAATTGTTGTGATTTTATAAGATGGTATTTGGTCACAATTATCACATTTAAAATAAACATTTTTTTTGAAGAAACAGACTCCGCTTCACGTGTACTAACCAAGTATAGAACAAATTTGATTGTGGTCATTATTTTCTGGATTTCTTAGACAAAAGTTGTTAAAAACGTCATATCTTCTCCTGAAAAATAACATACCTGATCTGGTCAGGCCTTTCTATATTCAGTGCGGCGTTTTAAATACAACTTTTAACGAATATGCCAGACAAATTTCCTCTATTAAAATGTTTAATATATATCGTAAAAAGGAATCAGAATGATTCAAAACCTTATTCTATGGATTTTTGTCTTATAGTAAGTTGTATCATCAGAATGCCTTTTATATCATATAATCATTTATAAAAAATCATAAAGTTCGATCTAAAATATATACCAATTTGAATAAGATTAATTTTAATAAATTTTGAAATCCAATACAGTATTTATTTTATGTTTTTTAAAAGTATTTTTAAAATATATTGCCTTATTTCAACAAATGAATTTATTATGGAATACAAATATGATACACACACGTATGTATATTGTTTATTAACAACCGAGAATGCCCGGCTATCATATGTTTTATTTTATATTTATAATACTCAAAAATAGATAAGAAATGTATAAGTTATTTAAATAGTCTTTTGTCTTCAGTCTTGATTATTGATATCCTTTTATTTCTTACTTTCATGTCAATCAATTTCCATTACAAATTAATTTGTCGTTTTTTTCATTACCTCTTTTTCTTAAAGAGTTGTTATCTCTTTATATATTCACTAATATCATTATTTCATTTGAAATTTACTTCTAAGGGCGACTTTTGTGTTACTCCTGTACTCCGACATGTCCATTGCTAACACTAGGTTTCCAATATTTTATGTTATTTTTTCTTGGAGGGTCACATTGAAATTGTGAAATAATTATCTTAATGGTCTTCTATTACTTTAAGAGATGTTTTTACAAAATATTCTACGTAATATTACAGAAAAGCTATCAAAATTCCTATAATAACAGAAACGAATTTCGTAATACCTTTTGTTTAAGAACTATTTAAATAGTTTTAATATTCTATTGCTTTCGACTTCAAGTGGATTTTATACTTTTTTTCTTTTGTCTCATTCTAGGTAAAAATATACCTTCTTTCTGTCGAAACGTTTTCTATCACTATTTAAATTAATGATTTAGAATTATTTTTCATTTATTCTTTTCAAATTGAACTTATAAATTGCTTGAATAATGGCCAATGTGTAGCGAAGTAAGATATTTGCATTAATTTATTTACAATTACGTAGAATATTTGACCATTTAGATCTTTAATTTTTTATCTTTTTAACTAATTAAACTATATTTCTAGGTACTATTTAAAATATTGAAAATAGTTAAAAAACATTTTGGTTTCGATCTTCATTTGCAGAAGTACATTTTGTCTAATATAGTCAAAATGGCTACTCAAAAGCGCTTAGTAAGACTTATGTATGGCGGAGAATTATTTATTGTAAGTTTCGAATGGAAAAGATTTAAATATTTTTTTATTTATTATCAGGTCGGGGAGGACATTTTAAAAGCTGATCCGAAATCTGATCTTTGTAGATTGGATCAACTTACATATAAATGTCCTCCAGGTATCGATGCAGATTATTACTTATGTGGTGATGCCAAGATGTTTCCCTATATATTATCCTACCTTAGGTGTAAAAAGGCAGGTATTGAAACTCCCCGTTGTTTACCGTCAAATGTTAATGAAGTATTGAAATTGTCTATGGAGTGTAGAATTCTTAATTTATTCGGATTAATACAAATGATTAGTCCTTTGTTAAATCGCTACTACAACCTTGTTGAAGGCAATAATGATTATGAAAGCATATATCTTAGGTTTGTTATATGTAACGGTTTAAAAGGAACCTTTACGAATGAAAGATATTATTGTTGATTTAATGTGATTGAATATCAGTAGATACTTCGATAATAAAAATAAGAGGAATAATAAATAAAAAATAACTACTTTTAACTATTTAATTTCTTTTTATTATATTTAATAAAACATTGTGTTAATAAAATTTTTTAATCTACATTACTATCTCGAATTGGTATACTTTTAATAAAATAATATTTAGCCTCAGTTATCATGTACACTGTAAACAATTTTTTTGAAGAAATGAGCTGTATTTCCTGTATATAAACCAAATATAGAATGAATTCGATTTTGGTCATTGTTTTCTGGGTTTATTTAAATAAAACTCTTAAGAACGTCTTATCTTCTCCTAAAATAAACGTACATACATGATCTGATCATACTTTTATTTACTCGATGTTCCGTTTTTAACATAATCTCTAAACGGATATGCCAGATAAATTTCCTCCTATAAAATGTTTAATATATATTGTAAAACGTAATCAAAATGATTCAAAACCTTATTCTATGAACTTTTGTTTTATCATAATCTTGTATCATCAGAATGTTTTTTTTCGTACTATATAATCATTTATAAAAATCATAAAATTCGGTTTAAAGTAATTATAAATTTGAATAGGATTAAATAAAATAAACTTTCAAATTCAATACAGTATTTATTTTTATGTTTTTAAGGAAAATTATTGAAATATAATGTTTTGTTTTCACAAACGAATTTAAAAATTGGTATATAAACATTTTTATCTATTACTTTCAAAAAAGAATAATTAATTTGTCATTTCTTCAATACCTTTTTTTGAGGGAGTTCTAATCTCTTTATTTACATTCACCAATGTCATTATTTCATTTGAAATATTATTTCTAAGGGCGACTTTTGTGTTGTTTTTTCTTAGAGAGTCACATTGAAATTGCAAAATAATTACCTTAATGATCCTCTATTGCTTTAAGAGATGTTTTTACAAAATATCCTACGTAATATTACAGAAAAAATTATCGAAATTCCAATGGTAACAAAAAAATTTCGTAACACTTTTTTTTTATGAAAAATATTTAAACAGTTTTAGATATCTGTTGCTTTTTACTTCCAAGTGGTTTTTATACATTTTTTTTGTCTGCTTCTTAGGGAAAAGTGTACATTGTTTCGAACTGCTTTCTATCACTATTTTAAATAATGATTTGGAATCATTGTTCATTAATTTTTTTAAACTAAGTTTAGAAATTCTTTGTGCAATGTTTGAAGCGTCGTAAAGTAAGACATTTGAAGTAATTAAGTTTTAGTTCTGTAGAAATGTTTAGCCGTTTGAATCATCAATTTTTTTTCCTATCTTTAAAACTAATAAAAACATTTCATATTTCCAGGTATTATTTTAGATATAAAAATTGGCATAAGGCATTTTAGCTTCGATTTATCTTCTTGGGATTACATTTCTTCAATATAGTTAAAATGCCTACAAGTGAAACAGTACTGCTCATATATGGCGGAAGATTGTTTATTGTAAGTTTCGAATGGAAGATATTTATACTTTTTTTTGTCCATAATCAGGTCGATAAAGATATTTTGAAAGCTGATTCCGACTCTATTCTTAGTGATTTAGATAGATTTGCACGATTCGATCCTACCGAAGAATATTATTGCTTATATGGTGATTCCAGTTTGTTTGACTATATATTAAGCTACCTTAATTGTAAAAGATATGGCTTTGTAACTGCTCGTGTCTTACCATCAAGTGTTGAAGTATTATCAAGATTGACTGTAGAATGTACTCTACTTAATTTAAATGAGTTAAAAGATATGGCTCAAGCTATGTTATCTTGTTACATGTCTTCAGGAGAACACGATTATGAAAAAGTATATCTTGAAAAAGTTATGGCTGAAACAGAATATCCTCCTTCCCTTTGGTACAAAGATGGACCTAATCTAACAAGGTTTAAAAGTATAAAAGATCATTGGATGTTTTGATGATGAAAAGAATAAGATAAAAAAATAAATTCTTTCATTATTTAACTTATTTTTGTTATCCACATGTTTTATATAATGTTGTAGTGGTAAGGTGTTAATAAAAGTTTGTAATATATTTTTTCTGATCTCAAAATTCCTTAACTTTAATATATAATTTCTAAATAATATTTGTTAAAATATTCTTTGATCATTGAAACAATCTACAAACCATAAAACACAAAAAATTCCATTTGTTAGTAAATTTTATTTTTATCTTCATGGTGTATAAACAAAATATTTGTCTCATAAAATTTCCAACAATTTAACAAAACTTGATAAACACATTGATATATTATAACATTACTCTCTTAGTGAAATTCACAACTTTTACTATAAAAATTAATTATTCTAATAACATGTAACAACTACCATGCTGCTATTTTTAACCAGATCAGATAATAGTTATAGCTTTAGAGGACAGATTTTTATCATCCAACATAAAATATGACCTTAAAATAACTTTGTAATTCAAATCCCTTCAAGTTATATGCTAAATATTTGGTGGAATTTACTTATACATCCACCTAACTTTTTAAATTAAATAAATAACATTTTAAAGAAGTTATATCCTGAAATATTTTTGTTGTCGGGGAAATTACTAAGGAAATTTGTTAAGAGAAAGCTCCTTCCGTTAGTAAGATATACATAAAAGATAATTAATATATAAAGTTGATAGACGTCATGTTAAAACTACGTATAAATCATTCAAAGAAACCTTAATTAATTCTTGTTAAAAATATACTTTCTATTTGTATTATTTACAATAAATGAAAGTATTTTAATTAAAATATTAATTACTTACAACAAATACAAAAAATCAAGATTAATTCCAGCAATTACTATAGATTGTAACATACCTTTTAACGGAATGAAACTTGTTTTATATTAATATATAAAACTTAATTTTGACAAATAATAAACTTTAAAAGATTATTGCACATAAGAGGAAATTGAATAAAAAAAGAACACATTTTATAAGTGAGAAGTTTTTATTTTTGTTTCTATTTAATGATAGAAATAAAGGTACAAAATATGATTGAGAAATTAATATCCTGGAGCAGTTCTTGGTGCTAAAAAGAAATGTATAAAATGCGATGATCAAGCTAAACTTACGTGGACAGTGGTTGCAAGCTCCTTTCTCTCCTTGTGGTCCTGGTTGACCATCTTCTCCGTTTGGTCCTGGTGCTCCTGGGGCTCCATCGGCTCCGGCATCTCCTGGTGGTCCTTGTGGTCCTGGTTGTCCAGCTTCTCCTGGTGCACCTGGTTGTCCATCTTCTCCTGGTGCTCCTGGAGCTCCGGCTGGTCCAGCTGGGCCTTCTGGTCCTTCAACTTCTTCAACAATTCCTGGTTGTCCATCTGGTCCTGGTGCTCCTGGGGCTCCGTCATTTCCGGCTGGTCCAGCTGGTCCTTCTGGTCCATCAGCTCCTGGGTTTCCTGGGGCTCCATCACTTCCTGGTGCTCCGGCGTTTCCTGATGGTCCTTTTGGTCCTGGGTTACCGGCTGGTCCTGGTGGTCCGGCTGGGCAGTCAAAGCAGAAATCGAAAGCTGGGGCTGGGGTGGCGGCTGGACCATCTGGGCCATCTTTTCCTGGTTGTCCTGGAGCTCCGTCTTGTCCATCTTGACCGTCTGGACCTGGTAATCCTGGTGGTCCTTGTGGGGAAACACCACATCCACAACATCCTCCAGCTGGTTGAGCAGCGAATGATCCTTCAACTCCTTCTGATGTTCCGTATCCAGCTTGACGGGCGAATCTTCCTCCAGTAACTTTAGAAAGGACTTGGGTTCTGGTTACTTCTTTCCAGATGTTTCCAGAGCGAGATCTACAGAAATCAACATCATTTTGCATGATGGTTTGCATTTGTTGCATATGATTGTAAAGCATTGGTACTGAGAAGATAGAGATAAGTACAGCTACTGTTGAGATGGCAACAGCTGCGAAAGCAACTGATCTCAAGGCGTCAGCTTCACGTTCACGTTGAATAAAGAGTTGTTTGTCTTCCATTGTTGAATAGAAATCAAAGAAAAGATGATGTTTTTGAAGTGGAAGATGAAACTTTTATAGTAAAATGAAATGCAGTTGAGAGATAAATCCCACCTCTAGGTAAACCAGTTAAGGGCAAAAAACTCCCATCTATTTCTTTTTTTGAAGGATATTAGACAGACGGTAAAAATACCTAACAAAGCCCGTTTCATTGAGCTCCTTGAAGGACATGGGCTCTGTTGATAGATAATTGATAATACTTAACGACCAAAGAGAAAATACATAATCAATGATTATAATTTTCGTTTAATTAAATGAAAGTGTAATAGTAAAATTAAATTACTACAAAAAATGTGATACCATTAAAGGCAATAGATTGTTTATCTCTTTAAATGTGTGTAAATTAATTGTATAAAATATGTAAAAAAAGTACTAAAGGAAACACTTTAAAAATTAGTATATCTTTAAAATGTAAAGGATATAATACTAGATGAGATGAAAAAAACAGATTGTGTCGGGGAAATTGTGAATAAATTTAAAACTTTATAAAAATAGAAAAATTAATATGTAAAAGATTTTATAATTTAATTGAACAAAAAAGTTTCTTACACGTTATTAGATATTAAATGTATAATATTGTTAAACATTACAATAGTCACTGAAACATCGTGTCTTGGTTATTATTTCTTTACCTTCTTTAGCATTACGTATCTCATTATAGCTTCCACTATATTGAGAAGCATGAGGTTCATTGTAACCGCAAGTTTTGGTGATCCTTTCAATACATAGACCATCTAATTTTTCAATCTTCATTTCCACAGTTAAACATCCCAAATATTTGTTAACAATACATTCATTCTGTTTAAAAATTGCCTTCCCACAGATGACATCATCTTTTTCAGTTGGGAAACCAAAATTATCCGTACAACTCACTTTACACCTTATATAATCACTTAGACAATTCTGGAAGAATATCGAGAAAAGTATAGAAAAGTAAATAATTTTCATTTATTTTATCTTTACTATCTAAAAGATTGAATTATTTTCATTCAAAAAATAATAGCATTGAAATTTCTAACATAACAGTATATTTTACAAAAGAAAATGATAAGATAAAGGCTAGTACATGATGTTAAATTTTAAATATTATGGTAAAAAAAGAAGATATTTTTGTGATAAAAAACAATGTAAATGTTGACAATAATAAAATTGTAAGTCCTAGAATTATCAGTAAAATAATGTGTACCAATCAACGTTAATAATGTTTTTATATTACTATATTTTTATTTTCTGTCATTCTTAAGATCAACAACATTATATTTATTGAATGTACTATTTTTAAAAAGTTCTTTAATAAGAAATTCTACTTTTTTCAAAACGATCATTTTAAGATTAAAACATCCTTAATTTTTGAGATTCGTACAATTTTATTGTTTTGATCAAGTCTTACATCTAAAATCATCTTATATATGAGATTATCATTCTGTTTATTAAAATAAAGTGACTAATGTTGTTATTATTAGGAATATTAGCGATTTGGTTGTTGTTTTAAGTTACTTTATTTAACTTTTATTAATACAAAATTGAAATTGTAGAATCAAATGATATGTCTCTATTAATTAGTTTATTATTTTACTCATTAAACATTTATATTTTTTGTTTTAGGCATACATCTTTAAAAAACATTTGTTTTAACTCAATAAAATTATTGCTTTTTGAGAAGGAAATACTTTTAATGTTTTTCGTTCTTGAAATGTAACATCAAATATGTTAAACAAACAGTGTAAATAAATATAAACTTGCTAATCTTATTTTTATAATTCATCAAGGCTCTTTTTTATCTAAATTTCATATCATTGAAATTGTTAAAATATTTAAAGTATGACAGAACATTACTAAAATGCATCATTGCTTAAATAATTCTTAGTGACAATTAGAAAACATTTGCTTTAATGTAACACCACTTCATGAGGCTAATTGAAACTATATGGTTGTAATGTATAGAATGTATTATGTTATTTAATTAATAAATTTACTATCCTTGAAACATTATCAATATAAATAATAGCTTTTTATAAACATAAACTATCTATATTATTGATAGAAAATAAAGAAGTAGCTTGATGTAACTTTATAAATAGATTCAAAGATTACTTGAATTGAATAATTGCCAGAAATTGAGTACGCTGTTACTTCTCAAAGATCATGTTTTGATTGTAAAATGGAATTTCTAGATTTAATTATCTTTTTCTCTGTACTTAAGATTTTACTAGAAAATGTATGACATCATAAGGAATATTAATGAATTAAAAAACTTATGTTTTGACGTCAAAATAACTGTCTTCAAAATTAGGATACAATTATTCAATACAGTTTACAAATTGTACTTATATTAAACTTTTATTAATTAATTATCGTTTAAACTAGATAGTAAATAGTAATACATGCTCTAGATAAGGATATATCTATTAGCTTTTGGATTTTTCAACTAATCCATAGCTATTTCATATGTATCATTGTTTGTTTGTTCTTGAAATAAAGTCTAATATTTAAATAATTCTATTTATCCGGCACGACTTTTCTTAATATTTAGTAATATAATATCATTATATAAAGATATTCATTCATGTTCGAACTCGCGGATGCGCGAATGTTTTTGGACAATTTTTACTAGTTGTTTCTAAATTTTTGTTAAAAATTGTTCAAAAATATTCGCGCTGTCGTGAATTTGATCTGGGATGGTTAATTTTCTACTACACTACGAGGCAATTTGTGCTAGAAAAATAGAATCTTGCTTATAATTTCTCAAATGAATCATCATTTTAATTAACTAGTAAATTTAAAACATTTGCTAACTTTGTATTGGTTGTTTAGAAAAAATCGAAAATAAATACAAAACTTTATTTCATCACCGAGGCCTTTTTAGGATACCCGGCATATTGTTGTATAAATTTCACATATATTCACACTTTAAGAATCTATACATAGGCAAAAGTAAATGAACAATACAAAAGCATAGTGAATTTTATTAATCTTATGTACTACCAAAGTTCACATTTATCTTCTAAATTCATATTCCTCCCAACGTCACAGTTAAAAGCTTTGGAGAATGGCTTATAATTACTTAGTGTTTTTATAACTCTTAAATTCACAGTACTATGTTCACCATCTTCATATGGCTTTTTTTCAATAATCTCATCCCTAGATTTCTCACATAAACTTCTACCAAAGTTAATAAAAAACAATTTTTCACTTGTGAAATTTTCAAACCCAGGAATTATAGGTTCTTCATGCTCTATTGATTGTATGTATTTCATATACGCTCTATGAGCAATTTTAATGCCACCGTTATCAGCTATATTCTCATTTAATGTTAGTGTTCCATTAATATTTTTATTACTTATTATATCAACTTCATTGCCATACTGTTCCTCAAAACATTCGCTTTTCTGTTTATACTTATCCTCTGAAGATTCACTGATCATTTTTGAATCTGTTTTACCCAGATAATCATAGTGCACACCTTCACTATCAAAACCATGAATGATTTCATGACCAATTACGACTCCTAAACCACCATAATTAAGTGAATCAGGATAATCAACACTAAAATATGGTTCTTTTAGCATTGATGGATTTATTATAAAATAATTGTCTTCTCTTGAATATGTTGCTTCATCGTCAACAAGATCAAGAATAATGTTATAGTCCAAAGAATTATCAGTCTGAAGGTAAAGAAGACACCTATTCCTTATTTCCTCACTCTCAAATTCCATTAAATTATAGTTTACCAAATTTTCTTTAATCTCATCGAAGTTATAACTATCTATATACTGTATATACTTGTAACATTCCTCCATAAAAGATACATCACTTAAATCTTTATGAAACTTTTGAAACAATATCATATAATCAACCTTCTCCATAAAATTACTCCTACTCTTCTCATCGAAGAGATTTTTTTTATCATTAATTAATATCTTCAATTCCTCCTTTATATTATTAATCATTCCCTTAGCAATAGTGTAGTCATCTTCAATATTCCTATCTTTTATTTGATTATTTATGTACACAGATGCAAAAGCATAAAGTGCAAAGTTTCTTAGTTGATCAGTGCAATTTATGTTGTAATCCACCTCGATCATCTCGCATTTTTGATAGATCCTATTAATCTTTTTTATTGCCTCAGACATGTGGTTGAAGTCACCTCTAATGGCTCCTAAAAAAGATATGTTTAATTTATTAGAAGATTAAAAAGATTGAGAAATAGATTACTTTTTTCAAAGTTTTCAAATTTATGTGTGAATGGTGATTCATCATCCTCCATTATGTTATTTTTTTCTGAGCCACTATATTTTAACCATTTTTTACAGGTAAATTTATGGAAATCATCACAGGGGTCAACATCAAAATCAACATATTCACTCAAGCTTCTAGATATTTTATCTAAGTTAATTGATCTTAAAGGTAAGTTTAAATCTGCCTCTTCACCATCATTAGACATTAAATTATTACCTAAAACTTTACCGGAAATAAATTCACTAATCCTTAAAATCGGTAATAATGAATAAATAAATAAACCAACTAGAATAAGCTTCATTATGCCATATAGTATAAATAAAACTAATATTTATTGCTTCTTAAATAATTGTCATAATTAATGACTATGTCATTAAAATTAATAGATCATATGCATAAAATATGTAAAAATTATTTTTAGAAACCAAAGTCATTCATACTTTGAAATTTATTTCTCATTAATTATAAGTACAATCGCAGAAATTTAACTTAAAAATAATAATATATCAATTGATATTGGGAGAAATGAATTATCTTTACGTATCACTTTTTATTGTTGTTAAAGTTCACAAGTATTTTTTGAGTACATTCTTGTTCCTTCCTTACAATTAAAGGCCTCCAAAAATGGTTTGTAGCTACTCAAAGTTCTTATGACACGCAACTCTACGAGATTATTTGGAATATTTTGTCTCCCACTAGAAATTTCATCTCTTAAAACCTCACATAAGCCTGCTCCGACGCCAATAAAAAATAATTGGTCATGTAGTTGTTTGTTGAAGCCATCCACATCATAAACTTTACTATCCATATTTTCAAGATTGTTCATGTAAGCTTGGTGAGCAATTTTAATTCCTTCATTATCAGCAATAATCTCATTCAATTTTATCACTCCATCTTTATTTTGATCACTTAAATTATCAAATTCACTCCTAAATAGTTTCGCAAAACATTCACTATTACCGTTATTCTCAAAATACTTATCTCCCAATCTATCCAAAATTTCACGTCCAATTATGAAACCCATCTTTCCATAAAACAAGGACATTGTATAGGAAGAATTAAATTCTTGAAGCTTAAAAATTGATGGATTAACTACAACTTTATTACTCTGTGGATGATAAGATGCCACCTCTGAAAATAATAATTCAAAAAGATTTATATTGTCTGAATATTTTTGTGAGAACGCTTTGATGTACCTCATGCATTTACTTCTCAATTCTTTGTCGTTATCGGGAATTTTCGATTCATATTTGTTAATCTCATCTATAATATCATTATTGCTATGATCAAGTGAGGAGTTGAAGTATTTGTAACAACTTTCCATTAATGATAAATTATCTGGATCTTGGTCGTTTTCACTGGTGAATTTCATGTTCTCAAATTTCTTTATAAAATCATCTCTCATTACCTCATCAAATAACTTTATATTCCTATCAGATAAAGTTTTAAATTGATTTTTTACTTCATCAACTACATTATTAATAAGATTGTCATTCATTTCACTATCATTATCATTGTTTAAATTATTTTTAAAATACGAGGCAATTGCATAAGATCCAAATCCTTTTACAGATTTTAAACAATTAAATATATCAATATCACTAGCACTTGACTGACATTTTTCTCCTAAGGTGTATAAATTCTTAAATATGTCTGATTTATCATTTAATTTTCCCTTAAATACCTCTAGAAAAATGTTAACACTGGAGAAAGTTTAGAGAATCCTTACCTTCGACAATATCAGTGAAATTATATTCATTATCAATAGTCTCCTTCTTTTCCATTCTTTTCTTGGAGTTGTCGGAAGGTAACTGTTTTTTACATGTAAACTTGTAAAAATTATCGCATGGATTAACATTAAGATCAAAATAATCAGCTAAATACTGATTAGATGAGATAAGGTTCTTTAACTGATTTATTCCACTTGGATCGTTGTCCTTTTCTATCTTCTCTTCTGTAAATTTACTTAAACTTTCAATTTTATTTGTTAATTCGGATTGAAAGTTTTCACTATCATAATATACTGCTCGTTTTTTTCTACTTTCTACTGTCGGACTGTTTTCACTATTTCCTTTTACTATTGCACTTTTGATATTTTCGCTTTGTTCCGTTTCTAAAGTTTTTTCAACTAAACTTTCACTTTTTACTGATTCTGTGGTGGAGGAATTACTAGATTCTCCTGAACTTTCAGGATACTCAATATCATATTCAACGTATGTCTCATTAGAACCAACATCATTAGATAATGCTGTAGATTCCGTTGAAACAGAACCGTTTAAAGAAGTTGCTATATCTTCAAGTTTGTTTAATAAATTAGTACACCCATTAACCACAAGAATTAAGCATAAAAAGTAAACAAAAATATTAGATATAATGAATTTCATGTTATCAAACATCAACAAATAAATTAAAAATTTCCATTTATATAAGTATCCAAGAAAAATATGTGACTCATAAAAGGTATAAGATATTTATATTATTCAAAAGGGCAATTTGAAATATTTATTCTTTTATCAAATAACATTTACATATTTATTTATCTGTTTTTTTTTAAGTTTCTTTATCATTTGAAATTTAAGTTTGTATAAAAAATAGTATTTAAAATTAGTAAAAGAATTTTATTGAAAAAGGGCATTGTTATTTTTATAATTCAATTAGATTTCACTTTTACTTTTGGATTCATCTTCGTTCTATTTATATGGTAAAATTTTTTCTAAATAATTCATAGTTTCTTGAAACTTTTATGACTTATACATACTGATTTCTTTTCTTGTATACTTCTAATTTTAATAATTTCATTTTTTCAAATTGATGTGACTCATTTAAATGTAATATGTTTCAATTAAAAACATAAAAGCTAGTTACTTTTTTCAATTAAATAAAAAAATTCTTCAAATATATTGACAATAATTTTTCACAAAATTAAATAAGAAAGACATGAATCATTCTCTATCATAAGAACCATTGTTATACAATAGAAAAAAATTCAAAATATGAAAATCAACATTTAGGGATAAAAAAATTAATGAATAAAAATATGAAATATTGTTAATGCATCCAAAGTTCACACTTATTTGTAGGATTCATTCTACTTCCCCTTCTACAGTTAAATGCTTTCGAAAATGGTGCATAATTTGATAATGTATTAATTATACGAAGTCTTGTTGGATTTGTTACAGCTCTCTTGGTACCATTAACGGTAATGCTCTCCGCCATTGATACGCAAAAAGTTTTACCAAAATTGATAAAGAATAGCTGTTCACTGTCATACTCTTCAAATCCAGGAATTAGTGCTTCATTTGCCTCTCGATTCTTTAGATGTTTCATAAAAGCTCGATGGGCGATTTTAATTCCACCGTTATCAGAGATTAATTGATCGACATCAACAAATCTAGTAAACTTCCTACCTGTTGAATTTCTATATTGTTCACTAAAGCATTTACTTTTTTTACGAAATTTTATCTTTGTCACATTACTTGTCATATGTCTTTCTACTTTACCTTCATAATTGAAATGTATTCCATAGCCATCGTAACCGTGTATGATTTCATGACCAATAACGAAACCAATACTACCGTATTTGAAAGAATCTGGATAATTAATATCGAAAAATGGTTTGTCAAGAAACTTTGGTAAAAGAAAAACAGCATTCTTGCTATGGAAATAAAGTGCATTAACTCCAGTGATACTAGATAAAAAGTTTGTCTTCAAAAAGAAATCTGAACATGAAAACCTTTGTCCTTCCTTCTTCCTTGGCATAAATAAATTTCCAAGTATAACATTCATGTAAATTGTCCTTACTGGGTGATAATCCTCTAAAGGAAAATGACTATAACATTCATCTGTCTGTTTTATGTTATAAACAAAACGAAGAGCTTCTCTAGAAAACTTCATATTACCTAATTTTGTTAGATAATTCTGTTTCGTCCTCACATCCAACAAATCATCCTTCTCATACAGTAATATTAAGGCAAATTCTTCAATGATTTTATTAACTAATATATCAACATTATCATACTTCATCTCAAATTCCTTGTTATTAGCATACTCATTTAGGTAAGCTGAAGCAAAGAAATACTGTCCGAAGATGTATAAAAACACCATGCATGTACTTTTTTCTCTACCCCGCAATGGAAGGCATTTTTTTAGAAATCTGTTTATCTTTATTAATGCTGTTGAATTTGTGTATTGAGGTTTGACCATAATACCTTAAAGAAATATAAAAAGCTTATTAAAAATGTAAATTTGTAATTACTTTTTGCAAACTCGTAAAATTCTGTTTCGTTTCCAAGAATTGGACCTTTAGGGCGTTCCTTTTCTTTGACGGGGTTGTTTTTAATGTAAGTTCCACAAGTGAATTGGTAAAAATCATCACACGGATCAACACTTTTATCAACAAATTCAGATAAACTCTCACTTGAAGCTTCCAAATCAATTGTCGTCGAGGGAATTTCTGTAACAACCTCCTCAGTAGGTGTTGGCCTTCTACGACCTACTGTAGGCCTTTTTCTTCCAGGACTCTTCGAAGATACCTCAAGATCAGGTTTAGTGGTAACTGGATTAAATTTAATATCAATCGTCATACCATTCATAGGAAAACATCCTTCAACCACTAGTACAGGTAAAAAAAAATAGATAAACAACAATTTCAAAATTAAATTCATTTTCTAAATTCTTTGTTTCAAAATCCTTTTCATCTTTTATACTCTTTATAACAAAGAGATGATTAAATATCATGAACATTTTTTTTGAATCTTTTCATAAAAAATTTAACAATGCTTTCATTGTAATTCAATTATAAAGGGATGAAAAAAAGATCTTTGTAGGCGTTTTAACATTTAAAGTAATTATTGTTGTGATAAAAATATCTATTTATATGGTTGTTTTTTTTATTGTCATTCTTATATATATTGCGCCGAAAGGTACTTTTAATAGTGTTTGATCAAATGATAATACAACTTAGACTCGATTATTGAGAGAACATTGATAATAACTATAGATAAAACAAATTCAAAAAAGGATAATTAGTATAAGATCATGAAGTCTTTAATTTATAGACTTCAAGTTCATTAAAAATTAGTGTACTTGAAATTTAAACGGTGAAGAAGGAAAAAATCAACTGAAGACCTTAACAATCATGATTTTTTGTTATTCATTACTTCACTCTGCCATAATATTATTTATTTATCAGTTAAAGATATCTTCCCCATTCAAAATATGATATACGAACATTCTCCACATTGTTATTATGTCATGTTCATTGTGATAATTTTTACAACCTAATATCAATCATTCTCCAATTTTTTTAGTCTTAACAAAGCTGTAAAGAAGCATATGTTTTATAAATATTAAAAAAATAATACCATGAAATATTTTAAGAAGACTAGAAGTAAATATACAACACTTATTTAAAAAATATATATGTGTAGAAGTAACAAATAGTTGAGGAGTAATAATTGATTTTTTTTAAATAACCTCCCGTCATTGTTTATTTTAAGCATTTCCTTGATCTCAAAATTAATTATCTTTCCCCCAAAAAATGAATATTCTCTCAAGCATTAAATTGATTTTTAAAAAAGGCGGACCACATTATCAGTATTGAATATACGAATTTGAATATTATTTCAACGTCTATATTTAAAATTCTTCTTATTTAAAGGTGGGTAGTAAGACACAGGAATACTCTTACTAACATTTATCTTATCAATTTAAATACTATTAACTAATCAGGGTAAGTACAGAGTGATATTGAAACAAATTTACTCACATTCTTCTCGTATATACCATTACATCGCATCAAATATTGGTGCTCACTACTCAAATATATTTCGTTCTGAGAGGTTTTTAAAATCTTTGAGCCATTCCAAACACACATATTCTTGGGAAGTTACATCATATAGTGTAATTTTTGCTCCCACCAAATAACTTCTTTATCTTATATCACGTTGTTTGGAGATAAAATTAATAGTAATAATATTACTCCCACCTATATTATTTTATTTCTACTATCAATTTTCTACATTTTTAATCTATTTTAGAAATCATGAGTATTCCAGAAGGAGATTACGAAAAAGGTAAAAAGGTCTTCAAAGCCAGGTGCCTTCAATGTCACGTAATTGACTCTAATGCTTCAAAAACTGGACCAACACTTAACGGACTTATTGGAAGAAAGTCAGGTACCGTTCCAGGATATGACTACTCTACCGCAAACAAAAATAAGGGAGTCATCTGGACACGTGAAACCCTCTTCGAGTACCTTCTTAACCCAAAGAAATACATCCCAGGAACTAAGATGGTCTTCGCAGGTTTGAAGAAGGAGGGTGAACGTGCTGATCTCATTAAGTATATTGAGATCGAATCTGCCAAACCACCAAACTAAGTCTTTGAAACGTAATCAATATGAAATTGTAGATGATGTAATGATTTATTTTATGTTTCGATAATAAAAGCTATTTAGAACTTTTGATGTGTTTACTTTATTACTTTTTTTTCCTCACTTTTTTGCATAGATGCACAAATTAGTTACAACTCACTTTATCAGTAAAAAATAATTTTTTTCTCCCGCAACGACAGCCTTTTGTATTAAGTCTCTTCCGTCTTGAGAAATAATTTGAAAGTTTAATTTTGTCATTTGTTTTTTTAATTAGACTTATTTATTGTTTTAATTAGAATTATTTATCATGCCGTCTAGACACACAATCAGTAATAAAGTTAGAAAAAGGCCAGGTTTAGACTTGGATCAGGTACAAAAAAATTTACAGCCAGAGAAGCGTGAAAAATTAGAAAACCAACCATTTGACGAGGATCTCCCCGGTGGAGGACAACACTATTGTGTTCCCTGTGATAAGCATTGTGCCTCTGCAAAAGACAAAGAAAAACACATGAAGGGGAAATGTATGTTTTAACAAGTTTTTTTATATTAATATTAAATTTTTAGCACACAAACAACGTGTTAAAGAACTTGCAAAAGGACCTGCTTTCACTCCAAAAGAAGCGGAGGAAGCTTTTTAATTTGTTGTTTTGTTACGTTTGTATTATAATTTCTTAATAAATTTAAAATTTTACTATTTGTTACGCAATTTGAAATTTTCACAGTGAAATTCCCTTTCAAATTGTTACTTGTAATATATATAGCTATCCAACTAGGGAATTTCAACAACCAAAGATCAGAAAACTTGTATTTTTTAGTCGTTACCATGCTGATTTTGAAGTTTTATTTAATTTAAAGTGTAACTATTTTCTTAAAATTTAATAATCATTTTAATTTTTTAAACTACCCTAATTAATCATTAATTTCTCATAAACAGCGACATTTCAAAAACTTTTTGGTATAGTTACCAAAAATGGTTTAATATTTTGTCATAAGATTAATAACCTTCTAACATATTTATGATAACCGTCATCAGAAGGGTATTAAAAGGTGCAATAAAAACTTCTATAAACACACATGAGATTGAAGGCGTTCTAACATTAACAAAAATAATTGTATGATTGCCTTATCATATCAAATAAAAACATTTATCTTTGGTATATAATGTTTGCTTTTTAACAACTTATAAACACTAACGTAATTGTTTGAATCTTTTATTCTAAATTCAAACATTTGTTTTATTTGATATGTTGTTATAGAAACAAGATATATAAAACATTCTAATTAATTATTTATTTATTTAATAAATCACAGTATATAAAGGCATTACATTCTCCTACATACCCTTATTTAAAAATTTTTAAATATTCCATTTTTTGCAGGTGATATTTTAAATATTATAATTATGATTGTTAGACAATCTCACAATATACCTTCATATCCAGTTGAGCTTCCATTAAATGATAATAGTACACTTGAGAATTTAATTATAAGTCTCAGTGAACAATTATTTACTGAATGGAAGCTTTATAAAAAAAAGATTTCCTATTTTACTAATGGAATTACTAATAAAATTGTGGGAGTAGAAGCAACTGACTATACAGGTTCCCATCCATCACATCTTATTTTCAGAATTTTTGGTAAGAACACCGAAAACTTTATTGATCGCGATACTGAATTGCACAATTTCCAAATGCTAAATTCTGTCGGTTTGGCTGGGAATGTCTATGCCAAATTCAGGAACGGTATAATCGTAGACTACCTTGATGGTGAGACAATATCAGTTGATGGTGTTCGTAAAAATGATATGAGTAAAAAAATCGCTGTTGCCTTGGGGAATCTCCATAAATTAAATATCGGTGATGAAAATCAAACACCAATGATATTTGACAAACTAAAAGATTATTTCTTAATTATGAAAACAGAATTTGATAATAAAAATTACCAAACTAATTTTGATAATTATTTTAAAAATATCTCTATACAGGATGATTATAATGTGTTAAGTGAGTATATTAAAAACGATCCTTGTATGCTTGTTTTTTGTCACAATGATCTATTGTTAAATAATATATTGTATGATGAAGAGAAAGGTAATATATAATTATGATTGAAATATCTTTTTTATTTACATGATTTCAGATTCAATACACTTTATAGATTACGAGTATGCTGGTGTGAATTATCAATTATTTGACATAGGAAACCATTTTAATGAATGGGCAGGCATTGAAAATATAGACGTTAATTTACTTCCTACTGATAGTCAGAAAAGACACTTTATTAGAAGTTACCTTCAAACCTTATCATCTCATCAAAACTTAGATAAAGAAATTGATAAAATTATGAGACAAATATCTTTGTACGAAGCTGTAAGTTAGAAGATACTTTTAAAAGTCACATATAATCTCCACCATTCCAGGCTTCTCATTACTTCTGGGCCATCTGGGCTGTAGTCCAGGCAAGTAATTCATTAATAGACTTCGACTATATTAGTTATGCTATAGAAAGATATTCATTCTTCAAAACATCATTAAGTATTTACAAAAAAAACATTAACATAATTGAATAATTAATTATTTTTTTTCAAAATATTCCGTTATAAATAAAATAAATTCAGAAAAAATAGATTTTGTTAATAGATTAAAATATAAAATAAACAGTCTTTTAAATTAAAATGTTCCATCTGTACCAACACTTTCAGCATCGTCGTTTCCTTGAAGATTATCACTGCTGCTGTTTGTTTTTGAAGTCAAACCGTTTCTGCTTCCAGATACAGGTCTTAAGCTTGAATGTAATCCTGCATGTCTACGGTTAACGGCTGAGGAACGAAGTTGAGCATTATCTCTTTTTAGAGTATCATTTGCCTCACTGATATCATCAATCTCTCTCTGGAGATTTCTTGATTTTGCCTTTTCGCGTGACAACTCCTCTTCAAGTTCATCCATCTGTCTACGCATTTGACGGTGGCGTAATGATACACGTTCAGCTTCCTCCTTAGCTTGTTCTGAAATCCTTCTCTCATCCTCCAATTGAAGATTCGACTCATTTAATTTCTTCTCCAGGCGACGAATAGTACGAGATAAACTGGAACGCTCACCTGTTTCAGCAGCAAGTTGTTCCTCCAAAAATGCAATCTTTGCTTCTAAATTAGCTACTTGAGCACGAGATCTTGTTTGAGCTTGAGTTTCCAATTCAGCTATCTTTGTCTTTAACTCACGATTTGTCTTCTCCAAACTTTGCTTGTCATTCTCCAAAGTTTGACATAAGTTTCTTTCCATTGAAAGGTCAGAAGTCATCTGTTCCAATTGCATTTGAGCTTTTCTTAACTTCTCTTGTGATAAATCGGCATTTGCCTGCTCATCCTCCAACTCGAATTCGAGCTGAGATATCTTACTCTCTAATCGTCTCTTCTCTTCTGGTGAAAAGTTTCCAGATTTACCTTGATTCTCCTCAAGTTCAACAATCTCTGCTTCGAGGTTTCTCTTTTGTGTTAGTATGGCGTTATATTGTTCAGTTAAAGCGGAATGATCATTCTCAAGAGTACGTAATTTCCTTTCACACTCCTTTAGTGTGTTATTCATTGCTTCACGACTTTGACGAGATTCCTCCATATCTTGTTGAGCATCGCGCAACATTTGTTGAAGTTTTTTGATTTGTTTGTTGTAATCATCCTTTAATTTTGTGGATCCTTCTAATTGAAGTTCCATTTCAGCTAACTGAGATTCAAGTTTCTTACGTTGGTTAGTTGCTGCGAGTTTACCACGTCTCTCGTTCTCCAATTCTTCCTCCATGTCGCGAATTGTTTTTTGGAGATTTTTACGTTTCTCCTCAGCTTCATTTTCTTTATTGGCATGGTTTCTGTCGTATTCAGCCTTAATAGCTTGGAGATTGACTTCTAATCTCAAACAATTATCCTCAGACAATTGTAAAGCATCATCAAGTTCCTCGACTTGGTTCTTGTAGTTCAAAAGTTCTGCCTCCAAAGCACGTTTAGCTTTCTCTAATTCGTGAACACTCTTTCCATAGTCATCTTTGCTTGATATTAAGTCATCAAGTTCGATTTGAAGCATCTTCTTAACTCTTTCACTTTCAGCTAGATCATTATGAAGTCTATCAATGTCTTGAGTGAGATTCATAATCTTTGTTTCTTTCTCACGAGCCTCTTGAGCAAAGGAGTCTCTCTCGGCAATGACATTTTGATAGTTAGATTTCTCTTCATTGATTTGTTGGTCGAACTTCCTTTGCTTCTTCTCGATTTCTCTCAAAGCGGCACGTGTATTTTCCAATTCAATGTTTGCATCTTCCAATTCCAATTGGATTTTCTTTTTAGATTTCTCAGAGCGATCACGAGCAGCCTCAGCATCAAGAACTGCCTTCTGAGTATTCTCCAAGTCACGTTGAGCTTTCTTCTTATAATCCTCAAGTTGTTGAAGAGCAATATCTTCAGCTTTTCTCTTGCTTTCAACTAACTGTTGACGTAAATTGTTGAGCTCTCTTTCATTTTGTAACTTGGTTTGTTCAAATTCTTCAATCTTTTCAGTACACAAAGCCAATTCATCGGAAAGTTGGCGAAGCTTGGATTGAGCAGCTAATTTTAATTTTGTCTCCTCATGTAGAGTTTCATTTGTCTCATGTAATTGAGATTCAAGATTGGCAATCTTCCTCTCCAATACAGATACACTTTGATCATCATCTTCTTTTTGTTTTGAAATTAACTCCAACTCGCTTTGTAGTTTCTGAAGCTCAATTTGTATGGCATTGCGTGACGCCTCCAAATCGGAATACTTTCCTTGAAGTTCATTGTAAGCCAACTCAAGTTGCTTTCTTCTCTTCTCGGAATCAGTTTTATTTTGTTGAAGGGTATTCAATTCCTCACTGAGAGCGCTGTTCTCACTTTCGAGTGTTAATTTAGATTTCTCGATTTGTGAGCGAAGACGCGAGACTTGGTCAAGTTGATCACGAAGCAAGTCGATTTGTTGTTGGTGTTGAGCTTTAATCTCGTCGTGTTTAGATTTAAATTGCTTCTCTTGGTTTTCCAATTGTCCTTGGAGATATTGTAGTTCTTTATCCTTCTTCTTTTGTAATTCTTGTGAAATTGTAGACTTGTCGGTAGCTTCCATGAATTCAGTCTTTAGTGACTCTAATTCCTCGGCAATATCACGACGATTACGTTCAGCCTTCAAACGTCCCTCCTTCTCAGTTTCAAAGTCATCTTTCAATTCCTCAATTTGTAGTTCATAATCACGAAGTTGCTTTTGTAGATTAGACAAAAGACTTGAATCCTCATCAGCTTTTGATAAAAGTTTAGATATTTGTTCATCACGTCTAAGTAATTGAGCATTCAACTCTTCTAACTTTGTTACTTTCTCCTCAATAAGTTCCTTATTCTCGTTCAACTCATTTTCAAGACGGCGTTTAACCTTCTCGAGTTCAACACGAGTATCATGCTCTCTTGCGAGATCTTGTTCAAGTTCATTGATACGAGCTTGGAGTTTGTGTGATAGACTGAGATGCTTCTTACTCTTATCCTCCTCATCGGCAAATCTGTTTTCAGCATCATGACATTTGTCTTCAAGAAGTTTCTTTTCCTTGACAAGTTTTTCATGTGCATCGCGAAGTTCAGCAAATTGTTCCTCCATTTTGCTACATTTCTGGTCAATATTACTTTTATCTAATTGAAGTTTTTGTCTGACATGCTCCTCTCTTTCGAGTTGATCTTCCAAATCATGTACAAGCTCCTCGAGACGTTTACGTTCAGTGATGTATTCATTCATCTTTTGATCTTCTTCCTCCAAGCGATTACTTAAATCATCGCAGACAGATTGAAGTTCATTTACACGAGCCTTGTACCTCTCATTGATATCTTCCATCTCGGCTTTTTCTTCAATTTCTTGTTGTAATTGAATTGAGAGTTGTTGTTTGTCAGCAAGTAATTGAGCTTGTTTAGACAAAACTTCTTTATTCTCAGAAGTAATTTTATCAAGTTTATCTTGGACAGTTTTAAGTTCCTCATTCTTAGCTGAGATTTCTGCTTCAGCATTTGTTACTTGGAGAAGTGGTTTAACTTTAGTATAAAGTCTCCACCATTGCCAATTTCTCAACTTCATCCAAGCTACTCCATTTCTTTGAATGATACGTATGGCATTGGCCTGTTGAATTCTCATCATGTAACGTTTCTTAGCAATATGAGCACGTGCTATAGCTTGGAATGAAACAATTAATTCAGTTAACTTAATATCACGGTCCTCTTCAAGTTGTGCCAATACACCAGCACGGAAGAAGATCTTAGATTGTCCAATACGGTAAATATTTTTATCCATTTCCAAAGCTTCAACCATCTTACGAACGGCCTCCTTTCCATCCATGAAACCTTTTGGAATGACATTTGGTGTGAGGATGTCATATCTGTGTCTAAATTCTTGGAATAATATACGATTTGGAAAACCTTGTCTGCAGATTCTTATACCTTCTAGGACACCATTACATCTGAGTTGTTCCAAGACAAGTAATGGAGCAATCTTTCCTGGTTTCTTTTCATGATTAGGTATGATACAACGGACGAAGTGTGGTACAGTGTTTCTTAATGTTGCCATAAGTTTAGCAAGTTGTTCTTTGTAAACTTGTGAAACAGTTCTGAACATTCCCTTACGGCTACGAGCTCCGAAAGCTGTCTCGTTAATTTCTGTAGCACCAAGTCCGGCAAATTCAGCGTCTTTCCAGATGTTTACAACAAAAGCATCACTGGAACTTTGAATCAAGCTAACAAGATTTTCATTTAATGGGTCCATATTTTTCATAAGCCATTGGTCGGCACTGTAATCAACTCTTCCTGCATAATGAATAACTGCAAAGTCACTCTTGGCTTTCATCTCAGGTATCAAGAACTTTGGATGCTTCTCATGATTATGGATGAGTTTATGAACAAATGTCTTATCAGTTGCTTTTGGGAACAAACATTCCTCATCTAACAATGCAAGTACTCCCATATTCTTATCAATAAGATCAATTGTTGGTTGGAGATCTAAACCAAAATCAATAAATTGCCAATCAATTCCCTCTCTTTGATACTCTTCTTGTTCCAAAACAAACATTGTGTTGTTAAATAGTTGTTGAAGTTTCTCATTAGTGTAATTAATGCATAATTGTTCAAAACTATTAAGATGGAATATTTCAAATCCAGCAATATCCAAAATTCCGATAAATGAAGCTCCTTGTCTTCTAGTTCTATCCAAAGATTTGTTGATTCTTGTAACAAGCCACTTGAACATACGTTCATAGCAGGCCTTACTGATTGCCTCAACAGAGAATTCAGCTTGCTCCTTATTCTGGGCCTTATGAACAAACTCTCTACCGACTTTAATCTTTGGTTTCAATAAAGCTCTACTAAAATCTTGAAGTGGTATGCCAAGTAAATGACAAACTTTCTGTGCAACACTATCATCAACAATTACTGCTTGGTCAGATTTCTTTTCTTGAGTAAATTCAATGTTTCCGAACATTAATACGGTGCTGACAATTTTAAATATTGACTCAATTTCCCCCTTCTGGAATCCCATTATTTCCATCGATTTAATGGTATTGTTAAACTCTGTAGAGTCATCGACATTTGGAAGACTGATGTAACCATTATTTAAGAAACGATAGTTATCACAATTCATTAAAAGTAAATTTTCTTTCATCTCACCAGGTGCACCTTTTAGTAACTGATAAAAAACGTGGAAAGATCTTTCGTCGGCAGCTTGACGACATGTTCTGGACTTCTCAAGAAGGTAAAATTCAATGTTACCACCAGAAATTAATCCTGCTGTATCGAAATTTATTCTAATGAATTTACCAAAACGTGAACTGTTGTCATTTTTGACAGTCTTACTGTTACCAAAAGCTTCCAATATTGGATTTGCTTGTAACAGCTGTTGTTCTAATTCACCTTTAGAGTTGTTTGATACTTTAGCTTGCCGTCCTGTACCAGCAACGTATGCCAAATATTGTATTACCTTTTTGGTATTCTCTGTTTTACCTGCTCCAGATTCACCAGTACACAAGATAGATTGATCTTCATGCTCTGATAACATAGACCTGTATGCCGTATCAGCAATTGCAAATATGTGGGGAGGCATGATGTTCCTTTTTTGTCCTTTGTATGCCTCGATTAGATTATCAGTATAGATAGGTAAACGTTTATAAGGATTGACAACTACACAGAACAGTCCTGAATACGTCTAAAAAGAGAGATAATCATCAGTTATTATAAACTTTTTAATAACATGTTCTACTTACATAAATCAGACCTGAAAAGTATCTCTCTCTGAGATTGTGTAATACTGATGCTTCATTAAGACATGTCAAATCCGCCATATCTTCTACCTTATCGAATTTAGGTGGATTCATCTTTTGACAATCATCCTTACTTAATGTTACTCGTCTCCCAGTATCCAATATTTCTACAACAATGTCATTTTGTCGGTCCTCAATAATTGACCCTACAACGAATCCTTCTTTCTCATGAGGTACCCAAACAAGACGCTTCTTGGCCCATTCTGCTTGCATACTAGGATCATTGATGGTATCACGCGTAACACGAAGATAACTCAATGTAGTCTCCATTGATTGGACGATGGCAGACTTCATACTCGGATTGTTATGATTCTCTTCCGTCATTTGAGTATCTATCATCTGTATAATGAGACAAAAATTATAAATAAATAGTAGAAATATTAAAAATGTATATTTTAAAAACAAATAACTCCGATATTTGTATATAACACTGAAAGAAATTCAAATTATTTAAAAATTCGTTACACACACAAAAAAAACGCATTTAAAAGTAGATTAACAACAAATGAATCGAACAAAAAAAAAGAGATCAAAGTAATGTAACATCTATATAATAAAAGAATTTTTCTAATTGAATTGGTAAAAAGTTTTACCGTGACTACTAATAAAATAACAATCATTGTTATTTCCCTTAAATCATACATAATAAAGTCAAAAGAATGTAATTGAAATCTAATTTTCTTAACAAAAAAGTTAATATTTACTATGCATAGTCCAGTAAACATCAAAATTTTACTATAGTAGATCGATAGGGCAATTAAGACAATTCAAAATGGTGAGTTCTTTGGATTGTATAATTTATAAAAATAACCGATGGTATTGTTTACGGCGTCAAATTATTAGTATGACCTAACACTACACCCAACTGACACTGCAACCGCCCTTTCTGTTCTCCTTGAAGAGTCTTAAGAATGCGCCAGTTCCTTTTACAAGGACAACTTCAGAAAAAAAGGTTACCGTTAAAATGAGTAATAAATGATACATTGATTAGCTAATTAATAGCATTTGGGAACGCGTATCATGATTAAAAATTATTAATCCCTGTTGTCAAATATTAAAAAAGTAACTATAAAGAAATAGGGCAACTTTTTTTCATTGGTCATCAGGCATATATAGATAAAGCGAAATAGTAATCACTAAATTTTAATAAATGATTCATGTAATACGAAGAAACAAGTAAAAAAGAAAGAAACGCGAATGCTATGAATTGACTACGAGGTATTTTTTTAATGACAAAATTGTATACTATGTACCCTTTGACAATTAACATATCTTTCTTTTGCCTCTTTAATTTGTGTACTCTCACGACGAATGGCAATTGGGGACAGGTCTACCTATTCTAAAATTTATCTCTGGTAGAAAAGGATATTCAATATCTAACGGGAGGACATATTAAATACACACAAAACTATGATTGCCGGGAGATGTTTATCACAAACGAGTAAGAGAATTGCTGCAACTCGAAATATAAGTTTTTTTAAAAGTAAGAACAAAACGGTAGAAGAAAAAGGGACTGTTGGACTTACAAAAGATGAAAAGGTTAGTAAATTTTCATATAATTAATTAATTTCTCCCTAAGGAAAGATTCAAATTGCGTTACACAGATATTATTTCAAAATTAGTAAATCCTAACCAACAAGTAGTGGTGGATGACGTCGATGATGAACAACCACATCTAGATTCGATCCGCGCCAGGGGGATTTTACCCTACAAAAACAGCTACAATCCACCCTCTAATTTGAAAGATGTTATCACGAATGCAGTATCTTCTGTCCTATCGACAGAAGAAAGTGACTTTAATGAGATTGACTTGTCAAACAACCTAAAGGATAAAGCTAGCCTACTAATTAAATTAGGAAATGAGTTATCTCACCACATTCCTAATTCAAAACTCCATGAAATTAAAACAGTAGCTGATGTATATAATTTCTATTCGGAACCAGTATGTAATGTTACAGAGTATGTTGAGATGGCAAGGGATCCAACCATACCGGAGAATGTTGCTATAAAGGAGGAGGCTGTTAGATTCCATCCTGAGGATGTAGAATCATACCATGGAGGTAAGTAGTAATACGTTATCATATTGACATATTTTAAATAAAAAAATATTCTACAGGTGTGACAGCTTTCCCTGGATCAGGTGGTGAAGTTTACGGATTAAGGAATAAAAGAATACATAGAGAATTTAATCCTCGCAAAGAGTGGTACGATTACGAGGATAAACACTTTGATTACACTAAAATCGATGCTAACAAGCCATGGGATCCACGTATTGCTGAGAAGATGGATAAATACGTTAGTAGGAAATATCAGATAAAAAATAACTAACTTTATTTTATAAATGTTATACTTTTATATTGTGTTGTTACGATAATAGTTTTAGTAGTATCGTTGATTAAACTTAGATTTGTTATTTTTTTATAATCTAAAGTAGATAACATTATTATGGAAATGGTAAATAAAAATTTTTATTGTTCAACAATACTGACTATTAATTTTTTTTGATTAAAATATCTTGTTTACCGTTTTTTCCAGTTTTTATCTCTCCATACAAATCTACCACGGTGTGTCGTGTTAACAAGGGTATCCATAACGAAATTTGGGGAGGTGTTTTTCTTGTGATTTAAAAATTTTTTTCATATACCAATTATTATCAATAACAATGGGTAAACCAAAGAGTGAAGAAAAAACAGATAAGACTAGCAAGAAAAAATTTAATTACTTCGAGAAAAAGTTTGCTCACAAGAAAAGAAAAAAAGTGTAAGTAATTTTTGTTATCATGTCCATATTTTTTAAATAATTATTCCTTTTCCAGTACTGCAGCTGTAAACGAATTTAAAAATGCACAGGAAACATATAAAAGATTAAAGAAACAACAAGAAGATGAAAGGGAAAGGAAAAGAAAGGAAGCTGAGGAACGTAAGGAGAAGATGGATCAATACTACAAGATAAAAAAAGATATGAATAATGCTTTAAGGAAACGAACTAAAAAGGGACAACCAAATCTAGGAGCTCAGGTGGAAGTGCTTTTAAAAAAGATTGAGAGAAAAAATGAAAAATAGTTATTTAAATTTATATTTTGAATATTGCTGTAAATAAATTTAAATTCTTGTTGGAAAAATGAATAATAATATTTTAAATTTATATTTTGTACTTTGAATGTTTTTGTAAATAAATTTAAATTTTTGTTGAAGAAATGTATATTAATATAAATGGCGGTGGATGGAGTTACTTAACATTATAAGCTATTAAAAGCTTATATTTCCTTATTATGGCTCGCAAAGATAGTGGAAAAAAATCTAAGAACTCCTCATCTCCAAAAGGAGGAAAGAAGGAAGTTAAAAGTACTCCACCAGCGGATGTAAAGAAGGAAACGAAGCAACCAGGTCTTTTAGCTCAAGCTGCAGCTACTGCTGGTGGTGTCGCTGTTGGAAGTGTTCTTGGTAAGGCTGTTACTGACAGTTTCTCTGGATCCTCGAAATCAGAATCAAAGGATAAACAAAAATGTTCTGTGGAATTGAAAAATCTTTTTGACTGTTACACAAAAAACAAGACAACTGGATCCTTTCAACAGTGCGAAAGCCTAATGGAGTCCCTCTTCAGATGCTTCAATAACTTTAACTGAATAATCAACTAACTATAGTTTTTTAAATTATTAATAATAAAATCTAATTTTATATTTTAAATAACTAACTTAAGGTTTTTAAAATCAAAAAAATATTTTAATAAATAAACTTATTTTTTTATCATCCTTTCTTCGTTATCGGCAAAAGTACAGAGATGTTTTTCAATTACATTCTCTTTTTTATTTTTCCCATGAGAAGGCCGGGAATTCTTAAAAATTAAATTGCGTAATTATTATAGACAAAGGAAAGCCTTTATTTTTTTGGATCGTTTTATTCTTTATTCTACTACACACGTATATAACTGGTGATAACAGATGAATTACGTCAATTCACCTAATTGAATCCTTTCAAAACATTCATTAGAATTATATTTATCTTACCATTTGGTGCATAAAATGCTGTCATTTACTTATTTTCCTGTAAATACACTTTTTTTTTCCAGAATATATTAATAATATGTTTGTTTCTTAAATCTATTTTTATGAATGGTTATTAAACGATCTTCATGATTATTTTATATTCCAATAAATATAAAAAATAATAAATGTAATAATATTTGTCTTATCCTAGAGATTTGTTCGCTATTTATCACTATTGGAAAGGTTTTTCCTTATTTAAGATAAAATTTTGATTGCGTTTAGTATGCGGAATCCCTCATTAAAGAGAGCTTAAAATTTTTCTCCTTCGAAGGTCTCTCTAAAATCTGCCATAAGAGCATAGGAGTGTGTTAAATAATACATTTTATATATTTCTATCCTATTTTATTAAACTTTTTTACTTTTATAAATTGCTTCTATATTTTAATTTTCTTAATGCTATCTAAAAAACCGTTTAAGAGTTCATCTACAGATTCAAGTAACTCAGAGTCCCAAGAAAACAACCCAAGTAAACAACAGTTACAGACTAGTAATTGTTTAGAAAAAGATAGCATTCAAAAGGCACCTTGTGACAGTTTATCAGTACCATCTAATAATAGGCAATTTATTAGACATCAATTATCTGCTACCGAGGAAGAACACAGCTCTGACGACGAGGAATCGTTAATATTAAGAAAGAAATTAAACAGTAAAACTAAAAAAGATGTTTGTTTTGATGCTCTTATATATTTAATTTAAAATAAATTACTTTATTTATAATTTTTTCCAGTTGCATCCGTTACCTAAAAAATCTACCGATAGTATTAGTGAAAAACCACCAAGAGGTTCAATACCATCTAAATCTCACAATTTTGATCTATTAACAAGTGATATGACGGGAACAAATAACAATAGTACAACAACACCATCGAATCCAACACCGTCATCTCCACAAAAGTCGATACACAACAGATTTGCTGGTGCACATGCTTCCTTTCGTATACGTATGTTACAGGAACAACATGGTGTTAAAAAAACTGGAGAACCTGTAAGTTTTAATAAAAGCATATACATGTAAATATATCTTTAAAATTTAAAAAAATATAACATTTCTATGGCTTCTCAATATAATAGCAATGATATAAGATTGTTAATAGATAGTCTTCATATGTTTATGAAAAGACTTTAATTAATGTAAAATATTATTCTAAGTAGTTTTATAAAATCATAACATATATTTGAAAATGTAAACATGGAATACCTTATATATTTAATACTATTTAGGCTTTTAGTGTTAACAAATTATCCTCTTCCGTAGTGTATTTGTAAAAGTGATAAAGTTATTATAGTTTCTATGATCTGTTATAAGGAAGATGAGTTATAGTTATACATACGCTAATCCGAATTCTTAGATTATTACTAATAGAAGCATTAAGATACATTACTTCTATATTTTTGATTACTTAATTTACGATAATATATCCATATAAAATAAATTGTTAAAAATTATTATCATTAAATATATACACGTGTTTATATATAGTTCAAATAATGGCATCTAACATTCCATCTAGAGATAGTACTATCCTTAATATTCAGAGAGGCATAAACGCACCTGTTGGTAGAAAAACATCTTGGAATGTGGAGACGCCTGGTAGTAAGACAAAAAAGCAAAATTCTTTTTTATTATCCAAAAATGCTACACTAAATTTAGATAGTATTTTGCATCATAGAAACTTATCTTCTTCACATACACTACCTCCGAACCAACCAATAATCAAAGATTGTCATGCTAAGATGGAAAAAAAATGGTAAATTATTATGTTTTATTTTATCATTAGTTTTTTTCTTATAACTTCCTTAAAAACGAATACAATATTTATTTTGCCATTTAATAGACATCCTATAATATTAAAAAAGTTTTATTTATCTTATTTTTATATCATATCTTTAATTTAGTATCTCCATACCATCACTTAAATTTTCACGTTCTGACTCTGAGATAATTATAATGCCAGAGGATACTAATTCTACAACTGATTTACCACCTGTATCGCATCATGAATTTGGTCATAATAAGTCAACTGACCATTTTACGCAACAATTTGCTCCATTACCGAAACAGGGAAGTCTTAAGAGTAAAAAGGAATCTGAGGGTGGATTTTTTAGTCCTAAGAGAACTTTCAAAATGGCTCACGCCAGTTTCAGAAATAGAATTCATAGGGAGATGTATGGATTAGAAACGGTGTGTTTCATTTTTAAAATTTTAAACAAAAAAATCTGAAAAAAATAATTAAAATTAAATTAAAATAATTAAAACATTTTCCTTTCCAGGTATTCATGACAAAAAAAAGAACCCGCGACACAAAAAGTTCCGAGTTCCAGGGTGGAGATCTAAACAAGTACACATCTCGGACATATGCAATCCAAAACGGCAATGAAATATTCGGAGGTTAGTTTATTTTAAAATCTTTAAAACAAAACATAAATTTATTTATAATTTTTTTCCCTAATTTATTTGAAGCAAGAGAAGTTATACATGGATAATACTGTGTCACATTCTTTTTTCATCTCCTAAGTATTCTCCAATTTATTATGTTTTATAGTTTTTTGAAGTTATATGTAAAAGTTAGCAAATTACTTGAGGATGATTTAGAGTATGGTGATAAACAAGGAAAGAGATTATATATTCGTTCTTGAGAAATCAAATTTTATATTAGGAAGGAATTGTCTTGTCTTTTAGATGCTATTTTTTGTTAAGTATTTCATTTATCATTTAACACTTACCAGATATTATGTATTGTCTTATTGGGAGAAAATTTTTTTTCAATCATTCTAATTCCATGTATCTTTATCAATATTCTTAAGGGAATTAAATCTTTTTTTTTCTGACTTTTTTTTATCTACTTAAAAACATCATATTTAATTTATTACTCGTACTATACATATGATTTAGAAAAAAAATACATTTGATTATACTTATATCTTTATTTTGTATATATAATTTTCCATAACAAATTTTTACTGGGATTTACTTTTAAACATTTACTTAGAAACAATTTAAAAGTACAATTTAAGATGTAGGATGGCAATTAATTTAAATACTCCTCAATACAAATATATAATTTACCTAAATTTAAATTTACCCACTCATATCATAATTAAACTTCCTACACAAATAATTTATTTAATACTATATAGTCTCCTTTTAAAATAAAGTAATCTATTATCAAACATTAATCACATAAAACATCTTATATATTTATTTCGTTAGTTATAGTAAAATTATCAGGATACTCTCTTGAGAATATTTTTGTTTCATTATTAAAGCTTGAACATCTAACACTTCACTTCTTTAAAACTATATTTTGGTACTGTCAAAGTTTTATAAATAATCTCTCTTTATTTTTATGTATCTCTTATGTGTCATATCTTTTTCTTACTTTTTTTTTGTTTATCCAATGAAAAAAGTTAAATTACCAACCCTTATCTCTCTAGATTTTTGGAGATAAAATATAAAAATGGTAAAAAGTTTTTGAGATGTAGATAGATGTCAGATTTAATAAAGTTTTAACAAATATATGTACTTAAAATTATATATATGACATTATTCAATTTTTATTTCTATTACGGAATGTTTTAGATGTGTGTAGAATTTTTTTTATAATAAAATTATACTAAAATACTTTTAAAGTATCATTTTATGATCATTTTTTTATTTTAAAAACTTTTTATAGTTCTTTTAGATATATTTCTATTTAAATGCGATGATATTTAAAGATATTCTTGTGATATAATCTAAAATAAAAAACTTCTTTTTTTTTAATTCTAATTGAAATCATATATTATATTTAACGAATTCAAGATGATGAGCACAGAGTTAAGATCAACTATGGAGGGTCTGGAAAAAATCACCAGATTAAATATGTGTAATATGCCAGGACACAGAAAACGGAAATCCTCATTCACAATAGTAAAAGGTAAATCATTTAAGTATAACTTCTTTTGCTTCATTAAGTATAAAATTTGATTAAAACATTAAATGTATCGGTTTAACTCTCTATACTATTAAAAAAATTATTATATACCTTATCAGCCATAATTATTTTATAGAAAAAATTATTCATAAATATTAAACTTTGTAAATGAAGTAAAATGCTCGTAATAAATTAGTTGATATACCAGAGTATTGGTGGTGTGAAGTCATATTTTTCTGTATTATATCAAATATAAAAGAGTGTTTTTAATAATGTATATATGTGTTTAGGAGTGATAATATTTTATTAAGATCTGGAATTCATAAAAAATATCACTTCAATTTTTTTCATTTATTATAATAATAAATATAATTTTTAACAGTTCATTTTGACATGTTAGAATACATAATTTCTCATACTACTTACAATACTTTTAGACACATGTCTTCGGATACTACTACATTCTTGGATTTTCGAATATAATACTTATAAATATTACTTATGAAAATAGCTTCTTTTATCATTAATAAGTATAATACATTAATGAAAAATGTTTTTTTTCCTATCTAAATTAGGTAACAATGATATAGGTTATTATGTTGTAGGAAAAACAGCTATATAATTAATATTATTAACTAAATGTGTGTATTTTTTGATAAAGAAAACTTCAAACAACAAAATGCATTCTTTTTATGATTATTATTATACATTTAAAAGTTAACCATTCTATTTCATGACGATTTTTTTCATAATCTTTAATTTTTAAGAAGCACCAAAGATTCATGAGATAATAGAATTTTTTTTTTGTCATTATCTTAATTTTTATAGGAAGTCTATTGTTTCTTTAGTCTTATCAATTTTATTTAGATTATTAAGATAATCCTTCTATAAATAAACAACTTGGAACCTACTTTAAGTAGTTTAATTCAATGGCAAAATTCTTTAATGTTTAAAAATATTTTGTTCGTCACTTTGCTAAACTTCAAAGTATATAATTATTTAATTACTATTATGTTTTGGTTTTAAATTTCAGTATTTTTCTCAATAACATCCTATTAAATCACTTCTTTATGGAGAATATATTTAAAGTATCTTAATATTTTCAAGATGTATACATATAACTCAGATTTATTTTAAAATCAACTTAAATTCTCCTATTTACTACAACAATAAGGCTATTATAAAAAAGTTAGAATGTATTGTTACTTTTTTATAAAGTTTTCCCTTATGTCCATATACTCCTAATAAATTAGATAATATAATTTAAATTGAATGAAAGTAATATTTTCCTATTTTATTTTTTTATTTATTATTGAGGTAACGAAATTTTTAAAGAATTGAAATTTAACTAATACATCTTGTATATAAGATTGAATCTTTTAAAGTTTTTTTATTGTTAGAAGGCTTTATAATAAAATTAGATAAAGATGGGAATGATGATTAAAGGACAAGTAGTTTTTGGTTAGGAGAAAAAGTTTGTAGTCTTTTATTTTCATATTATTTCTAAAAATTTCCCTACAACGATCACTTTTTTTCCAGATAATGCTAATAGAAAAGATTTCTCATTAAAGTTTTGAAACAATAATTATAAATTTTAAACAAATCTATTATCATTTCAAAAATGCCAATTGTCAATCCAAGTATCAGGGTTGAAAATTTCCGCCATTACCCTAAACCATCAGACAAATATAATGTTTACAAAATAATTGGAGCTGATAATGGTAAGTAGTACATTTTTTTATATATAGAGAGATAAACATAACAAATATATATAATATAAATTTATATTCTGATACCTTAACTCAATTACCCCATTAAATTTTAATTATGCTAAGGGTGATTTGAAAAGAAAATAACTCCACAAACTTATGTTTTTATTTATGCTCTTTTTCACATACTTTTTCTTCATTCAAGCTATTTATTATACATATTTATTTTATCTTTTTAACAATATCTAATTAACGAACCTTTATATTTATTATGACAGTTTTAATTTTTAACATTATCAATTATTTTTTTTCCTTAATATTTTAATATTCTGAGATGGATGATGTAGATGTCAATTATTATATTGACTTTTCACATGTTAGGTGTTATTATTTTCTATTGATAAGATTTAAAAATAAGAAACTTTATTAGTTGTTAACAAGTATATACATAGATTGTTACTGTAATTAGATAAATGATGCTATATTAATTACAAATGTTTTTCCTCCTTTTTAATTTTTATTTTTCCGGAAATTAAATCTTTTTGTATTAACAAGATTCGCTCTGTTTCTATTATTAATAAGTAATTTAAATTTCTGTTTTTATATTTTTTTTTCACCATTTCCCTCTAATTACTTAAAATGTTTTTTACTACTCTTATGTTATTTTACTCTTTCTAAACAAAACAGACCTTTTTTGAAGGTTTTATACATGTTACTAGTGTCTATTTTTTAAATATTCATATGAAATTTCATCTATTTACACTTTTTTTTTAAATTTTATCACTCTCTAACAGGTGTCATTTTCATCTATAAAAGATATATGAACTTTGAAAGTGAAACTTTTCATTATAGAAATATTATTTACGATGCCATACCCATTACCAAACTATTTTTTTTTATAACTTACATGAAATAATTTATTTTAATAATTCACTTAATTAAAAAGAATGAATAGGCCTGTTATTGACTGTTATCCATTACCTCAGTGTAAATTAATTTAACTCTATTTTCATTTTTTAGCAAAAAAATTTTGTTTTTCTTATTAAGCACAAAAAATAAAGACATTCTAATGAGGCATAAACCTATAAATGGTGAAAATTGCAAAGTTCTAGACAAATGATTACAAATGACAAAGAATATTAAATAATTCTAGATATCCCCCTTTCTAATTATTTATTTTAACTATATTTTAACTTATTTTTTCTTCCACCATACAAAATAATTTATTATTTTAACTTTAACCTTCTTCTTTTATTTTTATTTTATCAAAATTCATTCTTATTATGCATAATCAGAAGACCATTCCATTCTTAACAATACAAATTAGTGTTACTTTTTCAACTTTCCCACTTACAATCCACATTTACTTTTATACCTTTTTTAGTATTTTCCACTTTTAACCATTTTAATATATAATGTTTGCTTTTAAAGGATTTTAAACTACAAATTTATACGTTTAACTTAACATATTTAATTTTTTTCATAAATATATTTCTTTATTTTCTCGAATTACGGTTAGGTCTAACTTCAAGTATTTCTTCATATTAACTAGTATCATTTTAATATGTAAAATAAATATATACATTAGTATATATATAAAAAAGTATATGTATATATACGTTTCTAAAATTATGTGATAAAATGTTAATAATCCAAAGCACTCTCTCTTGTCAAATAATTACATCATTTCATTTAAATTATGCAAAAACATCCTCTCCACAAAAGTTATGATTCAAAAAGAGGTATTCAAACTCATTAAAAATGACATAATTTTAATGCTTTCATTTTTTATTTTTAAAATTACTACTATTATTTAAAAGAGTAAAAATCATTTTTACCACTAAATGTAATTTTTATTCATTTAAAAACCTATTTCTTTTATCATGATTAAATAATGTTTTAATATATATTTAACAACAATAACCTATCTTTATACTTACCCTTTAAAATGAAATGTTCTTTTTTTTGTTTTCTTCAAATTTATATTCACAAAATTATCTTATCACCAATTATTTTGAATGTAGTTTCTAGAACAATTAACTGCCTTTGGGTGCTTTATTAGTTTATTTAAAGAAATTACAGTCATTATCTTTCCTTTTTTTTTAAATTAACATCTCTCTTAACTTTTTTAATGTATATAGCTATCTTACTTACTCCTTCTTAACAGATCGAAGTAAAAAGGAAACAATTTTTATCTATAATTGATAAATCTATCTCCAGTCCCTATGAATTTGGAAGGTGATTCAGAGGGGAAAATTCATATATTAACAAATGCCAGACCCAAATACTCTACAGCATCTCATGCCTCCACATCATCCTCCATTAATCAGTATTTTGCTAATATACCTAATATCGATGCTTCTAAAACTGAATATGTAAACACCGGATTGTATTCTAACCTCACGGGTATTGAGAAGAGGAAGTCGTCTCGTTTCGAGTCATCTTTCATGAGTAGAAAAAGGAGTATGAAAGCATGTCTGGCTGAAATTGAGAGTCACACAAATAATAATATTAATGGGGATAATGAGTTAAAGTATCATTTGAGAAAACTTAGTCCAGCTGTCTATAGAATACCTAAAAAGAGTTATTCTGATAAAAAGAGTATTGCAAGTAATCGTATTGACCTTCTTGGCGGTGCGTTAATTTATTAAATAAAATTTATTTAAAAATTTATTGAAAATTATGGTGAAAATTGTTATCATTGATGGTGTTTGTATTTGCCAAAGCATCCCTTTGTTTAAAATATTCTCTCCACCAAAAATTTGTATTTAGGTATTTAAAAACCTAAAAATATGTACTATTTTTCATTAATATTTTATTTAACATCAATCTAAAATCATTTATTAAAATATCTAAGACAAAACCATCTCTTTATTTATCACTATATTTATCTATTTTTAAATGAATAAAACAATATAATGATTCATAATAAATGAGAAGGGGATACTTCTTGACTATCCTTAAGATGTAATAAAGATATAAAATGAAGGTTTGAAGAACGAGGAAATGCCATCATCTCTTTTCTTTTTACATACATAATGATTTGGAAACTTTATAATTATCATTTCATGAATACATAATATATCTTTATAAAGGGAAGAATAACATTTATTTTCATTTTTGAACTCACAATAACAAGATAATATATATATATACAATAACCAATAAGAATATCTCCTTTTATAAAAAGGCAATAAACTTTAATTTTTTTCTAACTCCCTCATCAATTCCAAAAAAGGAAGAGGCGCAATATCGCCTTTCACTATATTTCAAATACACTATCACTCTCCATTATCTCTAAAAAGACTGATGAATTATTACTATACTTTAATCATTTCTTAAACTTACACAAAAAAAGAAGTCAAAATAGTTTAAGAAATAAAAAATTAAATATTCATCAACTTATCTCATCACACATCATTTTTTTTTTACTTCCACCAACTTTAAAACATTTACCATTAAAACAATATACACTTAAAATGACAGCTATCAATAATAACGTGAGGAATTCTATTGTATCAATAAATTCTTCCAATGCCATTATCACTTCTATACCACTATCAACGAATGGTAAGTTTAGAGGACATTATATTTATTTTGTTCTATTTTAATCTATCTTAAAGTTTGCTAATTATTTTTTTGTTACTATAGAAATGTTATCAAAATCAAGTTCAAAGGCATCATTAAAACAATTGGGAAATCAAGTGTATAATAGACCTATTAGTGAGATGTCAAACTCTGTCACATACACAGGACATGATCATGATGAGGGAACACTATCAGATTCTTCTAATGATTTAGAAGCCGCAGCTTTAGAAACCCTACAACACGTCCATGAAGAGGATAAAGTTTTAAAAAGTATTCCTGGACTGGATACTTCCAGTATCCTCTCCAGTTGGGATGGTGGTAATAGAAGTGATAATAAAGTCATTCCTAAAGAATGTGATGATGATAAAAATAATAAAGATAACCCTAATCCTAATGATATTATTAATTATGATAGAGATAAAAATAAAGAGAATGGTGGTTTAAACATATATGATATCAGGAAAGAATATGATATACAAAGGGATGATGGTGATAATGAAGGTGAGCCTTCATATGATGCTTTACTTTTTTTTTCAATTTTAAAAGTTTAAAAATATAAAACAATTGCCCTTTTTTTGTCCCTTCCTTTAAATATAAATCAAAAACTAATTAACTTATCACAAATTATTTTTATAATAAAATTTTCAGCTAACATTCAAAATGAATTTGGAATATGTGGTTGGATATTAACAATACTTTCATATATACTTATCTTCCTTACATTACCGATTTCGGCTTGTATGTGTATAAAGGTTGTTCAGGAGTATGAAAGGGCTGTCATCTTTAGACTTGGTAGATTGATGCCCGGTGGTGCTAAAGGTCCAGGAATTTTTTTTATTGTTCCATGTATTGATACATATCGAAAGGTTGATCTTCGTGTACTGTCTTTTGAGGTACCGCCACAAGAGATTTTGTCTAAGGATTCTGTTACTGTTGCTGTTGATGCTGTTGTATATTTTAGGTAAATAAAAGTTTTATTTTTTATTTAATAATTTTTTTTATAGAATATCAAATGCAACGATAAGTGTAACAAATGTCGAAGATTGTTCAAGATCAACAAAACTCCTAGCTCAAACAACATTAAGAAACATCTTAGGTACAAAAACACTAGCAGAAATGTTATCAGACCGTGAAGCAATATCCCTCCAGATGCAATCAACGTTAGATGAAGCAACAGAACCATGGGGTGTGAAAGTAGAACGTGTCGAGGTAAAAGATGTCCGTCTCCCAGTTCAGTTACAAAGAGCCATGGCAGCAGAAGCTGAGGCAGCCAGGGAAGCTAGAGCTAAAGTCATCGTTGCTGAAGGTGAAAAAAAAGCATCAAGAGCCTTAAAGGAGGCTGCTGAAGTTATAGCTGAAAGTCCCAGTGCATTACAATTAAGATATCTACAAACACTTAACAGTATTAGTGCAGAGAAAAATTCAACAATTATTTTTCCATTTCCTATTGACTTATTGAGTAGTTTTTTAACTAAACCGACACCGAAACCGTAAGTTTTTTTTGTCTTCTCTTGCCTGGGTTTTTTTTGTTTATATTATATTACTATTTTAATACCCCATAATTATATTTACATCCCTTTTGCTTTTTTTTAAATTTTTTTTTGCTTTTTTAGAACACAATCAACATCAACCAAGAGACATCAGTTAGAGGAGTCAGCTTGACACAAAAAAATATCTTTTACATATGCTTAAATATATTTTCCATAATTCATATTAAAAACATTCTAATGTAGGAGTATATTAACATTAAGTTAATATAAAATATTTCTTTAAGAAAAGAAATTTATTTTTTACTTATTTTAAATTTTATTTAATTTTTTAACCATCAAAATACATGTAATTGTAGAAAAATGTATAATAAATGAAATATTTAAGATAATATTTATTTTTATTTACTTATTTTTTAAATTGCTTTATATATTAAAAAAATTTTATTAAAAATGTTGTCTAGTGAACCGGTGCCAGTAACAAAGAAGATACGATCATGTTGTATGTATAAGTATCCGGATTGGGTCCAAAACACAACTGGAACACCACCACCTGGTGGTTTGAATGTATCTCAGGGAAATGGAATGAAACAACAAGCCTATCAAGGGTAAATTTGATTAGAAATATAAATTAAAAAATAAATTTAATTTTAAATATTATTACCAATCTTTCATGTTGTTTTTTGGGAATACTGCTATTTAAAAAGTGATAAAGAACATATTTAATTATTTTTGTATACAATCTTTTTTGCTTCTATTTAATAAACACTTTTTTGCATTTTAATACCCATTTAGTGGTGTGTTTTGAGGAATATTATTGTTATAGAAAACAATAATAAAAGAGGAAATAGAATTAAAATGTTTGTTTATAAAAATAAATATTATTAGTTCATAATGGATATTCTTAAGATAGATATTCTATTCAAATCTCATCCTTAAAATTTCGTTAAGGACATCACTATGAAATAAATATATAAAAGACACAGTTATACATCTTATTAAGAATAAAATAAAGTTAAAAAAGATTTAACTAGAATAGGAAACTTTAACTATAGTAATATCTATTATTACATTCAAAACATTCATATTGAAAATCTTTTCCTCCTTAACTATCATTTTCCTTATCATTCTTTAACTTGAAGAAAAATCTTTTTTTACCCATACACTCACTTATACTTATTTCAACTATTTTTCTAGTATATTTAACATTTTATTACTATTATTATTACTACAAATAAACATTTAACATCCTAATGTTTTCCTTCATCAAAAATAGTCCCTGTCTACATAAGAAAAATCAGAAGAGAGTTACCTTTCTCGATAAACCACATTATATTTATTTACCTGATTCATTGGATGAGGATGATAATGAAAGGTAAAACGATATCATTTTATTTAAAAAGTTAATTCTCCTTTGTCTAAATTTTTATTTTAAATTTAATAATTTTATTGTATCTCATATAAAATATAGATGTAATATGATTCTTTGTTATAATATGTCTTATTATCTTATTTTGTCCTTTCATAATTGTGAGATCCTTTTTTTATTATTGTTATTTAATAGAAAAAAAAGTTTTTTTATATCTTTTATTTCATTTATCATTTAGTTGTCATATGATTTACAGATAAATGGAGATATTATATGTTTTTTTAAATTAAACATTTTACGGCATTTGTTTTATAGCTATAATAAAGTAATTAAATAAAGTGAATAGTTTGTTAAAAATTATTTTTTGTGGTATTTTATTATTAATTGATCTATATAATTAGTTTTAATATACACTCATTTATTATAAGAAATCAAAACTAATGAAGAATGGAGACTGTAATGTGATATCACAAAATTACCCTTTCCATTCCAAACTATATAATATCTCTCTGACCTCTGGCTAGGATGGTTAAAATGTATATTAATATTAGCAATAATAATTCCTTAGTATAGGAAAATGATAAAAACTTTAGTGGATGTAGCGGTAGGATAAATCACTTTATCACAAGTTAATCAAAATGTTAAGATGATAGAATAGGTTGTAGTGTTAAAGTTGTAATATTGTTAATACCTTCTTATTGTATTTTAATTATTTATAAATTTATTTTTATTATTACTACCTATTTATTATATCTGTAAAAGTTTAAAAACCTATAAATATTGTTATATATATATTTATACATTTTGTGGCATTGGTGGTGGTGTTTGTTGTTGACAAAATAATTAATGTATTATTATTTTAGTTATTTATTTCTTTGCAATTTTTTACATATTTTATGTTTAAATATCATCCTTCTCCTATATGCAGTGTGTTGAACAGATATTTTTTTGTAAAAATACTTGCTCTAAAAAGAATAGAGAACAGTTCTTAGCAAAAGATGAAATTGATTGGTAGGGGTTTTAAAATATTATATCATATATGCTAATCTTTTCCTTTTATCTTCCATCTCATTTTAGTTTCCGGGCCAATATAACTGGTGGAGAATCCTCAAATAAATACCCATCCTCAGAACACAAGTCACTTAAAACACCAATATATGGCGGAAACCGGGCACCAGGTTTGTTATCTCTTTAATCATAAACTTTTATTATCTTTAAAAAAGAACTAAAGATTAAAATATCTTTAAACACATATGTGATTATATAACTGATAATCATTTTTAGTACCCCCATCAACATCAGAAACAGCTATAAAAAGTATTACAACTAATGTTAAAGGATTAAATGTACCATACAATAAGCCATCCTCAAAAACTTCAAGCAATATTTTATTAAAACAAGCACTTGCAAATAGAATTAATAATCCACAATTTAGTGAAGGAACATCCAAAGAGTGTCATAACAATGATGGGACCAAAGAAACAAAAAAAGAAAACGAAAAAGGAAATAACATTGAAGTTTCACATGAAAATGATGAGTTATTAATGAAGAATGATGAAGATAAGAGGAGTAAAGTGGTGTCAAGGAAGGATAGTGATGAAATGACATCATCCATCTTGTTATCACCTGCCTGGTACAGAGATAGTGAAGGGAAAACTGGAATAAAAGAGAAAGTTTGGGAGAAATTGCCTAATCAACAGAAATGTCCCGTTAAACATAAGAAGGATGATAAAAATAGGAGGGATAGTGAAGTTTATGATGGTGAAAATATTTATCAGTCTATTAGAGATGAATTCGATTTGTCTTTGAAGGATGATAAACATGCAAATAATGACGATGATAGCAAATTAAGAGTAAAAAATAATGAGAAGTCAATTACTTCACCATCAGAAGATAAGACACATTTACAGGTAAATGATAACAGTGAATATCCTAATACAACCCTCCAAATAAGTGATAACTACAAAAATAGAAGGAAAGTTTCTATTAACAGTGAACAAAGCAAAAATTCAAGTATGTCAAGGAAAAGTGTAACATTCTCTGATCAAGTTGTTATAAACGAAATCTCAAGAAGGTTGGATGGCGACAAACACTATGACTTCAGAATTGGGGGTAATTTTGATGATTCCTTGTACTCTGATGAGGAAATACCTTCCACATTAACAGCCGTAACCATAATTAGGAATAAAGATGATTTACCACCCAGCCATGTGGATTCATCTTTAGAAGTATCAAGAGAATTGCAAAAAGAGTTTAGTGATTATAACAATGACGATCCTTATCTCAAGCAACCCTTTGTTCTTGGTCCTAATGTTGAGAAGTCTATCTATTTTGATGAGACACTTGGAGCGAATGTTTATTTATTGGAGGACAACTCATCAGAAGATGAATACCAATTCGATGCTGCATCACTAAACCTCCCAGAATCCGTCAAAAGAGCTCTAAAAGCGGAGGCATTAGCACGAAAAAGAGACATCTCCAGTTACGAAAGAGACATAACTGTCGGCTGTCTATACGGTAGCATGTCACGTTTACATGCAGAAGACAGTCCAATCGCCTCACTACACAACCTCCACAACAGCAACACCACCTCACCAACAAAAGAAGAGGCAAACAAAAAGAAAAAAGTAGAAACATCCATCAACGACCGAGCATACGATGGTGAGGGTGGTGAAACCAGTAAACTAACAACAGAGATAGGTGAGAAAGAGTTTTTTGCTATCAATCCACATACGCATTCTATTTTTTATCATTCCCTAATTAATACCGGTACTCAAGACAGTTGTTATATGCTTTCACATAATGCTTATCATATTAATAATTATAACATTACTCATTCATCTTTTGTAGGAGGTAATATAGTAAGGAATGATGAATTATTATCCTCTGAGGAGGATAGTAAACATAATAAGGTGGTGAAAGGTGTTAAGAATGAAAAATTGGTGGAGGGAGATAAGGTGGATAAAGAGTATCTATCACCAAATTCAATAACACCATCATTATCTAAGAAAGAGTATAAGAAGAAGAAGAAAAAAGTTATTCAGATGGTTCTATTAGAGGATACCTCAACAACATCTCCAGACTCAGAATACGAATACCACAGGCGCTTATCAACAATCTCTGGTTCTCCAAACCCCTCCCACAACTCAAGAATATCCACAAAATCCTCACTTTCACCAAATGCACAAAAACCACCACCTGGAAATGTATCTCCATCACGCTCCAATTCAGTCACTTCATGTCATTCAATTAAAAAAAATACTGATCAAACGAATAGTAATATACCAACACCGGCAACGACATCAACAACAAAACAGAATCAAGAAAAACCTTTCATTCGCTCTGCTTCAGGTTATTTTGAACCACCAGATCTATCTAAACAAATTATCCATTTAGTTGAAGTCGGTGATACAAGTGATATCGTTAATAGTAGTAATGATAAGAATGCTGAGGGTAAGGGTAATAATGTTGTTTTGAAGAGGGTACCTAAGCCTTTACCACCTAAAGAACCTGGTGGTGAGTCAATACAACGTTCTTATTATGATAATGTTTCTTATGGGGGTGTTTTTACACCACCAGAGGATATGAATAATGTTAAGAGTGTTATTTTGAAGAATGAGAAGGTGAATGAGAGTAAAGAATCGAAGATACCTAAATTGAATACCATTACAACGGAGAAAGAATCAAAACCATCGGAGAGTGATCTTGAAAAGGTGTACAAAGAAAAATTCATGAACACATACTCCAAAAGGAAGGCACCCTTAGTGGCGGAGGAGTCCGAGGAGATAGCACCAAAGGATCCCGATCACTCCTCAAATTACGGCTTAGGCCCCAACACAAACAGAGGCCGTAAAAACAGCATGACATCAAACAGTTCCCGAGAATCGGTAATTTCAGCAACAAGTTACAAAGCAGAAATAAAAGTCAGAAGAAACTTTAACTATTAAAATTTTTTTTATTAAAAATAACTATATATTAAATAAAATGAATATATAAAAAAATGGTAACAAAGAAATGGTAAAAATTTATTGGTATTTTTTGGTGTCAGCAAAAAAAACTAGTAAATCTCTTTCCCATTTTTGTCTTAATTATTAAAGAAAACATTCCAAATACCAAAAAGTAATTATAAGTAAAATTTTGAAAAATTGTTTTTTCTTTATTTTTTATCTTTTAATTATTCTTCATATATATATAAATATATATAGTATTTTTGTTTAACTCTATTTTTGATATGATTTTTCAACTAACGTATTAATAAGTTCAATTGTCTTTGATGAATTTTTGCCTTGTACAAATGTATCGTGGTCTCCTGGTACAACAAACACCTGACTATCCATGGATACTTGACTGATTCCGTAATCCGAACCAACATCCTCCTCACGTGCTGCACCCTGTTCAGCTCTGATTAATGTTATATGTCCATTGAATTTCCTTACTGGTCTATATTTATCAGCCATTATAAATTTGGAACGCATTGCCTCACAGGCGAATTGTATTGTGTCTGGGGATTTAAACAATCCAGTTGTCATGACTGTATCAACAACCTTCTGGATTCTTGCTTTAAAACTGGGTAATTGTAACAACTCCATGCGGTATTTTTTGTAATCTACATTAGCGAAACGGAATGTTAATGCTACTAAGATTTCTGTCTCGAATAATGGGTTGTTAATTAATGTATCTCCGGTAACTCCGAATGCCTTACGATAGACATCTCTATATGTTTGCATGTACAAATGTGAACCATCTAATAATATTAATCTCTCAACGGCATTCTCACCATCCGTCTGTTGGAGTTTTGTGGCCATTTCAAATGCTATACATGCACCATAGGAATAACCAACCAATCTCCATGGTCCTTGGGGTTGGACTTTTTTCATCTCTGTTATGTATTTATCAGCTACACTCTCAATTGAATCTATTGGAACATCCTTTGTTGCCTGGAAACAATATGCTGGGTATGAACATTTCTTCATAACATTCATTAATGGTGTTGCAATACCTTCAATAGAATGTAAGAAGAATACCTTTGGTCCTTCTTCAACTTTATTACATTTAATAAGTATCTCCTCTGGTTCTAAGTCATTGACATCAACTCTTAATTTGAATAATTGATTAAGTTGTTTCTCCAATGCCTCAACGGTGTTATTTTCTGCATCCTTACTCTTTTCATTCATTAAATCTTGTTCTGTAGTTACAAACTTCTCATCACCACCATTTCCACCGTTCTCAGCCATTTGTTGAAGTTTATTCAATGTCAATGTACGGATATCCTTCATAGACAATACAATATCATAATCTCTCTCAAGTGCCTGTTTAATTTCAACACCCATCAATGAATCTAAACCTAAATCACCAAGATTGGTGTCTGGATTCAATTGTGATATATCATTAACTCCAAGAATGTGTGCTATAGTTTGGAGGAGGTTACCACTACCAGATGACTTCTTATTAACATTATCAGCCTTAATATATGAAGATACAATTGAGTGGTTCCATGATAAGAACAAGTCAAATGTAGCCAAACATGATGGCATACGTTGTGGAAGTGTACCACCGACAATAGTATTATTATCACCCATATTCTCGAGGATAACGCCAACATCACCAATGGCTCCCCATTGAACAGCTATACCAGGGTATCCATCCTCTCTTCTTTGTTCAATCATACGTTCCATAGTTGAGTTGGACCAACCATAATTTGTTTGACCGGCATTACCACGTCCAGCGGAGATTGATGAGAATACAACAAACCAACGTAATGTATCATTAGAAACTAATTTCCTTGAAACGTTATCTAAATTCATTGTACCATAATATTTAGCCTCAGCTGAGTCACGGAAGTTTTTCACATTCTGATTCTCGAATAGGCAATCACGCAATACCATAGCAAGATGGAAGATACCACCAACTGGTCCAAGTTCTTGACATTGTTGTATCAATGAGTATGTCTCGGATTCGTTATAAATATTAAGTGTTGATATCAAAACATTAACACCACTCCTTCTCCAGAAGTGTACACAACGTGCCTGGTATCCTGTTCTTATTCCTGATCTTGAAGTTAATACAATATTCCTGGCACCACGATTGATTAACCATTGTGCTAATTCCAAACCGAAACCACCTAATCCACCTGTGATGAGATATGAATGTGTTGGGTTACATAAACTTCTGCATATAGCTTTGACTTTTATTGGTTTTGGTACACATACTTTTTCAGATTCCTCTTTTCTAATTTCCATCAAAACTTTACCAATATGTTTACCAGCTGACATGAAACGGAAGGCATCTTCAGCTTTCTCAGATGAGAATGAAGTATATGGTAAAGGTTGGACGACACCACTTGCAATACCTCTCTTAAGAAGATCAGATATTTGAAGCCAATCATCCTTACAACCAACAGTTGTATCCATGATAGCGTCAAGTAAAATACCGTGGAAAGTTACATTCTTCAAGAATACAGCCATACCAAGTGCTGAATTTTGTGATAAATCTACTTTACCAATCTCCAAGAATCTACCGTGTTGTGCTATACAACGTACAGAGGCTTGAAGCATCTCCTGGGCCAAGGAATTAAGAATAACATTAACACCCTTTCCACAGGTGACACGTCTAATATAAGTCTCGAAATTGGCTTTTCTACTACTAGCAAAGTGCTTCTCCTTCAATTGTGGGAATCTCTTCATCAAGAATTGTTTCTTCTCCTCAGAACCGACTGTAGTAAATACCTCACAACCATATGACAAAGCAATAGCTATAGCAGCTTGACCAACACCACCAGAACCACCATGAATAAGTACACGTTCACCTTTCTTGATTTGTCCACGCATAACAAGTGCATAGTATGCTGTAGCATAAACAACAGGTACAGTTGCAGCTTCAGCTAATGTCCAATTTTCAGGAACTTCCCAGGAGTAGTCTGTATCTACAACAACTGTTGTAGCTAAAGCTTGAGCAGGTAATATTCCCATAAGTCTTTTACCATTTCTTAGTCTACCAGCGAATTCCATTCCAAGTAAGCATTCACGATCAGCAAAGTTTCCTGGGATGGCATCTGGTGGTAATCTACCATAAGCCAACATAACATCACGGAAGTTAATAGCTGCATAGTAGACTGAACACAAATCTTGAGTTGATGTCTTATTTGGGAAGTAATCATAGAATTGATTTGGTGACTCAAACCACTTCAATGATGCTACATCACCACGGACTAATGTATTGATAAATGCATGTTCACATTCTTTGTATACATGAGCATCATCATCTTTGACAAGAAGATGCCTCATACATCCCCATTCTCCATCTTTGTAGTTATTTGCATGTAAATCATATTTCATAATCTTTTTACCTTCATCGCTTGTAAGTGAAATAGCTGGAGGTCCTGTTCTGTTGGATTTTTTAACAGAAATATCACAGAATGTTCTGAATCTATTGTTTTTCAAGTTCTCTTCTTGGAAGCATAAAGCTAAACCGACAACACCATTGTTACGTACCTTGTCTGAGACAAGCCAAATTGTCTTTGAATCAGGTTCACTGAGACGCTCCTCAATCTTGACCTTCAAATCCTCTATCCATTCAAATTTCTCAACATCATCAACATTAACAACAACTGGATCTCTTGGTTCACTAGGTATCCTTCTAATAACATACATAGTCGTCAACATACTTGGATCAGTCTGATAAGAAACCAACATCATATTAGCTTCCTCAAAAACTTTAACCAACATATCATGAGTATAAAAAGCTCCAAATATACGTCCACCCTCCTTGGTACAGGATAACTCTCTACCATTCAACAACTCAACACCAGAAACGAATTCAAAATCTCTGGTATATTCATTAACAACAATAAAACCGTCATCTCTTAAAAATTCACTACACTTCTTGATAAATGCAACAGGATCCTCTTTTTGGTTTAATACTTTATCTATTACCATATAGTCATATGGTTTTCCATCACCAGGTTTTGTGTCTGGAGAATCAAAGTTGATTGTTTGTTTGTTGACACCTAATTGGGTAAGGGTGTTCTCGTCTAACTCATTGACGTTAGTGCCAGTAGCTGTCCAGTCGACTTCTAATAATGGGTGGGACTCTATGGATTTTATGAGGTATTTTAATGCTTCTGTTGTACTAATATTTACAACAGCACTCTTACATTTGTGGCCAGCTGAATTTTCTACTATAAGATCATGGACTACCTTTATGATACGATCGTGTATGAATGCTGCTGCCCATAATTTGTCGTTATCAAATATCTTGTAAGATGATTTGACTTTATTAACAACTACCTCTTCAGCCTTATCGTCTTTATTTAGTGTTGTTTCATTGAAAATATCATTTAATGTACGATATAATGAATATTGGGATTCTTCAATGTAGCTAGTAGTCATCTCGCTGTTACTCTTAGCTCCAGACTTTTTAAGTTCCTCCACAATAGCATCAAATACTTTTGCATTCTTAAAACCATCAAGAACACCAGCCTTCTTCCATTTACAGAGACCCTCATACAACAAAGCTTTAAGTGAATCTTTATATGATCTCAAGTTTGCAGCATCCTTAGGGAACTCATTAAAAGCGTTATCATCAACATTCTTAACGAACATAACCTTCTCCAAATATAATTGTCCAGATATTTGCATTCTCCTGGCGACGGTATTAGAAGTCAACTCACAACATTCAACTCCTCCAGCAACACAACCATTTGTTGAGATGTCATTACGAAGTTCAACAAGTTGAAGACCATCTTGGTCAATTACAGATTCTAAATGTTTAACAGGATCGATACGTAAATATCTTATTCTAGTTGGTAGGCGTAATGTATCATTTCTCTCAGCAAGTAAAGATGTTTGAAGTAATGTATCTAAGAAGGTAACCCAATTTCCAGTCCAGTATAATTTTCCTTTCTCACCAGAATTACATACTTTATAAATACCACGGAAGGCTTCTTTGTACTCGTAACCACGAAGTAGGAACTCTTTATAAGCATCATCTGAGTCAAGTTCAATTCTATCAGCTATTGGTGCCTGTCTCAATATTCTCCATATTATCATAATATGGTGGTTGAGTTTCATCTGGTATATATATCGTACCACTAGCACATACCTGATCTTCATCCAAAATCTCGAAATGTCCTGTTCCTGGGGTCACAACAACATCTAATCTTATTGGTTTAGACTAAAATTGTTGCCTTGAAGACGTTGATATCTTTTAAGACAACTGTAGTTGATTGGAAGTCTACACCCTTAATTTTACATAATGTCTTCCATGCAAGTACCATATGCCCAGTGAAGGGGTATAATACTCTGCCAGTCAATACAATGATCAAGGAGGTAAACATCCTGAGAATCTGTGGCAAATGGATCAATATTGTATGAAGCTGATGCTGGTACTTGACCACCACCACATGTTGCTAACATTTTTCCAGTCAACTACTTGCCAATCTTGAGAATGATCCCATTTCCAGATTGATCCAATCATTGGTGTACCTTTAGGTACTGGATATGGAACTCTTGGATAAAGTTTTTGTGGGTAAATAGTTCCTCCAGATTGGTAGATTTTTCCGAGTGCTTGTAAAGTGAATTCCAATTCATTATCAGCTCTACTACTTACTAAACCAATGTTAGTACATGTCTTTGGTAAGTTTCTCCTAAGAATGGCTTGAAGTAAAGCGTGTGGAGCGATTTCAATAACAATAGCGTTTGGTGGGATTTTTTGGAGTGCTGTATAGAAGAGGACTGGTGAACAGGCATTGTTTACATGGTACTCAGCAGAGGATGTCTTGGCGAGGTCAGATTCCCATTCGGATTCAGGGATTGATGTTGATATCCATTTAGATGATCTTTCTTTTGGTTCCAAGACAGCTTTTTTCATGGCATTTAACATAGCATCTCTAACTGGATACATTTGTGGGGAATGGAATGGTATTCCTGATGTATCAACATACTTGGCGAAGACACCTTCTTTTGTCAACTCATCAACCATCTCTTTAATTTTATCGGCATCACCAGATATTGTTACAGATTCAGCACCATTGTGACATGCTGGTACAACACCTTTTGGACACCTTCTTTCAGCCTCCTCCCATGATAAACCAACAGCAGCCATACCACCAGCAATTGGTAGTTTGCTTTCCATAATACTTGTACCACGGTAGTAGGCTAATTCCATAGTTTGTTCTCTTGATAATGAACCGTCAGCATAACCACAACCCATCTCACCAGTAGAATGTCCAATTAAACCATCAGGAACGACACCAAGATATAATATTAAATCAGTAAGAGCTATTTGGATTGATGAAATTGCAAGCATACAATTTAATGTGTTATTTTGATATTGTGCTGGATCAGAGTTACATAACATTCCATAAACATCAATACCAAATCTTTCTAGGCATTTGGAGGAGGCACGTAATGACTCATCAACAAGTGGGATTGCCATTAAACCTTGTGCCATACCAGGCCATTGTGATCCCATACCAGAGTAGATGAACCAAATAGGGCGATTCTCATTTTGTGAAACTTTCTGTATATCAACAACAACCTCATCAGTACCTTTACGATTAAATAACATATAACCACGATATGGAGCATCTTTTGGAGACATATCAATTTGATTATACAACAAACTTTGTAAGTACAAATTTTCTTTATTATTCTCAACATTTCTAAATATTTCTTTAATTGAATCTTGTGTTCTACCAGGATATACAAGTATTCTAGTTAAATTAGTTTTATCTTTAATCTCATTAACTTTATGATCAGCAGCTTTCAATAGTACATGGGTATTTGATCCACCAAAACCAAAGGAATTTATACCGACGTAACCACCTTTGAATGGTGTGACCTCAGAGACAACCTTCAGACGACCATCAGACAAACCTGGTATATATGGATTTGGTGTTTTATAGTGAAGGTTAGGTGGAATTGCACCCCTTTCCATAGCAAGGATGACCTTCGCTATTGAGCACAAACCTGAAGCCGGTTCAGCATGTCCCATATTAGATTTAATTGAACCAACAAGAAGTGGGTTTGTTGGGGTGCGATTACTACAGAAGATTTCGCATATGGCATTTACCTCTTGTGGATCACCAACTTTTGTTCCGGTACCGTGACACTCAACGTATGTTACAGTATTTGGATCAACATTAGCTTCTTTATAAACTTCTTCAAGTAATGCTGCTTGCCTTTCACCTGAGGGGAATGTAATACCTTGTTCCTTGTATCCATCAGTATTTGATTTTGCATGTACTACAGTTGCATAGACACGCCTAGCAGTTGGTAAACGTTGGAGGAGGATTGCAGCGACACCCTCAGTACGACAATATCCATCACCGGATTCGTCAAATGTTTTACATGCTCCAGCACTTGATAACATTCCAAGTCTTAAAAATTGAAGTGCAGCTGTTGGTGTAAGTGTTATATGACTACCGGCAACGATAGCTGCATCACATTGTCCCTGTCTCATTGAATCTAAAGCCAATTGGAGGGCACACAATGAGGAGGAACATGCTGTATCAACACTAAAAGATGGACCACGAAGATCGAAAGTGTAACTGATACGATTACTAAACATAGATCTGACACATCCAGTTAAAGTGTATCCTGTAACAGTTTCTGGATCTTGTGTTAAAGCACCACTGGTTTCAGAGGCTGAACAACCAACAAAAACACCGGTTCTTGTACCTCTAAGATCTTTTGGATTCAATCCAGCATCGATCATAGCCTCCCCAACACACTCCAATAATAATCTTGATTGTGGATCCATAAAATTAGCTTGTTTAGGTGTAACACCAAAATACTGAGCATCAAATTTCTTCAAATCTTTAATTTTTCCATGGCGATTAGGAAGTCCAAACAAACCAGGAGTCCATCTGAGATCATCCTCAGTAATTAAATCATCACCAGCAAATAGATGTTGTTCGAATTCGGCCATATTCTCTGATCTAGGAAAACGTCCACTGACACCAGTTATGACAATATCATCTTGTCCACGCCAAAATGTACTATCACCAGATGCATGAATATTCTCAGTTGACTATAATGAAGGGTAAATAAAAAACAATAATATATTGAGTAATTTGTAATTTCATAAATTTTATATGTTAATTTTTACTTACCGCATTACTAGAAGACATGTCAGAGACACGTTCCCAGCTAGAAGACAAATTTTCAGAATTATGAATAGACTTTTCCATGACAAATGTCAAAAAAATTTATTTTTTTTATATTTTTTAGATTAATAGAATAACTAAAATATCTATCAGCTGTCTATAAAATAAAAAGAAGTAAGATAAAATACTACAATGTTAAGAATGTTAAAATAATATAGGAAACGTCATAAAAGGTGTAGAGAGAGAAGTTAAAATGGGAGAAGAAAAAAAGTGATTGTGAAGAAGTGCAAGGTAGGAAGAAGAAAGTAGCCCAGTTGGATTGCGTATTATTAGAACCTATAAAGTAATTTGTAATTTTGTAATTATGAACAAGTACAAAAAATATAACTAAATCAGGTAAGAAGGAAATAACCTGTTATAGATTGTATCATAAATTCATCTATATTTATACTTTTCATAAAAGACAATATTAATCAAAAAATGTAACACGCCTTCTGACCTCATATGTTTTTGATTTTAAAGCCAATCTCAAAGGCATTTACTTCGAGAAGATAAGATACTAAGATGGCGTGATAGTGATAATTTTGTCACGCCCTACACGCCCATTTTTTTATGGCATGAGGTAAAAATCAATTCTTGGGTTTGGTAAAAAATGGGTTTTTGGTTTAAAACTTTGGTGCTTTTTGGTTGGAAATAAAGAGTAAGACGAATAAAGAATATTGGGTAAATTATACATGGTATAACTAATCCATAAAACTTAAGGTAACAATTACTACTGCGCTTTAAGGTATCCATGATAAAGAACCAACAATTTAATGCTTCATGAAAAAAAAGTGCCGTAGTGAACCAATGTTGTATAAATAATAATAACTCTCTAAAAGTGGGATATCTTTACTTTTACATTCTTAATCTTGGTTTTTAAGTACTTACATAAAAGGATAAATCCTACCCCTCTATGATAAAATAAATCTCATAAACCTAGATAAGTATAATCTCCATTGTAATTTTACTACCTTTTTTGTATTTTTTCAGGATAATATTAATAGGCAATGTGAATATCTCCAAAAGGTAAACACCCCTGCGGATTTATTACTTTCCATCTAGATATTTATTTTCATATCAAGTGGAACTTTTTTCCTTACAAGTTCACTCATTCAAAATTACCCATACATTTTTTTTCTCTCCAACAACAAACAACCCATAACAAAAAAAAAGTCAACAAAAATAAACATTATAAAATAAAATAGAAAAGAATCTCAAAAAACAGATGTTGCAGGTAAGATATATCATCAATTAACATTTCTGTTAATTATTTATATATCAATGAATATTAATTAATTAGTGTAATTGTAAATAAAACTATTCAGAATGGTAGACCTATTTATGATGCATATGTTTTTGATAAAATAAATATTTAAATCTTTTTGACATGTTTGGAGAATAACTTTTGAATGACTCATTGGTAAGTTAAATAACTATAAACTAGAATCTTTGAGATTATATAAAAAGGAATGAATCACATGGAGTGTCTTTTAACTTTAGTTGATTTAAGGAAAGGGATGTTATTGTAATGTAATTAGGGAAAGTTATCAATTGTTGACATATTCACTTTCAAGGTATTCTACATGTTGAAAAGTACAAGTTCAAAATAAAAATGGTGATAAGAGTTTTTTTTATTAAAGGAATTGGTAAATTATTACTTTTATTATTAATCTCAAAAAAAACATTGAAACTGATTATAAAGTTAGAAGTTTTTTCTCATTATAAAATTAGTTAAACATATAATAAAGAGGTATTTTTAATTACTATTATACTGCAAGAAATTTATCACCTAATAATGACTTATAATGGCCATGATGTAAGCCTAAAGGAATAATAAAATAAAAGTTCATGTTGTAAAGATATAATTTAGTGCGACTTTAAATCAAGGATTATTGATATATAGAAGTAATTAGGAAGGTTAAAAACGATGATATAAGAGATGAATGGTTTACGATGATAAAAAATGGTAAGATGTATTGATATGCAGTGATAGTTTTGGCAAAAAAAATCAATCGTTATTAATTAGAATGACAGTAAATAATAAGTTAACATTGAATAGGTAATATGTTTAAGAATATACAATAGAATGGCTTTGAATAATACTTCGTTAAATAGTCATCTCTTTTTTATCGTCAATAATAATTTAAATAGATAGTTAAGGTAAGAAATGTGATACAAAGGAAGATATATGAAGGACCTCTCAACTCAATAGTGGCAAATATTATCTCAAGAATCATTTTAAAATTAATATTCTCACGTTATGGGAACAAATAAAAATCTCTCACATCACTTCATAGATTTACATGATAAAATCAGAGCAACAAAAAGTATCAACAAGAGTTGACATAACTTTGAAAGTAAGAAAAATTTCTTAAATATCCATTGAAGAATTTGAATTATGTCAATATCAACATAATCCACTTATTCGAATGTGATAATTCACATGACAAAATAACAACATAATTGAGTTGTTGTTTGTGATAGTTTAAAATCAGCACAGTTTCATTCAACATTTTCTACACAGTTTAATATCAATATAATTTTATTGTCATGTTTACTGAAGGCATTTCTGTGGATAAGTTTGGTTCCAAGAGATGATTATAAAATAGGATGTTAGCGAGAAAATAGATTGGTGATAGAGAAATTTTTTCTAGTTAAATGATTTAAATTAGAGATAATATGTTTTTTTTGATAGGTCACTAAGATTAGATATTTATTGGATGCTTAATAAATTAGTTGTTATAATAATAGCGGATGTGATAAAGGAAAATTTTGATGGATAACCTTCATCAATTGTCATGATCCTTTTACTTTCTTTTATCCACAATTTTAAATACAATAAAAGCGAATGATATATAAAGTGATTCAATGGAAATGCCACCTACAATAAGGATTTCTCATAGATATTTGACTTAGATATATTTAACAGTCATTAAAATAATAAATGACATAATAAATATGCAAAACCAACTAATTAAATAGCATAAAAGATTGAATAAGTATATTTTAAAATGGTAAAATTAATTTTACAAAAGAAATAGATATTGTAAATAACGTAAATTAGAAGTCGCCTTTGACATTAATAAAATGACATTTGTTTATAGTTGATGAAAATTACATTTTCTCGGAATGGTATTATAACGGTGTGTAAAGGTAAAAACCACACCGTTTACCATCGCCATCATCTTAACATTTTTTAATGGTGTCAGGATTTTATGTGTTGAAATAGTTTGCTCTTCAATTAACTTTTTAGATATCTTATAACTTTAATAAAATTACTCTTCACAGTTACGTAGTTATTCTTTTTTGTGTGTTAATAATATGACCAATGAACACTTGTCATAGTTCTTTTATTTTTTAATAACAATGGCAAAAAAGTTTGTGTTAGTGGTGTTTGATGCCAAATTTAAGTGTTATTTTAGTATGGTAGTTAAATGAACTTATCTTTCCTATTGGATGTAGAGGAACAGAGAAAGTTGTTTCTTCGAAACGAAACGTTATCTTTAATTATCTACATTCATAATGATTGACACAGTAAGCGTCTTTTTAGATTCTCAATATTTGTTGTTAAGATAATGAGAACACTCAGTTTAGTTCAACACGGCTTCCACAATTTGATGATAAGAAAATTGCAATACAAATATTATAGTTTTTTTTATAGTTTGATTATAACACACAATATTTATCATTTTTGATAACATATGGAGAAAGACTTGAATCAAAATACAAAAATAATGTTTGTCATTGAATAAGAACTTCCTTAGTACATCAATGGAATTGTTTTTCTTATATTTTAAATAAGAACTGATACTTGAAATGAAGAATTATCAAATAAAATAATTCTACAATAATTGTTCTTTGTTTTTAAAATTTTCCTCTCTACCACGAGAAGTATATTTCTCATAGATTACATCTCTTTGAAGATGTTTAAAAATAGAATCAAGTAAAGAAAACCACGAGACAGTGGGTAAATCATCTACCATGACATTAAATAAAGAAGAATGGATAATATGTCTTCTCCAACCAATAATTAACACCAACAAAGTTTAATAATTTCTGAATAAATCAAATTTTTAAGATGATATATCTTTTACCCTATATCAATTCCAACATAATTAGATTACAAATTTTTTAACAGAATATATAGTTAATTTTGTCATTATTAAGGGGTCAAATAATTCATATTGTTAATTTTATTGCTTACCAAACCATTTTAATTTGTTAATGAGAGAATGAATAATTAAAAGACATATTAAAAAGTTTGTCAAGGAAACGCTCTTTTTTCAATGTTGAGGAAGTGCTCCATTTCGTTTTCTATCTTTCCATACAAAATTTACCGATAAAATGTTTTATTTACTCTTATTTTTTTTCTATTTTTAGGGACCAACTTTTGAATTTTGATAAAAATGATACCATTTGGTATCTCCCCATTTTTATCATACCATTTATATATATATATTTTTTTTATTTTTTAATGATAATTTTAAAATGACATATCAAGTTTAAGTAAACAAAATTTGTTGATATTTATATAAGTTAATAATTATAATTTGATAAAGATTTTCAACTATGGGGTTTTCTATAATAGATAAATAATGATAATTTTAGTTTATTAGTTTATCATACCACGATCATACCATATTATTGTTTGAAGATTGTTCCAACAGAGATGATAACGATTATATTGAAAAACATTTATTATATTCATCAAAATGCAGAAAGACTTTTTTTAATATTAAAAAGGGACTTTTTTTAAGTAGCAGTAAAAAATAATTCTTTATTTTACAAATATAAGATATAATTAAATTTGGGATCAGAATAATAAAAGAAATTGATTTATTGTACCAATAAACATGTTTATCAAACAAAAAACACTATTACAACATGCAATGCACTTTGTGATATATAAAAAATCAGTTTAATTGGAGAAGTAAGGCAAAGAACTTGTATCTCTCTATTTCAAATGATTGTTTTTCAAATATCTTTTATCGCATCTTTTATTTCAAATATACAAAATCATTCTTTGACGCTATCATAACATATTATGATAACTTTTAATCCAATATTAAAAAACGAATCAACAACTTCCATCACGTATTATAATGAATCTTGAAATAATTAATTATAAAAAATAAACTACTGGTTTTTTTGTAAACCACAACTAATAGTAACATTCTCCTGCTCCTTATTTTTAAAAATTAACTTCATCAAATTATATATTTTTGATAATTTTATCAATAATACTATAGTAATTGTGTAATGATATACTCATAAATAAACAAGAATATTGTATATAGTAAAAGGAAGGTTATTTTGGAATGATATAAAATATGTATTTTCACGGGATATTTTTAGAACATTATTTTCTGTACTTTTTTTTTAAAGTGTATTATGCAATGGTATTTTTTTAAGTAAAGTTATTAATCACCTTATTACATGGTTACTTTTTAACTAAAAAAATAATATATATATGGTGTTGTTGTTGTCAAAGGTTCTTTTTCTATTTATAAAATTGGAGTGTTTCAAAATCTTGATTAAGAAAGTGCATACAACATAGGGCATCTGATGGTAATTATAAAAAATAGAACGGACAATTGATAAGGTAAAATAAGTCGTATGATATTCAAGATATTATCTCCATTATCCATCATATTTGATTTCTTTGCATTTTAACTGTTGTAAAAGTTTCTTGTACTTTTTTATAGAACTCTGTAATCTTCACAGTTTTTTTGACATTCTGTATGTAATTTTAAAGAAATTAAAATAAATAATCGATTCTTCTAAAATAATTAGATGTTATCATTTTCTTGATATCCCGATAATTTTATGAAAATAGAAGAATTAATAATTAAAAAGAATGACAGAAATATTATAAAACATTATCGAGAAGATACTAATTAACACTGAACATAAATAATAAAAAAAAGATGTAAAATTTTATTGTTTTAGTAGTTAAAGAAAAATTATAATATAACGGTAATTAAGAGGTAATTTGAACACTATCTTCCATAACGATAAGTCACAAAAGTTCTTAAAGCTTTCACCATAGTGATAAAGGATATTATCATCCCCACCATCTGCATTATCAAAATTTCATCCGGCTTTAATTCATACTTCTTCGAGAATTCATAACTTTTTGGCTCGATATTGTATTTCGTGGGAATAAATATCACCTTTTTATTCAAATGAAATCGACTAATCTTATTAATATTTTCAAAAATAAGATCTGTTTCATGCATCGCAAATGATGATGTTATATTTTTATTGCTGTAATATAAATATAATTATTTAGTGTAAAAATTTGCAAATAGGATAATCAAATTTAAATATAATGAAATTTTAATTTGTTCCCGGTTGTTTTATGATGTGTCAACATTACAATTGGTTTTAGTAAAAAATATTTCATGATAAATTTGTTTCTTGTAAATAGTCGTTCTCAAAATAATGAAACATCTTTATACATCAAAAGTTTGTGAATGTAATTCTTTAAATTATCACCAACATAGGAATAAAATTAAAGATATTATTAAAATTACCATGTTAAACATCATACTCCACACGTGAATTCATTTTTAACTATCAGTATGAAAGTTTTTCTACTATAAACAGTTGATTCTCAATATTTTCATAAACATTTAATTTTTATCATTAAAACATAAATATTTAGTTTCACATGCATTCATTAACAAACTTGACATTGTTTCTAATACCCATAATTAAACATATCAAAAAGAGATAAAAATAACTTTCTCATTTAAATAAAATAAAATATACGTTATTTTCTATCGGAATATTATCTATTGTCAATAGGCAAATGTTTAAAAAGTAGAAGATAAATATCAGCATTTCTTCGAATTAATGTCTTATGCAAAGCTACAATCATGAAGGAAGATCAAATAATTTTTACCATCTGTTTCTATGGAAAATATAAATGTGCCCTTATATGCTATAAAAAGAATATTTTCCGATGTCTTCTGATGCCTAAACAAATACAGGAAAACGATAAAAGGAATTTTTTTTCAAGTTTCAACAGTTATTAAAAATGAATTCTTATAGCAAAACTTTATTAATTATTTCAACTTTTATTTCCATGCTCTTTATTGGATATCAAGCATATGAAAATAAGGAAGCAGGTAGAAATAGGGCCATGTCAAATTTAGAACCGAATAATGAATCTTATTCTTCAAGGAACATTATAGATGATTGTTTAATGTCTTGTATGACAAATAGGTATTATGAAAATAATGATCAACAAGAACGACAAGCCATTATGAAGAAGAAGAAAGTAAAATCTATGAAATCTAAAACTGAAGCATCTAAGTCTAAGAAGGAGGATACTACTAAAAAACGAGAGAAAGATATTACTGAAAGACCCGAGGAAAGTACTATTAAAAAACCACGAAAAAAACGTAGTAAATATATTAAAATGAAATATGAAGTAAGTAAATTATCATACCTTCATAATATTTTATAGCTTTATGATAAAATTAATGAACTACGCGAAAAATATTCTTTGAAACCACTTGAAGTCAATAAGACTCTATCAATACAACTCCAAAAGTATGCTTACAAATTTATGAAAGCTGATAAAACTTTAAAACCTCTGAGACCACCATTAGAAGAATTATACTATTATTGTTATCCAGGTAAAGATTATGATCCTATAAGAAAATGGTCCCAAGATGGGTATTTATTAACTGATAATTCTTTTATAAATAGTGAAATTGATTCGTCTTACACGAAACTTCTTTGGAAAACAAGTACACATATTGGTTGTGGTGTTTATGGAGATGAATACGGTATCGTTACTTTTTGCAGAATTACTCCAATAGCAAATATCATAGGACTAAGAGAAACTAGTATACTTGATTGAGAATATAAAGTATTTAGAAATACGAAACAAAATCACCATTAAAAATACTTTATCATAAAATAAATACTTGAAAAAATATCTTGAGAATAAAAGAATTTAATGTGCCAAAGTTATTTTCCATTTTTCAAAATCTTTTATAATAAAATCTGCTAATATTATTACAACAGGTTCATAACATAATCTATCAATATATAGTGGGAAATTTTTTTTACATAATAAACAACATTTGTTAAAATACCGCTTTATCATTAGTAAAACTGACTTTTTACATCATAATGATACAAATAGTTTGCGACTTTGTTATCATTTACAATTCGTCAAAAAATCAGCAGCATTTCTAATAAGAATGCTCAAAATTTTCTAAATTTAGATTGTGTGTTATACCATGAAGCTTATCATTAGAAATTTTTAATATTTTGACATGTATAATATCAAAAATTTAGGATATTTCTAATATTATTTATTATCAATAACAATATTACAGATAGTAATAGAATAAAATAAAGTGAATTAATCAATTTCATTTCTGTGAAATTACAAGGTGCTTATAAATAAAAGAAATGATAGATTAAATAATCAATCTCTTTTATTTAATCATACTTTTTTTAAATAACTACATCCAAAATAAATTTTCTACATCACATTGATGCAAAAATAGATACCACTATTTCTTCGGGATAAATAATTTTTATAGCAAAAGCCATGAAAAAAAAATCAAGTAATTTTAACACCTGTTCTTTAGGAAGACAAAAAATTTGCCCTTTTATGCTAAAAAAAGATTAATTTCAATAACTTTAGGTAAAAGTAAATACCTGAAACAACAAAAAAGATATTTTTTTTTAAAATGTTTTAACAATTATTGAAAATGAATTTTTATAGTAACACTTTGTTAGTTTTTTCAATTATTCTTGCTACTTTCTTTATTGAATATCAAGCATTTGAAGATGACACAAGTGAAGATAGTTCTTTGGTAAAATTAAAGCTGAATGATGAATCTTATTCTTCAAGAAATATGAGAGAAGTTAAGTTTGGTAAGATATCTGAGTATGAATAAAATAATGATAAAAAAAGCGACAAGTCAGTGGAAGTAAAAGTAGTGGAAAAGCTAAGAAAGATGTAAAAGGAATATTAAAAAAAATAAATAATCTTCAGAATCGTCAAGTATTTCATATAAGCTCAAAAGAAAAGTTACTACCCAAAGACCAAATAAAGCATTTGTCAGTATATATCTAAAATTGAAATTTAAAGTAAGTAAAATACTATACTTTTATGTTATTTCATAGCTTTAAAATGATATTAATAAGCTATTTGAAAAATATTTCATGCCACCACTTCAAATAAATGATACTCTATCACTAGAATTTCAAAAATATGTTGTGAGATTTGTTAAACATGATGAGACTTTAAAACCTCGGAAACTAGAACCAAAAGATTTATATTATTATTATGCTTCTAGTGAAGTTTATGATCATATAGGATATTGTCCTGAAGATGCAATATTCTTAACTTATGAATATATTTACGGTGATACGATTGATCTATTTTACGCCAAATTACTTTGGAAATCGAGTACACATATTGGTTGTGGTGTTTATTGAAACGAACACGGTATCACTACTTTATGTAGAATTACTCCAAGAAAGAATATAATATGAGAATATGAAAAAATATATTAAATTGGGATTAAAAGATAATTAAAAGCACGAAAAAATCCACCATTTAATATTACTTGATTATAAAATTAGTATTTGAGAAGTGATCATAAGAATTAAAGAATTTGAACATAAAAAAATAATCGTTGTATTTTTTACAATTTTATATAAGAAAATGTGTTGGGATTTTACATCAGGTTTCATGACGTACATTATAAATATATAGTGAGATAAATTTTTTTTACATAATAAATAATTTTACTTAGAATATTCTTTTTCATTAATAAAAGTGACCTTACATATTACAGTGTAAACTCTTGATAAGAAGAACCTCTAAATAGTCAAAAAATTCCTTGGTCCTGGAAAGGCGCTTTATTTAAGGTACATTGCAATGATTAAAAGGAGTGACAGAAATATTATAAAACATTATCGAGAAGATACTAAATAATACTGAACATAAATAATAAAAAAAAGATGTAAAATTTTATTGTTTTAGTAGTTAAAGGAAAATTATAATATAACGGTAATTAGGAGGTAATTTGAACACTATCTTCCATAACGATAAGTCACAAAAGTTCTTAAAGCTTTCACCATAGTGATAAAGGATATTATCATCCCCACCATCTGCATTATCAAAATTTCATCTGGCTTTAATTCATACTTCTTCGAGAATTCATAACTTTTTGGCTCAATATTGTATTTCGTGGGGATAAATATCACCTTTTTATTCAAATGAAATCGACTAATCTTATTAATATTTTCAAAAATAAGATTTGTTTCATTCATCGCAAATGATGATGTTATATTTTTATTCCAGTAACAAAAATATAATTATTTAGTGTAAAAATTTGCAAATAGATTAATAAAATTTAAATATTGTTAAATTTGAATTTGTTTCAGGATGTTTTATGATTTGTCAACTTTATAATTAGTTTTGGTAAAAAATATTTCATGATAAATTTGTTTATTTGTAAATAATCGTTCTCAAACAAACAAGACATCATTATACATCAAAAGTTTGTGAATGTAATTCTTTAAATTATCACCAACATAGGAATAAAATTAAAGATATTATTAAAATTACCATGTTAAACATCATACTCCACACGTGAATTCATTTTTAACTATCAGTATGAAAGTTTTTCTACTATAAACAGTTGATTCTCAATATTTTCATAAACATTTAATTTTTATCATTAAAACATAAATATTTAGTTTCACATGCATTCATTAACAAACTTGACATTGTTTCTAATACCCATAATTAAACATATCAAAAAGAGATAAAAATAACTTTCTCATTTAAATAAAATAAAATATACGTTATTTTCTATCGGAATATTATCTATTGTCAATAGGCAAATGTTTAAAAAGTAGAAGATAAATATCAGCATTTCTTCGAATTAATGTCTTATGCAAAGCTACAATCATGAAGGAAGATCAAATAATTTTTACCATCTGTTTCTAGGGAAAATATAAATGTGCCCTTATATGCTATAAAAAGATTATTTTCTGGTATCTTCTGATGCCTAAACAAATACAGAAAACAATAAAAGAAATTTTTTTTCAAGTTTCAACAGTTATTAAAAATGAATTCTTATAGTAAAACTTTATTAATAATATCACTTTTTATTTCTATGCTCTTTATTGGATATCAAGCATATGAAAATAAGGAAGCAGGTAGAAATAGGGCCATGTCAAATTTAGAACCGAATTATGAATCTTTTTCTTCAAGGAACATTATAAATGATTGTTTAATGTCTTGTATGACAAATAGGTATTATGAAAATAATGATCGACAAGAACGACAAGCCATTATGAAGAAAAAGAAAGTAAAATCTATGAAATCTACAACTGTAGCATCTAAGTCTAAGAAGAAAGATACTACTAAAAAAAGAGAGAAAGATATTACTAAAAAACCTAAGGAAGTGGCTACTAAAAAACCCGAGGAGTTTACTACTAAAAAAGCAAGGAAATGGCGTAGTAAATATTTAGAAATGAAATATAAGGTAAGTAAATTACCATACCTTCATAATATTTTTTAGCTTTATGATGATATTAATGCCTTACGTGAAAAATATTTTAAGCCACCACTTCAAGTCAACAAGTCTCTATCAATAGAACTCCAAAATTATGTTCAAAAATATATAAAAGGTGATAAAGATCTAAAACCCCGGGAACCATCACCGGATGAAATATACTATTTTTGTTCTTCAGATGAGGAGTATGATCCTATTAAATATTGGTCCAAAGATGAACATCTTTTAACTTATGAAAATATTTACGATGATAAGATTGATCTATTTTATACAAAACTTCTCTGGAAATCAAGTACACATATTGGTTGTGGTGTTTATGGAGATGAAAGAGGCATCGCTACTTTTTGTAAAATCACTCCAAGAGGGAATATCAAAGGAGAATACAAAGAAAATATATTTAATTGAGATTAAAAGATTATCAAAAATACGAAAGAAAATCGTCATTAAAAATACTTTATCATAAAATAAATATTTGAAGGAATATCTTAAGAATAAAAGAATTTTAATACGACGAAATTATTCTCTATTTTTTACATACTTGAATAACAAAATCTGCTAAGAATGCCGCATTAAGTTTTATAACGTACTTTGTAAATATACAGTGGGATAAATTTCTATTACATAATAAACAACATTTGTTAAAATACCGCTTTATCATTAGTAAAAGTGACTTTTTACATCATAATGATACATATAGTTTGCGACTTTGTTATCATTTACAATTCATCGAAAAATCAGCAACATTTCTAACAGGAATGCTAAAAATTTTCTAAATTTAGATTCAGTGCTATAGAATGAAACTGTTGATTAGAAATCTTTAATGTTTTGACAAGTATAATATCAAAAGTTCAGGATATTTCTTATATTTACTTATTACCAATAATAAAATTACAGATAGTAAAAGAATAAAATAATGTAAATTAACCAACTTCATTTTTGTGAAAGCACAAGCTTCTTTTAAACAAAAGAAATCATAGATTAAATAATCATTTATAATATTTTATCACACTTTATTCTAAATAAGTACATCCAAAAATATTTTCCTATATCACGTTAATGCAAAAATACATATTACTATTTCTTCAGTATAAATAACTTTTATAGCAACAACTACGAAAAAAAAAATAATTTGACCACCTGCTCTTTAGGAAAACAAAAAAGTTGCACTTTTTTGATGAAAAAAAATTTCAATAAGTTTAAGTAAAAATAAATACAGAAAATAATAAAAGAATTTTTTACTGTCTCAAAAATTATTGAAAATGAACTTTTATAGTAGTACTTTATTAATTATTTCAATTATTCTTGCTACTTTTTTTATTGAATATCAAGCATTTGAAGATGAAACAAGTGAAGATAGTTCTTTGCTAAAATTAAAGCTGAATGATGAATCTTATTCTTCAAGAAATATTAGAGAAGTTGGTTATAAGTTTGGTATAATAAATGGATATGATGAAAATAATAATCAACAAAAACGACATGCCAGAGGAAAAAAAAATAAAAGAAAATCTAAGAAACATGTAAAAGGAAAATCTAAGAAACATGTAAAAAAAGAATCTTTGGAATCGTCAATTGTTTCATATAAGCTTAATAGAAAAGTTACTACTAAAAGACCAAAGAAACAAGTTGGTAATAAATATCTTACAATGAAATTTAAAGTAAGTAAATTATTATACATTTATAATATTTTATAGCTTATCAATGATATTAATAAGCTACGTAAAAAATATTTCAAGCCACCACTTCAAATCAATACGACTTTATCATTGGAACTTCAAGATTATGTTATGAGATTTATCAAACGTGATCCAACTTTAAAACCTATGGATCCACAACCAACAGATTTATATTATTACTGCTTTTCAAATGAAACGTATGATCCTATAGGATATTGGTCAAAAGACGCAGAATTTTTTTTAACTTATGATTATATTTACAAAGATTTGATCGATCTATTTTACACAAAATTACTTTGGAAATCAAGTACACATATTGGTTGTGGTGTTTATGGAGATGAATACGGTGTTGCCACTTATTGTAGAATTACTCCAAGAGGAAATATCAAAGGAGAATATAAAAAAAATATATTTAATTCGGATTAAAAGATAATTAAAAGTACGAAAAAACCACCTTTTAATAATGCTTTATTATAAAATAAAAATTTGAGAAAATATCTTAAAAATTAAAAAATTTGAATATAAAAAACATCTATTTTCTTACAATTTCATATAAGAAATTCGGCTAGGGTATTACATCAAGTTTCATAACGCACATTTTATATATAATGTGATAAATTTCACTTACATGATAAATGAGATTACTTAAAATATTCCTTATCAGTTATAGAAATGACTTTATGTTGTATTCTGATGTAAATAGTTCGTAACTTTGTTATTTCTAATCTTCTAAAGAAACCGACAAAATCTAAAATATGAATGCTCAAAATTCTCTAAGTTCAGTTTTAAAGCATGAAATTTTTTACTTAAGATTTTTAATGTTTCCGCAAAATAAAAAAAAAATTTGAGACATATATTCAAAATTTATCATATTTAATGTTTTCTCAATTAAACTCCAGAAATTATTTCGTATCTATTGAACACTTCAAATATTTTCACGAAATTAGTTCTAGTCGATAGAGCATAAAAAATTGCATCACTTAGTACTTGATCTCAAGTTTTACTAAGGAAATCTAAAGCGATCTTGTTCTTCTAACGCCTCAACAGAGCGGATTTCAAACATGAAATCTTTCTAGGCGGTGCAGATGACATAATTGAAATGTTTTTCACGTGAGTGTTGAGCTCCTGACCTTTTTAAAGAACGGAGGGTAAGAACTGCCAAAAGGGTACGTCTTCACAAATCGAAAGTACTCCATGCGGAACAGAAACCGTTTATGGAGGCACCTAAAAAATGTAGGGTGAACTATGAAACCTTGACACTTTTCAATGAATTAGACGAATAGTAATGTTCCTATAAGGCATTATCTATTGAAAAAAGTATAAATATTTATAAATAATGTCAAAATATTCAAAAAAAACTATTTTATTAGAACGTTTGAGTGATAAGAAAACTTATAATTGTAGAAATCCTTGCGTGGGACAATATGTATATAAATAAATTTGGGATATTTCTAATATTATTTACTGTCAAAATAGTAAATATTACATATTTAAAAGAATAAAAAGTGGTGAATCAATCAATTGTTATATAATCTATTTCCAATATTTCATAATTCTTTCTTTTAGAAAATTACATCCAAAATAAATTTTCTAAAAAAAATTGAATTAAAAAAATATATCACTATTTTTTAAAGTTAAATATTTTGAACAGTAACAACCACAAAAAATCAAATATTTTTTACCATCTGTTTTTAGTGAAAACAAAAAATTTCACCTATACGGCGATTTTTTTCAAAAAAAGGTAAATACAAAAAACGTTAAAAGGAATTTTTTTTCATATTCCAATTATTATTTAATATGAATTCTTATATTAACACTATGTTAACTTTTCCACTATTTCTTGCCATATTATTTATTGGATGTCAAACATATGAAAATAAGGAAACAGGTGGTGAAAGTGCATCCTTCAATTTAAGACTGAATGATGTATCTTATTATTCTAATAATATTGGAGAAGGTGGTTCTAAGTTTAATTTGATGTCTGGATATGTTGAAAACAAAGATCAACAAAAACGACAAGCCAGAAAAAGAAGTGCAAAGTCTAAGGCTTCGAAGAAAGTGTCTGCGAAAAAACCAAAGAAACCAGTTAGCAAATATATTATTATGAAATATAAGGCAAGTAAATTATCATACTTTTATAATATTTTTTTAGCTTTACAAAGATATTAATAAGCTACGTGAAAAATATTTCAAGCCACCACTTCAAATCAATAAAACTCTATCATTGGAACTTCAAGATTATGTTAAGAAATTTATCAAAAATGATTCAGGTTTAAAACCTATGGTGCCACAACCAACAGACTTATATTATTATTGTTTTTCAAATGAAAAGTATGATCCTATAGGATATTGGTCAAAAGATGCAGGTTTTTTTTTAACTTATGATTATATTTACAAAGATTTGATTGATCTATTTTACACAAAATTACTTTGGAAATCAAGTACACATATTGGTTGTGGTGTTTATGGAGATGAATACGGTGTTGCCACTTATTGTAGAATTACTCCAAGAGGAAATATCAAAGGAGAATATAAAAAAAATATATTTAATTCGGATTAAAAGATAATTAAAAGTATGAAAAAACTATCATTTAATGATACTGTATCAGAAAATAAATATTTAATGAAATTTCTTATGATTTAATGAATTTGAATAAAACAAAATAATCTTTTTTTTTATAACTTTATATAAGAAAATCCGCAACGATGTTACAACAGGTTCATAACACACATTATAAATATATAGTGTGATATATTTCTCCTACATAACAAATAATATTACTTAAAAGATTCTTTATCATTAACAGAATTGACATTAGATTTTATGCTGATATAAATAGTTCGTAACTTTGCTATATCTAATATTCCTAAAAAATCGACAAAATCAAAATAGTTAAAGTCGATAGAGCATAAAAAATTGTATCACTTAGTAATTAATCCCAAGTTCTTTTCGGAAAAGCTAAAGCGATCCTGTTCTTCTAAAGCCTCAACAGAGCGGATTTCAAACATGAAATCTTTCTAGGCGGTGCAGATGACATAATTGAAATGTTTTTCACGTGAGTGTTGAGCTCCTGACCTTTTTAAAGAACGGAGGGTAAGAACTGCCAAAAGGGTACGTCTTCACAAATCGAAAGTACTCCATGCGGTACAGAAACCGTTTATGGAGGCACCTAAAAAATGTAGGGTGAACTATGAAACCTTGACACCTTTCAATGAATTAGACGAATAGTAATGTTCCTATAAGGCATTATCTATTGAAAAAAGTATAAATATTTATAAATAATGTCAAAATATTCAAAAAAAAAACTATTTTATTAGAACATTTGAGTGATAAGAAAACTTATAATTGTAGAAATCCTTGCGTGGGACAATATGTATATAAATAAATTTGGGATATTTCTAATATTATTTACTGTCAAAATAGTAAATATTACATATTTAAAAAGAATAAAAAGTGGTGAATCAATCAATTGTTATATAATCTATTTCCAATATTTCATAATTCTTTCTTTTAAGAAAATTACATCCAAAATAAATTTTCTAAAAAAAATTGAATTAAAAAAATATATCACTATTTTTTAAAGTTAAATATTTTGAACAGTAACAACCACAAAAAATCAAATATTTTTTACCATCTGTTTTTAGTGAAAACAAAAAATTTCTCCTATATGGCGATTTTTTTTCAAAAAAAGGTAAATACAAAAAACGTTAAAAGGAATTTTTTTTCATATTCCAATTATTATTTAATATGAATTCTTATATTAACACTATGTTAACTTTTCCACTATTTCTTGCCATATTATTTATTGGATGTCAAACATATGAAAATAAGGAAACAGGTGGTGAAAGTGCATCCTTCAATTTAAGACTGAATGATGTATCTTATTATTCTAATAATATTGGAGAAGGTGGTTCTAAGTTTAATTTAGTGTCTGGGTATGTTGAAAATAAAGACCTACAAAAACGGCAAGTCAGAAAAAGTAGTGCAAAGTCTAAGAGTTCGAAGAAAGTTACTTCTAAAAAATCAAAGACAGCATCTAGTCAATATATTAAAATGAAATATAAAGTAAGTAAATTATCATACTTTCATAGTATTTTTTAGCTTTACAATGATATTAATGCCCTACGCGTAGAACATGCTGTACCAAAACTTAAAGTTAATGTTACGCTATCTAAAGAACTCCAAAAGTATGTTGAAGGATTAGTTAAAGTCGATCAAACTTACAAATACCGACTATTACAACCAGAAGATTTGTACTATATTGTTAAGAAAGGTGAGAAATACGATCCTATAGGATTTTGGTCTAAAGATTTAAAGCTTTTTAAACCTGACGATAAGATAATTTTTAATCTACCACTCATTAAACTAATTTGGAAATCAAGTACACATATTGGCTGTGGCATTTCTGGAGCTAATAATTCTAGAGGTAGATATCGCATCATTGTTTACTGTAGAATTTCTCCAAGAAGGAAGATACCAGAAGAATTAAGTGAAAATATATTGCTCAATTGAAATAAGAAGATATTTCAAAGTATGAAACAAGATCACTATTAAAATACTTTATTATAAAATAAGTATTGAATAAATATCATGGAATAAAAGCATTTCATTAAATTTTTCTGCATTTTTTACAATCTCTTATAACATAATTTACTAGAATATTATATCTGGTTTCATAGCGTACATTATAAATATATACTGTGATAAATTTCACTTATACAATAAATAAAACTACTTAAAATGCCACTGTATTATTATTAAAGATGACTTTATATACTTTACTAATATAAATAGATTGTAATCTTGTTATTTATTACTCTTAGAAAAATCGACCAAATTTCCAATAGAAATGAACAGAATCCACCAAAATTGGATTTAGTCGTTAGAGGATAAAATTTTACATTTCGATGATTCTCTTAATTTTTGTATGTTTAATGTTAAAATCTTAAATAAACATTAAAATAAAAGAATTTATTTGTTTTCTTTCATCAATTTTTTAATACAAAAAATTTCATAACATAAAAATTAATCGTTAGAATCTGTTGAAATTTACTTCATCGGTAGAACACTGAGTTTCACAAGAGAAATTATCAATATTTCTTTATTTCTTATACAAAACCTAGAAACACGCATAAAAAACAGAGCAAACTTTAATGCTGTTATTATGCTTTAAAGAAAATGATAATATTAAAGGAAAGAATGCTTGAAACCGGCAAAATTAACTTTGTTTATTTTAGATAATTCATCTTAAGCAAATTTTCTTATTAAATTTATATAAAAACATATGTCACTATTTTTTCAAATTAAATATTTTAAACAATAAAAATCATAGACAAAATCAAATATTTTTTGCCATCTGTTTTTAGTGAAAACAAAAAAATTGCTCTTATATGCTGAAAATTTTCAATCATTCTCAATAATAAGTAAATATAGAAAACAATAAAAGAATATTTTTTTGAAATTTCAATAATTATTCTGATGAAATATTATAGCAACACTTTAGTATTTATTTCAATTTTTCTCGCTATATTCTCTATTAGATGTCAGACATATGAAAGCAAGAAAGCAAATGATGAAAGTGCATTGTTGAATCTAAAACTGAATGACCAATCTTATTCTTTAAAGAATATTGGAAAAGATAGTTCAAACCTTAATTTGGTATACAGATATTTTGAAAACAATAACCAACAAAAGCGAAAAGCGGTTATAAGACACATGAAAATGGGTCCTAGGAGAATTCCAACTGCAGCTCGAACGACCACGAGGAAAGCTACAACTACAGCTCGAACGACCATGAAGAAAGTTACAACTGCAGCTCGAACGACCACGAGGAAAGTTACAACTACAGCTCGAACGACCATGAAGAAAGTTACAACTACAGCTCGAACGACCATGAAGAAAGTTACATTTACAAAACCAAGCTCGCCAGCTGTTAAATATATTAAAATGAAATACAAAGTAAGTAAATTTAACCGTACTTCCATAATATTTTATAGCTTTATCGTGATATTAATGCATTACGTGCAAAATATTTCATGCCGGAACTTAAAGTTGATGTTACGCAATCTAAAGAACTTCAAAAGTTTGCTGAAAAGTTTATTAAGGGTGATAGAACTTTGAAACCTCCATCACTAGCAAAAGAAGATTTATTCTATTTTTGTGAACCAGGTGAGAAGTATGATCCTATTAAATATTGGTCTGAAATTGTAGAATTGTTAACTAATAAATATTTTAATAAAGTTGCTCTTGATCTATTTTACACAAAACTTATTTGTAAATCAAGTACACATATTGGCTGTGGTGTTTATGGAGGTGTAATTGGTATCTTCACATACTGTAAAATTACTCAAAGGGGGAAATATTAAAGGAAAATATGATGAAAAAGTATGTAATCGAAGACAAAAATATTTTAAATTATGAAACAAAATTACCGTTCAAAAACACCATGTCGGAACATAAATATTTAAGGAAATATCTATAGAATTAAAGAAGTTTAATATAACAAAATTGTCTTCTATTTTTTAGATTGTTGTATAGCATAATTTGCTAGAATATTTTATCAAGTTTCATAAAGTATTTTGCAAATATTTAGTTGGATAAATCTCTCTTACACGATAAATGATATTACTTAAAAAAATTCTTTATCATTGATAGAAGTTACCTAATATATTTTACTGATATAAATAGTTTGTAACTTTGTTCTTTAGTACTCTTTAAAAAAATTAACAACATCTTCAATAGTAATAATCAAGATCCACTAAAACTGGATTTCATCTGATTTCTCACATTAATTTTTTATGCGAAATGTTTTCATATCACAAAGATTAATCGTCAGATTCATTTGAAACTTGCTCTGTTAATATAGCATGGAGTTCCACAAAAAGTAATCATTAAAATTTTTATATTTGTCTAATAAAAAATCCTGGTTAGGCGATTAAAAAACTAAACAAACTTTAATTATGTTCTTAATGTTTCAAAGAAAATGATTACACTACTGAAAAAGATGTTTGAAATCAACAGAATTTACTTTATTTATCTCAGAAGAATACATTCAGAATAAGTTTGCTATATCAATTTGATATAAAAATTGATATCACTATCTCTTCAAGTTAAATCTTTTAAAAGAACAATCACAAAAAAACAAATATTTTTTACCATCTGTTTTTAGTGAAAGCAAAATATTTGTCTTTATATGTTAAATATTTTTATCAATAAATAAATACAAGAATTAATAAAAGGAAATATTTTTTGAAGTTTCAATAATTATTGAAGATGAATTTTTATAGTAAAACTTTTTTGACTGTTTCAATTTTTCTTGCTATACTCTTTATTAATTGTCAAACATACGAAAATAAAGGATCAAATGAAGATAGCACATTAATAAGTCTAAAACTAAATGATAAACTTCATTATTCAAAAAACATTGAAGAAGGTGATTCTAAGTTTAGTTTGATATCTGGATATGTTGAAAATAAAGATCAACAAAAAAGACAATTCAGTGTGAAAAAAAAGATAGCAAAACCTAAGAAACCTCCAACTTCACGTCCTACAACCAGAAGGAAAGTTACTACAACAATACCAAAGAAACCTTCAACTTCACGTCCTACAACTACGAGGAAAGTTACTACAACAAAACCAAAGAAACCAGTTAGCAAATAAATTGCAATGAAATATAAAGTAAGTAAATTTTGCCGTACTTCCATGATATTTTATAGCTTTACCGTGATATTAATACATTACGCGAAAAATATTTCATGCCAAAACTTAAAGTTAATGTTACTCGATCTAAAGAACTCCAAAAGTATGTTGAAAGATTTGTTAAAGGTGATCAAACATTTAAACCTCTACCACCAGTACCAGAAGATTTAATCTATTTTACTAGAAAAGGCGAGAAGTATGATCCTATTGAATTTTGGTCTAAAGATGAACATCTTTTAACTTATGAAAATATTTACGATGATTTGATTGATCTGTTTTACACAAAACTCATTTGGAAATCAAGTAAATATATTGGCTGTGGTGTTTATGGAAATGTAAATGGTATTTTCACATTTTGTAAAATTACTCCAAGAGGAAATATTAAAGGACAATATGATGAAAATGTATTTAATCGAGGTTAAAAATATTTTAAATTATGAAACAAAATTAACATTTTAAAACTACATGTTCGAACATAAATATTTTAGAAAATATCACTAAAATAAAATAAGTTTAATATAACAAAATTGTCTTCTATTTTTTAGATTATTGTATAGCATAATTTGCTAAAATATTTCATCAAGTTTCATAAAGTATTTTATAAATATATAATTGGATAAACTTCTTCTCCACAATAAGTGATATTACTTACAATATTCTTTAAAACCAATAGAAGTGATATTATATTTGATATAAATAGTTTGTATCATTGTTATTTATAGACTTGTAAAAAAATTGAAAAAATCTCTAAAAGTAATGCTGAGGATCGAATAAAATTGGATTTAATTTTAAGTGCATGAAGCTTTACATCGAAATGTCTCGGTTAGTTTTATAAGTTTAATGTTAAAAATTTCGAGAAACAATAAAATAAAAAAATTAATATAATCTCATATATCAATTTTTTATGCGAAATATTTTCATATCACAAAAATTAATCGTCAGAATCATTTGAAACTTGTTTTATTAAAATAGTACGGAATTCCACCAGAGGGTTCATTGACATATTTAATGTTAAATATAAAATACTCGTTACACGATTAAAAAACCAAACAAATTTTAACGTTATTTTTTATGTTTTAATAAAAAAAGAGTATATTACAGAAAAAAATGTTTAAATTAAGCAAAATTTACTTTATTCATTTTAGTGAACTCATCATCAAAAAGTTTTCTATATCAAATTTATATAAAAACATATATCACTATTTTTTAAATTAAATATTTTGAAGTTTATAATCATGATAAAAATCAAATATTTTTCACCATCTGGTGTTTACAAAAGCAAAAAATTTGTACTTATTAAAAACATATTTTTAATAACAAGTAAATACATGAAACATTAAAAGGAATATTTTTTCATATTCCAATTATTATTAAAAATGAATTCTTATATTAACGCTATGTTAATATTTTCACTATTTCTTGCTATATTCTTTATTAGATGTCAAGCGTATGAAAATAAAGAAGCTAGTGAACATGGTTCATTGTCTTTAAAGGATATTGGAAAAGAAAGTTCTAAGTTTAACTTGATGTCTGGGTATAATGAAAACAAAGATCAACAAAAACGACAAGTCAAAAAAAGTAGTGTAAAGTCTAAGAGTTCGAAGAAAGTTACTTCTAAAAAATCAAAGACAGCATCTAGTCAATATATTAAAATGAAATATAAAGTAAGTAAATTATCATGCTTTCATAGTAAATTTTATAGCTTTACAATGATATTAATGCACTACGCGTAAAACATTCTGTAGAAAAACTAAAAGTTAATGTTACGCTATCTAAAGAACTCCAAAAGTATGTTGAAGGATTAGTTAAAGTTGTTCAAACTTACAAATACCGACTATTACAACCAGAAGATTTGTACTATATTGTTAAACAAGGCGAGAAATATGATCCTATAGGATTTTGGTCTAAAGATTTAGAACTTTTGTCTGATAAACCCATAAGTAAGTATTCTTATTATTACGATCTACCATTCACGAAACTAATTTGGAAATCAAGTACACATATTGGCTGTGGCATTTCTGGAGCTGATAATTCTAGAAGTAGATATCGCATCATTGTTTACTGTAGAATTTCTCCAAAAGGGAATATAGCAGAAAAATTTAGTGAAAATGTATTCCTCAAACAAGGTTAGAAGTTATTCAAAGTATAAAACAAAATCGCTATTAGAATATTTTATCATAAAATGAGTATTTGAATAAATATTATGGAATAAAAGCATTTTATTAAATTATTCTTTATTTTTTACAATCTTGTATAACATAACTTGCAAGAATGTTACATCTGGTTTCACAGCGTACATTATAAATATATAGTGGAAAAAATTTCTCTTATACAATAAGTAATACTACTTAAAATGCCATTTTATCATTACTAAAAGTGACGTCATATATTTTATTGATAAAAATAATTTATAACTTTATAATATATTACTCTTCAAAAAATCGGAAACATCCACAGTGTAAATGCTCATATCCTCTAGATTCAGATTCAATGATAGAGAGTGAAGTTTTGTATCAAAATGTTTTATTTAATTTAAGAATCATAGTAATAAAATCTTGAGAACACAATGAATAAAAGAAGTAATTTGTTAAATTACATTAATTTCTTTAAAACGAGAAATATTCATAATACAAAAGTTAATTATTAGAATCTCTTGAAATTTGCGTTGTCACAAAAATATGGAATTTCACTGTAGAATTTATCATTATTTCTTTATGTTTATTACAAAAGTCTTGATGTATACTTAAAATACTAAATACATTTTAATATTCTTAGTATTTTACAAAAAAAATTATATCTCAAAAAATATTTTTTGGAAGCCCGAAAAACTAACTTTATTCAATGTATATATCATGAAAATTTATATTAACATCCTTTAATATTTTAATAAATATACTACAAATCTTTTATTAATACATTCAAAACTAATCATATTTAATGTTTTTTAAGTTTATCTCTAACAATCATTCCATATCTCTTTAATCCTTAAACAAATTTATGTGAAATTAATTCCATTCGATGGAGAATAAAAATTACTTCAGAATCAATCAATTAATTAAGTCTTGTATGTACATATATCCGTTAGAAACAAAAAAAAAACAGTTTAGCACAATAATTATATAATTTATAAGGTGGAGTGAAATTTTTTTGCAAATTAACAAATTTTATCTAACACCAGTACAAATTTAGGGTAGTCAGTTTAAGAGACAATCGTGAATATCACTCACGCCAATTAACTTTTATCGTATGCCTAAAGTAAGCTTAAAAAACAAAAGTTAAGAAACAGAGTTTAGCTGACTTAACCACTTTTTGGGAAAGACAAATACCTATTAGAACAATTTTGGCCATAATTGCCGATCTTTTATTATAGAGACTTACATTCACAATACATTTTCTATACTAAATTGATATAAAAACAAATATCATTGTTTTTTCTAGTAAAATATTTTAATCAACAAAAATTATAGACAAAATCAAATATTTTTCTTCATCTGTTTTTAGTGAAAACAAAAAATCTGCCCTTATATGCCGAATATTTTCAATAATAAGTAAATATAGGAAACATTAAAAGAAATTTTTTTGAGGTTTCAACAATTATTGAAGATGAATTCTTATAGTAACACTTTACTGATTATTTCAATTTTTCTCGCAGTATCCTTCGTTGGATGTCAAACATATGAAAATAAAGAAGCAAGTGAACATAGTTCATTGTCTTTAAAGAATATTGGAAAAGATAGTTCTAAGTTTAGTTTGATATCTGGGTATGATGAAAATAACTATCAACAAAAGAGACAATCCTCTATAAATATAAGCAGAGTAGGTTCTGAGAAACCTCCAACTGCACCTCCTACAACCACGGTGAAAGTTACTAGTAGAAGACTTAGGGTACAGGCTGACAAGTATATTAAAATGAAATATAAAGTAAGTAAACAATTATACCTTTATGATATTTTATAGCTTTACCGTGATATTAATAATTTACGAATAAAATATCATGTGAAACCACTTATAGTCAATATGACTCTCTCAATAGAACTCCAAAAGTTTGCTTTAAGATATGCTAAAAATGATAAAGATTTGGAACCTCGCCTACCAGCACCAGACGAAATATACTATTTTTGTCCTTCAAATGAAGAGTATGATCCTATAGGATATTGGTCTACAGATAAGGATCTTTTAACTAAGGAATATATTGAAATGGGTATTCTTGATCTATTCTTCTCGAAACTTATTTGGAAATCAAGTACACATATTGGTTGTGGTGTTTATGGAAGTAAATTTGGTATCGTTACTCTTTGTAAAATTACTCCAAGAGGAAATATTAAAGGACAATATGATGAAAATGTATTTTATCGAGCTGATTAGGGGATATTCAAAAACATGATGCAATATCATCATTAAAAATATTTTGTCATAAAAAAATATTTGACTAAATATGTTAATAATAAAAGAATTCCATCGAATTATTTTGCATTTTTTAAAATCTATTATAAAATAGTTTGCTAAGAATACTATATTATGTTTCATTTCGTATTTTAGATGTAAAATATATTATTTAAGGTAAAAAAATTACATGTATAACATCCTATAATGAATGGATAGACAAGTAATTATTTAAATTTATAAAAGTATATATTTATACTTCTTCAAAATAAAGTTTTCCAATAGTAAAAATATAAAAAAATCAAATATTTTTCATCATCTGTTTTTAGTGAAACAAAAATTTTGCCCTTATATGCCGAATAAATTCAATAATAAATAAATACAGAAAACACTAAAAAGAATTTTTTTTTAATGTTTGAACAATTATTGAAGATGAATTCTTATAACAACACTCTACTGATAATTTCAATCTTTCTCGCTGTATTCTTCGTTGGATGTCAAACATATGAAAATAAACAAGCAAGTGAACATGGTTCATTTATCTTTAAAGGATATTGGAAAAGATTGTTCCAAATTTAGTTTGATATCTGGATATGATAAAAATAACTATCAACAAAAGAGACAGTTCCTTATGAAAATAAGGAAAGTAAAATATAGGAGACGTTCAACTGCTGCTCCTACGACCACGAACAAAGTTACTAGTAGAATATCATAGAAATCGGTTGAGGACTATATTAAAATGAAATTTAAAGTACATACAAATCAAAAATTCCGCAATTTAAGGTTACAATTTAATACAAATTGTCATACACTTTGCTAAAAATTATAATAACAACTTAATGGATTTTTTGATACAATTTTACTAATTTTTGTATAGGTACAATTTGAATATAATTGTATGACATTTTTAGGTAGAATTGTTATGCAATTTTAGGTAAAATTGTATAACAATTAAATACATTTTTGTAAAAATTCATTTTTTGTAAATGTAAGACATCTTTACATAAATTGTTATGTACATCATAGGTAAATAAATTTTAAATTTGTGTGAAAACTACAAAAAATCATTCCAATACTCATTTATTTGATTCTGCTTGCTGCAAAAACACCCTTATAATCTATTGAATAGTATATGGTTGCAAAACGTATGAAATTAATAATTAGTTCATGAATAGAAACTACTGAACATGTTGATATACCATTTAATAATATAATCTGTGCCAGAAAGGCATTCTCCAATATTTTATCAAAAAAGAAATCCCGTATAGAGGAGTTTTAACGCAACCAACATACTAATATGATAAATAAGACCACTAATAATACGGTAACAGAGGAATGGATAGAATTTATTACAAAAAGTTGGAGTAACCAATATTTATGGATTTATAATTCTGAGAAGTTCTTTAAATCCATCCTCTTACGGTACCTTTCATTATATTAATCTTTGAAAATACAGGATCCCAATGTAAAGGCTACTAAACACAGAGATACTTCTATAATATTCAAATCACACCTTAAGAATGAACAGCTAATTATACATGGAAAGAGGAGAAATTGGTTGAAAAATTAAATAGATTAAAGCTTATTTTAAGAAAGTTTAAACACCTTAATAACTGTAGAAATAAATTTATCAGCTTATCAAGACAGTAATTACCTAGAATTCATAATTAAAAAAAATGTTTTAGACATGAATTATTTTAGGTTTACAAACAATCTGAAGTTGAGAGTGATATTCTTTTTGGAAAAGTACGAATAAATCATGACAGGTTTGACCACCTTTATGCGCGAATGTTTTCGGTCGTTTTTTGCTTATTATAGAAATTTGCTCAAATATGTAGCTATCTTTTGCTAAATATAAAGCTTTTCTCAATAATGTATAAAGTTTAAACTTAATATTTGATAAAGTTATAAATGATAAATTTAATTTATTTTTCAGTGGTATGATAATCAAAGGTTTCTTGAATAATTATATTGGGTTCAGGGGTTTCATATAGGGTTAATGGATGGAAACATAGGATCCTGAAATTTATATGTAATAATGTCGGATTCAGGTGTTTTTAGTAGATTCATGTGTACAAAACATTGGATCCATGAAATTGGAGGATAAAAAACTTTGGATTCATGTGTTTCCAGAGGATTCGTGGATAAAAGTGTTAATCTATTGTACAAAAATTAAAAATCCTGCCATTTAAGGTTGCAATCTAGTGCAAATTGTCATACTATTCATTTAAAAATGTGATAACAATTTAAGGAATTTTGTAATACAATTTTACTAATTTTTGTATAGGCACAATTTTATGTAGAAATGTTATACATTTTTAGGTAAAATTATATAACAATTGAATACATTTTTGTTAATATTCATTTTTTGTAAATGTAATACAATTTTACATAAATTGATATGTATATCTTTAAAAAATGAATTTTTAATTTGTGTATAAGTAAATTACTATACCTTCATGATATTTTATAGCTTTACCATGATATTAATAATTTACGCATAAAATATTATGTGAAACCACTTATAGTCAATATGACTCTTTCAATTGAATTTCAAAAGTTTGCTATGAGATATATTAAAAATGATATAACTTTGAGACTTCCCGAACTAACGCGAGACGAATTGATGTATTTTTGTTCTCCACATGAAAAATATTATTCTATAAAATATTGGTCTGAAAATAAAGATCTTTTAACTAATAAAAATATTGAAATGGGTTTTCTTGATCTATTCTTCTCGAAATTTATTTGGAAACCAAGTACTCATATCGGCTGTAGTGTTTATGGAGGTACAAATGGTATCTTCACATATTGTAGAATTACCCCAAGAGGAAATGTTCCAGAAGGATATGATGAAAATGTATTTTATCAAGCTGATTAGAAGATATTCAAAAACACGATACAATACCAGCATTAAAAGTATTTTATCATAAAAAAATATTTTAATAATAATAGAATTTCATCGAATTACTTTGCACTTTTTGCAATCTACTATAAAATAGTTTACTATGAATATTACGTCATGTTGATTTCGTATTTTATAAGTAAAATATTTTATTTAAAATTAAAAAAATTACATATATAACATCATACAAAGAATAGATTGACAAGTGATTATTTAAATTGAAAGAAATATATATTTATATTTCTTCAAAGAAAAAATTTTGCAAAGTTATAAACATAAAAACATCAAATATTTTTTACCACCTGCTGTCTAGTGAAAACAAAAATATGTCCCTATACTATAGAAGATAATATTTTCAATAATTTCATTATGAAACAAATAAAAAAAAACAATAAATGTTATTTTTTAGTTATTTCAACAATCATTTAATATGAATTTTTATAGTTATTATCTATTAATTATATTAATTTTTTCCATTATATTCTTTAATAAATGTCAAGCATTTAAAAATAGAGAAGCAAGAGAAGATGGTTTGTTAGTAAAATTAAAACCGAATGGTAAATCTTATTCTTCAAAAAATATTGGAGAAGGTATTTCTAAGTCTAGTTTGATGACAAGGTATGATAAAGATAATGATCGAGAAACACGACGAGCTTGTTTGAAAAAAAAGAAATCAGAAACTAAGAAATGTAAGAAGTATAAAACTGTAGTATCCAAGTTTAAGATGAAAGTTACTTCCAAAAAACCAAAGAAAGATACAACAAAAATAGCTAAGAAAATTGAATCTAAAAACTTTGAGAAAATTACTATTAATAAGTCTAAGAGAGTTACTACTACAAGACCTGAGAAAGTTGCTACTTCAAAACCAAAGAAAAGAGTTACCAATTACATTAAAATGAAATATCAAGTGAGTAAATTATTAACCTTATGATAGTTTATAGCTTTACCGTGATATTAATGCACTACGTAAAAAATATTCGAAACCACCACTTAAAGTAAATGTTACGTTGTCCAAGGAACTCCAAAAATATGCTCAGATCTATGTTAATAATTTTTCAGGGAAAACACCTAAAGCTCCATTAAATGGATTATACTATTTTTCTCCTCCGGATAGAGAGTATAATCCAATTAAAAAATGGCGTACAGATGAAGAATCACTCAAAGATGACTATTTTATGAGAGGTATAATTAACCTACCATTCACGAGGCTAATTTGGAAATCAAGTACACATATCGGCTGTGGTGTTTATGGAAGTAAAACAGGTGTTATTACTGTTTGTGTAATTTCTCCAATGGGTAAATATAAAGAAAATCCAAGCAAAATCTTTTAAAAGCTATATGGAATTATGAAAAAATTACCACCAACAAAAATATTTTATCATGTAATATATATTTGAAGAAGTATCTTATGAATAAAGAATTTTGTCATATCAAAACCATTTTCCTTTATTTTGCAATCTAGTATAAATAATCTGCTAGAATATTACATCAGGTTTCAAAACGTAATTTATATCCAAAATATTCCACTTAGCGCTAAGAATAATTACAATTATATCACGCAATAAAGAATGGATTCAAAAACCACTATACATCTTCAAAGAGATAATATTAATACCTGTTATTTTTATAAAAATATTTTTAATTTTTATCAGTCTCTTCATTACATCGACATCTTCAATATTTTTCTTAATTTTTTACTCTTTTAAACAAAATATTCCATGTGAAATTTAGGCAACTGGTTACTTTTCTCTTTTAAAAATAAAAACCTGATGTTTATTCAAATATTTTAACAGCTATTTATTTGTTTATTTATGATTAGTTTATTAGATTTTAAAAAATTGCTTTATGAAATTGATATTTAAGAGAAATCACGTTAAAACATGTATACATTGTTACAATCACTTTTTTAGCCACTACGTTTTATAGAAAAAAACATTTAATGGCACTTGAATTTAAATTATCCCATTAAACGACCACTTTCCTTCTTATCAACAAATTTCTTATCCTATATAAAATATCTTGAGGATAATTTATTAAGATATAATAAGATAAATTTCTTTCACATAATAAATAATATTAGTTAAAATATCATTAACATCATTAATAAAAGTGACCTTATATATTATGATGATATAAATAGTTTGTAACTTTGTTATTTTGTTTATTATCATTAAATTATCTCCCTTGATACATATATATATGTCTAGGTTTGGGATATTTTTAATATTATTCGTTATCACTAATAATTATATTATTACGACAACCTATTCATATGTACCACCATTTGATTTCAGCAGGTATCATGGATATATGGAAATTAAGCAGTTCATAAATGATGTTGCAGCAAATAATCCGTCATTTGTTAAAGTTGTTAAAATAGGACACTCTCATGAAGGTAGGACACTTGAAGGTTTAAAAATAGGTAATAATATTAATAATACATCAAAACCCATCGTATGGATTGATGGTGGTAATCATGCAAGAGAATGGCCAGCTGCACATTTTACACTATTTTTCATTAAGGAACTTGTTGATGGCTATCGAAAAAATGATGATATTACTAATTATATCAATGATATGAATATTTATGTTTTTCCCTTACTTAATCCAGATGGTTTTGTCTTTACTAAAACATCAAAGAAATCTATTGTAAGAATTTATTGTTTTTATTTCCATAATTATTTATCTTTTAACAGATTAGACAGTGGCGAAAAAATAAAGCACCAGAAAACTGTACTGGCTGGACACATTTCAAGAAAGGTGTCTGCTGTGATGGAGTTGATTTGAATAGGAATTTTGATATAGCATTTGACTACAACTCTGAATCCTTTGGAAATCCATGTTCTGATGAGTATCAAGGACCACATCCTTTCTCAGAACCAGAAACAATAGCATTACGTGATTTCATATTATCACCTGAAATTAAGGGTAAACTAAAAGGACTTATCTCTCTCCATACCCATGGACAATTCATTGTTGTTCCTTACAACTATAAACTCCACGAATACCCACCAGATTATGATAAATTAATGGAACTTGGTGAAAAAATAAGGACATCAATAAAAGCACAACGTGGAACTGAGTACCAACTTGGTACAGCAGCAGACCTTTTTAAAATGCCAGCTTCAGGTGGTGCTATAGATTGGATAAAGAAAAATACAAATGTTAGTTATATTTATGTATTTGAACTTCCTCCAGAATGGAAGACATGGTTTGCTTTTCAGATGCGTGAGTGGCATTTAGTGTATACAGCTGAAGAAACATGGCAAGGTGTTAAAACTTTCTTGAAAAGATGTTATCAGGAATTTGTTACTGGTATGACTTTTTGATTGAACTTTGAACAGTGTTGTTCTTGAAGGCTTTCTCGTTATAAAGTTTTACACACATTTTCTATAGTGCAATACTACAAATGTTTATGAAACATCTATGATGAAACATTCTTGAGTGGAACATTCTATTTATCATAAAAATATTACATCTAAAAAAACAGTTTTATTAGAAAATTATACCAAAGAATCTCCATGAAAGTAGAACGATTTATAAATTAACTGAAGTAATTCTAAAAATTTGTTTTATAAGATGAATATATAAAAAATAAAGATTAATATTATTTTTTAAAACTCTTTAACTTTATTTCAAGAACGAACAGATACTAATATAAAAATCATAGGAAAAGGCGGATAAATTCAAGAATAAATCGATGAAACTTTATCTGAAGAACGTAGAAACTATTTATTAACTTCTAAAAATATTCTATTAATTAATTAAGATAGTAATCAAGCAAAATTATTCATCAAAAAAGAGTTTGAAGCAAGTATTTCTTTAGTTTCTTCTGGCAATTGCTTTGTAAAATGTGATTATAAAAAAGCAGAAATTTCAAAAAATTTTTTTGACGTATTCAGAGTTTTCATATGAGTTGGATGGATGAAAAACATTCAATTCCGAGAATTCGACAGTAAAAAATTTTGAATTCATAGGTTTTCGTGGAGTTCACGAAGAAAAATGTTGAATTCATAGGCAAAAAGGTTTTTGATCATCATTTCATTATAATTTTTTTATCGGGTAAAACTACACTGACCCTATTGGGCTAGTATGTATCCACCTATATTTCGATGGGAGTAAATGCATACTAACCCAATCAGGCTAGTGTAGCTTTACGTTTATTTCTAATTAATGGTACATGTTCCTTACGCCACATGATGGTAGCATCAGAACTTTTTTTGCGATTAAATCTGTTAAATAATTCTTTAAAATTCTGTAGAAATTGAAAGTCCCTTTGAATTAAGTTACAATTTTCTTTAAGCTGATCAAGTATATATTACTATTTCGAAACTGCGCCATTGGAATTTTTTTTACCCATAATCTTTTTGCACTTTCCTCTGAATTCTTGGAAGCCATTCTGTTAAATTATCATTTTTTATTATCAACTAGATAAATCTTAATTAGTCTGTATACAAAATCTATGGTAGTCAGAAATCATTTTACGCTTCGTTGATTTTTGGTTCATTTATTATTATTTGTTGTTTTATCATTTTTATGGTCAATTAAAATTTAAGTTATATAAATTTTGTCCCATTGAAAGTACAATTAAAAAAAGAAGTGATAAAAAACTATTGTACTAAACATAAATAATTTATAGAAAAATTACTTCCTAGTGCATAATAGACTTCATTTGTAGTATGGAAGTAGCTTATCATTAACTTTGTGATTGTAACTTTAGCTTTATTTGTAAAGTAATTGACTGCAATAAGTTGTGAAATAATCAAAGAAATTTGAAATCATCAAAATCACTTGTTGAATAAAAATATATTTCAAGATTGTGATAAACATTGTACAGCCAATTAAAAAAAACAATAATTCATAGAATCATTTTCAGTTACAACAATTTAATTGTTCTCTAAAGACTTTATTATATCATAAAATTTAATTGCCACAATATTCTTAAGCTAAGTTTATTGGTTTTTTAAAGGTTTCTGTATAAATGTTATTTTATTGTTTATGCTAATATTCTGTTATTTTTTTAAAATAATGACATCTTTGATGAGGAACGTTGAATTATTATTATATTTGTTGTGAAAAATAGTTTCCTATTTTTATCGTATTTAAAATGAACGGAAAAATTGAACTTTTATTTACATTATTAATATGTGTAACATTCCTTCTATTAATACCAATAACGATTTATTTACCAATTGATAATCATTCATCAAATGATAATGGAAAATCCATCGAAAACAATTTTACTGACAAATCAGGTATAGTAAACACTTCTTATCTCTAACACCATGATAATATAATTTTTTTGAGAAATTTCAAACATCCTAAAAAATAAAGTAAAGATATTTTGTATAATCTTAACTTCACCAAAGAATCATCAAAAGAGAGCAATTCATCAAATTAATACATGGGTAAGGCGGTGTAATAACTATATTTTTGGATCTGGAGATGAAGATACTTCTTTGAAAGCTATCAAATCATGTAACAATGATTCTTATTATGTCTCTATGTGTAAATTTAAGAATACCATTAAGTATGTTTGGAATAGATATGGTGACGAGTATGATTGGTATATAAAAGTAGATGATGACACATATGTTATCATGGAAAATTTAAGAGGATACCTAATAAACAGAAACCCAAACGAACTTAGCTATCATGGATTTAGACTAGAGTACGATATAGACAATAGAACCATCAATTATCTCAGTGGTGGAGCTGGTTACGTTATGAGTAAAGAATCTGTAAAACTACTAGTTGAAAAAGGACTTGATTCCCCTGAATATTGTAGACAAGCTGATGAAGCGTATGATGATGTTGAAGTTGGTAATTGTTTCAAAAATTTAGGAGTCAATTTAACGGGGTCCGTTGACGTAAAAGGAAAACCATTATTTAATGCAAATAGACCCCATGAAATTATTGTCTTCTTCAGTAAGTATTCAGCAAAATGTGCTTCAAATGTTAGTTACTCTGATTTTAAATGTGGTTTTGAAAGATTACCAGAGTTTCCCATTACATTTCATTATGTGGATGGGAGTATGATGTATGCTATGGAATATTTTTTCTACCATGCAAATGTTCTTGGGAAAACGATGAAGTTTGGTGAAATTAATGGTAGACATTCGGAGAATGGTGATAAGGATACAGGGAAAAAAATAAGATTAATGAAGTTATTTTCACAAAACTACTTTCCATAGAATTTTTATTATTTATTTTTATTTCGTCTTATAATTTAATTAATTTAAAAATTGTTTACTGTTAATTCTAAACCATAATTAGTTTTATTATTTCTAAAATGGGAATCTTTTATATTTCCTTTTTTAATATCTTTTTATTTTTTAAAAATGATAGCACACGCATAATGCTTCAAAATATTTTTCATTAACCCATTCTCTTTAACAATATATTCAAATCTTGATTGATACATTGGAACTTTTCTTTCATTAACACATAGATGACAAATGACGAGATATCTCGTCATATTTACATTTTTACGTAAAAGACCAGGTGACGAGATTTTTATCACGTTCAGATTTTTACGTAAAAGACCAGATGATGAGATATCTCGTCATATTCAGATTTTTACGCAAAAGACCAGGTGACGAGATTTCTCGTCATGTTCATATTTTTACGTAAAAGACCAGGTAACGAAATTTCTCGTCATGTTCATATTTTTACGTTAGGGGCCGTTGATGAGATATCTCGCATTTCTAAATTTTCAGCCTATGGCGGTTATAACGCATTGAAAAGTGGTAACATTTAGAAGAACTTGAATGTTTTACTAGGTATCATACTTTGAAAAAGTTTTAGTCCATAAGAACTTTTAATTAATAAATATTATATTGAGAAATCATGTAATATTAAAGTATCTGTCTAAAATAAATTTTTTATCATATACAAAAAAGTTTTCTACAGATTTTCAACTCCTCCGTTACTAACTACTTAATTACTAACAAATTGTAAATAATTGAAAAATATTGGACGCAAAAAAAATACTTGGCCACAGTTAGCAATAAAATGCGTGGTCATCCATGTGTTGATTTTGTTGTATTTGACAGTAAGTGATAAAATATTTTATTTATTTTTCCTCAAACGATTTCACGTTTCGGATATTCATGTAATATATAGGAAGAGTTCTTTAAATCAATGGCCATATAAACATGTTTAGAATTTGATCTTGTAAATGTTATACTTTTATCATTATACCACGCAGCTTTGTACTCACGCAAATTTCCTAAGAATGTTATATAATTTATTATGATAATACATTAAACTTATTGCAATACTGAATGTTTTGAAATCATAATTTTTTAAGTTGAAACGTGACTTTGATATTTGTTAGATTTTTTATTTTCCAAATTTTATTTTATTCCCTAGATCATAATCATTGATAGTAATATATGAAAACTTTCAAACTTTATATCATCAAATCATTGCCCCTGGGAATGTTTTAGCCTGAAGTTGGAAAAATAATAAAACGAAGTTTCTCTTTTAACTTATCTTTGAAGTGTATTAATAATTGATATTTGGTAAATTAAGTTTATTGAAGCACTTATATAAAATGAGTTTGAATTTTATATCACACTCCATTATGCATCAATACACAAACTCCATCAACAAATACACTTTAAGAGGTAATTCTTCTTTCTATCTCTTTTACCGTAAAAAAATTATTATCTCCAAATATTTATATTTTCTTACACTCAATTTTATTACATAATGATAAGAATAGCGCCATCATAAATGTATTCCTCAGAATACTTATCCATAACAAACTACACTTTAGTGTGAAAGAATGTCTTCTTCAAAACATATCTTATCATCCAAGAAAATAAATTTAATTGTTTATTTATTAAGATGTATCACTCAAAATATGTCTATGATATTTCATTGAGTAATAATAACCACTCTTTTGGCAATAAAATAAATAATTTATTTTCAATTTCAATTTTCTAAAATATTTTTATTTTAATAAAAAAAACTATAATAAGCTTAGGGTATCTCTTAACCTTTGAATAATAAATATTACTAAAATATCATAACCGCAAAACCAACAAATTTATTAGCAACATAAGAAAATTTTTAATAACATTTATTTATTATCGGCATCTTGTAAAATTAAATGTCTAATGGAAATTGATAACCATTAGAATATAGAACTTAATTTATTCTTGTTTATATTATTCACAATCTCTAAAATATATTTTTATATCAATAATCTTTGTTTTTTATTAATTATTATTATGATAAATAAAAAACAATTTTAAGGAAAGTGCTTTACAATTTGTTAACTTGAAAAATATCATCTTAAAAACATTAGATAATTAATTATAAAAACTTCAAACTAAAAACATCAAAAAAGACTTATTATTAATAAAAATACTTTGCTTGAAAATGTAATAGTTTTACGTGGGAAATCTTTAAATCCATGTGTAATGGAGGTGATTTTTGGATTTCTAAATAATTTATAGTAATGAAAACAGATAATAATACTGGATTTTTTTTATACGAAGTCTTAAAAAACAAAAATAAAAAATTTTAGTCCAGACTTCTTTGGTTTTTCTTTTATTATTCCACCGGAATAGAGAGTGTAATAATAATAATAAAAGTTATTTTTCCGATGTTAATAAAAAAAACCTCCTTTGTGCATTTTTTAATACAAGATTATACTTCTTTTGACAGGTTTTTTTAAAAAAAGACATAAATATAATTAAGTATTAGTTTTGCACATTTCTTTTATCAAATAAATAAAATAGATTTCATCTTTCCTTTTTATTACATTATTTGATGTTTAACAAAACTTCGGATTGTAAAAAAAGAACTTAAAGGAAATTTGATAATTAAAAATATTACTGTGCTAGTATTCCTATCTAATTTAGATAAGTAACCTATTGGAAAAAACAAATGAGGAAGTTCTATTAAATATTCCCATTAACTTAAAATTTGATTAACATAAAACATTTAAAATTCCTCAAAATAAAACTTCAAATAACTAAAATATTATAATTAATCAATTGAGAATATTGTCATTTCATTAACTTAATTACAACACAATTCTAAAAACAAAAAAACAAGTAAGCTTCTTATTTTCTTCTCCTTGAAATAAATAAACAATAAAACAACAATTATTTTAAGTAAACTTTTTCAAAATTATGAAATAATTTTTCTTTTCTTCAATTCTTTTTTAGCCTCAGCTACCTGGTCCATTAATTCTTTTTGTGCCTCTTTACAATCATTAAAAGTGGCAACACCATAAGCAACTGAAAATAATGCATACATTCCCAAACCACCAACAACAACAAATGGAATCTAAAGAATGATTGAACATCAAATAATTACAACACACTTTTTTTCTGATACTTACATAGCCTAATGAATTAATAAAGAAAACTGGTAATCTGCGATTTATTTCTGGAATCCATTGATTGTACAGACCAAGCCATGATATAAATAAAGGAAGGATAATTGAAGCAAATAAAGCTAATTGTGTTGCCATTCTTGATATATGATATTAGAAAAAATGAAATAACAAACAAATATATTACAATCTTTGTAAAATGATACGTTTAAAGTCATGCTTACGTATTCGTGTTGTTTCACTTGTGGTAAAGTGTCTTGACGACAAATAATTCATTCAAAAATGTCATACTATCAATCTTTAACAAATGATAGTGTAAAAAATTTTTTATTTTAACACCAACTATTTCAAAAACGATTAAAATTATTACATTGGTAAAAAGTAAATTACGAATAATAGTTGTCAAGGGGGGCAAAATAGATGAAAAATGATAAAAACGTTTATAATTTTTATTCATAACGTTAAAATACTTTATCATTCTCATAATACTTAATAACTTTTTGCGTCAAGAAACATTAAGTTATGTTTTATAAATGTTTATTAAGTAATTTGAAAGAAAATCAAACCGAATCACGATGCAAATTTTTTTTCATTTTTGTTTAAATAATATATCATTATTACTTCGTATAGTATAATCAAGATTAAATGTAATCAATCTTCTTCAAATCTGGGATAAACATTTCAAAGTGCTGGTAAATCTTTCAATTTCCATATTCCTCTTATAGTTTTAATATATAATATTTTTTTTATTATAAAGATATAGTTTTTTTAGACGTATTAACAATTATAAAACATTTCCATTCTCTTATTTTTATAATAAGTTTCCTACATTTTCTGGTGTGCAAAAAAATTAAATAATATTGGAAGTAATTTCTTTAATAAACAATTAATTGTGCCCTTTTCTTTGAGGAAATAAAGATATTTTTTATGATGCCAATGGTTCCTTAAAATGTTTATTCTTTATTTTTTTTCTCTTAAAACTTAAATTTTACAAAGTTTTAATAAATTTTTATGTTTTTAATTTTTCATACTCCCATTTTTGTAATCTTCTCAGCTATTTATTTGAAAGATATCTAGATATCCATTCAAATTTAGTTGTTTTCCTAGACACATAATTCATCTTAATATTCTTGTCTTAATTAACTCCATATTAAGTTTCTATTTAAAAATCAAATTGTTTTCTTTAACTGTTAGACAAAAATATATATAATTTCGAGAAATTTATCTTTATTATTCTTTGACTATTAAAAACTGTTTTTTATGTCGCCACATAGTATTATTAGTATCTTATTTTGAAGATTTTTTTCGCCGTCTCATACAGGATTTTATTCTCATAACATCACCTTATGACTAATAGTTTAGTTAATTTATCTTTCAAAACCTCCTTTCTACTTTTAAATAACTCAAAAAAATTCTTTTAACCACATTTGTAGAAAAATATTAGTAATTATCATTTTGTATTATATCTCTTTAAAATTCAAATAATTTTGTTTTTTTTAAATATTCAAAAATTAGAAATGACAAGAATAAAATAATATTAATACATCATAAAATATTAAAAAAACAAACAAAAGAAAAGAGTATTTAATTAAAAAATCTAACAATTTTTTTCGTTGTTTATTAACACCTAAGTAAATTCTTTGAAGCAAACTAAAAATAAAATATGTAGAAATTTGTTTCAAATTTAAACAGATCATCTTATATTACATAAACAACTTGTAATATTTTTCCTAGAAGACCAGTAATTAATATGTGATGTACTTTGAAAAACCTTATAACAGGGGCAAGATTTTAATGTACCCTCGATGATGAAGATTTTTCTTTCCCAAATATTAAGCATTTTAAGTTTGTTAAGATAAAAACTTAGCAAGTATACATTTATTTATTTTTTCTAAATATATCCATAAAAGTTCAATAAAGTAAGTTTTGTTGTAAGCAAATGTTATAATTATTTAAATTTTTTTAAGCACTATAACAACTATGCATTTTCTTATTATTTTTTTTTCCATTTTTTTAATATGCCTTACTGGTGTTAAATACAATTTTTTGAATTATAATCTTTAATTTTCTTACATTTAACTTAAAAAGGTAATAAAAAATGATTTTATAATTCTTAATAAGTGTAGTGTTTACTTCAAAATGTATTTTTGTTTTTTTAGTCTTTTTAATTTTTTAATATTTTTATTACCCTAACATATTAATACATTTATACTATAATAATGCCTACTTCCTTTACACTTTATTTCCACTCTTTTCAAACTGAATAGGCTTTAATAATTTATCAATTACCCATCAAATTAGCATAACTAAAGGATTTCCTATTTTATTGTCATCGTCCTTCCTGTACGAACTGAACGTATTATCATTAATGATTTATGAGGTAATCAACCAATTAGTACAAAATATTTCACCCAATTTTTTATAATCTAAGCGTTAACGTGAGTAAAAATTAAACACTAAACTGTAATAACATATTTTTGCGATTTGTTAGAAAATTTCCTTAAAAATATATTTGTCTTATTACTTATTATAAAAGAAGTCTGATTATATATCTTGAAAAATAAAATAATGTTTAATTATTACTTTATATTTATTTTGAAAGCGTTTAAAAAATTTTTATTTTATATTTATCAATCTTTGATAAGAAGACATAAGGGTAGTTAATTAGAACACCTTAAAAATGCTTGAATTTTTGTTTTTTATCATACATATATTTAAGATTATTAACGGAAACATAGTTTTTTAATATTAGATGTTGTTAGTTTATCTGAAAAAAGTTTTTGCTCTATTATAATTAATGAAAAATAATGTATTTTAGGAGAATTTGTTACAGGCAATTAAAGAAGCATATACTTAATTAATATTAATATTCTTATATGTTTCATCGCATCAATAATGATAATTTATCTTTTTCAAACCTTTAAACCTTCATTTGTCATTTTTTGAGTTACTCTATATGTTACTACCTACAGGAAGTATGCCACTAAAAATTAAAATTGTCACTTTTAAGTATTTTAAACAAATAAAGATATTTATATAATATTTTGGCAATAAAATAATTTTTTCCTAAGATATGTTTCATTAGATATAAATAATATTCCTAATATTCTTCTTTCAAGATAATAAAATATATATTTTTTTATGACTTTTTCATTATATTACTAATATTTTTTATCATATTTATACCTATCTCTACCAGTATGATTTTTAAAAAAAATATAGTATTTTTTAAGATAAAATATTTTTTTATGAATGAGTTATTTAAATTATAAAATTTTATTTTTATAGTAATCTTTATTTCCTTTCACTTTCAATAAAAAATACCATGATACGTATTGAAGCAGATATTACTTTTCATATACTTATTATTTATAGATTAAATAAGTGATAATTTTTAGAAATTAAATACTCTTTTAAAACTTCCCACTGTTTTTGTAGTTATTTATTTAAATTAAAAGATTTTATCAGTTAATATGAGACCATTATTATTATACTCTATTTATTTTTAAAATAAGGGGTAAAATTTATAAGGAGAATGATAAATGTTTCTTTTCTTTAAATTTTTAAAAATATCAAGTAGTAAGAAAGTAATTTTATTAAAATTATTTCATTAAACAAAAATTTCTTACTGTATCGTGATAATAACTTTTCAGTTATTTGCATATTAAAACACAAAACAATTATTTCTTTTTCTGTATTTTTAACATACTGAATTTTTGTGTGAGATTCTGACTAATAATCTAACATTAAATTTATGTTAAACTTTTATTATCACTATCTATTATCCATGCATTTTGTACTTTCTCCTATTCTTTATTTTCACTTTTTTTCTAATGTAATATGAATAAAAAATAAAGGCATTTTTTGTGTAAGAACATCTGATAACTAACATAAAATTATATTTACGTTCTATATTTAGGATTATATACATATTATGATTATAAAATACAAAAACTTTGCTTTGTGTTTCAAAAGTAAAAAAACAAATATCATTGTATTGTTAATTATTTGGCTCCCCTTTTTATTTCATGACTAGGTAATAAATAATATAACTAAAAAATGTCATATTTTAATGGTAAACTTTACCACCACAAACAAAACATAGCCTTACCATATTTACATTAGTATTAAAAAATGTTTATATCTTTTAATTAGAGAGTATATATTAGTTCAATTACTAACTATCATTTCCACCATATTTTAATCAAGCCAATATGATATAAATAGAAAGGAAACGTCAAGTTCATTCTCATACATAAATACATTATATCTTGTTTTTATCTTTTTATTTACAAAAATTTTATGTCTTTTGTAATGGTATAACAAAAAAATAGTTTTTAATATTTAAGTATCTCAATAACCTTTGAAATGTTATAAATAAAACTATAAATTTTTAGTTAATATATCTAGAAAAAAGTATTATTTTTTCATTACAAAATCTATTAATTTGATACATGACTTTTTTCACATTACATCACTCCTTCTCTGAAAATGAAAATGTTCTTAAGTTCATTTAATTTTTCGCTTATAAAGTATAAACATTTTCACATTTCTATCTTTTTTTATAGAATACATATTAAAAAGCTGATATTATTACATTTACTCTAAGCACTATTTATCAAAATTAAATTAAGAATCTCGAAAGAATATATTTAAATTACCATTCAATTTTTATAGATGTATTGAAATGTTCAAAAATATATTAGCTATTTTTTTATTCATTATATTTCTATCAACATTTGTTTCCTTTATTAATAGCAAAATAGTTATACAAGATGATAGTTTTAATAATTTTACTTCGAACTTAAGGATATCAACAACTACTAATACATCAATGATTAATGGAAATAATCTTTTTCATAGAAATTATACTCAGAAACGTTTTCCTGTTAATAAAGAAAATTCAATAAATATGCCAACAACTACTTATAATATTCGGATGATTATATCTATTGTTCAATTAATATTAGTATTCCTTGGCCTAGCTAATATTTTAATTATTCTCGTGGTACTTATTAGGCCATATATGAGATCAATTACAAATGTGTATATTGTATCGTTGTGTTTGGCGGATTTTATTTATCTAACGAATCTGATACTTGTTGTAAGTACCCAATATAATAATCGTGAATGGCCATTTGGAGAATTCCTATGTACAGCATATCATGGAACCGAAACAACTGGAAAATTCGCCTCTGTCCTATTTGTGGTTCTCCTTGCTGGTGATAGGTATTGTGCTATGTGTTTATCACATCTCTGTAACAGATACAGAACATACAAATTAGCTATTACAGCATCAATCATAGCATGGTTAATTGCTATATTAGGTGCATCCCCACTATATATGTATGCTACAGTCATTCAGATGAAAAATTATAATGGTAACATACGCACATTATGTATTGCTAAATGGCCATATCAAGCATTATCACATTATTACGTAGGAACATTAACTATTTTAATTTATATTATTCCATTAATATTAATAGTATATTTTTATTATAATATTATTCGTAAACTTCGTGAGGCTGTTAAATCATCTAAGAGACTTAAACGTGCCTCAAAAACTAGGGCATCTTATCATCGTGTAACAAGACTTGTATTATGGGTTGTTATATTTCATGTTATATCATGGTCACCATTTTGGATGTATAATATTGTTAATTCAATATTTAAATTACGTCCCACCTCACATTTTGATAGGATATTTGCAAATATTATTCATTTGTGTCCATACATAAATTGTGCTCTAAATCCATTCCTCTATGCTGCAGCTGCTGAAAATTTTCAAATAGCATTCAAAAGCCTCCTATGTAGATGTGGGATTGGTAAAAGACTATCACTATTCGAGGGTAACAGGAATGGTCTAACAACAGCAATAGCAACATCAGTCATTCCAAGAGGAAGTCACTATCATAAGTTACCGTAAGTTAATTTTTATCTCAAAAATTAATAAAATTTATCTATATTTTGACCTTTAAGTGCTACACTCACCCCTCAGTCAGTATTACTTTTCTCACAAAACAACAACGTAACAGAAGGTGCATCTATAGCAAGAACACAAAGTAAAAAAAATAACAATGATAATAAGAAAAAAAGTATCTCTAAATCTATATATACACAAAATTTAACAATTCCTATTGTTCAAAATAATTTATCTAATTCTTCCTCTAATTCACTTTTTCCTTTAGAGGAAATTGATAACAATAACAGTGATGTACTATCAGCTATTCATAATACAAATTGTTATAATAATAAGTCTAATGGTAAAAAAATATCTTTCAATGAGTGTATTGTGGAACATTATGATAGTTTAATAAATAATGAAGGTAATGTTAATGGGTTATCTTATGAGTATGAATCGGAGACTGTCGAGACACAAATTAATTCATCAACCCTTCCTGATGAAAATGTTAATGAAGAGAATGGTAATAAGAAAGTGGTATATCAGGGGAAATCAAAGGATGATGATAAAAATGTGGTAACAGAAAAGGAGAATGAAAACAATTCCAATGTCGATGGGTCAATTCACGAGGATGATGTAATAATTTAGCGGAACACAAAATCAATAGGAGTAAAACTCTTTCAAGAATGTGGGCACACATAAATACCAAGTTAATTTATTCATAACACCATAACTTTCTTATTTAAAAACGACTACTTTTTATACCTATATATTGTTAATAATAAATATCTACTTAAGAGTAAGAGAAATGTTTAAAAACGAGTTTATGCTTTACTTATTAATAATTTGGAAGTAACTATACGCTTTTGTTACTTAAAAACACATTCTCAGTATCTTTTAAAGTATATTTTATCCTTATTTATAATTGACATATAAATAGTGTAATATATCTCTAATATTTCAATATTGTTATCAGTAATGATAATGCTTCCATCCTTTTTTATTTTAAAATACTTGACCACGTTTACTGTGATAATTATGATTTAAACAAACCTTCAATTTGAGAACGAACTTTTTTATAAATATTTATCAAACACAATTTTTTTATTAAACTTTTCCCTCACTCCACAAATTTTAATGATTTCAATACTTATTTCTTTTAAATATCATTTCTAGATACAAAGAAACAATTTTTCTTACAACTACTTTAATTGAATAAAGCATATTCTGGGAAGATAAAAAAAATCCTCTATTCTCAAGTTGTACTTCCCTTCTTTTCTTGTTAACACTTAATAATGATATCAGATAAGACAAAGGTTATTCTTCTATCATGTGGGACATTCAATCCTCCAACATATGGGCATCTTAGAATGATGGAAGGGGCGAGGAACTTTATTGAAAAATTAACAGGTTGTAATGTTATAAAAGGTTTCTTCTCACCAGTTTCAGATCATTACAACAAGAAGGGAATGTTATCTTCGGAACATAGGATTAGAATGTTAAGTCTGGCTGTCCAAAATTCGTCCTGGCTCGGTGTTCATACATGGGAAGCTAAAAGAGATTGTTGGAGTAGGACTATTGAAGTTGTTAAGAATCTCCATAACGAGTATAATTATATAGAGAACTTAAAAGTAATGATAGTATGTGGTGGTGATGTCTTCGATTCTTTTACAATCATCAAATCAGATGGAGAAAGGTTGTGGAAATTGAGTGATGTAGAATTTTTTTGTTCAAACGGTTTGATATGCCAAAGTAGACCCAATACTTCAGTTGATGAGACAATCAAAAAATTAAACTTGCAAAAATATATAAATAATAATATATATTTCTTTAGTGATGAAGTTTGTCCCAATGATATTAGTTCTACACGAGTTAGAAATGGTATAAAAAATGGAAATTCTGTAAGATACACGATCCCTGATAACGTATTAGAATACATTACGAAAAATAACTTGTATAAAGAATAAATTATCATACATATAAGTGCTCTTTATTCTGTTAAAACAATAAAAGGGAAAAAATTATATAAACAATATTTTTTTCATGTAGTCTGAGAGATAAAATATCATTCAAATTTATTTTGAAATGAATTAATTTTATGTTTCCTTTTCGTAACTGTCATATTTACACTTTTTTGTCTTGTGAATCATTTTATCAGAGCACGCACACTGGAGAATGTTTTGTACTGAATCTTATGAGGTTGCCATTTCAATTTCTACAAAAGTGTATTTATCTAAACATTCATCCAGTGGGTTTGAAAGATACATTTGTAACATCATAATATTTTTACTATCTAATAGATAAGTATAAACAAAGTTATTTTTCTTTACTGATAAAAACATGAATATCAAATTTATGGTAAAATTTATAACCAATAAAATGGAGTAAGGAATGTATTTTTAAAAACAAACGGATAATATTGGTATAAAATGATATACTATTATCAATTTGTGAAATAAAATAACTCACAAAAGTTACATTTAGTTAGTATAATTTAATGACGATCCACTAGCTATTAAAGATCAGAATTCTTAAAAAAAACATCACATCAAAAATAGTATAGCAAATAAATAATTAATTTAAAAAATTTTAGTGGTAAAATGAATATTGTTTCAATTTTGCACTTTATATACTTTATCTCCAATAGAAGAAAATTGATAATAGACAATCAACTATTCCCCCGTCGGTTACCATAAACTTCCAATTGTCATTTTCCACCACAATAAGAATGACTAGAAAAAAGGAAAAATTACAAAACATCTAATTATCAAACATATATTGATAATTCCCCCCTCCCAAATTTCCATCAACTTCTGAGAAAAAATAAATTACCAAACTAGATGAATAGGAGAAAATAAAGAAAATCCAATAATAATTTTGTACTTTAATAAACATTGATAAATACATTCACTGAAAATAAAGATTTCTTATTGTAATTCATTGTATCTTCATTAACACATTCCATTTCTTAAGACATGTCTGTTTTATTACACTACCATAAAATGACGACTTTCTTTCACCTTTATTTTTTGTGATGGTTGTCGTTGTTGCCTCCGCGAAACATCATAAACAGATAATAAAAATGATTTATATTATAACGTTTTTTTATGATTATTTATTTTAATTTTATATATATCGAAAATGATGTTTTTTTGACAATAAAAAAAAGGACTTTATGATTCTAATGTTATGATATTTTTCCTTTGATTTATTTCTTCTGTTATTAATGGAAAAACAATTTTTCTAAAAATAAATATTATTTCTAATTTTTTATCGCTTTTTTAGACAATTTGACGACATCCTTTATGATGTTTATGGATTATGTTATTGCACTTTTTTTGGTTTTAGCTGTTATTGTTGCTGTTATCGTTTTTATTAGTAGAAATAGGGAAAAATTCTCTAATCTACCAAGATTTCTCAATAATAAAGAAGATAAACTGTCAAAAAAAGAAGATATGTTCTTGCATCTAGAAAGCAATCCACCTTTTTACAATAAAGCATATGATTACTAAAGCTTCATGAAGCCTCAGACATTATGAACTTAACATTTTATTAAAAATTATCTTCACTCAATCTCCCTCCTATTTAAGTAAATAAACTTTCTTATCAACACATATCTCCATATTTTTTTCAACACCTAATTGCATAACACCAAAAAATAAATAATAATAAAAAATACTAATCTTAAGGTTGTCCTTAAATTCATAAAAACGTGTTATCAAAAACCATTAAATTAAATATAAAAATTATTTTCAATTCTCTCTCTCATTATTTTCATACTTTAATTATTATCATTTTAAGTATAATTATTATCAAAAAAATTTTGATAAAACATTTACTTTTTATGACAATATTCGTTGAATTACAATACCAACTACCGTCTATCATAAAGATCTAAGTTTCATTTGACGTAAGCAACTTAGTTTTTTTTTTAACCTTTTAGTTAGTATTGATAAGATTCGGAGCGTTTTTTTTGAATATACTAATATTTATCATATCACTTTTGGGTACTCTTGTCATTGTTACTATGAATTCCACTATCGACACTGAATGCTCACCACCTCACCATCTTAATTTAATTGGTAAGTTTATAGACATTAACTTTTATACAATTATAAATGAAAATGTTATCAAATTGATTATGATTGTTTTAATAGAATTTTATTTTTAGAATTATGTACTTATATATCTACTCATACTGATGTCTGTGAAGGTGGAGGTTTTGTTCTATGGTCCACATGGACTTTATGTCAAGAAAGTTTAGTTAAAAGATATTTTGTCTTTGCTTTTAGCGTCCTATGCCTGGGGTATTTTATATTGGTCCTCCTGACAACGGCTGATGACTATTTTTCTGTTAACATATCACAGATTGTTGAACATTTTAAGATAAGTCAAAATATTGCTGGTGTCACTTTTATGGCTTTCGGTAATGGGGCACCTGATGTTTTTAATTCACTCGCCTCTATTTTGTCTTCACAAAGTCCTAAAGCTGGCTTAGCACTGGGTGAATTATTGGGTGCTATTATATTTTTAAGTACCGTCGTTGCTGGAACAGTAGGTGTTATCAGTGATTTTACTGTTATGAGAAGACCCTTCATACGTGATATTCTATTTTTCTATCCAGCTTTCGGTCTTCTTTTGGTTTCATTTCTAACAACTGATCACGTTCATATTTGGCTTCCAATAACCTTCTTATGTTTCTATATTATTTATGCTTCTACTGTCATAATATCACAATATGTCAGAAAAAGAATGGTCAAGACAATTGAAGATGTTAAAAGATCAAGGAAACCAACAATCAATATTATATCACCGGAGAGTGAAACGAACAATACTACATCGACTTCTGAGTCACCTGGTCCAACAATAACTGTTTTAACACTAGGAGAACCAATCTCACGGGACCATTCACCCTCATTTTCAAATTACTATAATCAAACTTCTTCAAACAACTTAAAAACACCAGTCCTATCAAGAAAAAGTTCAGTAAACTCCCTCAAAGAACGTGCTAAAAGTTTCATTGTCGACCATTCCTCACTCTTCGTCCCCAATAAAGAGGAGGAAGAAGAAGAAATGGTATACGTCTCCAGAACAAGAAAATCAATTTTCGTTCATGGGGAACGAAGTAGAGCAGCATCCGCTCTAACAACAAACTCAGCAAGAATAGAAAAGAAGAGAAAAATGCTAAAAATGAACATTCTCCAGAAGCTTTGGACTGATATAAATCCATGGGATGGTGAAATGTTTGAGGAAGAAAACCTTTTAGGGAAAATATTCTTTATTCTTAAGTTGCCTATATTTTTTGTTCTAAATATCGTTTGTCCACTTGGTGATAGGGAATGGAACAAGTGGTTATCACTGATACATATTTTATTGTGTCCTACCATATTCTTAACAGCGTTCCAAGGTGATTATCTTTTTTAATCTTTTCCCATAATAATGATGATATCATTTTTTAGTTACATTAATCACACCTAGTTATGGAGGACCAAGTATAGGTGTATATGTCTTAATATTATCATTATTAGTAGCAGTTATCACATACTTCCGAACAAGTGAATACAACGAACCACGTTTCTATAAAATAATAACAATATTCAGTGGATTCATTATGGCAATAGGCTTTATCTACGCAGCAGCAACTGAGGTAGTCGGTATCGCCGGAACAATCGGTATAATAACAGGATTATCACACGAAGTATTAGGATTAACAATCTTAGCATGGTCCAATTCCGTAGGGGATTTATTCTCCGACATGGCTGTTGCCAAAGCAGGTTATCCCCGCATGGGTATCTCAGCAGCAATAGGTGGACCATTATTTAATATCTTTATCGGATTCGGATTACCATTCACTATTGGATCTATACAGGGAAAGTATATTTCATTGAAGTTCTCAACCCTAACTAAGATTCTCCTGATTTTTGTCACGACCTCATTGACATTTACACTAATCTGTGTTCCTTTGAGGAGATTTAAAATTGACAAGAAGTGGTCTATTTGTCTTTATTGTTTGTATTTAGGATTCCTGGTGTCGGCATTTCTGGCTGAAGCAAAGATACTTACGTTCTAATTTGTTTAAAACCCATTTTTTCATTCATTATCTTGTATATACATTTAATATTCTAATAAATTTCTCCTGATAGTAGTTGACAACAAATAAAACTATAAAGGATAGACCTATTAACTGTTGATAACAAAATATTTGCATTGAATCATTGGTATTGTTTTAATGAGAATCACATTCCACATAGAATGTATTTTTGATTTATGATTAATAATCTCATAAATAAATTAAATTTTTATTTTTGCTTACCACTATTTTATAAATTTTAACTCTTGCAAAATGATAAAAAAAAATACTTCTCCTATCATTTGCACATATATACACCCGCACACTCCAAGAATCAAAACTAAATTTTGATAACGTTTATAATATATTAATTTTAAAGGTAATATATTAACAATAATGTAATAATAACCAATCTAACCAAAGAAATAACTATACAGTAAAATATTAATATTTTATCTATTTATTTTTTTCGTAACTGTGCACGTTTACCTTCACCAATAACTGGTCTGACTACTTTTCCTCTTTTGATTTGGATTTCATCCTGAATCTTCCTCCATATTAAATGCTCATCCATGAAAACACCATGGAAATATAGCAATTTTGTTAGGTAATGGAACATTGGGAGATTTGGATAGTAACTGACTGATTTTTGATCTTGTTGTTCTAGGGGCTCTGCGGACAGTATTTTTATCATTTTCATTGATTTCGCATCTGTTGTTCTTGTTACCTATGGTATGGGGAAGTTTATATAAGCATTTTGGGGTGTGATGTAACGTACCTCGTTGAAGATTCTGTTTGATAATCTCTCCATACGTTTTCCATATGGGGTGGTGTTTGTTATGCCCTTTCCGAAACGGACGATTCTTGAAGCCATCGTTCTCCCAGACATCTTCTCGGTAGATTGATAAATACAAAAAAAACAATACCTCCTGTTCTTGAAAAATGTAAGAAATCAAATTACAACCAATTGGTATAATGTCCAGACATCTTAACTTTTAAAACGAAAATTTTGACATGTACTTTATTACTAGAAAGTGTACATCATTAACAAAAAACACATAAGAAACATTTTTTTACTCCATTATCATTAATCTCCAAAAAAAAACTACACATGACCTTTCTCCTGAAGAGCTTTAACCTTTAAGAAAAGTGGAAGCTTAAAGCACAATAACCCATCAAAGAAAATTACCTTGAATAAAAGTAAAAAAGAGATTTTGTAAAATAGTATCAATCTCCCTCCAAAGAAATAATATTCAATAATCTTTTGTGTATAAAAACACACAATATTCACTGAAATAAGTATTGATAATCTCACTTTCTATAGGTTATCATAAAACTACAATAACCTTGTATTTAAAAAATTATTAAAACTTTTGTTACAAAATCATTTAACACTACTTAAAAAGGTAAAAAGATGATGAAAAGAAATTATTTAACACTTACCTTTGATTTATTTACCCTTTTTTTGTATGATAATATATTAATATATGTAGATTCTTCCTATTCTTTTTGTATAAATAAATAGTTATCATCGAAATTCTAGTTGGTTTATGGTAGTGAAACTAGTTTGAAGCTTAAAGGAATATGCATGTGTATAAAAGAGGAGAAATGGAGAGGGAGGATATGATTTTGTAGATTTCCGAATTTTATGCTTCATTTAATCGGAGTTTATAAAAATAAATTCTACTGTCCACTCTTTTACAAAGTATATTAGTTGCTGTTTCAATATTTTCTGTTAAACCTAGATCCATTACTTGTTATGAAATTTTTTATTTTTACCACTTTTATTTATATTTCCTATGGATTTTTACAATATCCCTCTCCTCCATGTTGTGGTGGAGGGAATTATGGTTGTGGGATGCCGATGAGTGGGAATCTTGGAGCCGGTTGTGGAAATACTTTGAATCCATCTCCTTTGGTATTGCCACCACCACCACCTTTGACATTACCTCCTGCTCCGTGTCCACCACAATTGCCATGCCCAAAAATTTCTTGTCCTGCTCCACCGCCGTGCCCACCAACATTCTGTCCACCACCACCGCCAGCACCACCTTGTAATTGTCCTCCACAATTACCGCCGAAGATTATTCAAGTTCCTGTTCCAATGCCAGCTCCACAAGTTTCTTCTGGGTGTGGAATGATTATGACTTCTTATGGACCTCAACCTGATCCTTCTTGTGGTGGTGGAATTCAGATACCTCCTAGAGTTGTGCAACCTCCAATGCCACAACCAATGCCACAGCCGATACCTCAACCGATGCCACAGCCAATGCCTCAACCATTAATGCCACAGCCATTAATGCCACCAATGGGTTGTGGCGGTAGAGAAGGACCATTCCCATTTGGCGGTGGATGTGGTTCTCCAAGACCACCATTCTTCCCCCCTCCAATAGTAAGTTAAAACCTCTTAACAATAATAAATCTTTTCTAGAACGATTGCTGTTGCAACTGTGCCGCTCCATGTGCTTTCAACATCCAAAGAAGTCACCTCCGTTCAGCATTTGCCTCAAAAACTTTCAACGCTCCCCAAGATCCAAAATGCAACCAGAAGGAACTTAAATTAATCATAAGAAAATACATCTCCGATGACCTAGATATCTCGAAACGTCTCATCCAAAAAGCGGCTCAAGAACAGCTAGAGAAGAAGTACAACGTCATCTGCGGAAACGGAACTTTTAGTTTCGTTGTATTTTCGGATAGTTTTTGTCAACATACAGTAGATAATGTTACCTGTTACGTCTTTCACCCTATCGCTTAATTGAAGAAGGGATTATGATTTGAGAATGTGATTAGTTTATGTTGATGGGAATATGTGCCAAGAATGACATTATAACAATTAAGAATACCTTTAGTTTTCTAGTAAAATATTATTTCAAAATATGGAAAAAGTAAGAAGAACCCGAATATCATATTTAAATATTTTTAAGTACCACTGTAAATACCATATTAACATTATTATCACCCAACATTCCGAAATTGTTTATTTAAATTTTTTTTTATAACTCCTCTATTCATGATATCACTTAATATAAAAACTTAATATTCAAATATTAATAACAATCTTTATAAGTGTAAAAAATCTTTTTCACCACACAGACCACTGATAAAATGGACATAAATATTACATATTAATATTCTAAAGATATTCATACCTATTACGCATGGGTTAACAACTCACAAAGTCTCAATCTACATTTTGATAAGAACCATCTGGAAAAAGAAGGTAGGAATCATTTTGTAGATTAAACTTTTAGTATGAGTATATTTGATCATTTATTTGATAAGACATATATATTCATCTTGTCAATATGCCTATCCTTCTACAAATAAACCATCTTTTACATTAATTTTTCACTTCTTTTTCATAAGTGTATTTTGTAATAGAGAAGTGCTTTATTTTATTTGTGGTGTTGTAAATAATATTATACTTGATTATTTTTGAAGCTTTTTTTATCACTTTTTAATTGGGATATTGGTAGAGGGGATTTTGTTGGAAGGATGGTAGAATTAGAAAATGAGGTGTTTTTTATGGGTGGACTTATTGTGTCGTTATTTATTGTCACTATCATTGCCGGAGTCATTGCAGCTTACGTCTCAAGGAAAACCTCTACACGTGTAATTACGAGTGTTTCAATTGTCACAGTTAACAGAAATGCAAAGATATTATCTTTATTGTCATGTTTTGGTGGCGGAGTATTTTATGCTGTTTGTTTTCTTGATATATTTCCCCATATAACGTATGTTTTGGTTTGTTTTCTCTTTTTTAATTACAGATAAACAAATTGAAAAATTCATTATTTACAATAACCCTCTATTAACCTCCACAAATATATCTCCATATATTTATTGTTATTTATTCTAGAAAATTGTATGATGAGCTGACAGGAAAAATGAAGTACGATTTCCATGTACCGGTTACACAACTTTTAATATGTTTCGGTTTCTTTTTTGTTTACCTTATAGAGGAAATAAGTATTAAATTTATTGGTGGTAACAATCACTCACATAATCATGTTTCTATTAATATGCAGAGACCACGAAATGAGGAAGGAAATCCTTTTATTGAGATGGGATCAAGAAGACACAGTTTTAAGGGGAGTGAAAGGAAATTATCCACACAGATTGTTAATGTTATGTCAAATGAGGGATCAACACATAATACCTCTTTTTTTAGAGCGATCCTTTTTGCTGCTATTATGAGTTTTCACTCCGTTTTAGAGGGAATCGCTATGGGGGTTAAGGATGATAGTAAGGGTATGCTTATAATGTTTGGGTCGTTATTGGTACATAAATCTATTGAATCATTTAGTGTTGGGTTACAGGTTTCAAAGGAGAATGCGTCGAAGATGAAGATGATTATTATTACCTTGATAACTTATAGTTTTATGACGCCACTTGGAGCCGGTATCGGTGTAGTCTTACAAAGATTAGCTATTGATGATATTACTAAACTTCAGATAACGTTATTTTTAGAATGCCTCGCTGCGGGTACTTTTATTTATGTAACATTCATGGAGATTATAGCAATCGAAAGAGAAAATGAACACGATAGTATACAACAGTTATTAGCAATAATAGCTGGTTTTGTAACGATAACAATTATACAAATCTTTGCACATCCGGATCACTGATATAATATAAAAATAATCACCTATTGAAACATTAATTATTATTATCATTATAATACAAAAATTCATTTATAAAATAAGTACATATATAAAAATAATTATATATCGAAAATTTTATAGAATGACCACACAATCTTAATCTTCATATTAACTTTTATAATCACAATGTATAAAAACTCTTTCAACAAAATCCAACATATTAAGTTTATATTTTAATGTCTCTGTTATATATTTGATATCCTTTAACGTTAACTTTTCATCCATCACAATATCAACTTCAACTTGAGCTTTAACACCAACATAATATACTAGTATATGATCTAAACATTTAATCCTCCTATCATGATTAATTGATAGATGAACTACTCTATTGTATTGTTCTTGTTTTAGTTGTCCACCAACAATTAATGGTATTTGTTCCGCTAAACTGGTATACCAGGAATAGACAACAAATGTACACACAAATATACATCCTATAGAATCGCCATAAATCCAAAAATTCGTACCTATATATGCTCCAGCTATAGCAACTAAATTTGTTAATATATCACTTTTTAAATCAACACTCAATACACGTGATGATGGTGTGTTTATTCTTCTACACCCTAATAATAATAAAAATTTACAAGCAACTGTAAATAACAAAAATATTATAGTTATTGTGTTAACATTTATTAATACAGTGGAACCATAAAAAGTTACTTTTATTGAATTTATTATCATCATAAAATTAGCTATACACATAAAGATACCACAAATAATTCCACACAATATTTCTAGTCTCTCCCTACCCCTTGGATACAACCATCTATTTGTGTTTTCAATGGCATGGTTTGCATAGTGGATTATTAATCCCGTCGTTAAATCAAGACATGAATCTATTAATGTGCTGAAAAGCAAAAAAAAACATGAAGCAAAACAAAATAAATAGAAAGTAAATAAAAAAACTTAAAGAGATACCTTATGACAGAATAGGATCCAGAAGTAAATGAGGCAATAAGATTAACAAAAAGCCGGATAATATTTATCACCAAAGATGCTCTTGACAGTATAGTATAACTACGACGATTATCACCAATATTTTTATAATTCTCCTTATTATCTTCCACAGTCTTATTATTATTTGATAGGTGTGTCATATACAAGTCTTCTTGGAATATTTTTACCATTCTAAGTTCTTTCTCATAATAAGCTAAAACTTCTCTACTTTTTTGTTCTCCTGTCTTTAAGATACCAAAAAATGAGGAGTTACTTTTATTTTCTATGTATTTTTTACTAAGTAATTGTAAACTATCACTATTGTTTGGGAACGTTTTATCCATAACCTTAACCATGGTTTCAAAAAATATCAGGAGAATGTATATGTGTCTATATGTGTCACGGGAGGTGATAGACGACAAAAAATTAAATTTTAAAAACTTAAATTGTGGCTCTTTATATAACCTTCAATTATCTTATCGGTTGATAGTATTTGCCTTCCGCCATGAAATAATATTTTTATTTACATTGTCGAAGTTATTAACTTCTCTTTTCCAAAACACTATAATATCTCTCTCATCTTTTTTTGATCACACAAACTTCTCAAACAAAATCTTCACATACCGTCAAGAGAAAAGTATATTATACTTCTCCTATCACTAAAAATGCCTTTCCCCACTTATAAATATATTTATATATATATTTTTAGTTAAAACAAAACATCCTGTTAAATGATTGCAAATTAGAAAAAAATCTTTTTTAACACTAACCTAAGTAATTATAATTCATCCCCACCATTGAAAGAAAAATCACACCAATGGCATAACCATTAAAGATGCACAACAAAAAGTCTATTCAATTTGACAAATAAATTTAAGAGATAACATGTTGCGCAATAAACAACATATTTATTATTCCTCACCATTGATAATATGGGTAACAAATTTTCATCAAACAAAGCACAATATTTTTAATGCCAACAATGTTAATGGAGATAATATGTCAAAGATATGTGTATTTGTATTTGTCTTTTAAATATTGTGAGGTACAAAGAATGATCATTATGTATAATACAATCTTTTTTCCTTGTTATCTTTTGTTTTCCCTCAGATGTACATATATATATTAATAAAAAAGAGAAAATACAACAAAAAATACTTCATTTTCAATCTTTTTATCCTCCTGATTCTCATTTTCTCTCCTCCAAACACTTCTTTTTTTCTATTTTTTGATACACAAAAAATCTTTCAAACACATTTGGTAGATATATGTCCTTTTTTCATTTCCCCCTCTCCATACACCATCCACACAATCATACAAATCAACCACGGCAACTTTAATAAAAGTGTGAAATATTGTGAAAAATTTTTCCACAATCAAATGATAATATTTAATGAATGTTTTAATGTTATATTTTTCTTTTAACATACAACTATTAATATTATTGCCATTTACTTTTATATTATTTTATATAGGAGAGAGGAGAGAGTGTGATAAAACAAAAATCCCAAATTTCAAATCATTTTCATTTGTAACTTTCATTTTCATGATAATGACGAAGTATAGAGATTTTTTGAATGATATTTATTAGAGATCTATAGATATTTATTCATACTTTTTTATATTAAGATTACATTAAGTTTAGATAAAATATACATCTTGTGATCAACAGGTTAATTTAATATCAAATGGAACAGTTGGCATTTTTACTTTATACTAACATGCCATTATTACTACCAACCAAAACGGCAATTGTCAATTTTTGATATCATATTATACATTCATATATAAATATTATCATTACAATTATACATATTTTACACAATCATTTTTAAAAAAGAATCATCCAAAAAAATAATTATTCCCCATTAAACAATGGCACTTATCACTTATAAATTTTCCCTTTCATTGATAATACCAATTAGCTAATATTAAAAACCATATGGTTTTGGTATACACGTATTTTTGTTTCCCCCTCCACATACACACAAGACTATCTCCTTGAGGATGATAAAATATTTTCTAAACTATAAATTTTTCTATCTCCCATTTTTTTTAGCTCCTTATTATCAGGTACCAACACTTTTAAAACTAAATGTAACTCTTATATATGTATAAGTTGCCATCAACTATCATTTAACTTCTCCTATCTTTGATTCATTGCACATGTATATTTGTTTATATAAATTTTATATTTTTATATGAAGTGATATTATTTATACAAAATATTTTAAAGAAATTTTAAGGATGGCACTTTTAAGAGAATGATAACAAATTGGGTGATATTATGATGGGGGAATTATAAATATTGTTTGAAGTTGATATCTTTTGCCATCATTTACACAAACATATTGTATTGAAGATCTTGTACTTGAGATTTTATTTTTGTTGGATATTTACATTCTCCAAACTTTAAACTTTTTTGTGGACAGTTTTGTTTGATATAATTTAATTAATAAATATCAAATTTTTCATCTAAAATTCTTATCAATATTTATAGATTATTTAGGTTGAGGGGAAAAAATACAGAAAAAAATATAGATAATATTTTATGTATAAACTTCCAAAATATAAATATATTATTATTATTAAAGTTATGTATTATTATTTTAATCAAATATCATGTTGATCAATGATACATCATTCCTTGTCCTTACCTATTGGAATGGCATACTTAAAGTGATGATATAGGATGTTAAAGTATTATGTGATATGATTAAATAATATCACATTTGATGTAAGTAGCCTCCTCTATTGACAAAGGACATATTTGATCATATATATACATATATATAATATAATATTACTAATCAACTGCTTCCCCACTCCCCATCAAACATCGGCACCTATTTAAATATTTATCAAAAATACTTATTTATATATTATATTATTTTAAATTTATTTCGGGGCATTGGAAGTTAAATCTCCTTTTTTTCCTTCCTTCTTACACCAACTAAATATCACATTTAATTTATTCTATACATATAGGTGTCTGGTAACAAACCATTTCACAAACATCAACTTAATTCAAAGATACCTTAAAAAGATTAATTGTATAAGATTTACAAATCTTTTATGATCATGCCGTGCCACTCCATATTTTTCATTTGACATCACCATTTTAAAAGACCAAATTTCAGTGTTTATTTCTTTTTTCCGTCACCTCTCCTATACAAGACCTTGAATTGTCCTTTATCCTTAACAAATATTCTTTTTTTCCACTTTTCTCTTTCAATTTTGCCACTTTATTCTATTAACTTTTCTATTATTTTTTTGTGCAATCATTTTTGATGTTATGTTAATTTTTATTCCTGTACTTTTTTCTTTCACATCTCTATCTCCTTATATTTGGAGTTCCTTCCCTATGGAGGAAGATATAGGAGAGAGATAAAAAATGGAAAATATTATTTTTTGTCTGTTTTTGTACTTTAAAAGATTACTTCCCAATAAACCCCACCATCATCTATATTCCTTTTCCTAACTAACCAAATTAAATATGTGCAAAAAATTAACTTTTTATTCAACTTTTTTTACTTTAAATTCCCTAATTATCATCACACATAACTGGCATCTACAACATATAACATTCCTTCTTGATAATAATTCATGAAAAATTTATTGATATATAATTTGTGCATCAAACATACATTCCTGAATAGTGATGGATATATCACTATATCATAAACGTAAAAGACAAACATATGTTGATTACAAAGGCTCTATAAAAATAAGAATTCTTATTTTATTTATGGTAATTCTATACACACTCATATACAAATTTATTCCCTCACATAATTCTATCACAACACTCCATCACAATTACTTCATTAATCAAATTACTATTATAGATATTTATTATCAATTATTTCCCTCAAAATAAATACACTATTTTATAAAATATATATAAGTATTTGTGTTATTCAATGATAAAAAATATGTATATTTAGTCATATGTGTATTGTAGGAGAGAATGCCTTATTACACTATAGATAAAAAAAACCTTAAAAATTGTATAATCAAAACAACCGGTTGCTATCATCACATGGCATACCGTTAAATCACCTATCAAAAACCGCCGTACATAGCATGTTAGTATACAAGTAAACTATATTTTATATAATTACACATATATATTTTTTTTGAAGTATTTTTATTTTATAAGTTTGGTTGAAATAAAGATTTTTGTATTATTGTTAAGGTATTTTTTGTTTGATTTATGGATTTTAGATTGGACTTTATTGTGTTTTAGTTAAAGTGATGTGTCATAATTATTTATGACATGTATGGATAAAGAACTTTTTGTTTACTTAAACTATTTAATCATAATTACCAAAATTAGATATTTTCTTTTCTTTAACAAAACTATAACAAACTCTTTAAAAAAGATCTTTTGTATTTAATCTCATCCTAAAACATTCCCCAACTCCCTAGAAAAAAAACCCAAACAAAATCAAAAATTTGTAACTTTTCACTGATTTACAATACAAATATTTTTGCCTTTCTCGTTCCTCCTTTTTTAATCATTTACACAAACATGAAAGATGTTTTAAAATTTATTTATAAAAATGTCTTATCATCAAAACTTGATACATTACAACAAGAATGTAATTTTCCTATTAACTAACTTTTATTATTATTTTATTATAGTTAAGTGAAGTTTAAAGTTGAAAAGGTGATTAAATGTGTGAAAAAAATTATTATAACATTTTAATGTCTCTTTCTTGATAGGTGATAAAAAATACTGAGATGTTAAATTTATTACCTTATATGATGTTATTAATTTAATTATATTATGTAATATATTTTTTTTTACCTTATTTTAATCGTTATACAATATTTTTTGGTGAAGAGAAATGAAGTTTGTTTTTTTTTTCTAAATTATATAGTGTTATATGTAAATTAAGTTAAATAAAATATTTTTATATGATTTGTGTGTGATCAAATGTAAAATTATATGTAATATAGATACGTTTTATATTGAATGTATATGCTTATCAACTATATATATACATATAAATAAATATATAATGTATTTAAATTGTAATGGCATTTTGTAGCTTACCTAAATGAGAATTCTCATCTATCATTAAACTGTCACTACCAATCACTGCTCAACTTCCCTGCCAAATAAATCTATTTAGTTATCAAACCCTTTTATAATTCAACCCATATATACTTTTCCTTTGCCGCAATGAGTGGTTTATTATTTATAATAATATCATTTCTTTTCTGGGGTCCCTCCTGACAAACAATTAAAAGTGAAAGGTATTTTGTTAATGATTATTTATTTATGCCATTTAAAAAAGTTTACTTAATACTATTATAACTATCTTATTTACTACCTATCTTTTATCTACCTAGCCATTTCAATTACATTCCTGTTTTAAAATCTATCCTGATAACTGTTTTTTTGTAAATATTGAGGTTAATGTTTCTCTTTCTTTTTTTATATTTAAAATTATTATTTTGTATTAACTTACCTCAATCAAATTAAAACTCACAATCTCCCATTAACAGTTGTTTTTCAAACGCTTCATTAATAATAACAATGTAATAACTTTTCTATAACAGTATTATCTCTGATTATTGCCATTTTTATCTAACTATTTATTATTCACCATAAAACGCCAACATATAATATTACACCAAAAAAACTAAAAAAGAATGTTGTTTACTTTATTAATACTATACATATCAAAATAACTTAAAATACTTTATTATAAAAAGGACTATAGGCAAAAAAGGCAGAAATATTGTTTTTCATGTAGCGTAACCACTAAAAAATCTTTATCCTTTAAAAATACCTTCCAATAAAAATATAATTAATCTTAGTGCTCTACCTATATCTTAAAGAATCATTTCACTAATCCGTCTTAGAGGATATTTTTATGTATTTATCTTTTATAATATAACTCACCAAATCAGGTGCCTTTTGCCACGTCAATTACCAATTTTGGTTTATCTATATCTTCATTCCTTTTTTCACCTACCTCTAATCTCCATTGCCATATTTTTGCATCACATCATTTTTGGGAGAGAGGGACAGTTTATATATTTGATCGGCAAACTACATATTCAGTAATGGTACATATAAAATTATTATTTACACAGTTTATTTGATCACTGCCGTTAAAACTTTTAAAACTCTGCACAATGATTGAGTTATGTAATGAGGTAAAAGATAATAAATGTTAAAAGAAGGTATATGTGAGGTAATGTAATTTTTGTTCAAAAAGTTTTAAAACTTCTCTTTTTTATTTACCTGGTATCTATCTATCTCTATATATCTCATTAATAAAATATACAATTTTTCATCTTTTTTGTTAATCACCCTGTCGAAATTTTTCTACATTTGGCAATAATGATCATTGTTATAATATGACATATAATAATAATACTAATAATAATTATTATTATTGTTATTATTTATTATATAAAAGAATAATATATCTCACATTTGGGTGGACAAACTACCTTTACAATGATTGCCAACTTTCAAATTAAACAACTTAATGTGTTTCATCTCCCTCTCTCTTTTTCCATTCATTACAATATTATCACGATTTTATGTCTATTAGATAAAGATATATGGTACTGAATTTAAATAGCATCATATTGTCTTGTTAAATGTTATAAATAAATTATATTTCACTGCCCACATAAAAATATTATCTTTAATCTTTTCATAATATACAACATATTAAATACCGTTACTTATTAATAATAATTAATAATGATACGGTTGGTGATAATTCAAATTACTCCACTGCCAATTTACGCATATATATAGACACTCGAATTCTATGGGAGAAGAGCCTTTTTCATTTGCAATATCTAAAAATTACCCCTATAGCTGTTTTATATTGAAATTTTATAGTTGTTTGAGTGGTAAATCACGTATAATTACACTATCATATTTAAAAACAAGTACCTCATCAAACATATTTTGTCAATCATACATTATTGACTATCCATTTCTATCTTGGCATTTTATCTATCTTTAATATTCACCATTATCGAGGTTTCCTTTTATATGATGATCAAAGTCAAAAGTATCCTTGTAACCTTCAAGGCTTTTTCCCCATTTTTATATTTGATTATCTTTCTCTTACTAAAAATGTTCACCAAAACTCCGTAATCCAATTTTTTCTTTTTTCCATCAAAATTCATCATCCATAATAATCATATACACATTATATACTATTAGTTATATATTATTAATATTTTAAAATACCTGTTTCTTTACTTCATTCATAATTTTATTCCCATAAAATATTTATACACATTGCTTATGCCAATAATCTACCCCCAATAAATACTGTACTTTATAATCATCTCTAAATAAACTTATTTTTTATTTTATACATCTATTTATCATTTATTTACCCATAGATCTTGTATTCAACCTTTCTGTTGGTGTTATTTTTTATACACACACAATTATACTCCAATCTACAAATAGTTTTGTTTAATTTTGAAATAAAAAAAATTGCATAAGGTATTTTGTTTAAGAATTTATTTTCCAAAAGTTACAACATCGTTTATTAGATTTGATTATCTGGTTACGCATATACTCTTGCCATCTATTGTTTTGTATTGTATTAAATAAAACGGTAAAAGCTCTTAACAAAATTTAACTCAATTGACAATTGTACTATATTTTGAAATATTTGTTTTCATCATCACATATCTCTACAAAACTTATTTATACTAAATATACAATGATGATAATATATATTGTATATATATATTATTGTCTTCAAAAAGGCAACCTTAATGTCAGAAGTTAGGAGAACTGGTTTTGTGAAGCTGCTTATACAATTAAATAGCCTGTCCACTACAAGACATGTACATATTTTCTATATAATCACCAATCATATAATATATAATATTTCTATCATATTTTCTCCATTGCCTTTCTTTTTACAAAATTAAAATATACATTATTTCATTTTAGAAGGTATCTATTTCTCCTTTTTCCCCTCTCTATCATCTCTCCTTATACTTCTACACACGTACACCTATAATATACAAAAATTATTATAACATTTCATTATACAATAAAAATATTATTAATAAAAATAATTTTATCTTTGTTTGAATAAAATTAGCTTTTAACGATAAATTTCTCCCAACTGACATTTGGCCATTTTTTATTTTTACAATGTTATATCATCCACACACCACAAACACATATATTTCACATTCTCCTTCAACAATCACAGCACTACTACCGCTTCCATATCATTTTTTAATATTTTTCCTTGTCATTTTTGTCTCTTTCCATTTTTATTAATAATATCACTTTTCTCGTTAACGCAACAGAAATATACCACCATCCTATACAAGCTTCTCATCACCAGAAAACTTTTTTTTCCTTTTATTTTCACGCCACATCATAAGTAATCATCAAAATATTACTCATGCCACTATTTTCTTTGAATTGCTTTATACATTCTACCAATATATCAATGCCTATTGATACTATATCATTTATATTGTTGCTTGGTAATTAATCACGGACATTATGGAGAAATTTACTTCTTTTTTGTCAACCAAAAACGGTATTAGTTGAGTAGGAATTTTATTTAGCAAACTAATATTTTTTCTATTCTATTTCACTTTTTTTACTCCATATAATTGATGATACTCTCTCCAAACCACTTGTACAATTGCCTTTCATCACGTTTATATTTAAATTACACAAAATTTACAGTTTACCCCACCACATCATTGGCAATTTGTATTATTTTGACAAAATTATATCTCCTCTACACCTTTATATATTATTCTCACACAATTTAAAAATACATAAATTGGTATATCGGTATATTACTCACTCTATATAAAATATCAATCGCAGTTGATCGGATTGATAATATAAACTGTCCTTTTTTTCCTTATTTCTCCCTATCAACAAACTATAATACATTCCCAATCTACCAACAACAACCCCATATATATTGCATTTTTTTATTACTTTATTATTATTTTTTCAACCCTAATCACATATATACCACCTCTCCAATCTCATTCCTCCATGAACACTTTTGTAATATACATATAATATTCAAATACCATTTTCCTGATAAAAAAGTTGTTGGCATTTTATTATAATATACTTATAAACTACCAGTTTCACTAAGCATATACATTTATCTCTCCATATTCAGTGAGATGTGATTAATTTTTGGGAAGACTAAGTATAGAAGATAAAAAATAAAATTTTGTATTTATTGTCTCTTTTATTGGTTGTTCCTTCTCTCTCTCCTTTTTTTAGTTTGTTATTGTTTTTTTAAATCGTATTAAGAAAATGTGTGTATAGATGTGATCTTATTATGTTTTTGTGAGGTTATTTTTTTTGCCTTTTACTGTTAAATTACTTTTCACGGATTGTATAGTTTTTATGTATGTTTGGATGTTTTTTTTAATTGGCTACATGTAAAAAAAAAGTAGAAGAAGAAGATAATGATCATGTGTGGAGGTGATGGAGAGTGTATCCCAGACAGGGGGTGAAGCAGGCATCAAAATAAATTACATAACAATTTATAACAACCGTATAGATAAAGGAGAGAGAGGGTGGAAAAACAAAATATCCATTCTATATTTAGAGATAGGGGTAGTTATCATAGATATATATATACACATAATATAAGCTGATCACCACGTTATAAAGGAGAGAGAGCCACAAATTAGTAGACAATAAAAAAATGATATACAAAATATTGCATATGATACACATCTAGATATGCTTATAGATGCGTTAAATTTTCCTACCTTGCCTTTGAGAAGGAAAAAATACTATAACTACTATTTTTATTGTTTCTGTTTTTTGATATAAACTTCCCTGAATCCAGTTTCATGTGTTGGTGGTGTTTTTTTTTGGTAGAGGGGAAAAATTTTTTTTCTTTTTGATACAATAAACATTAACAAAAATATATTATTATTATTGTATATAATGATAGATAGATACATGAATTTATGTGTATGTATATTATTTTGTGGAGAATTTTTATTTTTTTTTGTAACAATCTTTTTGTTTATGTTGAGATATACAGGAAAAGGAAGAATATTTATATGTGAAGGCTTTTTTTTTATCACTTTAAGAGTTTATTTTTAGTTGACTCTATAAAGGGAAAAAAATTGAAGGTTATTTTTTACGATATTTAACAATCTATCTATCTTGCCATTGATAATAAAATGTTTCTGGTTGTTTTTTGGTAAACCTTTTTTACGTACCATATTAATAAATTTTCTTCCTTGACGTTTATAAATATATATTTTTTTACCACTGATAATAGTATTCGCTTTTGTTGTAGGTTTTATTTTTAATGTACCATTTTTTATACTTGATTTTTACATTAAAGTTTACTCTTTCGTCATACTTTATTACATTATTATATTTTGAAAAGTATGCCGATAAGAAGTTAACATATAGACAATAATTATTATAGATATTTATAAAATTACATATATATATATATGGAGATTGAAATGTTAATTGTGTATAGTCTTTTTATCAATTTCTTAAAGTATTATCTTATGCCCTTTGTTAATTTTTAATATATTTTTCTCTTCTGAATTCTTTAATTTCCTTTTCCTACATATTTATTGCACTGTACTGATAAAATTCTCTTTTTCTTTCCTTCTGCCATTTTACTCACTCTACTCTTTTCTTATCCCCCATTCTCCTATAACAATATATAAAGCCTCCTTCTAATGGAACATCAAAATACTGTAATGTTATGGAGTTTGGCATATGTCAAACCAAAAAGGTAATTTATCTCTCAATAAATATCTATTGTTATGAAGTAAATTTCTTTTTTTTACAAATCTCTAAAAATTAGTCCACATTAATATATATCACTCAAAAGTTTAGTATAAATATTTTTGCTTTGTTATAAAACTTTGTGTGTGCCTTGAATAGTAGTTAGATATGTATAAATTGTTAAATACTTCATTGTTTAAATAATAAATATGTTAATGAATGATTATTTGTGAAATAAAATTAAAGTTTATAGTATCTCTATTTTAATGCCGTGATACGTATATAGAAAAGAATTATAGGGTTCATGTTATCTTATACTATTTTAATAATATATATACATTCATTTATTGCTATTTTGAAGTAATATTATAACAAAATTTTTATAAAATCGTCGATCGTGTCTTGGTGCTCAAAACCTTCGATCCTTGCCTCTTGTCTACTAACATTTTTCATATTATATATATATTTATATATATATATGTATTTTTGCCTGCCCATACAGCACCCCAACAAAAATTTTTATAATATCACTAGTCAACAATGTTTGCATTTCAGGCCTCTTATCAGAGACACTACTACCAATATATACAACCTGTTTGCCGTTTGAGACTTTCTGCGGTTGGAAGAAAAGAAGAAGATTAAAAGAGAATTTTTATTGCTGTCTCTAGAAATTTATATTTATATATATAATATTATTTAATAATTCACCGCTAAAGGTGGAATTATATTCAGAATCGTTTTCTTAAATTTGCCTACCACCAAGCGGTATATATAATTCTTAAGAAAAAGATTTTTACAAAATGTATAATTTTGAGAGATATGATCCTGATAAACCTAGAATGGTTACTTCATTTAAAGGTTAGTTTTTCTCGATATTCTACTTCCGTAAATTATATGATTTTTAAACTCTTAATCAACTAAATCACCCTGTACTACATTTATATCACCTTCAAAATAAGAACCCATCACTTAAAAATAAGATTCTATTTACTATTCCTTCATAAATCACCCCCATTCCCATTGAACATCATTATTTTTTAATAACAATATCATACCCATGTAAAAAAAATTAATTAAAACGTTTCCAACCATTAATTACATAAATATATTTCTTCACCAAAAAGAGTCATCTTTCACCTACAAAAACGACTTCTATTTTAAGGTGTCTAAAAAAATCAAGTAAAATTAATGGCGCATACCCTTTTAAAAATTATATTTTTTCATACCAAAAATACTAGTCATTGAAGATAAAAAAATGTTACAATGAAGGTATTTTCTTTGTTTCAATATAATATGTTTAAAAGCGACATTTGTTATATTATTATTATTATAATAATAATCAGAATGTATACCATGATATAACGTCATACACCACCACCTGTGGCAGGTCCCTTTTAGTAGTTTCTCCATTGTCTCGTCTCATATAATTGAATTTCTATTTTTGATAATGAAATGTTTTGTAATGATGTGTACTTAAAATGCTGTATCTTTATTCCTTCTCTGGTGGTTGGTACCCTCTTTTGCTTTTCACATTTTTGGTATTTTTATTTGGAAAGTGAGAAAAATTCAATGAAAGATAGATTTTTATGAGAAATACTTTCACTTGTTTGAAGTTTTTAGTCGTCGGCAGGTTCTAGTTACCTCACATGACAATGACACACCCCCATTCTCTTTTTCATCATCCACTTTTTTCTTAATTTTCTCCTACGTTTTTGCTACTATATTATTGTAGAGAGTGATGAAATGGTGAATTTTGTAGGAATCTTTAAGTATTATTATTGTGTATGTGGCAGGGGAGAGGGAGTGTAGGGCAAAAAAAGAAAGATAAATGTAATGAGGTGTGGTGTGTGTGTGGTGTATTTGAGGTAAATTATTGTGGGTACACTACTAATAAACAGAATTAAAAGAAGTAATATGAAGATATTTGTCAATTTTCAAATGTGTATAAGTGTACATAAATTCTTCATTTGATCTTAGGTATGTGGCAATACTTATTTATCATTAGAAAGTACTAAAATACCCCTGCGCAATGAGATTTATGTCATAAGAGTATGATTAGAGTAAAAAAAGATGGAGAAAGGTGATTAAGAATTAAATTTTCTTTTATCAATCATTTTAAGATTCAATGATTGAAAGTTTTGATCTCTCTTTTCTTGACAATTTCGTTTGTTTTCTATTTTTAAGTTACCTATTTTATGTAGGTGGAAAATTTAATACCATTCAAATTCTTTTTAATACTCGTATAAAAGTTTTTTCTTGAGATTGTTTATATAATTTGTAATTATATATGTTTAATGGTGATAAAAATGACAATGAAAGGGAAAAAAGAAGGGAGGGGGTAACATTTAAAATGTTTAAATTATTATTGTCTACGAAATTACGCATACATACTGTTATGGGGGGATAATATTTTAAAATATAACAACAATATATATTTTATTCTATTGGTATTATACATAAATGTATTTATTATTATTTTATTTAATCAAATAATTGTGATAGAAAGATTAATCACTTTCATTTAGAAAAAGGATATATTTGAATATTTGAAGATTTATATGTGTAATATGAAATTTAACAATATTTTATATATACATTTATGTGATTAGTAATAATTTTATTATTTAATATATATGTATTCATTCATGTCTCAGTGATTAAAATTATTCTTTTATCAAAATTTTTATTGGCAATTCATAGACATGACTTAGGGATGATCATATAAATAATAATAACAATTATGTATTTATTTGTTCATATATATTCTGTAGACGTTTATTACAATGAAAAAGCTAAGCTTTATTGCAAATAATACCTTCTAGAAAAGATGTATATATACACATTTTATTATCATTTGATAAATAATTAAAATAAATTTCTGTGGTATGATATTGTTATTATTTTTACCCTCCAAAGGTAAATAAGAAAAAATTTCAAATATATTAAAATATACAAAAATATTACAGCTGATTAAATATAAATAAATCAGCTGATTAACACTTATAAATAATGACTACCATCCCATTAGACAATGCACATATATAAAAGAAGTTATATTATTAATTATATGATGATAAAGTAAATAAAATGCATTTTTTAGGTAATCAAAAGCTAATCTTTGAGGGATATCGTTATAACATTCACCATATTGTACCAACAAAGGGTGTCAAAACATGGCGGTGTGTTTGTGCCAAAAAATTGACATCAGCACGTTCCTGGTGCAAAGGTAGAGCAGAGACCTGGGATTCTGATAGTCAAGGTTTGGCAAAGGGTGAACATAATCACGATCCAGAACACGAAGTTGCTGAGTTAGAATACTTTAAATCCCAATTAATAATGGCTGCAATAGCATGCCCAACAGTAGCATTAAACGATTTGATACAGGAAGCCCAACAATACATGACAGAAGGTTTACAATTCACTTCCAAAGATAGTTTAAAAAAATCACTAACTATAGCTAGAAAAAGTAGTGAGAACGGTGGCTTTAAATTCAGAAACTACAAAACAGCTGGAGGTACCGGTGTTAAAAATACTAATAATAATATTAATAATAAAAAAGAATATGATACAGCAAATGATTTTCCAACACTTCTAAATTCTATTATTGCAAATACCCCAAAATCTGATTTACCATCTTCAATGGCTACACTTATTCATTTATCAATGAAATCAGAGATGGAGAAATCTATTAATAGTAATACATCAACCGAATCTGAACATGATTCTTTACCAGAACAAATTATACCAAATACCATGATTCCATTGAATCCATTACCGAGATTTCAGACTGATGGTAATTTATTAATGACACAATTTAATTTATTAAGACAAATGGCTATTGCACAACAACTAAATTCAGCTGCCCTCTCCCAACAACAACACCATCAGCAGCAACAACAACACCTTGCAACACCACAACAAACATTCAATGATAATAATTCAATTTTTGATCTCCTAAGTACACCACAAACACCAAGAAAGTACCGTAAAAACACTGAGAATAATAATAGAGTTGGGAATGTTAAAGTTAAATTACCTCCAACACCAAAAACTATTGATAGAAACATTAGTGGTAATAATGGAAAAATTACCCTTAATTCATCACTCTTTCCTAACAATATCTTAGACAACCTCACTGGGGGTACTGTTGAGTTGTCACCGAACATAAAAAAAGATATAAAAGTAAAGGAAGAATCAAGAGATGAAAGAGCTCTCAAGGCTAGTCGTTTATCAGATATCTTTAATAGGTAAATTTGTTTATTTCTAATATTTTATTACTTTTAATTTATTTTATAGATTATCATCTCGTGCAGCAATGAGTGTAGAATCACCGCCACCAGATCAATCCTCACCAACCAGTAGTTCGGGAGAGAATATATCCCCTGAAAAGGTAACAATCGGAACACAGACAGTCTGTTCTGCAGCATTATTTAATGAGATCGAAAGAAAGGAGGATGATAATGATATTTGTATAACAACATCAGCATGTGGTTGTAAGGCAATAAAAATGTGTTGTTGTATTAATTCTTCCGGAAACAGAAAACGTAATTCAGATCAAATTAGTTGCTGAAGAATGTGTATTCCTAATGTTTTTATTATAATATTAATTACATTATATCTATATATATTTTTATTAGTATCTTTTATCAAATCCCAGCTAGAAGTTTTATTAATTATCTCCTTTACTTCCTCTCACACTCAAACATACATACGACACTTTCTCACTTGAAGCCTTTAAGCTTATCATTTATATTTTATAACATTACGGTGCCTTTCTCTAATAACCTCATATCACTTATAGAAAGATATGCCTTTAGAACTTATTCTCCTCTTTCTCTATTACCATAGTTTTATGATATTAGCTTTCTTAGAAATAGGCAAAAGAGTTTAAAAAAATTGTACATATATCTATAAAATATTATTATCATGTCTTTCCTATATCATAGGGTTATATCTTTTAAATTCACTCTTCAAAATGAACATATTTTTATTAAAAACTTTTTTATCTAATTATATTATAAATAAAATAACAAAATATTTAAATAAACTTCAAAATATTATATATAGAAATTTTTATGGTTGTATTGTTACGGTGCCTCTCGATAAGAATGAATATTATATATATATGGATAAAAAAGGTTAACACGCATATTATCACTTATGAAAATTTTCACATCTTCATTAGATACTTTTTTTACATTCAGTGCACGTTTATTTTTTGATGTATCAAAAATTTACCATCGTTATACATAGTCTAAATTTCTTTTTCTTTTTTTGTACATTTACCATAAAAAATGTATATTAATATATATATATATATTTTGTTAATTATATATTTTCTCTATGCAATATGATTGTAATTTTACATATCAATTAATAAAGTATTTTTTTAAATAAACTTATGGTGATTTTAATTTTTTATACTCCACAAAAATGTTAATGTAATTTTTAATTTAATTACACATTTCAGAAGGGCAATAAAAAAGACAGTCTATATAAAAATATATACCATCTAATTTGATAAAATTTAATTAAAATTTCAGACCTTTTACACATACACTCATTGAAATATAACATAATTGATATCCATCTTTTAGAAGTATACTTTTATAAAAAGAAATAAAAATTTTGGAGAGTGATTTGATGTAACATTCAAATACATGACATCCTAGATCATGTATATTATAATATATCATATAAAAGTAGAAAGATTGTAATTGTGTAATCATTCATCTATAAATAAAAATTTTTATCTTGCCTTCTTTGATATAGAATGATATAGAGTTTTAAATTTTATAAGCATTCCATAACTGCACACACCTATATCGTTGCTCTTTTCTCCTTGCCATTATAGACGTGTAGAAAAAAAGAAAAGTTTTCTCATCACTATTTAACAATAAATATATATATTATATACTCCGCAATCAAGCGAAAATGTGTAAAACATCCATATGATTTGTGAAACTAGTTACAAATTTTCAAAAAAGACAATTTTTTGTCGTCTCCGCCAATAATTCTATTTTCTTGTTCATATAGTACTATAAATACTATCCTCCAAGAAGCATAAAAATTTTTAAAAACCTTCTTTATCAACACACTCCTAACCTGTCACCGTATATATATATTTCATATATAAGCTACTCAAAAAGATATTTAAATATTATTATATTTAAAGACATTTCATTATGAATCAACTCTTTATAAATGTTTACCATACACATCATTGCCATTTTCATATCAAGTATACCCCTATATCATTTTTATATACATTTATATATATATATATATATTTAAACAGTTGATAGCGATTTGATGTACTCGTAAATGTTAATGTGTGCAAATTATATATAGGTATGCCGATATTTTCATCTACCAATAGATAATCAAAAGTATTATAGAGAGAGTTGCATGGCTGTCAATACATTTTGATTAAAAATAAATTTATTGTACTTTTTTTAAGGTAGTTGGCATTGAAAAGTATTTTAACCTTCTTTTTATATTTTTTTAATCACATTGTTTATAAAAACAATATTTATGTTGAAATTTTGTACTTTCTTCTTTTTTTCTATTGTTATATTTAGATGTAATTATTATATTATTAAAGTTTTTGTAATTTTTTTTATTGTAAAATGAGATTGTCATGTTATGTTGTATAAGAGAGATATAGGGAAATATGTGTATCTATTGTATATTATAAGAGCCTATGAAATGGCAAAAGAATAGTGGGAGTGATTTTGAAATAAAATATTATATTTGAAAAACAATGACATAATCGTGCTGGTGATTCTATCAGTCCCATTTTGATCATTTCCTCTTAATGCCAGCCTCCATTCTTCTACCTTTATTCTATGTAATAATGTTTGTATATATGAGGTCCCTCTTATCAGCGGAGGGTAGTTAGATAGTCGACGACGACCTGTTTGCCGACAATCATCATCACAATCATCATTTCATTTCTCGAACTCCACACCTCGCCGTAGACGTTTGTAGACGTTTCAACAACCAGCCACAAATATATATTCATATATATATATATATATTTATTTATAATATCAACCACTTCTATCTATAATAGTAGTATTCTATTCAAAAAGTCTTCTTCTTCTTCTCCTTTCAATATTCCCCCACAGCAGCCGGCGGTGCTTCGGATGACGACGACAGGTCTTTATATAACTACATCTATACACTCCTATAAATATTTCGCTTTCGCCATTGTTGACAAAAATATAATACAATTGCTGCAACCAAAAAGACATATATATTTATATATATATATTATACATATATATATATTTACAAAACGTTTCCAATCACAATAGGTGTTGTTAGGAAAAACGTTATAAATTCTTCAAGAAAATACAATATTAATTGTATAAGAACCAAGAAAGAGGGTAACTGTTTGGGAGAATTGTCTATGTTGCTAACATATATATATAAATATATTTATATAATTCAATCATTCAAATCTTAACAGAATAGTATTATTATTTTGTCATTGGCTGGTATTTATATTTATGTTCAGGTGACTTGGTGAATGCTCCAATATTACAGGAGGACAGGAACATTATACTCTTTTTTTTAACAATTTCGTGCTCTATTCAAAAAATTTTTATTTTTTTTTAATATTAATAACCATTTATTCTTGCCTCTTTTTGTATATATCTATATTTTTTTAGCTTTAATTTTATCATTTGTTACCTGCATTTTATTGTAATATTTTATTTAAATACCATCAAAATTTGTTCTCTGGAGTAGTATTCTAATTTGTTTTGTCTTCAATTTACACTGATTCATCTAATACCATAGCCTACTATACTATTATTATTATTATTTTTCAAATCAAGAAGAAAATACTTACTAATAATAAAATTTATATATATTATTAAAAATTTGTGTAAAGAATTTTTGATAATATGTATCAGTTTGAAAGATATGATCCTAAAGTGCCAAGAATGGTAACTTCCTTTAAAGGTAAGTTATAAAATAGTTATTTATCTTATTTAAATTATCAATAAACAATCTCAAAAAGATTCTATTCTTAAGTTATTTTCTCTCTCTCTCCCTCCACTATTTTGTACCTCACTTCATTATGTACTTTCCTAATTTAAGTATCTTTTTTACTAATACTACCTAAACTTCTTCTTCATTTCATTCATATTACCTTCTGATCTTGTTAAAATCTCTCAAATTATATTTAACCAGTATCTTTATATTTATAAACAAGAGTAAATAAATCCCAATCTACCTTTTCTAAATTGCTTATGTTTCTTCTTCTTCTCTTCATATCTTAATGATCAAGTTTTTGAAAAATATTATATTATGTACTGGTGCTTGATTATTGGGAATGATGATTGTAGTATGTCACATTTTTGTGTTGTTATGTGTTAGATAACAAAAACAGTAGTGGTTCTTTTGGGAGGTGAAATGATTTTTAAAAATGGTGATGTTGTTTTGGATTCCTAGGCATAATCTTTTTGTTATTCTTTTAGTTTTTTATATGTACCTTGGTTAGATTCTTGATTTCCTCCTTATTGGTGATAAAAATGTAAAATTAATAGTTCATAAGAAGAAAGAGAATCATTTCCCTTTTATGTGAAAATTTTAATATTTTAATAAAAATTTCCTTTCCTCCTCCTCATAACATTAACAATAACAATTAAAAGTTTTTTATTTTTCCAATTTAATCATTAATAAAATTACATTTAAATGTGATAGACTTTATTTTTTCAATAAAATGTATATCATTTTCCCTCAATTCATGATTTATTCAAAATGCAATATTTTTTTTGATAAACTAATAAATTTATGTTAATAATGTATTTAATTGTATATATTTAAAATGATTTAAAAAAATTTTAAATGTAAAAAATGGCAATAAAAATTTGAGTGGTATTGTAAAATGAAATAAGATAGAGGGGGTACATATTTTTAGTATGTGGTATGAGAAATAGAGTTAGAGATAATTTTTGATAGATGGAAGGAGATAAAAAATGTGTATGTCGAGGAGTTTAGACAGTAATTCGGCAGCAGCACCAACAACCAAAAAGCCATTGATGAAAAATACATTTTTCTAATATATCTTTTAAAAATATTTCCTTTTGATAAGAGAAAAAGCCAGTTTGGTTGATCAAAAAGCCTATTGTAATATTTGTTTTACAGCTCAATGTATATTCAATATGAATATAATCATTATAGAAAATAGAAAGGGGTATTTGTAGAGATAGTAGTAAGTATATAGAAATTAAAGGCGCCGCGCCGACCGTAATTCTTTTTTCATTTTGTGATGTCAGTTAATGTTATTTATCTATGATGAAGTGAGGCACGACAAGACTGATTTATAATAGAGTAATATTACATATCAGTTAGATTGTCATAGTTAAAATCATATTTGTAGTTGTGAAATTTTTGGCAAACATTGACAAAGTGCAAAATTTATATAACTTGGTAATGGTTAAGAATCAAGGGAATGGTGATAATAATATTTAGTATAGATTTATATGTATAGATAGAATGACATATACCTGGGGAAATGTTATGGGGATTTTTATCTTTTTATTTTTTAAAAAAAGTTTATTTTTATATCGAAAATAAATGATCATGAATAAACAATTAGCCATATTAATCATCTTTTTTTACTACTCTTTTATTGTTTTTGTCATATAGGACATATTTTATAATATAAAAATCATGTTTTGACATCAAAAAATTTCTTCAAAAAAACATACAATAAAAGATTTATTAATAACTTGATTCATATTTCAGGAAATCAAAAATTAATCTTTGAAGGGTATCGTTACAATATACATCATCTGATACCAGCAAAAAATGCCAAAACATGGAGATGTGTGTGTGCAAAAAAGTTGACATCAGATCGTTCCTGGTGTAAGGGGAGAGCAGAAAGTTATGATAATGATACCAGAGGTGTTGGTAAAGGTGATCATAATCATGAACCAGAACATGGTGCTGCAGAGTTGGAGTATTTTAAATCACAATTAATAATGGCTGCAATTGAGTGTCCTGATACACCATTAAATGAGTTAATTGCTGAAGCAAAAAGATACATGAATGAGGGACTTGATTTTCCATCAAAAGATAGTTTGAAAAAATCACTAACTATGGCGAGAAAAAGTAGTGAAAATGGTGGCTTTAAATTTAGGAATTACAAGACATCCGGTGGGACAGGAGTTAAGAGTACCAAAAAAAAGGAATCAACGAATGAGTCATCAAATAACTTTCCAGCTTTACTTGATTCTATAATGAGCAATACACCGAAACGTGAGGCAGACTCAACAATAAACGCACTATTATCGCTATCGAAATCAGAGGAATCAAAGACAATAGAGAACAATAATACAATACAGTCTCTTTTTCCAGAGAAACCAATAAATGATAGTGTAAATAATGCGTTACTTGCTCAATTGGCTACATTTCACTCACTACAAAATAATAATTCATCATTAATTGACAATATCAATCTTTTAAAACAATTTCAAATGACAGCTTTAGCTGCAGCGGTAACTGGAACACCAGTGAAAAGCACACCACCGGTGAAGAGACCTCGTAAGGTTCCAACAACATCATCAACGGGAAATGTTTCATCATCAAAAGCAAAAACATCAACACCAAAATCATCAAGATCCTCAACTTCAACTAATCCATCAATGGCACCTTCATTATTATCATCACCCAGTTCAAGTATTAATGTAGAACAACAACAACAATCATCATCCATTGTGCCACCATCATCATCATCAAGTATCGAGAGTGGTAATTCAATGCAACAAAAGAAAGATTCAATGGACATGGCAATTCGTGCCAACCGTCTGACCGACATTTTTAATCGGTAAGTTACCATTTAATATGTTAAAATTCTACAATACTCAATAGAGTATGTGTTTTATTGTGATTAATAATAAAAAGGCATCGGATAAGTAGATTATTAAGCGTATTATTGGCATGTTTGTAAGAGATTATGTAATGATATAGAAGTGTCTCTCTTTTTATATAATTATGGTATTAATGTAATGTACATTTTGTTTATTTTTATCATGACGGCAGGATGATTAAGAGACCGGTTTATTTTTGATGGTACATTATACATACATTTTAATATATGTATATCATTTAATAAAATATATATATATATAATTTAATATTAAAAGAACTTTTAGGGGGTAAAAAGATAAAATTATAATTTGATTCATTGAATTAAAGGTAGATAGATACATAGACAGGAATGCCAATAATAAAAATAAAAAATAATTAGACTGAGGGAAGGCCACCTTTTCAACAATTATTTATTTATTTTCTTATCTACTTAAAAATTTTATTTACAATAAATAATAAGGTTAAATTTAAAAATTGCAAAAAAGTTTAAAAGGGGATTATTTTATATAAATGTTTGTATATTTATAGAATTTCTGAACGTGCATTAGCAAAAGCAACATCACCAACAAACACCCAGTCTTCGGGAACCTCAACAAATGGTGAGGAGGAAAAACTTGAGGCAGTGGTAACAAGAACCATAGGCACCCAGACGGAGAATGATGACCAATCACTGGATGAGGAATCATTAATCGAGAACAATAAATGTATAGCTAAAAAAGATTGTGATTGTAGGACGATAAAAGTATGTTGTTGTTCAACGAAGGGATGTGTTCGTAAAAGGAAATCGGAAGAAATTAGTTGTTAAGATATAACTTATATCACTAAACTTTTTTTAAACATCATCTACAATATATGGAATATATTGTTTATATTGTACATGGTAAATGAACAGAAAAATATCCCAGATTAATTAATACTTTCATATATATGCGATTCGCCTTTAATATTTGATATTTCATTGCTTTTTTAATTCTTATTATTATTATATCATCCTACCAAAGAATAGAGAATATTTTTAAATATTTATTGTTTATAGAGAGATAATAAAGTTTCTATTGGTTTTGAGTGGTTGTTTTTTTATACTCCTAAATAATTGGATGGTAAAAGTTTTATTAACTTAACTTCATTTCCCATAAATTACATATTTTTATAATATTTTAAAATTTGCCTTGACTAACTACGTTATAATCAAACTATAAAAGACAATGGTCATGCATTAAAATGATTAAAGATAAAAATTTATAGGCATGCTTATAATTAAAAACAATCTCAATCATAGAACTATTCTTATAAATCATTTTTTACGTTTGAAATTTTAATTAATTGCCCTTAATTGGGTACCTTCATAATTCCTATGATACTCGTTATCACTTTAATTTGACAGAATTGATCTTGAAAATAATAAAAATTTATATTCTATTAATTAGATGACAATATTTTTAGAAAAATTAGTTTTATAAAGATTTATTAATTCACGTTACGTAATGGGCTCTTTTAATTGTATTTTAATAGATTATTTAATGTCTTTAATAATTGTGTTATCTAAAGTGCATGTTTTTACATATTTGGGAAGTCTATTAATGATAAAAAGTTCAAAAAACATTGGGTGTAAATCTGTGTAAAAATCATTTCAATGTTGAGAAGAGGAAGAAGGGCAAAGTAAAAATTTTGATTAACCTTTTTCGCCATTTTAAAATCTTATCAACATAATATAAATAGTCTCTTCTCTCTATCTCCCCCATCCACAAATGTAACACTTTAATGTGTGCCCTACTTTTTTCATTATAATTGATAGAATTTTAATTTGAATGTTGGCATGGTTGTTATAATGATTGTTAAATATGGAAGTGGCTTAAATAAGTATATATTTTAAAGTGGAGGAATTTTTGATTGATTTTTGGTGATGAAATTTTGAAAGGCAATTGTGGAATGATTTATTTTGTTGTTGGGAATGGTACTTGATTTTTCAAGGCATTCAAATTTGGTTATTTTTTAATAGTGACAATAACATTTATGATTGTTATTCAAATTTGGCAAAGAAAATAACCTTTTATTTTGAATAATATTTTATTAGACAACAATTAAAATTTTATTAACAGATAGATACAAAAATATTTGCCAAGTTACCGTATTGTGAATTGATAAAAGCAAGAAGATAAGGCCTAAGCCGATAGGATGAGAGAAGTTAATGAAAACAAAACTTTAACAGGTATTATCTATTTATAACTTTAAACAAGAGTAAAAATATTACTAATATTTCGTGACATCTTATAGCCAATCACAAGAAAAGACTAAACTTTTACTTTTATAAAAAAACCACTTTTTAACACATTATTCAGTTTTTTTCCACCTCTTGTAGTTATTTATAGTATTCTTTAACCGTTGCCATACTCGAAAATTGACAACAATAATAACAAAAATATTGGTTAAACAAATATATGTCATAGGTAAACAAAATTGGCAGTTTTATGTGAGATCATTAAAAAATCAACTTTAAAATTTAAAAATAAATAAAATATTACCTGACGACAACCACTTGGATGGGAATTATTATTTTACTAAACAATTTTGTTTGTATTGTAATACAAGTAGTGGTAATTGTTTTTAATTAGTACTTATTTCAACGATTTAAGAAAGTTTTGGGGATTTTTGATCTTTTATTTCATCATAATTTACTAATTATCTTCGAAAAAATTACCAATTTATCTTCTAACAAAAGTTTTCATTAAAATTATATCTTCTTTTTCCTTTAAATTATACCTTCAAATAACTTATCAAAGTTAAAGTAATATAATTCCTTTTAATTACTCCTAATTAGATAAAAGAAGATATAATAAAAGTTAAATCACTCTTTTTAATGACAAAAATGTAAATTTGCTTTAAATGTTAATTTTATAACTTATCTCACAAACAAATACACCATCAACTTTATATTATAAATTTCTGATATTAATCATTAAACATTAAATTACAGACTTTTTGAAGAAGATACAAATAGTATTGATAAGATTAATTAATTATTTGGAGAATGTCACGGTTTTAAGAATGAACTTTTACCATGCCTCGATGTTAATGGCACATTAATAAATTTCACTGATACAAGAGATAATATAAATCACATTGGCAGTTAGATTAATAAATTCTATCATCCATTAAAAATATGCCCTCATAATCTTGAGAATCTTTTGAACATAAAAATGTAGTAAAAGGTATTTCAAAACTTTTAATTGACCTGATAGTTTTAAGGATAAAGGACACGGTATTAATAATTAAAATCGGAAACAAAATGATGAAGGATATAATCCTTTTTAATCTACCATGGAAAATTTTGAAATATGTACTTTGATGGGGTTTTAGAGTTTTGTACTTTTCATATGAATTGTGTTCTGGTGTAAATATGTTTTGATCAAGTAAATGAATGGTGTTCATTTTTTTTAGAAAAAACATATCTTTATCGGTAATGGTGAATTGGGAATATAAAAATAAAATATCAAGTATAATAATGCTATAAAACTCGTCTATTGTTATAGTTTAATGATCAAATTTCATCGAATACCATTCTCCATTATCTTCTCAATATTTATCGTAAAAATACTTTCAAAACTTGAAAGAAAGAGTTCTTTTTTCACATTTAAAAGAATTATAAATTCATTTCATTCGCCATTAATCATATGCCTTTTTTTACCCATAAAATAAAGAATAAATATTAGTTTATTTCATTATTCTTAAAAATTATTTAACCAAAAATCTGATATCTTTAAATTAGAAACTGAATAGAATTATATAACTTTTGTAAATAATTTAAGTATTTTGAAAATTACGCTATTATTTTGAAATGAGTAAGCAATAAAAAATGGGTGATTCATAAGTATTTTCCAAAAAAATATTATCATTTTTATTTAACATTCTATATTTATTTTTCAAACACATTAATCATATATTAAGGAATCATGATTAAGTAAATTTTCCTCAAAGATAACATGATTTTTGACACTTAAAAATCACAAACACCATTTCTTCTAGTTATAATTTAAATACCACAGAAATGCTTTTAACACAACCCTCCATAGTACAAAGAAGCGTGATAAAATCATTCAAAAAATAATAAAAATAAAAATGATTAGTTGAAAAATTATTTATTTAATTGTATATAGAACAATGAGAAAGTAACATTAAAAAATTATATCACTTCAAGGACGGGTGGTTGAAAGAAGTGAGGAGAATAATTGATAACCATATACAATTATAAAAAAGCTTCTTTACATTAATTACAGTTACCTCCATACATAAATATAGTTACAAAAACCAAATTTGAAACGAAGTAGGCATGAAACCATTAGATAAAAAATGTGGATTACATAAACTTGATGCATTATTTTTGATTAAATATTTAGATTAATATTTTACGATGATAAAGCATGCATGTATGAGGCCTGGTATGTATCCCAGGAGGGTTAGGAGTATATTGATTGCCAAATGGACACTGCACCCCTTTTCGAAGAATACTCCAACAGGCTGTAAAATGTTAATTATATTGTTTGGGTTTGTTTAAACTTACTGGAATAATAACACTGCAACAGATCTTTGGACAGTCAGAACAAGTTAATGGCATTTTCAAAAGTTTCTGAAATGAACATTTTATTAATTTTATGAAGCTTTTATATGATTATAAACGATGATACTAGTAGGTTATTACAAATTCAATTTCTCAGACGAGGAATGATAAATAGATATGAGTTAAACTCTTAGGTAATGGATCGATTAATAAATAAACATATGAATCACTCTTTAAATGATAAATGAAAACTCGAAAATGTGAATATTAGAGTTTGTCAATATTGATACTTCTATACGCAAAATTAAAAAAAAAACCGGAACGTAAATATAATGATGAATAAATATTAATACATTGTTTAATTTTATTGAATCTATACTTAACATTAACATAGGGAAAAAAAATACTTCTCGAAACAAGATAAGTAAAGGTCTTGACAGGGTCTAGGAAGAGAATGAAATGCATAAAAACAAAATGTGCCGTTTTATGTGTGTGTATATTAAGTAAATTGAATGAAAATGCCAGTAAGATGGACTCATTAGAGTTGGGCCGATATCTATATATATAGATACAATACATTGGAGGTTAACAACATCATTGTAACTAATACACCACTAAACTTTAATCTTTAAATTGCCATTTTCCATTTTCTAGACCATCAACTAATTTATCTCTCTATTTCCGGGCACAATCTTCAACACAACCTTCACATAATTACTTTACTATATCATAAAAATAACAAAAATAAATAATTAAACACACTTATAAAAACCACAAAATTATTAAACTACTTGCAATAAATAATAAAAATGCAATATTGTCACATTTTAAAAATAATAAATTAATGTTTAACTTTTTCAACAATTTTTATATACCATTAACTTTAAAACATCCGCCTATAACACACTTTTTAACCATTTCAAACTAAAACACTTTTTTAATATAAAAAATATTAAATATATTGAATTAAAAATACATTATTGCAAGACTGTGATATTATGAATGCTAAAAATGTCATGTGAGATAAAAATAATATTTTTCATGAATTATATATGGACTTAAAATCTTTCCTATAACAAATATATATAACATAAAAACAACAAAAAATAATTGCTATCTTGATATTATACAATGACAGTACAAATAAATAGAAATGATAAGATAGAGAGAATGAAGGATAATTGAATCATTTTTAATAGAAATATACATGTATCTTCTGTTTGTTATTGATGAAGAGAGAGGGAAGAGGACGTATTTAACAACAACATTAAATCAAATATATGAATGATGGGTATTTTTTGTTATTTTTTATGTAATGTAACTATACAAATAATAAAACCCAACTTTGTTAAACAAAATGCATTATTTATTGCGTGTATGACAACTATCTGTTAAAATAAAACTTTATCTACAATGTCTTTGTAGTATAAAAGTCCTTGTGTTTGTTATTTTTGTACTTTAGATATAATTGATTGTAGATAAAATTTGATACTTTGTTTTGGAACTTGAAGTAGGATAGATCTTGAAGATTGTTAATCATTTTTCTCTGAAATATTACATAAGTAAAGTACACTCATTAACTGTTAAAAACAACAACAAACATATACACTTAAATAACTTTTATTATCAATTAAAGAACTCGTACATTAGTGAAACTTAGTCTTTATACAAGATATCATAATGCCCTGGTCTGTAAAGGAAAAACAAAAATGGTTCAGTATTAGGTGAATCACTACCACAAATGTCATAGTGAATCCCACCTTCAGGACTGTGACTTTGATCCATATATTCAATACGTATGTTAACTTTTAAAGCATTAACAAGAGCAATAATAGTGATATGATCACATTCTTTCCACATAGGTTCAACTTCATCCAAACAAAAGGCCTCCATTGTTCTACCACCCTCAATGAAACCTTCGTATAGTTCTTTGTTTTCTCTTAGAAATGCTGATGTTAGTATTCTCATGTATGCTACATAATAATTGGCAATATTCTCATCACCCAATGTTACCATTAATGAATTGTTATCATAAACACCATTTTCCAGATTTTTCAGTAACTCATCAATACTATCACAAAAGTCTGACGTTGTCAGTTCAGGGAAACCCATAGCGAAGAATTTCTCTCTCCAGTCTCCGGCTAATTTTTGAAATTGTTCTAGTAAACTTTTATCAGTTAAACATTTCTCAAGGAGTGCTGTTAAGATTGATCTATAAGTAGGTTGATAAGAGTGAAATAAGAAGTGCAATCTTACCTGTAAAAACAATTACCATCACCACGAACACGCCTCACGTGTCCATAAATATTAGACAATTGAACTGCCTTCTTAGAGTATTCGGGTGATGTTTCAGGAGCATAAGTCTCAACGAGTGTTAGTATATTAGACTTGGGTCCAATTAACTCTTGATTATTTCTTACTTCATCTTCGATTTGCAGTGAGAATATCCTTGATTTTTCATACAATAAATGTTCATTCTCCTGTAATTGTTGTTGTAATGTTTTATCAGCATCACTCATCTCATTATTAGTAGGGACATCATTAACGGTTGGTGGTGTTTGATTTTCAGCAGACATACTTTTCTAAAAAAAAAGTACCAATGTTTAGTTAGGATATGTAAGAAAGAGATAGTTGAATGTACGGTGGTAAATGTTTATGTATTTTAGTGAGTAGATCAAAATAATTAAATTCAAATAAGATGGTATGATCAAAAAGTTATGCTAATTCTCGAGATGTCTAGAATGTATCATTAGTAATCAGTAAACACGTTTGGAGTATGATGTACCTCATTCAAGTTATTCAATTAAAAAGTTTAATCATTAAAATACCATAAAAAACTTGGTTGTAATCAAAGATCTATTATAAACAAAGATTCTTGAATTTAATATTTAAAAACTATGTATTCTTACAATAAAGTAAACATTTTATCAATTTGTAATGGTTAAAAAAATGTTTAAATATCCAGTTATTTTGAGGAGAGATAAAATTTTAAAAATAAATTTTTTCCTTTCACTAATTGATAAAAAAGGAAAAAAGACTACACATCACTTTAAAAAAAGAGCATATTTATGGCATAAGATAAACAACTTAAAAATAAATCCACATCCCCCATATTTGTTATTTTTAGAAAAATAAAACTTTGAATAATTATGTAAAAGCAATAAATGGAAATATATGTTTTTTGAGTAATTTTATTCTCCTATCTTTTGTTATAAATAAAATGAAGCTAAATTTGATCATAATAAAGTAAAAAAAAGATTTATTGACAAGAAAAAAAGTTATATTTTTTCATGCTTTAATTAATTAGTAACAAATCTAAGGTAGAATTAATCTCCTAAATGCAAATATTGATGAACTTCTAACGTTAAAAATTTTAATAAAGATTTAAGTATTTTTTAGTAAATTCAATTTCAAAATAAAAATAGCTAAAATAAAAAAATATATAAATCAAATATAATTGTTTTTATTGACATTTTTCTCTCTATAAAATATTTCCTACATATTTTGGAATGTTTTTTTTGCTATAATTTTAAGATATCTACAAAGTTCCCTTGATGATTCAATAAAATTTTTTATTACCAGCATAATTACAGCTACAAAAAATTTTATATACAACTAGATTGTCTGTTAATTAACATATCTTGCAAAAATCGGGGGGTCCATAATATTAGTTTAATTAAAAATAGATCATGTATTTTAAGATAAATATACATTTGCTCACAGAGCAAAAATTTGCGTACACATCTATATATTAAAAATGATAATATGCAGAGAAAAAATTTCAAAAATACAGTTTTATTGAAAACAATACGTAAAGGTAATTTTATATATTTTTCTAACAATTAATACTATCTCTTCGTAGGAGGCACATGAAAAATAATCAAATAAACATCTCTCTGGGGGGTAATTTTTATCTATGGTCTCTTAAATAAATCTCTGTATGAATATTTTTTTACCCTCGTTCAAAAACAATGTTTTGAAATTATTACGAAAGTTAGAGAAATAAAAAACATATTATACATTGTTTTGAAATGTTTTTTTTCAAGTCGATAAAAAATATATGTTTAATCAGAGATATGTTGCAAATTATATTATGTGTTTTTTCATGTGACAAGGCTTGATAAAGTACCAAGATTAGTAAAAAAGGAAGTTATTACTATACTGTGATTAAATGACACAAACTTTTTAACTTTGATAAAGTATGTATTTGTCATCTTAATCAGTGAATTTTTTTTAATGTTAACGTACTTGACAAATTGAAGCACCATTCCTGGTACAGAAAGTGACAGTTTGAGATAAAGACTGTGATTAGTTCAATAAAAGGAAGTATAGGATGATAAAAAGTAAATGTATAGTATATAATTTGACTACTTAAAATTTTAATATTGATATCGAGTATATTTAAAATATTACATAATAGTCAAATATATATAATCTCTCTTATAATATTTTACAATTTGGTAGATTATCATTAAATCTCGCATAAATGTAAATGAAAAAATTTAGTATTCTTTAAAACATTAAGTTGTTTTATATTATTTTTAGTTTATGGGCAAATAGTGTATTGAAATTAAAATAAGAAGAGTTAAAATTTTATTTAAAATGTCAGTGTGGATTGTTTATAGTTATCAAATGACTATTTTTATGGTTGCGATGTTTTAAAATATCCTTTTTTTAGAATGAATGGATCTCTTCTATTTGAGAAATAATAGTAGATCTTTTTATATACCTTAACAATATTTTTTAATAATAGATTAATAATCTCCCTAAAATTAGTTAAAAATAATACTTAATGAGTCTACTCTATAAAAAAAACAATAAAAATTTGATTGACCAAAAAAACAATATTAAAAAATAGAAAATAATTCCTAATAAATAATTTCATAGAAGAAAACTTTCAAAATAACACACGTTCTTCGTGTTATTTAATGATATAAATAATTTAACATCTTAAATACTGTTTGTAAAACTATAAAATTTCCTCGTTATTGAAATATTTTCATTTTACTCAGAGATTAATGTAATCTTTCTATGATTTTTCTTGCAAAAAAAATTCTAAAAAACTTCACCTTGAACATTTATTAGGAATTAATAGAAAAAACGTTTGAATCTATTAAAAATATTAAATATTATGGTATTAAGGTTTTAAATACAGAGGAATATTTAGAAAAAATTAAAAGAAGATTAGTATTTTCAAAATATTATGTGTTTCAAAAATGTTTTCACATAATTAAAATATCATTTTTAATAGCTTTGCAATGATGATATCATTAAGGGAGGAAACATATTTGTTAAGCAATTTTTTTTAAAACTCTGCAAAGATCTAAGATAATGTTTAACATTTTTAGTTATGCCCTTCTTTTATATCTTTGAATTCAGTTTTCCATGTAATAAAATGAAAAACGTTATCAATTTCCTACGGAAAACATCGTCATAAAAATACTTTACAAAATTAACCTTCGTAAATCCTTTCAATTGCGTATATGATTTAAAAATTTCTGATAAATAATGTTTTCCTCATAAATATAAATATTAAGATATTATATAACAACAAAATAAGTTTTCATCTTGTTATTATAAAATTTACACTATAAATATATCCAAGAATTACCATCTGATATTAAACTCTGAAAAACATTTAGTTCATCTGTATTTTCTCAGTACACAACTCCTCTATGATGAAATTTCATTAAATATTAATTTCATTTTATAAATTCAATGAGAATTATAAATCAAAATATCTTATTCATATATTTATGTATTGTATTAATAAAGCTAATCATACTAAAGTTACACTTTCTTTAAAAAACATTCATTTTTTTTATTAACACTTATACGAATCTTGGAATGCGATAAAAATATTTACAATTTATTGCTATAAATACGCACTTTCTCTCCACACATATATTAATAACAGTATCAATATTCAATAAGTACCAATGATCATAAATTTAAAATAAACTTATTTTTTTAATCTCTTATTGTTAGTGTTGTTTAATGTTAAAAGTACAAGAATCTATTACTAATTTTAATCCTTCTTGAAAACCATATTATCAACACTTGAAATGAGAATTCAAAACATTTTTAAGTAGTTAGTGATTCTTTAAATGATAATACATCAACAAGAAATGTCCACATCAAGTTTGTGCTAAAAAAATAGTTCTATTACTTGTGTTTACCTAATATGAAATACACGATTGGAGTGTAAACATTTATTGGCTTCATCGAAATTAATCTACATATACAAAATTGTATTTCAAAATATGTAATCTTTAGATTTAGAATCAATAGATTATTAATGTCTTCTCAAGATTTGTCTCTTGAAGTATCTACCATTAACATCTCTTGATTGCCATAGAACTTATCGATAGCATAAATTTTTTGCTTCACTTAACATTAAAAGAAAAAATCAAAAATAAATAATCTAACTTTCGTCATCTCCATAATCACCAAATTCAAATAAAGAATTTTAATAACAATAAATTTTAATAACTAAAACAACAAAGAAAAATATTGGAATCAAAACCCGTCAATTGATTTGATTTACTCTAGAGTTCATCCTTCGGTTCTTCCTCACCCTCTGGGGCAGCACCTTCACCTCCAGCACCTCCAGCACCACCAGCTTGTTGGTATAACTTACTAACAATTGGTTGGGCAACCTCCTCCAAATCTTTCTTAGCCTGTTTCAACTCATCAATTGTGGCATCTTGATTTCTATCAAGGAACTCGATAGCTCTTTTGACAGCCTCTTCAATAGATGTTTTATCTTCCTCTGAAAGTTTTCCACCAAGTTTATCTTTGTCACCAATTTGATTTTTCAATGAATATGCATATGACTCAAGTTCACCACGAACCTCAACAGTCTCCTTTACCTTCTTATCTTCGTCAGCAAACTTCTCGGCATCATTGATCATACGTTCAATGTCCTCTGGAGAAAGTCTGTTTTGGTCATTTGTGATTGTGATCTTATTCTTTGATCCTGTTCCCTTGTCTTCAGCAGATACGTGAAGGATACCATTGACGTCGATTTCGAATGTGACTTCGATTTGTGGGACACCACGTGGGGCTGGTGCGATACCAGTTAAATCAAAGTTACCGAGATTATGGTTATCTTTAGTCATTGGACGTTCACCCTCATAAACATTAATAGTTACAGCTGGTTGATTATCAGAAGCTGTTGAGAAGATTTGTGATTTCTTTGTTGGGATGACGGTATTTCTTGGGATAATCTTACTCATGACTCCACCAACAGTTTCAATTCCTAGAGTAAGTGGATTGACATCAAGAAGGACGATTCCTGAACTTTTATCTTCACCTGAAATGACACCACCTTGTACAGCAGCACCATAGGCTACAGCCTCATCTGGATTGATACCTCTGGATGGTTCTTTACCGTTGAAGAATTCCTTGATAAGTTGTTGGACTTTTGGAATACGAGTTGATCCACCGACGAGAACGATCTCATGGACATCTTCCTTCTTCAAACCAGCATCATCAAGGACTTTTTGGACTGGTTTCATGGTGGCACGGAAGAGATCCATATTAAGTTCCTCGAATTTGGAACGAGTAAGAGTTTCAGAGAAATCAGCTCCATCAAAAAGAGATTCAACTTCGACAGAAACTTGGTGTTGGATAGAAAGTGTTCTTTTGGCTTTCTCAACCTCACGACGGAGTTTTTGAACTGCACGGTTATCAGTTCTAATGTCTTTTCCAGTCTTCTTTTTGTACAATTTAATCATATACTCCATGACACGTTGATCGAAATCTTCACCTCCTAAATGTGTATCTCCATTAGTTGCCAATACCTCGAATACTCCATTATCGATGGTAAGGAGAGAGACATCAAAAGTACCACCTCCAAGATCGAAGACAAGAATGTTCTTTTCACCCTCCTTCTTATCTAATCCATAGGCAATTGCAGCAGCAGTTGGCTCGTTAATAATTCTGACAACATTCAATCCAGCAATAGTTCCAGCATCTTTGGTAGCTTGTCTTTGAGCATCATTGAAGTAGGCTGGAACAGTAATAACAGCATGCTTAACTTCTTTTCCAAGATAAGTCTCAGCAATAGCTTTCATCTTCGTCAAAACCATAGCAGAAATCTCCTCTGGAGTAAAAGTCTTTTTCCCCTCCTTAACTTTAACAACAACATTAGGCTTATTATTTTTATTCTCAACCTTGAATGGCCACAATTTCATATCAGCTTGAACAGATTTATCAGAGTAATCCCTCCCAATTAAACGTTTAGCATCAAAGATTGTATTAGCTGGATTGGAGGTAAGCTGATTTTTAGCGGCATCTCCAATAAGACGTTCACCAGAATCTTGGGTAAAAGCAACATATGATGGTGTAATCCGATTACCTTGATCGTTAGCAATAATCTCAACACGTCCATTTTTGTAAACACCAACGCATGAGTAAGTAGTTCCCAAGTCAATACCGATAATGGTTCCATATTTCTTCTCACCTGCTTCTGTTTCCTCCTCACTGAAGACAGACCCAATAGTCAATATATATAGTAGTCCAGTAAAGATAAAAGAAGACCTGAGTTTCATTGTTGTTACTGAAAAAGGAGAAAATATTAATAAATTAAAAATTAAAGATAAAAATTAAATAGTAATCCAGCTAAAAAATATAACTATCAAAATAATAACTCATTCTTTTATATCATCCAGGGATATTAATGCACATGTGTCATTAGAAAGTTAAACAATGCCACGTCATGAATGTATATATTCAATCAACTTTAGGGACATAGAAAAATTTCTGACAGGCTTTATCAGCCTCCAGCAGGTAGGTATCCATAACAAAAATGCACCTTTTATTTGGAGAGTATGTGTTAAAATAATGATAAAACATATAGAGTATTGGTATGAGGATTTACTTTTATGATGGAGGATAGAGGAGTTGGAGATTGGATATTTCAAGAATAAAAGGAAGTATATATCTTACCTCATGATAATATATTGATTGTCATCATATGTTTTTTTATTATCAATGATAAAAACAAAATAGTCAATTCACTGTTTGATTTATGCTACAATTCTTTTTTCAAATATTTGCCCTGCGTTTGTTTGTATTTTTACTAAAATAGAATCCCCTAGATTTAATTCCTCTTTAGAAAACTCAATCCTTGCTTGAAATTTAAAGGATATATTAAAAAAATTACACATGAAATATTATTAAAACTTTATTTGATATATTTAGTATACTTAATATGGGATTTTCTAATAAAGTTTCATTAGAAAATTATTTAAACATAACTCCTACTTATCTTTAACACTTATAAACACCTCCATTACTGTTGGCAGCATGAATGTTATTGGAAAGAGTATTAGCCAAATTGTTAAGACCATTGAAGTCAGCTGGAGTATAAGTACAATCAGACATTGATTTCAATGTATTGTAGTTTGATTGTTGACCACCATAAGAAATAGTAATAACCTGGAAGTATTTAGAAGTTCTTACGTTGGCGGCTGCTGCTACGGCGGCCTGATTTGGTGTTGATGATGTCGTTATGTAGAACATCAAATGTGGAATTTGTGAGTTGGAGTATCCTGTTGCCAAGAAATTTGGATTGGTTCCTTCACTTATTATTGTTGATAATCCACTTTGACCTGATGATTGTGGTCCATCTACGGGGTAGAAGATGTTATTTATTGATGTTGATAACATTTTAAGGGATGTAAATGTGTTAAATGTTGGTAGTGTTAATAGAAGATTATTATCACCAGGAGATGCTGATAATGCTACATTAATGTTGCTTGGATTTATTGAGAATTTAGCTAATGCTGTGGCAATGAAGTTTGCCATAATTGATGCATCTTGTGAAGCCGGTATTGCTGAAGATGTATCAATGATAAAGAAGATGTTAGCTTTATCATTTTGGAAGCCTGTTGAGGAACCTTGTGTTGTTGTGGTTGGGTTACCAGATGAAGCAGTTGTTGTTGTTGGATTCCAAACTGGAGCAGTTGTTGTTGTTGGGTTACCACCAGAGGCAGTTGTTGTTGTCATTCCAGATTGAGGTGTAGTTGTTGTGGAACCAGCTGGTGGTGGCTCGACTGTTGGTACACCATCCTGAAGGCAAATTGTATATCCCTCTCTTACCAATGGCATTCCAAACATATCAACTCCAAAGTACTTAATAATCATATTACCCTTAGTACATTTAAATGGATCAGAATACAAATTATGTGTACAATGTTCTCTTAAATAGAACTTTACATATTGGAATTCTCCACTGACTGTATTGTAAAGTTGAGCATATGTAATTCTAGCAAATGACCCAACAATCTTTCCGACAATCATGTTGTAGTCACTATTTGGTGTTGCTGTACTGTTATCGAGGTGACTTCCAAGATTGCTATTTGCTGATGGTGTTGGTACATAACCTACATACAATTCTGAGGCACCTGCAGTTCTTACTTGAACGTAACATGAACCACTTCCTTGGAATGATAGTGTGTAGATACCGAGTTCCTGGACATCAGGGTATTGGTAAAGGTAAAGTCTTGGATTTGGTGTTGATGAGGAGTCTTTGTAAGCAGTAACAAGAGTCTCAACCTTTCCAGATGGAGAGATAAGTGATACTGATGGGTAGGTTGAGAACATTGTGATAAAGATATCTGTTGTGTAGGAGTCAACCATAATGTAGTGGACACTTGATGAGTTGCAGACTGTAGAGGCAGCAGTTGGGTTAGAAAGTACATTTCCTTTGTAGAGTGATGGAATGTAGGCTGTTAAGAAACTTCCAAGTGTACCAGCTGATGTTGCAATGAAGTTACCACCGGTAGCGATAGCGTACTTTTGTATTCTCTGGGCAAGTGGATCTTCATAGTGAATTGTACATCCTGAATCTCCGGTGATACCATGATAGTATAATTGTGGTTGATGTTGTGAAAGGATTGTAGCAAAGTTGATTTCATTGATAAGATCAGAAGGTAAGGATCTTGCTACTGTATAAACAATTGATTGAGCAGCATTAACTTGATGAAGACCTGATATCATAGCATTGAACATTGGTAAACTGCATGATGTTGTAAGATCATTTGGTGTTACGGTAATAAGATATGCTTGTAAATCATGGACATTATTGAAGTTAGATACTTTTGGATTACTATTTGAAGAATCAGCTAAAACTACAGTATAAGAATTGAACCATAAGGCGTTAACTGATTTAAGGATTGATGAAAGATTAGCTTGTAATTGTTTAATGGCCTTGATGTTGTAGTTTGTGTTTTCAAGAACTAAAACGAATGATTTGCTATTTGATGATATGGTGTCTGGAGATTTAGAAATACAGTCCTCATATTGACAGGCTGGTCCACTGAAACCAACTGGACAGCTACATGTAGTCTTGTCATAAGAAAGTGTTCCATTATTAACACAAATTGGTTCATCACAATACTTTCCAGTCCAATAATCTCCACAAACACATTTTCCATCATAAACTATTCCACCATTACTACATGTTTGGATAGCATTAACACAATGAGCAGATTTCATTCTTTGGAAGGTATACCCGTATTCATCAATACCAGTAACAAGGGAAGTGAAAGCATTATTGGAAGATTGAGAGTTTGGACAGGCGAATTGTTGTGAATACCATTGGTATGAACATTCAAAACGTTGTTGGAAGGTGGCAGCAGTATACAAAGAACCATTGTACAAGTCATACAATTGGGCGTTGTATAAGAATGTCTCTCTGAAGAAGTCACTCATTCCACGGAGATGGACCATCATCATGTTTTGGGAGGTTCCAGAGAGTGGGTCTGGTTCAGGGAAGTCATTGTGAAGATCTTGTGCATAACCAACGACCATTTGGATCTTTGATTGTGATCTAACTTGGATTGTTGTTTTTCCTTTATTCTTGACAGTAATCATCCATTTACCTGGTGGAAGAGTTTTTTCCTCATTTGGTTTTGGATCATATGAATCAGTATACTTGTGCATTTGACAAATAAATGGAAGTGTAGTTGCACAGTCATTAAGATTCCATTTACCAGCCAAATAAACACATCTGTTATTCTTATCATATAAACTAGCATTCTTAGCCCAATTAGTGTAGTCACTACTACTTAATGCTTGTGGGTCCATTGAACCACGATCCCAGAAGTAGCTACCTGCAGCTGTACGATCATTAAGACCTATCCAAAGTGGGAAATTATTATCGAGTGAATCCAAGAAGTTTGTCTTAGCTGGGAACAAATCATCGACAAGGAAGGCACCTTGTTGTTGACAGTAAGCCTGAGCATCAACCCAACTCTTTGGTGAGTAAATTGTAGAGTAACAATATTGAGTACCAAGTTCACTCCATCCATCAGGGCAATCTCTTCTCAATTCGATAATCTCCCAACCGGTGACGGTATCCTCAACAACTTTTGTTAATTTTGATACTTGTGTACTGTTTGGCATTGTGACTGATGTTGTAATACCACTTGGGGTTCCTTTAACGTAGATTTGGGCATTTTGTGTGTGGGCATCAAGTGGGACATAGAGATTGCATCCACTGCTGCAATCACTCATTGTTTTTTGGTAAATGACACCGGAACTGAAGAATGTTGGGATGATCTTGATGATATTTACGAAGTCACCAGATGAGATGTCATAAAGCATACCTTCAGAAATTTCACAAGCTTGTTTAATAACCAAGAATGTATTCTTATTACCATTACATGAATAACTATTTAACGTATTTGAGGAAACAAAACTGTTCAACATAATTTGTTTATTCTGTAATCTATCACTAGCAGTAACGACTGGTATATAACTATCTTCTAATGGAGGAGTTGATTGGAAATTCCAAATATATCCATATTTGTCAGAGATCATGGAAGCTACAGATAAAGCCTCCCAGAAGTATACTGGATCACATGATGGTGAAGCTGCTTGGGACATATTCATAGCCATACTAAATGCCTGTGTAACACCATCAAGTGAATCTCTCTCTCCAATTCCGAGAATTTGGAATCCATATTTATCATAACCAACAACTGTAAATGTACTTATCCAATCTCTTCCCGTTGAAACGATATCCCTAAGAATTGCTCCCATATAGGTGTTAATTCTATTCAATACATCATAATTGTTATGTGATATGTCAAGAAGGAAGACCATCGATTTGTTTCTATCACCAAAATCATTTTCTTCATTTGTTCCTATACAGGTTGTATATTGACAGAATTGTCCAGAGAATCCTGGTACACATTCACACATATCTCTCATTGGTGTACCACCATTGAAGCAGTTAATTTTTTCACAATAATTTCCTGTATATTGTGGTTGACAGACACATGTTCCGTTGACCATGAAACCACCATTTTGACATGTACCTGGTGGTACCTGTGTTGGGTGGAAGGAGGCACAATACATAGCTCCGGCACGTTGAATCATGAAGTCATTGTCATCACGCATGAATACAGTAAAGTATAGGGTCTCATCTGGGTGGTAACAAATGAATGGTGGGAAATATATTTCGAAACTACAATCATCTCTCCAGAGGCCATTTGCAGCGTAACCGAGTACTTTTCCTTCTTGGTGTCTCTCGTAAATAGCTACCTCAGCTGAGAGGCGGTGTCTCTCTGCAAGTTTGGCTCCATCTACGTGGAGGACGAGGGAGTTGGATAGACCTACAATTGGTTGTCTGATTGGGGCGTCATTAGTTAAGGTATTTGTGAAACCCCAGTAAATGGCTCTCTCTGGAACATTACGATGGAAATCTGGTCCGATTCCTGAGTATACACGAACTGAACATGGAGTACCGATGGTGCCAGGAATGACATTGAATTGCCATTGGCCACTATCGAGACCGTAATAACTCCATATTGTTGTATCATTAAGAATTGATGTAATCGATGGCTTGACAGATATACCTCCTGGAGTTGTTAATGTCAACATCAAATTGGTACCGGTACCAACTATTACAAGCTTCTGGAATGATGTATCAATAGCAATAGTATTGTACAATTGCATTGTTTCGCATTCCATTGGATCGTCTTGGTAGACGAGGTCACCACGGTAGTAGATGTTGTACATGTGTTGGTAGATGAAGTCTCCAATTTTGGAGTATTGATCTGAACCAACTGGGAAGATACTTCCAGAGGAACGTTCAGTAACTTTGACGAGGGCTCTCCAGTCGGCACTGAAGTAGTCGTACTTTTGGCAACCACTTGATAGAGGTGCCTCAAGTTGGAAGATGTAAATTGGTGCAAGGTAGAATGAATTAAGCATAAGAACATCATCAGCATAATTTCTATCAGATGGTAAGGCATCCGTGAAAACGTATACAGGTGAGCGATTTCCGATAATGAAACTATTAAAAGCTTGTGTTAAGGCAGAGAATGTTGTATCAAGGCAACCTCCAGAATTGTCACGTTGTGCAGTTGAAGCAAGCTGAAGGAGAGCGGTTTGCATATCCTCTAATGATGAATAGTAGTTTGATGTAAATGTGGTTCCATTATTGTTAAAGGTAACAAGACCGAATTGTTGGAACCACCTTGCTTCTGAAGAGAAGTCTTTTGCCAATTGACTTAATTGAGTATTTATTTGGTTAACAACATTTGCAAGGGATGCTCTTGCACGAATGATAAATATTGGAATTGGATAATCTTTTGGGAAATTGTAGCCAGTATCATCTTTACAACGGACATCTTGACATTGGCTACCAGTGTAACCCTCCATACACATACACTGTCCATCGGCTGTTGGAATACCATTATTCAAACATATTGGTGTTGAACAATCTGGACCAGTGAATAATCCTTTACAGTAACATGACATTGTGGTTCCACTATTGATAAGAGTACCATTATTCTTACATGCTGAAACAGGTGCTGCTGTAGTTGTTGTTGTTGGTGCAGGTGGATTTGGATTAACTTCACATTTGAATGCTACAACTCTTGTGAATGAGAAGCCATAGAAGTCATAACCAGAAACTTTAGCATAGTAGTATCCTGTTTGCATACAATAAAGTCCATTAAGGTAATATTCATATGCGCAACCATAACGAAGATTCATCAATTGTGGTCTTGTCATCATGTTATATTGTTGGAAGAGTGTGATAACATTAACTGATCCTGGAGCAATAAGACCATGTGGGTGAGCAACAACAAGATTCAAAGTATTTTGGTATACTTTTTGGTCTGGGAAATCATTTCTTTCTGGGGTCATGTCGTTTGCTGTATATGGGACAAAACCAACGTGGATATCCATTTCGGAGGATCCTGATACATGAACATAACAGCCATCTGAAGGTAAGTCTGACAATGGAACTAATTGATATGTTCCAGCTAATTGGTAATCGAAAGAGAAGATAGATCTCGATGGATCTGTTGTATCGACACTATTTGGAACGATTTGGGTACCGTTTACATCGTACAAGAATACAAGTGGATGTTGACTTCCAGGTGTTTGGATTTCGACATTAAACTCAAACATATGGTAATCTATGTATAATGGCATTGAAACGTTACATGTTTGGAAGTATGCGAAGTCAATCATGACAGTTTCTATTTGGTGATTGAAATCGGGGAAAGCATGCTTGTCACAAATTGGGAATTCACAGTTTTGACCTGGAAAGAATTATTTTGGATGATAAAAATATACTTTTTCGACAATACCTGTGTATCCTGGAACGGTACAACCGGTGGTGTAGAAAGATTTTGCATGTGAAACATCATCTCTAGTAGTATTTGAGAAGGGAATAGTCTTAATAATATCATGATTATAGACAATCTCCTTATCCGTACGCCAGGTATGGTGGAGTCTCTTCAAATTAGCAACCTCCTCATTATCAGTATCATAAACTCTTGGAAACTGTGAGTACCCAAAATTTGGTACCACAAGCAACAACAAGAATGTCAAAAGCAACATTCTTATTTCTACCAACAAGATCTTAATGATTTTTTCACCTAATTATATAAAATTTATACAAAATTTTTGATTTATTATCACTACCTAATTAGCTGATACTATTATTAAAATTATATTGTTGTAGATAAAGTTGTAATCGTAAAGTCGAGAATTGGTATGGAGTAAGATTATCCCCCAAAGGATGTTATAGTCACAAAAATTTATAATCGCTTTCCGATTCCTTTTTTATCAGTGAATTATGTAATTGAATAAGATGATAATTTTATTTAAGTAAACCAATGTGTGTTGATAAAGCGTTATATCAATGAAATTTTCGTGATAATGCAATTAAAGAAATTTATATGTTTTACGGTAATTGATAAAGTGATGATTGTTTTTAGCAAATCAATGTTGTATGTTTTATTTATCTTGGAGAATAGGAGATTAATTAAAAATATACTAAAGTGTATATGTAGGGGAAATGATAACATTAAAAAATAACATCATAAAGATATGGAGTACATATTATTATTGTGCTAAACAAATATTTATTTTATAATTTAATTGAAATAATAAATAATGTTATGTGTTAATATATATCAACGAAATAGTAGAAACTATTAAAAAAAGTATTTGCAAATTAGAAATATGAAAAAATGCCTTATTAACCTTATCTTGCTGCATCACTGATGTCAATTTTCAAAGATTCAAGCTATCTATTATTTGGATTGAAATGATAAATAATGTTAATATATCAATGAAAAGGTAGAAACCCTTGAAAAAAGTACTTGCAAATCAGAATTATGAAAAAAATGCCTTATCAATCTCATTTTTCTCCATCACTAATGTCAATTTTCAATGATTAAAGCTATTTATTGCTTAAAAAAACAAACAAATTCCTCTCTTATCAAAGATATCTTTCTGTATTACTAACAGATTTATGTAATAACTGGAGTCATTGAACTTTTATTAGTAGATAAAAAATTCATCAATATGGTATTTAAGGATTGCTTTTGGATTCTTTTGATGTCACTTTTAATTTGAAAGTATTTTCTAGAATATGGTATTACTGATGAAGTATACATCTTTTTTCACATCCATTATATTGGTATTGCTATTAATCAATTTTAATAATGCTTGGTCTGATTTCGAAGATTTTGAAGATTTAAGATTGATTAAAGAATGTAAGAATAGTCATCACGAAATTAATATTTTAATTATAATTTTTTAGTTGCAAAAACGTGGAACTTCACTAGGGAAGTCACGTATAGGAGTAATCTTCTGGAGGATAAGCCAAAGAAATATGATACAATTGCATACGTGAACGATGGCTCCAGTTGTCAACAGCCTGGGTACACAGGAAAATATTGTGAATTTCCAATTTGTGAAACATCAAATCACGAACATTTCGACCGCGACAACATTGCTGTATTAGTAGACTTCATACATCAACCTTCCTGCAACAAGAGTGCTCCATTATTCGTTGATGTTTCAATGTTCTCGTTTACCATTGAAGTCCATGGTCCAGGGAGTAACCAACCCGATATTAGTGTTTATAACAAAGATAGTAAACTTATAAGACCATTTTCTACTGATACCACAGATCCAACGAAGAAGATCTACGTATATTCACCACAGATTCCAGGAGTATACCAAATGGTTTCTTCAACAAAGACTCCAGAACTTGGATGCTTCCTTTATGTCGCAGCCTTAGCAAATTCCCATATTGATGTTGGCTTCGTGCCTTCATCTCATTATGATTCGGTATCATCGGAAAGAAACGATTTTCCCAATCGAAATCCATATCTCCATCAGCTTAACACAATCGTAGCACATACTACAAATGTTAGGAAACCTGGAGCAATTACTGCCCTTTCTATCTTTGAAAGATACAATATTATGTCGAGGCCACATAAATTTAGTATAAGATATGGTTGTGAATTTGACTACTATTATAACAGTCTATTTTGCCTCAATGAAGATTATTATTTCATGAAAGTGGAAGGATACGATTTCTTTGGTAATTCATTTTCACGTATTAAATCATTTGCATGTCTTGTAAATCCAAACCCACCAACGTCACCTCCATCAACAACACAAAAACCGATGAATCCAACACAATGTTTTAACAACGGTACACTCGTAAAAAATAAGGATGGTACATCTTACTGTTATTGTAAGAATCTATTCACCTCTTATGATTGTTCTAAAAGAATATGTCTTAATAATGGTCAACCACTTGATGATGGATCTTGTTTATGTACTGAGGGATTCACTGGAGATCACTGTCAAGATGTCCAATGTTCAGCAGAACCTGGAGTTGTACCACCACAACATCAACATAAACCTATTTTTGTTATAAGACTCAGGAAAAAGATGACAGGGGTCATTTATCAACTAGCTGACAAAATTAAGCAATTAGCAAAAGATCTTGTAAATTTCCAGGATCATTGGTTCCAGAACTTTGGGGTGATAACCTTTAATAATGGTGGTAAATTTTATGATTACCATTCATTTACCTCGGTGGAAGATTTCACAAAATATCTAACAGATATTTCAAACAATAATGATACGTCTGGGGGTTGTAACGATGTAGTCTTCTCAGCAATAACAACAGCAATCAATGTATTCAAACCAGGTAGTCATTCACCAATCTATGTTTTGACTGATGCTATACCAAACGACTCAGAATTTTTTGATGATCTTAGTCTTCTGAATTCATACTACCAATCTCCAATATACACATTCTTCTTTGGGGATCTTTCATGTTATGGATCGGGTATAAATTCAAAAGAGTGGAAGTTGATGCAACAATTATCAGAAAGATTTTCTGGTAACGTTTTTAAAGTCTATGATCATGAAAAAGATGAATTTGGAGATATTTTTTATCATCAAATGTCTAATACTTACTTTAAAAGTGAACTTATGTACGGAAATGATCTTGACATTTGTTCTAGTTTAGACCATTACAATTCTCTAGCAGTTGATACAGAATTTGATACACTCTCTGTCATAGCAACTGGTAGTAACTTAGACCTCCAATTAACAGCACCAGATGGAAATTCTATTCCTGTTACTCCAGTAATTCAAACAACATCCATCACAATATGGAGATATAATGGCCTTCAAAGTGGGCAATGGCAATTCCATATTATACCAAAATCCGTCACGACATCCTGTTCAATAAGGGTTTATTCTGTTGTTACTATTCAAGGGGACGCATTTGCTCCTTTCTACAAACTTTATTGGGCTTTCACAAATCAAGTCAATTTAGATGCCAATTTTTACCAACCATTAGTTGGCCAGAGTAGTTCATTTGTAGCGCGCCTCGAAAATTACAAACTTACAGATCCAACAAAAGTAAATGCAGAAATTGTTGTATATTCAAAGACAGATAGTAACAGAACTATGTTAAGTGCTTCAAATGGTCTCTGGAGAGATGGTTGTAAATTCCAAATGTATTTCTCACCATTGCACTGCTATAATTCCGGAGAAACACTTTACTTTACCCTCTTTGTAAGCGATCCAAATGGTTTTAATATTCAAAGGGCTGGGTCAGTGTTTTGTTCCGACTTCTCTCCAACGGAATTGCCACCAGGTTCATGTCAAAATGGAGGTTTCCTTCTAAATGGTACATGTGTCTGTCGACCACAATATACTGGAAGATTTTGTGAAACCCCAATATGTCAGAATGGGGGAACAGTAGTGGGAGGTAAATGTACCTGCCCACCACTTGTTTCAGGAACGTTCTGTGAATTTATTATGTGTCCAGATGAACCAATAACTCCAGAACCACTGAAAAAGAAGCAAACATTAACATTCCTTCTTGATATTACCTATACGAATAGATATTTCTTGAAACAACTTGCTACTTACAGTGATGTAATGATAAGAGATATCATATCACACGATTCAGATATTATTGACTACATTTATGTAGTGGGTTTCGATGATAGCGAGACACCGATGGTAATTGGCATGACAGATGGAGATAATCTTGGGTATGTTCGTGAATACTTTACTGATGCCTATCTAAGGTCAATGAAAGCAAGACAAGATTGTGTAAACGCAAAGGTATGGCAAGCTCTTAATCTAGCCAGAATGTTAAATGAGCCACATGGAAAAGTATTCCTATTCCAATCATCTCTTCCAGATGAGGATACTCAAGTTGCACTTGAGTTTTATACAAATGTATACGATAAAATCATTGAAAAAAGGTTAACATTATCTGCATACATTGGCGCAAACGGACAAGGTGTTTATAACTGTCCTGGAAGTAAATATTCTTTCCTTTTGATTGAAACACTAGCTAAAGCAACATATCAAGGAGACTATCTTGAAATATCATATCCTTCGTACATGAATGTACCAAAAGTTGTTCCATCATTTGTTAACAGTGGTATTGCTTACAAGAAAACATTCAATGACTGCATGGGAAATTGTTCTATATACTTTTCCGTTGACAGTCATACACAAAATATTCAAGCTGTAGTTAAAGGAAGTACTGGTGGATTCGATGTCTCATTTATAATGCCAAATCAATCTGTTGACCCATCTAGCTATGGTTTGATTGAAGATTCAACAACTGGTTATTGGGTTATGGAAACTAGAAAAGAGTGTGAAGATGGTTGGGAGAGACTTGGGGAACAATATTGTTTTAGGTTAACCTCACGAGTAGCTACATGGTATGAGGCTTATAACGACTGTCTTCAAAACAATGCTTTCTTAGTCGATGATTTGTACCCAGCTAAAGATAGCTATTTAACATCATATCTACTTGACTACAATATTTCAAGTATATGGCTTGGTCTTACCGATGATCCACAATACTCTGAAGGTGGCGCTTGGACATGGAACCATGGTCCTCTTGGAGATATACCTTTGAGTTCAACTCATTTTAAAAATTGGAGTCCTACTGCTAATTTGAATGATCCTAATAAACAGTGTGCTTACAAAACACGTACCTGGGATACGGATAATTGTTCAAACAGAAGGTCATATATATGTCAGAAACACACTTACAGAGATAACTTTATCCCATCTATCTCAGAATCTGAAAAATTACCACCAGGAAAATGGAGAATAATAATTACATCAAAAGGTATAACAACCATTGAAGTTCGTGTACAATCCAAAATCAGAGTTGTAAGTGGATTTCTAAGTAATATTCATGGAGATGCTATAGATTTCAACGCAAATATGCTTTCGACCACACAACGAATGGCTACACATGTCTCAGGATATGGTAACAACATATTCGATACGTATATGGTCAACTCAAGAATGTTTTTACTCAATAATACTATGTTTGAAGCTGTTAATTACCAGCTAAGATTGTCATGTACGTACCAATATCTTTCTCAGATATTTTCTTGTCCAAAGAATGACCTTGCAAGTACAGACTTTTATGCTCTTACAACAGGAGTTGATGAATTGGGATATACCATCCAGAGGTACACGGCTCATAGATGTGTCCAGGAAATCAAGAAATGTAATCATGGTGTTGCATATCAGGATCAATGTATTTGTGATGATTCATGGACTGGTACATTGTGTGATATACCAATTTGCCAGAACAACGGTACCTACAACAATCTTACGAAAACATGTACATGTACAACAGGATACTCCGGAGAGACATGTGATAAACCCATGTGTTTCGATCGTTCCCCAATTAAAATTAGTAGAAATGAAAAGATGCTTGCATTAGTCATTGAAAATACACAAGAAAATTTGATTGCTCTCAACTCTTTGAAGAAAAATATCTCTGACACACTTAGAGGTCTAAATCCAAAATGGTTTGACCAATATACTTATGTATTATTCGATTCTAGCAATAAAATAGTAATGCAGAATTTTAACGATCTCAGTCATTTTATTACAAGTATCCAAACCATAGTACCACAAGACGATACAACTTCATGTAATCTACCTGTATTCAACGCTATCACAACAGCATTCAATCAACTTAACCATCAGCAATCTGTTGTATATACTATAACAAGAGCATTACCATCTGATTTGTATAATCGACATGAATTTGAAGAGACGCTTGTACAGAAAGGTCCACAATTCTACTACCACACTATTTCAGGAGATTCTGGTTGTACTACAGATATGTCTAATAATATTACTTCACTTCTCCAACAATACACCATAGGAAGTGGTGGTAACTTCTTCACTACAACTGGCCAAGAGATTGGAAGTGCCTTCTCTGTTATCATTCCATCATTGTATCATGGAAGTGTTTTAAGTGATCCAACACTTCTTAATAATTCTTGCTCACAGGGTTTAACAGCATATGCCTTTGTCAGTAGAAACATGACTGATATGTATTTCTATATATATGGCCAATATGCAACAGTAAGTGTAAAATCTCCAACAAACGAAACTTTACAACCCAGAACAGTGTTCTCAGGACAACCAACAGGGACATCACCGAGATTATTTATATACCAAATCCCAGTTCTAACTGATTACGGAATCTATACAGCAACAATAACAAGCTCTGGAAACTGCTACGCACAAATTCGTAATACCGGTGGGCCAGAAATATACTATGGCTTTGTCCCATCATCCCCCAATAAATTAGATATTGGAAACCATCTTGATAACGCAACAGTAGCTCCAATGAGTGACTACAATCACTTTGTTGGTAGCGTTGTCGGAGACATAGCAGCAATAGAATATGTTGAAATATATAACGCATACAGTAAAGAATACCAATACTTGAAATTTTACGGAAGGAATAATTGCACATACCACTACTATAGTGATCCATTCAAGTGCGAAAGAGGATTACTATATCTCGCAATTTATGCTCGAGATGACTCAGGATTCGTAATAACTAGAGCCGGTATCACACAGTGCACACAATATATTGTAACACCAACATACCAACCTCCAACGACAACAACAACAACTACTACTACTACGACACCAGGAGGAATAATAACAACAACAACTACATCTCCAGCAACATTTACCGCTAAGGCTAATATTTATTTGATAACGGATGTTTCAGCAAGTGTATCGGCTGAAAAATATGCAAACACATTAACAAATTTCTTGATGCAAATTTTTAATAAGTTTAAAATAGATCCAAATTATGTTAATGTAGCATTCTCACCATCACCAGGAGATGATGACATATGGTTCACTCTCCCTGTATTCAATGCATTCTTCTCAAGCGAGACTCTCCGAAATTCAATTAACTCTTCCTATTATCCAATAATGGGAAAACAATCATCTGGACAGAAGCAACTCAGTGAAGTAATTGGAATGGCACTTGATTCTCGCTTCCTCGCTACTGGTTACAATCCTTCTTACAAACCACATTGGCTTATATACGTAACAACGACATCATCTCCAGATTCCGATGCTATTAAGGCGGCACAGAAAGTAAGAGAAAGTCGTACATTCAAGGTTGTTACAATTGCTTATCAGCCAGTTAATAATGTACAGCCTTTGTCAATGATGAGTGATTGCTTCTACCCAATCTTACAACAAGAACAATTGTCGGCAATTGCAACAGCACTGGTTGCTAAGATTAATTTTGCTAGCTCCAAGGGTCAGGATGGTCCATGTTGATTTCCGCCATTAAAAGTTTGATACCATAGAAGAAATTCTAGAGAAAAATTACTTTTTGTTATATTTTAATAAAATTTCCACTTACATAAATAAAATAAGTCAAAATAATTTTATTTATTAGTAGAAATAACTTTTATCGGCATTAGAAAACATCTATTTTTATACTAAATCTATACTTTTAGCAAGAATATTCTAGTGATATTTGTTCCGTTATTGGAAATTAATATCAATTGATGTAGTCTATGATTTTAACACCTCATCAGGTATTTTTAAGCTTTATATTATTGTGCTTGTCTTTAGGTTAAGATTTAAAATAATACAGATGTGAGGATATTTCTAGCTTTATCACAAGAACGATCTTCAAAGAACAACAAAGATAGTATATACTTTTATTAAAAAAAACCAAAATATTTTACAACTTCAGTTTCTCTTCTAACGTAGATTAGGATTAATATTACTACACTGCAAAGTCTTACGCTTCGGCACAACCATGTCCTGAAACTTCTCACAACGCGACTCTAGCAACTTAATTTTCGCCTTCTGCTCGCTAGTTATTTTCTCAAGCTCAGATATCTTCTTACTCTTGACTTTAACTTCCTCCTGATACTTGGCATTCTCAGCTTTCACTTGTTCTATCTCTTTCGCCAAGTTAGAAAGTGAATTCTTCTCTTTATTATGTACAGACATAAACTTTCCTAGTATTTCATTGGCTTTAGAATGATCAGCTTTCAATTGACTACTCCTTTCTCTTAGACGGGCATTCTCAATCAGAAGTGCTTCCCTCTCCTTCTCGGCGAGATCAATTCTCTCTTTTAACTCATCGTTTTCTTCATCCCTATCTTTTAATGTATCCTCAACTTCATAAAGTTGATCACGACATTGATTCAACTCATCAGTCAAAAGCTCCAATTGCGACAAATCAATCTCCCTCTCCGATTTTAACATATCGAGATCCCTTTGAATGACTCTTATTTCACTTTCTTTGTCATTAATAGTATTTTTCAGATCATTCCTTTCTTTACGAGCATCCTCTAGTTCATTCTCAAGAGTTGCATTCTTCTTCTTCAACCTTTCAATCACATTCTCTAGATCGTTCTTTTTGTCCTCATTCTTTTTAATTGTTTCTGTTAGTTTGTGCTCCAGTGATTGGACTTTAACTTGCATTTTACGTTCTAAGTGATATACTAGATCTTCTCCTGATAAGGCTGTCATTGTTAGAGATAGTAATGATAATGCCTTCAGTGTACTTTTTGACATTAATTCTATGACTAGTTTTTTGTCATTTTCTCCGAAACTTATTTTAATAAAATTTTCCTCATCATTCTTTTTTGAATGTTTCCCCCCTTTTGAGATGCTTTCTTTTTCGTCGATACTAACATTCTCTGGGAGAAGAGATCTCAAGAAATCAACTACAATCTTGATACACTGATCAAAGTCTGCTTCTAACCGTTGCTCTTTTTGCAATACCAGATAGCTTTCTCGAGTTAATGATACAGTGTAGATAAAAGATGGTTTTTGATCATCTGACAACTCAACAATAAATTCCTAAAATATTAATATTTACTACTAAAAATAAAGATCACATTAAAAAATGTTATTAAAGTATTAAATTGTATGTGTGCATGACTAATTAAAATATATTATGATTCCCTATCAAATTACAAACAAGTTTATAGATAAAAATATATATTTTTTTACCTTATCAACAGCAGCATTTTTAATTAACACTTTGATATTAAATAGAGCACGCCTGTAAATATGTATATTTTTATAATTTATAGATCTGGTCCTTGGAACGTTACCTTTTTTGGAAGACTCCCTCAGAGGATGATGCTATTTTTACTGATACTGGAGAATTGAATAATACTTCCATATAATAGAAAATATCATCAACTTGGCCTGGTGTTTTTATGAATAGAATGATGCGCAAATATATCGTTATAGGAGAGATTGAGTAAGTAACACTACACCAAATTTAAAAATTACAATACATGTCAAAATTAACATAATATTGTTGATAAAAAGAAGCCTTAATTATTATGAAATATAATTTATTTACTTGTAACTAAATATAGACATAACAACTAACAATATATATAAAATTGAAATGTACATAAGTGATATAAATATTTGTCAAAGGCACATTAAAAATAATTTCAGTAATATCAAACATCCATTCAATCGTATTTTTTCTTCTTTTTTTAGTTGATATTTTTTATGTATTTTTGAAAATATCAATATTATTACACAAATATATTTGATAATAATGGTCAGATGATTGTTTTTTTCTCCCTCTATATTTGATATAAAAAAGTTGGAGTTTTTTATTGTAAAAATATAATATTCTGAATATTGTTTTTTTGATTGTAAATAATATTAATGAACTTTTGTAATAAGCCTTTCAACTAAACCTTCAGCATCACCAAGATAGACATCTGGAAATTTGGAGTGCCTTTCATGTTTGACTTCTGTAACTGTTCTCCTCCATGGTTCGGGTATTGAAGAAACACCAAATTTGGCACCAAGTAATGCTCCTGTTATACTTGCATTTGCTGCCGTGTCACCACCCATCAATATTGCATTAATGATGCCTTCCTCAAAACTTTTTGCATACCGTAAATTATAGAATGCTATCTGTAAGGCAATTCCCAAGTAGTCAACTGGTAATTCCTTTTCACCACGTATCTCTCTTAATACTTCATCACCCTCCTGTGGATGAGCACATTTAGCGGAATTAGATAAATGTTCAAGAATTGTACGTGATTTACCAGACATTCTCGCTGTTTCTAATGCTCTATTTGTATCCCCATACATAAGGAGTGATCTAATGGCTGATGTCAAGACACGAACACCATCAATAGCTGTAGGATGTGGTTGTGTGATTCTTGTCAATCTATTAACCAACCCACTAACTATCGTCGATGATTGTCTTGTTGTAACTATAGCTGTTGGTACAGCAATATTTAAACACATATTTGATAATGATCTTTTATTAATATGATTAGCATTAGCGCTAAGAAATGTTTCTAATTCTTCTTCATTCTTAAGAAGCTTATCAATCACTGGATTTCGATTTTCATTGAAATCAAGTGATCCAAGGACAGTGAAGATAGAGTTTTGGAATTCTATTGGATCGCTTTTTTTCCATCTTAACATACTTTCAAGTAAGTCTTGTATCTTAAATAATGTTCTTTTTGATAAGATTCTAGCAACTAACATACAGTATTCTGTTCTATCATTGACCTATAATATAGGATAACCAAAATTAGTTTAAACATGAATTATACGTAATGTTATCAGAAAAAAATTATTTCTCCTTTATTCCTAAATGATTTAGGAAATAAAAGAAAAAATCTTATTATAAAAGAACTTAAACTAACATTTTTATATAAGAAGTAAAGTGCTTTTTTTTGGTAAAAAAAAATCTCAAAAACTAGTGAAACATCGTAAATTAGATAGATGATGTTTCAATGATTGAGAATGGTATGGGGAAAAATGTTAGGTTAAAAGGAACATTACCATCCCCGGTGGAAAATTGAAGACAGCAGATCCTCTGATTGGTAGGAAACCATTCATATCTTTATCTGCCTCAATTTGGTCCTTGATATCTTCACTACTACGATACTGATACCGACATCCTATTGCATCACCAATTGCCTGACCTAGTAGTGCTCCAACAGCACGTTCATGAATTGGATCTTGCATAATATATATTTTTATTTTAAAATATTATTATAAAATAAAAATAATATTTTTTATTAATGTATATATCTGTAGAGTATACTTTTTTTTTGATAAATGACAAAAATAGAAGAATATTTTTATAGTATTCAAAAGTAATGAATTACTTTTTTTTCTTTTTTCTAAATTTGACGCTAAATATAACGTATGAAGCAATTTTTGATGAAAAGACCTAAAATTAAATTGATAGTTTGTTATAAAAGATAAATATTTAATCAAATAAATATAAAAAAACGATCTTTGAAATATAAAGATAATTATTACATGCAATATTTATTTCTTCTGGCTAATTTCTATAAATACTTGATAATGATTTCTATTCTATAAAATAAAGTAAAAGGTGTAAAGAAATAGTTATACGTAAAAGAGACGGACAAAAAAAAGAAAAAAGCATGATTATTATATAAACGAAAAAGATATATAAATGATAACAAATGTAATAGTTTGGAGTACTTTGAAATATTTTATAAGTGACGATGTTTGTTTGTACATTTGAATAAGTAGAAAAAATGTGATAATATTATATTATACTATTATTATAGCTTAAAATATTAATATTTCCATTTATGGTAGGCGTTATTAGGTAAAAATATACATAATAATTTTGAAATCCTTATTTAAAATATAATTAATATTCATTAAAAAATTCCTTCCACTCTAATTTATTGTTTTCATCTTATATAAAAAAAGAAAATTAAATGCTTGATAAAGAACAGAATATGTCTTGACAAATAAAATATTATAACAAAAATAAGTTATATAAAATAGAATAAATATAATAGAATAATTTATTAGAAATAAACAAATTAAGAAAGTTAGTATAATGAAATTTTAAGTCATTCCCTAAGATATTTTTAGTATGCAATATCATGTGCACTTTTAAATTTAATCTTATAATAATTAACTGCAGTTATAATAAATGTAAAAATACCAAGAAAAGTTTTCAAAAAAATTATACTGATTCGTGAGTTTCGTTGAAACATTAAATTACCAATTCATCATTGATACAGAACTTGAAAATAAGAAAATTATATAATTATTCTTGCAATTAGAGAAATAATAATGGTTGAAAGATATATCAATGTACTATAGTTGATTATATAAAAGGCACATGGTGTGTTTTAAAATTATCAGATAACATATATTTAATATTTTTTGCTTTGCGCAAACAATTACATATATGACATTCGCGATATAATGGGTTTTCCAAATAACTTGATCAAATTAATTGGGGATAAAAATTTTTAAAAAGAATACTTGTCTTTTGAAAAAGTAGTAATGTCTTTTGGTTACTATATTTTAAATGTAGTAAAGAATGCTATTTAACTGTCCTGGTAGGGTTACATAAATATAAATCTACTTATCTCAAGAAAATATATATGTATATATTTATGTGTTCTTTATTTATATATACATTTTTTGCAAATGTCATATAGTAGAGGGAAAATAATGTCAAAATTATCATTTTTACCACTGGACAGATGGGACGAATGATATTTAATTTTCGAGGTTAATCTTTAAAATAATGTAACTTCATTGCATCTGGTACTTTGGAGAATGAGACAAGACAAAGGAAAAAGAAAGTGAAAGAGGAAGTAAATTTAATGAGCATACGGAACATAATTAAGTACTTAAAATTTACGAAATTTTTTAATGATTTATATGATTCCCTTCATGTTTTACTACAAATGTATTTAAAGAATCGTGGAAAAGACCACGTTACTTTCTTACATTTTCAAGGCTTTTTGGGTAGAAAAAAAGGTCAAAGTGTAAGTAAATTTTCATACTTATTACAATAAATTTTGTCTAGTGATTAATACAAAATCTAATCTAATAAGCGATATACATTGCGGAACTATAAATAGACTTTAAAAAAACTTTCCAGTTGTCATTTAGAGAATGTCAAAATTTATTTTATTACTGTCCTTTACATATACATTTAAGTGATACATTCCATCATATAGTAATTAAACTTTAATCACTAGTAGAATATAAATAATTCTACTACACGTTTTATGAATGTTCTTGGTATTTTATTAGAAGTATAAAATAAAAATACAAATAAAACAGCAGCAAGAATGACAAATTACTGTAGAAGAGGTTCATTAAGAAAATTTTTCAATGAACAATATTTTTATTAAAAGTTGTCATTTAAAGAATATAAATATATAAAAATTCTACAGTGTAATTAACTTTCAAAAGAAGATGCTTTATTTTGATTAATTTTATAATCTATCTTTTGTTATATAAAATACGCCTGTTGCGCATAATGTTAAGAAGAATGGTTTTAAAAGATGTAGTTTATATTTATACAAAGAATATATATATACATATTTTTACCAATATCATGATAATAATTGTCATTTTCAAAATATAAATAAATTTTTAAAAAATATAGATGATGAAGGAGTATATTTTGTTATTTTTAAAAATTTACCATGAAGAATTAAAATATTTGATATAGAGTCATTGAATATTTATTACATACACATATATATCTTTGCACTTCTTTTAAAACTAATTATCTTTAAAATGATATATTGTATATCAAATAAGTGGAAGTATAAAATTGTTCTTAAATTGTATCATAGGGTGACGTCAGTGAGAAAATAATATCTTTGAGAGGTATAAAATGAAATGCTAAATATTATGAGTTAAAAGTTAACAAAATTTAAAAGTATAAAAGATTTTGTCATTGATAAACCCTAACCAAAGATCATTGAATAATAAGGGAGATGTTGAAAAATAGAACAACCAAAAATTCATATCATATGGGAGAGAGAGAGGGAGAGAGTGAATATTAAGTATGGCAACTATTAACAAAATTGCCATAAATAAATAATGCATGACGAAAAAAAATTTTTTTTTATCATATGCTATTCAAATTAATCTTTAACTCTTTTGTTAGATGGAATTTAAAACTAAAAATATATATTTTTATATAAATAGTAAGGGTACAACTTTGTTTTTGAGGGGAAAAATATATTTTTAGGATATATAATAGAATAAATAGTAGGATTTTTAAGCTTGAGGATATGAAGTTACAAATAAATTTGCGTGTATTTACTATATTTTATAGAAAATAGATGATTCTAATGAAAATAATTTAATTTTTTCTTTTATTTAAATAAAAAACAAACTTTTTTCTTTTATTACCATTTATTTTGACCATTTTTATTATATTATTTTATGATGTTATATTTATTATATGAATAATTATAAAAATAAAAATGAGGTGTATGAGATGAAAATAAAGAGAAAAAAAGTTAGATAAAACTGACAAAATATCAAGATAAAGATTAAAAAATTTATAATATAATACATAATGTTTTTGTCATCCTCTACAAGCATACACTTCAAGTAGGTGGAATCATAGGAAATTCAAAGTTATGACATTCTTTATTTTAAACTCTTCTCTGAGCATTAAAAAGATTAAAATGCTGGATGTTTTATCATCAAACGAAAGATTAATGGAAAAATATAAATTATTACACCAATGGGCATTTGATTTAGAAATCAAGAATATCATTAAAACATTCGTAATAAATTTCCGTAAAAGTAATTCATAATGCTTTTCATTGAAAGGAACTAATATTTGATGAATATTTAAACTAAAGTTATCAGCAGATAAACGACAAATTTCTACGAAATATAAAGTGATCTAAGATAATGAAGTGTAGGTAGTGAGAACAAAACTTTTTTTCTAATTAGTTATACGAATAAGAATGATTAATTATACTAAATAAAAAGATATATATTTTATACACAATTACTTATTCTTCAATCACTATATATTTATTTTTTAACTTTTATTTCACAAATATCAAACTGAGGAAATTTGTTTTTTGACTTATAATATAATTTAAAGGAAAGAATAGGGACACAAACTATATAGAAATGTAATTGAAGGATTTTTTATAGGATAAAACTATTTATTTTTTGAGAATCAAAAATTACTGCTTTTTTATAATTTAAAGCTTTTAAGGAGTAGGAAAATAGTATGTTCGAATCTCATGATTATTATTAGCAAAAGAAAAATATTTTTTAGTCAGTGTAATCTTCTAAAAGTCCATGTGAATATTAATTTAAATGATGAGACTCTTTTTGTTATTTTAAATTATAAATTTATTTAATAATTACTAAGAATTTCATAGAGAATATTTATAATATATTGGAACCCATATTTGGCTAAAGTTTAATATTTTTAGAGAACAGTACGATTTGAAAAACAAGAATATTTAATGTTATGTTTTGATAGTGGGGAAATTTTTAAAAAATTCTATCAAAATAAAAGAAAGAAAAAGTTTAATTAAATATAATATATATGGATATACATATATATTTACAAGTATCCCTTAAATAAATGGAAATTACAGTATTTTTTAATATTTTAAAACATGAATGCTTGGACGTATGTAATAAATGTGAAAATCCTAAAAATAGGAAATATTTTTTGTCCAATACTATAAAAAGCATCCATTAAAATAAAGTTAGAATATTATATAGAAATGATGTTATTTGATAGACTGAAAAAATACACTGGTTTAAAGTATAAAATTTATATGTTATATAGGATTATATTAAAATGATATATTAATTGTAAAAAAAATTTTACCCAAGTAATTGACATATATATTAATGCGAATATAATTTTCTGGAAGCTTTTTGAAAATGTGAGATATATAATATTATATTTATATACGTATATTTTTGAAATATAAACCCGAAAAATAAGTGACAACATCTTTCCTAAGATAAACGTGAATAATTAAGATAACAGACATAAAATTAGAACGCTTAAAAAAATGTAGGCATTTACTAAGAATGTTTAATTATAAAAAAAACAAACTCAGGTAAGAGAGATAAAAATAGAATGTTTCAATTTTATTCAAACATGTCATCGACACTTATTAAATATCACCATGGAGCCAGAATGATTTTTAAGCCTACTTAATAATTTTTTTTGTTGATTTGCAAATATAAGTATGCATTTTTGAAGATGGAAAAGAAATTCAACCGTTAACTGGATGGTGAATGAGTTAAAAAAAGTTTTTAATCACTATATGTAAATATTCTAGATGAATTTTAAAGGTTGGATAGTTTAAATATACTGGATGCTTAATTTTAGTGTATCAATTTAAGTTTTGCACTAAGTCATGGAAAGTGAAATGTAGTTGGTTTTTGGTTGGATTGGGATAATAAAAAATTATATATGTTCTATTGGAAATTATTAATATTTAATAGAACTTATTTAATTTGCTTAACTTTGTTCGAAGTATGATGTATTTAAGAAAATTTAATTTAGATAAATTATTATTATACCCATTGAAAGAGGAATGATAAAAAAATATGTTTATAAAGTTAGGTATACTTAATAAATAATTAACAATGTGTTTATTTTATTGAATTTTAAAGACTTTTTCTAGAAAAATTTACAATCTTTAATCTTAAAGTAATATTTAAGTGGTTGTTTAAAAATATTTATATTTTGTATGATGATCTAACATTTGGTAGTAGGTGTAGATGATGATGAAAAAATATAAATATCCAAGTTTTTTTGTGATGACGAGTTTTGTTGAGTGATGTAAAAGATGTTTTTATGCTTTATTAGTTTTTATGGGTAAAAAAGTGTATGGAAAGTTCAAAAATGGGGAAAATGTATGTGTTAATATTTTAATTGATTTATAGAAAATTAACTGTTATAATATAAGCTAAAAAAGTACATTATAAATAAATAAAAAACAAAAGAAACATATGGGCTCCTGAAAAAAATATTTCAAAATACAAAAAGACATATTTTAAATGTATAAATATTAAAAAAATGCACCTATGAGTAATATATTTTTCAAAAAGTTTTTATTTCAAAAAATTGTAATAAGAATTAATAAATCATACTCAAACATGTAGATTGATTATTGAATATAAAAATTAAACAACATATTGTAAAGTTACTTTAATTTTAATAAACATCATTTAATAATAAACGAATTGATATGTCATTTGTTTAACATATTTTTTAATGAAAAATCAATATAAATTAATCAAAAACATTTGCTTTAATATCTTTTAAACGAAAAAAAATGTTTTACATTAAAAAAGTTATTATCTATTGGATTATATACTTAATTTGTACATTTTTCATGTATATTTGAGAAATTATTTTTAATGGAAACATAAAATTGTATTATATAGTAAAATGAAAATTAATGTCTTTGAAAAGATGTATACTACGAAGTATTTGTAAAACATATAATTATTTTATGGTAAAAAAAAGTTTATATTGTATAGTAATGAATACAATGAAATAATTTAAAATCCTGAATAACAAAAGTGAAGTAGCTTCATTTTCTTATTGTTAGAAAAGTTACAGCTAAAGTAACGGTAATTTATTTTATTAAATTGTTTAATATAAGAATTTTATTTTTTATTATCAAATAACTACTTTTTAAAAACATTTATACCCCGTCGAGGAGACCAATTTTTTTTACATCTATCACCATACAAAAAGTTTAATGGTACTATAAAAATCACAAATTTAATTCTTTTTAAACTTTCTCTACCAATTACAACATTAATTCTTGAAATACTACTTGTAAAATTAAAAAATTAAAGATGAAACATTATATGTCACATTAAGTGATAGTATTTTTTAGAAACATTAAATTAAAGAACAATAAGTGATGCAAAATGTGTTATATAATTCTTTAAAACGGAAAATCTAAAAAAACTAAAATAAAAATCACATTTTAAATGAAATATTTTTAAAACACGAACATATATATTTATTTTAATTCAATTTAATAGATTAAAAATGTTTTAAAAGAGGATAAAACAAAAATAAAAACTCATCCTTATGAAAATGAAAATAAAACTTTCCGTTTTGTTTTAAAATAATAATGACAATTTATACCAGACATTATTATAATAACTTTCGATGTGAATTTTTTTAATTATCATGATGGAATGATTAAAACTAGAAAATATCTTTTATTTTATTGTACATTATAATGTTTTCACTTTATTTTTAATCATATATTTTTTTTCTTATTTATTAAATGATTTTATTGAAAGTTTTTTTATAATAACTACTTTAAATTTATTAGTGTTAAGTTTGGGGTACCATTTAGAATCTATTTATAAAATGTTCTTGTTATTTCAATTATGATCGAATGTAATAAAAAAATTCAATTTAAAAATAATACTTTTGAAGATTCTGCAAGTAAATGTATATAAATTGAAAATATTTTAAGTTATTGTGATATTAAAATTTCCTAATAATAGAATATTTCACCAAAACATTGTAGAAAAAATTATAACCAATAATTATTAAAACATTTTCCTTTGATAAAAATAATTTTTTTTAACATAAGACTAATGAATATAAAAAACTTTCTATGTTGGCATATTAATAAAAAGTAGTAACATCTACTTAAGAAGAAGTTTAAATAACAAATATTTAAATGAAAATTTCAATAAAAATTAAATATTTCCTCTCATATGATTGATTGCTATTTGTCATAACAGCTTACTGGTCAAAGAATATCTATATCTCAACTATACAAATTCATTGGTAACATAGAAAAAATCGAGAGATATGAACGATATCGAAATAAACCCACATTTCACAATCTAAAATTAGCTAAGATTATAAACAAAGAACTATTTTTTCAAAATTCATTTACTAATCATTTGACAAAATATACAACATTATTGTTTCTAAAGATAACTGTCAATCAGTTGAAACACAATAGTAAATAAAAATAATGGGAATAGATAACGATATAGGATTATTTTACAATGAAAATTTTTGAAGGCGAACGTGTTTAACTTTTCAAGTTATGCAATGTGATAGAGTTATTGTGAAATTTGAATCAATGTAACTTGATAAATAACATGTTTGTGTTACAAAACTACGGAAACATACTTATCTACTTCGAGATTGATCCTTAGCTTGTAGTAAACGTTATAAATATACTTAATTTTCAAGTTAGAGAAAAATTTAAAGTTGCTGATAAGATAGATGTTTGTAGCTTATAAATACTATAACAAGACTTCCTTTTCATTATTTCAATTTCAATATACTTATTAATATAATCAAAACCGTTAATCTTATTTGAAATCGTTTCCACAAGAAAGAAAATAAAAATATCGCGTCCATTCACACAACTGGTGAAATAAATTTTGGGAACGATTAGAAAAGACAGTGATAGTGTATTTAACTGGTAATTTCAAAACATCAATTGCAATTTATAGTAGAATATTCTTCCTTATTTCTACCAGCTCTCACTGTTTTGTTTTCACCAATAGAAATACTGATAAATTTTCCACAAAGACCAAAAAGAAACAAAAGAAAAACTTTAACATCACCAAAATAATATTTGAATGATTTGATGAATACTATCCAAGTAAAATACAGATGTGGAAAGACGTATTTATTTTTTATCATCGTAAAAGCTGTCTTAGTAGTCGTCGGTATCCTGCTTGTACAAATTTTCTTGTGTTGTATGTGCTGTAGAAGAAATGAATATAGAGAGCCTCCTCAAGTTATCACTATAGTTTCTCGGAGCTCCAGCTCCTACCAAGACATTATACTAGGTCTTAGTACCAAAACCAATTCACAATGTGGTGTCGATTGGGAAAAAAAGTAGAGATTCTTTGCATTGATTAAAATTGAATGGTATTAATATTGTATTTTCATAATTATACCCACCATTTTTGATATGTAGTTGTGCGAAATGAACATTCAACTTACTTAAAGATATCTTATATTTTCTAGAACTTTTTTTGCACTTGCTAGTGTCATCGCCTTCAACCAATAGTTTGCTACAAACGCTAAAAGTAGATGAAGCCAGTAAAGCTCCCAATGTACCAGAGAATCCACAACCCATATGAAGTAGAAAACAATAAACCTATACCAATGTGAGTAAGATTGGTACCAAACATGATAAACATATCACTAGGGAATATTAATTAGAAAACTTTACACCAGAAAAAATTTAAACACGGTTAACTGAAGAAAATACACAAAGAAACAACGTCAATAGAAAAAATGCACAAAAAAATATACACAAAAATGAAGATGATCCAGAATATTAAACGAGTAAGCAAATCTCGCAAAGATTCACTAGTGAAAAGTGCAAATCCAAATGAAAGAACTATCAGTACTCCACTGATAACGACATCCACCCCGGGCTCCTATAAATCTTATCCATAATCGGCACACGATTGTAACCACCGTAGAATTTAAATGATAAAGAATCTACTAAAACTAACAAAAAAAATGTAGATCTTAATTGTTTATTTAAAAAATATATACACTTTATAACACATTTATAACAATACATTTACAAAAAATTTATGACTAGACACTTCTTTTGAATATTTTTAGTGTCTATGTCTATACTTATTTCTCCAGCATCTGAACTGGTTACCTTTATGACCTTATCAATCTCCACAGAATTCTTTTCTTTTGACTTAGATATTTCATCAGATTTATTCACCAATTCTCCAACATTCACATCTTGTTTAATTGGTGAATTTGGTGTAATAGTATCTCCTTGCGTATCACATTCGTTTGAGATAGATTCAATGAATTGATAATCATTATTTGATTCTGGTTGACTGCCCAAAGACATACGTTTATTGGAGATGCGTTCAGGCAGAATTACAATTTCATTTATCTTTATCAATGTCTATAAGATAATATAAACATAAACTAAGCGTAAACTTACCTTCTTTAAGTTTATTTTCGTCAGAATATTTTTTATCATATTTTCTCCAATAGAAGTGATGCTCATCAGGGTGAGTTATTTTGAAATCATGCCCAAATTTCTTAAATAATTTAGCATTAACTACCAATTCAAGTAGACATAAATATCATCTTGGAACTTCGATCTCAGATGAATGAACTTCATAAAAGTGTACTGCAAGAGCTTGAGTATCCATGAAAATACCACACCAGATGCATTGCAAGTTGTCATCATCATTGATGTTTGAATCAGCAATTGCGAAATCACTAAAACTTAAAGGTTTAGGCACAGTAGATTTTAGTATTGCAAGAATACTCTTATTCAATCCTGGCCAACTGCCACTACATCGATGGATCCTTGGATGTTGCTCATTAATGTGATTTACGAAATTTGCTGTGACAAAATTTTCATATAATGGAACTGCTGCTTTACATATACCACATTCTGCACATTGGTCATCAACAAGAGTGGCACAAATTCCCCTTCCAGTCTCTTCAATGATTCTCTTTGCTAAAACTTCTTCCAGCTGTTGTAAGTTCATCTCTTTTGGTTTATCATGAACTTGTGCTATTATTCGCTCTTTCGGTGGAACGTATGGAGGACGTCCTAGCGTTGCGGAACCAGGCATTCCAACATATTTATCCTTATCACCATATTCCTCACTGACGAATGCAATATTTATCAGTTCCTCAAGGAAAGAATCTTCTTCTTTAATCCGAGGGCTGTTGGCTACCTCAGTTACTCTATTTTCTTTATTATTAGTATCCTTATCCAATCTTCTTATTTTTCCACCATTACCGTCACCAGCCGACTTTCTTTTCCTCTGAAGGCGTTGTCGAGATTTTCCATTGCTGCTATTAGTGGTTAGTAACACTGCCATATCTTATGATGATCTGAAAAGAAAAGTTAGTAAAAACGTTAAAAATTGATACGCGAAACAGTATGGACTAATAAAATATTACTTTAATTATGGTTTTATTTCGTGTTATTTAATAAAATTTTAACTACTGGCTAATATGACTACTTGCATTATTGAATGGTATAATCATCGAAAATTTAAAAATACGTACAAGACGACATTAAAAATATAACGTAATAGATTTTAAGAAAAGAAAAATTATATATAAGTGAAGATAAAAAATATACGATAATTGATATCCTAAAAGACAATCTTAAAAAGGAAAAAATAATCTAGTCTATAGATACGTTTGCTCATGTATTTAATAGCAAAAGAAACAGTGGTTATTAAAAAGTCATTTTAATTGCTTTACTTTTCTTTTACCTATACTTAATGTAATGGCTTATGCCATTGTATATATTTTTTTTACCAATAATGCATGATATCTACGGCAACTTTGGCTATTCATATGTTTTTTTAGCGATTACTTTCCAATTCTACCTCGGTAAATATAAAGTAATAAATTTTGATAACAACAATTATGTTAAGGATAAAATCTACTGCTTTCAGTGAAATTAGATAATCTTGATGTTGTACTCTTGTGTAGAAATCATAAGTTCATCATGAATCTGGATTTTTATCATTTCTTCATATAGGAATACTAAGAGGATGGGAAACTGTCGGAATGCTCCATGAAATTCAGTTCCTAAAGCTAGTAAAGCAAATATAATGAGTACTCTGAGAAATTATTTGATGTAATGCTATCGTAAATTTCATTACGTGTTATTACGTGGTCAAAAGGGGGGTCTTCAAGAATGTTTTTATAAGAGTATTCTATGGAGATGGTGAAATATTGGATTTATAAGAAAGGTCATTAAAATTGGAGTCATTTACTTTGGAATTAAATAGATATTCTTCATTGATTTCAGGAACAATTAAAACATTCCAATCAATGAATGATTAGGTAGGAACATAGTCTGCAAAATCGTTTGATATAAAATTATCCTGAGGTCTACTACGTGATATAGTGTTATTTAGATCAGTTAAACATTCCTCTTTAACTTCATAAACAAGTAGAAGATCTTCACCAAGCAATATCCCTTTGCTGTCTTCAATATCACACGATTCTCTATCATTACTTCTCTTCCCATAAACAGGGTCTTTATACTCAACCATCAACTCTGGATGCCTAGATTTCAAATGCTTTATTCCACGGTAAAATTGAAATCATTATGAAGATTCATAAAATCACCATTACATATTTTTCAGTACATTGTTTTCTTATCAACCACAAGCTGCAGCCTCGCTTCGCTCGTCGCCGGTTGCCCACAGGGCTGGACTTTTTTTTCCATAAGCAGCAACTCGCTGGCTTCACAACTACATACTTGCGGGAATTTTTTTAAAATGTTTAGATTTTTAAAATCTTTTGTTTTATAGTAACACACATATTAATATTCCAAGTAACATTTTTGTATTTTATAATATTAATAATTATTATTAAAATATTATAGGTTTTTGAACGTTAAAAGCTTATAAAACATACTTTATCAAAATTGGTTTATTACATATTCTCTTGATTTTAAATTCAGTTGATATTCTAAATTTGAATAATTTTTTTACGAATTTTTAATATAAAAATAAAAAATTAAGAATAAGGTTTACGTTAGACTTCTGCTTAGTGTTAATATGCAAGTTTTAAGTTATTAAATATGATGGAAATTAAAAATAAAGATTAATTTTAAGTTTGGCCAATTTCTTAAAATATTAATCATATTTTAGGTTGATCATAAGTTTTTCATAATTATTTAACTTAAAATAATCCAATTTTTGCGATTGTTATTTTATAATTTCGCATTTTTGTTACATAATAAAAAAGTACTTTTACGAATTTAATGCATATTTTTTATTTTAATTTATATTTTTTTGAAAAAACTTTTTAAAATGTATTATAAAAATAATAACACAAATTTTTAATGTATTCAAAGTAATAAAAATATTTCTCTAGGTTGATAAGAAAAAAAAATAAATCAAAACAATTATTCTGACACTTTTCGTATTAAAAAATTTATATAGACTTTAAAAAAATATAAATATATTTAAATCAAAGTATTGGTGAATTTTTTTAATTAAATATTATAAAATTTACTTTTAAAATGCATTGATGAATAGTTTCGACTTAGAAATTTAGGTAACTTTATTTTCCAGTTCTTACAAAGCATAGCAAAACTTTTAGATATTTTTACATTTTTTTAAAAATAAGTATGTGCATCGCTATATCATAAATTTATAAACATTTTTTCAAAATTTTTAATATGCGTGGCTAGATTGCGGTATTTTGAGACAATTTAGTTTAGATCATTTTAACATAAAAAGATTTAGAGGAAAAAATCTATTCTATTCTAGAATAAATGATATTTAATAGAAATTTTGTTAAATCTCAAAAAGCCAAATATAATTTGATTTTAATTTTTTTATCATATCTTAATAATTGTCATATGTCATATATTGCACTGATTAAAAAAAATCTTAATCGGCACTAAAATTACATATAATTAAATGAAAACCAATTTTTCCACCTTTTCTATCTACTATATTCTTAAAATATAAATTGATATTTAAAATAGTTTAAAACAATTAATCGAATGACTTTTATTAATTGTTGTTTTTTGTTTTTCTTTCAAAGAATTAGTTGTTTTTGTAATTTTTTATTTTGGGGAGATTACAAATTTTAATATTATTCTTGCTGAAGTAATGTATCTCAAGAGCAAAAATTCAAATGAATCTAATAATTATTTTTTTCCATCGAGCACATTAAAATGCATTGTTTATTTTTATAGAAATAAGTACAGAAAACGAAAACCATTTAAAGAGGTAAACTTTTCTTTTAAGATAGGGTAAAATTTTCGATGACTTACTATTTTCGGGATCAGACTTTTTTGGTAAATTTTATTGTTTGCATGTAATAATCATTAAAAATTACATTTATATGTGAAATTTTGAATAAAACAATCGGTATCGACGGAAAAATGGAGGTACCGGATTTCAGAATTTGGTACTTAATGAAATGTATCTCAACAACGGATAGTGGGATTAAGACGATCTATATGTCATTCGATAGGGAATTAAATTCCACATAACGTTTGTGAATATTTATACTGAAAAAGTTTCATCTTTGTCTACTTTTTTCTTAAAATTTAAAAATTAGAAAAAAAAATTGACCAATTTGTTTTTTGACTAACTCAAGAATGAAAAGAGTTAAATGAACGGTTAATATCTTAAAATGTTCGCAACAAATTTCTCTAGTGGGGAAATTCAAAACATTCTTAAAAAATGGACGTATTGGAACTTTTTTCCTTCCTTGAAACTAAAAAATACCACTTTTTTAAAAAATTAAAAAATCAATTTTTTCTTTATATCTCGAGAACGGATAAATGAATCAACATGACATATATATCATTCGATAGAGAATTTAATTCTACATAAAAGTTGTAAAAACACTTTATTCAAAAAATTTCTGCAACGGTTTTATGGTACTTAAAGTTTTTCGATTTCTTTGGGATTATACTCAAAATGTAAGTTAAAGAGAAAAATAGGATGGCTTTTTTTCTTTTTTTCGATTTCCTTCTCTGAATCCTGATATGTCATTTTAAAATGTAAGAATTTAGGTTTTTTTTGGTCATTTTGGAAAAAATCTAAAATCTCAAGAATGAACTTGAAATTTTAACTTTTTTTTATTTTTATATTATTAGTATCTAAAACTATATATACCTGTAAAATTTCAGATAAAACGAATAACTCTAAGGGGGTTAAGACTAACACACCAAAACACCTTTAAGTAGCTGTTTCTCAAGAACGGAACTTCAGATTAAAAAAATATTGCGTTTTTTGAAATCAGCACATAAAGTTACATATATTAAGATATAAAAAAGTTTCAATATCGAAAATAATTTACACATCCTCGTTACTCCTCTAATATATTTTGGGATAAGATTTTTTTGTTAGCTGGATATTTTATTTAACTAAACAGTTTCAATAAATGTAAACGTTATGAAATGTTTCTCAAACTTAGAAATATTTAATTTATTTTAACAATGTACTTTGGGTTATCTTCTTTCTTCAGAAATGTCTAATTTAGTGGAACATTTTTTTTATACACATACTTTGATTAACAATTTAGTATAAAAATGCTTTAATAAAAATTTTGCTCTGCGGACCAGCTATGACTTGCCAAAGGCGGGTCTAAGGCTGGTTGTCAAAAATTTGATTGAGATACAATAGAATTATGCTAAAATTTATTGGGAAATAAAGCAAATTTAAATTAATTCTATTTATATTCAAATATTTGTTGTAATTTTTTTTTATTAATAGAAGCAATTTTTCCACAAAAATTATGGTTTTTACTTTGATACAATGGAGAAACTGCTCAAAGTTCTTTGGATATTGGCCGTCTATACGATTTATTTAAGTCCCTGTGGTAGCAATGAAGAACCTGGTAAACATTTTCAACATTATCAGGACTATGAAACTTATGCTGTGAATTTCCCTAAAAAACATATCGTCAAAACCAATACTGAAATAGTTGCTGTAAAGTGCCCGTTAGAGGATCGTGTTAAACATAGTGATAATTCTACTATTATATTCAAGAGGCACAGTGAAAATTTAAAGGAATCTCTAATTTTAAAAAGTAAGATAGGAAATGATCATTTATGGAGATTTTACGATATCGGAAAAACTGGAACAAAAGTAGTTAATTGCCTCAATATTTATAAAAATGATGAGACTCATCTTCTCGCGGAATGGAAACACGAAATTAGCCGTACTAGTACGGAACAAATAAATATAACATGTATAAATAATTTTAATATTATGAACCACAGTCCTGGAAAAAATATAATTGAGTTGAGTGGCTCAGAGATAACGGTCGCATTTAGTGGGAAATCGAATTATCGAGAATTAAATTCCAAAAATCCACAAGTATATAAAGGAGATACACTCGTTGTCTTCGACGGTGACATGTTTGATTCTAAAGAAAAGGAGTTCTTGGAACCCATTTGTATAGTACGACCATACCATCCTCCTCCATCTATTAATATAATAGGTATTGAAAATATAACAAATAACACCAAAAATAAAGAATGGCCGCTTGTTGAAGTAGAAAACTTTCCCAAAGGACTTGAGATAAAATTAGAATATAATGGAGAGACGAGACAACATGATTTTTTTCAATATGAAAAAATAAATGTCCATTATTTTGACTTTACTAAGGAGAATAAATTACATAGTTATAAGAATATGACTTTGGAACCAGATCAAGATGGTAAAAAATTTTTCAACTGGAACATCCAGCAAATGTTAAATTCGAATACAAATGTGATTATTGTGGAGAAAGTAGTACAAATATTGAAAAAAAGATAATTTTTGGTGATAATGATTATTTTAAAAGAGAAATAAAGTCTCTTGTTAGATATAAATGTGATCATTTGGGATTCAATGCAAATTGTTCTATGGTAATTAAAAAAAATTTTTATCTTAAAAATGCCGCAATTAATGGTTTAGCAGTAGCAATTAAAGATTTTGATGAAGTCAATGATAATGAAACGCCGGTTGAGTTTATGTTGCTTGACAATACTGTCATTTATGATTATAAGAACCCTATAGGACCATTAAAATGTACTTATAGTACTCCATTTGGTGAAATCCAATTGGTTCAACAATATGATTGTATTACGGACCCAAATCCTACTCTAACAGGATATTATTATAATAAATTGCCCTTTAAGGCAAACTGTTCTAAGAAAGAAAAGGATGTTGATTCCCTCAAAACTGTCTTGTTTAATGATGAAAAAATAAGCATAACTGATGATGGAAATACAATTCCCGAATCAACTGGAAATTTCACATCTGATGAAAAATTTTTTTTCTATAATAATACAAATCCAAAAGGAGAATTAAAATGTATTTATAAATTATCAAATGGAAATTTAACAATATCTAAAAAGTTTGAGTATTTTGAAAATATAACTCTACCTCCCGTTAAATATTCATTTGAGAATCCGTACTTTAAAGCAAATTGTTCTTTGAAAAGAAATGAATTTACCGATCTAAAAACTGTTTTATTTAATGGTAAAATTATAGAAGTCAAAGATCTTCAAAAAGGCAAAACAAAAAATAGATTCAAGTTGGAGGGTACTTCTGTTAACTTTATAGACTGCAATCCAAATGGAACACTATACTGTGTCTATAAACTTACTTATGGGGAATTCACAACATCTCAAGAATTTGAATATATTAACAACGAAACTCTTCCTAATATTGTGTATCCTGATGGCCAACTGTACTTTTTTCCAAATTGTTCTGTGGATAAAAATAATTATACCCGTCTCAATTCAATCTCACTTGGTGATAAAATTGTGTATATTGAAGGAGAAAGAAATTTTAGGGAACATGTAACCAAAAAAGACAATCATATTATTTATAGAGGTGAAAATCCAAATGGAAAGTTTGTTTGTACTTATAAGATTTCTCATGGACAAATTAATTTAACCCAAAACTACTACACTTTAAAAAATGAAACTCTTCCTCCTGTTATATATTCTAATGATCAATTAACCTTTAATCCAAATTGTTCCAAGAAAGAAAAACATTCCATTGATCTCAAAACTATTATATTTAATGATAAAAGTATGGATGTTGGAGATATCAGTAAAGTGGAATCAAACTCAGTAGAAAATTTTAAATTGACAAAAGATTTTGTTATGTATGAAGTTGAAAACCCAGTTGGAGAACTTGTTTGTCTTTACAACATTTCAATTGGAACTTTTAAAAAATCGCAAAAATATGTATCTATCCAAAGTGAAACTCTCCCAATTGTAAAATATTACTATAATGAATTAGGCTACCATCCAAACTGTACATTGAACCCAAATAATTTTACCACTCTTAAAGCTGTCACATTTGGAGCTGAAAGAGTAAAAGTTAGAAATCTTCGACAGGAAAAAGATTTTACGCGAAAAATATTTAAGATGGAAAAGGGATTTGTCAAAGTTATGTCTGGAGATTCAGGAACCTTAACTTGTGTTTATGCACTTCCGACTGGAGAAATTTCAATATCACAAACGTTTGAGGCTTTAACTAAAAATAATGGACATAATTTATCATTCAAGTTTGGGATTTTGCTTATCATAATTTTTAACTCTATAATTATTAAGAATTTATTTATCATATCAATGTAATTTAATTAATATTTGAGTATCTTATAAAAAGTGTTCATCCAATAAAATTATTCGTTATTCTTTCAATATTTATTTTCAACATAAAAATTATATTTATATTATTTATAAGCAGGAAATTACTTTACTTAAGATTGAAACGTTGAACAAAACAATATGCAATAATGATCATTTATTATATCTACTGACTCATCTCCCATCTCACTTGACAACTTTGCTTCTTTGATTTCATAGTTTCTTTTGGTAATTCATATTCTCACTTCTTTTGACTATGTTTCACTACAGCCACTCCTTTATGGGTGCACTTCTTCATCCACAGCTTTGAATCCGTTATCGCAGTTCTTCGCCTAAATTGAAATCCATCATATTTTTGGCACACTTAAATACACGTACTGTTAAAGACACTCTTAGATTAGCAGATCTAAGGTTAGTCAAACTAGAAACCTAAGTTAAAAGTAATACTTAGAAGAGTCTCTAAATTGTACAAAATTAACTATCGAAAGTTCTTCTGACACAAAAAATGGTCAAGAAAAGCACAAGTAAAATTAAAACTGGAAGACTATGATCACAATTGAAAATTGGACCAGGAATAATGTTTGTTAATTAGAGTTTTGCAGAAGAACAGACCCTCTTTTACAAAATGACTCTTTGTTGTATAATGAAGAGGCTCTTTCTTTGCTTATATTGCTTATAATTTTTATACTGCTTTGTTATACCTTATGGGTACCAAAATGTTTTGTTGAGCATTAGATATTTAAACAAGGCATTCTTGGAAATTGCAAGTATTCTTGGTATTTTAATTGATTAATGTTTTTGCATCCTTTTTAGTTATCACTTTGATAAAGTAGTGTTGTTTATAAAATTCTTTAAAATCGCAAAATAATATTTTTCTAGATTGTGGAAAACTTTAGTTGGTTGTACTTTTATAGTGGATTTTTAATACTTACGGACATAAAAAAGTTGTTACTTAATGTTTAGAAATCTCTATTCCTGGATACAGATGAATTGATTTGTTGGACACAAAAATGAATCTCCGGAAGTGTCATAGAATAAACCACTAAGTTTTATATAAGTATACACTTTGTTTATTTAACCCTTTCACGACCAGAGATTTTTTTCTTTGTATTACGCACTCATCTGTGTGTAAAATAGAAAGAGTACTTTTATAAAGAATAAAAGGATAACAAAAAATTGGTAACATATTTCTTCAATAAAAATTAATATTTTAAAAAAAAGTAGATTAAAATAAAATTTCTCAAAATGTTTTTCAAATTTAGTTTTAATTTTATATATATTATTTTTATTTATTACTTCTCTTCTTCCTTTTTATTCATATAAATTTTTTATATTAATTGAAATAACTTTATTCCAAAATGTTCTCTTTATAGTAAAATTACCACTATACATTAACTTTTTGTTTATGACGCGTATACGCGTCATCTGGTCGGGAAAGGGTTAAATTCTTGGGGGATAACATTGTTTTGTACTGTCTCTTTGATTCTTTAATGAAAATAAATCTAAGTTATATGAGTTGTAAGCATAAAAAACAATATACTGAAAAATTATCCTTGAACCTATTACAAAAAAAAATATATTCATTTTTTTAAATTTTAGCATAAAAATTATAATTAAATGAATATTATTCAAAATTCAATTGAAGTGTAAAATAATTATACTATAATTCATTGGTGAATGAGTGAAATTTAAATTAATGTCTACTTACTTTCAAATTTACTGGTAGATTTTAATAATATAATTAGTTTTTATGTAAGAAGCATTATTTTTATTTCCATAAAATGAAAAAAATGGTCAAACTGTTTTGGATATTAGCTGTGTATTCAGTTTATATTAGTCTTTGTGACGAAGATTTTCGAAAATATGTGCTTGAAAGAGCCCGTGAGTTTGAAAAACATTTTAGATACCATAATTATAAGGATATACATAGAAGTCATAGGGAGTTTCCTAGAAAGCATACCATCACAACTAATGCTGAAATAATTGCTATAAAATGTCCCATAGAACATAGAAAGTTACCATCTACATTCCCAGGACTTTCTAAAATTATTGGTTACGAAAAACCTAAAAATTTTGTAGAAGATTACATACATATTAAAAAAGATGGAAGTTACTATGAATGGAGAATTTATAGTATCGGAAAAGTTGAAGAAATAAAAATTACATGTCTTAATATTTATGAAGGATATCATGAGGGGACAGCCCTAAAATTTCGTTTTATTAGGGAATGGGACCACATGATTAGTCGTACTAAAGAATCAAAAATAAGCATAACACACCGTCTAAATGTTACTTCCCGTCCCTATGAAAGCAAGACATTTAATATCAATAGTACGGAGAAAATATATGTATTTGATAAAAATTTGCGTTATAAAAGATTATATGGCAGTGATATGTTGTTTAAAAAAGGAGACATATTGGCTATATTCCACTCTGAGAAGTTTAATTCTGGAGATATTGAATTCCTAGAACCCATTAGTATAACGAAGATTTACCATGCACCTCCGTTTTTTAATATAGACATAAACTCCCATATAGCAAGGAAGATCAATGAGGAAAATAAAGAATGGTGGTTTGTTGGTCCAATTAATTTTCCCTTTCGTTTATATGTCTTTCTTGATTATACTAACAGGGATCGAAATCTTTTTTTCCAGAAGCAAAATATAACTTTGTCTCATTTAAAGTATTCTAAAGACAACAAGTTAGAAGAAATTAAGAAAGAGATTTTAGAATTAGAGAACTTTTACAGCTTACATTTAAGTGAACCAACAATTCTAAAATTACATTATTATTGTGATGATTGTATAGATGGTGGAATAGATGTAATACAGAAAGTGATTTTTGGAAAAACTTTCGACTTTAAAAGTGAAATTCTCTCTTCTGTAGAATATTTCCATAATAAATTAAATTTTAAAGCAAACTGCTCTGTGAATTTAAGTGATTTCACTCAACTCAAAACTGCTTCTTTTAATGATGAAAAGATTGAAGTTCAAGATCTTCATTGGACAAACGGCAATTCTATAGGACATTTTAGGTTAGAAAATGGTGTTGTTATATTTCAAAATAAAAACCCAATTGGAATTTTATATTGTACTTATATATATCCAATAGGGGAATTTCATACGTCGCAAACATATAAATCTTTTAAAGATGAAGAAATGCCTCCTATTACATATCTTCATGACGAATTGCTTTTTAAACCAAATTGTTCTATGGACCAAGGTAAATCTGTCAGTCTCAAAACTATTTTATTTAATGAAGAAAGGATTGAAATTTATGATCTCCAAGGTACAAACGACCAAGAAAAAGGAAACTTCAAGTTAATTCAAAAATTTGCTATCTTTAGGGATAGAAACCCAAAAGGAAAATTGTCTTGTATTTACGAATTACATAATACAACATTTTTGGTGAATCAAACATATGAATATTTTGAGAACACAAATCTCTCCGATATTAAATATGCCTCAAATCAGTTGTCGTTTAAAGCAAACTGTTCTTTGGAACCAAAAAGCAATGTTAATCTAAAAAATATTCTTTTCGACGATAAAAGTGCAGAAATTGAAGATCTTCAAAAACCAAACAACAATTTAAAAGGGAATTTCAAGTTAGATGGGAAATATGCTATCTTTACGGATACCAATCCAAATGGAAGGTTGTCTTGTACATATAAACTTACTGTTGGAAACGTTTCAGTATATCAATCATATAAATATTTTAAGACTATTGGTCACCCTGCTGTTAAATATGCGTCTGGTCAACTGATCTTTAAACCAAACTGTTCTGTGGAGCTAGAAAGTAATGTTAATCTTAAAACTATTCTTTTCAACAATGAAAGTACAGAAATTAATGATCTAAAAAACACAGTCTCTAACTCAAAAGAAAAGTTGAAGTTAGATACAGGATTTATTTATTTTATGGGCAATAATCCAAAGGGAAAATGGACATGTGTTTATAAACTTCATGTTGGAGAAATTAAAACATCCCAAGAATATGAGCTTATTGAAAACAGAACTCTCCCGGATGTTAGATATGCTCATGGTCAATTGAACTTCAATCCAAATTGTTCAAGGAAGGAGAATGACTTTACTCAACTCAAGACCATTATACTTAATGATAAAAGAATAGAAGTTGAGGGTCTTGATGATGCAGCATTAAGCCAAATAGAAAATTTAAATTCTACAAAAAAGCTTCTTTTATATACTGTCAAAAATCCGGAAGGAAAATTCATTTGCATCTACAAAGTTCCTATTGGTGAAATTGAAAAGTCTCAAAATTACAAACCTATATTAAATGAAACCCTTTCTGTTGTGTACTCTTTTAATGAATTAGGATACAAAGCAAATTGCTCTGTAAATCTAAATAATTACACTAACCTCAAACATATATCATTTAAAGATGATAAAATAGAGTTTAGATTCCTCAAACTTCGTAAATTTCAAGAGAGAGGAAGACTTAAGTTGGAGAAAGACTTTGTTATAAACACGGAAAATAACCCAAATGGAACATTACACTGCCTTTATGATGTTCCAATTGGAGAAGTTTTGGTAAAAAAAGAGTTTAAAACCTTTAGAATAGACAATGGACAAATTTCAAGAAATAAGATTGGAGTTATGGGTAGTATGATTTTGATATTCGTAATTGTAGTAAATATAATGATTTTAATAATTTAAATAAGATTGTGATATAAAAATTATGTGATGTATAGATATTGAATAAAGTGTTAATTAATGTTTTTATTTGTTTTCTAAATTTAAAATATGAATATTAATTTATGCATTGAAATAATAACGTTGTCTTGAAGATACATTATTAATTTAGGTTTGCTATACTAAAGTTTCGTGATAAAGAAGCCGAAGCAAAGCAAAGAAAATCATAAAACACTCAAAAAAGTTCAAATTATGATTAAACTACAATTTTTTCTATGCATAACTTTGTATATTAATAATAATTAGAATAATCATGGTAAGGAAAGTCAAAATGCATATAATAATGAGAAATGTTATTAATTAAGTGTATTATTTAAATGTTTTACAATTCTTAACCATTAAATTATTGTAAAATTTGCTACTTCTATCATAATATTGAAAATTAATGTTAAACTTTTATCAATTTTTTATTATATGCTGAAGAATGCTTTTTTGTTTATGTTAATGTTGTTCGTTTGCTACAGAGAATCAAATTTAGTCCATTTAGTTGATAATAGTTAGTATATAGCACATATAATAGTCAAGATAATGTATTTTTAAAGTAATCTTCTGAATAGCAATGGAGAAAAGACCATTTGAACGTCTTTTTATTTGGTGAAGATATGAATTGATAGGATTTCACATGTCAAAAGTTTTAAAACCTTTCAAAATATATCAAATTTACATTATTATTTCCCTGTTTCTTCAAATATATTGAACATTTTAAAAATTTCAATCACTTTGAACATTATTTAGCATATATAGATAACCACATGATAAAATAATGGTAATGGAAAAATTTTTAGAAAACATTTATTGGCAAAAATATATATAAATTACTAAATACAAGAATAAATTATATCATAAAGTATAACATTATCATCGAAATAAAATTTTTAAATCATTATTCATGTTATCATGTTAAAAAATAGTAGTAATAATATCCAATTGGGGATGTAATAATGTTTCAAATCTAATTTTTGTGCTTTCATAGTTTTCCTTCTTCTTTACATCATATTTTTTTCTATCTTTTAAACCAACAATAACTTGGAAATCACCATTTCCAGTGCACGGTAAGTGGATTGTTTTGTGCAAATCTGCATAAGATAATTGCTAAAGAGGCACAAGCTTGGGCCAGGTCTAAACTCGATGAAAAAAATGACGAAAATTAATTATAATAACAATTTATTTAATCACTATAAAACGATTGTAATGTATTTAAAAAAAGTTTTTTGACGAATTCTTCTTGTTACCATCAAAAAAGAGTTAGTCCCTTTACCATTTGTATAGGCTAGGTTAAGTAGATATCTCTGTATATAAAATATCGATAATTATCAATTTCTATCGATACAGCCAAGTGAAATACATCAAGTTGCTTGGTAAAATTGATAACTTATTGGAGATGGATTAATTTTTTTGCTTATATAAGCAATGGTATTTGGTTAAATTTATCATTTTTCTACATCATACGCAGTACCTCTTTATTCTATCTTGCGACATGTCTTCAACAACTAGCAACAACAACCCCAAAAGTGGTAGGAAAGGATCTACAAGTGGCACAAAGTTTGATTTGGAGGAGATCGTTGCCGAAGTAACCAAAATCAAAGAACAGCTAAAAATTATGGAGAAGGACTTCCTTGCAGCGGAGAAGCTGGCCAAGTCAACAGAGCCGTAATGCCTCAAAAAAGTGCTTAGTGAGAACAAGGACATCACAAATGTTCTCACCAGCACGAGAATTATTAAATTAATCCTTGCAAGCTCTTCCCCACTTTCAATGTCTGTCCTGGCTGGACTCCTCATCTTTGTTCAGCCAATGATTTCTAGCACCTACATTGAAAGTCAGGATGTTGCAGTCACCTTTCTCGGAGTAATCAAGGATTCATATTGGGAAGAGATTGTCAAAACATGTGGAATGCCTGTTAATAGTTCTATTAAAATAAAAGAGAAGAATCGCATTAAAAATGCACAGAAGGCGAGGGATTTGCTTGTAAATGTTGCAACGAATGCAACCACAGCCAGGATATCATCAAATACCAGTGCTTGTACCTTTAAAACCTGTGTAAATACTTTTATAACTTTTTAATTTGTATATTATTTTGTATATGTCTTTTTCTATCTACGTTTAACCAATAAAGTATATTTTTTTAATCGTGTACTATAAATATTTTACCATTTTTTAAAGTTTTATTCATCTTTGATCACTTGATTTTTTTTGTTTTAAATGTAAAGATGAAAAATAACCTAGATTAACATCTAACTAAGGTATTGTAAGCAATAATATTTATCCTTGTTAAATAAATATACCGTGAAGTCGCTAAGAGGTGATATATCAATTGAATTACCTTTATAACTACTGATACTAAATTTTTTACGAATTTTAAAGTTTTCATAACGCCATTTATCGAAAGGGATAAATTCTATGCGATTAAAAATGGTAGAAATAATTAATTTCAAGCTTCTTTTTCTTAGAAACTAGAACCTACTCATAGCTGTTAGAATTCTCATCATCCTTTGACTTTTTGATCCCCTTTAAACTCCAATTTTTCTCCATTATATAATTTCCTTTTCGGAAGCTTTTACCCAGTGCACGGTAGATGAGGTTATCTTATGCAGATCTGCACAAAATCCAGCTGTTCAATACAGAAGATCTGCATAAGATGGCTTTATCTACCATGGCCTGGGTTTATACAAAAATTTATTAATATGAAGACAAAAAAAAACTATAAACTTTCTAATTTGAATTCTTTCTCATGTACTTGATATTTCATTAGAAGTACCTCTAATAACACCACATCTTTTTTTTTCATCTTTTGCCTTTATCATATCATTGAAATTTAATCCTTTAGTACAATCTGTAATAAAATATATCTTAAAACCAAGATCAGAAGCATCATCAGCAGTTGATGAGACACAATACTTAAGTTAACTCCACAAACAAAAACATTTTCAGTATTATTTTTCTACAACTTATCTTCAGGTTCAGTTTTATTTATTTGAGATTTGAAAATGAATACCAATTCTTAGAGCATTTGTTAAAAATTTTCCATGTTGCAAATTAGTTAATATTCATAATTTTTTTTGAATATTAAAGCATTAAATACAATTAGAATTGAATACTATTTTGGAATGATTATTAAAGCTAGAAAGTAGATTAATATCCTCCAAACATAAATACAATCAAAAGAAGGCATAAACTTTGAATTGTTAATGGAAATATTTTAATCATTTGAATCTCTAACAGTACTTAAGCACATCTATTGAGAAAAATATTTGAAGAGAAATATAAAAACATATCATATCAAGATAAAAAAATAAAGACTGTATTTATTACGTGAATCTTTAATAGTTAATTAAGCAACATATAGATAAAAGATGATTATACACGTAATTACAATAAAATAAATAATGATAATATTATTTTAACTTATTCAAATAGATGCCCTTCTTGGTACATCCTAATCAATTAAATATTCACGAACGAATTGGTCGTTCGAAGTGATATTGCCGCTTGGTGTATTATAAACACATTTAACGACTGCAGCTCTATCAATAACATTTTCCAGTATAATAAAATTTTTTGACCGTTTAACAACAAAGTTTGTAGAATTAGAATATTCTGGATCATCAAATCCGACCTTTTCTCCATTACAAAACATTTCTATTAAAAAAGCATAAGGCATCCTATCCATTGTACAATTTGGTTGGAGCCGTTTATCATGGTCATAGTATCGGTATATCCGCTCTTCAAGTTGGAGATTATCATCCTTAGGTCCAAAAAATAAGAGTCTTGATCTAGGTGTTTCAATTTCCTCATCCTTACAATAGTACTCCAGTTGGACTAATTCATACCCAAAGATGGTAAATGTTGAATCTGAATAATCTGAATACATTGGAGCGTAGTCAATTGTATTTTTAAAATTCAACATCCTTGTGATTGCGACGTTATCCTTATTGTAGTAACCCAAGCTCCTTCCACCTATTTGAAGATTAAGCCTGATATCAAATGTTGTCTCCTTATCTTCATCCAATTTAAAAGCTAATATTTCATATCTTTTTTTATAGGTTATTGTTGTATATTCATGGCCTAATATTGTTATTTGAGGGCAAAAATTGAATGCATTCAATACAAGGCATGGTTCTTTATACATACTTTCATCATTTTCATTAGATTTTGTGAAGAAATTAAAAAAAAGATCAGATGAAGCCTCCATTATTTCCGGTTCAACTAATATTCTAGGTTTATTTGTTCTTGTTTCTTCAAAAATTATCAAATCTTGGATTGGTGAATCACACTTATCCGGAATTGATTCTGTATATGCGTATTCTTTTTTTTCAGTTGCTAATTTTTCAAGATCTGAGGTTTTTTTCCAATTTATTTTATACCCCCAATCAAGCTCATATTTTCTACTACTTCCATTTATATATTTGTGATAATCCATATCAACACATTTGATGTGGCGATGTTCAATTTCAGGTATTCTTACTGCAACCATCCATGCAACTGTTGCATTTGGCATTGGGTGATATAAACTATTACTAAGATAATAATAAAAACCACCAGTTCTAAATTCATAATCATAGTGGTGATAACCCATATACGGACATTTTATACCAACAATGTTAAATCTTGAATTAATTTCTAAGTCATATGGAAATGTATTAGTTTCAAGATCTCTAGGAATATCAGGAAATAGGTTTTTGTGTATAGTTTCTTGAGAATATATTGACAACTCCACTAAAACCAAAACTGTAACAATGAAATACATTTGTAAAGAAATTATACTATATCTTTCTAAAAATTATTCCTTTATGATTTTTTTAACATTAACAATTTGAATCCATCACTACATGATATTCAAATTTTCTATAAATTTATTTAACGCTTTATCATCTGATAAAATTGTACTTTTGTTATATTCAAAAAACCATTTAAATTAAAAAAGTCAATAGTATAAATGTGATATAAAAATAGTCTATGAAAGAAAGTGGTAAGAGTTATGATAATGCATTGATAATGTGCTTCAATTTATGTTGTCATTACAGCTGTTCATTAACTAAATATTTTCCTTTTCTTTTTTCAATACAATAGTGAATATAAGAATAAGAGTGATGAAAAAAAAATATTATACAATGACATAAAAAATTACTATATTTTATACGAAAATTTACTAAAATGAAGACAGAAAAAACTATTAACTTTCTAACTTAAATTTTCTATTATGTACTTGATGATATTTCTTTTGAATTAACCTCAATAACACCGTAACTTTTCATCTTTCGCCTTTATCATATCATCGAAATTCGAAACTTTAGTATAGTCTGCAACAAAATATTTTTTAAAGCTAATAAATTGTTTTTACATCCTCTAAATGAAGCTTGATCTATTAAATCATAAATTTTCCCATTAATTCTTATCATTTTTTTTATATTTTTGACTATTCATTTTTGAATTATGGCTAAAAATATTTAAGATATCATTTTTATTCTTACAATATATTGTATGATAATTAAAACATTGGCTAATTTATATTTTTAATTGATAAAAAATCTTACATAAGTACAATTCTATTTTTGGAGCCAAATTCGTTTCGGTAGTGTAGTGGTCTATGAGGTAGTATAGAAAAGTAATATGCCATTTTCGATATCTCGCTAGCGCGAATGTTTTTATACATTTTTTGCCATTTTTATAAAAAAATTTTCTTTTAAAATTACCAAAAACATTCGCGCTAGTGAGAGGTCGAACATGGCATACTAATTTTTATCCCACCTCATAGACCACTACGCTATTGAGCAAATTTCGGGTGAAAATTTTTATATTACTTATATTTAATATTTTAAGACAAACGGATTTTGAAAACCTTGAAGCTATGTGAAGATAGCTCAAAAATATAAATATTGTCAAATCCTATACGTTATACAATTATATTTTACAAAGAAAACAAACATAAATAATAAAGAATTAATTTTAATATTCACTTTACGACTAATTTACGGTTACATTACTACATATTAAAAATCAAATTTAATTAAAATCACATAAATTTCTAGCTATACACCATTCCTTTATAAGAATTCCACGTGCCAGAGTATGGAACTTCCCAGAAGCATCTGAATTTATTTCATCTATATCTTCCTCTTTTAAACATTCATTAACAACCCTGTGAAAATCCCTTATAAACCAGGAGGGTTCACCTAATGCATGTTGTTTTAAATCAAAGTCACATTTCCCATTGACCTTCATTAATCTTCCATAGATATCACGTTTACAGTTAAGAGAAATCACTCCACTTTCATTTCCCTCCTCGTAATTAGAAGTTGGTTCTTGAAAGTATGGGTCGTCGAAATAGGCTTTCGGTATTTTAATCTTCTCAAGCTTTTTTTTGTTTTCTTTTTTGTTATTTTTACCGTAGCAGGGGGCTCTTTCATTTTATTAAGTTTTTCCTCAATAACATGTTGGTGAAATTGAAGACTTTATTGAATAGATCGGTGGTTCAATCACTAAGAGCTCTCAATATTTGATTTAAAACGTTAAAATCACCCTGTCTTGAACATTTATCTTTCTCATATTCAGATTGCTCTGCCAATTAATCCATTCTAGAGGCCTATTTCAATCATTTACGTTCAAATTCATGTTCTTTTTTTTCTTTGCAGCTCCTACATCTTCCTCATTCTCCTCCAAGTTATCCTTCTTCTAGTCGTAACAGACAAATTCACAGAATTTATTTGCATCTACATCTAACCTCTCAACACTCATATAAATTCATCTTTATTCCAAACACCAAGAGACGGATAGTTGTTTAAAGTTAGATGTCTTAAGACCGAGATCCATAACCCATTGGATGAAGACATGGGGATCCATTGTGATTTTCTTTTTGCCTATACCCATAACAAGTTTTTCATGATTTACAACTAATTCAAAGATTTGTTCTGGTCACTTTTTTGAAAGTACCTATTTTTATCAGGCCAGCCATGATAATTAAGTACAGTAAACTTGAATTTACTTTCCTCATTGTTGCCTTCAATAACATACTCCGATTCAGATATACAGTTTAAATCAACACCCTTGTAATTTGTTCTCGTGACAAAATAACTTTCAAACATTAGACTTGTATTGCCCTCTGGAAAATATTGAGTCCATTTATTGTATCTTGGACTGGCTTCTTCAGGTTTAACCAAGATAACAATTAATGAAATCTTGTACCTGAAGATCATATCAAGCATATCGTCTCTTGTATCATCTAGTGGTCCCTAAAAAAATAAATAAAGTTTAATGATATTGATGTTAATTACTTATCTGACATAAAATTAATTTTCTTTCTTTCTGATCACTGGTGTTATACACAAACTTATTAGCGTGTATGAAGCTTTCCATGTCTGTGCTTGGTTGTCCTCTAATAGTGACAGCAGTGAAGTCAAGACATACAATATCTGAATAACGTGTCTTCTTTACATATCTTTTTTTGGCTGCGATGTAGAAGCGTCTGCAGCTATTAAAAAGATCCATACTAGTCATTGTTCCTATATTAGTGAAGATAGCTTCATATTCATCCAACTTTCCTGAGTCCAGTACATTAACAAAGCTCAGGAATTGCTCCAAATCACTATTCATACTTGATTGGTGACTCAAAAAATTAGAAAGATACTTCTTGTAGCTTGAATATAGTTTCATACGACGTACAGATGGATTGGCAAGTTTCCCATTATTAAACAATAATGCAACGAATGCTTTAACCACATAAGCAAACTCGTATGCTCCAATGCTTCCACCATACCGTTTATTACGAATTTCTTTGATAATTTCCAAAGGATTTGCTGTGTACAGTACAATTCAACAGCTAAAGCACTGTATATGCACGCAAAGTACGTTAACATATAAACACGAGAATCGGTACCTTCCGTTCAGTGGATAAGAATATTGCCCCTTTCGGCATCGGTGATGATCTTTTGGTGTATCTCAACAAACTGTTTCTCCGATTGTGGTATTTCATGCTCTCTCCAATCATAAATGTGATATAATTTAAAATACTTTGTCTCACCACCCATCATCCTACTCATCTTAAATTCATAACAATGAGAAGAAGCAACGTTTCTTGGCATTTCTGTTAAACAATCAATTATTATATCGCCATATTTACTCGAACCCTCTGGCCAATATAGTTTTTTATTTGCGTTACTTCGTATTCCTCCATCAGTATCTGTCATGTTTAAAAACATGTATGACGTGTTAGTTTTATTTTGATGATACCTTGGTATAAAAGAGTATGTTTTTTACTGAATGGTCAGTAAATTACTAACCAATACCAAGGTAAGTTTTATATTGGATTGGTCTATTGTATATTTTTTAGGCCTTGGTTATTGAAGGATAAAATAAATTATATTCATATTTGGTCTAATATAATTTAACATGGGGGCTCAACCGGTGACTGTAAGTATTGCTGATTATGAGGATGAAATGCCGTATTTTGAATATATCTATGAGCAGTACTTATGTGAAGGAGATAGTAATGACATTTCGTTTGGTGCGTACTTTTATAAACACCAAGACATGGAGACACGTAGAGTATATAAGGCTCAATGTTTGGGAAGAGGAACCAAGCTTAATGAGGTAGATGAAGACGTTATTGAGGAATTTTGCCGTCAACACCAAAATCTTGTCGAAGTACGTGAAGCAGACAGACGTTTGGAGTTTCACAGGGCGAGCAAATTACCAGATGAAACGGTTAAGAAGTATCATCAAAGGATCACGAGGCTGCTGAGTATGATGGAGGAGACAGAGGCGCGGATATTAGTTAAGCAGAAGATATTCATGAGTCTCCCGGATAAGGTAGCCAGATGCCTGCGAGATGATGAAATTGATGTACAACAAATGTTGAGGAAGTGGGAAACGTACTTGAGGGATCGCTCACCTGTACCAAGGAAAAACCATCCTGGATTTGAGGAAAGGAGAGGAAATATGGTATATGAGAGGAGTAAACCTGCTGTTACAAGTACACGAGGCCCAAGTAATGTTGAGGAACAAAAGGCAGCTAGGAGTAAGACGGATCGTTTGTCAAAGTCGGAATGGATTGCAAGTCTTACCTGCTACACGTGTAATGAGAAAGGTCATACAAGTCGTGGCTGTCCAAAGCGATTTGAGAAACCTGAAGGTACTAAAGTGGGTCTTGGAAGTCTATACTACCCACCTGAATTAGATCATGTAATGATAGAAACTGCAGTTAGGTTAGATGGGAAGGATGTTGTTTGTCTGATTGATACTGGTGCTGCTAAAACAACACTCCCAGTGGAACATGTCAAGTATTTCAAGCATGTTGCTAGGCCGTTCTCTATCATGGCTCAGGATATTGCTGGAAGAGATGTCGAGATAACACATAGAGCTGAAGTTAATGCTATGTCTATTCTCACCCAAGTTAGTTCTTCCATTGAGGTGTATTTTGCAAGAATTAACGATCCGGTAATATGTGCCAATGACTGCATGAAGTTGGAAATTGATATTACTACGTTGATGAAGGAAAAGATGTTAAAGTCTAGTAGGATCATAAAGAAACTTGGTGAAGCTAAAGATTTTGATGAACGTGTATATACTGAGCTGTGTTTGAATTCAAAACTTTACAGTTCTGTGTATTTAGAACCTGAGGTGGTGGTGGATGTACCTATGGATGACAAATTGGTACCCAAGCACTTTCAGCATTATAAGATGAACAATGAAGAGAAGTTGGCATTGTCAAAGGAAATTAATAATGAACTAGTGGCGAAAAGATTGTATCAAACTGTTACTGCTAAGATGACATCACCAATCTCAATGGTGAAGAAAAATGATAATGAATATAGGCCATGTGTTGATGCTCGTTACATAAATCAGCACATGATCGAAGTTGAATGTAAACTACCGTCTAAGTATGAAGTACAATGTTTATGGTCAATGAGTGAGAATGAAACTGTTGGAAAAGCAGATCTGTGTAATGCTTTTAAAAGTTTTAAAGTCATGGAGGATAAACAGTGGATTTCTGGTATAAACACTCATTTGGGAGACTACATATCGCCTAGACTTCAATTTGGTTACAAGTCTTCGTCTGCGATATATACTAACAAGTTAAGACAATTATTGGATGAATTTGAATTGGATAAAACTTTAGTTATCAATTATGTTGATGATTTGGCTTTTGTTGGAAAGAAGGAAAATCAGGTGATGAGTTGGGTGAAATTTATTCGACTATGTTCAAAGTATAACCTGCCCATCAATCTCGAGAAATGTCAATTTCAGATGAAGTCGATGGATTTTCTGGGACAAACATTCTCACGTTTAGGAATGTCTATTGAAAACAAGAAACTCGTGGAGTTGCAGAGTCTTAAAGTTCCTAGAAGTGTAAGTGAGCTTCAAACTTCTATTGGTAAGCTTCAATATTGCAGGGCATATATTAAAGATATTGCCATGTTGATAAAGAGGATTGCGAGTAAGAAAAATGCACTTCCGGAGAGAGAGTTATTAGAAGAAACTTGGAAGGAGATACAATCCAACCTGAAGGAGACGAGAACCTTGTACATTCCAGAAAAGAATGACATTTTGATTTTTGAGGTGGCTGATTTTGATTTACATCCGGAAACTGTAGATACGGAGGTTTATGTGATGAAAGATGTTAAGAAAATTGTACAGGTTATTGAGAGGACCTTATCTAACTCTGAAAGAAATTATAACAAATGCGAATTGGAATTATTAGCACTTGAAAATGCGATAAAACACTATCACGGTTATGGTCATGAGTTGAGTATCATAACTAAATCAACTGCTATTGAATGGATTTTACGAGATGATGTTTTGAATCGAAGTGACATGTCCAGGAGAGTCATGAAGTTTGCTGTTCCCATTATCTTATCGGGGGTGAAAGTTAAAGTGGTTAATGATAATACTAAAGTTAAGTTAAGTAAAATAAGATATCTGGAAACAAATAATCTTCCAAGTTACATGTCTGCATATGAACATGGTGAATTGCTAGAAGATCAGAAAGATAACCCCTTGATAAACATGATTTTGGAATCATGGATAGATCAGACAGGTACGTGTATGAAGAAGTTACCAGCTTTATTAAGAAATGGTACAGATCTGATTGAAATGCAAGAAGGAGTTATTGTATTTGACAACAAACCTATTGTATCGAAGGAATATTTGAAACGTAAAATATATGAGTGGCATGTTAAAACTCACACATGTGCTGTAATGATGAAGGAGGAAATGAGTGAGAAGTATGTGTGTATTGGGAGTGGACCTGTATATAATCAAGTTTATACTGAATGTAAAATATGTCAAAGTAATAGTAGGAACAAACCGTCTAAAGCTAAATCATACAGATGGTTTCAGGCAGAATACCCCAGACATAGAGGACACCTAGATATAATGATGTATGAAGGGATGAGGATTCTGGTACTTGTGGATGCATTTTCCAATTACGTATGGGCTTGGAAGTTGAAGGTAAAATCAACTAAATCGGTAATTGAATGTCTCAACGGAATCTTTATGCAACACCCTTTCCAATACATTGTTGTGGATAATGAACCCACTCTTAACTCTACAGAACTGGTAAATTGGTTGAATGAAAAAAGAATATCAAATATTGTTACAACGAAGTTGAATTCACCAATATATCACAGTGAATCAAATGGGTTGGTAGAACGTCATATTGGTATCTTGAGGAGAAAAATGGATAAATTTAAATCTATCTCAAGTAATATTAATGAATGCCTAGTAATGAGTGTAGCTGCTATTAATGCTTCAAAGAAGCGAGCTCAGAGATTCTACGCTTTAGGATTCAGGAAACCAAGACCACATGAAGAAACCCGTTATCAGTTGTTAAGTAAAGAAAGAAATGTTTGGTTTAAACCTAGAGGAAAACTGGCACGTAAATTTGAGGAAGGAAAGCTGGTTGGTTATTTAGGTAAAAGAATTGCTCATGTAAGGGTCGATGATGGTAAGGAATACTTTATTTCAATTGACTATGTAAAAGAAAATGCTAATGTGGAGGAGGAACCCACTGATGATGATGAGATGTGGGAAATTGTTGAATTGTTTGGTGACCCTCCGAGTTCAACATCAATTGATTTGACGTTAAATGAGGAGGAGAAAGTTGATGATAAAATGGATGAAATTTTGTCTATAAATGGATCTCTTAATGAAAAAGAATTGGATGATAAAATTGACCAATTGTCATCTTCAACTGAATCTTTTAATGGTAAAGAATTGGATAAACTTCTTATGAAAGATGTTCAGGGTACAGATCTGTTGGTTAATGATAGTAAATCTTGCAATGATAGGAAAAGAAATGAATCATTAGCTATAAATGATCAATTCTTCGATGAAAGTATGTCTAATATGAATCTTGTAGAAAGAAAAGTTGTAAATGATGATGATGTCGATGCTTTATGTAAGGATTATGAAGTTATTTATGCAGTAGATGGAAGTGCAAATAATTCTAAGAAAAGTGAGCATCATGGAATTGGTATAATTCGTTGGTTGATAAAGGAAGACACTGTGCAATTATATAGGGCTAGTAATATGTTTAAAGAAGCTACTTCAGACAAAATGGAATTGGTAGCTATGATTGCAGCTCATTTATTGGCGGAAGAATTTAAAGATAAGAATTGTGTGATATTGTCTGATAATATCTATGTGGTAGAAGGTGCAAGTGAAATAAGTAAGCTGAAATCTTATGCACGTAACCCTAAACAAGTTCACCAGAAGTTATGGGAGAAATTGGATTTTATCAGGATAGGAATGAGGACTTTGAAGCCTGATGTGCTTCACTATAGTGGCAAGATGTCTGTGTTAAATAAAGGAGCTGATGCTTTAGCTAAGGATTTGGTAGTTTCTAAAGTTGCGGCTATATTGAAACCTCTGAACATTACGGATATGACTATTGCAGAATTGAGTAAAACTCTGTGCTCAAAACTCTTGGATTAATTAAATTACTAATTATTTATTATATTATTTTTATTGTTTTGTGTTGTGCATGTCATGTTTAAAAACATGTATGACGTGTTAGTTTTATTTTGATGATACGTTGGTATAAAAGAGTATGTTTTTTACTGAATGGTCAGTAAATTACTAACCAATACCAAGGTAAGTTTTATATTGGATTGGTCTATTGTATATTTTTTAGGCCTTGGTTATTGAAGGATAAAATAAATTATATTCATATTTGGTCTAATATAATTTAACAGTATCATAAATAATTGCAATAATGGTTACAATATTCTCTTTAAAAACCATGTTCCAGAAAGTGTAGAGTGAAGTTATTGTTGGACCCTAAAATAAAGAATTTATGCTTTGAATTTTGTAAACTTACGTCACAATGAATATAATTTACATTATCTGAGATACTATAAACATAATGGGCCTTTATCTTCTTATCACTATTGTCGTAGCTCTTAACTAAGGATCCATCAAATTGATCACTTATCCCAACATCAACCTCTTCATCTCCTTCGATTTTAAAAGTAAGTTTAGAGGTATGCATATAATTTTTATCGGTAATCCCGATGCAATATGTTTCAAAGGATTCCACTGTAAGAATATCCCAAAAGTAATATAAATTAGGATTCTTCACTTTGAGTTCATTCATTTTTTATGAGGTATTATGATGCATATATACATGAGCGTACACAATATTGTAGTAATAATTGCCCCTACAATAATAAGAATGATGATGATGATATGTGTAGTGAGCTTCCCATAAGCATGTACCATTTTATGGTATGCTGACATCTTCCTCCTTTTCTCTTCAATGGCTTTCTCCAATTTAGTATCATCGACAACTAGAACACTTGTATCAATTGATCTTCCACCACCAGGATTTGTAACATATTTTCCAGCAGTAAATTCTTTTGTTTTTGTTATCTTACTACCTGGTGTCCCGTAGACACATTGTAGTTCTGTAACACGATCATTGATATCTTTTAAAAAAATATAACCATCCTTAAGTCTGAATCTTTCATCGGTTATATAAGTGTCATTCCATTTATCCGATGTTGTTGTGATTCCATGATGAGTAATGGCTTCTAGATATCCAATGTTCATAAAAGTAAGAGAGCAATTTGGTTGAATCTCAGCATCTTCTTTGACGTAAGCTACTTCCTCAAGTCCGCCTTCCGTAGTGTTGGGTTCAAAATAAAAGATTTGTGAGATTATATTGTATTCACCCGAAGCTCCTAAGCATTTAAATGTTAACATTACAATGTTGTACAAACTTACATCAAATTGTGAGGTTATATTTTTGGAGAGTTTTCAATATTAGTAAATCTATCTTTAGTAAAATTCATTCTTGAATAACTGACAATCTCCATATCGCAATAATTTGGACGAGTTAATGATCAAAGTCTTACTGGAATAACTTTTTTGCATTTACCATACCGATAGTTGTTACTCCAGTCTATATGGTAAAATCTGCCCTGAAATCCAGTAAAGTTATCTATGGACATTCACTATATGCTACTGTTATTGCACACGGCTTCACAACTTTTTTTAAAGTCATCTTCTTTAGGTTTTTGAAACTAATAAAACATTTTCTTCATATAGACTACGTTGTCATTTGATGATTTTAGTTCCACAAGCTCGTTGTTCCTATCCCTTGTAACAACAAAAGTTTCATTAGCAAGCGAATTGTTGCATTTTGTGTGTAATAACGTAACCACTGATTGTATAAACGCCACTTCAGAAAGATTAGAAGAGTTTTCATAATTTCCTTAATCTATATATCAAGCTTCCATTGGTAACTCTGATTTCCGGTATCATTCTTGAAAGTAATTCCTCCATGACTGATGATTATAAACCCAAGGGGTTTTTCCACTAAGGGTATTCACAAAAATAGCGATTCATTAGTACCGTAAACTAGTCTTAATCCTCGCAAAAACTTGTTGGGACCAAATTTCCTACTATCACTTGTATGCTTGTACTCAGTACTTGGCACTTTACGAACATGACACCAGAAGTTTCATTGAGCGTTAAATTAACCAGAATGTCGTTTTATTGATGGTTTCAGGAACAGAAGAGAAGTAGTTTGTATCTACAACTACTTCCGAACATACTGGTAATGGTATCAAAGAAGTAGCCAATAAACACAACGGTGTAGACATTATATTTGTTCTTATGTGGAGGTTGTTGATTATGTCATTTTCCATGGCACTAAAATTTAAGTATATTACAATAGAACATTCAAATTCTTACCAAAATTGTTATTGGTAAATTGAAATGAAGTGTTGAATTCAGAAGATTTTAACATAAAGCATCAATGATGCTATGATCGAGATAGAATATTTATGATTTGTACCAGTTATTAAGTTAAATCATTTACAGCAAAGATATGATGTAGTTTTCCAAAATATTACACGTAATTCAGTTCATTCCTGATTAGAAATTTGCAATTAGAGACTTTGAATGCTTCAACTCTTGAGGCAACGAGCAAAGACGAATCGCAATTATCATCTTCCTTGGGGTATGACATTTTCAAATTCCATGAAATATCGTCTATTGGTAAGGATATTGTCCCGCATTTGTTGATTTTTCTTTACGATTGCTTGATCTCTCACTAATAAGATTTGCTGCAAAAAATAGCATTTAGCTATGATTTGGTAATTTGCTAAATGTTCCAAAATATATCAATTAATGCATTTTGACTAGAAAATGTAAGATCTACAGAGAAAACACACATGCATTCAAATTTTCGTATAAAAATGTGATTTTTGCCACTTTGACGATCTGTAACAGTGAAATATTGAAAAATACCAAAAAGGATTCCCATACCGGGAATCGAACCCGGGCCGCGTGGGTGAAAACCACGAATCCTAACCACTAGACCATATGGGAGGCGTCCGGAGCCCTTTTTGATAGATTCCAGGGCCATTGAACAGAAAAAATAATCCCATTTCAAGCAATTTCCTTCGTTCACAGATAAAATACAAATTTCTAGGCTTTTTTGCATAATTATCATTATATTTTGTTTTTTTCACATTTTCTAGCTCATTATTTTGAATATATTTTCTGAAAATCAACTGTAAATACCAAGAAATTTGAATAAAGGAGAAAACTAACCTTCAAAACAATTATTTCATCATAAAACATTACATAATCAAATAAATTTAACAGTCATTAGTACAGACAAGTTTTAGTGGCTAGATTCCCATATCTCCATTTCTCAATAAATAGACATTGATGAAACTTCTATCTGAAAACAAAAACAATTTAATCCACGAAACCACTCTTCAATTCATGAATGTCTACTAAAAGAGTAGTCGAGAAAAGTAAAACAAGACAAAGGAACACCACACACTACCCCACATTTTTAAAGCTAGACAATAAAAAAGATGACGATAAAACAATTTTACCTCTTAATTCACCAAATTATATCATAATTCCAATTTAAAAAGAAACCTCTATTTGATTGGTGGTCAAAAATGTTGTGAAATGTGAATGGTCACGTCTTGTCTTTTATCATATCATACCTATATAAATTGTTTTTTAACTAATAACTAAAACTGTTTTAACTCCTCTTCTCCAATTGACTTTTATAAAATACTTGTTGCCTTGAGTCTATTTTGTTTAAAAACTTTTCATCTTTGATTATTCAATCACTGTAAATTTCTACTCATTGTAGATAAATACGATTTTTACGTTAGTTAATGTACTGATTACACTTTTAATTTTTGATGATTTGAACATTTGTTGTGAAATCAACTATATTATGTCATGCTTTTTTGCTTTATGATGTATTATTCCGATATGCGATAACTTTTTATTTTCTTTATTTTTCCAGAAAACTATTGAATTTACCTGTATATAAACGGAATAACTCTTTTCATTCATTACTTCTTGTATTTATTATATTAACTAATTTAATATGTTTGAAAAGATAAAGAAATTCTGGTCATCAAATTCTAATATTAGTGGGAGCCGTAAATCTAGTCCACGATTCGTTAGGACCAAATCTGGGAGAAGTATCTCGACATTCACTTTCAAAAAGACATCACGCCCACCCTGTAAGTTTTGTTTAATCTCTTGTCATTTAGTATTTTTGTTGTAGATTCTAAAGAAGGTGATTATGCCACACCACCAGTCGTTGGTAAGCCACCTAGTACTTTACCAAATGTTCCGGTGGTTCCACGCGATGGTGTCTACGAGAATTTCCATGGTCATCAAAGGCAAGAAGTTATCAGAAGACCTAGTGTACCAAGTACTGAGGACGATGAAACTTTGACTTTGTTAAACCAGGATACAGTTGTACAAAGTCCTTGTGGAGGTTATTCGGATAACAATACCAGTTTCTGTGGATTACCAGGAAGAGAGAGTCCAAGCATTAGAGGTACAGATCATTGGCTAGGTAAGTATTTGTCACATAGTGTGTTTCATAATCATTTTTTAAGGTTCGGCAAAAGAAGAGTATCTCAGACACTATAGGGATTCAGAAAAGCCTCCATTGAATGTGAATCCATCGTCAATTCTAAACTACCGTTCATATACGATGCCTAATGCTAGGAGGACACGGAGTTTCGCTCATCTTCCTGGTTCTTCAAAACAGTCGTCGGCATCAAGTAATGTTAGTCAAGGAGCTAGCCAAGTGTACAATAGTCAGTCCGGTATCTATGGAGAGAGAGGAGCAATGAGACGTCAGGAACCATCTCTATCTTCATCTGGGTAAGTATCATGAAATGAAAATTCAACCAATACTGTTATTTTAGATTCGTATCAAACATTTCATCACCCGTGTGCAGAGATCGATACAGGAATGTTGATAGTGAATCACCGTATAGAGTAGTGGAGACCAGATATCCAAGATACTCCAACTCAAGTGAGCTTCTATCTCCACCAAGAAACCCAAGAGTCAATGTGGGATCTGTCTACACACCAGGCCCTTGTTCAACTCCAATAAAGGGTACATCAAACATTTATGGCAGTGCAAGAAGTGCACAAGAAGATGTCTTCTTCGATAAGTCTTCTAGAAGCGGGGTTTCATCAGCTGTCAGTTGCCAGAGAATAGATGAAATTGAAGAATCACTTCGGGATATCCAACGGAAGATGAGTACCTCGACATCAATTCAGACACCATCAAATGTCCAAACAGACGGTTCTCAACAAGCATTACTCTCAATACTAATGGATAAGAAAAATGAAGCCGATCGTCTCAGGGAGAAAGTCAAGAAATTGGAAAATAGGTTGCAGATGCAAAAGTGTGACTTTGCTGAGGAGACAGAGAAGTTGCAATTGGAGGCTGAAAACATCAGGCATAAGTTAAAGTTGATGACGGAGAAGTTTAACAGATTGGACCAGGAGTATCGTCGTTATAGAGAAGCAACACTCGTCACGGAGAATGATTTCCAGAAAAGTTTAGATGATATGGATAAACTCAAAAAGGATTATGAAACTGAAATTAGTTGCTTGAAGCAGAAATTGACTAGTGTCCTCGTTATGGATGATGGCAAATCTTCGTCTATGAATGAAGCAAACAAACTGTTGGAGGAAGAAAATGCCGTATTGTTAAATAAACTCGATGAAAAGGAGGAAGAGACAACAAAGCTGAAGAATGAATTGAATCACCATCGTTCATTTAAAATTCTTAACGATGATGAGTATGATGATGATAATCTCCTAGTGTTGGATGAGTTCAAGGATGAGAATAGTACTCCAGAAAATGGAAGTAAAAAGGAAGAGACTTTCAAAAGTGTCAGTTCAGCTCTGTCAAAAATCCATCTCTCTTCACTTCACTCACCATCCAATAGTTCAGGCTTCGGTGGATCACATTCTCATGGTTTCATTAGTTCTCCTCTTATGGAAAAACCGTCAAATTTATTAACGAAAAACACTGTAGCTGGTTCATTGTCTTATAACTTGAATGACATATCAAATAATGATAAGACAGCAACTCTAATGACTATCCAACCAAGGATTCAAAGAATTATCAAAGATAGTAATGAAATCGGAAAACGCCTGCGTATGATTTCTAAATGTTTCTCGGAGATATCCTCAAACATTGTCGATGGAAGGGATCCCGGATTCCATAAGCTGGCTTCACGTTTCAATGATTCATCAGATTCGGATGATGACATAAATAATTTTGAAAATAAGATGTCATATAACAGTCTCCAATTTGAGGATGTTATTCGTAAACATCAGGAGGATATTCAGAAGGCTGAGAAGTTCTTGTCACAGGTCTCTAGCAACATCATTCACTATACAACAAGAACACCGGGTGGAAATAATCCTGTGTGTAATATCCAATGAGATGGTATTTTCCAAGGAGGAATTGTATATATTTGTAAAGTTACTTGTTTTTAAAGTTTGCAGATCAATTTAATCTGCTGTTAAAGGATTTATTTTGTTAATTATTAATAGTATTTTAAATGATGTTAAATGATATGGAAAAAAAATTTTCTTTTTAATAATTTGTATATAGTTTTTATTGTAGTATGATAAAGATTTATTTTGATAATAAAATAATTTTAGAGGTTTTGTGTTTTTTAAAACTTTATTGTCTGTCATGTCATAAGAAATTGTAGTACAGAAATTATATATATATTACTTTTATTCTTCTAATTAATAAGTGGAAGTTTCAGTGGTAACAGACTCACTGTCTGTAGTCATTTCACTTTCCTGATCCATTTCCTTTCTGATGTCATGTAAAACTTGGATACCCTGATTGAATATAGCTTTTTTCTTCTTCCTATAAGCATCATTACTTCTTTTATGTATGAAGAATGTCATAGAGGCAATAAGAGCTCCAAGAATTAGGGTAAGTGGAATTAACGAAACAGCGTGATCCATTATCCATGACTCATATTCCCCATTATCCAGAGAATCCGACTGAGAAATCAATGTTGGTTCCGAAGATTTATCATCAACAACCCCAATATTCTCCTTATATTGACTGACCACAAAACTAAACAAATATTTTAATGCCCTTTTTATATCATTCTCCATCAACCATTCGTTATCATAATACCTCTCCATTTCGACGATTTCAGATATTGAGGTAAAGTGTGATTTTATACTGAACGTGTAAAAATTCTCCTGCAGACTTCTTTCTAACAACGGTTCTGGTTCGTTATCACCCTCAACTAATTTCCGATAGGTAAATTTGTTACTTGCTAGTTTCAAATTACGGTCTACCATGTATTTATTCATAATCTTTTCGATTTGTTTAATCATATCTTTTTTAAATTCTCTAAATTGATTGTTGTTTTTGAAAGGATAAGGTCTCCCATTTGGCATTGGATTTAGCATAACGAAAATTCCCAGACCAATAAAGTTATCACATTTCTTAGGCGTTCCAGTTATTATGAAGTACATCTCATTTTTTGAGCTTTTGCCAATAACCTTTTTCAACTTTTCGCAATCACTTTCATCCACGATAGAATCATTATGCATTAAAGGACCAAGTCTTATCTCCCTAATGCTTATCCTTTTGGCAAATACCAAAGATTTTAAATAACACCTTATTTGATAACGTATTGTTCTTGATTGAGTGAAGTTGTCGTAGAATAGGTGCATTTTGATATGATTAAATGATATATCAATAGAAATCTAGAAATAATTATATATTTACGGCATTGTAAAACTTACAGGATCAAAACTTAGACAGTCATCCACGTATCCTTGGCCTCCGATAGTTTCTTTATGGGTATAGTTTGTTGTATCTCCTATTTGGTTGGATAGAGTCAATCCACGAAACAATTCATCCAACTCCAATTCTTTTTCTGCTCCACTAAGGGGAATCTCAGCTTCATGATCATTACCACGTATTTGTGAAAATACCAACACAATTACAACTAATTTGGCAAACATATAAAAATGAAGATATAAAAAAACATTTCTACTTCCCTTCTTATACAAAAAAAACATATTCAAAATTTTTGTAATATTCAAAAATTTATACAAAAAAAGTAAATAAATATTATTAAAATATTATACATTATATACACCATTATTAACAACTAAAAATACAAATAAAGAAAATTTTTATATATACAAACTAACTCTAATCAGATGACGATGAGCTTAATGACTCATCAGAACAAGGACCAAACACAGTATCAACAGGATCTGGTGATGACATGGATTCTTCCATTCTGAATCTTCCTCCAGCTTTATCTTCTCCTCCATCTCCTGAAGTAGATATGAGAGTGTTCTTCTTAGACTTGGAGCTAACTTCGAAAGTAGTACCTTGCTCCTCTCCCTTCTTATCATCATCTTCATTCTCAGAAGCCTCTACCTTTCTACGATTTCTTCTGCTCCTTTTTAACTTTTTCTTTCTTTCACTCTCCTCAAAGCATTCATTGTCGGAAGCAACAAATCCCTCCATATCATCGTCCTTCTTCTTCTTTTGGTTTTCACCTTTACCACCAGACTTCCTTTTATCATCTTTAACCGGTACTCTGAGAGCATCCTTATTCATATTAAGAAACTCATTACGAAGATCTCGTAATCTATTCTGTCTTTCAAGATCCTGGCTTTCTTGAATCCTCATTTGAGCTATTTTTTCCTCCTCTAACTTTAGCATAATCTCCCTTTGCTTTCTTCTACTCTCTTCTCTTGCTCTCTCAATCTCAACAATCTGTGGTCTTTTGGAGTTTGCTTGAATTAGGTAATCCTCACAGTTAGAATGCTCCTCTGTCAGATGGTCTATATTTATGTGTTTCCACTTCATCTTCATATCACTGCTACTTTTCATTGAACCATGAACATCATCAAAAGCGAGCTTAGCCTCCTCAAAGTAACCAATAGCTTTGTCCAAATCAGATAGAGATTGGTTTGGAGATTCCATGATACGCAAGCCAAGTTTTGCGTAAATTTTTGCCACGTTATACTTGGCATATAGATTCAATGGGTCATGTTGAACAGCTTGAAGCATGTAATCCAAAGCATTATTATAGTCCTCAACTTTCCAGTACATGCGACCAAGAGCCAACAATACATCAGAATCAGTATCCAATCCGAACTTTTCAATGGCAGCCTTGTACATCCTAATAGCATTAAGATAATTTTTAAGTAGCCCATAAACGTATGCTAAGTTTAGCCAAGGACCCTTCTCATCAAATAAGACTTCACGAACTTCAGAGAAACATTCGCGAGCTTCTTCATAGGAACCAATAAATGTGAGTAAGATTCCCATACAGTTCCCTGCGTAGACATTTTTTGGATGATTCCTCAATACCTTTTGGAACATCTCAAATGCTCGCGACATATTTTCTTCATCCTTCTCCTTATTCCTATTTGGTTTGTAGAGTTGCTCCAACCATATAACTCCAAGAGCAAGGTGAGGATAAGCATTGTCTTTGTGTTCCGGAAACTTGAGAATTGCCTCAAACTTCTTTTGAGCCTCCAAGAAGTTCTTTTTCTTCATAAACAGAGATCCTAAAGCTGCTAAAGCACCAATGTTGTGAGGATCATTGGAAAGCACGTCTTGGTAGTGTTTGGTTGCTGCTTTGTAATCACTACATTTCTCCGCAATTTTTCCTAATCTTAAACTACCTTCATTGTAGTTCGGCTTCCACTTTAACAAACGCTTGTACAGCTCGATTGCATTATCAGTGTATCCCAACTCTTCATTTGTCCTTGCGAGGTTGAATGTGAATGTTAGTTCAAGACTATCAGCGTAAGAATTATCCTTCAGACGCTCCTCCTCAACTCTAGACAAACACTGAGAGAAGATAGTGTTTGCTTCAGGGAAGACTTTATTCATGTACAAATATACACCGTAGTTATTTAACAACTCAATTGGAATCCGGACATCTTCTGACTCCTTATACATATCAATTACCCTTGAAGTCTCCTTTAATGCAAGAGGCAAGTTAGTCTTCTCCACGAATCTGGCATGCTCAACAACCAATGTAGGATCGTTGAGGTTTTCATTATTTAACAGCTCAGAGAAGTACTGTTTAACAGAAGCAGTACGTTTATCTTTCGTTGCAGCATCCTTCCCAGGTGATCTTATATACATCATAATCAGAGCCTTCTTGGTTTCAGCGTTATCTGGATCAGTAATTAAGATCTTCCCAAAGTACTCTATCGCTTTTTCAAAGTCCTTCTTCTTTGCATAAAGTTGTCCAAGTCCAAAGAGTGGATTAATAAAATCTGGGCTGCAGGTAGCAACTGCCATATTGTAGTGTTTTATTGCCAACTCAATTTCACCTTTGCGATGGTGAAATCTACCGACGAGATAATGACTTCTACCCTTAAGAATAGGAGATTCCGCCAACTGAAATGCAATCCTGCTGTACTTTTCACTTTTTTCATAGTTTCCTCTCAAAAACAAAAAGTCTGCCAACTCCAAAGCCGTTGAAGTATTAGTAGGGTCAATCTTCCATGACTTTATCAGGCGATTTGCACCAGCAGTCGTTGATTCCAAGGTACCTTCATTGAAGTCAAGCACCGATAGAGCCGTCATAGCGTAACTGTTGTTCTCCTCAAGCTCCAAGACCCTTTCAAAAGCAACACGAGCCTTCTTTACATATCCCAACTTGACAAGACAGTATCCAATCCCAAGACGAACATAAGCTGGGCACTTAGAACAAACTTTAAGAATTCTCTTGAAGAGTTGCAGGGACTTTGCGTAGTCCTTCTTATTGTAAAAGACACAGGCATATCCAATAAGAGCCGGGATATTGTCTTCGTTAGTATTTGTGACAAACTTGAACTGTGCCTCAGCATGATCCAATTTCTGGTCGTTATACAAAAGATAGAAACCACGTTGGAGGATGTGGTTTGTGTCATACTTTGAGATCTCATCGCCTTGATTAAGATGTTCCATAGCTTTAGAGAAGTATTGAGATCTCCTTCCTTTGTCCGTCTCGTTACAACCGCGCAGTATTTTGTAGGAAGTAATACTGTCGTGCAACTTGAGAACACCGGCGTCCCGACCGATGTTTTCTTTCTTTGCGAAAGCAATACCATCTTCAAGAATCCTCTCAAAATCGTCAAATCTCTTCAGGCGATAATATGCTATGGCAAAACTGTGCCATATATCTGGAGTACAGTGCTCTCCTGACAATTCGGAGATAATAACGTCGACTTCTGGTAACGTCGAGACAGGGTAAACGATGGTAGCCTAAAATGTGATGAAAATTTCTTAGATAATTTGATGACTAAAATTAAAACTTACCCCTCCGAAACGTCTGGGGATTGTCAGGATACTTTCATTGATGTCAGGTTCTGTCATTATTACTAGAGGTATAACTAAAATAAATTGTAATTATTTATAATTGTAACAGTGGAAAAAATCAAGAGGAAAATTACACGAAATCTATAATATTAAATAAAAAAAATGAAATGACAACGATGGTGTTTATAGAAAAAATATGTTTGCCTTTGGGTTTTTTGGAGCAGAGCTTCTCATAATGGGACACCGTAACATACCAAGTGATAAGAGTATTGTAAAATAAGTGACATACAAAGTGATGCATTAATTGACTTAAGCATTTAGTTAACTAAATGCATAAATGATAGATACTCTGTGAACCAGTACTGTCAAGAGCCGAGATGTTTTTTAGCTTTGACAAAATCAGTTATCAATTTTGATGGGCTAATTCATGTGCTATATTATCTTCTATGTTGTTTGAGAGTCAAAATTCATGACTCCTATAGTTAGTTACAATTAAAAAAGTAATTGGAAGAAGAGTAAAAACCATCTCCACTCATTGTTAATATGAAATGAAAGAACACCTCATCCCTTTGGACTTCATTACCAGGAAACATGAACAGAAGAAGAAATTTAAATGTCGATTTTAATTCATCGTTTGTGAAATCAAAGCTGATCTTAGGTTGTTTGCCTGAATTTAATAAGAACTTTTTCCGCATAATATTTTTTTTTCTCATGCATGGCAAAACAAAATCTATATTGTGTATCCATTGTTCTCTCATACACCTACACCTTGGGATATAATATAAAATTAATTGGTGTAAAGTTGACGCAATCTCTCCTTCTTTTGAAACATAGACAATGAATTGGGCGGGTATCTCATTGTATTTTTTCTGTTTTGAGTATAATATGCTTTCAAAAATTATCTTTTTACACCAAAAGAATTGTTTTAAAATAAGCTTAACTTAAATATTATTCCGCTAGTAAAAAAGTCTCTTTCGTGGAACAAGTTTTGTGTTCACTTTAATAGAGTAGGAATTAGTGGTATTATTTCTTCATTGTCAGATAATTTTAAAATACTTATTTTTGTTTTAGCTCTAACATTTTTTGTGATTGTGTGCGTGTTGATATGTCTCCCTAAATTTAGTTTCTTATTTTTTTTCTCTTAATTAATTATTTAATGTTGTTTTTAGTGTATATTTAAGTATGGCTAGAACACCTAAAAATCCTTCTCCCCAGGAGGAACGCGTTATGGAGAGTATTCTCGGTAAAAGTGTCAAGGATGGCAAAACTCTCTACAGAGTTAAGTGGAAGGGATTGTCTTTTAATGAGGCAACATGGGAACCTGAAAGTAATATCGTAAGTTTAAAGTATCCTAGAGAATATATTTTTTTTAGAAACAGTCATTTGTCAAGAAGTATGAGGAAAGCATCAGCAAAGGAATACCTTTTTCGGAGACTAAGGACTACAGTGCTGATGATCAAAAACCCAAAAAGGCTAAGAGGGACAAACCAAGAGCTGTTGATGAATATGGGTTCAATAAGTATGGTCCGAAATATATATGGGTTAAGCGGGGTGATGACCCTCAGAGAATTATAGACAAGATCAACGAGGGTAGGTTTCCATTAACCTAAAGTGTGTTTACTAATTTTATTCTTTTTAGAAATACTTGAAAAAGCAAGAACTGTCACAACTCCTCCACCTAGATTTGTTTTGTCTGCTTCTCAACGACCAAGATCTACTGGCCAAATAAGAGTACTCAAAACAGTTAACTCCCAAAGGAGACAAAGTACTGGCAGTAGAAAAAGAAAGCTTAGTGAAAATGGCAATTGCCACCTCGATAGACTCATGAAGAGTGCTAAAAAGGGAACGAGGTACTCTGAAGTAAATATCCTTGGTGTTCTTGGGGCTCAGTACAACTTGATGAGGGAGAAGTATTACTTGGTACAGTTAACAAGTAAGAATGTTGTACCAATTCATCCAGATGATATTCCTCCTAGATTCAAGGATGAGTGCTCGCGAATCGATGAAAATGCTTTATTCGGTTTTTGAGCCCATTGTATGAATCTTTTAATTTTGATAAGTTTTAATAATTTTTGTATATTTATTGTATTTATTTTGTTTTTATAATAAACTATAAAGTGGTTTTTTGTCCTGTCGTTTATATTCTTTTTGGGGAGGGTTTTCAAGGGGTTTTGTGTCGGAAATTTTGATCATTTTTGGTGTTGCCCACGGCTCAATGGTCTAGTGGTATGATTCTCGCTTTGGGTGCGAGAGGCCCCGGTTTCGATCACCGGTTGAGCCCACCCTTTTGCCAAATTTGGTATTTTTTCATGAATATTACAAAAAGTACTTTTTTGAAAATTTAAAAATACGTACTTTTATTATAAGTGGTGCGTAAAATATTCGTAGAATACTGCTTTTTCTTGTTGAATTACGTTTTTTATATAGGATATATTGAACTATTTTAATATAATATCCCTTTATCCTTGTCATTTACATCAATTACATTTTGATCTCTTAGTGTCTTGATGTTACATTGAGATATTATTACTTTGTATGTGTGTTAATATAAAAGATTATTTGTCGCAATTAAAGTTGTAGTTAATCTGTCCTTCTATAATGGAAATTAAATTTAAACTAGTATTCTTTTGTAAACATTATAAATTTAATGAAATATTAGGTAAAATATTTATTTATCTCAGATTTGATAATGAAGACCAACTATTAAAGCATTTGATAATAGTTGTCTACATTAAAAAACAGTTAATATTGATATAATTTTTTTTGAATATGTGTATACTAAATGAGATAAAAGTTGAATATTATTTTGGAATGGTTCTTAAAGCTAAAAAGTAGATTAGTATGCTCCGAACATAAATGCATTCAAAAGAAGGTATGAACTTTAAATTTTAAATGAAAATATTTTAATCATCTGAATTTCTAACAATATTTAATTATATCTATTGAGAAAAAAGTTTGAAGACAAATATAAAAACACATCATATCAAGATATAAAAATAAAGAATGTATTTATTACGTGAATCTTTAATGGTTAATAAAAAAACATATAGATAAAAATGGTTTTATACGTTGTTACAATAAAATATATAATGATAAAATTGTTGTAACTTATTCCAATAGAGACCCTTCTTGGTGCATCTTAATCAATCAAATCTTCACGAACGAATTGGTCAATTGAAGTGATTGATACTTTAATGAATTTAAAGAGACTCAATTTGTATTAATTTTAACACTCTTTATAAATACAATAAATCTAAATATTATGTAAAATTAGCATATACCATTTGGTGTGCGATAAACACATTTAATGATTGCAGTACGATCTTCAGTAGTTTTCAGTATAGTAAAATTTTTTGAGCGCTTAACAACAATATTTGAAGAATTAGAATATTCTGGATCATCAAATTCGAGTTTTTCTCCATTATAAAACATTCCTAATAAGAAAGCATAAAGCATCCTATCTGTTGTACAATTTGATTGGAACTGTTTATCATTGTCATAGTATCGGTATATCTGCTCTTCAAGCAGCAGGTCATCATCCTTAGGTCCATAAAATAAGAGTCTTGATCTAGGTGTTTCATTTTCCTCATCCTTGCAAATAGTATTCCAGATGCACTAATTCATATCTAAAGATAGTAAATGTTAAATTAGAATAATCTGGATACATTGGAGCATAGTCGATTGTTTCTTCTAAATACAACATCCTTGTGATTAAAAAATTATCCGTATTGTAGTAACCTAAGCTTCTTCCACCAATTTGAAGAATGAGAGTGATGTTAAATGTTGTCAGCTTATCTTCATTCAACTTAAAAGCTAATATTTGATATCTATTTTTATAGGGCATTATTGTATATTCATGACCTATTATTGTTATCTGATGACAAAAATTGAATGCGTTTAGTACAGGACATAGCTTTATATACATATGATTAAGTTCATAATCTTCATTAGGTTTTTTGATTAAATAAAATAATTTGTGAAGGGAAACTTTCATACAAAAAAATTGGACAAATTTCACATTATTACGTAAAATGCAATAAAAATGTCCCACTATTTTAAAATGTTCAAATTTATCCAAATTTAAATATATCAAGCAATAACAAAAATGTTTTAAATGATACGAAACGTTAGATTTTCGTATACGTTTGATCATTCATTGCAAAATTATATACTTTAATATTTTGATATAAGTTAACATTTATTTAATCTTAGAAAATTTAAAAATATTATACTTATTTTTGAATCTAATTCGTTTTTAAAAATACATTATGAAATACGTTTTCAGAATTCAATTTCGTTTGAAGTTGTTAACGCTTTAGAAAATATATTTATAAGATATAGGTTTTGGCGTCCCCCTTTTCAAACAATTCCCAATGCCCTCTGAATCTCCGACTGATTATTGAAGTCTTTATCAACAATTCACTTTTATTTATCCAAGCTTTATTACAATTACTCACACAAATAAGATTAACACAAAGTGTAGTGCCCACTTATACTTATCCTTCGATCTCTTAACAATTCCTGAGATCTCCCTCAACCGTCTATGAAACCCCTAGTGGTCTCAAACTGGGTTTTATAAACCGACACACATATAAAATTTTGATTACATAAAAAACGACTACTACTATTACCTAAGTTAATAAAATGAATAATTTGATGACTCTCGTCACCTTTTATAATAACAAAAACAATGTTCTCGAATTTTCCAAACAGTTTCCCAACTGTCATATTTTACTTTTTTTTTTGATATTTTGGCTAAAAGTTATGAGATTTTAAGTGATAATTTAATGAAATAAAAGTATTGTTAAACAATTTAGTTAGTGAGAAGGAAATCAAAAAAAATTCTTTTGATACAAATTTATATCAATATTCAATTTGAAAATATAAATATTTCTATTTTAAATATATACTTTATCATTGGTCATAATAATGAAACATTATATATCTACATTTGAAATAAATTATTGTAAAACTTAATCTTATTCGTATATGGAAAAATTATTTATTTTAAAAAAAAAATTTATAAATATATAGATATAGACATTTTTATAAAGTCTATTTTTTTAACTTTAAAATATTACCACATTTCTGAGTGTTATAACTCTTTTCCATTCTTCGTAAAAATTTATATTGTTATATTTTTTAGTTAGCTTGGCTTGCTTTATACAAATAAATCCACGGTCAGAATTTAACAAATTATTTTGATACAGTTATTTATATTTTATTGCTAAAACAAAATAAACCGTCACACAAAAACTTTTGAAGTATATAATCTATCTAACAATAAAAAAATTACTAACAAAAAATTACCGGACATTCTTCTTTGGTTTTTAATTAGTTATTTCAAAAATATAGTAGTAATTCTCAATAACTGTTTGTCTGGAATGTTTTAATGCTTTAATTGTTTGTCTATGTTAAACTATTAAATGTAAAAATATAATATTAATAAAATAACATTTTAAATTATATTTAAAATTAAAGTTTCCAGAGAAAAAAATAATTACCCAGGGAAGCAAATGATTGAATAAGATATAAAATGACTGGATAGAAAAAAAAATAATATGAATAGTTAAATTTGAATAATGTTTTCGGGAAAGAAAATGATGAGATTGTCTCTGTGTGAAGATTTAAACTTTATTAAACTATTTTTTAATCTTCTAGAAATTGAAATTACAATAAAATTTAAAGATTTCATAATGTAATTTTTAAAATTAAACACGTAAAATTAAGAAACATATTTTTGTTTGATTTGCAAAATATGCATTTTTCTAAGATCAAAAAATTTACATGCTATACAATTTTTTTAAAAATGTATTCATCTGTCTTTCCTGAGTGCTATTTGACAAATTTGTTCTTTTTGTTTAAAAAATGACAAAAAAAATTTTCTGTGTATAAATGAAATATTTAATATAGAAATTAAGTTTGAAATAGTTTACTTTAAATTACTTGAGATTACGATTTTTTTAATATAAAACATTTTATATTTATAATCCCATAAAACATTATTTGATAACTTAAAATAAAATCTATTGGCTATTTTTTAATGTAAAATAAATTTTCATATAATTATTTAATAATTAAGATTTTACAATTGGAAAAATAAAAGTTTATTTGTCTACATTGAATAAATACATTACTTCCGTTGATATCAAATTTATTGTTTGTAAACATAAAAATGATTTTTATCTATTTTTTGAATTTTTCAGTATGTAATAGAATAGTATATACTATAACAAAACTATTTGATTTGAAAAATATTACTATGAAAAAATGAAGATATGTTAATAACTCAATATTATATGAAATAAATCTAATTTACTAGTAGAACAAGAAAAATACATTAATATGAAAAATCAAAAGTTTGTTTTATTTATTTATTATTTTTGTATAATATGTAAATATAAAGTATTTTAAATATTTTGGAAAATTGCAAGAAAAGTGCTTCATGTGAGCTTTGAAATTATAAACATTAGATTATGAGACTAACATGCAGCTGGCATTGAAAACAGAATCTTTATTTCAAGGTGGTGATTTTTAGTTGCTTTTTCATAATCAGTAACATTTATTAAAATATCTTTCAATATAAAAAAGGTTCACTCATTTGAAGTTAAAGTTGAGATTAATTTTTAACATTGATAACTCTGCAAGAAGTCAGATTTCTATATATAACTTATGCAAGTAAATGGAAAAATAAATTATTTGAATAATAATTATTTCTAAGCAAAATTATGAAAATGTTTTGTATAGAATTCGACAATGTGTATAGTAGACTTAACAAAAATTTTAGAGTGTCTTAAATCCAAAATTAATGTAAAAGTTTTACAAGCCGTACACTGATCTCTTCGAAAATCAAAATTTGATCTTAAGAAAAGAGAAGTAAAATATAGTTCTCAAATAAACTACTTAAAAAAATAAAACATCTTAATAACTTGGTCTCATTTATAAATTTTGTTTTATTACGCAAGCTGTCTTTTAGTTTTAAGCGCCAATATTTTACACTCATATTAAATTAATACTTGTAAATTTATATTTTATTATGCTTTTACTTTTATGTCGTTGGAATTGAATTAATCAAAACTTTACCATATTTTGTAATTGATTGTTCGTTCTTTTTAGGTAAAAGTTAATATTGGACAAAATTTTATTTATTTAATAGAAATTTGACTTCCATTATTATATTTATATTTTTTTAATCGGCAATATTTTTTAGTATTTATTGTTCTTTAATTGTTCATATGTTCAAATATATGTTTTTCAAAAATTTTGTATAACAATTTCTAGTATTTAAGGAAATTTTAATTTCAAAATGTTTAAGTAAAATACTTCTAAATGGCATTTTTAAAAGCATTAACAGTATTTATAGTTTGTATTTCAATATTTGGTGTTATTATTTCAAAATCTACAACTGTTGAAGATAAAGATAATTCGACAGAATATAATGCTGTAATGACAGGACTTCCAATGTGTCCATATTGTAAGGAACAAGAATCTGTAACAGTATTTCTATACAATCACTATAAAGGTGAATGGTTTAATGAAAAATGTAATCAACCTTTTTATATTAAAAAATATACGAAAATACAAAATAAAGAAAGTAAATATAAATATAATTTAAATTACTTATCTATTTAATAGCTTTTAATGCTACTTTCCACTTTAGATGTGAATACGAAGTAAAAGTAGAAATTAAAAATAGATGGCCTAAATCTATGCTAGAATATGATGGAGTATATTACTATGACTTTGGATTTATTGACTTCAGAACAACCGAAGAAAGAAAAAAAAAGCGTAAGAGAAGAAATGGTTTTAGAAAATACAAATTTTGAATAAAAAAATAATATATCAAAAAAACAAAACATTTTTCTCAGTCATTATCTACACTAATAATTTTTTTCACCATTTTTAACTAGACATAGGTGGGTCGGTAAATCTTTCGACCTGGGGTCGGTCGGTTTAGGGTCACTTTTTAAAATCGACCCGTTAAACTAGTAATATCTATTCCTGTAAAAAACATAATTTTATTATAATTAAAGGAAATTTTCTATTAATAAAAATATTACAATATATAAATTATAAATGATCCTTTAAAACAAATAAATTGTTCAAATTCTTAGTAGTTAAATTAGTTCTTCGACAATTTCTAATGTATAATAGCATTGAACTCAGATTTGATGTTAGTTGACTTTATTATTCTTAATTTTTGATAATTAACTATGTAAATTAGGTGCTGATAACTTTACTGAACTCCAAAAGTGGCCAATATTAATTTCAAAACTAATATTTTTAATATGTTAAAAATAATTATTATTTCACTAACAGATGAATTTTCCAAAGTTGTCAATGAATAGTATAAAACCGATCCTAAAATGTTTGTAATTTTGCATCGATCCTAAAATTTGGAGTCGACCCTTAGAATTTGGTCAGGGGTCAACCAGCGTCGGATCCCATCTCTATTAAGTAAAATATGATGTAAATATTTTCGCCTTAAGATCATTTGTTATTTTACCGTGTGCCTCCAGGAGTTATAATGCTAGATATAAGGGTTGAGAAAAACTAAAAATTGTCATTTTATTTTTCATGACATTATAATGTAATACTTTTCACTGGTAGTAATCAAATTTTATTTCAGGTAGTTAGTGATACTACAATGCTATTCTATTGTTTATTATAATTAGTGATAATTAATTTGTGTAATTCGTAAGTAGAATCTTTCCCTTATATTATAACTCTTACAGGTGGCCACGTTTTACATCCGTCTTGTTGTACTGGTTTTTGTATTTCTCTGTAAAGTATAGTCCACTAATAAATTCTAATCTTATAAATTTTTACTATTACAAGTATTTATGAAGAAAGAATTTTAATTCCAAACAAATAAAAAAAATGTAAATTATTTTTAAAAAAAATTGCTATAAATATAATTTAATTGAAAACGATAAATATTTGAATAACTGAGACGGTGCTACCTTTATAATGACAGGTAAAGTGATAATATAGTAATAATAATATATTTTCATCTCTTTCCGTGGACACAAAGTAAAATCCATTAAAAAAGTATATTGATATAACAAAAACTTATGTTTTTAATTCTGTTATTTACTAATAACTATAACCAATCTTTTTTGGTTGTCGGCATAGGGTAATTGCTCATTAGTATTGTCTTCTCTAAACAAAACGAATTCTTTTTCAGGTAGGATTTGTCAAATTTAAAATTTTTGTCCAATTAAATTGTTCTTAAAACTATTTAACCAAAACACTTCCCATAGAGTTCATTAAGAAAGCACAGCTACAACGAATATTTAGGGACGTATTTAACTTTATTCTAAGAAAGTTCAAAAAGTGATGAAAATGATCTTATTTATTTTTAAATCCTTTTAACGTTATTTATTATTTTATTATTAATGTTGCAATTATTTTGATCACCATAGTGCTTGTAGCTTTATTCTACAGGGTTTGGACCTCCATTGTCTGACTCTTGATTATTTGAGCCTCCTCTACTTGATCTCCAATTATTCCGATCTCCTCTACTTGGTCTTAAATTGTTAGAATCTTCTTTATTAGTATCTCCTATATTTGATCTCCAATCATTTGAACCTTCTTTATTTGATCTCCAATCGTTTGAACCTCCTTTACTTGATCTCCAATTATTTGAATCCTCTTTATTAGTATCTCCTCTGTCTGATCTCCAACCATTTGGACCTCTATCATCTGGTCCTTCTTTGTTCGATCTCCAATTATTTGAATCCTCTTTATTAGTATCTCCCCTGTCTGATCTCCAATCACTTGGACTTCTATTATTTGTTTCTCCTTTGTTCGATCTCCAATTATTTGAATCCTCTTTATTAGTATCTCCTCTATCAGATCTCCAATCACTTGGACCTTTATTATTTGTTCCTCCTTTGTTCGATCTCCCATTGTTTGAATCCTCTTTCTCAGTATCTCCATTATTTCTATCTCCTCTACCTGGTCTAAAATCATTTGAACCTCCTTTGTTTGTATCTCCTATATTTGATCTCCAATCATTTTTATCACCCTTATTTGATGATTTACCATCAGTTACTCTTCTTACACATAGTGGTTCAAACGTTAATGCTTCATGTTTTTGTTGAGTTATCTTTTTATAAATAAAAATGACTTCATCAGGATATATTTTGTCATTTTTGGTGATTTGTCTTACTCGTGATGTCCTTCCATCTTTTGGTTCATTCCATTTCTCTTTTGGAACTGCTGCAAACATTAGAGCATAATCTTCTGTATCTTTATCAGAACATTTAATTGATCCACTATAATTTGGTGAGATATCAGGACCATATTTGTATTGCTTATCAATCACCTTAATGCTATAATCCCATGTAATATCATATTTTGGATCATTTGGTACCTGTCTAATCTTACCACAACTAATTTTGAAATCTTTCCTTTCATCTGGAGCAATGATCATGTAGGTTAAACGATTATTGTCATATTTTAATTGACGATATTTTGCAATTGGGTTTGGTGTCCATTCTATATTTTTGTTGTCTTTAAACATTTCTGGTCCTGGACATTTAACTACTCCGGCATTACTATCTATTTCAATAGTATCATGTAAATATGTAGATGGATTTTGTTGGCTTCTATAAATTGAAATCTATTAAATAACATTTAATAAACTTACTTTTCGTAATCGTTTTCTCGTACAACAAAAACGGAATATTCAGGTTTTTTACTTGTTGGATTAGTTATGCTGATTTCTGGACAATTTTTGTTTACTAAATCACACATTTTCATGCATGGTTTGCTGTTACTTAACAAATTAATTTCTTTTATTTTAACTCTATCAATAGTTTTCCCTTTATAGATAAGTTTTTGAGCAAATTGTTCACGTTTATTATCTTCATATCCACATTTTTGTCCCCTGCCTGCACCTCTTGCTAAAGGGGAATTAGAATAAATCGTAACAGATAAAATTGAATAAAAGAAATACAAAAATACCTTCATTTTTTAAGTGTTCATATAGAATTATCATCTACTATTTATACTGTTTCGATTTGTCAGATATTTGATTTATTATTACTATTTAAAAACAAACAAATTTATTACTAAGGTTAATGGCGTTTATCGTTCGTAAAAAAAAACTGCAATGTCTCCTTGAAAGGTAATCGCCGAATTTCAGGTGTAAAAATTTTAAATTTAATTGCTTTCAAATAAATGAAAGATATAAATATTTGATATTTATGTGAATAGATGGTTTGAATTTATATTTTTGTTTGGTATTACTACAAAAAATTATTATAAAAAAATACAAGCCGCAGCCTCGCTTCGCTCGTCGCTGCTTGCCCGCAGGGCTGGACTTTTTTGAACGGTAAAAGCTTATAAAACATATTTTATCAAAATTGTTTTATTATATATCCTCATGATTTTAAATTCATTTGATATTCTATGTTTGAATAATTTTTTACGAATTTTTAATATAAAAATAAAAATTTAAGAACAATGTTTACGTTAGACTTCTGATTAGTGTTAATATGCAAGTTTTAAGTTAATTAATATGATGAAAATTAAAAATAGAGATTAATATTAAGTCTGGCTAATTTTTTAAAATATTAATAATATTTGAGGTTGATCATAAGTATTTCATAATTATTTAACCTAAAATAATCCAATTTTTGCGATTGTTATTTTATAATTTCGCATTTTGGTTGCATAATAAAAAATACTTTTACAAATTTAATGAATATTTTTTATTTTGTTTTATATTTTTTTGACAAAACTTTTTAAAATGTATTATAAAAATAAGAACGCAAATTTTTAATGTATTTAAAATGATAAAAATATTTCTCTAAATTGATAAGATTAAAAATAAATCAAAACAATTACTCAGACACTTTTCGTAGTAAAAAATTTATATAGACTTTAAAAAAATATAAATATATTTAAATCAAAGTATTGATGAATTTTTTTAATAAAATATTATAAAATTTACTTTTAAAATGCATTGATGAATAGTTTCGACTTAGAAATTTAGGTAACTTTTTTTTCCAGTTCTTATAAAGCATAGCAAAAGTTTTAGATATTTCTATATTTTTTTAAAAATAAGTATATGCATCGCTTTATCATAAATTTGTAAACATTTTTTCAAAATTTTTTACATGCGTGGCTAGATTGCGGTATTATGAGACAATTTAGTTTAGATTATTTAAACATAAAAAGATTTAGAGGACAAAATCTATTCTATTCTAGAATAAATGATATTTAACAAAAATTTTGTTAAATCTCAAAAAGCCAAATATAATTTGATTTTAATTTTTTTTATCTTATCTTAATAATTGTCATATATTGCACTGATTTAAAAAATCTTAATCGGCACAAAAATTATATATAATTAAATAAAAACCAATCTTTCCACTTATTTTATTTACTATGTTCTTAAAAATATAAATTGATATTTAAAATTGTTTAAAACAATTAATCCAATGACTTTTATGAATTTTTGTTTTCCTTTCAAAGAATTAGTTGTTCTTGTAATTTTTTATTTTGAGGAGATTACAAATTTTAATATTATTCTTATTGAAGTAGATTTATCTCAAGTGCAAAAATTCAAATGAAGCTAATATTTATTTTTCTGTTCAACATATTTAAAATACATTTTTATTTTAATAAAGAAGTGCATATAACCAAAACCATTTAAGAAGTAAACTTTTCCTCTGAGATTTAGGGGAATTTCCGATGACTTACTATTTTCTGGGATCGGACTTTTTTGTAAATTTTATTGTTTATATATAACAACCATAAGAAATTGATGTACCTGTGAAATTTCTAGTTATTAGGATTATTTTTTAAGAGTTTTAGGGGATCACAACATTTCAAGATTATTATCATATAAATAGACGTATCTCAGGAGCAAAAATTCAAATGAATCTAATATTTATTTTTTCTATCGAGCACATTAAAATGCATTTTTATTTTAATAAAAAAGAGTGCATTTAACAAAAATCATTTAAAGAGGTAAACTTTTCTTCAAAGATAGGGGGAATTTCCGATAACTTACTATTTTCGGGATCGGACTTTTTTGGTAAATTTTGTAGTTTGCATGTAAAAAGCATTAAAATTACGTCTATATGTGAAATTTTGAGTAAAAAAATCTGTATTGACGGAAAAATAGAGGTACCGAATTTCAGAATTTGGTACTTAATGAGATGTATCTCGAGAACAGATAATGGGATTAAGACGACCTATATGTCATTCGATAGAGAATTAAATTCCACATAAATTTTGTTAATATTTTATATCGAGAAAATTTCATCTTTAGATACTTTTTTTAAAAACTCTAAAAAGTTGAAAAAAAAATTGATCCATTTACTTTGAGATTATCTTAAGAATGAATAGAGATAAATTAACGGTTAATATCTTAAAATGTTCGTAACAAAATTCCCCAGGGCAACTTTTTGCGATTTTTTAAGAAAATCAACGTATTGAAACTTTTTTACGTTCTTGAAATCCAAAAAATGCACTTTTTTTAAATATACAAAAATTACTTTTTTCTTTATATCTCGAGAACGACAAAATGTATCAGTTCGATATATATCTCATTTGATAGAGAATTTTATTCTACATAAAAGTTGTAAAACCACTTCACCAAAAAAGTTTCATCTTGACATGCTTTTTTTAAAAAAACACAAAAAATTTTTTTCAAAACATTTTTTTTCAAAAATTTTCCAAAACGATTTTATACTACTTAAAGTTTTCCGATTTTCTTGGGATTATACTTAAAATGTAAGTTAAAGAGAAACTTAGATTAACTTTTTTTCTTTTTTTCAATTTCCTTCTCTGAATCCTGATATATCATCTTAAAATGTAAGAATTTAGGTTTTTTTTGGTCAATTTGGAAAAAATCCAAAATCTCAAGAATGAACTTGAAATTTTAACTTTTTTTTATTTTTATATTATTAGTATCTAAAACTATATATACCTGTAAAATTTCAGATAAAACGAATAACTCTAAGGGGGTTAAGACTAACACACCAAAACACCTTTAAGTAGCTGTTTCTCAAGAACGGAACTTCAGATTAAAAAAATATTGCGTTTTTTGAAATCAGCACATAAAGTTACATATATTAAGATATAAAAAAGTTTCAATATCGAAAATAATTTACACATCCTCGTTACTCCTCTAATATATTTTGGGATTCTCCAGTTACCATCATTGCTATAATTCTCGTTATTTTTGTAGTAATTAAGACTATAAAAATAATTATATTTACTTCCTTCATTTGTAAATATATTTTTAAAGTACTTAAAATTGTAGAAGTGTGTGACTTATGAATATTTTAAAGAAATATAAAATTATGCCATTTTAAAATTAAAAATTTACAGATAAATATTTTTGCATAGTTCCCATAAAACATACGCTTACTTTTTTTATGAAAGATATTAAATCTTTTTTGTAATATTTCTACGCAAGAAATCTCATGGTGAACATGTTATCATACTACACTGTGATATTGAAAATGCTCTTACATGGTAAAAAAGAACTAAAGAAATAACATCCTTTTAAAGAAATTACAATTATAAACAATTGGAGAAATAATAAAAAATGTGGTACAGTTCCTTTTCGGTAGGGCCATTTTGGAAATACTATTTTTGAATATTAAAAAAAATTTTATTTAAATTTTTATTATCTATGTAAATAGAACAAAGTGTTTTTAACAATTTTCACCCATCGACGTTTTCAATTTTTATATCTCAATAATAGCCATTAGGATCTTAAATACTCTACTTGGGCATTGTGTTAATGAATGGTTTACTTATTTCTACAGCACACCTCATTAAATGTATACAGACGTAGTTAATTTTGCATAATAAAGTTAGCGAAATTTGATTCAATTTTTCTATTTTTTTCTCTCATTATCACTAAGAAAATACCATACTATTATTTTAGATCAATTTCTTTTATCATATTATCACTTTTCTCATCTTAATTATCCAAATTTTAAGTGACTTAATAGAGGTATACGCTGCCAAAATGACCGGTGTGCGTTATCAGTTATTTATGCCTCAAAGATATTCAAAATTTTAAATTTTTTTCAATATCACTAGACTAGTATTGTATAATCATTACTAATTACTTTGTTTTATCATAATATCATTTTTTATTAACAAAAAAATAGTTTCAAAAATGGCCCTACCGAAAAGGAACAGTACCAAAAATGTAAATTAAGTTATACTGTTAATTAGATAAGCTATAGAAAAATATAGTTTTTGTTCATTTCTAATGAATTTAAAATGAAAATGTCATCACCAACAGAATCATTTGCTTTCTATTACATACATAGGATATTTAGTGTTCATTTTTAAAATTCAATTTGCTATTTCCTAATTTTCAAAAATTTACTATTGAAAAATTTTGACGGATTTTATCAATTATAGTTATAGAAATAACTATTTCCATGATATTTAATTTGTTGTTTTTTAGTTATTAACTGTATTCAGTATATTGTTAATTGTTAAACATTATTTTCTATCCAAGTTTTGCACTTAATTTGTATTTATTCATGTTTTCGTGAATTGTAGGTAATTTTTTTGTTTTTTACTACTCTAATATATTTTCTAATTATCTCTAAAACCAGAAAATAGAAAGAGTATATTTTTAAAGTTTGTTACAACATGTGAAAATTGCATAAAAAATATGTTACATCTATTAAAACATTTAAATACAAAAAGCATTTTACTTCTTTTTAAAAAATGTTACTTCGAAATAGAAAATTACAATAGAATCTTTCTTTTTTTGAATCATAACCTTTGAGAACTTGAAAATAAAAAATAATTATTTACACTAGAATGACTAATTATATTTGTAAAAATATTAAAAAAAAATAAAATATTGCTAAAGATCATAAATTAATATATTCTATCAAACTCAATAACAATATTCTTACACAAAATTGTTTTTTATACCAGCTAAAGCTATTTTTTGTTATTTAACAACAATTTACCGGAAAAAGGTATTCATATTTATGTTTAATTTCATAAGACTCTTCTCATATAACTTATTTAACAAAACAAATAGAATAGACATACAAAATCGATTTTAAACTTTATTTATAAAAGGATATTATGATATTGTTTCTAGTTTTACACTCCTTACTTGATATTTAGTAGTAGGTGTGTTTATTTCATATTTTAAGAACGATAATAGTTTTTTAGTAAAAATATAAATTAAAAAACTTTAAAATACAAACTTAAAAAGCAGTTGCTTTATATTATTTATAATATTATGTCTTTGCACAAGGGAACTAATAGCCTTTTCTTGTTCTCGGAAAAGATCTTTAATAATATATTATCATTGGGACTATCAGATGATATTTATTTTAGTTTCATAATAATTAGTCTTCTGTAATAATTGTGGCCATGGTAACTATGTTCAGTCAAATTAATATTACTTAAAGTTTTATTATTTCTATTTTTTAAAAAAAAATTACCCCTTTACTTTTAATGTGGCAAATTTATTAAAATTTTTAAAATTATATCAAGTTTATTATACAAATGTTTATAAAAGTATTATTTTAGTAGCTCCTATATATCTTGTTTTGTAAATGATTTTTTTGTATAACACAATATCTTAAATTTTTAGATTATATTACAAGATATATTCGAACTATAAAAAACTTATCATTTTTGTAAAATATAATAAGTATTGCACACAAAACCTAAACATGTCTTTTCGACTAAAAATGCTCAGAATGCTACAAAATGCAAGTGATGTTAAAATAACCGACCATCCAAGATGGTGTAAGCAACAGGTTACATTCTTTCCTATTTTACGTCTACATTCTAAGTCATTTTTTATGCTATTGTTGTACAAATTTTGCATACATATTTTTAGATCATTTTGTGTATACATTGAAATTTTTTTTGCATATACATTTCTACCTCGTTTTGTATATGCAAAGTGAGCTTAAATTTAGCCTGTAATTTTATCTATGTTAAATGTTTTTTAGACTTCCAAAGTTTTTTAGTGATTGACCCTGTTTTTAAAGTTATTAAAAATTTTTATTTGTTTATTTACCTATTTTATACTATTTCACAAATTTATTAATGTTTTTACACAAATTTGAAAGTTGATACAAAAAGGTAATAACAAATGTAAAATAATTAAGGAAAAAATAACGGCATCAGTTTTAAAAAACACATACTCTTATGTATTTTTACATCATTACATTTACTTTAAAACACCAAAAATTATTTTATTAGTCTTATAGATCTAATGAATATCAAGTACAATAATATTAATAATAATTAATTAAATATATTTATCCGTTGAAGTCTCTCACCAAATTAGACATACTTAAAAAGTTTAACTTGAAATAAACGCAATGGACCACACATTACTGTGAAATCTAAAATTCTTAGTTTTAATTAGTGATCTTATAACAATAATTACATTTGGAACTTTTTACATTGATAAAAAACTAACATCGTAATATGTTAACATAAAAGAAATTTCATTACCACTTATTACTACTACAATTTTAGGCATTAAATGTTCTATGGTTATCTTGTAGAGTAAAGATTATGATTATTAGCAGTTGTAGCTGGTGATTTTATGTGTGTATGAAATTTTAAAAAATCACTAGGAAACTCTTAATTGTTAATTGATTGAAGAGAATCAAGAGTGTACTGCAAATAATGTGGTTTTTTTAGTGAATATTGTGAGAAAAACTCACTTATTGTAAAGTTTATTCTTAAAATAATATGAATATTTTTTTACTTTGTTGCTTTTAATATTTCTAACAGGATGGTTAAAAAAACTTTTAAAATATCTATCATTTATTTTTGTTTGTTTTGTTACTTATTAATATTAAGTAGTGATGCCATATTCTATCGATAGATAATAAATATTTCTATCAAATAACTGAAAAAAACGTTTAAAAAATCTTTTAATTTAACATAATACGTAAGAAACTATTAAAGTTACAAACTGGTAGTGAACCATAGGCTACATTCTAACCATATTTGCATGTATATTCTACTTCATTTTGAGCACACATTCTAACTCGTTTTGGATATGTAAAATAAGATAGAATGTGCATGCAAAATTAGCTAGAATGTGTTTGCAAAACGGGTAAAAAACCTAGGCCCCAAAATACTATCGAATATAGCCCTTTTTTGTATAAATCATATTTGTCCAAAAGACATGTTTAGGTTTTGTGTGATTTGCACAAAACAATCTGTCTATCATGCACCGTGTAACTGGGAAATAAAAAATCTTTTAGATTCTTCCACTCATTTAGTCATCGTTGTTAACCGAAGATACTTTTTCAAAGACAACTCCAGCTGTTAATGCCATTCTATATGGATCTATCTCATCTAGATCTAGCATTCCGAGTTATGTTGTTAATTCCCTGTTGACAACAGTGATTACTGGAAAAGAAAATACGCTCTCTTCATTGTATTTTTTGAGAATATTTACGTTTTTTCCATATGCAATGATATCGTGAAACCATTTTTTGTGAGATTCTTCGTCATTAATTGATAAGGCTATCATCTTAACATCTCTCTTCTCAAATTTTGGTGCTAAATCAACAGCCTTAGCAAGTTATGTTGTACAGACAAATACAAAATCCACTGAATGTCAAAATAGAATACCCAAACTTGAAACAAAACATTGATAAAAATCTCCTATGTTACCATACGGTGTTACACATGAAAAATTTTGGCAATTCATCTCCGAGTTTAAGTAATAGTATATAAATCCTATTAAAAATATTACTAAAAAGTTCTATAAAGAATAAATGAATAGTAAAATAAAAAAGTTACATATTTAAGACTTAAAATGGCATGGAAAGTTTTATTTCATAAAATTTTGTATACCTACAATATTTAAAATACATCATTACACGATAAAACAACATTATTAAAATAAGATTTTATTAGTAAAAAATAAAGTAATAATATTTATAGTATGAAGTAAAGAAATTTTGTATAAATTAGTTTTTTACACATTAAAATTCTTCCATCGACAGTCTTTGGTTTCTTCTGTCCCGAGCTCTTCTTCTTTTAAACCAAGAAGAGATTTTTCTAGGAGTAAGTCTATCTGATCCAGTTCGTCCAGAAAGAGCGTTTAATCCACTTGCATACTGCTCGAAATCATGAGTATCTGATCTTGTGTACAACAATTCAAGAATAGGTAATTCTATTTCTTTGTTGTACTTAATCCTTTTTTTTGGTCTACCACCTAGTTGGACTTCCTCTTGACTCTCCTGAGATGAAGTCATACCTGATCCATCACCAATAATTAGGTCCAGAGCATCAATGCAATCTTTAAAGACGTCGGACCCTACGCTACCAGGAGAACTACTGCTATCCCTTGGTACCGACGCGAAATTGAGACTTTGATTTCTGTTGTCGCTGAGCTCAGAAATCATATATTTGATGAAACTTTCATACACCCCGTTTATTGTTATCGTATTGTAACATTCAAAGAACAAATTTCTGTAACAAGCAGATGAAATAATTTTAAAAAAATTCTGAAAACTTACTTAGGAATGAATATTTTTATTGTTAATATATCCTCAAACACAACAGCGACAGAACTAATTGGGGATTTCATGTCGTGGAAGAATGTTCTGAATGGGTAGAATTCCAAGTTTGAATGGCGGATAAAAGCTAAAAAAAAATATAAATCTAAAATATGACAAATTACCTTTGAAGTCATCACTCACATGTCCTAAGTTGTACCCTTCCATAACACTTTTGCACAAATCCTTGACCAAAGTCCTCGGATTGGGTGTTATGGTTTTTTCGATAGCCAACTCAGATAAATGTGAATATCTCACATCCATTAAGCCAAAAGTCGGTTTAATAATCACTTTTATGGCAACTCCATTTACCATAGTTGAATTATTTGATGACATATCTCCTGAAAAAGATATACAATGAAGAGAATTGTAAACACGCATTATGTTTAACTAAACTACTAATGATTAAGGTAACTTAATTTTAACTGTATTTATAAGCAATAAAGTGTGGAGCTCTGTCAACTATAAGAAAATTCAAGAAGGCTTTAGAAAATATGTAATAAAAACTTTGTAATCAACTTTATTTTCCACGAAATTTGTTCATGAACTTTGATATTATGTTGATATCTTTTTAAAGAGGCACTGTGAAATTTAAGATGATATAATTTTTACATCTCTTACGGTTAAATTTTAGAATGAATGCCTTAAAAAAAACGTTTCAAGTAATCATAAAATAATTACAATACAATTGTTTAAGTATTTTTATTAGTAAAAATATGTCTTTTAATTAATTTAAAAAAATCCCTACGGCAGTGAAGATCAGAATTATCAGACTTTGGAAATTTAAAATAAAACAATATAATATATCACAATTAATCAAGTTCATCATTATCGATTAAAAGTTCTCTGATATTCTTTGTCGGTTTCTCAACTTTAACTTCTTTTTTAGGTTCAACTTTAGCAGGAATCTCCTCATGGCAGTTTTCAAGTATTCAGACAGCTTATCCGTCATGCTCTCAATACTATGATTATTCGATGTTATTTCTAGGATATCAATCACAGAGTTTTCACTGAATACCCCAACAATTTCGCTTTCTTTCTTAGAATTCCTATCACAACCAAAGGCATTCATCAGACTCCACAACATTTTCCCTCCTGAATTATATCTTTCCTTCTTTTTATTACAAAAAAACTTCCATATTCCTATCAATATATTTATTTATCACCATCATCAACTAAACAACAAATGCATTTAGCTCTCTTGATTAATGTTAACATCTACTCTAAGTATTTTCTATCCAAAAATAGAATAAATAACCACAAAAAGTTACCAAATTCTTAAGTATACATTGATTAAACAAAATATGATTTGTGATGTATGTCTTCAAAACAACCAATGCAAGATGATTCTTCTTCACAATAATAACATATAATTGGATACAAAAGATATTTTTTAATTTTATTGTTGTATCTCCTTCTGTTATCTTTATCAACATGTTATATACTTTTTCACCAGTATAGATTAATACTCCACTAACACGTAATATTCTTCCTCTTATGATTGCTTTCCAAGAATAATATATGCATCCTCCATATCACCGTATTTTAAAACCTCTGTTTCTGCTACAACTTTTGTGCAAATAATAAAATTTATAATCAATTTATTTATATTATCAATATTAAAATTTTAAACAAATATGAAATTCTTAATAGTTAATTCATTATTTTTTGACCGTAAAAATAAACTCTTATATATATGGAGATTCTCATTTTAAAATTTGAACTGTTTTTTACAACACATTCCAAGTTTGAATTATTAGAAACTATATTTTTCAATAAAATTATGCTTATTCAAATAACTCAATTTTTATATTGTTTTCAAAATAATCTTCTAAAATCAAAATTATGAAAAGTCATATAACACTATTTATTTTTCGTTATGTTAAAAAAATCCGAATATGTTTATCTCAAAAAAGAACAAATACAGAAATAATATTTTTAAATAATTACTCTTTATGTGGTTAAATAATTATACCTTTTGTTAATATTAAGAAAATTTTAAACATTGTTATGCCGAAAAAATAAAAAAAACACAAATTAATTTAAAGATTTTATTTAAAAAAGAGACCAATAATTAATGAAAAATTGCCCTATTTATAATATTTTTATAATCAAATTTTTTTATCTATTATTTAAATTTCACGTTTCAATATTCTAATTTTATGTAATACAGATGTATAACAAACATATGAAATTAATTTTCTTTTTCCGACTATTTAAAGCATGATTTTTGTAAAAACGTTTGGAACTTTACAAAAAACTGACTTCTAATAACGTACTTCAAAATATCTAAAGCATTTATTTTTTGTAGAAAAAGACAAAATCTATGCAGCGATCTAATACTATGCGTCGTTTACTGCATTTTTAACGTCGCTTGATAATTTTCAAATTTTTATAAATTTGATTTTTTTAACACGTAGGACATTTTTCTACATCTCACCTAGATTTTCAAAATTTGCTCCATAATTTGTGTGTTATCATTTATGCAAAAAAATTATATTTAAAATTCTATTGATATAATATAAAATTAGAATATTCTTATACAAATTTCAGTAAAAATTCTATTATTTTAAAATGAGAAATGTTAGAATATTTCAACTTCTTTTACAATGTTAGAAAAATTTCTACTTTTTTTTACTAATTCTCATGCAAGAAGCTACATCTGATTCTGGAAAAGTTACCTTTAGAATAGATACTTGTGCTTTTTATAAAGTAGTTGATGTGAATTTTGATAACCTACTAACTTTACATTTCGATAAACTAGGGAGATGGGAAACAGAACAAAAAAGTTATATAATTATAAATTTTAATGAAATTAGAATTTTTCATATTTCCTTGAGTGGCATAAAAGGTGATTATGAAAATACTCCTTGTGGCGTAGGTTTATACCTTGTTGCTAGGGAAAAATAATATCACGTCTTTTATTCTTCTGCATATCATGAAGGAAATAATTTCGATAGTATGCCTTCAACTTATATTAGTTGTAACATTGAGCAATGTGATCTTGGATTAGTGTTTTTTGACAAATATAAAAATATAGAGATCTTAAACAATGTAAACAAAATACATGATGTTGAACATGCTGTTTTAATGATTATCAAATCAATTGATAATAAAATGTTATTAGATACTAAATCACACCATAAAGTTAATATAAGATTAAGCATATGTCCCTATATTAATTGGGTACATAAAAACAGATTATTAAAATTCATACCGGAAGACCACATTAAGGACAACGAGTTTTTCGAAGAAGAAAATGAATATGCTCATATAGTGGTACCTCTTTACAAGATAAATTATAATTCAGAAGAATTTACTTGTGGGAAATTGAAACAACCAACATTACCAGATTTAATTGTTGGATTTAAATTAAAATAAGATGATAACAATATAGAAATAGCAGGGGTAATTGATCCAGTAAATGAGGAGATAAAATGTCAATCTTCTGATGACCCACAACATCATTATCATTTTGGTTATTCAGAGACTGACATAAATAATATGCCTAAAAGAATGATGGATAGGTTGAACTTTATAATAGTGGACGCATTTTATATATCGTTAAATAAGCTATTTTTTGGGCGGTAAAATATATTTTTTTGATGAATATGCATAAAAATACATATTTAAGTACATTTTGTAGCTTTTGAAGCAAAAAAATTTTTTTGCTACATTGAATTTTTTGAATCAATGGCTCAATATTAGAGTTGGTGACACCTCTTAATTTTTAACCATTTTTTGCCCCTATATACAATTTTCTACATACAGATCAAAAATAGGAAAAATTTTTACATTATTACATGAAATGCAGTAAAAATTCCCATCTGTTAAAAAAATAAACATTTATTCAAATTTTAATAAGAATCAAGCAACAGTAAAAATGTTTTAAATGATGAAAAATATCAGGTTGTCGCAAAACTTCGCTGTTTTTTTTACAAAATTATAATTGTTTTATATTTTAAATAATGTAACTTTTATTTAACCTTAATGTTTTTGATATAATCCTAGTCCTAGGATTTAATTTTTTTTCTAATATAAATAAAATACGTTGTTAAAGCTCAATTTCGTGTAAAATTGTTAAATTTTAACAAAAATCATTTTCCTAAACAAATTATTACCAACAATAAATATAAAAATTCATAATAAAAAAACAAAAAGGTAATAATTTTTATTTAACCACACAAAGCATTAAAAATTTTCAACTATTATTTTAGTATTTGTTCTTATATTAATTTTAAATATGTAGAAGATATTTTTTACGATAGATAAAAATCCATATAATTTCATAATTTTTCATAGATTTAATTTTTGAGTATAATCATTAAAGTCAATAAAAAAATTTTCAGCCTTCAAAAGAGTGTAATTTTATAATAAAAAGTGTAATTTATAATAACTCAAAATATTAAAACATATTAATAAAAATATTTTGGTATGTTCAGAATTTCTTTTTATAAAAGCATTTATAATCTTACATAAAATTGTAATCTTATATTTAAAAATTATTGTAGAATAACAATCTAATTTTTAAAATAACAATAATATAATAAAAAATATAAATTTATTTTAAAAACTACTTCATTATTGCTTTAATTTTTATGTATGATATAATTGCGATAAATTTATTCACAAATTAAGAAAATTCAAATTTTGTTAGGTGGGAAAAATTCATTAAATTTTACACAAAAATGCTTCCCACTTTTTTTGTGTGTAGTATTGTCTTTATCATAATTCTTTTTAACTTCCATTGATTTTTATGATTAAATAGTCAAGAAATGTGCCTTTTCCTAATTTAGGGACAAATTATTTTTTGACATTTTTTGCCAAGTTATTCTTAAAGATATTTTTAGCATAATTTTATACAGAGAACGACTTTTTTTAATTGTAAAAATAACATATGATCTACTTGCAAGATCTTATACCAGAATAAGAGGAAACATAGTACAATAGGTATCTATGATAAAATACCAAATTTATGAACCAAAAATATGATGGCGATTTTTTCAAAAAATGAATTACTGAAATAGCTATTATTAAATCAAAACCCCGTAAAAACAAATAAAATTTCTACATAGATATCAGTTCAACTTATGAGTGAAGCTGTGGCAAAATTTGTCACATAAAAAAAGTGCTATATAACTTCAAGTGTCAAGTCTTGCACCTAAGCAGCAACGAGAAAAGTGTATTTTCTGCATGTCGGTGTTTAATCATTAAGGGAATAGAAAATTTCCATTTAAAAAAGTCATAGTTAATGATAATAAAAATAACCAACTATTTGATCTATTATTGTAACAAGCCGCAGCCTCGCTTCGCTCGTCGCTGCTTGCCCGCAGGGCTGGGCTTTTTTTCCATAAGCAGCAACTCGCTGTGTTCGTCGACATACTTGCGGGAATTTTTTTTAAATGTTAGAATTTAAAAAACTTAAAAATCTTTTGTTTTATAATAACACACATATTAATATTCCAAGTAACATTTTTGTATTTTATAATATAAATAATTATTATTAAAATTTTATGGGTTTTTGAACATTAAAAGCTTATAAAACATACTTCATCAAAATTGTTTTATTATATATCCTCATGATTTTAAATTCATTTGATATTCTAAGTTTGAATAATTTTTTACGAATTTTTAATATAAAAATAAAAAATTAAGAACAATGTTTACGTTAGACTTCTGATTAGTGTTAATATGCAAGTTTTAAGTTAATTAATATGATAAAAATTAAAAATAGAGATTAATATTAAGTCTGGCTAATTTTTTAAAATATTAATAATATTTGAGGTTGATCATAAGTATTTCATAATTATTTAACCTAAAATAATCCAATTTTTGCGATTGTTATTTTATAATTTCGCATTTTGGTTGCATAATAAAAAGTACTTTTACAAATTTAATGCATATTTTTTATTTTGTTTTATATTTTTTTGACAAAACTTTTTAAAATGTATTATAAAAATAAGAACGCAAATTTTTAATGTATTCAAAATGATAAAAATATTTCTCTAAATTGATAAGATTAAAAATAAATCAAAACAATTACTCAGACACTTTTCGTAGTAAAAAATTTATATAGACTTTAAAAAAATATAAATATATTAAAATCAAAGTATTGATGAATTTTTTTAATAAAATATTATAAAATTTACTTTTAAAATGTTTTGATGAATAGTTTCAACTTAGAATTTTAGGTAACTTTTTTATCCAGTTCTTATAAAGCATAGCAAAACTTTTAGATATTTTTACATTTTTTTAAAAATAAGTATGTGCATCGCTTTATCATAAATTTGTAAACATTTTTTCAAAATTTTTAAAATGCGTGGCTAGATTGCGGTATTTTGAGACAATCTAGTTTAGATCATTTTAACATAAAAGACTTAGATAAAAAAACTTATTCTATTCTAGAATAAATGATATTTAATGAAAATTTTGTTAAATCTCAAAAAGCCAAATATAATTTGATTTTAATTTTTTTTATCATATCTTAATAATTTTCATATATCATATATTGCACTGATTAAAAAACATCTTAATCGGCACAAAAATTACATATAATTAAATAAAAACCAATTTTTCCACTTATTTTATCCACTATGTTCTTAAAAATATAAATTGATATTTAAAATTGTTTAAAACAATTAATCCAATGACTTTGATGAATTGTTGTTTTTTGTTTTCCTTTCAAAGAATTAGTTGTTCTTGTAATTTTTTATTTTAAGGAGATTACAAATTTTAATATTATTCTTACTGAAGTAGATGTATTTAAAGTGCAAAAATTCAAATGAAGCTAATATTTATTTTTCTGTTCAACATATTTAAAATACATTTTTATTTTAGTAAAAAAGTGCATATAACCAAAACCATTTAAGAAGTAAACTTTTTCTCTGAGATATAGAGGAATTTTCGATGACTTACTATTTTCTGGGATCGGACTTTTTTGTAAATTTTATTGTTTATATATAACAACCATAAGAAATTGACGTACCTGTGAAATTTCTAGTTATTAGGATCATTTTTAAAAAGTTTTAGGGGATCACAACATTTCAAGATTATTCTCATTTAAATAGACGTATCTCAAGAGCAAAAATTCAAATGAATCTAATATTTATTTTTTCTATCGAGCACATTAAAATGCATTTCTATTTTAATAAAAAAGAGTGCATTTAACAAAAATCATTTAAAGAGGTAAACTTTTCTTCAAAGATAGGGGGAATTTCCGATGACTTTCTATTTTCGGGATCGGACTTTTTTGGTAAATTTTGTAGTTTGCATGTAATAAGCATTAAAATTACGTCTATATGTGAAATTTTGAGTAAAAAAATCTGTATTGACGGAAAAATAGAGGTACCGAATTTCAGAATTTGGTACTTAATGAGATGTATCTCGAGAACAGATAATGGGATTAAGACGATCTATATGTCATTCGATAGAGAATTAAATTCCACAAAAATTTTGTTAACATTTTATATTGAGAAAAATTCATCTTTAGATACTTTTTTTAAAAACTCTAAAAAGTTGAAAAAAAAATTGCTCCATTTACTTTGAGATTATCTCAAGAATAAATAGAGATAAATTAACGGTTAATATCTTAAAATGTTCGTAACAAAATTCCCCAGGGCAACTTTTTGCGATTTTTTAAGAAAATCAACGTATTGAAACTTTTTTACGTTCTTGAAATCCAAAAAATGCACTTTTTTTAAATATACAAAAATTACTTTTTTCTTTATATCTCAAGAACGACAAAATGTATCAGTTCGATATATATCTCATTTGATAGAAAATTTTATTCTACATAAAAGTTGTAAAACCACTTCACCAAAAGAGTTTCATCTTGACATGCTTTTTTTAAAAAAACACAAAAAATTTTTTTCAAAACATTTTTTTTCAAAAATTTTCTAAAACGATTTTATAGTACTTAAAGTTTTTCGATTTTCTTGGGATTATACTCAAAATGTAAGTTAAAGAGAAACTTAGGATAGCTTTTTTTCTTTTTTTTGATTTTCTTCTCTGAATCCTGATATATCATTTTAAAATGTAAGAATTTAGGTTTTTTTTGGTCATTTTGGAAAAAATCCAAAATCTCAAGAATGAACTTGAAATTTTAACTTTTTTTTTATTTTTGTTTTATTAGCATCTAGAACTATATATACCTGTAAAATTTCAGATAGAACGAATAACTCTAAGGGGGTCAAGACTAACACACCAAAACACCTTTAAGTAGCTGTATCTCAAGAACGGGACTTCAGATTAAAAAAATATTGTGTTTTTTGAAATCAGCACATAAAGTTACATATATAAAGATATAAAAAAGTTTCAATATCGAAAATAATTTACACATCCTCATTACTCCTCTAATATATTTTGGGATTATATTTTTAAGAGAAAAATATTTTAATAAAAATGATACTTTATTTTGTTCATTAACCCAGCGCACGGTAGATGAAGTCATCTTAAGGAAATCTTCACAAAACAATTCGTCTACCGTACAATGGGTTGTGAAGAAGACAGTAGTTCCATCATAAATCTGAATTTTTATCATTTTTTGAAATGGTAAATGATGAAGAGGATAGGTAACTGTCGGAATACTCTATGGAATTTAGTTCAGAAAGATAACAAGGTGATTCCGAAAGAATCTGAAAAATTGAATGCCTCCAATCGGTATATTCCCCAATAAGAGAATTTTTCTCCATGATTTAGATCCCTGAGAGAGAAGAACACATTTTAGCTATTCAAAGAAATTCTGAAACTTTTTTCCACCTACACAACAATAACACATTTAAGAATACCGGTTAGTTAATGCACATTTTTATTATTTTATTCTCATGTTATGTTACAAAAATCAAGTACAATACATTATTACAATTTTTCCTTCAAAAAGGTTAAATTTTTACACTCTAAACAGAATAATTGGTTTCAACCTAACTTATATCAATAGGATATTCTTCTGGAGTTCCGTAAACTAAGACATAAATATCATTGATGAACTTTTTACAAAACAAATCATCTCTGAAGTGGGATTTGCTACCAAAGTTAGAAGGTCCCATAATTATTTCGAAAGGAAGCTTGAAGTCACTCTCCAGTTTCTTGTTCAACATTTTTACCATTACTCTAAAATTACATGGATGGACTTTCTTTGATACATATATGTCGTCCATAACACCTTCTATTAATCTATCAAGATTCTTATTACAACATACCAAGCTTCTAGGTGTCGAGTAACAATTTTCCTCGTTAAAATGGAAGAAATGATCTATACTTTCATCCGTAATACCTTCACCAACCTTTGATATTGGGAGATTTGTTTCATTTGTCCTAATTATGTTTGTTATAGTTATTTGCCTGCTTTTACCCATGCTTGGAGCCTCTTTTTCCGATTTAATAGTTGTTGGTTCAACTCCAAACCTTTCTTCGATGATTAATGGTGCCTTTGTTGGTCTGTCCTCTATACCTTTCATTATTGGTCTAACTGTTTGTCTAGTTATTGAAATTTCGGGTACAATTGGTGTCGTTATCACAGTTGATTCTAATGCCGGTCTGGTTCTTGGTCTAGTTGTTACAATTTCGGGTACAGTTGGTGCTGTTATCACAGTTGATTCTAATACCGGTCTGGTTCTTGGTCTAGTTGTTACAATTTCGGGTACAGTTGGTGCTGTTATCACAGTTGATTCTAATGCTGGCCTTGTTCTTGGTCTAGTTGTTGGTTGCGATTCTGGAAAGTATTTTACTATTTAGTTAGTCATTTAACTTACCTTTGCTGACTATAGATGGTGTAACAATCTCAGGAACTCTTGCTGTTGTAATTGGGAGAACACCTTCTTCTTTTTTGCCATACTCTACCTCAGGGACAACCTGACCGATCTTTTTAAGTTTATCCCATCCACCATATGGAACTGTTGGTCCCTTCCCACCTTCTTTTCTTTTCTCCTCACCTAAATGGTAGTCATACTTCTCTTTGTATTCCGGATGACTTTCATCAACTACTTTAAACTCTTCTTCAGACACCGGTACATATACTTTGCTTTCAGTTTTTTCTTCTCCTCCAGTATATTCTAATTTTTCCTTCTCCTTATATTTGGCCTTTTCAGGTGCTTCACTACCCTCCTGAACAACGTACCTTTCTTCATCTTCGTATGATTCGGGTTCTCTATTCGTTGCCGATGGAGCTACCTTTACCTGTGGTTGTTCGGGTATTTTTTGTTTTCCTACAGTTTGTTTATGTGCTTTTACTTCAGTTAGAGAGTATCCTTCTTTACCCTGTGATGGAGATTCATAGTTGGTCTCATCAGTAGGTTCACTCTTAGGCAAAGGTATTCTATTACTTGGTCTAGTTTTGTTTATAATTTTCGTGTTAGACTTGTATGTTTTGCCTGTACTTGAACCTTCATCTCTTGCTTTGTATTGGTTTTCTTCACCTTCATCAGTGTACACATTGTCTTGTGATGATTCATAGTTTCTGTTAATCTGTTTACCACTGCTTGGAGTAACTTTTGAAGGTGTTTCCTTACCCTCTACAACGTATTCCCTATTTGATTCTTCATAACCATTGTTTTCCTCTACTTTATTATATTCAGAGGATGTTTTTGTCTGTGATATTCTAGAACCAACATTTGACTTGCCTTTTACTCTATAATGTACAATTTCAGGTTGGTAACCTGAATCTTTATCTGATGTATATGCATTATTACCGTCAGTAGCTTCGTAGAAACTCTTATCAATAATCCTTCCATCAATTTTAGGTTCGTATATCGCTTCGTTTATTTCAGGATCATATGTCATGGCTTTAACTGGAAGGACGGCGTTAGGATTCATTGTAGTGGTTGTAGTTGGTTTTTTTGGTTTCCTAATTTTTGGTTTTTTGGTTTCTTTGACAGGTGACACAACAGCGGGTCTGTGTGGTGTAAAATCATAGCCTTCGTTATTATTTATCTTATTTTCCTTCTTGCTAGAGGGTGATGGGGAACCACTATAAGTATTTCTACTATCTTCTTCGTACACTTCTACATTATTTTCTTTTAAAGTTTTGGTTTCACCTTTAGAAACTTTCTCCGGTCTAATCGCATTGGTATTTTGATCTTTATAGTCATTGTCATCATCTTCCTTTCTTTCAATTAATGCCGGTGGTCCATTACCAGGACTAACTTTCCCTGGTCTAATCGCATTAGTATTTTTACCTTGATAATCATTGTCATCATCTTCCTTTCTTTCAATTAATGCCGGTGGTCCATTACCAGGACTAACTTTCCCTGGTCTAATCGCATTAGTATTTTTACCTTGATAGTCATTGTTATCATTTTCCTTTCTTTCAATTAATGCCGGTGATCCATAACCAGGGCCAACTTTCCCTGGAATCCATACCTTATTTAACATTTTATTTTCTTCATTCTCCTTTAAACTGATAACAATTGTCTCTCTTTTACTATGAGATTTCTAAAACTAACTAAATTTAACATACCCACTAATGACATCAATACCTGTACAGAAAAAGTCACAAAAAAGTTTGAAAACACAATTAAAAAAATAGAAAACAATAACTTCATATTAAAGACATTAAAATTTACTGAATATCTAACAATATCCGAATACAGAAATTCTTCCTTGTTTTATTAAGAAAACTAAATTTGGAGAATATAGTATAACTACAATACATGGCCTATATAATTCCACAAAAGAAATAGGAAGTAAAACTTTTATTATTTATAACTGTTTCATTTCATTTAACCTAAACATCAGTATTGAAAATCCATGTTACATCTGATATATAATACTAATAACAAATAATGATCTTTAATATCACTGAAATTAGGTTATATTAATTAATTACATGGTATACGCAAAATTTAATTTGCATATCTTCATTATGCTCCATTAAGTGCCCAGAAGATTGAAAATCCCAGGAGGAGGATTGCAAATCCTCCAATGACTGCTGCTGCAATAAATTTCTTGTTGTATTGGAGGTCTTGGATGTTATGTTCATCAACCAGGTATTGTAATTGAATGTAAGTTAATGGTTCTCCAATCTTCGTCCAGGTATCTTCAATTTCATAGTAATTATCCACAGCATACTCTATAAATTTTCTTATAATTCTTGGTGAAAAGATTAATGGTATCTCTTTATATTTTCCTTTATGTATCAATAGTAGTGTAGGACATTGTTTGTGTTTCACTTGTGATAATCTCATTTCAATTATTACCAATATTTCTTTTGTCTCTTCTACTTCCATTTTTATTGGTTTCACGACTTCTAAGTCTGTACTTTTTACTGCATTCTCAAAACTGTTAATACCAAATGGTCCGCATTTTTTGTAGTTTTTGAAATTCAAATATAATGTGTAGAAATTTGAATCTATGTCATTATTTATGGATGAGAGGAATAAATCTAAATCTTCATATGTCTTTAATTTTCTCATATTTCTTTGTTCACGATCCATCAAAAATTGGTAGATATCCTTTTTTGAATCCAATGGCCCTCTATATGGATAAGCTTTTTCTCCAATGAAATATAATAGACTCATTGTTGAATTTCCAACGAAATTTTCTATATTGTAATGAGGTATCTTTTCTTTCTTCAACAAGAAATGGAAGTGCAGAGAATTTGTCTTTCTAATACCCAGGTCTTTTGAAAATTCTCTTATAACTTTTGGAATCTGTAAATAATAATCAATTAGTGTATCAAATTTACTACACTACCTCTTCTCGTTCTTCATGACACACACGATCACATATCAAAAGCAACAATCTCTCATTTAAACTCTTATTGATAATTGTATGAATAGCACGTTGAGAGTTAACATCAGTCAACATAGCAAAGTTCATATCACTAGATTCCATAAACTCATCTTCATGACTTTGAACAAAAGTATCTCCAAACAATGGTATTGACCTTATACTTTTACAAAAACATTCCCTTGAGATTGATAAGAAATATAGTAATATAATTAAATAAGATAGTACAAACATATTATAACATTATCCTAACTTATTACACACTGATAAACACTCTACCCATCTATAATAAAATTAATCAATGCCAGAAGTTATCTTTAACAATAATTTATTTAATAACACATTTACCAACATATAATAACAAAAGTATGTATAAAATTAAAACGGCATTATCACTGGAACTGAGATCGATAAAAGCCTAGATGTACTATCAAATTTAAGCTTTGCTTTATTGTAATCCATCAAAAATCTTGAGTACATCTCAGCAGCTTTTGATTTCTTATGAACTATTACCACTATCCTATCACTATTCATCTTAACCATGATATCTTCTTCCTTTGTAACATCTTCACTAAGAGTGATATTAACTTTGAGTATCCGAGTAGCCTGATTAATATACATATTTACATTTGGAAGATCCTCCTTTCCATGGACGATTTTTTCAAACTCATCAAAAGTAACCCCATCACCTTTATTCTCATCATCCAACAAAATTATCTTCTCATCCTTTATCTCCTTTATACCCGCTTCAGCTGGTGTCTTTCTAACTTTCTGAATCATTAACTCACCGATATGTTTTTTATTTTTTAACTCAATACTCTCACTTGGATCGAGGGTAATTTTATGCTTCTCACTAATCAATTCACAAGCAACGACAATAATGAATTGTCTGATAAATAGACTGTCAGCAACACGGCTGCCGTAGAAGCTTGAATTTATCAATACATCAACTTTTAGAGCATCTTCATTCTTATTTGTTTGACATGCATGAAGCTCACTAACGCTCATAGGAATTTTTACATCCTCCATGTTACTGTCAAGTTTCTCGCTTAAAATATCTTCTGTGTAGTCATCTAATGGGGGAGGAATCTCTACACAATGGCAGACATTAATGAAGAACTTCAAGTTATTTTGTTGTTTCATTATCATTCCTTCAACATTGACGACTCCTTCTTCAAATTGGCATTCTTTAAACTTTGCACAGTACCCTTCAAGTGGTTGTATATAATATACATCCTTATCTTTTTCAAGTTCCTCAGAACCAGCAATTTTAATAGGCATATTTTTCCTGATAAAATAAATAAAAAATTAAAACCCTCCATATTTCATAATAAATATATCATAACGTAGAAACGTCTTCAAAAAGAATCAAAAATCAAAAAGTATAAATAATTTATAAATTAAATTAACGTAATACAATCATTGTTAGTCGTTATTTCCTCAATACAAAACTTAGAACTCTTTCCTTCTCAACTAATAAATATTATTATATTCTTAAAATATGGCAAGTAGAGCAAAAACACCATACAATAAAGTACACGGATAAGCAACTAAAAACCTTTGCTCGTGCATATCTAAAGCTATTGTAAACCATTTTGAGGCCTGCGAAGCACACCAAATAACTGCTCCAGCTGACATTGCATAACCAACAGTTCCTTGTAAAGACAAAACAGCAGCAACTAAAGATAATATAGCCATTGGGAGAAGACAATATCCTAACACGGAAGCTGTACATGTAAATGATATCTTCATTGTGGGATCTGCCATTAGATTAAGTAACAAATACATTCCTATTGTCCCTATACCACCCATACCGTAAATGAAACCAAATTGAACTTTTCCATGGAGCAATAGAGAGAATCCGAATAAAAGACAAAACACTAGAGGTCCAGCCAAATCTTGGTCATTGATAACATCGGCCGTTGAACTACCACGAGGATTCAGTACAGACATTGTCTTTTGTTTTATGTGATCAAAATTAATTCCAAGTTCCTCAAGAAGTGGTGGCTCATTTTCTATATCATCGTAGGCAGCATTTTTCTGATCCATTGTCGGTTGAGAAGGTATAAACATACCCCCTCCTCCGTACATGTTGTTATCGTTAGTTGAATAGGAATTATAATCATATCCTCCTCCTTGTTGTGGATAATTCTGCCATTGCGATTGATCATACCAATTACTGTCCATGATAATTTAAAATCTGAAACCACTAATTATAAGAAATCATAACACAAAAGATACTGTACTGGTTACGTACCAAATAAAGATAAAAAAGAAGCAAAACAACCCAGATACAACATATATACAATTTAAAACTACGACATATTCAATAAAAACTATAATATATCTAATATTATTAACAACTAATAACAATAATAGTTAAACTCCACGTTTAACTTTCTGCTCAAATGAGGCCATATATCTACCAAGCAATTTCTCTCCAAACAGACTTTTACTTTGCCCTGATTCAATAGCCTTTTCCTCGGCTTCAGGAGAAACTTTACCACTCTTAATATCATCAACTAGTTCCTTTTCAAATCTATATTTCAATGGTATCGGTAAATCATCATCTTCTATGTCCTGTAATTTTATACATGCTTCGTTAAGATCCAATCCAACCCATTCAGCTTCCTCCAAAGGCATCTTGAAGTCCTTGTACTTTTCCTTGATATAATTCTTCCTTTCCTCATCACCCTCAAAATAATTTTCTTTAGCGAGTGTAATCAAGATTTCTCTCTTCAACTTCAAAGCTAATTTACTATGAAGATCCAAGTCATTAGTCTTGAGTAAGTAGAAATCCAATCCAAAGGCATCATCTATTTGTCTTAGAGCACTTTCTGTAACAGTTAACTTCATGTATTTATTTAGTACCTCTGAATACAAGACAACTTTCTTAAGGCTGGGAAACCAGAAGTGTGGTACCCAATGTCTTGGAAGAATCTTCTTCTTTATGAAAGGCTTTGAAGTTCTGTATCCTTTGACAACACCTTCACCACCCCAAATACCAAGGTCAGCCTCTGGAGGATATATTGGTTCAATTGGAACATTCTCGTTCTCGACCATCACCTAAAAAGGGTTATAAAATTTGAATATCATGGTGGTAATTTGAATTTACCTGACGATGACTATCCCAAGAATACCTCTCTTTTGGTGGTATATAATGTACAGGTTTCTTATCCTTCAATAACTCCCCCAGTACCGTTTTTTATAGAATTCAGGTAACCTATGGACAACACTATTTGGATCATCCCATATTTCTTTGTTTCTCCTAATCCTTTCGGCCTTATCCCAGGTAATTACAGGTCTTGGCAAAGCTGTTGTGACTGCCTTCAGATTTTTATATAAAGACATCTGCAAAAAAATTAGAATACAAAGAAAAAAATAAATATCAATAGAAATGGTGCTACGTAATCCCTCTTCAAAACAATTTTAGATAGAATAGATCACCAATGGTGACCAGAAATTCGCTTTAAGATTGTATCGAGGACAAGTAGTAAAATTCAATCTGCTGTCCGCAGGATTTGAACCTGCGCCCTCCTAGGAGGACTGCGACCTGAACGCAGCGCCTTAGACCACTCGGCCAGAACAGCGGATTGGCGGCTGGTAGTAATGTTTGGTACTGCCAGCCGAATCACTATTCCAACGTATTTTTCTCAAAAAGATATGTTTTATGAAAAATGTAGACGATTATTATCATCTTGTTGTTTAGTAAATATTTCACAATCATTTTAATCACCTTCCTAACATAACAAATGGACAATAATTATATTCCAAGAAATGGGCCGTCAGATATTTTTTATCCGGGTTTAGGGAATTTAGGTAACGAACAATATACCATTCCTCATGCAACAGCTCCTCCATGTAGTGAATTTTCCTACAATTCAGCCAGTGAATTTGGTGATAGAAAAGTTTGTGACGATGAGTCAGAGAAGAAATGGCCTCTGGTATCGGAGGAAGAAAAAAGAAAAGAATTCAATGATTTCGTAAACAGTTTACGTGATCAGGTTAGTAATATATCTTCTTCTAGACATGTGATTTCCACTATTGACTATATATTGATATCGATAATTGTGATATCCTTTCAGGTTAATGCATTCATCAATCGCCTAATGACGGCAAAAAACAGAAATCGTTCAGTGACTGCTGATCCAACAATACAGAAGTTGTTTTTGCAAATTTCTGAATCTTTAACAGAATTGTTGAATAGGAAAGATAAATTGGAGGCTGACAGAGAGTATTACGAGGAACACCAAGATAAAATTTCACTTATTTATGAGGCAAGGCAAGCAATTAATTCACTAAGAGATGAACACAGACGTGAGGAAGCCGCAAGAAGGCAAGTTGAACATATGCGTAGACAACAACGTATGACTTCCAAGTTGGTTGAGTTACGTAAACAAAAGGAATCATTTGTTCATCAACATAGACAGGCTGCTTTGCAACGTTTTCAGGAGACTTCAACTAGCAATAGAAATAGTTTTCATCAACAACAACAACCTGGGTTGTATCAACCACATCCATATCCTCCCATGGGACCTATTCCTGGACAACAGGTTCCTTATAATGTTATGGCACCACAACAACAACAACCGTTAGGAGGAAGACAACAACCGGCTTATCCTCAATTACAAAATAATGAAGGTATACCGAGTTATGGGCAACAGAGTTACCAACAACCTCCACATCCAGAACAAATGCCGTATTATGGTGGTCAATATCCTCAATATGGAAATATTCCCCATCAAATGTATAGTCACCCACAGCAGATGCCAACTCAATACAACCAATACGCCCCTCAACAACCTCCAGTTCCACAGGTACAGGCTCCATATAACAACCCTCCAATGGGAAATCAACAGCAACAACAGCATCCTGTTCCTCATCAACAACATCCTGAATCTCAAACTCATGGTGGTGTTCCTGAGAACAACCAAAACTCTTCAAAGCCATCAGAAGCAGTAATTGTCGATGACTTAATATCTTTTGACTAAGAAAGACACTTAAAATAATTAATTATATATTTATACTATTTCATATTTTGTACAATTGTAAGATTTTAATGCTTAAATTCAAGATACTATCCGTAAGGACGATAATTGGCAGAGATAGATTCATTTTTATGCAATTCATAAACTTTTATCTACATAACTTTTAATAATTATACTACCTACCTGATAAAGTAATACAATATTAATAGATGTTATATCTTTTACTAAGTCATATGAAAAGTATAATGTATGATGATAATAATTTTTAATACTTCATAATTATTAATTATAGGAAATGCATATCATAATTATTACAGTATACGTGTCATATTACATCGTATTCTTCATCATTTAAATACATTCTAAAGTTTCTCTTAGTAGAATATTGAAAAATATTCAAAAACAACATTTCTTTCTAAAAGTTTCCGTAATTACGTGCTTCCCCTAAAAAAGTATTTTTAATTATAGCCCAAAATAAATAACATTGAATAATTCATGGCTTTTTCTTGTTGCTATGGTAAAATTTGTCAAAATACCTCTCATTGATGTTGTATAAAATATTATGAGTGACTTGTTATTTTTATTATTTACCTATACTAAAATTTATGGAATGTCATACTCTTAAAAGTTTATACATTCCATCCCCATAAAGTTTGCCATCAAGGCACATTTAATAATAATTTATTATTTCTAATGAATTTTTAATTATATAATTGTTGTTTTTTAAGAATGTTTAACCGTGCAAAGGAGAAAGAAGCCGAAAAGGCGAAAAGTATAACTGTTTCGAGGGAGATTGTATGTAAATTTTTGCTGTTCTTGAATAGTAGTTATTGGAAGATTCCTATTGATACTTTTATTGAACAACAAAGTATATGTATGTTGTTGTTCCTTATTTTTTAATCTTTTTTATTGTTCTTTTCTAGTATTTGATAATAGAAATGTTGAGGAGAATACATTAATACAAATTCACAAGGAATACATAACTATGGTTGATGTTTTGATAGAAGCATTCTGTGATGATCTCAATATATCATTAAGAGAACTTGTCTCATCACTTGATGCCATCAACAAGACAGTTCCAATAGCTTTGGAGGAGGAAATCTCTCTTGAACCCGTCATTGCAGCTCAGGATTTTGATGTTTTCGTTTCAATGATGAAAAGAAAGAATTTAGAAATAAAATTACAGACTATTCATATTCTTGAAATAATGGCAGGTTCTTTACCTGCAATCCTTAAACTTGATGAAGATTTTGAGAATGAAGTTAAAAATATTTTCACCAACACCTCAGAGACGGAAAGATACATTTTAATCTCCATTATGCAGTAAGTTGACATTTTCACTGAAGTTTATCTCTTTCTAGAAAAAGTCGTGAAGAATTTGAGAAGGAACAAGAATTGAGGACTGAATTTGAGAAACAAATAGAAGCTGCTATCAAAGCAAGTTTGGAGAACCAATATAAAGCTGTTGAAAATGAGAATAATTTCAAGATCGAGGACCAGGAAATAGTTAAAACACTAAGTATCCAAGAAAAGAAAAACAATAATAAAGAGGGAAATGGAAAAGTCAAGTCTAGAAGTAACTCTGTAACCCCTAAAAGGGCCGGTTCCGAGAAGAGGAGAAAAGAAGTTGGGGAGGCAAAAACTCCAGCCACCCCAAAAACATCTCCAATTGATTGTGAACCTAAAATAGATTTAAAACCAGGTGATGACAGGTATATGTTCAGGAACTTATTAAAAACCCCAAATGGAGTTGACGAAGCCAAGATCAAAGAACGAGAAGAATACCTAAAAGAACAACGTGATAAACTGATACAAAAAAAGAAGAAGGAAAGAGAGGAGAAGCTGAAAAAAATAGAAAAAGAGTCCCCAGACAGACCAAAGACGGCTTCAGCTGCCAAGAGAGCTATGGCTGGAAATATGAAAAACACCTCAACAAGCAGGGAGGTTCTCGAGGCCAGGAAAGCAATATACGATAAACTTAAAACAGAAATCATTAACCAATAAATTAAACATTAATTATCACCTAATCCATAAAAAAAATAAAAGATTAATAATATTTTTTTATTTATTTTGGCGTTTAATAATATATAATAATAGAATATTTACTTATATAATATAATTAATTATTTAAACAAAAAAAAGTGTTATGTATAAAAAAATGAAAACAAATAATATTTTTATTTATATTTAACGTCTCCTCATTAAATCATTATCACCGGCACCATCACGATTCAATGGTGGAGCTGTCGTTAAATTTCTCGTTGATGTTGTACTTGGAGTTGGTTGATCTATATAAATTAATGGTGGAACAACATTTGGTGGTATTTCTTCCTCCTCACCAAATGAGTGGAGACCACCAGGTGGGGCATTACCTGCATCTGCGGTTCCCTGTAAATCACGTAATGGTGGTATTTGTGGTGATATTGTTACTTGTTGTTGGGTCCCTCCCATTATTTGAAGACCACTACCATCACTTGGAAAGAAAGCCCAATTATTTGGTGATCTATCGTGATATGGACTGGTATCACCCCCCGCTAATCCTGAGCATGATCCCATTGCATATGTCGATGGTGTCCCAATACCATTCCTTGTTAATGTCAATTGTTTCAACATTTTTTCTATACCATTTAGTTGTTGTTGAATTTTATCCATATTCGTTTTTTGATCTCCTAATTGATCATCTATCCTTTGGACATCATTCTTTATACTATATATCGCTTCCTTAAATAGATTATTATCTAAAAAATAATTAAAAATAATTAACATACCACAGAGTCAAAGGGATGAGATAGTGTCTGGGCTGAAACATTAGGAGATGAGGATTGGTGTTTAAATCTTGTCATTGGATGAAGTGGCCTAAATTCTGTAGACCCATCATCGAATGTCTTACCTTTCATTAGAGGACTCCTTTTTCTTATTGCTCCTAATGAGGGAGCACGAGACATGAAGTCGTTACTTGTCTCTGTACCACCACCTCCTAATCCAACATCATCCGGGGAGATTGATATTGACTTCAGGCTGCTACCTCTGCTTATGATGTCTTTGTGTTTGTGAATACCCCTTTCTAGATCTCGTTTATTACCGGTTGGTTCTGTGTTCATCGGTAGGACTTTTGATGCGTGTTTTTCTCTCATTCTTTGGAGTAGTTTTCTGACAGGATGATCTTCGGGAAATGTTAGTTTTTCGTGCTTCCTCCTTTCATCTAGTTCTCTTTCCCTTTGGACATCAACCATCTTCCTGAATCTGAGGCGGTGGGTTAAATTATATGTTAAAACAAGGTTTCTGGCAAATGAGTTAGCAAATGATTTGTAAAAATTTAAAACTTCCATTAGTGATTCTTTTTTAATCATATGTAAATCTGTATAAGTTAGGGCCCTAACATTAGCTGCAGATTGTCCAACATGTGATGACTTCCAAAATTCATCACCAAAAACATCACCTTTCCCAAGGATGGCCACAACCTCATCATCCTGTATAACTTCTAAGGATCCCTGTACAACAAACCACAATGCATCAACTGATTCACCTGTATGATATAACAAATCACCTGGTGCAGCATGGTTAGTTTCAAGGTAAACAGCGAAACTCCTTAAACACCCATCTGAGGCAAGGCGAAAACAGGCGTGTTCATTGAAAACTTTCCTATTTAAATGAACACATATATCAGCCTTCATATCTTTTGGACAGTAACCAAGTATTTTTGATATATCTATTCCTTTTGTCATCGCATATGTTGATGTTACGTAATCAATTACTCTCTCTGATAACTGTTAAAAATAAAGTTTAATGTTATTAAAATAAATTATTTAAAAAAATAATTTAAAAATTACATAATGTCGGTAGCTTTTAATAATATTAAATATTTAATCATTTTAATTGAGGAAGTGAAAGTATGTCTATTAATTTAAATGTCTTATCATCAAGTAAAAATTATATCTCTTATTCTATGTAAGCACCTTGCAGTTAATATGAAAAAAAATATTGTGACTTTTTTAAAGATTAGAAGCTAAAAGTAAATGATATATATGTTTATAAAATATTTCTACTGAAATGAAACAAATATATCATCTATCATTATTTATAACCACCTACACAGAAATTTAGAATAATATTTACAATGATATCATAATAGGACAAGGGATAATAGATATTTTTCATGTATCAAAGTAAAGAAATGGAAAAATAACTTACTTCTTTTGGTATCTCTTGAAGTTTAATAAATTCTCTAACATTACTTATCATCTCATGGTATCTAACTCTCGAAGCAGTCATTTGTTGGATGATGGTTGTCATGTGGCCAAAGATAGCTGCATAGAGGAGTGCCGAAATTATCATCATTATAATACTAAACAATTTTTCATTGGCAGTGTTTGAGGCAATATTACCAAATCCAACTGTTGACATACAACTCATAGTAAAATATAAAGCTGATAAGTATGTTGTTGTTCTTTCTGGTCCTCCAAATATCTGTACACGATCCGGGTAATCCGTCCTCGTAATATTGAAGATAAATGGTTGTTTAAGATCATTCCCTAACTTAACTAACCAATTATCTGGATATGCTCCGTCCATCATTCTTTGCTTAACTTCATACTCACCTATGGAATACCATATACATGCCATCCAATGCCCAACTAAAACATAAGCACAAAGTAATAATAACAATGTTGCTGCACCGTACTCTAAATAATTATCTAATTTCCTGGCAACTCTTCCTAATCTAAGGAGCCTGACGACTTTTAATGCACTAAATAATGATCCAATTCTCTCATCATCATGCTTAAACATATAAAATATATCATAAGGTAGGCATGATAGTAAATCAATGATAAACCATGATTTAAAATAATTTCTCCTTATTATCGATGGATCAATGACAACCTCACCACCGGGACCAACGAAAGTGGTATGAAAATTAAGTAAAATATCAGCAAAAAATATCACATCAACAATACTATCCATCATGGCAACGTGATCAATCGTCTTCGGAGGACCCTTAAGATAGTCTCTTGTCTTGAAAGCAATATTATATGGCACCATGAATGCTGTATAAAAAGTTAAACCTAGAATACTCCAATCCCATACTGTTTTGAATGTTGAGTAATGTAAAATGATATGTGGTGATGTTTTGGGGGTTTCCTGTCTGTATTGTGGTAGCATATCACCGCCAAGATTCATTACCTGATTAAAGTTGGATGATACTGATGCTATTGATTTATGAGATCTTTGTAAATCTTTTGTATCTATTTGGTTGAATTGTTGTTTTGATTTTGCTATCCTTGCTATTTGAAGGATTCTACTAAGGCCTTTGTTGTTTTCATCTCCTAGTGGTTGCTTTAGGGGGGTTATATCTTTGAATTGACATAAATATAATACGACCTGATCACGATCATCTTTTATTGGTGCTATGTGAATTATTAGCCATATTCGTGACTCTAAAATTAACTCAAAAATAAGTTTAAAAATCCTTAGATCTTACTATTTTTTTTAACAAGTTCAATTTCAGTTTGTTCTGTCTTAGTATTACTAAGAGCCTTCTGAACCTTCTGTATAGCACTCTCCTCTGTCTGGTCACCGTACATAAATGATAAACTACAAAACAAAAATTAAATTAAATTTTCCACCATATAAAAAGGCCACAAAATATATAAAATTATCATAAGAAGACCTAATACTATGTTCTTCGGATAATTTTATATATATATTATTATTTACCAAATACTTCTAAAGATTATTAAATTATTTCCTCTTTTGGTAAACAATATTTTTAATTCAACAATAGATAAAAATAATTTTTAGGGAAACATTTAGGGGAAAGGATGATGAAAACTTACGAACAAGGTTTTTGCATTATCTCTGCTCTGGGATATCCAATCATTTTTGAGAATCCATCGTTGCAATAAACTATTGGATAATCAACTATTTGGGCATTTGCAAGAATGAATGTACTATCTATAATATATTAAAGTCATAAAAAAGTTATAAATAAGTAATCTTTGCCTTTGAAAATACTAAAAATGTAGTTTGATCATGGAGATGTAATAAAAGAGTGCATATAAAAATTTAATTTATAACTTACCAGCATTATTACAACGCCTTATGACGTTTTCTAAAAAAGTATTCTGTGGAGCTACTAATCCTCTCTTTGCAGTCACCATTTTTTAAGAGATCTATATTTTGATAATGTTTTATTTGAAAAAATAACAAACTTTGGCTGATTTTTTTCTCAATCACCTATTTTTTTTATATTAACTTGTTCAATAAAATATTAAATCAAAATATGTAGAAAAAAGATAGATGTAGAGGGAGACAAACTTTTCTTATAAAATGTACTCTTTAATAATTTCCTTTTTTTCTATAGAATATATAAATATATAATAAATAATATATATTTAAAATATATATAAAATATTATATAGTTAGATAGTTTTTTTTTCCTCCTGGTACACTAGATATGAATATATATATCTTAAGAAACTCTCTCTGTATTACAGAGAGACTTCTACAAAGTTATATATAATAATAATAATATTTCTTTTATCTTATTTTTTCATAGAAAGTAATAAATAACAAAAAATAATAATATATAGAAAACTTTTTCACACCATTCAGTTTGAATATCCTTATAATATATTGTAACACTATAAAAATTATAAAATGTTTTATCAAAATAAATAAAAATACTTTTTAATTTATTTTTTTCATTATCGTTGATATACATTTAAAACGAGTATTATTAATACGCATCCACAAAATATTTTTTATAACAATTCCAACAAAAAAAGAGTAAAATTTAATTCTTTTTATCATTTTTTAAATTTGTACTCAGAATTTAATATTATAATAGATAGTAGAAATAATATTTTTAAGCATTAAAAAACTATTCTTAAAACTTTTTACAAGATTTTTTTTATCTTTTTTTTGACATGACACTACTTAAATGAATAAACAAATTTAAAAAAAAAGACTTTCAACTACTTTTTTAACATATAATTAATGAATGTTATATAGTATATAAAAGTAATTACCCAAAAATAATTTTAAATACATATAAAATTAAAAAATAATTAGCTTTAAGAATCTTCTTTTAGATGTATATTTTTTCCTTTCTCTCTTCCTTGTCCTATTCCTTAAAAAAATCCCCCTATCTATATGTAATAAAAAAGAAATATTGTTTTCTTGATTATATTTAGATATCCTAAAAAAATATAAAAAAAACTCTAATAAAATTAAATAAATATTGTAGGATATTGTTATCATCTAAATAAAAGTGTATCTACAAATTTCATCAAGGAAAACAACATTTAAAAGGGTAAAGATAGCCTTTTTTATTGTCCGAAACGTTACTGCATCTCATTTCAAGAAACAATGAACAAAATTTTTACCCTAAGAACTATACTATAAATAATAAATACACATATAAGAGATTACTTTAGATTACACAAGTACATTTCCATTTATTTTTAAAAATAGCATTCTCTATAAACATATACATATATTGATATAATAAAACACAACATGATCTCCCATGAAAATGACATCAATTTTTTAAAATATTTTTTTTGTACTACCTACTTTTATATCGTATAATTTTATTATTACCGTTAGGAGGAAGCTAAAAAAAGATAATAAAATGAAATTTTATTTTTCCCTATAGTGATATTATTAATTACGATTAATATTATATATATTTGCCCTCAAAAAATAATGTAACATAATACTTTTGTGTGGATATAAAGATATTATCAAAGAAAGTTACACCTTTCTTTTTTTATAATAAAAAATAAATATTATTTTGTAGATATTTTTAGATACATTTCGTTTCTTGAAATAACCTTTTTGAGAAAGGAGAGTTAAATTGAATTATAGGAGTTTTCTTGGAAATTGTTAGCCTCCCCCTGGAAATCTCTTATATCAAAAGGTCTAATAAGGATAAAATATTACATTTTAATAACTATATGACAATATTTTACCTTTAAGACAGAAATATTTAACATATACATATAATTACCCCTAAAAGTAATAAATTTGTATTTCTCCATACCTATACTTTTTAATTCTCCAAAAATCCCAACTTTCCCTTATTATCTGTACCAAAAATTATATCTCTCATATCTAGTAGCAATAATACAAAAAAATACTAAAATCAAATAAAGCAAAATAAAAATTACTTCGTCCAATAAAAAAACAATATCCTACATCTAATATTTCATTTTTTACCATCAAAAACATCATACAAGGTAAAATTATATTTTCACCATTAAACTATACCATTTAATTATAATTTTTTAAATATAAAAGCCACATTAACGTCAACCTACTTCAAATAAAAATTTAGAACTAAAGCAAAAAAAATAATAAAAGGTTGAATGTATATTTTTTTTAATAAATTATAAATATATATCCATATATAAATATATATGTATATAAATGGTGCCGAGTTGGTTTGTATTATTTTTGAGAGAAAAAATTGATGCTAATGACAATATAAATCATTTTTAAAGTATCTATTTTTTAAACTACTTTTGATATTCTGAAAACTCAAATATTACCAGCATTTGTCATTTTTAATGACTAAATAAAAATTTATTAAGCTTTTCTGGGGAGGGAAAAAAATTTATAAATATTAAATAATGTTAAAAATTTTTACTTAAAATAATATTTTAAAGTTAAAAGTTTCTTTAACAGATGTAGGAAAACGTATACATATAAATATTTTTACCTTCTTAAGAACTACAACTTTATCATCTATTTTTTAAAACATATATAGTATGTGTTACCTAGAGGAGGAAAGAGTTTTTATTGGAGGTATGATAAATTTTTTAAACCACTATCAATGGTGTAGATGTTGAATATATATCATACATATTTTACTTTGCCTAATCAGTTAGATATTAAAAAAGTCACTACTATATTATTCTCCTCAATTTATCATACAATCATCACTTCTCTAAAACCTTATATGTGCTTCCTCTTTTTTATATGAAGAGAGATAGACCCCTTGTAGTTAAGGTGATTAATAATAGCAGTCACGAATATATCTTTATGTGGTCAGGGGAAAATTTAAACCCTTATCAAAAAGAATATTATATATACATAAAGTCGTACTTAAAATTTTATCTAAAAAGTAGCCTTCTAAAAATAGTATATTCTTTTTGTTTTTTATCTTGTTAATTTTATCATAGTAACTATTATTCTCAAGAATAATAAAAACCCTTAATCCAACCCTTTATGTATTTAGGAGGGGAATAAAAACAAAAAATCAACACTCATCTCCAAACAAAGAATCATGCTCTCTTATCTTAAAACAATAAAAGTCCGAGGTGTGTGTTCTTCTACTCCTCTTCTTCTTCTTTTTTCTCCTAAATCTCCCTAAAAATTATAAATACACTATTCTAAATAAAATTCTTTTCCTTTTAAATAATTACATTTAAAATTACATACTAAATAACACTAACAAAAAAATAATAATAACAGAAATATATGAAATACATATTTTCTCTACAAATACAATAAAGATAGAAGATGGAGAGAGATAAAAAACCCTATTATGATTTCTTTTTTGTATATATCACCAAGGCATTTGTAGGGGAGAATCTAATCATGTATATGATACTAAATATCTTTAAAAATTGTATATATAAAAATATTAGTATAAGAAGAAAATAGAAGGAAAAATTTATTAATTATTCTAAAGAATGAAGATTACCAATTTAGTGGGGAAGTCACACACTATATCAGCAATAATCGAGAAGAAATAACAAGGAGAATTTTTGTCCTCTACATATATAAATATATTTATATGTATTATATGGAGAAAAAAGTATTGTTGATGATTAGAAGTTAGCACGCAAATACCAACTGCCATCTACTGCATCTTTCAGTTAATGAAACATTTTATCTATCCATCATTTGATTATGGGTAAAAAAAATTATTATATGATCAAGTTCCTGGTTAGATATGTTAAAAAGTAAAAAACTTAACTACCACTTTAATATATCTCCATTTGAGGATAATTAAGTAGTCAAAAAACTTTCACAGTCAAATGCTAAAATAACAAGCTAATTTGACGTATTTTATAACTCCAAATTCGTAATAAAATAAGATAATTAAAAAAGAACATTAAAAAGGGAAGTAAAATGACAAAAAATGAGAGTAGAAGTTCTCATTCTCATATTCATGTTATTAATTATAATTATTAATTCACATGAAAAAGAAGAAGTCTTATGTCATAATCACGTTCTTAAGGGTAAAAATAATTTACTAGGCTCATTCTTCTATAAAAATTTATTCTCCAAAAGATAAATAAAGAACACACTTGAGTTCTCATTTTTCTTATAATATCAAACATAATTAATAGATGAGTTAATTTTCATTCACTAAAACTAAACATTACACATATAGAGTGAAAAATAAATGCTAAATTTGTGTCTATTATAGATAATGGAGAAAAAATGTATTTTTTTAGGAAGAAGATATTTAATAATGGTTGAATGGTAATTATAAATATAAAGAAATACATTCTTAAAAAATATTATGTAAAAGTGAAACGCAAGAAATTTTTCCCTAAATCCATTAATAAAAACAAACTTTTTTATCCCATAGTACAATGGTAAATAAAGATGTCACCATGAAGTATGGCATCAGGAGAAAAAAAGGAAATATATATCAAAAAAATTTCTATAATAAAAGTGTGATTATGTTAAAATAATATTTTAAAATGTAATGCATTTTTTATTACCAAAAGAGATAAAAGTTTTTCACTCCTCAATATTATCACATCTCCCATAGAATATCTTCTATATATAATTCTTATATATCAATATTTTATTGCTTTTATCATAAAAAATATGTATCAAAAGGTTATCAGAGGTAGGGTAAAATTATTGCTCTTAACTATTCTAACATATTTTTTAAAAATATTTGTATATATAGAAATTATTAGAAAAAATTCCAATTTGTTGATAAAATGCATAGTAATCCTAATTAACTATAAAAATTTTCTTATAAATTATATATTTCATTGACAAATAAATGATTATCATTTTTTATATCAGTTCTTATACATTTCTGTATAGATATATGGGAGTGAAACTTCTCCTACAAAAGTAATTTAAATTGTTTTCTTCTTTTATGGTAAAAAAAAATAAAATATTGGGAGATGGGATAAAAAATGATGAGAAAAGAAGGAAATATTTTTATTAATATATACTTTTTCTGATAATATGATTAATTTTAATTTTAACTTAATCCTTTTCTTTTACTTATATGATAACAACCATATATAATAATGTTAAATTGTTATTTTGTACTTTATGGTTGCTGGAGTATAATATAGTTTATAAAGATGATTACCTCATAAATGGATTAATACTAAAAAAACAACACAATCATCCTTCAGGCTATTTTTTTAACATTCAATGTAAAGAAAGTGAACTTTTAAAATATTCATAGTTGTGATAGGAAAATGAAAGTAAGTAATGAAAACATAAGCGTAATATGGGAAAATAAATTAATATTTAAACTTTTATATAAAATCGAAAGAGGGAAAACTTTTTTTATCATAAATAATAGACAATAATTAAAATAAATAACAGTATATAATGGTAAATAAAAGTTGGTACATCTTTTGTTCAAAAAGTCACAAAAATTATTATCATTTTTATCATCCATCTTTACATATAATGATGATGATGGTAAAAAGGTTTAACAAAAATTTATTCTATATATCTCCTAACCAACATAATATTTTTTTCCTCCTCAAAGATATGCATAAAGGATGTAGTTTTAAATGTTAATTTTTAAAGAAATGATATATAAAAGATATCTATTACATATAGAAATGGTTTTGCCATTAATCATTAAATTGTTTAAGGTGTGTTGATACAAATATATATACATATTAAAACATAAAATTTTAAAAAAAATGGCCTTTTTATGTATCCTTTTTCAAGAAAACCATCTTTTGGTCATTGATTTCTAGCTCAAAGATACCTTAAAACTTTTACACTTTTTATATCTTAACTTACTATATGATATAATATATCAAGGTATGGGTTTTGAAAAATCTTTGATTTTAATTATTTTTTGGTAGAATATTAATAATTATCTAGATCTATACCACCTCCTCTATCATTGTCATCAAAAATCATCATCATCAAATATGTATCTATATGTCTGGGGTGTAAAATTTTAATAAATATCATAATATATAAATAAACTGGTGAATTGTGGTAAAATATTAATATATAATATTTTTGACTTATTTTTAATATTTTAGACCATCTCACTCTGTGAACAAAATAAATAATATTAGGGACATCATTTTGTGATATATCTAACCCCAACTAGATGATTGATATATCCTCCTCAATAATATATCTTTCTCATTTTTGCACTTTTCCATCACATTAAAATACATACTATCAACAAACAAATAGTGATAATAAATTAAAAAAATAGATTAATTTTAGTGTAACAATTTTTATTGAAAAAAGTTTAATAATAGATTTTTTATCTTTTAAACTATTATTAAAAGGTGAATACATACTTTAAAAATTGTTTTATTTATGGATAGGAGAGATTTATATGTATTTTAAATGATATAAAGTTAAAAATTTATACCCTTATAGTATATTATCATTTTGAACACAAGTTTGTGTAAGTGTGCTATAATATTAGCCTTATCAATAGATTGTTCATAATAAATCCATTAGTAATTGATATATAGTATATATTTTAAATATATAGATATATATAATTTATAATATTGCCTAGAAACGAAATCTCCCCCCTTCTTTTCATCAATATACTATAATTTTCAGGTAAAGATTTTCGTGAACAGTTAAGAGTTACTTTTTATAATTAACTAATCTCTCTCAAGAATGGATTTTCCCTTAAATGGTAGTGAAAAAATATAAAAATACTAAAGGCTTTATGGAAAATATTTCCTAATTTGTGGATTGATTAAAAATGAAAATATATATACATAACTGATATTTTTAATACAAGGATAATATACATAAATCTATCTTTGTTATCCTTTCATTAGAATATCACTATTTTATCTTTATACTATCCTCCTTAGATTATCTTATGACGTATGATCTTTTTGATAACTTACTACTATAATACAATACAGTATAACATTGAAATATATATATTTTAATATATCCGCTATAATGACGTACAAGAACTATATAACTACATAATATATCACTTTACAATACACTATTATTATCAAGCCAAACTTACAACTAAATATTTTATCAAAAGATCTACCACCAATACTTAGTGAAATTTAACTTTTAAACCTTCTTCTTAAAAATGATAGTTTATATAACTAAAATCATCTTGTTTAAATTTCCTTATCACTTTAAAAATTTTAGAATAAAAAAAAATCACCACAAAAACTAAATAGAAAAAGAGAATAAATGAATTTCTAATTACCACAACCACTAAAAACATATGGATATTTTAAATAAATAATATTTTTACTAATTAAGTGGTATTTATAATTTTTCATCCTCAACTTCTGATAATAAAATAATTCTACAAAGTACAAAAAAACAGAAAAGATTAAAATTCATTTTCCTTTAAAAATAAATCAGAAAAACATTTATAAAAACCCATAAAAAGGAAGGGATGGATAAAAATCAAAAAATAAAACAATTTATCCAATCTATTTTTAGGTGTATTCATCATGGATGAAGAAATCTCAAAGTTTTCAATTTTTGTTTTGTCTATATATTCACCTAATAACACAAAAACATATGGTGAATTTAAAAAAAAACTTTTGCTTATTTATTAAATATACAATAAAGTTTTATAATTTATTATTAAAATACTAATTTATGGTTAAACAATAAAAAACACCTATAGGTGTATGATTAAAAATATAATCTTTTTCCTTTCGTATTATCAAAAGATTCAAGATAAAAAAATTCCGGTAAGGGGAAATAAAAAGGGACAAACGTCAGAGGGGGGAATGTAACAAGGAGTAGTCTTAGGAGCACACATCTGTTGAAAGTTTTCTTTTTTTCTACTATCATTATTACTAACATTTATCAACAGATAAGTAATAATTTTTTCCCTCAAAAAAAAGTGATGTAAAAAAATCTTTCCACATTGTTTTTATAAATAATTTTAAAAAAATATAATATAGGAATATTATTATCACAGTAGTAAAACTTTTTTCTCCTGTTTTTTTTATTTTACATATGTATTTTTTGATAAAAATATTTACATATATCATAAATATTTTTATTAACAAAAATAATATGGAATGTGAATTTTTAAGTCGTTGATTGTATATTTTTGAGGTTGGAAAAAAACTTTTAAGAGAGAGTTTGGAATAAATTAAATAAATGGAAATGGTTATAGTTATTATAAATTTAAAGTCAAAAGAAATTAAGAGAGAATTCTTTTATCATTTTACTTTAAAGGTCTATTATTTTTAATGGTAATTGATATAATTGTATAATCATAATATATATGTACATTATTTGCCTTAGCTTATCTATGTGTATCTCGCTATTTCCATTTTTGGAAGTAAAATTAAACATTGTTACTGATACTTTGAAGGTATATTCATTTATCTTTTTTTAAAAAGTTTTATCATATCAAAGGATGAAAAAAAGAGCAAATATTACATCTCAAATATCAAGGTTTAAAGTTAAATAAATAAAAAATATAATTACTAATAAAAATTGAAAAAATAATTATAAGGAAATGTCAAAATAGCCATGTGAAAACATTTTAAATAACTTGCATTTTATAAGGTATCAAAGGGGAAAAGTATCATATTAAAATTCTACTTTAATAAAAACATTGCATCCATATGATCCGTCTTTTCTCCTTTCCTCTTCTCATATGTATTTATAATTAGAAGTAAATATTTAATCTATAAAACAACAACAATAATAATACCATATCAAGATAAAAATTTTTTAATTATCCTTCCAGATAATATAAAAATTCCATAAAACTATCATTAACTCCATAAACTTTAACATACATAGCCAAAACAAAATTTTAATAAAAATGGAAATCACAAATTTAAATGTTACTATAAATATACATAATCTTCAAGTAAAATTTTAATACCAATAATAGTATTATTTTATATGTTCTTTTCTTTATACTTATTTTACTCAATTATTTCCTCGATCTCCACTTTATTTTCTATTTCCTCCCTCCTCTTCATTAACTCTTTCCATTTTTACTATAATTTTATTATAATGTCATTCTATAAGTATAATTATCTTTCTTTATTTAAACATCTCCATATCAGTAATGTGAAATTTCTCTTACTTCAAATATACCATTTTTAAATGCTTTTCATAACACTAATTTTCTTTTTTATCCCATTACATCTACTTTGTTATTCTTGTAATAACAATAACTTATTAATAACATTATTTATTCAAAGAAAAAAAAGTACATTTAAAGATCATTCTTGGAAATTTTTGCATGTCTTACATTACCAGCATACTATATGAAATTCATACAAAATTAATAGTTCATTCATACATGTCAACCTTTGCGGTATATAAAATGAAAGTGAAATCTTTGAATATAATATTATTATCATCATTGACTTAAGTAAAAGCCATAACCCTTAAAATTGTAATTAAGCAAATTTAAGTTGTCTAATTAATAACCTCCCATAAATCTTTATTACCTTATTTTTCATCACCCCTACATTAAAAATTGCATACACTTTAAAAATAATAACTCCTAATCCTATAGTTAATTTTATTTTTAATTAACCTACACTTTAAGTCTAAAGAAAAGCTAATTAAAATGTAATGTAATAATTAATACAGTTTCTCTATACCAATTGTTTTTAAAACACATATCTCTTCGGGACAATTTGTGATTTCGATGTACCCCGTCTCCGAACACTATTTGCTTCCACATCATTACCAAGGAACTGACATAATATCATATTATTTCATTTGACTTCTATAAATATAAATTGATGGACAATGAGCCGTAGATCAATGACTGGGAGTATTAAATATAAAGGTAAAATAGGTGCCCGTTATGAAGGTGGAATGAAATATTTCAAAAATGATTGGACATGTCTTTTTGATGTCAAAAGATTGTGTAAACGAATTGTAAACTCTAAGGATGAGTATATTTTTAATTTAACTTCTAAATTTTGTCTCATCTCTGAAATCCTCATTTGCGTTTTGATCTTAACTTTTGGAAATGTAAGTTAAAATGAAAATGATAACAATTTGTTTGGGGTTGTTTAGATACAGAGATAGATTGGAGTACATATATGCAACAAATAAAATTGTATCAATCTGGAGAGTATAACTATACGAAAATAGGTGGTGATACAGGACCGTGTGTCTATCCTGCTGGATTTTTAAGGATTTTTTCATTGTTATCCTCATTAACAGATAATGGATTTGACATCTTCCGGGGACAACAAATATTCTCCATTCTCTACCTAATCTTAATATTCCTTGTTCATAAAGTATTCAAAACAACAAGATCCCTACCACCAGTGGCATTGATAATAATGGCATTCACCTCTTATAGAGTTCACTCAATCTTCATTCTCCGACTTTTTAATGATGGTATAAGTACAATATTTGTTTATCTTTTCATCTACCTCCTACTTAAAGAATCATACATATTATCATTATTGTCTTTTTCGATGGCTCTCTCCATCAAGATGAACGCTCTCCTTTATGTTCCTGTTCTTGGGTTAATCTTAATGGATAAATTTTATTTTATAAGAACTCTTAAATATCTTTTAGTCATTCCGGGAGTCATTTTGTTGTTGTCTTATCAATTTATTCTCTCCTATCCATATGAATATTTTGGTCAAGCTTTTGATTTTTCAAGAATCTTCCTTTATAAGTGGACTGTTAACTGGAGATTCCTTAATGAGTCTCTCTTTTTGAATGTAACTTTTCATAAGATTTTATTACTCTCCCATGTGACTGTTCTTGCAATATTTATTTGGAACTTTTGCCTTAGAGAACAGCTGTTTTTCACGAGGAAAGTTTATTACGTCATAGAGAGATTGACAAGAACAAGGAGATTTGGTTTTATTTCTAAAGTATTTAATACAAACGATGGTAAGTTTTCATATATTTCTCCCTTTTTACTTTACTTCTTTTCTAGATATTGTTTTTGGATTATTATTTTCAAATTTCATTGGAATAACTTTTGCCAGATCCCTCCATTATCAATTTTATGTTTGGTATTATCATAGTATCCCATATCTAATATTCAGTGGTATGAAAAACGACAACGGAGAAATGTCAATTTTCTCCCTATCCTTTATCTTTAGATGCTTAATTATTTTAATTATCGAAGTTTGTTGGTGTACATTTCCAGCAACTTTTATAAGCAGTTTGTTGCTTCAATTTTGTCATGCCTCCATTTATGGTATTGTTATTTACGATAGATGGGTCTGTTGAAAAAAATAAATTAGTAGGATTTCTGTTATTTTATATTTATCAAGAGATTGTATATATTGTTTTTTATTAATTCTTTAATGTTTACGAAATAAATTATGTTGATTGTTTAACTTTATTTCTTTGCTTCTTTTTGTTAGAGATTTCTAGATAAAAGTAATTTATGATTCATTTCTAATTATTATTATGTTCTTTTTTCTATTACAAAGACTGATAAAAGAGAAAGCAATAACTTTAAATGAGAAAAATGATTTTTAATTTCTACTTTGTTATAATGTACTTTTAGCTGTACAATGTTTTTTATATTAAAAGCCATAAGACCCTTGAATAATGTATCATACATTTCAACAAAAAAAAGTCAAGCGCTTTATCAATTTCTTCTTTTCCCACTACCTATAATTCAAGGTAACAAAGAAATTATATTGGTGGTACGAGGGATTTCTACCCAATGAACTATCACAATTTTTTCTCACGCAGCTTATCATATTGTAACTAATGAAAATAAGTCTTTTTTTATACATCGTCTATACCAATATAAATGGATATTCTATTCCTTCGAATGTGTAATATGGATGCTTTGTCATGAATGATATTAAGATGTCCTAAAGTGCAAATATACTTTGAGAGATCAAAATACTCTCTCCCACCAAACTTCTTTTTTGCCTATATAAATTCAAAATCTATAATTTCTGGTCACTTAGCGATGCTGAAAAAGAAAGACCTTTAATTAATCTTTTACCTATTTCGTAATATATTTCGTCTTATATGTTTAATAAAGCTTCTATGCATATTTCTAATTATTTTTTTTATAGATGGATAGTGGTATCGCTGAAACGCAAGAGATTCATGAGGATGGTCTCGAATCTATTTCAGATATTGAATTACTCCCAGATGAAATCCTTACCTATATATTTTCTATGAATTCACTAAAAGATATCGTTAATATTAAAAAGACATGTAGAAGATTCTATAATCTCATTGAATACAACACTCACCTTATGAAAAAGACTCCAGTTCATCAAGTTTACATCTCTAATTATGGAAGGAGAGGATTTAATTTAGTGGATTTAACTGTATTCTATCCAGGTACCAACAATAGTCCACATGTTTTCAACAGGTATCGAAGAGTAAGTTTTATATTTATTCTACTTTTTTACATATCAAAAACTTTTCAGTTAGATATTTTTGACAAAGAGGAACTTTGTAGATGTTTGAAGTTATTTATCACAGATAACTTCTATGGGTTTTATGTACATGGATTCCGTGATATAGAAATATTTGATACTCTAAATAGATGTTTCAATAGAGGATCAAGCATTCGATTTATCTCTGTTCATGGACTTTCATATTATGATTCTGGAAACTTTCTCAACATTTATAAGGAACACTAAAAATACAGAGCGATTGGAAATCAGAAGTATCTGTACGGGATCTTTTGGTGATAGAATATTCACAAATTTGGACTTATCATCAATGACAACACTAAAAAGAGTTGATTTCTCAGAATGTGGGAGTAGAAGATTTCTTAATGATACATTCATTTCCAATTTATACAACAATAACCCACTTCTAAATGATATAAATATTTCAACAAAAAATGAAGCACTCCTCACACGTCTCTCCACCGCCTTCATGAACAGTAGAAATGAAGATGAGAATCCAGTTTGCAATCACAGCAGTATTGAATTGCTTCTCAAGACAACCGAAGCAAATGGTGATTTCAGAAGTATTATTAGAGCTGTTTTTAGAAACTTTCAAGCTACCAGGAGTTTGTACTCCTTTGAATATTCTGAAACTAATATTTTGATTGAAGCTCAGAAACTTTGTCATACCTGTCTCACGAATTGGATTAATGTTTTTGTTGTTATTGTCAAGGATCCAGACTATTATCACCATGAGGGATGAGGATTTCGTACATAATTAATTTATTTTTATCTCTTAATTTTTTTTTTCATTTGCTATTTGTAATTGTTAAATGTTCATAAACTTTACTCTTTAAAATATTCTTAAACCTATTTTTATTTTCTTTTTGTCAAGTATTGGATAGTCAATAGAAGACCGACAAACTGTCAATAGAATGATTAAAAAAAGTCTCTAAAATATCAAATTTTTCTTTTGTATAGGTGTAAAAAATGAATAAAACAATGACTCTTTTTGTTTGATACCCCACTATAATCACTATAATATATTCATTCCTCCGTAATCGTCATTCATAATCCAATAAACCTTGTTAAATCGCGAACACTTTCTTATTTTTTTCACCTCAATTTATTCTCTCAATTGATATCAATATTTTCCATTAAAGCTTTCTTAATTTTATTTCCAATTATATTTCCTATATTTTCTCTCTATCAAATCATATTTATATACTTTTATTTCAGGATTTTTTTGAATACAATTATCATTCTACCATGGCCTTATTTTAAGTATCATGAGTTTTATTATGGAAGAGAAATGTTTGAAAGTACAAGATTATACATCTGAAATTTCTGATGATGCTCTTCTTCTTATCTTTTCAGAACTCAACTGGATGGATATCAACAATTTAAAGCTGGTATCAAAGAGATTCTATGGTGTCGTTCATAGAAATTACCATAGATTAGAGAGAAGAAAGGTAGATGAACTTTTGATAAGATATTGTAGAAATTGTGTTAGACAGCCGTTTCATGTCAAGATGAATTTTGAGAGTGCGGAAGGCATAACCTCGCATGTCATTCAATCTAACTACGCGGTAATAGTTTTGGTGATAATTAATATTTTTTCTAATTTTTCTTTTTCAGAAAACTACCAACTTTCAAAGTGCTAAAGAATTGTCTGTTTTCTTTAAAATGTTTGACATAGGGGACCTCAACAAATTTGCTGTAAATGTTCCTGATCATCTCAATATTTTCGACATATTGAAGGGGATTTTTCAAAAATAAACAAAGATCGACGCTTTGACTATTAGAGAGCTTGCGGAAAAGAATTTTGGAAGTTTTCGAAAATTCATTGAGAAATTATCGTCAGTCAAGAGTCTTTTTATTTTTAATTTATGTGCTCCCTCAGCAGGACCAGAGGATGTCTTCTCTCTCCTATCACTGACATCCTTCAGTACCATCAGAACTCTTTTCATCTATAAATGCAAAAAATCGAAGATTCTGTCAGGTGCTATTGTTTCTAAATTACTCAGAAATAATCCGAATATACAAAATATGCATTTTGAATCAAAAAACATTGGATTTTTAGAGAGTGTTTTCAAAGAATTCTCTACAATGGAACAATCACGTCAAATGAAGAGTGAATGTGATCATATTGAAATTGATATTGTTCCACAATCCATCGGTAAACCCAAATATCTTTACAATATTTTAAAAAATAGTCTCAACGAACTGGGGAATGTAAAAGAATTCGGAATTTTTAAAAAAAAATACATGTCCGATTAATAGCCGAATCTGAATCTTTTACAGATTGTACAACTTGTATCAACGATGAAATTAGAAGCTGGATATGCAGAATCAGTAAAAATGTTTCTTAATATGATAAGGCTCGTCCTTACAAAGGATTAAATCATTAGTATTGTTCTGACTTTTGGAGAAGAACTTCTATTTAAATAAATATTTTTATTTTTTTTTTCATTTTTTATTGTGTTTATTTTTAAATAAACAAGCAGCAACTCGCTTCGCTCGTCGCTACTTGCCCGCAGGGCTTGTATTTTTTGGAAAATATTTAGAATTCTAGAAAAAAATTTAAAATCTTTTGTTTTATAATAGCATATTTGCAAAATTCCAAGAAATATTTTTTTATTTTATAATATTCATAATTATTATTAAAATTTTCTAGGTTTTTGAACGTTTAAAGCTTATTAAACATATTTTATCAAAATTGTTTTATTACATATCCTCTTGATTTTAGATTCATTTGATATTCTAAGTTTGAATAATTTTTTACGAATTTTTAATATAAAAATAAAAAATTAAGAATAATGTTTACGTTAGACTTCTGATTAGCGTTAATATGCAAGTTTTAAGTTATTAAATATGATGAAATTAAAAACAAAGATTAATTTTAAGTTTGGCTAATTTTTTAAAATATTAATAATATTCGAGGTTGATCATAAGTTTTTCATAATTATTTAACATAAAATAATCTAATTTTTTGCGATTGTTGTTTTATAATTTCGCATTTTGGTTACATAATAAAAAAGTACTTTTACGAATTTAATGCATATTTTTTATTTTAATTTATATTTTTTTGAAAAAACTTTTTAAAATGTATTATAAAAATAAGAACACAAATTTTTAATGTATTCAAAGTAATAAAAATATTTCTCTAGGTTGATAAGAAAAAAAAATAAATCAAAACAATTATTCTGACACTTTTCGTATTAAAAAATTTATATAGACTTTAAAAAAATATAAATATATTTAAATCAAAGTATTGGTGAATTTTTTTAATTAAATATTATAAAATTTACTTTTAAAATGCATTGATGAATAGTTTCGACTTAGAAATTTAGGTAACTTTATTTTCCAGTTCTTACAAAGCATAGCAAACTTTTAGATATTTTTACATTTTTTTAAAAATAAGTATGTGCATCGCTTTATCATAAATTTGTAAACATTTTTTTCAAAATTTTTAATATGCGTGGCTAGTTTGCGGTATTTTGAGACAATTCAGTTTAGATCATTTAAACATAAAAAGATTTAGAGGAAAAAATTTATTCTATTCTAGAATAAATGATATTTAATAGAAATTTTGTTAAATCTCAAAAAGCCAAATATAATTTGATTTTAATTTTTTTATCATATCTTAATAATTTTCATATGTCATATATTGCACTGATTAAAAAAAATCTTAATCGGCACTAAAATTACATATAATTAAATGAAAACCAATTTTTCCACCTTTTCTATCTACTATATTCTTAAAATATAAATTGATATTTAAAATTGTTTAAAACAATTAATCGAATGACTTTTATTAATTGTTGTTTTTTGTTTTTCTTTCAAAGAATTAGTTGTTTTTGTAATTTTTTATTTTGGGGAGATTACAAATTTTAATATTATTCTTGCTGAAGTAATGTATCTCAAGAGCAAAAATTCAAATGAATCTAATAATTATTTTTTCTATCGAGCACATTAAAATGCATTGTTTATTTTTATAGAAATAAGTACAGAAAACGAAAACCATTTAAAGAGGTAAACTTTTCTTTTAAGATAGGGTAAAATTTTCGATGACTTACTATTTTCGGGATCAGACTTTTTTGGTAAATTTTATTGTTTGCATGTAATAATCATTAAAAATTACATTTATATGTGAAATTTTGAATAAAACAATCGGTATCGACGGAAAAATGGAGGTACCGAATTTCAGAATTTGGTACTTAATGAAATGTATCTCAACAACGGATAGTGGGATTAAGACGATCTATATGTCATTCGATAGGGAATTAAATTCCACATAACGTTTGTGAATATTTATACTGAAAAAGTTTCATCTTTGTCTACTTTTTTCTTAAAATTTAAAAATTAGAAAAAAAAATTGACCAATTTGTTTTTTGACTAACTCAAGAATGAAAAGAATTAAATGAACGGTTAATATCTTAAAATGTTCGCAACAAATTTCTCTAGTGGGGAAATTCAAAACATTCTTAAAAAATGGACGTATTGGAACTTTTTTCCTTCCTTGAAACTAAAAAATACCACTTTTTTAAAAAATTAAAAAATCAATTTTTTCTTTATATCTCGAGAACGAATAAATGAATCAACATGACATATATATCATTCGATAGAGAATTTAATTCTACATAAAAGTTGTAAAAACACTTTATTCAAAAAATTTCTGCAACGGTTTTATGGTACTTAAAGTTTTTCGATTTTCTTGGGATTATACTCAAAATGTAAGTTAAAGAGAAACTTAGGATGGCTCTTTTTCTTTTTTTCGATTTCCTTCTCTGAATCCTGATATATCATTTTAAAATGTAAGAATTTAGGTTTTTTTTGGTCATTTTGGAAAAAAATCCAAAATCTCAAGAATGAACTTGAAATTTTAGCTTTTTTTTATTTTTATATTATTAGTATCTAAAACTATATATACCTGTAAAATTTCAGATAAAACGAATAACTCTAAGGGGGTTAAGACTAACATACCAAAACACCTTTAAGTAGCTGTTTCTCAAGAACGGAACTTCAGATTAAAAAAATATTGCGTTTTTTGAAATCAGCACATAAAGTTACATATATTAAGATATAAAAAAGTTTCAATATCGAAAATAATTTACACATTACACATCCTCGTTACTCCTCTAATATATTTTGGGATTTGGGATAATTTGATGACTCTCGTCACCTTTTATAATAACAAAAACAATGTTCTCGTATTTTCCAAACAGTTTTCCAACTGTCATATTTTAATTTTTTTTTGATATTTTGGCTAAAAGTTATGAGATTTTAAGTGATAATTTAATGAAATAAAAGTATTGTTAAAAGTAAGATTAACAATCTTACAAATAAAATTTGAGATTCAAAATACCAAAATAAGTTAAATAGAGGTTGATCGAAATGTAATCAAAATTATGTGGTCATCAAATTGTAATAATTAATTAAGTAACTATATAATTTATATATTGTTTATGTTAATGTCTATATTATTAATATTATTGTAATTATAGGCCAGGAGACAATTTATTTAATAAAATTTTAATTAAACAATTTAGTTAGTGAGAAGGAAATCAAAAAAATTTTTTTGATACAAATTTATATCAATATGCGATTTGAAAATATAAATATTTCTATTTTAAATATATCCTTTATCATTGGTCATAATAATTAAACATTATATATCTACATTTGAAATAAATTATTGTAAAACTTAATCTTATTCGTATATGGAAAAATTATTTATTTTAAAAAAAAATTTACAAATATATAGATATAGACATTTTTATAAAGTCTATTTTTTTAACTTTAAAATATTACCACATTTCTGAGTGTTATAACTCTTTTCCATTCTTCGTAAAAATTTATATTGTTATATTTTTTAGTTAGCTTGGCTTGCTTTATACAAATAAATCCACGGTCAGAATTTAACAAATTATTTTGATACAGTTATTTATATTTTATTGCTAAAACAAAATAAACCGTCACACAAAAACTTTTGAAGTATATAATCTATCTAACAATAAAAAAATTACTAACAAAAAATTACCGGACATTCTTCTTTGGTTTTTAATTAGTTATCTCAAAAATATAGTAGTAATTCTCAATAACTGTTAGTCTGGAATGTTTTAATACTTTAATTGTTTGTCTATGTTAAACTATTAAATGTAAAAATATAATATTAATAAAATAACATTTTAAATTATATTCAAAATTAAAGTTTCCAGAGAAAAAAATAATTACTCAGGGAAAAAAATGATTGGATAGGGAAAAAATGATATGAATAGTTAAATTTGAATAATGTTTTCGGGAAAGAAAATGATGAGATTGTCTCTGTGTGAAGATTTAAACTTTACTAAACTATTTTTTTAATCTTCTAGAAATTACAATAAAGTTTAAAGATTTCATAATATAATTTTTAAAATTAAACACGTAAAATTAAAAACACATTTTTGTTTGATTTGCAAAATATGCATTTTTCTAAGATCAAAAAATTTATATACTATACAATTTTTAAAAAAATGTATTCATTTGTCTTTACTGAGTGCTATTTGACAAATTTGTTCTTTTTGTTTAAAAAATGACAAAAAAAATTTTCTGTGTACAAATAAAATATTTAATATAGAAATTAAGTTTGAAATAGTTTACTTTAAATTACTTGAACTTAAGATTTTTTTAATATAAAACATTTTATGTTTGTAATTCCATAAAAATTTATTTGATAACTTAAAATAAAATCTATTGCCTATTTTTAGTGTAAAATAAACTTTCATATAATTATTTAATAATTAAGATTTTACAATTAGAAAAATAAAAGTTTATTTGTCTACATTGAATAAATACATTACTTCCGTTGATATCAAATTAACTGTTTGTAAACATAAGAATGATTTTTATCTATTTGTTTGGATTTTTCAGTATGTAATAGAATAGTATATACTATAACGAAACTATTTGATTTGAAAAATATTACTATGAAAAAATGAAGATATGTTAATAACTCAATATTATATGAAATAAATCTGATTTACTGGTAGAACAAAAAAATACATTAATATGAAAAAGCAAAATTTTGTTTTATTTATTTATTATTTTTGTATAATATGTAAATATAAAGTATTTTAAATATTTTGGAAAATTGCAAAAAAAATGCTTCATGTGAGCTTTGAAATTATAAACATTAGATTATGAGACCAACGTGCAGCTGCCATTGAAAAAGAATCTTTATTTCAAGGTGGTGATTTTTAGTTGCTTTTTCATAATCAGTAACATTTATTAAAATATCTTTCAATATAAAAAAGGTTCACTCATTTGAAGTTAAAGTTGAGATTAATTTTTAACATTGATAACTCTGCAAGAAGTCAGATTTCTATATATAACTTATGCAAGTAAATGGAAAAAATAAATTATTTGAATAATAATTATTTCTAAGCAAAATTATGAAACTGTTTTGTATAGAATTCGACAATGTGTATAGTAGACTTAACAAAAATTTTAGAGTGTCTTAAATCCAAAATTAATGTAAAAGTTTTACAAGCCGTACACTGATCTCTTCGAAAATCAAAATTTGATCTTAAGAAAAGAGAAGTAAAATATAGTTCTCAAATAAACTACTTAAAAAAATAAAACATCTTAATAACATGGTCTCATTTATAAATTTTGTTTTATTACGCAAGCTGTCTTTTAGTTTTAGGCGCCAATATTTTACACTCATATTAAATTCATACTTGTAAACTCATATTTTATTATGCTTTTACTTTTATGTCATTGGAATTGAATTAATCAAAACTTTACCATATTTTGTAATTGATTGTTCGTTCTTTTTAGGTAAAAGTTAATATTGGACAAAATTTTATTTATTTAATAGAAATTTGACTTCCATTATTATATTTATATTTTTTAGTATTTATTGTTCTTTAATTGTTCATATGCTCAAAAATATGTTTTTCAAAAATTTTGTATAACAATTTCTAGTATTTAAGGAAATTTTAATTTCAAAATGTTGAAGTAGAATATTTTTAAATGTCATTTTTAAAAGTATTAACAGTATTCATAGTTTGCATTTCAATATTTAGAGTTATTTCGAAATCTGCAATTGTTGAAGATAAAGATAATTCGACAGGATATAATGCTGTAATCACAGGAAGAACAATGTGTCCATATTGTAAGGAAAAAGAATCTGTAACAGTATTTCTATACCATCACTATAAAGGTGAATGGTTTAATAAAAAATGTAATGAATCTTTTTTTATTGAAAAATATATAGAATCGCACCATAAAGAAGGTAAATATAAATATAATTTAAATTACTTACATATTTTATAGCTTTTAATGCTACTTTTCACTTTAGATGTGAATACGAAGTAAAAAGAGAAATTAAAAATAAATGGCCTAAAAATATGCTAGGGTTAAATGGAGTATATTACTATTACCTTGGATTTATTGACTTCAGAACAACCGAAGAAAGAAAAAAAAATCGTAAGAGAAAAAATAGTTCTAGAAAACGCAAATTTTGAATAAAAAAATAATATATCAAAAAAATAAAACATTTTCTTCAATAATTATTTACAATAAAATTTTTTTTTCATCATTTTTAACTAGACATAGGCGGGTCGGTAAATTTTTCGACCCAGGGTCGGTCGGTTTAGGGTCGCTTTTTAAAATCGACCCGTTAAACTAGTAACATATATCCCTGTAAAAAACATAATTTTATTATATTTAAAGAAAATTTTCTATAATTAAAAATATTACAATATATAAATTATTCTTTCAAACTAATAAATTGTTCAAATTCTTAGTAGTTAAATTAGTTCGTCGACAATTTCTAATATATAATAGCATTGAACTCTCAGATTTGATGTTAGTTGACTTTATTATTCTTAATTTTTGATAATTAACTATGTAAATTAGGTGCTGATAACTTTACTGAACTCCAAAAATGGCCAATACTAATTTCAGAACTAATATTTTTGTCTTATAACGAATTTGATAATCATAAATAAGATAAAAATTGTCATCTAATTTAGTTTTTGTTGTCGTGTTGTACAATAAAGTAGTCATTTAGCATGGCGTTTGGGACGAGATCCGGTAACGCGGAGAGAAAAAGCCCAATGAAGGACTTGATAGCAAGGGAGATCTTGAAGCTAAAGTTTACAAAAGAGGAGGAGAAGAAGGAGACCGAGAGGCAAGCGGTCATGAATATCATAAATCAGCTAGATGCTGAGGAATGTGAGCTATTGGAAGAAATTATGGGTGCAGATGTAGAGGAATGGACTTTAGAAAATATGCAGAAGAAAATTTTACACGATGAAATTCAAACTACACTGTATAATAGATTTGTGTCGGCATTGTTGAGTCGTTATGAATGGGGGAGAGAAGGTATTGAAGATTTCTTAAACGAATTCATACTGAGTGTTCCAAAAGAGTTTTTGAAGCTGTCCACCAGAGAATTATTGTTACAAGTTAAATTGATTTTGTGTTGTTCAAAGAGGGCTAAAGTGGGATTTATCGAGAACAAAATGTTGACAACAGGGGAATTGATTACAACAGCTAAAACGTTGAAGCTTTTTAATGGGAGAGAGGATGAGAAAGGAAGCTTTAGGTGCTTTATATGTAAAGCGGAAGGTCATCGCAAGGCCGAGTGTCCAAGACTGGAAGGTGAAAAAAAGTGGAAAAAGGAAAATGAGGCTAAGGGGGTTAAAAAAATATGTTCAACTTTTGATGACCGTTCTTCCTACCAAGTCGTCATAGAACCTAAGCCCATCAAGTTGGAAGTAAATGATCATGTCTTGTCGACAGAGGGAGTACTGGACACGAAGGCAGACGTTACAGTGATTCCATGGCATATCTGGGAAGAGTTGGATAAACCAGTTCTCGAAGAGCTTCCAGTCCAGCTAACTGGACCGGGAGGTGCTAAATTAAAGGCAGAAGGATTCATTAAGCTAACAGTCCGTGGACCTGTCGGATCAGTTGAAAATTTAAGGTGCGTGGTCATGAGAGAAGAAGAATTATTACTTGATCCAGGAACCTTTATTCAACTATTTGGAACTTTAGAAAATGCCTGTAGAAAAGTAGCGACACCTATCAAAACAAATTTCAACTCCATTAAAAGTTACCTAGAAACTTACCCGGAGATTTACGATGAATCAATTCCGAAAGATAAAAAGATAGAAGTCGACTACGTGCTCAATGAAGGTCCCTTAATTCGGAAGGTGTGTAGACCTAGAAAAATGGAAGCTAGTTTACGGGAAATGACGAGGCAATTTGTGCTAAATGAAGTAAAAAATGGGAATATGGTGGAGGTAAAGTTTCCAAAGCAAGCTTGCCCAGTAACAGCAGTTCCTAAGAAGAATGGAGAAATTCGTTTGTGTATTGATGGCTCATTTATAAATTCAAATTTCGCACACATTCCACTAGAATTACCACCGTTATTGGAGCTCCAAAAGAAAATATCCGAATATCCTAATAAAGAGAAATTAGTTTTTAGTTTGATCGATTGCCGATGTGCTTACAGGTTGATTAAGGTTTCGGAGAGAACAAATGAATGGACCACGATGGCACTGGAGTTCGGATATTTTAAGTCAAACTGTCTTGTATACGGATTATCACAATCAGGTGTATTATTCTTTAATTCTCTAAAACGTGTATTAGGTAACACTGAGGGAGTAATCGCTTTTATGGACGATATTTTGATTCTTCATGATGAGGATGATGAACAACCTCTCATACAAGTACTAGAAAAACTAAGAAAAAATAACTTAAAGATAAGTGAGGAGAAACTGATACTCGGAGAAAAGGTTGTCGAATATACAGGATACGAAATTTCCCGTCATGGCATCCGAGCTACACCAGAAGCCATCCAAAAGACCTTGGAAACACCAATACCAAAGAACAAGACAGAATTGTTGATGCTAAAAGGAAAAATCTCGAGATTGAGAAATTTCATTGGTGAAGAAAGTTCAGAGTTTGAACGGAAAATTATGGATAAGCGAGACATATGGTCGACAGAAAAAGATAAGGTTTGGCAGTTAGTCAAAGAAAGGTTGTTGGAAAGAACGATCTTGGAGTATTTTGAACCAGAAAAGGAGAAATTAATTTTAGAAACAGGTTGGACCCTTGAATCAGTAAAATTCACCTTATGGTCTACTCCACGTTCTACCGAGACAGCAAAAGTGTTGAAGAAAAAGTTAATTAATGTGGGTTCAAAAGGGTTGACAGAATGTGAGAAGAATTATACCTCTATTGAAAAATCTGCACTTGCTGTTAGATTAGGTCTTGAGAAGTTCCATATGTACACAAAAGCATATGTCACTGAAGTCAGAACAGCTAATGCTTCACTGGTAAGTGTTTGGAATAAAAAGTGTAATTATTTAAATCCACATTTTTCACGTATATCAATCTGGAAAGCGGAATGTGATATGTTCTGTTATAATTTGAAGCTTGAGAAAAAGATAGATGAAGTTTTGGAAAAGATGGCGGAAATCAAAGAAATCAAGAAAATAACTATCTCCACACCGGATATTCCAATTGATATACAAGCAATAGAAGATGAAGAGTATGAATCGTTAAAAAGAAAAATAATAGAGAAACTACCTTTTACCAGCAGATATGAAAAATCTATGGTCAGCAACATAAATGGATTGGAGGTTAGAGACAATGTAATCTTTGTTTTCGGCAGACCACTCCTACCACCAAAAGCTTACAAAGACATTGCTGAATGGGCTCATGAAGGGCATTTTGCGGTAGAAAATATGTTGCATAAAATCAGAGAAATTTTTATGGCTCCAGGTATCAGAAAGGACGTTTCAGAAGTGTACCAGAAATGTCACATATGCCAAGTAGTAAATAAAAGGAAGAATTATAAAATGAGAGAATGGGTACCAACAACGGGGGAAAACCAAAGATGGCATATGGATGTTGCTAGTTTAGAAAACCAGTTATATTTAGTTGCTGTAGATGTAAATTCAAATTTTATCATGGCAAAGAAAATAGCAACACAAGATGCAAATCAAATACTTTTTGCGTTAAGAGAAATGTTTGCGGAAAACGGAACACCCCAAATATTAGTTTCAGACAACTATAAAAGTTTTATGTCTACATCAGTAAAGAATTTTTGTTTGAAGAAGGGAGTTCGTCAGGTCTTTACAGTCCCCTATGAGTCATATTCAAACGGCCCAGCTGAACAAGCAGTGAAATCCATCAAACAAGGGTTGGCAAAATCAAATAAGGAAGGAAAAGGAAATTCTAAAGAGATGTTGGACACGGTATTGTTAAACCACCATTCTAGTACATATGACTCTCAAGGAAGAACACCACTAGAACGCAGAATTGGTACATCGGATAATTATAAGTTTGGAAATTCATATGTCTTCGCTAGACAGTATGATGAGGATCCGATATACTTCAAATCAGCTGCATCATCCGAATGGAAGCCTGGGAAACTACTTGAACGTCTTTCAGAGCACACCTTTATCGTAGAAGACGAAGGAACAGGCCACCATTTAATGGTAAAGGAAGACCAATTCAAGGAACGATTAACAACAACAGCACCAACCATGAAATTTAATTCAGTTAACATTCAATGCTTGATAACCGTTGGATTTGACAATAAACCATCTGAAGAAATACCTGAAAATTTATTGAGACAGGTAGAACAAGTTTTTTCAAAGAAATGGAATAAGGACCAAAATTATTTATGGCATCGTATGGTACTTCTGAAGGAATTGGCGGATCAAGATCCACTTGCCCAGGAGGAGGAGGTGGAGAAATTTGATGAATCTCTAGCAGCATTAACTAAAGAAAAATTGTCAGAACACAAAATTATTTGTGCAGTAGATGGCAGTAATACACCAGTTGGATTTAGTGTAATAGTAACAATAAAGGATGGAGAAAAATTTACATGGTTAAAAGGGTATTCGATGGGCAAGAAATTCAATCCTTTGGAGAAAAACTTAACTCATATGGATATGGAGACTGAGGCAATATTAGTAGCACTCACCATGACACAGAATTCGGAAATACCCGTAATATGTGATTCACAGTCAGCGATGTCCACAGCAAAATCATTAGCACGAAGTCATAACATAGAGAGAGCACGCCACCATAAAATTCACAATATAGCAAGGAAACTCCAAGAAGACGATTTTGATCGCGTTATGTGGGGACCTAGGAACTTCTTAAAGATTTCTAAGGTTGCTGATGAGCACAGTCATGGTAACACTGAAGGTTGAAACGCAGTTTCCGTTAGGCCGAGGCGGATGTCTTATAACGAATTTGATAATCATAAATAAGATAAAAATTGTCATCTAATTTAGTTTTTGTTGTCGTGTTGTACAATAAAGTAGTCATTTAGCAATTTTAAATATGGTAAAGATAATTATTATTTCACTAACAGATGAATTTTCCAAAGTTGTCAGTGAATAGTATAAAACCGATCCTAGAATTTTTGTAATTTTGCATCGACCCTAAAATTTGGGGTCGACCCATTTTCAAGGGTCGACCAGGGTCGGATCCCATGTCTATTCAGGTCTGTTTAAAAAATAATTTATAACTTTATCATGGATCTTAGTAATTCTATCATGGATTTTAATATAGAGGATGAATATTTTGATGTAGAAGATGATACATCTGTACTTCCTGATGATGTTCTTGTCATCATTTTTAAGGAACTCTCCTTGGAAGATATCAAAGTTGTAAAGCAAGTATCAAAGAGATTCTATGGTATCGTCCATAGAAATTATCATAAATTAAACAGGAGAAAGGTACTCAGTGCTGAGATAGAATATGATGGAAGATGTGATAGCCATCCATTTCTTGTCCACATGAAATTCTACAGTGAGAATTCATCTGATTATTTACTTGAGGAAATAAAGCTTTTCTATGAGGTAATAGTTTTAACGACCATTAATATTTTATTTAATTTTTTTTTCAGAAGTCTACGAAAATTCAAAGTGTTGATGAATTGACTGGTTTTCTAAGGATGTTTGATCTAAGGAAACTCGACATGCTTATTTTATCAGTTGCTGGTAATCTTGATCTTTTCGGTATCATGGAAGGGGTTCTTGAAATAGGAACAAAGGTTAACGATTTGGTAATAAAGAAGCTTGCGGAAAAGGATTTTGGGAGTTTCCGAACATTTATTGAGAAATTGTCACGGCTCGAGGTTCTTTGTATCTATCATTTATGTGCTCCTTCAACAGGACAGAAGGATGTCTTCTCTCTCCTATCATTGACATCCTTCAACACCATTTATTGTTTAATGATCTTTGAGTGCAATAAAACGAAGATTTTAGCGTCTGATTTTGTTGTTAAATTTATTAGAAATAGTCCAAGTTTAATGGCTATTGATATTGGATCATACAATATTGAATTTCTTTGGAGTCTCTCCAAGGAATATTTTACAATGGAGCAACCGCGTCAAATGGAGAATGAATGTAGTCACGATAAAATTCATCTCAATCTAATTGTCTACGGTGAAATTGAACGTCTTTATAACAGTTTAACAAATGATTTCGGTGAACTCGAGTGTGTAGTAGAAGAAGAAATGATTTCATTTAATTTGAATCGTGAAAATATACCACTATACATCTTTGGATCTGAATCAGATTGTAGTAATTGTCTTAAAAATAGACATAGGATCAAGAAATATGTTGGCATATATTATTTTATGAAAGACAAAGACGATGACGAAGAATGGAATCACTAGGATGATTCTTAATCGTACTTAGGAACTTCCACTTAAATATATATTTTATTTTTTTTTCACTATTTATTGTGTTTTTTTTTAATAAATTATGTTTTAATATTAAATTATTTGTTTACACAAGAAAGTATGTAATTCAGGAATGGAAAAGGTGTACCAGGTGTTTTTTGGTTGTTTTCAACTTTTGCATGATAAAAAATTCAAAATAAAGAATTTCAATATCAACAAAAAAATTTTTAATAATTATTTTGATAAATATAACGTTAGTTCATTATCAGAGGTTTTTTTTAGTAACTCAAATGGCAACATCTACATCAATCGCCTCTATTATTTTTCTATTGATAAATTAATGATTTGTTATATTCTTAGTATTTGACTTTAAAGAACTGTTCAACTTTCTCAAATAGAAACGTCAACTGAAGCGTTTTCCAGTAAAGGATCACAATATTATGATTAAAGCTCAGAAACTCTTTCATACCTGTCTTACGAATGGGATTAATTTTTTTGTTGTTATTGCCAAGAATCCAGACTATTATCACCATGAGGGATGAGGATTTCGTTCATAATTAATTTATTTTTATCTCTTAATTTTTTTTGTCACTTGCTATTTGTAATTGTTAAATGTTCATAAACTTTACTCTTTGAAATATACTTAAACTTATCTTTATTTCTTTTTTGTTATATATTGAATAATTAATTGAAGACTGGTAAATTCTCAATAGAATGATAAAAAATGTCTCTAAGATATCAAAATTGTCTTTGGTATAGGTGCAAAAAAATGAATAAAACAACGACTTTTTGCTTGCCGTGTCATTATTTCTCACTAAAAAACATTCATTCCTTCGTAATATCTTTCATAATTTAATAAACCTTTTTAAATTGCAAACACTTTTATTCTTTTTTTACCCAGACTTATTTTTTTTGTTGATATCAGTATCTTTCGTGAGAGCTTTTTTAATTTAACTTCTAATTATCTTTTTTATATTTTGTCTCTATCCAATCATATTTATATCTTTTTATCAGGTTTGTTAAAAATATAATTTTTACTTTATCATGGATCCTAATCATTCTATCATGGATTTTAGTATAGAGGAGGAATATTTTGAAGTAAAAGATGATACAGCTGTACTTCCCGATGATATTATGGTTATCATTTTAAGGAACTCTCCTTGGAAGATATCAAGTTGTAAAGCAAGTATCAAAGAGATTTTATGGTATTGTACATGAAAATTACCATAAATTAGAGAGAAGAAAAGTACATGAACTTTCGATAGAATATGATGAAACGGATAGCTATCCATTTCATATCAATGTAACTTTTAGGTTAATAATAAACCTTAATTCAGGTGGTGCCCTTATAAGTGACTACAAGGTAATAGTTTTGATGACCATTTATTTTTTATTCAACTTTTTTTTTCCAGAGGCAAGGCAGTTTTGAAAATAGTAGAGAATTATCTAGTTTCTTAAATACAGTCGATTTGAGAAATATCGGGAATCTTGATTTACCTTTTGCTGATAACATTGATATCTTCGGCATCTTGAACGGCTCTTTTCAAGAAGGAACAAACATCGGACATATGAGTATTTTAAAGCTGGCAGAAAAGGATTTTACGAGTTTCCTAAATTTCATAGGTAAACTTTCGTCAATAAAGGGGTTTAATATCGCACATTTATGTTCCTCTTCAACAGAAGCGAAGGATTTTTTGTCACTCTTATCTTTACCATCTTTCGGCAGCATTGAATTTTTAGGTGTCGTTGAATGCCCTGAAACGAAGATTTTGTCAGCTGATTTTGTCACTAAATTACTTGAAAAGAATTCAAGTATGAAATCTTTGAATTTTGGATCAATGAATATTGAACTTCTAGAAAGTATTTTTAAGGAGCATTTTAAAGTGGAGCAACCATGTAATATGGAGAATGAATGTGATTACAATCAAATTACTGTTAATTTATTTTATGGTGGAGACATCGAATATCTTTGCGATATTTTTAGAAATTGCCTCAATGAACTCGAGAATGTAGAGGAAGCCATTAATTCTCAAAATCTTCGAAACTATGTTGAATTTGGGTCTAATGTAGATTGCAAGAATTGTCTCGAAAAGGCGCATAAAATCATGAGAATTATTAGATTATGGAATCATCTGTACTATTTTGATGAATCGGACCATTAATATAATTCTTACTTTTACAGAAGAACTCTTATTTAAATATGTATTTTTTTGATTTTTCTTTGCTTTTTGTTGTGTTTTTTTTATAAACTACATTCTTATAACAAAGTAATTTGTTCACAGGGCAAGTAGGTATTTGAGGAATAAAAAAATGTGTTCCAGGTGTTTTTCGATTAGTTTCGGGTTTTACATAAAAAAGTTCGAAAGAAAAACTTCTATAACAACAAAAAGTTTTTTAATTGTTTTTGACAGGTATTATTTAAATTGGTTTGGCAGATGATTTTATTGCTGTTTCACCTGACGACATCTACGTCACTCATTTTTATTCTGTTTTTTATGTTAACTGATTTGTTATATTTTCAGTATTTAAATCTAAGGAATTGTTATACATTTTGAAATGAATACGCAACTGAAGCAGTATATGGTAAAGAATCACAATGTTGTTATCGAGGCTTAGGAAATCAGTCATACTTGTTTCATGAATCCCATTTATGTTTTTTTTGTTATTATCAAAAATCCATTTTATTATTGTGAGGAGGAATGAGTCTTGTATACATGTACAACTTATTTTTATCTCTTCATTTCTTTTTACCGTTTACTATCTATGATTGTTTGATGTTTCTATTTACTCTTTATAATTTACTTTATACCTATCTTCATTATTATTTCGTAATATATTGGATGGTTAGTGAAAGACTGATATACTCTTTAATAGAATGAAAAAAGTTCTTAGATTTCAAAATCTTTTTGCTAAAGATGTATAAAAAAAACGGAACAGTGAATATTTTCGTTTGACACACCACTTACACTACTATAAAATAGTCATTTTCTTGTAGCGATGTTTCAGTATTCAATGAACCCTATTAAATTATGAATACTTCCCCCACTTCATGCACCTAAATTTGTTCTTCTCGTTGTCATCAGGGTTAACCTGAGAAATTTCTCAATTTGATTTATAATCATTTTCACCTAATGTTCTTTCGATTCAATCACATTAATATCTTTTTTTCAGGGTTGTTTTGGATATAATTTTATTATGGATCTTAATAATCTTAACATGGATTTTACTATAGAGGAGGAATATTTTGAAGTAAATGATGATACACCTATACTCCCTGATGATGTTCTTGTTATCATCTTATCAAAACTCTCCTGGAAGGAAATCAACATTGCAAAACATGTGTCAAGGAGATTCTATAATATTATTAATGAAAAGTATCACCAATTAAATAGGAGAAAGGCATGTTGTGTTGCAATAAAATATGATAAGAATAATGATGGCCATCCATTTCATGTCGAGATGAATTTATACAGGGAGAATTCACAGGTGGTTTCAGTGGCTTACTACACGGTAATAGTTTTGACGACCATTAATACTTAATTTTTTTTCAGAAAACCACCAACATTAAAAGTGTTGGTGAATTGTCTAGTTTCTTAAAAATGTTTGATATGGGGAACCTCTTCGACTTTTATGTATATGTTGCTGATCATCTTGATATTTTTCGGCATCTTGGAAGGTGTTTTTAAAATTGGATCAAATATCAAGTTTTTGGATATTGAAGAGCTTACGGAAAAAGATTTTGGGAGTTTCCAAAAATTCATTAAAAAATTTACATCGGTCGAACATTTAAATATCGGACATATATGTGCTCCCTTAACAGGACCGGGGGATCTCTATTCGCTTTTATCATTATCATCCCTCAACACTCTTGAATCTTTTGATATCTATGAGTGCAATAAAACAAAGATTTTATCAAGTGATATTGTTTCTAAGTTACTCATAAATAATCCAAATTTACGCAGTTTGACATTTGGATCAATGAACTGTAAATTCTTAGAGAGTACTTCCAAGGAATTCTCTACAGTGCACCAACCATCTCGAATGGCGTGTAAAAATCGTGACCGTTACATTGAGCTCATTTTATGTTCCCACGGTGAAATCGAACATCTTTCTAATGTTATAAAAGAAAGTCTCGGTAATCTCAAGAATATAGAAAAATTCGAAACTTTACGATATCTAGGAATTTCATTCTTTTCAGAAGTTATTGAAATTAAATCTCATGTAGAAGATTGTAAAAAGTGTCTCAGGGGTGGACATAAAATCAAGAAATGTCTTTACCTATGCGACGAAAGTGCCTATAACGGAAAATTGAATCATTAATATTGTTCTGACTTTTGGAGAAGAACTCCTACTTAAATATATATTTTTATTTTTTTCACCATTTATTGTGTCTTTTTAAAAAAATTATGTTTTGATATTAAATTATTTGTTCACACAAGAAAGTATGTAATTCAGGGGTCAAAAAACGCGTACCAGGTGTTTTTTGGTTATTTTCAAGTTTTGCATAATAAAAAGTTCAAAATATAGAATTTGCATAGTAACAAAAAGGCTTCTAATAATTATTTTGATAGGTATTATGTTAGTTGATTATCAGATGATTTTTTTGCTGACTCACCTGACGACATCTACATCAATCGTCTTTATTCTGTTTTTTATAGTTAAGTTAACTGATTTGTTATATTTTCAGTATTTTAATCTGAGGAATTGTCAAAATTCTGAAATGAATACGCAACAGAAGCATCCTGTGGTAAAGGATTACAATGTTATTATCATGGTCCAGGAAATTAGTCATACTTGTTTCATGAATTCTATTTATGTTTTTTTTTGTTATTTTCAAAAATCTATATTATTATTGTGAAGAGGAATGAGGATTGTACACATGTATAACTTATTTATATCTCTTCATTTCTTTTTTACCGTTATCTATAGTTATTTGACGTTTCTAATGTTTGCCCTTTATAATATACTTTATACCTATCTTCATTTTTATTTCGTAATATATTGGATGGTTAGTGAAAGACTGATGATAGACTCTTAATAAGATGAAAAAAAAGTCTTTTGATTTCAAGATCTTTTTGCTAAAGACGTATAAAAAATGGAACAATGAATATTTTTTTGACATGCCACTTACACCACTATAAAATAGTCATTTTCTCGTAGCGATGTTTCAGTATGAAATGAACTTTATTAAATTACGAATACTTCTCCACTTCATGCACCTAAATTTGTTCTTTTCGTTATCATCAGGGTTTAACGTGAGAAATTTCTCAATTTGTACTTACTTTTCCCATGTGTTCTTTCAATCCAAGCATATTTATATCTTTTTTTCAGGTCTGTTTAAAATATAATTTATAACTTTATCATGGATCTTAGTAATTCTATCATGGATTTTAATATAGAGGATGAATATTTTGATGTAGAAGATGATACATCTGTACTTCCTGATGATGTTCTTGTCATCATTTTTAAGGAACTCTCCTTGGAAGATATCAAAGTTGTAAAGCAAGTATCAAAGAGATTCTATGGTATCGTCCATAGAAATTATCATAAATTAAACAGGAGAAAGGTACTCAGTGCTAAGATAGAATATGATGAAAGATGTGATAACCATCCATTTCTTGTCCACATGAATTTCTACAGTGAGAATTCATCTGATTATTTATTTGAGGAAATAAAGCTTTTCTATGAGGTAATAGTTTTAACGACCATTAATATTTTATTTAATTTTTTTTTTCAGAAGTCCACGAAAATTCAAAGTGTTGATGAATTGACTGGTTTTCTAAGAATGTTTGATCTAAGGAAACTCGACTTGCTTATTTTACCAGTTGCTGATAATCTTGATCTGTTCGGTATCATGGAAGGGGTTCTTGAAATAGGAACAAAGGTTAACGATTTGGTAATAAAGAAGCTTGCGGAAAATGATTTTGGGAGTTTCCGAACATTTATTGAGAAATTGTCACGGCTCGAGGTTCTTTGTATCTATCATTTATGTGCTCCTTCAACAGGACAGAAGGATGTCTTCTCTCTCCTATCATTGACATCCTTCAACACCATTTATTGTTTAATGATCTTTGAGTGCAATAAAACGAAGATTTTAGCGTCTGATTTTGTTGTTAAATTTATTAGAAATAGTCCAAGTTTAATGGCTATTGATATTGGATCATACAATATTGAATTTCTTTGGAGTCTCTCCAAGGAATATTTTACAATGGAGCAACCGCGTCAAATGGAGAATGAATGTAGTCACAATAAAATTCATCTCAACTTAATTGTCTACAGTGAAATTGAACGTCTTTATAACAATTTAACAAATGATTTCGGTGAACTCGAGTGTGTAGTAGAAGAAGAAATGATTTCATTTAATTTGAATCGTGAAAATATACCACTATACATCTTTGGATCTAAATCGGATTGTAGTAATTGTCTTAAAAATAGACATAGGATCAAGAAATATGTTGCCATATATTATTTTATGAAAGACAAGGACGATGACGAAGAATGGAATCACTAGGATGATTCTTAATCGTACTTAGGAACTTCCACTTAAATATATATATATTTTTTTTTCACTATTCATTGTGTTTTTTTTAATAAATTATGTTTTAATATTAAATTATTTGTTTACACAAGAAATTATGTAATTCAGGAATGGAAAAGGTGTACCAGGTGTTTTTTGGTTGTTTTCAAGTTTTGCATAATAAAAAATTCAAAATATAGAATTTCCATAGTAACAAAAAGGCTTTTAATAATTATTTTGATAGGTATTATGTTAGTTGATTATCAGATGATTTTTTTGCTGACTCATCTGACGACATCTACATTAATTGTCTTTATTCTTTTTTATTGATAAATTAATGATTTGTTATATTTCCAGTACTTTACTCTAAGAAACTGTTGAACTCTTTGAAATGGATGCCTCAACTGAAGCACGTTATGATACTGGATCAAAATTCTACGATCTCCCAAACGATGTACTTTTATGTGTTTTCTCAAAGTCAAACCTAAAGGATCTTCTGAATTTCAAGAAGGCATGTAGAAAATTTTACAAACTTATTGATGATAATTACATTCGTATGAGCAAAACTGTAGCTTTTGAAATGTCTATCACTAGATCACCACTGGACGATGACAAAATTTCTTTTGATCTTGATGTCTGTTATGTTAGTCATAACAAAAATAATAGATCTTCAAATGGAAAGTACTTTAAAGTAAGTTTTTTTCTTTTATAATCTTGAGCATATACTTTAGCGAGGCATAAAAGGTGAAGAAGAGTTTTCGAAAACTCTTAAAATCTTTGTTACCAAAAGTCTTTACAGACTTGTTGTCAGAAACTGTGACAATATTAATGTCTTCAATGTTTTACATAAACACTATCAACAAGAATCAAGTATAGAGATACTTTACATAGACAAACTTGGAGAAAATGACATTCAACCTTTTCAACAATTCGTCAATCAACTAGAAAATGTAAAAATGTTAGAGGTTCTTCAAATCTTCTCATCAATAGAAGCATGTAAGACTAAACCATCACTAATGTTTCCATCTTTAACATCACTAGAATGCGTCAATCTTACCGAATGTCAAGAAACAAATTTTCTAAACCACAAACTTATTGTGGAGTTATTTGAAAACAACCCCAATATAAGAGATTTACGTCTATCTTCAAAGAATATCCACTTTATGGAGTCTGTTCTCGTGTGGTTCTTCTTCAGACAACAATTAACTACCTCAAGAACATGCAATCACAACAAAATCAGTCTCTGTCTTGATAACATTTCAACTTATAAAGAAAAATTAATCAGAACTCTTGATACCACCATTCGTTATCTTCGTGGAATTCTTGGGTATGCAGTTTTAACTACATTTAAAGGACACACAAAATATGAAATCGTCAAAAAATGCTTCCACTGTAATGAGAAATCCATTGATATACATGTTACACTAATTAATAGTACAACTAAATTATAGTATCCCTCTAACATAATACTGATAAAACGATACGGCCGCACTTACTTTCAGATTGCTTCTTCTAAAGAAAGATTTTGGGGAAAGCTCTCCTCATTTAATGTTAAAAAGTATTTTCTACCTTTATCATTATCAATAGTTGTTTAAAAATGCATTAAAACTAAATATATTTCTGTAGTATGCCTCTTTTTAGAAACCTATTTATAATTTCTTCTAATATACAAACAAAAACAATAATCAGATCATTATCAAGTAAAACCTCTACACTTCCACCAAATTATCATATATTTGATAGGAATGTCAAGAGACACCAAAGAAATTGGAGTGCCAGGCAACCTGAATATAAGGATGTCCAGTACCTCCATGAAGAGATTGGTTACAGAGTTGCTGACAAAGTTTTTGATTTAACAAAATTTAATGAAAAAGTTCTGGATTTAGGATGTCTGGGTGGATTCATATCACCACATATGATAAAGGAAAATGTTGGAAGTATTGTGCAATGTGATATGTCTGGAGAGTTAGTTGAGAGGAGTAATGTTGCTCCAGAAGAAGAAGTATGTTTTAGTTGGTATTGATGATTTTAAAGTTTTTTGTAGGATATTAAAGTAGAAAAAGTTGTTTGTGATGAAGAGTTGGTACCATTTGAGGATAATTCATTTGATTTAGTTTTGAGTAGTTGTTCAGGACATTGGATTAATGATCTCCCAGGATGGTTTAAGAGGTGCTACAACGTTCTGAAAGAGGATTCTCCAATGATTGGATGTATGTTTTATGGTGATACGCTGTTTGAGTTACGTGTATCTCTCCAACTAGCGGAGATGGAGCGTCTTGGAGGGATGGGAGCACATATCTCGCCATTTGTGCAACCCCAAGATATTAATCAGATGATGTCTCGCGCAGGTTTCGATATGGTAACAATAGACTGTGATGAACTTGAAGTTGGTTACCCAAATATGTTTGCTTTAATGTATGATCTTCAATTAATGGGTGAGTCAAATGCTGCTGTCAATAGGAGTGGATCATTAAGAAAGGATACTCTAATAGCTGCTGAAGCCATTTATAAAACAATGTATGGTAAAGAAGACAGGTATCCAGCGACGTTTCAGTTTGTAAATTTTATTGGTTGGAAACCTGGTCCAAATATGCCTAAACCAGCCAAAAGAGGTTCACAAAATGTGTCCTTCAAAGATCTTAGTGATTTAATAGAAAAAGGTCCAGAAAATTATGTAAATGAAAAAGATAAAAAATTATAATTTTAATTGTATAATATATAATAAAGTTTTTTTAACCCCAATGAGAAGTGATTATTTCAGTTAAAAAAAAACAATTAACTTTCCCCTCAATAAGAATATATTTATAATATGCCCTGATAATGACACAATCTTAATTTCACCTTTCCATCATTTCACCTACCCTCATTAACCTCTTTTATTATATACATTCCATTTCAATGATTTCAGATATCCATGTTACTATATATAAAATCAACAAGATAAATTATCTCCTCCAATTAACTCCCTCTCTCCATCTCCAACTTTTTTATTCTTCCTTTATTTTTATATGTATTGTACCTCCAACTTTCATACAAACATTATAATTATCCTTTGTTATATGGGACAAAATAATTATGTGTATAGAAATTCTCCGATGATCTAATATATTTAATAGTAAAAAGATAAGGTATAAGATATATAATTGAAATTATTTTATCTTTTTGTTTACAAAATTGTGGATAGTAAGGATATTTTTGTTTCATTTTCATTTTAATACTTTCGTTTATATATTATATATTATTATCAATGTATTTGGTATTATTCTTTCTCGGTATATTAATTAAATTAGGTAAGTTCTTAAATGATACAAAAAAGAAACTTTTACTTTTTTAAAGGATTATCATCACGAGATCCCTGTGAAAATGGATCTTATACCTTTACAAAGGCTACTTCGCTAACAATAGACAAGAATCCATTCAAAACATCCTCTGCTAACAGTAGAACAAGTTGCTGGTTATCATGTCTCACTGATAATGAATGTTCAACATTCTCCTACAACACCAACAATGGAACATGTAATTTATTTGTAGACAATGGATTACCTTTTGGGAGTTCCAATCTAATAGTGACAGATGACCCAGCTGATGAATTCTATCAATCCCTTTGTATCCCATCACCCTCTCTATGCAATACATCATCATCTTTTGACAGGTACCCACAATACCTATTATTAGGACATTCAGAAAAGGTTATCAAACAAACATCGGGACTTCAAGAATGTTTGAGATATTGCTTAGAAGCATCGGGACTTTATAATATTAATTGTAGATCAATCATGTTTAACTATGAAAACAATGAATGTATCTTGAATAGTATGACAAAAAATGATTATCCAAATCTTTTTGTCCCAAATGATAAGAATGATGTAATTGACTATTTTGAGAATAATTGCATTGATAGTAAGTTGATGGAAGTTTTACCTATTATTGTTGTATTAATTTTTAGTTTCATGTGCAAATGGGGAATCAACGTACTGGATAGAGGCAAAATATTTCCGGAACATAACGAATAGTGATACGTATGTTGTATATGAAAATACTCCTAAAGATCGGTGTATTGAAGCTTGTACAGATAATGAATGTATTAATGAGGAAGGTTTTAATTGCAAATTAATGATTTATGATGACGATACCAGGGAATGTATTCTATCTAAAGGTTCCCTTATTGGTGGAGACCAGATTCAGGATGAAAACTATTTCTACAAAGAAAAGATATGTCTACAATCAGATGTTAAATGTAATGGTAATGCTTTTGAAGCAATCTCTAATCATTACTTGAATATAACCAGTGAAACTTTGTTTGATATCTCTTTGTCCACATGTTTAGAAGCATGTTTGAAATGGAAGAAAACGTGTACATCAGTCTCATATGACAAAAATAATAAAAAATGTCATTTACAGGAGAAATCAAGATTCTCCCACCCAAGATTGTTTATATATGATGACAATATGATATATTTTGACAATATCTGTGAATATGATATAATAACATACATTAAACATAACAATAAGAAGAAAGAAAAAGTTCTAACACATGGAGAAGGATCATTTTCTCCAAAATTCTCTTCACAAATTCCAGTTGATGATAAAATAATAAAAGAAAATAACAGTGGAGATGGTTCTTCAAGTTTAAACAGGAATACGATAATTCTTGAAGGGCCCTTAAAAACAATATGTCAATCAGATGGTATAGAAGTAATTGCAAACTTTAAATCACCTTCTGATGGATCCATATCAATAAAAGACCATTCTCTAAAATGTAAATCCACATTCTCCAGAACTAAAAAAGCTATTTTGAACATTCCTTATCCGAGTAACGAAGAAACAAACCCAGATTGTCCAGGATCAGAAGAGGAACCAGGGAAATGGACTTTTATTGTTGTTGTTCAGGAGAATACAAATAACCTGCAGGGAATTGTTGATTCAAATGACCAAGTTTTTAAGATTACCTGTGATTATACTAAACAACAGCATCATTCACCTTATTCTATAATTCATGCAGCTAATTTACATTCAAATGAGGTTAGAAATGAGGTAAAAAATAATGAGGAAAATTATGGAGATATGTATATGGGATTGTATTTGAATGATAAACCGGTAACAAAAGTAAATCTTGGAGATGAGGTTGAGATAAGGTGGATTATGGAGAGTAGGGAAAAGATTGACTACAGTGTGGAGAGTTGTATTGCAGAGAGGGTTGACGGTCCTCCACCACAACCACCACCTTTACAGTTGTATAAATATGGGTAATATTTAATCATTTTAAACTAATAAACATTCTTATTCTTATTTTTAGGTGTCCAGATTCAAAAGTTAAGGGTCATCTAATAACTGGACCAATACAAAAGATAAACAATGGCTATTCTTCAACAATGAAAATATTCAGATTTGAAGGTTCAAAAAAAGTAAGAATACGCTGTTCAATTAATGTTTGCCTTGATTCTTGCTCCAAAGCAATCTGTCAGGATAACGATAATTCATCAACAGAAAATTTTATTGATGATAACAACGTCACAAGTAACAGCATAAAGAAGAGGCATTCAGAGATGGATCAAGAAAAAATCATAACTGGTGTCTTCTCGATTATTGATAGCAATATTCTTAATAACGTACAAAACATGCCTTTAGAGGATGTCAAGATGACTCCTAAAGATTACTGTTTCTCAAAGATCACATTTGAAGGTTTAGCTATTCTCATTGGTCTTTCTTTTATCCATTCAATCACTTCTGTAACCATTGCAATAAGAAAGCGATTCATAACGAAGAGAACCAACGATTCTAGGTAGAAAATCATAACAAGTCATTCAACCATTCATTTTCACGATCTCAAGAACAAATCCACATGTATTATATATTTTTCTTTATTTAATTATCTTGATATACAATATTTACGAATAAATTTGTTGTAATATTATAAAAAAAATTACTTATCACCTTATAGATAAAAAAAATTATATTCCCCTATTAAATTATTTTTTATAAATTATTCTTTTTCTTTTTTATTATTATTATTACTCCTTTTCAATTCGGCTTCTGCTAACATATGCAGATCTACGATGTTACTGGCCATACAATGCTTCACAATTGTCTCAACCAAATTACAATAGTGTTCAAAGAAGACAAAGCTCCCATAACGTTGCTTTGTAACAATTTGGACAGTGGACTTGACGCCGACTCTCTTCTCCTGATTGATCCTATCCATAATAATGTCCATAGCAGCAAAAAAGGCCGCTCTATGGGTGCCGGTGGGACAAACAATCATGATAGGTCCATCTATCTTCTTAACCTCCGTTTCAGCTTTTTTTAATTGATAGAAAGCACGGAAATCCAATATATATTCAGGTACTTTATTATCACTTATCCACTTTTTGTAATGGAGAAGATTTATTACTGGATTTTTCACTCCCTTGGTATTCTGCTTATCACTCAGCTCCAACGAATAGACATCCCAATTCTTAGAGTGAGCTACATTTATTGTTTTAACAACAATCTCACCATACGATTTCCTTTCTTTCTTGACATTCCAGAATTGGGGTATATAAGCTGTACCCTTATCACCATCCATAGTTGCAGCCAGGAGAACTATCATACTAGGTGACGTTGTCACGACCATCCTCCAAAAGTCATACTCCGTATCTTCATCAAATGGTGCTTGTGCTAATATATATCTATTCTGCTTATCATATCCATCAACAAACGAAGCGTGGTAGTAGTCATTACCACGGTTTACATCATTTATCCTGACCCTATTAAGATCGTACAGCAGAATATTCTGGAACCTATTCTTAGGTATATTCTTCTCATGTAGACATGCATCCGTTGTAAGAGGAAATCTTATTATTTCTCTCATCCAATCTAGAACAACGGGCTCCTTCTGCTTGTGGATTTCATCTGTTATTTGGTTTATCTTCAAGTTAAACTCGACATCAGACTCGACGTTGTTGTGGTCACGATGTTCCACATTTTCTGGACTTATCTTTGATGGTTCAAGGATGATTGTACTTAGTCTTTCAGTAGTCATATCGACCTCCTTTAGACGTGTAAAATTAAAGTGTACATTTCTCTATAAAAATTATGCATTATAATTTGATATTTTGGGGGGAAATTTGAATTTTAGGTGATAAGAGTGAAAAAAAAGAACATACACACAAAAAAAATAAGAAAAATTTTGACAAATCTATCTAAAATACAATAAAAATTTCACACTTGTTAAAAAAATCTACATTTATTCAAATTTCAAAATTATCACGCGACAGCAAAAATGTTTTAAACGATGAGAAATATTAGGTTGTCGAGAAATTTTGGTGTTCTTTTACAAAATTACATATGTTTTATATGTTAAGTAATATAACTTTTATTTAATCTTAACGATTTTGATATAATGCTAATCTTAGGATCTAATTTTTTTTCTAATATACATGAAATACGCTGTTAGAACTCAATTTCGTATAAAGTTGTTAAGTATTAACAAAAATCAATGTCCTAAACAATTCACTAGCAACAATAAATATAAAAAATACATAATAATAATAACAAAAAGCCAAAAATTATTTTTCAACCACACAAGCATTAATAATTAAAAATATTATTTTAGTATTTGTTCTTACATTAAGTTTAAATATGTAGAAGATATTTTTTACTATAGATAAAAATCCATATAATATTATAACTTTTCGTAGATTTAATTTTTTAAATAAGATCATTAGAAGTCATTACAAAAATTTTCTGGCCTTCAGAAGAGTGTAATTTTATAATAAAAAGTATAATTATTAATAGCTTAAACTGTTAAAACTTATTAATAAAAATATTTTAGTACGTTCAGAATTGCTTTTTATGAAAGCATTTATAATCTTACATAAAATTCTAATCTTATATTTAAAAAAGTATTTGTAGAAAACAATCTATGTTTTAAAATAACAATAATATAGTAAAAAATAGAAACTTATTTTAATAACCACTTAAATATTGCCTTAATTTTGAAGTACGATGTAATTGCAATAAAATTGGTCACAAATTAAGAAAATTCAAATTTTATTAAGTGGGAAAAATTTATTACATTTTACGTAAAAATGATTCCCATTTTTTTGTGTGTAGTCATATTGAAATGTTTATTTTAAATTAATCAGATATCTACTTAATAACTTTAAAAATATATAATAATTATTTATATTTAAATTTATATGTTATGTATATTTTTATTGGCGGTTGATATCATGTGTCAATTGGCGAAAATTATAATGAATACTATTACATGTTTAAAATGATATCATCATAAGAGCATAATAGTTTTAATAATACAAAGAAATTCAAGATAAACTTAAGTATTGTAAAAAGCATTACTAATACTGATATAACTAATAAAAACTTAACATTAGCTATCATTTTGAGATAACAATAAAAATGATAATTTTAAATACAAATTACAATAAATTTAATATAGTGATTTTTACTTAAGAAATTAATGTTTAAATTGTAAAAGAAAATGATAAATTTAAAAAAATAATAATATTTTTCACTTTTTTTTCCATTATAATTTAATAAAAAAATTGGTTATTCCAATAAGATATTTATATCATTATAATATATTATGATGTATGTGTATATTTGCTACGTCTTGTTCATCATTTTAGTGATAATTTAAGATTTCTTACAAAGTATTTATTTGTTAAAAATGAAATTGTTTTTATTTATTGTTCTAATATTTAATATTTTTGATAACGTTGAAAGTTCCTGTTACTCTTTTACAGACTACAATTTACTAGGAAAATTGTTCCAAACAAACACTACTACAAAAGCATGCCAAAATAATGTTGATAAATGCAGTTATGTGTCTCTAAACATTCCTGGTTTAGTTATTGGATCATTTTCTGGATGCCTACAGGAAATTGGTATTATATTTGGGAGAATTGCTGGGAGAAGACTAGATGTTAACGATATTTTTGGACAAATTTATATACCTAATACTGATAGTATTGATATGAAGTTAGTTTGTCAGGTATTTCTAGTTTTTACATTATTAACTTTTCATCTAGCGCTCAACTCTTGGGAATGGATCACATGTCATTGAAACCATAACTGGTGATGGAATTTTTTTTGTCCATTGTTATAATCAAGGTGAAATATATGATAACCCATTAGTAAGATTTGATCCACCCGCAAAAAGTGCCGATTCTGTTACTTGCTTTAATGGTATAAAATTAATAAATTGTTTAGAAGGATATTGTGGGGCGTTTGAGCTATCTTATATTGATCAAGTAAGATATGTTCAAATATCTTCGATATTTCAATTATGTCCAAATGATTTATTTAACCAAATGTATGTCAATTCTCAGTTTAGTAGTGTTAAAAAGGTTGAAGGGCTTCACGATGATTTACCTAATGCGGGAAACGCTTGTGTTAAAAAATTAGGAAAACAAACGTTATCAAAAAATGGTAGTCTGTCTTACTTCTGGTATGTAAACTGTCTTGTTCCAAATAATTCAAATTTTCCAAAATTAGAGCAAATTCCTGATTTAATGTTATATACTTCAACCACAACACAATTGACAACAACAACAAAAGGAATATCTTCAATTGTTGATCATACATTCATATCACTATATGTTATCACTATTTTAAAATCCATTTTTTAAACATATTATGTAAATTTCCTCTATTTATATTATAAATGTTTCTAAAACTTAAAAGTTAAATAAGTAACATATCATTGCAAAAAATAAATCTACATTTTTCAATAAATTAAAATCAATTAAAGTTATCAAATATGAAATTATGTACTTCAATTAATACAAAAGTTATTTTGCAATATTTTTTTTATTAGAATTAATAACAAATTTTTTTACGTTTTTTAATCATTGGTGCACATTTAAGTAATTCTTGTAATAATGTTTACTTCCGTAAAATATATAGTGTAATTTCGATAGATTACAGGAAATTTAGAAAGGCTTTTAATTAAATACTATACGATATAAAATGTATACTATCTAAGGGTATTTATTATAAATATCAAATATAACACAAGAAAATATTAAAGTATGAATTAGTAGTATATATAATACAATCTGATAATTTTTATTCAACGCAGAATATTTAAAATGTTTTGAAGTTATAGACGAGGTTTTAGCTAGTTGAATTTAGGTAGTTTTATTTATCTAGAATATCCAAGACTTATATTCTCCAGAATTTCAATAGTTATTATATTTGATGAAAAAAATTAAATGTAAAATAAGTTGTTCTACTTTATTAAATAAACAAAAAATTGTTGATAAAAACTTTGGTTGTATTTAAAAAACAAAAGTACAATATATAAATTTAAAGAGCAAAAAAATTTTGTTGGTAATTTTAATTTCCATATAATGTTTGGCAAAATAATTGTAAACAAATTTAAAATTATATATTTATATATGATTTGATTAACATTTTTTTGACTATAGATTTTTGTTTTATAAAAGTGATACAATTATTGAAAAATTTATGTTCTAAATGCATTTAAATATGAATATTCTTTTATTAATTCTTTTTATATTATATTTTGTGAATTCCCAATTTGTTACGGTTTATTACTATGTAACGTATTTAAGACGAAAACCTTTTTATTGTTATGAAAATACTAATTATGCTACTAAGCAAGATATGATTGAGACAATTTTAGATGATCATCCTAATGTACCTGCTTGTTGTTTATATATACAAAACATTAAATACAACTATAGGTCAAAATCTTATACACAAGAAATTCTGTCACCACCCGAACGCGTAATTGATACAAGAAGTAGGAGAATGAGAACAAAATCATGCAGTATGGAAAAATATTGTTCAGTAAAACGTAAGATCAGTGTTCATGAGGTAGATGGAAGATTATTTTATGAATGTTGTGGATATTACTTTCCTTCATATTATCAAGCGCGTAGTTTTTTATTTAGAAAAGGAAGGAAAAATGTAAGATTTTATGGTGTAAGAGAATTGCTATTTGATAAGAACCAGCCACCATCATGCGTTAAAGATGCTAGATTAAATTTAATGGAGAGATCAAGGTCTCTTGATTTATTTTGAAACGAATCAAGTAAGGAAGCATTTTATTATAAATTTTTCAATAAACGTTGGTAAGCTACGCATTTATATATTTTACTTATGAAAAAAAATTTATTTTACTATTTGATAAATCTTTTAAATCTACAATTGTCTTTATACTGTATTTTATCCTAATTAAATTGTTTATTTGATCTTTAATATTTTCGAAGATACAAAATTTTACGTCCAAAATTCATTAATTGAAATATTACTACAAAAAATGTACTGTTTGTATAAAAAAGTATGGTTTTTCTTATTAAATAAATTCAATTATTTTATAAAATCTTTTTAAAAATGTCGATATATTGTTTTTCATTATGTTAAATTTAATTTATTATCATTATCATTTAATTGAGAATTTTCTAAAGTATGTAGTTTAATTCTTTTTTATTTTATTTGTTTTTTAATTACAATCAGAAGAATATGACACAATTTTGTTTTGTAGTTTGAAAATAATAATATAAATTATTTATTATATTTCCTCATTACTTTTGAAGTTAAGTTGCTCCAGTAGATTTTTTGACATAATCGATAGAGATTGATTAATTTCATTGATTTTAAATAAAAAAAAATTGATTTTTGCTTTCGTTATTAATTTTAATTACATAACATTAGATCTCCAAGTCAAAAGTTACACAATATAATAATAAAATCATTTTGTCTTAATGTCTGATGATATCAGCAAACTCATTAGTTGGAATAATATTACAGAAAAAATTATACAAAGTGACTATTTGTATCTACAATATGTGTAGACGAACTAACTAATTTAATTATATCTCTAGTTTTTGATAGCCATTTTTAGTTGAATAAAATAAAAAATAGCGAATAGATCTGGAGTCATAAAAATTACTTTTTTACTGTTAATATGTTTATTTTTAATTAATAAGCACAAATAATGTATAAATAACGAAAAAATAAGTTATAGGAATAACAAAAATCAAAATCAAATAGATATTTTTTTAAAATTGTTATTAAATTATTCTATTTAACATTATTTATCAAAATTTAAAAATGATAATTGCACGTAAAACAAAAAGGTTGCAAAATGAATAAACTTTATATACGTATTTTTTATCAAACACATTAAATGAGACTCATTATTGAGATAAGAATTTTCTTAACTCTAGCAGTGAAATACTAATCATGAATTCTCAATATCAAATATCGTTTAAAAATGTTTAATAAAAATAATTTTTCTACTATGATCCATTAAAGATCAGAAAAAGTTTGGAGTGAAAAACTATTCTTTTAAATAATTCAGAAAGGCGTCGTATGCTATAAATTTATAAATAATAGTAAATTAAAAAAAGTAATTAGGTGTCGTACATTATTTTTTGTGTATTTGTAATCATATTAATAAAATTTAAACATTATAATTTTATATCTTTACACGACTTCGCCCTTTACAATTTTTATAAAGATTTAATATCCTTACTTAAAACTTATAATCAAATAAGCAAAGAATATACAACAGTAAAATCAAATTAATTTTCTGCTCAAAATATAAGTAGATAAGAGGCTTTCAAGATATTACACCTGTGCGAATTTTTCAATAAACTACTATACCTACAAAATCTAGATAATTAAAATGATATAAACAAATGGATTGTCAAAATATATAAGTAGAAATTGAAAATATTTGTTGTTCTATAATTTTTATACTTAAAAACGATTTAATAACCACATTGTAAATTAATATCGTTGTGAAATGATAAAAATATTAAATTATAAAAATTGGATTTTTGTTTAAATCATTACTTCTGTATTCTCTAAAATCTTATTTATATAGTTATCACAATGACTTAATAATTTACTATTTATTTGTGTATATCATTAAGTAAGGCTTAATATTATTTTTACTTATTTTTTTAAATACAAGTCAGGGTTTGCGAAATGTACATACTTTACTAAGAATTTTGTCATAACAAAATTAGTTTATATCACAATCAATATTTTGTAAAATAGATCCAAATAATCAATGAATCCAATTCAAAAAAAGATGTTAGAAAATTTTTGTTCCAATCATCTGAATTAATAACAAATTATCATTAATTTTGATCCATATAAATATGGAAATTTTTTGAACTATAACTTGACAGTTTTTCATGTGATCATGTCGTTATGTAAACGACTGTTTGGTAATTTAAGTTGATGAACAATTAATCTCTGATTTGTCATTAGCTCCTATCTTACTGCTACAAAAATTACTATTTTTTTATAGGTACCAATTAAATAGGTTATAGAACTGCTGAACATATTTTTTAGTTTTACACAAATTTCTACAACACAGCACTTCTCTTTACCTAAAAATAAGATCACTATTTGTTTTCTACAATAAAAATACTTATTTTAAAAACGATAACAATTATGGCGCAAAAGCTGCTTCAAAAGCTGTAAATACATCTATAAAATATAAAATTCATAGTTTTTTCTTTTTATAGATTTAAATATTTTCATCCAAATGACATTAGTGTTTTATACATCGTTATTGATTTAATATTTTCTTTCAAATCATATACATTTTTAATTTTTCTAAACACTTCACGTTAGTAGAACAATATATTATATAATAACTTAAATTAAAAATTACATTCAGAATATAAAACTAAAAAAATACATCAAATATGAGTTCGTATATTTTTATTAATATAGTTATTATTCTATAACATTTTATTCACTAAAATAGAAAAAAAAATTTTCTATTCCATTTTTAATCAATGGTTCATTTTTAGTAATTATAGTTATAAAAAAAATTTTAATGTTTTAAATTTAATCGAACACATGAATAGTGGATCTGTTAATAAACAATATTAAAATTACCACACTTGATATAAATAAACTTTAATAAAACAAAAGCATCAATTATCTTTCATATATATTTAAAATACAAATTGAATGTTAGATATATTTAATAAAATCAAAAATGTCACGAGATTTTGTTTTTTTTAAATTCAAACAATTGCTAGTAATTTTTAACAAAAATTTTAAAAAATAGTTGTAAATAGATATTAAAATAATATATTTAAAAAAATTCTATTAAAAATTTTTACATTCTAAATCTTGCTTTTAGTAATTGTATTTAAATTATACAGAATATTTTTGAATAAAAAATGTATTGTAATCTAAAAATTTTCATATGTATACTTTTTACGTTATGTCTTGTAGATTGTCAAATTTATGTAGTCTATTACTATCGTACTGTGCTAAGAAGGAGAATTTTTTTTCACTATAAGAAAGGGAATTATGCTAGCAAAGAGGATTTAATGGAAGCAATTATGAATGATTATGCTAGTATACCTTTCTGTTGTTTATATATGCTAGAAGCTATATATAACAAATATACGAAATCCTACATAAAACATCCTTTTTCCCAACTTGAACGAGTAGTTAAAACTAAAAGTCTTAGGAGAAAATCAGTATCATGCAATACAAAGAAATATTGTCCTTTAACGAATAAAATTAAAATTTATGATAAACATGGAAGAACCGTTTACGAATGTGGGGGAGAAATATTCAATTCATTTTATTCTGCACGTTTATTTCTACTGCAAAGACAAGACAGACGTGTTAGATTTAAAAATGAAAAAAGGCTTTATTTTGATAAAGAACAATCACCTACAGCTGTTAGTGAGGCAAAAAAAAATCATCATTGGTTCTCAAGATCTATTAGTAAAGATTAAAATAAAATAATTTAATTAATTATTCATTTAAATATCAATTTTGCTGTTAAATCTAGATATTCAACATGTTTAAATATTTTTTAGCTAAAAAGTGATCTTTTATTATTGAAAAACTATTATAAAATACAGTACTTTTTATATTGCATTTCTTCTCAATTAAAATTGTTGAGTAAATCTATAATATTTTGATGATATGGATCTTTATTACAAAAATTATCACTCCAAAAATTGTCAGAAAAAATGTGTCATTTGGATAATAGTAAAGAGTATTATGTTAAATGAACAAAATTTTTTTGTAAAAAGCAGGTTTTCTTGTCTTTTGCTACGTTAATTTATATTAATAGTAACATTTTTTTACAATAAATTTTTTAACATGCAATCAAAATATACTTATGAGCGTTTAAAACATTTAATTCAAAAAAATTGTCATATTATTTCTTCCCTGTTTTTTTAAATATATTATAATTCTCTTGTCAAATTTTAATTTGTTGTCAACGTACTAATCTAGAAAAATGTGAAACAATAAATAACACATTAATTACATTTTAAATAGCATTTAAATTTATTGTAAAAGAATTTTACAAATTTTTTATTAAAGTATGTAAAATACACTATTTTTATTTTATTTATTATATCTCATTATAATCAACTAGATATAATAGAACATTATTTTTTTATCCGAAAGTTAAAAGTTAAGATATGCCATTTTTTTCAAGTCTTTATTTTATACATTTATTGGTTTTGAGAAGTTTTTTGAGCATAATCAGTTCTTATTGTTGATTTTATTGGTTTGTATTGATTAATTTACTCGGTTTTAAATAAAAATATATTGACTTATTTTTTTGTCATTTAAATTATGCATAAATTAGTTTTTAGGATTAAAGATTAATTAATATTACAAAAAATTAATGTTTTTTTTAATTTTGATTCAAGATTATAAATTCAGTGAGTCGTTATTTTAAAGTAGATATAATTAATTATTGTTTATTCGCAAATTTATTAATTAATGTAAAATTAGAGTTTATGAATGTTTTTTAATCTTTGTTTATTGATTTTTTAAAATACAAACAACTACTAATAAATTTTAACAAACGACTTTTAAACAAATAATGAAATGATATATTTAAATGTGATTTGATTAACATACTGTTTAAAATTTTTCTATGAAAGATTATTAAAATTATCTTAAGTTTTTTTAGATAAAAGATGAATTGTAATCTAAAAATTTTCTTTTGGATTCTTGTTGAATTAAATTTTGTTAATTGCCAAATTGTTACAGTTCAGTACTTTCATAAATTGATGAGAGGAAAAACTTTCTTCTCTTATAAGAAAGGAAATTACCTTACAAAAGAAGATATGATAGACGTAATTTTACGTGATTATTCTAATTTACCTATTTGTTGTTTATATTTACAAGAAGTTGAAGTAGAAAAATATTTTAAGAAATATATTAAACGTAAATTTCTTACACCTGAGCCATTATTAAATAGTATTACAAAACCACAAAAGTGGCCCTGTAGTACTAAAAAAAGTTGCCCCTCAAAATACAAAATATTTGTACTTTATATAGGTGGAATAACATATTATGAAGTCAATGGTCTTGCATTTCGTTCTTTATATTATGCACAGAATTATGTACTTGGTAAACGAAACAGACGTGTAAGATTTGGTAACGAACATAGTGTCTCTTTCAATAAAAAAGAACCTCCTACAAAAGTTAGAGAAAATAACACAAAGTTTCGAATGCGCTCAAGGTCTATTGCATAAGTTTAGATGAAGTCAACTATTTATTCAATTAAATTTAAATTATGTTGATAAATCTAAGTAGATGTCATGCATTAACATTTTCTACGGAGAAAAAAATTTTTTTATATTATCTGACATTTCTATTAAAAGTACAATGGTTCTATCTTATATTTTAACTCTGTTAAAAATATTGATTAAATTGTTAATGTTACTGATGTTATAACATCTTATGACCAGAGTTTAACATCTTAAATACTACCATAAAAAAGATTTAAATTACATAAAAGTAATAAGTTTGTTGTAACAAATAGATATAGTGATTTTCTAGTTATTTTATATGTTACAAAATATTTTCTTTGGTTGTAATTCACTTTCTTTCATATTAGCGACTTTGGTTGCAAATTTTTAAACATAGGTTTAAAATTTACACATTAAGTACTTAAATAATGTAAATTAAAAATATCTTCCTACTATTCTTGCTTTACTTCTTTAATCCAGCCTCACTTTTGTTATCTAATTTTAATTTAATATTGAAGTATTACTTTGAAGAGAAGTAAAAAAATTTTCTAAACATTTTTGATCTCTATTGATTATTGTTACTGATTTTTATTTGAAATATTATAAAATTTGTTTTTTTACTGTTTTAATAGTATTCAGATTAGACCTCTATATAAAATTTTTTGATTTTAAAACAAAATTTTATTTCGTTGTTGTTTGATTCTTGATCATGAATTTAATGGACTGATCTTGTAAAATACGCATAGTGGGTGTTTTTAGCAAATAAATTTGTTTTAAAAAATGACTAAAGGTTAAATAAATGATCTTAAGATTTTTTGATACATATAGAATGAATAGATTATGCCTTTTAATCAAGACAATTAATTATCTAGATATCGTAACTACAATCTTAACATTCTTAAACTGATTACAAGTAGTTAATATTTTACAGTTTCTAAAAAATCTAGTCACTTTTATTAATTAACAAAAATATTAAATGATAAAGATATTAATTAAAAATATTTATGAAATAAAAATATATAAATACAATAAAATATTACATTTAATTATTCAAAAAAATTACTTGAAGTTGGACTTATAAAGAATTTATTTTAAAACGGTTATTTGTTCCTATAATATTTAAAGAAAGATTATTATTAATTATACTGATAAGTAATAACTTTTTTTATTGGATAAAGTATATAATAGTAGAAATTTTTAAGCTTGTATAATTGATTCCTTTTCTATTATTAAATTTATTTCTAATATAGTAAAACAAAATTATTAGTAGTAATAAAAAAGTAGATTATATAGATATAAAAGCATTATGTCAACTGAATATTGTTTTGGACCTCTGGAACATCTTAGAATGATTTAACAAATATAATTTTATTACAATAAATGTCATTTTAAAATAACTACTTGAGAATAATTATACTTATAAAAACGTATTTAAAGTTTAAAATATATTAGCTAGATATCTCCAACTAAAATTAAAACATATTTTTTAGAATAATTGTCCCTAAACGACATTTAAATATTAATTCGCACGTGCAATTTTTAATAAATTCTTATAATTATTACGTTTCAATTATTAAAACAATATCATGGACAAACGATTTATAAATAACTTAGATCACAAATATTATCTTTTCAAGTTAAAAACTATTACTAATCAAATTTAGCACATGATTTTGTAAAAAAGATTGTGTAAACGTAAAAGTGTAATATTCAGATACATAAAAAATAAAAGCTTATGGAAAGAGCATTTTTTAATCATTTTATACAATTTGTATATTTAGACTTTTACATTTAAAACATTGTTGTTATTATATAAATAAATTTATTGTAATCACTTTCACACGCTTTTATTCTGAGAGCCCTTTTTTAGAGTGTCTGATTACTTTAAAAGATTACATTAAAATCACATATTTAAATGTGATTTGATTAATCTTTTAGTATATTATAATTTGTTATAAGAATATAAAAATTCTCATGAACAAATTTTTAAATAAAAAATGTGTTTTAGTCTAAAACTTTTTTTGTGGGTATTTATAACGTTACATCCTGTATGTTGTCAGATTATTACAGTTCCCTACTTTTATAAACAAATTAGAGGAGTATTTTTCTATGCTTATAATAATGTAAATTATCTTACCAAACATGAAATGGTAGATGCAATTTTAAAAGACTACAATGGTATCCCATCATGTTGTTTATATATGCAAGGAATTCAATTTGAAAAGTCTACAAACCCTCATATGAAAAGAACATCTCTTCCATCTGAGCAAGTAGTTGCTCATAGAAAGTTAGAAACAAGTCAAACAAGCTGCAGTGTAAAGAAAAGTTGTAAATCAAAATATCAAATAAAAGCGCACTATATAAATGGAAGAGTAATTTACGAGTGTGCAGGGCTTTACTTTTTGAACTTTGTCTATGCAATTGATTTTGTAAAAAGAAAACAAAATAGACGTGTAAATTTTAGTGTTGAAGGAAGTGTCAGTTTTAAAAAAAATGAACCTCCCAATAGGGTTAACAGGGCGGTTAGAAAATCACGAATACGCTCAAAGTCAATTGCGCAGGTTTAAAACTAAATAAATTTAAAAAGTACTACATTCAAATATTTTTCTTAGTAAAAAAATATTTATTTATTATTTAAATTCATTTATATATGAAGATTAATTTTTATATTATATTTTGACTCGGTTAAAAATATTAATTAAGTTAATGTTATTGCTGAATTTACAAGATCTTATATTGAAAGTTTACTACCTTAAATTTACCACGAAAATTAGTTATTTGTGTAAAGATAGTTAGTTTTTGTATCAAATAGATATAATTATTTTTCAATTTCTTTAATAAGTTAAAAAATATTTTTTACTGTTTGTAATTTTTATTTTCTTTGTTACCAGAAAATTTGGTTATAGATTTTTAAACATAGGTCGAAAATATACATTCTAAGTATTTAAGTTATATAAATAATAAAAATATTTTCCTTATACATTTACGTTACTTTTTTTATGTTAGCTTTACTTATCTCGTTTATTTTCAATTTATTGTTGAAATATTATTTGAAAAAAATAAAGAAATTTTTCAGAAATTTTTTGATATTTATTGATTAAAGTTATTGATTTTTATTTTAATGTTATAAGCTTTGATTCTCATATTGTTTTAGTTGCGCATAAATTAGATCTCTAATATAAAATTATCTGATTCTGTATCGTTGTTTGATTTTTGATCACAAATTAAATGGGCCATTCTTATAAAATATGGATAGTAAGTGTTTTTAACAATTAAATTTGCTTTTAAAAATGAATAAATGGTAAATAATTGTTCTTAAGAGTTTATCAAAAATGAATAGATGTATTCTTTTATAGCTTTATAGCTAAACCACAAGTTATCTAGAGATTGTAACCACAATCTTAACATATTTAGATTAATTATTAATAGTTGATATTATACAGTTTCTATAAAACATAAAAATCTTATCAAAATCAAAGTGCTTTTAATTATTGAAAAAAGCGTTGGTTACAAATGATATTGGTTACCAGTAAATATAAAATAAAGGTATAAATTTTTATAAAATATCACATCGAATGACTCAAAAAACATTACTTGAATTTGCTGAAGAATATATATTCAGATGACTACATGTTTCTATAAAGTATGGATAATGATTATTTTAAGAATAATGGTTACTGTTTCTTTATTGAATAACAGATAAAATAGTAAATATATTTAATATTGCAAAAATGATTACTTTATAATTCAATCCACTTTTAAATTGAAAAAAAAGCAAATATAATAGTAGTAACAAAAAAGAGATTTATATGAATGTTTAATACAATCAATCGTTGAAGATAGGAAGGAAGTTCTGTAGATAAAGTATAAAATAAATCAACAAATAATCAATAATAATTTATTCCATATTGTCATCAATTTAGTAGCTTTTACAGTTTTAGTCTATTAATTTACAATTTAAATTAATAACTATTTAACCTCCAATAAAAAGAGACGGTAGGTGATTTTCTACATTAATCTTAAACATACCTATATAATCATAATTTTTTTATTTTAATAAAAGCATTCGTTCTTGTTGATTAATTTTTTTTAACAATGAACAAAAAAAGTTTTCACAACAAATGAATAATTAATTGAGACATAAAAACATATTTAAAATTTTACATAAAATAAATTAGCAAAAAATATCTAAATGCAGAATCAATTTTTTTTGAAATAGTTGTCAATAATTAACATTTAAAATTCAATCCGTGCATTCAATTTAAAATAAATTATTATAATGATTACTTTTTGATTATTAAAATAAAATCATAAACAAATAGTCAAAATATAGCTGTAATCGTAAATATTTTCTTTTCAAGTTAAAATTATTGCTAATCAAATTTGGGAAGTGATTTTAAAAAAAATTGTAAATAAATCTTTAATTTAAATATGACTCGATTAATATTTTAGTATATAATAATTTTTTAAAGAATATAAAAATTATTTAAAAAGTTTTTAAATGAGAAATGTGCTATAGTCTAAAAATTCTCAGTGGTATACTTTTTACATTACAACTTGTGGAGTGTCAAACTGTTACAATCGATTATTTTAAAAAAAATATAAGTAGAAAATCTTTCTATTGTTATAAAAGTGGAGGTTACTCTTCCAAAAGTGAGAAATTTATTTTAAAGTTTTTGCGTGCACCCCTAGTATAGTTTATCAATTTATTATACTATTCTTTTATAAGCACAATAATAACACAACAAAATATGTAAAGTAATTAACTTAATTTATTTCAATTTACCCACCTAAACAATAGATTATGAATTATATAAATTACACTTACAGTTCCTTTAGTGGGATTTTCTTAACTCATACAATAATAACACAATACAATCAAATATTATACCTTATCTAACCCTAGAAATATATTAATTAATATTCATATAAATCTCGCTATAATATTCATAAAATGTTTAAAAGATAAAATTAATTTTTGTTAAGCAATTTCTTAATTTATAACTATTATTTTGATGATTTCTAAATTCACTGTAGTTTTTTAACACGATTTTATTACTGGTATTTATTATTGAGACTTATTTGTTTTGAGAAATTTTTTGAACAAAATCGATTTTTACTTATTGATTTTATCGATATTAAATGAAAATATCTGGAGATTCGTTTTTCTTATAATTTTATTTTTGTACAAACTTGATATTCATGTTTAAAAATGTTTATTGTGGTAGCTAAACCACCTGGGGCATTGTTAAATCACATTAGTAAAACTATTTATTGAAGTATGTATTGTTGAAGAAACTGTACTAAAGTGATCATGTGTCTCTACAATAATAATAAATGGATCAAATATATTTAACTATTTCTATAATTGTTAACTGTCTTTTCTTATTGAACAAAATGAAAAATAGTGAATACATTTACTGCCATTTAAAATAATTTCTGTGTTATAAGTATAATTTTAAATCAATAAATATAAATAATACATAGTTAAAAAATATGAATTATAGAGATAATAAAATCCCAATATTAAATAAATATTTTAATAAAACTTTAAAACTTTCTGATTCACATAGTGTATACAAGTTTCTACTATTAAATCTCAATTTAAATTGTTAATAAAAAGTACAATATTATTACATATCAAAAATCTTATTTAAAATAAAATAAATTAACAAGGAACTTTTAACTTTAAAGTTAAAACAATTTTAAATTTAATGATATGTGATAAATAATATTTTACATTAAATATATATGTGCATTTTGGAATACATCAATATACTCATAATCTTTAAATTTTTAAAATAATTGTCGCAAACAAGTAACAAATTGTTAATTGGTGCTGAAAATATTTATAGTTCTTTAATTTAAATATTTAATAGCGATTAATAATCGGATTATACATTATACTATTACGAAATGTTCAAAAAATTTTATTATATTGCTAAAATATTATTCAAAAAATATAAGATTAAATTGTTTCAATTAAAAGCAATTCAAAGTAGTTTAAATATTCTATTAAAATAATCGTTTCGTAAAATAGAATTTATTCATAACATAGTCACTAGTAAGTCCAATGTATATTAACAACGATAAATCCAAGTCATCAAAGTCTTTTAGAGACTTTTTCTTACTAAAATCGAGTCTAAAACTTTAAAGATGATTATTACGTATGCTGAAGAATAGAAAACCTGAAAAGTAGTCACAATTTCCTAAACAATAATGCAGCTTATCTTATATGAACATATCAATAACTTAACAGTTATGTTTTGTATTCGAATTTGATAGATGACTATTAATTGGCTTATAATCAATTTATGTTTTTTCGGTTATGTATATTGTCCTTTTAGTAACACAATCAATATTTATTATATTATTGCTTTATACATTTTTCAACTTTTCTTGAATCTTAATAGTTTTAAATCTACTTTTGACCAAAAATTAAAAAGTTGTTCTTCATTCTATATAGATCATCATTTTTTATAATTCGTAATACCGAAATTTCAAAATCAGGCAATAAGTTTTTAATGTTTTTATAAAATATAAAGCAATAACTTTTTATTTTTACAAAATTTAAATGTTCGATTCATGAAGTATTACCTTTTGACCTATCCTCATAGATTTAGCTTTTTTTTCAATCAGAAGCACTTTAAAAAGTTTTAAAGCTTCTAAATTAGATTTATGATATAGTAGAACAGGATTTAAAAATACATTATATCATAGATAATAAATCAATACATTTTAATGAATTTAACAACTATTTTAAAAAATATTTTTACTAAAATAAATAAAAGCGTAATTTTTACAAATTTAGTCAATATTAATAGTTTTGATAATACTAAAACGTATATTCTTTTAAGATCTATTAGAAAATATGATCGTTAATTAGATAAAAAATTAATTATAGAAAATTTTTTCTAATTAATGGTAACTTAATTAAAAAAAGATCTTAAATTCGTGTAAAAAGTATACTACCTTAAATAAGGTGCATTTTGTGCAGGGTTATTATTGCCCATGAGACTAGTGTAAATTAAAACAAAAATCGTATCAAGTATACTGAAAGTGCAAATTATTAAAAAGGCGAATTTTATAAATTTTAAAGTTAAATTACTTTTTTTGTATTATTTAAAAAACAAACTTTTGATAATCAAATTTCAACAAATATTTTTTAAAAAAATTTGTAAATAAATTTTGAAATGATATATTTAAATACGATTTGATTAATTTTTTTGTGTGTTATAATTTTTTATAATAATATAAAAATTATTTAGCAAAAGTTTTAAATAAATAATGTGTTTTAAGCTAAAAATTCTTTTGTGGATACTTTTTACACTACATTTTGTAAGTTGTCAAATTGTTACAGTTCAATACTATCATAAAAATATTAGAAAAAGACCATTTTATTGTTATAAGAAGGGGAATTATCTTACAAAAGACGAGATGTTAGAAGCAATTTTAAGAGATTACGCCCAGGTACCCTCGTGCTGTTTATATTTACAAGAAATCGTAATTGAAAAACATTCAAGGTATTATAATAAACGTAGATATCTAGAACCTGAACCAATATCGAGAACTAGAGAAATACAAAAAAAGCCATGTAGTATAAAAAAAAGTTGTCCATCGAAATATAAAATTTTTGTGCTTTATATAGGTGGGATAACATATTACGAAGTTAATGGTCTTGCATTTCGTTCTTTATATTATGCTCAGAATTATGTACTTGGAAAACGAAACAGACGTGTAAGATTTGGTAACGAACATAGTGTCTCTTTCAATAAAAAAGAACCTCCTACAAAAGTTAGAGAAAATAACACAAAGTTTCGAATGCGCTCAAGGTCTATTGCATAAGTTTAGATGAAGTCAACTATTTATTCAATTAAATTTAAATTATGTTGATAAATCTAAGTAGATGTCATGCATTAACATTTTCTACGGAGAAAAAAATTTTTTTATATTATCTGACATTTCTATTAAAAGTACAATGGTTCTATCTTATATTTTAACTCTGTTAAAAATATTGATTAAATTGTTAATGTTACTGATGTTATAACATCTTATGACCAGAGTTTAACATCTTAAATACTACCATAAAAAAGATTTAAATTACATAAAAGTAATAAGTCTGTTGTAACAAATAGATATAGTGATTTTCTAGTTATTTTATAAGTTACAAAATATTTTCTTTGGTTGTAATTCACTTTCTTTCATATCAGCGACTTTGGTTGCAAATTTTTAAACATAGGTTTAAAATTTACACATTAAGTACTTAAATAATGTAAATTTAAAAAAATCTTCTTACTATTCTTGCTTTACTTTTTTAATCCGGCCTCTTTTTTGTTATCTAATTTCAATTTAATATTGAAGTATTACTTTGAAGAAAAGTAAAAAAATTTTTCCGAACACTTTTGATCTTTATTGATTATTGTTACTGAGTTTAATTTGAAATATTATAAAATTTGTTTTTTTACTGTTTTAATAGTATTCAAATTAGACCTCTATATGAAATTTTTTGATTTTAAAACAAAATTTTATTACGTTGTTGTTTGATTCTTGATCATGAATTTAATGGACTGCTCTTGTAAAATACGCATAGTGGGTGTTTTTAGTAAATAAATTTGTTTTAAAAAATGACTAAAGGTTAAATAAATGATCTTGAGATTTTTTGATAAATATAGGATGAATAGATTATGCCTTTTAATCTAGACAATAAATTATCTAGATATCGTAACCACAATCTTAACATTCTTAAATCAATTACAAGTAGTTAATATTTTACAGTTTCTAAAAAATCTAGTCACTTTTATTAATTAACAAAAATATTAAATGATGAAGATATTAATTAAAAATATTTATGAAATAAAAATATATAAATACAATAAAATATTACATTTAATTATTCAAAAAAATTACTTGAAGTTGGACTTATAAAGAATTTATTTTAAAACGGTTATTTGTTCCTATAATATTTAAGAAAGATTATTATTAATTATACTGATAAGTAATAACTTTTTTTATTGGATAAAGTATATATTAGTAGAAATTTTTAATCTTGTATAATTGATTCCTTTTCTATTAGTAAATTTGTTTTTAATATAGTAAAAACAAAATTATTACACACAAAAAGGACAATTTTTGACAAATCTATCTAAAATGCAATAAAATTGTCCCACCATTTTAAATAATTGAATATTATTCAATTTTTAAATGTATCAAGCGATAGCAAAAATTTTATAACGACCCAAAATATTAGGTTGTCGCACACATTTTGCCGTTTTTTTTACAATAGTACATATGTTTGACTTTTTAAACTAATGTGAACTTTTTTTTATTTTGATATTGTTTGTGACATTATGCTCATTTCAGATCCCAACTTGTTTTTTATTTTTATTTTTTAAAATACGTTTTTAAAAATCAATTTTGTTTGAAGTTATTAATGTTTCAATAAAAATCACTATTTTAAACAATTTATTAACAACAATAAGTTTATATTTTTTTTTACAATAATAATTAAAAGTAATAATTATTTACTCAAACAAAGGATTATTAATTAAAAATATTATTTTAGTATTCGTTCGTATTTTAATTTAAAATATGTAAACGTTTTTTTTATTATAAATAAAAATCCATATTATTTTATAACTTTTCATAAGTTTGATTTTTGAAGATGATCTTTAAAAGGCATTATGAAAAAAATTTAGATTATCAAATGTGAAAATTTCATATGAAAATATAATTTATAATAATTCAAACTGTTGAAACATATAAAAAATGTACTGTAATATGTTAAAAATGTTTTTTATAAAAGTGTTTGTAATTTTACACAGAATTAAATTCTAACCTTGTATTTTAAAATGTATTGTAGAAAACAATTTATGTTCTAAAATAAAAATAGTATATTAGAAAAATAGAAACTTATTTTAATAAATTCTAATTATTGTTTTAATTTTTCATATACGAAATAATTGCGATAAAATTAGACGCAAATCAAGAAAATTCAAATTTTTTTAAGTGGGACAAATTTGTTATATTTTATGCAAACCTGTGTCCTTTTTTTATTTTTTGTGTGTAGTCAAAGGCAATCAAAAATTAGAATAATACAAAAAAAAATGTTAATCCTTGCATAATCAAAAATAACCAAAATTTTTAATTTTTGGTTCAGTTGTCTCTAAAACAAAATGTATATAAGGGTAAGAGTAAAGAAAAACCACTAAATCCCAGTGTATGACGTAAAAAATGACCATATTTTATACAAGAATTTATAAATATGAAGACAAAAAATAATAAAGACTTTTTAATTTAAACTCTCTCTAATGTACTTGATATTCTCTTTGAAGCAACCTTACTAACACCACGTCTTTCATTTCATCCTTTGCATTTACCACATCATCAAAATTTATATCTATAGTACAATCTGTAGTAAAATATGCTTTAAATCCAAGATTAAACTCCCTTTTACAAAACGACTGTTTTTTATCTAATTATAAGGAACTTTTTTTGCCTTTCTTTCGGTCATAATTCTTACGCTACTTTTTTATACCTCATGAGTATCAAAATGTTTGGTTAAGAATGTACAGAATTCTACAAGCATTCTTAAGAAAGCCGGTAAGTCTTTTTGGTATTCTAACGTATTTTATAGTTTATTAAATCTTTTTTAGCAATGATCTTTATATAATGATATTGTTTATGTAATTCTTTTAAAATTCAAAGCAATATTTTTCTAACCTATGGAAAATTTTGGGTGGTTGCATTTGTACAGTGGCTTTTCAATACTTACGGGCATAAAAAAGTTGCTACTTAAAGTTTAGTAATTTCTATTCTTGGACTACAGATAAATTAACTGGTGTAAACACAAAAATGAATCTCTGGAAGTGCCCAGATACTAATCAATAAGTTTTTTTTATGGAAGTATATATTAAGATTTCTCCCAATTCTTAGTAGATGACACTGGTTGGTATCGTCAGTTTAATTTGTCAATAAAAATGATTCTATGTTTGATTAATTGTAATCATAGAAATTACAAACTGAAAAATTACTTTTGGCTGATTACGAAAAAAATATAATTATTTTTCAAAATTTACCATAAAAATTACACTTAAATGAAAATTATTAAAAATTTTCATAACTGTTATTCAAAATTTGATTAAAATACAAAACAATTATGCTAGAATTTACTGGAAAATAAATGAAATTTAAATTAATTCTGTCTGTGTTCAAATATCTATCATATTTTTTTTATTAATAGAAACAGTTTTTTTCATGAAAAGTATGGTTTTTATTTTCATAGAATAAATTAGCTACTCAAAGCTCTTTGGATATTAGCCGTCTATTCAGTTCATTCAAGTTCTTGTGGTGATTATGAAGAACGTGCAAAACAATTTAAATATTTCTATTATTCTCATGATAAACCCTATCATGTGGATTTCCCTAGAAACTATACCGTCAACCAAAATACTGAAATTATTGCTATAAAATGTTGCTAGAGCATTGTGCTTATCGTGATGAAACATTTATTGCTATTTACAAGAGACCTAATGATGATATTTTAAAAGAATTGCTAAGTATTGATAGAACAAATGGAAAAGTTCACCATTTGAGAATTTATGATATCGGAAGAAGTGACAAAATAAAAATTGACTGCCTCAATATGTATAAAAATGATGGAAACAATGAAGATAATCTTCTTGCGAAATGGGAGCACATAATTTCGCGTGATAATGGAATAAATTCAAATGTACCGAAAAAAAGTAATCTTAATATTATATTCCATTCTTATGAAATGAAGATATACGGTTCTGATTTTTCAGAAAGGACAATTTTATATAATAAAAAATTGGGTTCTCGGGAATTCAATTCCGAACATCTAGAAAAATATAAAGAAGATACACTTATTACGTTCAACGGTGACAAGATTGACGGTGCTAAGGAAGAGTTCCAAGAACCGATTGGCATAACAAAGCCATACCACCTTCCTCCATCTATCAATATACATAATGATCCAGAAGTAATGATTAACACTGAAGATATAGAATGGTGGCCTGTTAAACCAAAAAGTTTTCCTTGGACATTTTATATCACATTAGCATATAATGGCTCCACTAAACAACCAAACTTTTTCAAGTATGAAAGTATAAATGTTACTCATTACAGGAATTCAGAAAGCAACAAATTAGAGAAAATAAAACATGAAATTTTAAAACTGGACAAGCATAACAATAGAGTTATCATTTTAAAAGAACCAGTAATTATAAAATTTGACTACTATTGTGATAATTGTATAACTGGTGGAATAAATGTTATACAAAAAGTAATTTTTAAATAAAATAATACTTTCTAAACTCAAACTCTCTCTACTGTAAGATATGTTTATAAAAAATTGAATCCAAATATAAACTGTTCTATGAAACCAAATAGTTATACTCAACTCAAGAATATGTTCTTTTTAATTAATTTATTTATTTTATGCACTATTCTTAACAAAGGTGCAATATTGTATATAAATTCTGTTTTGCCTAATTTAACAGAATTGACAATAAAGTTTAATAAGTAAATTATGTTTTTTTATATTTTCAATATGTCTTTCCAAATATCGTGATAAATCTAATGTTTATTTTTTTAAATAAAAATATTAGTTTTTGAATTATTTATGATAATTCACATTACTATATAGAATAGTTATATTTTTGTAATGTTTTTCGTCTTTATAGTCATATCTAATATAAACTTTTTTTCTGAAGAAACGGGATCCGTTTCAAATGTGCCAAACGAGGGTAGAATGAATTTAATTGTGTTTATTGTTTTCTGTGTTTTTTTCTTATAAAAAATGTTAAAAACATAATATCTTCCCCGTATATATAAACACATACCTGATCTGGTCATGCTTTTCTACCCTCGGTGCGCCGTTTTAAACACAATCTTTAATAAACATCCCAGATAAATTTTCCCTTTTAGAATGTTTTTTCTTGTGCAAAATTTAATACTTTAAAGATAAGTAATTGATTACTTTATTTTACAATAAAAGGTATACAATTATAAAAACCCACTTTAATGATAAAGAGGTTCAATTTCAAAATATTTTGAGTCCATTTTTTAAATTAAATTGAATTTAAAAATTTCCTACATATTATAATTTCATCGAATTCAATTTTGGAATGATGGAAGTTATATGAATATTGAAATGAATGACAATTACAGACAAAAAACTTTAACATTTTTACTTTTGCCTAATATTCTTGATGAAATTATAAGATCTCTATATATTAGAAATTATTAATTTTGAAATGATACTAAACTTTGATAATAAACATAATTGTAGAAATTTATATGCGAAATATTCCAGAGACATTGGACATTTTCAAAGGAAATAGTGATATTGATATTCATATTAAGTAATTGAAACTTTCTCAGAAAAAAGATATTGAAAAAAATGACAAAAAAAATTAATCTTTTTAAAACCAAAGGATAATATGACTGATAAACTAATTTTTGACTTCATTGTGATAATAGGAGATTATAATTTAATAATTTCTTTAAAAAAAACATAAAATTATAAGTCTATCTAGTTTGGAAATTTATTTTATTCATTCCTAATCAACTTGATACATATTGTAGACTCAATTTTATGATTTTTATATAAGTGATTTTACAATGTGAAGAAAATGATTATGATAATACAAACCTATGATTAAAAAATTCATTTAATCAGGTTGTATATCTTTTTGATCATTATTTTTCGATATATGTAAACATTCTAAAAGGGAAAATTTATCTGGGATGTTTATTAAAGATTGTGTTTAGAACGGCGCACCGAGGGTAGAAAAGCATGACCAGATCAGGTATGTGTTTATATATACGGGGAAGATATTATGTTTTTAATATTTTTTATAAGAAAAAAACACAGAAAACAATAAACACAATTAAATTCGTTCTACCCTCGTTTGGCACATTTGAAACGGATCCCGTTTCTTCAGAAAAAAAGTTTATATTAGATATGACTAGAAAGACGAAAAACATTACAAAAATATAACTATTCTAGATAGTAATGTGAAAACAAAGCCAGCTAAATATAAAGTATAGAAATTTAAAGTAATAAAATTTTTAATAATTTCTAGATGGTAATGTGAAAACACAGCCAGCTAAATATAAAATATAGAAATTAAAAGTAATTAAATTTTTAGTAATTTCTAGATAGTAGTTTTAATGGATTATATGGAAACTGCTTGAATTCCAAAAACAGACCTGTACCAGTTCTATTAAAAGACCTAGTTAGTATAAATAAAAGAATACTTAGATATCAGTATGGTGACTATGATTTTTATCAATTCAGAACTTATAGCCAGGTGAAAAGTATAGAGAAATGCGGAAATGTTATATCTGTGTTTAAAATATCTTGTCTTTTTGACATGAACGCTTCGATTGGGTGTTTTATGCCAACTGTAAGTTATTTAATGATATGGTATATTGTTAATTTGATATTTCTAGCCTGATGGACCAACTCTCTGTGAAAAAATTAACGATGGAGATATAGTAACAGTGACAAGGAAGTTACAAAAAACAAAGGATGGAAGTATTCAATGCTTAAATTTGGTACAAGTACATGTCGAAAAAAAACAAAAGATTCTTGAACTAAATTTAAAGAATTCATATTATTAGAAGTTGATTTTTGCAAAACCTACCACAATTATACTTCATCATTTTCTTAAACTTCAAACAAGACTCCCACAGCTCTGTTAAGAAAGATAAAATATGATGACATTAAATCACCTCAAAATCAATCCAAAATTACAGTTTCTACAGACAGTAGTATAAGCTTTGGTTTATCTACACCTCAAACTAAATCAATAAATACATCAACTAATTGGAATTTTAAAGAAACGGCATCAAAAACAAAAGTCAATGATTATATCAGATCTTCAAAAAAAAACACAACCAGTTATAATCAAAGAATCTAGTCCATATTTTGAAGAGCCTTGTGAAAAAAAATCAAAGTCGGATAAATTATGTGATTTTATTGTTTGGGCTATTGAATCAACAAAAGAAAATGATAAAGAAAACTGGCAGGGAATGCCGATTGATAATATAATAACATCTTCACTATCAACTAGAGAATTAGTTTGTGAAGCACTTAAGGATCTGGCTTTAAATAAAAAATCAGGATGATAAAGCCAAATATTTACAATGTATTTGAATAATTAAACATTAAGCTTTATTTAATAATAATACTAATTTTATATTTCTAAAATTTTATCAAAATATGTGTGAACAATTTGATTCTTTTTATTGAAATAAATATTCACATATATATTCAAAAAGGTTTTTCTAATAAAGTTGGATAATATAGAGTCTAACAAGACCAAAAATATACGTCTTTCGTCTCTGGAGATGTAAATTTAATGAAGGATAGTCAGAACTGGAAGTCCTTGTCAATTATATGAAGAATAAAGAAACTGGCATTGATTTTAAAAGAAATCCATAGATTCCATATCTATAAATAAAAAATATGTAGTAGTTTCATAATAGATATTTTTCAGATGATTATATATGGTATTATTTTTATGTCTGATGTTCTTTATTCATGAAGCGGTGATTAGTTAGATCATCTGTTTTAAAAAGGGATAGTACATTTATATTTGTTAATTGAATTAACGAATATTAAAATAATTAAAAAGTATGCAAACCTACTATTTGATTGACTATTTTATAATAAAATGATTTGTTTCATAAAATTCTCTAATAGAATATATATTCTAAAATCTTTATACATTAAAATTTTATGAATATAAAAATATATTATATTGCACGATATCAATAAAAAATGTATTAATAACAGTTTTATTCATATAAATAATTAAAAAATAACATGCAAAAAATTACGGTACTTTGTGGTTATATCCCCCCCAAATAAAACATATAAAAACGAACTAATATCAAATAAATTATTTCATATAAGTTAATATACAAATTATTACTGATAAACTGTTACTAAAAAAGTGATTTTTTAATAAAAAATTACTAGTGATAAAATCTCTGGGAAAGTTTAAAGTCTTTGGGTCTTTGAGTAATAGGAGTTCCTCAATATTAGTAAAAATACTAAAAAAAGGATAAATGAGGGTACTGTTATCATTTATAATATAAAGAAGAGGTATTAAAAAGTAAGTGAATCATAAATGGTAATAAAAATTTCAAAAATGAAAAATTTCAAAATTTAATTTTTTAAAAAATTTTTTTAAATTTTAAAAATTAATTATTATAATGAAAAATATTTTTAAATAGCCTTATTTTATATTAATTATTTATAAATAATCAAAAACTATTATAAATAGGCATTAAAGTCAATACCTTCTGGGGGGGGGATATAACCACAAAGTACCAAAATTACTTGAATATTTAAATTATCAAATAATATTAACTAAACAAGATGATCTTAACACGTAAATTATTGAAATTTTAATTCACCCACAACTTCTTAAAAGTTTAACATTTTTTTGATCTTTTTCAACCTCAGGGTCCACATATTGTGATTTACATATATCTAAAAGATGGGACCAATTGGACAAGTTTAAAGCTTTTAAAACATCTCTGCATTTTTAATTTTTGGATTTTGTGGAATTTAGGGACATTCTAACTGCTTGGAAACAACCTATAAAAGTCGGGAAAACTTTTACATATGTCTATTTTGGGCCATATAGCCTGAGGTTGAATTATTTCAAAAAAATATTTATGGCCAACATTTCTCCAAAACTGGACCTCAAGATTTGGACCCAAAATTTATCCCATTGAAATTGGCCTATTGGATTACATATACTAAAATTTTATTATCCCTGTGAAATATGTACTTCCTGGAGGTTTAAACACCCATTTTTAAGATTAAAAATTTCTAAGGTCGAAAATTGTTATATCTACCCTCGGACATGTTTGTCCACTGCAAACATTAGGATTTTAAAATTAAATGTAGGAGGTATCATTATTTATTGAACAAACTAAAGTTGAATTGTTGTATATTTAAAATTAAATATGTCTTGATTGTTTGTCATGGTATAAAGCATCTCTTAGAAATTATTTAAATTAGATGTTTTTACGGTAGCAACGTCATTATTTTTAATGTTACTAATTTGCTAATCCCAAAACTTAAATTTAATTTTAATATTTTTAGGGGTTAAAATTATTTATTTTTGAGGTTGATAGAACCTGGTATTGTTAAGGGAATTTTGATAATTTTAAGGTAAATTTTTGTAATTATTGTTTCTATTGTAAAATTTATTAGGCGTTGTACCAGATTAAATAAAATATTTAACTCTAATATGTAAAAATGAATATTTTATATTAATAATATAATCTATTGTCAATAATATGTAAAAAACTAATGACATAATGTATATATATGTAATGAAAAAATTTATACTTTCAAGTCATTTTTGCAATGTCAAAATTACTTTATTTGTTTCTGGTATGTGTTGTGAGTATATGCATTTTGGTCAAATACATAGAAGGTCAAGATAGCTCCTTCAAATTAAATTATGTTTTTATGGACTTTTTTGAAAATGGGAGTTCTTATAAAAGAGCTAGAATTGGAAGTGTTAATGGTACAGAACAAGTGAAGGATAATATTACAAGCGTCAGACCTAAAGAAAAAAAATTATTTCTATTTAAAATACCACAAACAAATTACTCCGATGAAAATGGATTCCTGCATGCTACTAAATTAGAATTCTCATATAATGGTGGAAATGTTACAAACGTTCGTATTCCTAATGGTCCAAGTAATTCATTTCAATTGGACAAATTTGTTGAAAAAATTCAATGTGATTTTAGATATTGCAAAATAGGAGCTTTTTATTATAAAATTAATAGTTCTGAAGAGTTTGATCTGGGAAATCCTCCAAAATATGATGGTATTTTTTTCGTTGCTTACGAAGCAACAGAAAAATATAGATTCCTTGTTTTGATGTATCTTAATAAAAAGTTTGATAAAAATTATTTGAATGTTGTTGTTTGTCCACATGAAGCATGGATTTCAAAACACTCACTATCAGAATACATTGTGGACAAAAATGATATTATACCTTTTGCAAATAAAGATGATAATGATGAATTCTATTATTATTATAAAATGATCCACTATCAGGACAGCGGTTCTGAAATTTTTCTGAAGTGTGGCCATATAAATCAATTATTCATCCCTAAAATTGATGTTGGTTACGTTTGGGAATCAAATGAAAAAGATAAATTGTATTTTAATACAAATGCATTGATGTTCAATTTTAGCAATACGGCTCTAACATTTGATTTAAATAGCGGCTTATCACATTATGTACATGGAAGTCTACTTAACTCTTCACTTATCGTTTATCACGTTTTATCACCTGATTATAATTTTAACTCAAATTCAACTATAATTGGTAGATATAATAATGATTCCAAATTGTACTCAGGACAAAGAATATTCGTTTTACATAAAAATGAGTATAAAGAATTAAAATATAAAATAAGTAATGAGCGTTTAGGACGTACATATAATATTTATCCCCAATTTCGGGTGCCTAATATTAAAGCAACATTGCGTTTAAAAGTCAATGATAAGGTTCAAGAATTTAAAACTACTAACAATTCTGAAAGTATGGATACTTATACAGTCAATTTGAGAGAAATAAAAAACGGTCTTGTTGGATGCCATGCAGTTCCTGATGATATGAATGATTCAATATTTGGATATTTTTATGAAAAACGTTACAAAACTGATTTATTTATTTTTGATAAAAACGAGAATAAGTACACAAAGGTTAACGATCTTAAATCATTGATATCAAATTCTATATATAAATGTGTTTTAAACAAGGAAACGACTGATCTTACAGAGCTAAGAGCAAGTGACATAAAAGAAAATCATTTCATTATTCATTTAATTGGATCTATGAATTCAGATAAATCTAATGATTTAACTAAATCAAATTCTACTAAATGGATTTTCATCGGAGTCCCTATTGGTGTCTTTCTTGTAGGTACTCTTCTCTTATTAGTTGGACTTATTATTTATAAAAAACGACAACTAAGGAAAAAAGAATCTAAAAACTATTTATCTTCAAGGAAATCATCATCCGCCTCAAAGTCATCAAGCGTAATAAAAAATAATTCTAATGTCTCAAGGATTCAAAATAAATCTGTGAGTGCTGGATCTAAGAAAATGGAGAAAAAAAGAATTACTTTGACTACAAATCCAAGTACAAGTCATAAAAATGAAAAACGTTAAAAAAGAGAGTAGCTAAGAAGTCAAAAATGAATCAAATTGGTCTAGATATCGTATATTGATTAACGTAAATTAGATTGAAATATCAAATCTATATAGTGTTAAATTAATTTAAAAAATGTCTCGTTTTTTTATACGTATTTATTTTAATGAAATAAAATTTATTAAATTTAATATAACTAATTATCTTTTTTTATAATGACGATTTTTTTATACATGCAAAAAAGATAAATTTAGACAAATGAAACTAAAATTCAATAAAATGTACCAGGTTTGAAAGATTTGGTTTTATTCAAATCTTTAAAATATTAAGTGACAACAAAAATGTTGTAAACCTTTTAACAAAGATTATTTTTTTAAATGACCCACTAATAACAATAAGTCTATTAATTTAAAAATTTTACTAAAATATTAAAGAAAAACAAAAACTATTTAACCAAAAAAGTTGTATTTTTTAAAAATATTTTTTAGTATTTGGTATTTTTTAAATTAAAATATCCAAATTTATTTTTTACTATGACCAAAATTAAAAACATCTTTTAATGATGTTATTATTGTGTAATATAGTTTCCTGAATCTTAATACAACTTTAATTTTGGAAATATATTTTTATTAATTATATGAAAAATACTAGAAATTGTTGATTGCGAACTCAAATTAGTCAATAGAAGCAATCTACTTTCACTTTGTAGTAGTGATAGGCCATAGATTCCATATTTCATAATGATTGTGGAAAAACTAAACGAATTAATTCAAAAACTAAATCTTACTTTTTTCATTCACCAGGTTTTTCTACAACACAATAATATTTATACATTAATATTATGCTTATTTTAATTTAGTAAATGTATGCAAAATTTTGGAAACTATAAATTTTACAACCTGAAGTTATTAGATTCTAAAAATCCTAATTTTTATAGATAAAATTTTCAGGTTCTTAATACATTTGCAAAATTGTAATGCATCTAACGCTTAATATTTTAAGTAAAAATATTAACTTGGAATTAATATATTTAATGTGAAAGGTAAAAAGGTGTCATTATTTATTGAACAACCTAATATGTAATAACCAAATCAAAAATTAAAATTTTTGACGAATTCAATGTACTTTTATAATGGATTTTACCTTATGTGCAAAAAAAATTATGAAAATAAATTTTAATTATTATATTATTACTATACCTGCCATTATAAAAGCTTCGCCATCTGAGGCATTTAAACATTCTTCGAAAACTACAAAAAGATATCATTGAATGTTAAATAATAAAGGTTTTTCCCATAAAAAAATTCAATTCTACTTAATTCTTCATCCCTTATTATTGAAAGTACCCACAATGAAAGCACTTTCATGTCTAATAAACAAAAACAAAGTGTAAATAACTAAAAAATGTTTGCTACAAATATATTTTCATTGAAAGTGATAAATGTTTAAATACCTGAGATGGTGGTACTTTTATAATGTCAGGTAAATAGATAATATAATAGTCAAAATTTATTTTTATACTTTTTTGTGCACATAAGATAAAATCCAATGTAGAAGTATATTCAATTTATTGGAAATTTTAATTTTTAATTTGTTTATTTCTAAAAAGTATTCTAAGCAAAATTTTTTAAAAAGTTTAGCAAAGCCAGATAGAAGTATGGCTTTAAACTAGTATTTTAAAAAGAAAACCTTTATGAAAATTTCAGAGAAAAGTGTATAAAATAATGATTTACTCTTTTTGAATATTTAGCAACAATATTTATATGAATGTTCTACACTTATTAGCATTTGTCTTGAAATTTCACACAGAGAAATTTACACAAAAAATGATCCTCAATTTTTAATTTTCGTCCCGAGCATATAATTTTCTATCTTAAACGCAAAATTCAACAGTTATATTTATTGTTGTCGCTAACGATATATTTTGTAATATTTATTTGGAATTATGGTTTTTTTTAAATATATTAAAAGAATTTATATATGAAATTTGATAAAAGATAGACATTTAACAAACAGGAGCTTGCTTCACTCGTTCCACTTAGACAAGTATTTGCCTTCTTTTTAATTACAAAAAAAATGTATCAAAAAAACTTAAAAATCTTTTGTTTCATAATAATGTTGTTGTAAATTATCAATTAACATTTTGTTTTTATCATGTTTTATAATATTGATGATCAGTATTAAAATATTACATAATTTTTTGAATGTTAAAAAAGTATAAATATTCTTTAAAAATTGTTTTATTATATATTTTAATGATTTTAAAACAGTTTGATATTTGAATAACTTTTTAAATTTTTAATAATGAAATAGTAAAATAAAAAGAGTAATTAAATTAAACTTCTAATTAATATAAAAGGCTAGGTTTATATTATTGAATATGATTGAAATTCAAAGTATAGATTAGTTTTCACTTTCGTTATTTTTTTAAACATTAGTAATGTTTGAGAATTGGCATATAAAGCTACGTATAATAAGATAGATAAAATTTTTAATATCAAAATAATTTTCTGATCTCTTTCCTCATATTTTAAATATAGGAATTATCTAGCATATGTTAACTTAAAATGTATGGGACTAAATTCTAGATAGTGTTTATCTAAATGTTCTAGATATTTTATATATTATTAAAAAAATTAATAAATATTTCTAATTCTATCTGATAAAAGATAATAATTTATAATCCGTTTAAGAAAAAATATTGTAAAAAAAGAAGAAATATTTTACGATCTGCGACAAAATGATAAGATGGTAATTCATATATTTAAAAATGAGTAAAATTTTATGCAATTTTATTTTGAGGACTAAAAATTATGGCGTAAGGATGTTTTTTGTGTAAATTTCTCTGTGTGTTTTCTTTATAAATAAATATGATTGATAGATAATATAATCAAGTGGTATATTTATTAAACAATGATAATCATTATAATAAAAAAATTAACATGCTAAACAATTCTAGTTTATTATTTTATATTCTATATTAAAAATTATAATTTCTTATCTATGTTTCTATATACAACAAATTGCAATAAAGTTTTTTGCTAAGAATAGATTTAATTAGATTGTCAAATTTATACATTAAATGAATCATTATCCATTTTATTTTTGTATATAATGCTAAGATTTCTCAGGAATTGAAAACTGTGTAATCATTTACCATGTTTAACATGAATGTTTTTATTTTGATTCTCTATACTTATGGACTTTTTTCTGCATCACATGGAAGTATTGTGATTGATTTGGATAAAGATAGTCCGAGTGGTAAAAAAGTTGTTGAATTGGAACCATTGAATACAAGACTAGAAGCTCAAAATCTTTACGAGTATCTTGATCCTAGTGTAGATCCATGTGATAATTTTTATTTATTTTCCTGTGGTAAATGGATTAGAACACAGAAAAAGATATATGGAGACAATGATAATTCCAGTATTAGAGATCAACACACGAACTTCAATAAATTTCGTGACGGTAATTTTTTTTATCTTTATTTAGTTGCTTTCAGAATTTTACGAAGGAAAATATGATAAAATATCGGAAGTAGCAAGAGTACTTCAAAAGAGACGGAAAGAATGTTTAAAAACGATTGAACTTGACAAAAACGAATGTCTACAAGTAATTGATGATTTTGCAACTTATGCTATAAGTACATTATTTGTAACACAGAATAGAAAAAAAAGTGAAAAACGTTATGATTTTGTTTTTATAGAAGATATGATTAAAAGAATAAGAGAAGAATTTAGATTACTGATTGATGAAAAAAAGCACATATTTGATGAAGAAACAAGAAATAATTTTTTGTTTAAACTTGGTAGAATAGAATATAAAAAAGATTTCGGTGAATCTGATATTTTTAATATAGAGATAATGAATGATTGTTATGCAAAAAAAGGAATTCATTATTTTTTTCCACTTTCAGATTTAGTTAACGAAATTAAGCATGATAAATCATTATCAGATAAAAATAAAGATGATTTGAAATCTTGTAGGGGAAAAATTTTTCAAGTTAATAGTGTTATGAGTGAATATGTATATAGAAATGCATGGTACAATATTTATGATAATTATTTTTCTATCAATTCAGATGCCTTTAATAAACCATCGTTTAGTATAAGATTTCCAAACTCACTCAATTATGGTTTTCTTGGATTTAAAATCGCACATGAAATTATGCATGCTTTTGATAGTAATAATTATAATCGTACACTTGAAGGTAATAATAAAAATAAATTTAATGTCACTCAAAAGTCAGTTAAACATTTTGAAGAAAAAAGTAAATGTTTTATTGAACAGTACGGTATGCAAATAGAAAGTATAACTGATAAATATATAAATGGTTCACTAGTATTAAATGAAAGTATTGCTGATAATGGTGGACTTAAACTTGCCTATAAAGCTTATATGAAATGGCTTCAAAGTAATGGTGGTAAGGATATAGAAGTTCCTGGTTTTGAGAAATTCACCAATGAACAATTGTTTTTTATTGGTGCTGGTAGAAGTAATTGCCAGCATACTGGTAGATATACTACAGAAAACCAAATAAATTCAGATACACATCCTCCAGGAGAAATACGCACTAATGTAGCTTTATCAAATTATAAACCATTTTCTGCTGCTTTTAATTGCCCAATTAATAGTAATATGAATCCTGAAGATAAATGTGAATTATGGAAAATTTAAAATCAAAATTAAGTATTTCTATTTTATCTATATTTTTATTCCATTACTTTTATATTGAAAATTTTTTAAGAATAATAGACTTTATTTCAAAAATGTATCCATAAAATAGACGAGTCTAACCTATAAATATCAACTGGAAATTTATACAATAAGGATAAATTATTTTTAAATATCTAACGGCAATAATAGTGTTCTGAATGTTTTAAAATAATAGCTTTTGTTTCAATATTTCTTTTATATAATAAATATGATTGTTAGATAATAAAATCAAGCGGAACGATTATTAAACAATGATGTTATTTTTTAATGATTAAAATAAAATAATAAAATTTACATGTTAAAATGATTTTAATGCAAATCCATATTTTATAAAAAAAAATTGCAATAAATTGCTTTGCTAAAAAAACTTTTTATTATATTGTCAAAATTATACATTGAATTAATTATCGTCTATTTTTTTGTATATAATGGTAAGAAATTTCTCAGAATTCAGACATTACAAAATTATTCATCAAATTTAATATGGATGTTTTTGCCTTAATCCTTTATTTTTATTCACTTCTTTTCATATCAAAAGGATCCACTCCAAATAAGGCAGTAGATGCTAAAACAATTTACGATCCAAAATTCACTTCCGACAATCTTCGTAAATATATTGATACTGATGTAGTTCCATGTGATAATTTTTACAATTTTGCCTGTGGTAGTTGGATAAAAGATAAGAAAAGGGAAAGTAAGTACAAACGCGGAAATTTCGATTATAGACTTACAACTGAAAATTTCAAAGCATTAATTGAAGGTAATATCTTTTTTGTCTTTATTTACTTGCTTTTAGAGACTAACCATGAAGAGTCAATTAGGGGACAATCATCTGTTGCAGATCAAATACTATATTTACGAGGTTTGTGTGTCGCCATTGAACCTTTAGACGCGATGTATGATTGTCGACGAGTAGTTATCGAATTTGGAACATATGCTCTATCTACATTATTTATAAAAAGAAACATAAAAAATAGTGAAGAACGCAATGATTATATTGTAGTAGAAGATATGATTAAAAGAATTAAAGAAGAATTTTTAAAATTAATAAATGAAAGGCGAGATACATTTGATAGTTACTCAATAAATAATATTTTACAAAAAATTAATAACATAACATTTTATATAAAACCTGAAACCCATTATGTGACTGATATAGCGTTAATGGAGGAATGTTATAAAAACACAACAATAGATTTTAATAATGCTACTGTTTCAAATATTGGAAATATTGTTGATGCCATTAAGAAAGAACAGTCAATAACAAAGAATGAAAATTTAATGTGGACTTGTAGAGAAAAAATCTTCAAACCTGATGAATATTTGGATTATCATGTATATAGAACAGTAAAGTATCATCCTGTTTATAATAGAATTTCTATTAGTTCAGACACTCTTACGGAACCATCGTTTAGTATAAAATTTCCAAGCTCACTTAATTATGGTTTTCTTGGTTTTTCCATTGCGCAAGCAATATTTGAAGGTTTTGATACTAAAACTATAAATTTTAATTATAATAGTTTTTATTCAAGAGAAGGAAAAAAATCGCTAATGTCTGAAGCATCAATGGAGAGTATGATAGAATACAGTAAATGTTTTACTCGGGAGTTGAACAAGCAAAGAGAAACTGTACGTCATAGAGGTATCGATGATGTATTATCAACGGATAAGAAACTTGCTGATAATGCTGGACTTAAAATTGCTTATAGAGCTTATAAAAATTTTGTAAGAAGTTTTGATGAAGAGTACTCTAGTGTTCCTGGTTTTGAAAAATACACCGATGACCAATTATTTTTTATTGGTTTTGGTAGAACTTTTTGTGAACATACAACTCATGATATTCTATCAGAAGTACGCACTAATTCAATTTTAAAAAATTATGATGAATTCACAAACATTTTTGGATGCACATATTGGAATAAATTGGGTCATATGAAGACATGTAGGGTATGGTAAAATTGTCATTAGAAAAATTTATTTTTCTATTTTTTATGATAACTCTTTTGTGTTGAATAATTTCTAACAATAAAAGATTTTCTGTAGCAAAAAAAATAAGAAAACTAACTTTCTCAATCGTAAATCTTTTAAAATTAAACCGCTTTTTATTAGTAAATAGCCAAAAGACGTGTTTTTTAAGTATAGATTCTGTATCAAATTCAAACATTTGTGGCTAGAATTGACAAAAATATTCATAAAAAACATCACTTTTAGTTCTTTTTCTAGTATATTTTTATACAGAGAATAACTTTTCTCAATGTTAATAAAACAAAGTGTGTTGTATCTCTTTTAAAAAGGACAATTTTAAAATACTGCGAAAACACAACAATAATTGGGATTAATTATTAATTTCTCAATTTATAAACTAAATAGTGCTAACAATTTTGTTTCTAAATTAATAAGTTGAATTGGTTAAAAGTTAAAAGAAGTTGATGAAATCAAATAAATTTTATTTGCTATATAGATCTTAGTCTAGCTTAAAAAATAAAACTATAAAAAAGTTTATTATTCAACAGAAAAACAAATTATGTTAATTTATGTGTCCCCCTTTTTACTTTTCCACAAGAATCACTTTTGTCATCACCATAATTTTCCTCAAACTTCGCAATCTTTATGATTGGCAAGTCAATAGATGAAATTTTCCAAATTAAGGAGAAAAAATTTATTTCAATAAGTTTTAATCATTATTGACTAAATTATTTTCAGAAAAAACACTACTTCTTCGGACACTTTTTTGTTTAATTCTGTTTCTTAAAAAACGTTTCTAAAGGTTAACGTAATTAAATTATTTTCAAAGTCAATTGATATATTAAATACTTAAAAAATTGGGAAACTCAATATTGTAGGGTTTAATTAATAATTGTACAAGTTATGTATCAAAGAGTTATGGTAGTTTTAAAAAAAATATTCTAACCAAAATGGTTTCAAAAGTTAAACAATATGCCATGTAGAAGTATGGGCTTCAACTGGTACTTCAAAGAAACTTTTTGAAATTGTCAGAGAAAAATGTATAAAACGATGATTTATTCTTTTCCAATATTTAACAGCAATAATATTGTTATAAATGTTCAACATTTATTAGCATCTATTTAAAGATTTTTTTTATAAATAAATGTGATTGTTAGATAATATAATCAAGTGAGATAATTAATAAACAATAATATTATTTAAAATAATCAACAGATAATAATAAATTTAGCATATAAAAATGTTTTTTATGTAAATTTATATTTAGTAATAAAAACTATAATTTTTTATCTGTATTTCTATATATAAAAATATGTGGTAAATTGTTTTGCTAAAAAATAGATATTATTTGATTATCAAATGTATATATTAAATGATTCTTGATCCATTTTTCGTATATAATAATAAGAAATTTCTTAGAATTCAGATATTACACAAACATTCATTGAATTTAACATGAATGTTTTTATTTTAGTTCTCTACACTTATACACTTTTTTCCGCATCACAAAGAGGTGCTCTTGGTTTGTTTGGTAAAATATTCGGTGGTAAAAAAGAAAATACTCCAGCTATGTATAATAATCCGGCTACTGCAAGTTTTTATGAATATCTTGATCTTGATGTGAATCCATGTGATAATTTTTATAAGTTTGTATGTGGTAAATGGATTAAAAGTATGGAAATGTTAAATAGAGGTGAAAAAAATATAAGCATTAGAAGTGGGCAAATTAACTTCCTTAGATTTGTTGATGGTAATATTTTATTTTGTCCGTTATTATTTGCTTTCAGAAGCTTTTTTGGGAAAATATAATACTGAATCAAAAGCAATTTATACTATGTATAAATTGCGAGAAAAATGTGAACAATTACCTAAAGACAAAATTAAAGACTGTCAATCCGAAATTTATAATTTTGGAAAATATGCTTTAATTTCAGTATTTTTAGAAAATAATAAATTAAAAAGTAAAATGTATGGTGACTATATTTATATACAAGATATGATTAAAAGATTAAAGGAAGAATTTAGATTATTAATAGATAGAAAAAAGCATATGTTTGATGAAGAAACAAGAAATAATTTTAAATATAAACTTGATCGATTGAAATTTATAAAAAATTTAGATTTACATTATTTGTCTAATGTACATTTAATGGAAGCTTGTTATGATGATGTAGGAATTAAACTTTCTGATGTTGAAATAGAAAATCTTCTTAAAACTATTAAACATAATAAAGTATTACCATACAATCATACGAATGATCCGATGTCTTGTATGGAGAAAATTTTTCATCCTGACAAATATATGAATTCATTTGTATTTAGAAATGGAATGTATAATCCAGATGGTAATTATTTTTCATTTAGCTCTGATGCCGTTAATGAACCATGGTTTAGCAAAAAATTTCCACACTCATTAAATTATGGTAGTCTTGGAATTCTTATTGCTCATGAAATGATGCGTGCATTTGATAGTGATAATTACAGACATATACTTGAGGGTGATAATAAAAATGAATTTAATGTCACGACCTCGTCAATAAATAATTTTAAAGAAGAAAGTGATTGTTTTGTTAAACAATACAGTATACAAAAAGAAAGTAAAACCAATAAAAATATAAATGGTTCACTTACATTAGCTAGAAATATTGCTGATAATGGTGGACAAAAAATTGCCTTTAGAGCTTACCTGAATTATCTTCAAAGTAATGGTAATAAGGATTCTCTTGTTTCTGCTTATGAGAAATACAATTATGAACAATTATTTTTCATCAGTGCTGCTAGAGGTCACTGTTCATATGAAACTGAAGACATTTTAGAAAAACAAATAGACACAAATGAGTATACACCATCAGAAATACGCGTTAATGTAGCTTTTTCAAATAGTGTATACTTTTATAGAGCTTTTGGGTGCCCAGAAACTACTAAAATGAATGATGAATTGAAATGTGATTTATGGTAAAAACGAAAAAAAAATTAGAAATTTGTATGTTATTTCTTTTATATGGAATAATTTTTAACGATAAAAGATTTTGTTTTAAAATATATCCATAAAAAAAACGAGTCTAACCTATACGTATCAAGAGGAAATTTTAAAAACGAGGGTAATTTTTTTTTAAATATCTAACGGCGATAATACTGTTATGAATGTCCTACAGTTATTAGCATATGTTTCAAGATTTCGTTTATAAATAAATGTGATTGTTAGATAATGAATCAAGTCAAATAATTCATTATAATAATGATTTTATTTTAAATATTTAGCATATAATAATAAAATTAACATATAAAAATGATCATAATATAAATTCATGTGTTGTAATAAAAATTATAATTTTTTATCTGTATTTCTATATATAAAAAAATTGTGATAAATCTTTGCTAAAAAATAAAAATTATTTGATTATTAAATGTATACATTAAATGATTCTGCATCTATTTTTTTGTATATAATGGTGAAAAATGTCTTAGAATTCAGATATTGCACAATCATTCATCAAATTTAATATGAATGCTTTTATTTTAGTTCTTTATACTTATGTACTTTTTGTCGTATCACGAGGAGATTCAAATAATTTGATTATACATACTTATGGGATCGGAAAACAAATTATTTCTGAAAAGTTGTATAGTGAAACAGCATCTAGTAGTCTTCACGAATATGTTGATCATGATGTAAATCCATGTGATAATTTCTACAAATTTGCCTGTGGTAAATGGATTAGAACTCAGGAAAAGAAATATGAATATCATACAAATTTCTCAATTAGAGATGGAAACGTAAACTTCGATAAAGTTGTTTTAGGTAATATCTTTTTGTCTTTATTTATTTTTTTTCAGAATTTCAGCAAGGAAAATATAAAAATGAATCGAAAATATTTAATAATCTTTACAATTTACATAGAAAATGTAATCACCTTCATGGTATCGAATTTTTTGAATGCCGAACAGAAATTTTGAACTTTGGAGCATATGCTTTAAGTTCAATATTTATAAGAAAAAATAAAATAAAAAGTGAAGAGAATGGTGACTATATTTATGTAGAAGACATGATTAAAAGAATTAAGAAAGAATTCAGATTATTAATAGATGAAAAGAAGCATATATTTGACGAAGAAACAAGAAATAATTTTTTGTATAAACTTGATAAAATGAAATTCAAAAGAAATTTCGATGAATATGATTTGTCAAATACAAAGGAAATGGAATATTGTTATAAAAAATTTAAAATGTTTTTTGAAGATGATTTTTCAATAAAACTTGTTCTTAAAAATATAAGGAGTATTAAAGGATCTCTCGACAGAAAGAATGATACATTGGATTCATGCTTTGGAAAAATTTTCAATCCTCTTCTACTTCTTGGTAAATATGTATATGCTAATGCATGGTATAGAAAAACAAAGAATTTTTTTACTTTCAATTCGGATGTCCTTAATGAACCATCATTTAGTGCATACTATCCAATGTCACTTAACTATGGTTATTTTGGAGCTACGATTAGTCATGAAATAACGCATGCCTTTGATAATGGGAATTACAATCGTACACTTGAAGGTGATAATAGAAATAACTTTAATGTCACTCAAATGTCAGTTAAAAATTTTGAAGAAAAAATAAAATGTTTTATTGAACAGTACGGTATGCAAAAAGATAGTATAACTAATATAAATATAAATGGTTTGCAAACATTACCTGAAAATATTGCTGATAATGGTGGACTTAAACTTGCCCATAGAGCTTATATGAAATGGCTTCAGAGTAATGGTGGTAAGGACATAGAAGTTCCTGGTTTTGAGAAATTCACAAAAGAACAATTATTTTTTATTAGTTATGGTAGAAAAAAATGTGAATATACAAGTAAAGACATGTTAGAGAAAAAAATAAAAACAACTAGATATCCTCCACCAGAAATACGCACCAATGTAGCTTTATCAAATTATAAACCATTTTCTGACGCTTTTAATTGCCCAGTAAATAGTAAAATGAATCCCGAAGATAAATGTGAATTATGGAAAATTCAAAATCAAAATTAAGTATTTCTTTTTTATCTATATTTTTATTCTATTACCTTTATATTGAAAAATTTTTAATGATAAAAGATTTAACCTCTGAAATGCATCCATAAAATAAGTGAATGTAACCTAGACATATTTAAGAGAAATTAATAATTGAGGACGTATTCTTTTTAAATATCTAACGACGATAATACACACATAAAAAAAGGTATCACAAAATATAAGAAAATGTATAGGTCATTGATACAATTTTGATAATAAACAAATTTTTAATGCAAATTGTATATTATTCGAAGTAGCTTGTTTAACATTACAATTGTTAAATTTTGCTACTTACAGGGTTACATATAAGCTACTTTCATTAGTTAAAAGTTAGTAGTATTTTTTATAGTTTGCAGAATTTTCAGATGTTATATCCGTTCGATATAATAATTTGTTTTTTCAAATATATTTTAAGATCGTTCGAAAAAGCTTAATTAAGCTTAAAGAAAGTTATAGGAATTTGTATGAGTATAATTTTTTCTATGTGTTTTTTTAAGAAAATTAAACATAGCTTATTTTGTAAGAATTACATTTTTGTAATATTATGCATATTTTATAAGTTATCTTTTTTTCTATAATGTATTTAAAGATTTATAAATTTAAGCTAATTATAGGCAAAGTTATGGAACTCTTTATAATGAGCATTTTTCTGCGATTACTAACGAAAATAAATTTAGAGATTAAAAATTAAAATAGGGACATTAATAATTAACGTGAATAAGTATTTTAGCTTATAAAATATCATAACTAATAATATTTGCTTCTTATTGTTCAATATAATATTTAAAAGTTGTAAAAATTAATATTTACTTTTTTATTATGAACAAAAACTCACTATTTTAAATGCTTTTTAGCTTTACTTATGTGTACTAAAATAATGAATTTTATATAATTTATAAAAAAATTTGAAATATCAAACATCTCTAACACTATTAAGAAATATCAAAAACGAAAAAAAATTACGGTAGTTTTAATAATGATAGTTTTTTACTTTATATACTAAATATACGTAGAAAAAATAAAAATCATATAAATCCTTAAAACTTCTTTTAAACGTAAGCTTTTTGAGCGATCTTGAAATATTGTCTAAAAAACAAGATAAGTTATCGAATGGATATAATATCACTACATTATATGAAGTAAAATAAAAGTTGTAACCGTATAATTGACAAGGATAACTTATTTGTCATCTTGCAATTTTTAAAAATATTAAACTATTTAAATTTAACATTTCTTCTAAAAATGTAAAAAGGTATCGAATATTATACCAATTTTTTTAATTTTTATGTTTTTGTTGAAAAAACGATACATTTTTTTATGTGTACTGTTATGAATGTCCTACAGTTATAAGCATATGTTTCAAGATATCTTCTATTAATAAATGTGATTGTTAGATAATAAAATCAGGTGACAACTTGATAAACAATAATATTATTTATAATAATTAGCATATAAAAATGATTTTAATTTAAATTCACATTTTAAAATGAAAATTATAAGTTTGTATCTATATTTCTACACATAAAAAATCGTGTTAAGTTGCTTCGCTAGATAAAATGATTTAATTAGATTGTCAAATTTATACATTGAATGAATAATTGTCCATTTCTTTGTATATAATGCTATGAAATTCCTTAGAATTCTGATACAACAAAATCAATTTTTCGAATTGAAAATGAATTGTTTTATTTTCATTCTCTCTACTTATACACTTTTTTCTGTATCAGAAGGGGGTATTGTTACTAAGATGATTGGGTCGTGGTGGGAAAAAAGCAACAAGAAAGCCTAATTATTGGATGGATGATCTTGTTTCTAGAAGTCTTTACGAATACCTAAATACTAATGTAGATCCATGTGATAATTTTTATAAATTTTCCTGTGACAATTGGATTGAAAATAAGAAAACAACATATGAAGTTAGTAAAAAAAAGTACATTGGAAGTCATAACATAAGCTTTAATAATTTTATTATAGGTAAAAACGTTTTTGTCTTTATTTATTTGCTTTCAGAATTTGAGCAAGGAAAATATAATGGTGAATCAAAAACAATTAATAATATTTACAATTTATGGGCCTAAATGTTCTGAACTACCTCGAGCTGAATTTTTGAAGTGCCAATCAGAAATTTTGGATTTTGGGACATATGCTTTAAGTTCATTATTCTTAAAAAAGAATAAAATAAAAAGTGAACTTAATGGTGACTATAATGTTATAGAAGATATGATTGTAAGAATAAAAGAGGAAATGAAATTATTAATAGATGAAAAGAAGGACATATTTGATGAAGAAACAAGAAAACATTTTTTGCATAAACTAACTACAATGAAATTTAAAAAAAATTTTGATCACTATGATTTGTCTAATATAAAGGCTATGGATAGTTGTTATGAAAATGTAGATTTTATATTTAAATATAACAATCCGAAAAATGCTATTAAAACTATTAAGAAAATTAGAGAACGATCATTCAGACATGATGATCATTTAAATTACTGTAGGGGAAAAATTTTCCAAACAAATAAATATTTAGATGATTATATATATAGTAATGCTTTTTATAATAGCACAGGAAATTATTTTTCTATCAATTCAGATTATCTTAATGAACCATCGTTTAGCAAAAATTTTCCAATGTCACTTAATTATGGTTATCTTGGAGTTACTATTGCACATGAAATGTTGCATGCATTTGATAGTGAAAATTATAATCGTACACTTTATGGTTATAATAGAAATAAATTTAATGTCACTCAACTGTCAATTGAAAATTTTGAAGAAAAAAGTAAATGTTTCGTTAAACAGTATGGTATGCAAAAAGAAAGTATAACTAATAAAACTATAAGTGGTTTGCGAACGTTAGATGAAAATATTGCTGACAATGGTGGACTAAAAATTGCCCATAGAGCTTTCATGAAGTATCTTCAAAGCATTGATAATATAGATTTAATTGTTCCTGGTCTCGGAAATACACAAAAGAACAATTATTTTTTATTAGTTATGGTAAAAAAAGATGTGAGTATAGAAGTAAGGACAAATTGGAAAAGCAAATAAATACAAGTAAGCATGCTCCATCAGAAATACGCACTAATATAGCATTATCAAATTATAAACCATTTTCTGATGCTTTTAATTGCCCAGTAAATAGTAGGATGAATCCCGAATATAAATGTGAATTATGGAAAAATCATTAATAAAATTATAAATTTTTATGCTATTTCTATCATATTGAATAATTTCTTACAATAAAAGTTTTAACGTCAAAAATAAATTCAAAAAGAAAAGATTCTAACCTGGACGCGCCAAGTAAAAATTTAAAAAACGAACATAGACTCTTTTTAAATATTTAACAGCAATAATATTGTCATGAATGTTCTGAAATATTAACCTCTGTTTCTAGATTCCTTTTATAAATAAATGTGATTGTTAGATAATGAATCAAGTCAAATAATTCATTTTAACAATGATTTTATTTTAAATACTTAACATATAATAATAAAATTAACATATAAAAATGATCATAATATAAATTCATGTTTTGTAATAAAAATTATAATTGTTTATCTGTATTTCTATATATAAAAAAAATTGTGATAAATCTTTGCTAGAAAATAAAAATTATTTATTATCAAATGTATACATTAAATGATTCTGCGTCCATTTTTTTTGTATATAATTGTAAGAAATTTCTCAGAATCCAGACATTACAAAATCATTCATCAAATTTAATATGAATGCTTTTATTTTTGTTCTTTATACTTATGTACTTTTGGTCGCATCACAAGGAGATTCAAATAATTTGATTCTAGATACAGGGGTGAGCGGGAAAAAATTCATTTCCGAAAAGTTGTATAGTGAAACAGCATCTAGAAGTCTTCACGAATATGTTGATCATGATGTAAATCCATGTGATAATTTTTACAAATTTGCTTGTGGTAAATGGATTAAAACTCAGGAAAAGATATATAAAAACCATACAGATTTCTTTATTACAGCTATAAAAGTAAACTATGATAAAGTTGTTTTAGGTAATACCTTTTTTGTCTTTATTTATTTTCTTTCAGAATTTGAGCAAGGAAAATATAAAAATGAATCGAAAACATTTAATAATCTTTACAACTTATATAGAAGATGTGAACAACTTCCTAACGCTGAAATCGGCGAATGCAGATCGGAAATTTTGACCTTTGGAGCATATGCTTTAAGTTCAATATTTTTAAAAAAAAATAAATTAAAAAGTGAGGAGAATGGTGACCATATTTATGTAGAAGACATGGCTAAAAGAATTAAGGAAGAATTCAGATTATTAATAGATGAAAAGAAGCATATATTTGATGAAGAAACAAGAAATAATTTTATGTATAAACTTGATAAAATGAAATTCAAAAGAAATTTCGATGAATATGATTTGTCTAATACAACGGAAATGGAATATTGTTATAAAAAATTTAAAATGTTTTTGAAGATGATTTTTCAATAAAACTTGTTCTTAAAAATATAGGGAGTATTAAAGGATCAACCGACAGAAAGAATGATACATTAGATTCATGCTTTGGGAAAATTTTCAGTCCTCATCTATTTCTTGGTAAATATGTAAATGCTAATGCATGGTATAATTTTCAAAAGAATTTTTTTACCATTAATTCAGATAACCTAAATGAAATATCATTTAGTGCATATTATCCAATGTCACTTAATTATGGTTATCTTGGAATTACTATTGGTCATGAAATTTCGCATGGTTTTGATGATGAAGAATATAATCGTACACTTGAAGGTGACAATAAAAATGAATTCAATGTCACTCAAATGTCAATTAAAAATTTTGAAGAAAAAAGTAAATGTTTCGTTAAACAATATGGTATGCAAAAAGAAAGTATAACTAATAAAAATATAAATGGTGCGCAAACATTAACCGAAACATTGTTGATAATAGTGGACTTAAACTTGCCCACAGAGCTTACATGAAGTGGTTTCAAAGTAATGGTAGAAAGGATAAAGGAGTTCCTGGTTTTGAGAAATTCACCAATGAACAATTATTTTTTATTGGTGCTGGTAGAAGTTTTTGTGAGTATAAAAGTAAAGCCCATTTAGAAAAACAAATAAGTACATCTAAATATACTCCAGCAGAAATACGCACTAATGTAGCTTTATCAAATTATAAACCATTTTCCGATGCTTTTAATTGTCCAATCAATAGCAAAATGAATCCTGAAGATAAATGTGAATTATGGAAAATTCTAAATTAAAATTAAGTATGTCTATTTTATCTATATTTTTATTCTATTACTTTTATATTGGAAAATTTTAAATGATAAAAGATTTAACTTCAGAAATGAATCCATTAAATAAACGAGTGTAACCTGGACACACTCAAGATAAATTTTAAAACGAGGATTTATTCTTTTCAAATATTTAACAGTAATAATATTTTTATGAATGTTCTCCAATTATTAGCCTTTGTTTCAAGATTTTCCTTTATAACGAAATATGATTGTTAGACAATAAAATCAAGTGAAATAATTATTAAACGATGATATTATTTATAACAATAAAATTGACATGATAATATGATTTTAATGTATTATTTTATATTGTATAAGAAAAACTATAATTTTTTGTCAATATTTCTATGTACAAAAAATTGTAATAAGGTTTTTTGCTTAAAAATAGATTTAATTAGATTGTCAAATTTATGCATTAAATGAATCATTGTCTATTTTCCTTTTGTATATAATGCTACGAAATTTCTCAGAATTTAGATGTTACGCAATCATTCATTAAATTTAACATGAATGTTTTTATTTTAATTCTCTACACTTATACACTTTTTCCGCATCACAAAGAGGTGCTCTTGGTTTGTTTGGTAAAATATTCGGTGGTGGAAAAGACAATTCTGTGGTTATGCATAATGGTCTGGCTTCTGTAACTCTTTATGAATATCTTGATCTTGATGTTAATCCATGTGATAATTTTTATAAATTTGCATGTGGTAATTGGATTAAAACTATGGAAACGTTAAATAAAGGTGAAAAGAGTATAAGTATTAGAAGTGAGCAAAATAACTTCCTTAGATTTGTTGATGGTAATATTTTATTTTGCCTTTATTTATTTGCTTTCAGACGCTTTTATGGGAAGATATAATGATAAATCAAAAGTAATTAATACTATTTATCAATTGAGAAAAAAATGTGAACAATTACCTAAAGACAAAATTAAAGACTGCCAATCAGAAATTTATAATTTTGGAAAATATGCTTTAAGTGCAGTATTTGTAAAAATGAACCAACAAAAAAGTGAAGAAAATGGTGACTATGCTTATATAGAAGATATGATTAAAAGAATTAAGGAAGAATTTAGATTACTAATAGATAGAAAAAGGGATATATTTGATGAAGAAACAAGAAATAATTTCAAGTCTAAACTTGATAGAATGAAATTTATAAAAGAAAATTCAGAATTATATTATTTGTCTGATGTCTATTTAATGGAACAATGTTATGATATTTTAGGAATAAAAAGTTATGATGTTGAAATAGAAGACCTTCTTAAAAGCATTAAACATATTAAAGCATTATCAAACTATAGTATGAATGATTCGAAGTCTTGTAGAGCAAAAATTTTTCAACCTGAAAATTACATGGATTTATTTGTATTTAGAAATGGAATGTATAATCCAGATGGTAATTATTTTTCATTCAGCTCTGATGCCGTCAATCAACCATCGTTTAGTACAAAATTTCCACACTCATTAAACTATGGTGGTATTGGAAGTCTTATTGGTCATGAAATTATGCGTGCGTTTGATAGTGATAATTACAGACGTATACTTGAGGGTGATAATAAAAATGAATTTAATGTCACTACATCATCAATAAATAATTTTAAAAAAGAAAGTGATTGTCTTGTTAAACAATACAGTATGCAAAAAGAAAGCAAAACCAATAAAAATATAAATGGTTCACTTACATTAGCTAGAAATATTGCTGATAATGGTGGACATAAAATTGCCTTTAGAGGTTACCTGAATTATCTTCGAAGTAACAATTATAAGGATTCTCTTGTTCCTGCTTATGGGAAATTCAACTTTGAACAATTATTTTTTATCAGTGCTGCTAGACGTCACTGTTCATATGAAACTGAAGACATTTTAGAAAAACAAATAGACACAAATGAGTATACACCATCAGAAATACGCGTTAATGTAGCTTTATCAAATAATGCGTACTTTTATGGAGCTTTTGAATGTCCAGAAACTACTAAAATGAATGATGAATTGAAATGTGATTTATGGTAAAAAAGATAACAAAACTAGAAATTTTTATTTTGTCTATATTTGATGCTTTTTCTTTTATATTGAATAATTTTTAGCGATAAGGAATTTTTTTCAAAGATACCCAGTGCACAGCGGAAAATGAATTCCGATGTCGGCGCCGCCTTCCGACATCGGAAAGCCTGCCGACGTCGGTAAAAAACTTTGAAAATCAACTAGTTAATAACTATAAAGAATTTTTTAGCTAAAGATTTTTATTATACTACAAACTTATAAATTAAAAACTTTTAAAAATCATTATTTTTTATTTTAAAGAAAAAATTGATTTAAAAAATATAAACAACAATTTTATTAAAATTAATTAGACAATTAAAAGCACAATACTTAGAAAAAAAATCTGTCTAATTGGTCCTCGTGACCTCTAGTTATTTAAATTGCAAATTTATTTTACACCAAAAACCTTAATTACAATAGTAACAATAATAATAATAATACAGACATTAACTTATCTTTTACTTCTCGTGGAGGTTTATCTAATATTAGTACGTTAGTAAACAACTTAACACCTAAGCATAAAATTATAAATGTTAGTACAAGTTAAAAAATATCCTCATGATGACATAAGATCTTATACATTATATACTCCTATTCTTGATGACACATTTACAGCCAACGTGACAAGCACGTCTTACTCAAACAATAACAATTAATTTTTTTATCGAAATATTCTTTCGAAAAAAATGTGGGTTTTTTTTCATGTCATAAAGTGCCACATTTCTATTTCTTTTTGTCTTATCGTACGTTCTTGCATTAATCAAATGAATTCCTCAGGAAAGAAATCTAGAAAAGTATGTATTTATATTTATAAAAATTTTTACTTATTTTCTTTTCTCAATTATTGTACTAGCTCTTAAGTATTAGCCTGTTTAACTAAAAATGTCGCTTTTTAATAGTCAATTCCAAAAAGGTATAACTTAGTCAAAAATTATTATTTTTATTTTAAGTAGGTATTGTTAGAGTCAAAATATTGTTGCCAAAGTAATACAAGTTTATTTATACCATTTTAAAAGAAATTCCGATCTCTGGAAACCAAAACTTTAATACGTTAGATTTCAGGTCACCAGATTTGGAAAATAATTTCTCCTAAAATAACTCTCCATTTATTTGAACAAATGATAATCCATTGGAGACAGGTCTAGTGAATAAGAAAGATGTGGTAGAGTTTCATATTCTAATTTGTTAAACTCCTGAACTGTGGCTTGTGAAACGTGAGGTCTAGCATTATTATGCAGGGATATTGAGCATCTTCTGTTGACCAAAGCAGACTTTAGAACAGACAATTTCTGGTGCATTTCTTCTAGTTGTTTACAGTATCGGTTTGTGGTTATAGTTTTACCAGGATCGAAAAAGTTGTGATGGACGATTCTATCATAATTTCATCAAATAGTTAAAAATACTTTCTTATTTGAATTTTCGAGTTTTAGGAAATTTTTAAGACCCTCATTTTTGCCTGTCCACTGTGGTGATCTTTAACGGTTGTCAAACATGATCCATTTTCCACTGCACGTTCTAATTCTATTCAAAAATGGATCATTCCTGTTCCAAAGAATCTAAGAAGAACAAATTCTCATTGTCTTTGAATAACGGTCGAGAGTTAACTATGGAATATGTAAAAATCTATTTTTTTTCTTCTTATTTATAGCTCTTAAATAATAAGATACAATTTCAACACTGACACCTAATTACCTCGAAAGCTCTCAAACAATTGTTCTTGGGTTACACTTCACCATTCTTTTTAATTTTTCGTTCTCAAGAACACTTACTCTACCAGAACCCTTTTTTCATTGAAGACTTATGTCGTTATCACGAAATTTCTAGAACCAACTTTGTATATTTCAGTTGTTAGTGGATCCTTAACCAAATGCTTTATTAATTTCCTTGAAGTTTTAGCTGTTGTTTAGTTAAGTTTGAACTCGTACGATAAATTGGTCGAAAATTCATTTTTGACGCAACTTCTTTTAAGGTGATAACAACTTTAAATTAGTTGTCGACAACATGAAAAAAAAATGATATTAATAGTTCTTGATTTGCTCTACAAGGTAGTATATATCTTGTAGCGATACGTGGACGTATAAGAAAAATATCATTGTTTGAAAATTGACCTTCATTTTAGTTAAACAGCTTTGTATTTTTAGGGATAAAATATGTGTTCTTGAAAACATCAATTACTTGTTTAGTTTATCTCAAAAAAATGATAAACAAGATAATAAGAAATCTTGAAAAAGATGTAGTTGACCAAGACAGTTACATATACAGTCGGACCCTCGTATTCGCGGTAGATTGGTTCCAGAGATTACTGCGAATAACGAAACCACGGATACTAGCGAACTGTAATATTTTTTAATTTTTTATGTGTTAAAATCTTTAAATTATAATTATAGATAAAATATAATTTTTTTCCTACAATTGTAGACAACAGTGATCTTTTATTTTACTTAATTTAAAATAAATGAGGAATTTAATCGTAAAAAGAGCTTGTACTCTAAGATAGTTAAAATAAAAAAAAATTGAATGTACGCTCCTACATTATAACTTTCTAATTTTTGGTAATTTTCTAACCGCAGATATGAGGAACCGACTGTATGTTAAAGAAGAAAATCAAAAACATTTCACACCATGTATTATTGAATATATGGTAATCGACAGCATTAACAATGTATTTTTTGCTACTAGAGAAGTTTTAACATCAGGAACAATTGAAAAGTACATTGTACACAGAGATCTTGAGACTACAAACTTAATAAAACAAACAAATTTCTTTAAAAACTATTTTGAAGTAGAAAGCATTGGAAAAAATTTTAAAATTTTTGATGCACGTCCTGTGAAACTATCATTTATTAAAGAAGTATACATCAAAACAGAGAAAAAATCATTTATTTGTCCATTAAACAGTTACGAACATAATTAAGAGTAAAAAAAGTTTATAAGACAATGTTTTTGTAATGTAAAATTTAAAAAATTAATAACTTACTTATTGCTGAAAAAGATTTTTGTAAAAAATTATTTTTGCATTTCTTAAACATTAATATTTGCTAATTTTTTGTTATTCTGAAACACTAGGTACTTGATGAGAAACTTCTGGTAACGATTTTCTTGTCTTCTAAGCACAGACAATATATATCGAATAGTATTCTTTAAAAAACTATAAAAAAAGTACATATATGGTAGAAATATGTGCAAATATGCATTAATAATTGCAAATAATAACTAATTTCCAAGTAAAGAATAATATTAATTATATGGAAAATTTCGTGTTCTTCGGAAACAAGTTTTCGTAGCGTACTTGAGTACGAGATATCCTCCCATGTAGGCTAGGTGAGTTCGAGACCCCCTGTAGACAGCCGGTTGTAGGTTAGATTCTTGAGACTCCCGGGGACGTAGGTAGCAGGCGAGAGTGTGGGAGGTCCAGCAGGAGAATTGGTGAAGATTAGAGGACGTGGGAGGTCTTTATTTTCTAAATTTTTTAAGTATTTTTTGCAATCTTGGCGGAAATTTTTCCGATGTCGGCGCCGACGTCGGAAAGCTTCTGCCAATGTCGGCGCCGACATCGGAAAGTTTTTCCGCTCATGTATAGCGCGGCAATGTCGGACGTCGGCGCCGACATCGGCAGAAGCTTTCCGCTGAGCACAGGGTATATTCATAAAATAAACGAGTCTAACTTATACATATCAAGAGGAAATTTTAATAACGAGGATAAATTTTTTTTAAATATCTAACGACGATAATACTGTTATGAATGCCCTACACATATTAGCATATGTTTCAAGATTTCTTCTATAAATAAATGTGATTGTTAGATAATAAAATCAAGTGACAATTTATTAAACAATAATATTATTTATAATAATTAACATATAAAAATGATTTTAATGTAAATTTATACTTTATAATTAAAATTATAATTTTTTATCCATATTTCTATATATAAAAATTTGTGATAAATTGTTTTGCTAAAAATAGATTTTATTTGATTGTGAAATGTATACATTAAATGATCCTGCATCCATTTTTTGCATAAAATGGTAAGAAATTTTTGAGAATTCAGATATTATGCAATCATTCAATCCAATATGAGTGATTTTATTATAAATCTCTGTACTTATGCATTTTTTTGTGTATCCCAGGGTGGGCTTGGTTCTTCGAATTTTAATAATGATAATGCAAACGAAACAAGAAAAAGGTTTAATTTTGATTTATGGTCTTTTTCTGATTTGAAAATTCTTTAAGAATATCTATGTGATAAGGTAGATCCAAGTGGTAATTTTTATAAATTTTCCTGTGGTAATTGAATTGAAAATCGGAAACTGATGAATAGATTTGCTAAAGAAATCTATATTGGAAGTCATAACTTAAGATTCGATGATTTTATTAAAGGTAAAAATTTTTTGTCTTTATTTATTAGTTTCAGGATTTAAGGAAGGAAACTATAATAGCGAATCCAAAGCAATTAATAATACTTATAAGTTAAAAAGGCAATGTTATCAACTACCTAAGGCTGATGTTAGAAATTGCAAATCAGAAATTTTGGATTTTGGAACATATGCTTTAAGTTCATCATTTTTAAAAAACAGTAAAATAAAAAATGAGGATAATATTGACGAAAATGTAATAGAAGATATGATTTCAGGAATTAAAGAAGAATTGAGAATATTAATAGCTAGAAAGACGGATATATTTGATATAGAAACAATACGAAACTTTTTTCACGAACTTACTACGATGAAAATTGAAAAAAGTTTGATTCTTATGATTTGTCTGATCTAAAGTTAATGGAAGAATGTTATTGAGGTTAAAGATTATATTTAATTATGCTGACCCAAAAGATGCTCTTGACTCTATTAAGAAATTTAAAGAAGACTCATTCAAAAATGATGACGATTTGAATTATTGTAGGGGAAAAATTTTCCAAACAAAGAAGTTTATGGATAACTACATATATGATAATGCATTTTATAAAAACACGGAAAATTATATTTCCATCAATTCAGATTATCTTAATGAAAAAATGTTTAGTAAGAATCTTCCTTTATCATTTAATTTTGGTTATCTTGGAGCTACTGTTGCACATGAAATGTTGCATGCTTTTGATAGTGGAAATTACAATCGTACACTTGAAGGTGGTAATAAAAATATATTTAATGTCACACAAATGTCAGTTATAAATTTTGAAAAAAAAAGTAAATGTTTTGTTAAACAATACGGTATGCAAAAAGACACTATAACAAATATAAAAATAAATGGTTTGGAAACATTAGATGAAAATATTGCTGACAATAGTGGACTAAAATTGCTCATAGAGCTTACATGAAGCATCTTGAAAGCATTGGTAATAAGGATTCAGCTATTCCTACTCATGCTAATACATTCACCAGAGAACAATTATTTTTTATTAGTTTTGCTATAAATAGATGTGATTATAAAAATGAAGAAAAACTGAAGAGTCAAATAAATACAGATAATCATGTTCCAGCAGAAATACGCACAAATGTAGCTTTATCAAATTATAAACCATTTTCTGATGTTTTTAAATGCCCAGTAAATAGCAGAATGAATCCTAAATATAAATGTGAATTATGGAAAAATCATTAACAAAATTATAAATTATTATTTTATTTTTATGCTATTTCTTTTATATTGAATAAATTTTGAAAATAGAAATTTTAACATTAATAATGAATTCATAAAAAAAATGATTCTAACCTAGACACACTAGACAAAAATTTAAAAAACAAAGATGGACTCTTTTTAAATATTTAACAGCAACAATATTGTCATGAATGTTCTGAAATGTTAGCCTCTGTTTCAATAACTGTGTTAGAAATAAATGTGAATGTTAGACAATATAATCAAGTGAAATAATTATTAAAAAATAATATTATTTTTAATAACTAGAATAGAATAATAAAATTAGATATAAAACTGATGTTAGTATAAAATTTACATTTTATGATAAAAATTATAAGTTTTTATCTATATTTCTATATACCAAAAATTGTGATAAATTGCTTTGCTTAAAAAAAATATATTTTATTAGACTGTTACATTTGTACAATAAAGGAATCATTATCGTTTTTTGTATATAATGCTAAGAAATATTTATGAATTTATATATAAAACAATCGTCCATCAAATTTTACATGAAATTTTATTATTTTTCCCTCTATATTAATGCACTTTTTTCTGTGTCACAAGGAAGTTTTCCTGATTTGGTTAAGGATACTTGGATGGATTTAAAAAAGTTTTTTTTTGAATTGTGGTATAAAGATCCGGCTTCTAGAAGTCTTTATGATTTCCTTGACCTTGATTTAGAACCGTGTGATAATTTTTATAGATTCTCTTGTAGCAAATGGATTAAAACTCAACAAATGATATATGGAAGTGGTAAGAATATTTATGTTGTAAACCATAACATAAACTTCAATAAATTTGTTAAAGATAATATTTTTTGTCTTTAATTATTTTCTTTTAGAATTTAACGAAGGAAAACATAATAATGAATCAAAAGTAGTTAATACTATTTATAATTCACGAGGAAAATGTAATGATCTACATGAAGATAAATTTGAAGATTGCCAAACAGAAATTTTGAACTTTGGAAAATATGCTTTAAGTTCAGTATTTATGGAAAGAAACAAAATAAAATGTGAAAAAAATGGTGACTAAAATATAATAAAAGATATGATTAAAAGAATTGAACAAGAATTTAGATTATTAATAGATGAAAAGAAGGATATATTTGATGAAGAAACAAGAAAACATTTTTTGCATAAACTTAATACAATGAAATTCGTAAAAAATCACGACATTTATGGCTTATCTGATGTACACTTAATGAAGTATTGTTATGAAAATATAGGAATAAATTATAACGATCACATTGCAGATATTTTGAAAACCATTAAACATTATAGAGCATTATCGTACGATTGTGAGGATGATTTGGGATCATGTACTGTGAAAATTTTCAGACCTCAAATATTTATAAACAAGTATGTAAACGGTAATGCAGGGTACGGTCATATAGAAAATTTTTTTTTATTGAATTCAGATATTTTGAATGAGCCATCATTTAGTGTATACTATCCAATGTCACTTAATTATGGTGGTATCGGATATACTATCGGTCATGAAATGTTGCATGCTTTTGATAGTGACAATTATAAAATTATATTTGAAGGCGATAATAAAAATAAATTTAACGTCACTCAAATGTCAATTAAAAATTTTGAAGAAAAAAGTGCTTGTTTTGCTAAACAATACGGTTTACAAAAAGAAAGTATAACTAATAAGAGTATAAATGGTTTAAATACATTAGGTGAAAATATTGCTGACAATGGTGGAATTAAAATTGCTCATAGAGCTTACATGAAATGGCTTCAGAGCAATGGTGGTAAAGATAAAGGAGTTCCTGGTTTTGAGAAATTCACCAATGAACAATTATTTTTTATTAGTGCTGGTAGAAGTTATTGTGAGTATAAAAGTAAAGTCTATTTAGAAAAACAAATAGATAAGGGAAGACACTCTCCAGCAGAAATACGCACTAATGTAGTTTTATCAAATTATAAACCATTTGCTGATGCCTTTGAATGTAAATTAAATAGTATAATGAATCCTGAAGATAAATGTGAATTATGGAGAAAACAAAAAGAAAATTAAAAATTTCCATTTTATCTATATCTTTATATAATTTTTTTAATTTGAATACTTTAAATAGTAAAATATTTACTTTAAAAATGAATTCTATAATAAACGAGTCTAACTTAGAAATACCATTGATAAACTTTAGAAAAACGAGAATTTTTATTTTAAAATATTTAAAAACAACAATATTGCTATGAATGTTCCAAATTTTTAATCTTTGTTTTGTGGCTTTTTTAAAAGAAATGTGATTGTTGGATAATATAATCAAGTGACAACTTTTTAAACAATGATACTATTTATAATAATTAGCATATAATAATAAAAATAGCATATAAAAACGATTTTAACGTAAATTCATACCTTATAATAAAAATTATAATTTTTTTATATATCTCTATATATGAAAAATCGTGTTAAGTTGCTTTGCTTAAAAAATATATTTTATTAGACTGTTAAATTTGTACATTAAATGAATCACTGTCGTTTTTTGTATATAATGCTAAGAAATTTCTCAGAAATTAAATACTAACAATCATTCACCACATTTAATATGAATGGTTTTATTTTAATTCTTTATACTTATGAGCTTTTTTCTGTATCACAAGGAGGTTTTCTTGATGGCATTAAAAAGGGTTGGAGAAGTATAAAAAAAATGGATAATGAAACAGCATCTAAAAGTGTTTATGGATATTTCAATTTTGATGTAGATCCATGTGAAAATTTTTTAAAATTTTCTTGTGGTAAGTGAGAATAAAATTGAATAATCGCTATATTCTAATTATCATTAATTGTTATATTATTTATATTGTACCCCAGTATATAATATTATCTTTAGTAAAACTTTTAACAAATTTTAAAACAAACTTACTTGAGAAACATAAACCAATATACATTACCATTTGAAGGATAATCATTAAAATTGCAAGAACAAGGTGATAATAGTTTGAAATTTGTTTTATAATCATTGACATTGCTCTAGGCAACATACAACTTGTAATAGTACGTTCTTCGAAAAAGAAATAACTTGTAACTAAAAAAAATTGTGCCAAAATATTTCTTGGAGTAATTAAAGTAGTAATATATGAAAATTTATATATCTTGTACTTGTTAATTGTAAATGGAAAACAAATTGATAAACTTCTATCAAAATATAAAATAGTAGCAACATAGATATCAAGGTGTTCAATGAAAATATGAAGGGCACTGGTGTAATAACATCTAGAAACAGATATATTGAAATCACCGATTAATTTTTTTATTGTTGCAACAATCTCTGATAGTAAACAGATAGAATAACAAAAACAGAGTATTGAGAGAAGTATGCGTGATGAATGCTTTAAATCTTAGTTTATTATTGTTACAAGGATTATAAAAGAGTTTCCAAAAATTCCAAATATTGCAAATACAAACATTATATATAATATAGATTTTGTAATATTGAATTCCATAATTTATAGGATAATTAAAAGGTAACAATATATTAAAAATTTCTGTGAAAATGTAGTGACAGAAAATATATTACTTTATCTTTGCAACAAAAAATAACTAATGTTATGGAAATAATAATATTATATTATAATTTTTTAATAGCAACTATTTAGATTTTCTTAATTTTTATGCTACATTTGTTAAGATAATCTTTAATATAAGAAAGAATTCTGTAAGGAAATGGAACTATTGGAAATTGCAGAAAAAGAATATGAGAATTTTTTTATTCCACTAAATAACAAGATAAAAGATACCTTTATTTTAATTTAACAATTCTTTATTAATGCCTATATATTATTTTAACAGAATGCCAAAAGGTGAATAACTATTTAACATTTCTAAAACTTTTAATAGAAAGAATATGATATCATGGAATGATTACTTATGAGCCATCTTTCATTAACAAACTATTATTAAAATGATATCTAGACTTTTGACTCAAAAGACACTTTTAGTTCATTCTTTCGAACCACATATTTTAGTAATGAAATTAAATTAACTGAAAAAAATCAAAGATATATATAAAAGCCACATAAAGTATTATTTTATTATACAGTAAAACTATGCCTTTATTAAAAATAAATAATACACACGTGAATTTATTAAAAATTATCAATTTTACGATATTTCTATTAAATATTTTTGATTATGTAACTATCTAGTATTTGTATATATGTAGATTTAATACAATGAAATTTAAATATAATTATTTTTTTCGTTTAGTCTTACTCTGGACAACCTTTTCAGTTGTAGATGCTGCAGTCACGTCAAAATTCTTCAAATCAACAGTTTTTTTCTTATTTTTACCTTTATTCTTCGTTTTTGATCCTTTAGTGTGGTTATTATTCTTTTCAACTTTAGAAGCAACCTTATCTTTTGGTTTATCCGCACTTTCTTTCTTACTTTTGACGGAATCTGCATCATTGTCTTCAGAAGTATTTGTTTCCGTTTTTTCCTTGGGATTTTTTTGTTTTGGTGTATGTGAAGTACTACCAGCAGAACTTGATGCACTTTCTGTATTACTATTTTCAAAAGAGTTTTTCTTTTGCATTTTTGTAATATAAAATATTCCACCAACACCAATAAGACCTATTATAGCTATGAAGAAGACATACATGCAAATCGAGCTTCCTCCACTTTCAGCGACATTGCTAAGATGAGTAGTTTCTCCACTTTCTTTCGCCTCCTTATGTTTACTGTCCACGTTGCTGACAATTTTTGTAACAACAGAAGTACCGTTGTCTGTTTTCACTTGTGAAACACTTATTTGATATTCTGTTTTTGTATTATTATTAGTCGAGTTCGTAGTAACATTATCGGTGATATTAGCTGTATTATTAAACACATTAGCTTGTAACGACATGCGAACACTACTAGTACCACTTCCATTTGATTTTTTAGGTTCATTTGTATCTGATACATTCTTTGGTTTTTCACTAACAACAGTTGCACTACGCTTATGACGACGATAAACTCTAGAGCCCGCTTCATCGGAAAACATTTTGATATCACAGTTAAATATATAAGACAAAATAATAAATTTACAATAAAAAAATGATTATAAGAACTTTTTATGCTGTAAATTTAAATATAGCAGAAATTTAACAATTGATATTTATACAATTTTACTAATTAAAAAATTTTGCCTACCCAATTATATTTAATTATTGTAAATTTTCCTGCATAGAAACTGTGGATATACCTAAAAATGCAAATTCAAAAATTTTTAAATTAATTATCTAATCTTAATATTGAACAGAATGTCAAAATTCATAAAAACATTGTATGCAATAATCAATTAAAGTAAATGAAAGATATTTATAATGGTTATACTATTAATTTGAATATGATAAATAAAATAATTTTTTTTAGATTAATCTATTGTTATTTTACACTCCAAGTTGAACTTTGAGGCATCCTCGAAACAATACTTATAGATGGAAGAGTTGTATCAAATTTTCTAGTTGTTTCCTTCATCCTTGTTTCATTAACTTCTTTTGCGTTTACTTTGACTCGACTTACATTAGCTCTCGACATATCATTTTTAGATAGCTTATTTCTGGAGTTATTTTGACAATTCTTAAACAAATTTTCTTTATTTTTATTTATACGTTTTAGAGTTGCTGATGAATTGTATGATTTTTCTGATAAGATAGAATTACATGATTTACAAATGCTACTACTTTTCTTCTCTTTCTTTTATAATTTTTTTTTGATACAATAACATGCAAAAGCTCTAAAGATACCTATTATAATGAAAATACATATATAAAACAAAGGACTTTTTACCATAGATAAGGGGATAAAAAAGCATCTTTATAGTCCATTCTTTTTATGTTTACATTCAGCTTTTTATTAATCTCTTCACTAATACAATAATAATAGGAATTCTCATTATAAATATTTTGATCTCTCAATTTTTCAAACTCTCGTTCACACTTTTCTACAATATCCTCATTCATTATTTTGATGACATCCCTTTCCGTTCCAGGTGGATGAAAATTAAATTACCCGTTACTAGTTTTTTTCATTTTGGAATGCTATTCATTGAAAATTGAATTTCAAAGTAATTCAAAATGATGTTAAAAAACATTTAAATGGTAATTTATATTTAGAATAAAATTTGCAATCCATCATTATTGTTACAAGATTAGTCTTAATTTAAATTTTAGTCCTCTTAAATCTATAATAGGGAAAATTTAGTCTTCACCATAATTTCTCTCAACTTTTAAACGATTTTTATAAGCAAATAGTCAAAAGATGTTTTTTTAAATTTGGGGGGAGGGAATTAGTTTCAGTCATTTGTAACCAGTATTGACTAAGTTTTTTTTTTAAAAATCACTATTTTTTTGCTCTTTCTTTAGCATAACTTTGACTAAAGAATAATGTTCTTTCAGAATAGATAAAATACGATGGTTTATACAGGGTGGGTCACGAAAAACTCCCAGAAATTTGCACATATAACTTTGTTTATTCTTAAGCTACAAATGCGATAATATAAAAATATTGTAGCTGAGATACGCACTATTACAATTTTGTAAATTACACAACAAAAGTTAGATTCTTAACGAAGTTATAGATAGTCAAAATTTATATACGTTTTTCACCATCAAAATAAATGTAACTTTTTTATATTAAAAGGTGTTTTTATTGTTATTGATAAAGCAAGGTATTTTTTTGGTCTTATAGATCTTTATATAATAATAAAATAAGAACAATAGTTAATTATAAATACCTTAAGTAAAATTTTTAAAAAGTTTTGGTGGTGCCTACATACAAGGTAGTAGAAAAATTTATTGTAAAATTAATAAGATTACAAATAATAAATAGTGGCCACCTAAATTTTATTTTAACATCTTATTGCCGTTTACTTACTATTAAACAAATATTATTATTTTTGCTAACTCCTTACAGCCGTTACTAGAACTAAACAATATTTATTAATTTTTAATAAAACACAGCAATGGATGAGTAACTGAAAACTAAACTAAATAAAATCTAGACGACACGTAACAGTTATATATTAGTTTTTTCAACAATATTTAAAATTACGTGAAAAGAACAGTTTTATTTCTATCGTTACTGTTTTAACTAGTATATTTTCGAAATAATTAATATTTTCATTTATAAATTTTATTTCATATTTTCAAATTGAATGATCAAAGATTAAAAATTATTTTTAATTTGGGAAAATTTTATGAAAAAATAGGAAAAAAAGCTATAATCATATATATATATATATATATATATATATATATATTATCAAAGAACAAATATTTAAATAGTTTAAAATCCAAGGTACTAATTTACAAACATAGGTAGCAACCTGCACAATCCTGTATTTTGAAAAAACGTTGTTCCAACATAAAAAAGTAGATGAAAAATGTACCCCCCTCAAAACTATAAATAACTTTAAATAACATTTAAATAAGCAAAAAAAATAAAAAATAAATGTGGTATTCGTAATCAGCATAGAAATCTGAATCTAGAAATATAAAAATTGTAAGAAAAAATTGAAAAAAGTTTTTTGGCACTTAACCATTTGACTCATATCTCCCTAATAAAGACAGATATCAAAAATCGTCTCCATGCGATTTTAGAAGAAGGTCTTGGCTATCAAATGAGATATTAACCGTCTTCATAGGTAGCCTGGAGGCCTCAAGCTATTTTAAAATGTGTCGACAATTTAGGGTAATTTTACGAAAAAAAAGTTTGCAAAAAAAATATTCAAATATAAATATCTCCCTAATAAAGACAGATATCAAAAATCGTCTCCATGCGATTTTAGAAGAAGGTCTTGGCTATCAAATGAGATATTAACCGTCTTCATAGGTAGCCTGGAGGCCTCAAGCTATTTTAAAATATGTCGACAATTTAGGGTAATTTTACGAAAAAAAAGTTTGCAAAAAAAATATTTAAATATAAATATCTCCCTAATAAAGACAGATATCAAAAATCGCCTCCATGCGATTTTAGAAGAAGGTCTTGGCTATCAAATGAGATATTAACCGTCTTCATAGGTAGCCTGGAGGTCTCAAGCTATTTTAAAATATGTCGACAATTTAGAGTAATTTTACGAAAAAAAAGTTTGCAAAAAAAATATTCAAATGTAAATATCTCCGTAATAAAAACAGATATAAAAAATCCGTCAAATCAGATTTAAGATTAATGTGTTGGCTACAAAACGAGCTATTGACCATATTCTCAGGTAGCCTGGGGGCTTCAATAAGTATTATTTTTTGTCGACAATCTCGTATGCCAAAAATTTATAAAAAATTATTTGAAACTCAATAACTTGATTTTAAAACAAGATAATAAAAATTCGTCTGATGATTTTGAAGTATAAAGTCTTGGCTTCAAAATGAGCTATTGAATATACACTCAGATAGCCTAGGGGCTTCAATAAATATTATTTTTTGTCGACAATTTAGTATGACAAAAATTTATGAAAAATTGTTTAAAAGTTAATAACTCGATTTTAAAACAAGATATTAAAAATCCGTCAAATGAGGTTGAAGAATAAAGTCTTGGCTACAAAATAAGCCATTGACCATATTCTCAGGTAACCGGGGGGCTTCAAAAAATATTATTTTTTGTTGACCATAAACTTGTTTATTAAAAATTTGTCTTTAAACGTTATTTTTTACTTTTTTTTAAATAAACATCCTCCAAAGTCTCTTAGTAATTAATACTTCTCTTTTAATTAATAAATGATTATTTATTTACCTAGATATACTATAAATAAACAAATAAATTAATTTTCTAACGGTAATTGGAATGGCGTCTCTGTAACATTTCACCCCTACGCGAAAATTTGTTTACTCCCATTTTTGGGTGTTTACACTTAACATTTTTGAAATATTATTTTAAAAATGAAATCAGCGCATAAAATTCTCTATACACACCAATTTTTAGAAAGTTAGGGAAAGTTTGAAATTTTGGTGGAAAAATTGTGCAGGTTGCTAAACATAGGAACTTATAATCACGTTATAAACATATTTATTCTATTTTATTTGTTAACAAATAAAAATTTTTGTGCCAGATAATGTAAATTTAAACTTATAAAAAATAGATTTCTACCATAAGTTTTATTATCTTTTGTCACCTGCTTAACAATAGAAAATGTGTCAAAAATTTGTTCAGATGTTCTTATTAAATTTTGTTAAAATCCTTCTTTTTTTCTTGAATATATATAAAGGGAAAATTTTCTAAAACATCACTTCACACATTTCATATTTATAAAAATAATAAGTATGGTTTCAACAAAATTTTTCCTTATTGCAACCCTTTATCTAACTTCAATGAAAATTGCTCATTGTCAGAATACCACAGACTTAATAACAACGGAAGAAACATCAACATCTTCAACAACAACAACAACAACAACAAAAGCAACAGCAACTACTACTAAATCCTCTTCTACAACTTGCGCAGATCAAATAACTGGAGGAAGTAATGACTGTGCTTCACTAGCTGCGTATTGTACAAATAGTTTATACCTTAATTTAATGAAAGAGAAATGTCCTAAGACTTGTGGATATTGTACTACTTCTTCTGGTTCCTCTGGATCATCTGGATCATCTGGTTCTGGTTCTACCACATGTACAGATGCTCTATCTGACTGTTCCTCAAAAAGCTATTTATGTACAAATACAACTTATAAAGATTTAATGAAACAAAAATGTCCTAAAACTTGTGGATACTGTACCTCATCATCATCTAGCTCATCATCTTCATCAGGAAGTACAAGTACCAGCGCATGCAAAGATGCTTCTTCTGACTGTTCCTCGAAAAGCTATATGTGTACAAATACACTTTATAAATCTTTAATGAAGACTAATTGTCCTTTAACTTGTGGATTTTGTTAATTAATAAGATATTTTTTTCCATTCATTTAAATTTTATATTTTGCAAGCAACATTTATGCGATAAAATCTTAGATATTTATTAAATATTATTTTTTTCTGTTAACAAAACGAATGATGATTAATTAAAAAATTAGTTAATAAATTAGGCTTTCCTACCTAATAGAAATATTAATTTAGACTGCTTTCTTCTACTAAAAAAAGTATTTATTCAACTAGAAAATGATTGTGAAAGTAAATTAATAAGCAAACAATAAACAAACCGAAATAAACAATATTAAATAATTAAACAATAAAGATTAAATAGGAACTCCATTACCGGCGTTACAAACTTTTCAACTACAGTTTCATTTAACATTTAATAAGGTTATTTCATAATCATTTTATTGTAATATTTATTGGGTTTTTAAATAATATAATTAAATTATAAACATTTATATCATACTCTTATCATAAAAAATGTTACAATCCTGTAACCTTTATTAAAAAAATGAATTATTATTACATACACGATAAGTAACATAAATAAACATTTTTGTCCAAAAATAACTTTAATAATAAATGAAAAATATTTCTATAATAAAAAGAAAATAAGGAAAAAAATTCGTCTCTCTCAGTATTCCTCTTATATTTAACCGATTTCTATGGTTAAATAGCCAAAAGATGTGGTTTTTTCTAACTAGAGGGGCTGGATCAATTTCAAAAATTTTTGACTACAATTTGCCCATGTTATTCTTAAAAACACCCTTTTTTGACCCCTCTTTTAGTATGGTCTTGTTCAGAGATAACTTTCTTCAAATTTAATAACACAATTTGATTAGTATGTCATTTAAAAGTTACACTTCTAGAATAGAGTGGAAACACAATGTTTATAAATGTATTAAATATTGACCGAGTTATGATCCAAAGAGTGACGACCATTTTGAAAAAAGAATTTAAAATTTAAATAACTATAACTTAGTCATAACGTGATGGAAACAAATAAAATAATATATACTATATAGATCTATTTCTTACTTTAAAAATAAAGTTCTAACAAAGTTCATAGCTTAACAACAAAAGAAGTTATATTAATTTGAATGTCAACTTTTTTGCCTTTTTTCCATTTTTATTGTAAAAATCAATTTTGTTTAAAACATAATTCTTTTTAAATTTGATCATTTATTATGATTATATTGTCATCAGATGTATCTTTTTTCAACTTAAGGGAGAAAATAAATCACAAAACTTTTGGTTTACAATTGATCAAGTTATGTTTAAAAAAGGGCACCTTCTAGATACATTTTTGTATAGTTTTGTTCCAAAAACAACTCTTTTAAAAGTTGATGAATCTTTATGATTTATAACTCATTTAAAAGGTACGAGCATTGAATAATTTGAAAACTGAATATTAAAAAGATTAATAAAAAATTAGTCAACACTCACAAATTATTGTATCGTTTTCCATCTCATTTGACCATTTAGCTCTTTTTAACTCGTTTTACATTTTGGTCGATACAATTTTTAAAATTATATTTTGTTCTTATTTTATTTCACCACTTGGAGTTATAATGTCGTCAAATTATCGCATATACAAATAATATATGCGATAAAATTATAAGATGATTTTGAATGCATGTTAAATAAATTTATTTTTTGATAATTATATTGAATTAATATGTCATAAATATAACAAATTTACTAACATCTTTCAAATACAAAATTTATTACTTTAAAAAATCAATTTAAAATTTTTGAAACTTCTAATTTGGTAATAAAAAAATACATCCACTACAGTACCATTGTATAAATTAAATAGCAAACATTTTTTAATCGTTTTTAATCACAGTAAAACATATCATTCTTATTTCTTTCTCTTCATGTAAGTTAAATTCAGTTTTAAATATATTAAATTTTCATAAATCCCATTACTTATTGTAACTTTCATGTTTATAATATATTTTATCAATGATGTAAATAATTTTCATATTTTTTTTGATTAATTCAGTTAATTATCTTCACTTCAAATTGGTGAGTACTTTTTAAAATATTTCATTTTTTTTAAAAATAAATCCAAATAAGGGTAAAACCTTAAAGAATTAAAAAGTTTTAGATTTAATATATCACAAAGAATAATTTTATGACGCCAATGTACACACATATATGAAAATAAATTAAAAAATAATTAATTTTTGTATTGTCTCATTTTAGATAATGATTTATGCATTTCGAACAAAAATTTGTGAGCGTAATAAATTCACATGTATAAATAGGTATACATAAAAAATAATGTAAATATATAACTTATCATTGAAAAAGTAATTTTTAATGAATTACTTGATTTTGTAGTTACTTTTGGATCAATCCAATCGGCTAGAAAAAAATTAACCTGTACATCATCCTTTGTTAATGGAATAGGTGCATTTCTTGAAGATCCAAAAACAATTTTATCACCTTCATAATTCATCATTGGATAGGCATTATCATTATATGTATCTTTAGTAACAGGTTCCAAACCTGTACCATCATCATTAATAACATATAAATCAAAAGAGGAAAAACCATTTGTAGGATTAAAATTAGAACTAAATATAATTCTTTTATTGTCATTTAAATAATGTGGCACCCAATTAGCACCACCTAAATTTGTTATTTGTCTAAGGTTTGTTCCATCAACATTAACAACAAACAATTCCATTGCAACTGGTTCAACCATATTATATTTTAATAATGTTTTATATACTTTAACTTCTTCGGTTGTTTTTGGTCGAGAAGCTCTAAATACAAGTTTGGTTCCATCTGGTGAAAAGAAGGACCCTCCATCGTAGCCTAAATCATAAGTAATCTGCCTCAAATCGGTTCCATCTATATTCATTGTAAAAAGTTCTAAATCTCCAGTTCTCATACTTGTAAAAGCTATTTTTGATCCATCTGGTGATAGTACAGCTTCAGCATCGTATCCTGATGTATTTGTCAATTGTTGAATGAGCTTACCGTATTTATTAACAATAAATATATCAAATTCTGGGTAAATATCCCATGTATAATATTGGGGACCACATAGACCCTTTAAAACAGGATCACTATTAACTAGAGGACTTTCACACATTTTATATGGACAAGTATCACCAGGAACTGATGCATTCATCTGAACACTAGCAAATGTTCCGGCATATAATGTTGTTTGATTATCATTAAAAAAATATGAGCACGTACAAACTCCAAGGCCAGTTGATATTTTTTTAGGAAAATGTGTTTTTTGATCTTTAGTTAAGTCTAATTGGTAAATTTGATCACATTTTGTACCATAATTTTTAGGACCTGTTGCCTGATATGTCATTTTCTTATCATCAAATGAAAAATATCCTCTAGCATTTTCTCCGCCAAATGTAATTTGTGTGACTTTTCCTAAATGTATTTCACCTGGGTAATGTGTAATATTATTATTTATTGGAATACTATCAAGTTTCTCTCCAATATTATTTATATCTTCTTTCCATACAGAAAATACATTCTTTTCATTTTCATACAAAACTAATTTATCTACATTATAATTTACTTTTGTAGATGTTGAGTATTTTAATGCAGCAACATAAATATCCTTATTTTCAGTTGTTTTATTATATAAAGTAAAAAATATTCTATCATAATTTTTTGATATCAATACTGATTCAGCATTTATATATGAAAACCCTTCTACAGTTGAAAATGTAGTACTACTAAAGTTTAAATAATTTAGTACTCCATTTTTAATCACAAAAGCGTCATTCTTATCACCTATCGTCATTGACGTATAGAAATTAATCTCATTAGAAAAAGATTTAACCTTATAATCGTTCATATCAATATATGATATAGAGCTATTTATCTTTGTATAGAATAAATTTTTTGATAAAGTAAAATTTGTAAATGTGTCCGTAGTATTATGATGAAAGAAATATATTCTTGATCCATCACTAGAGTATTTTATTCCCCATGCTAAATTAGGAATATTAATAGTTGTAATCATTTTATAGTCTGTAGCACTAAAAATTTTGTAAATTAATACAGATAGAACTTCTCGTTGTACTATTATAACAGCACAATTTCCACCTGTTTTATCATAGGTTATTTCACTAATAAAATAAGAAGTATTTGATAGCTGAATAACATTATTTCCATAAATATTATTTATAAATATATCCAATTCATTATACATGGATAAAATATTATTCTTTCCATATAAATTACAAAATGATTTAGTTGCTAAATCACTTGTTACATCACATATATGCTTTGGACATGTATTGACATTTCCATTTTTCAATAAACTACCAACATTAGTCTAAATATTAAAATATAGTCCTATTTATTTAATAAAAATTTACTTTATGAACATTTGAACTGAAACCAATATTATATGTTGTGTTAGGTACAAACATTGGCATTGTTGATAATCCTAAACCAGAAGATAATTTACTCATATCTGATACATCATTAAGATCAAGTCTAAATACTTGGTCACATTCATATTCATAATCGCCACCATGAGCTGCAAATCCAAGGAATCTTTGATCAGAACTAATTGTTAAATGTGAATGTCGACCTCCATTTGTAAGTTTAGTAAAACTTTCAATTTTATAGGCATTTATCATAAAACTTGATAATAATAATAGGAAAATTATAAAAGACATCTTTTTATGAATGAATTTCTTGATTTGTAAAATAGTTTATTATACTAACAATATTATTGTATGATCTAAAAATCCTTCTAATGCAATTATCTTTAAATCTTTCGTTATTGATAATTGTAATATCATACGACTCCAACAAAGTTTTTAATAATTTTACCATAAGATTGGAAAAAATATATTATAATACTTTATTTACCACGGGATGACCGGCCTTAGTAACTCCCAAGAATTTGGTGGTAAGACAAATATAAACAAGAGGGTGAATCATCACTAATGATAATGTTTATTATCCCAAGAACAACTAAAAACATTAAAACACAGGAAAGAATTTAAAATACCAAGAACTAGCTAGTAAGAATATAGTCTTTTATCGAATGTTCTCATTTGTACTTTACTCTTTGTACCTAAGGCCCTTCTATTTCTCATCTATTTTCTCTTATAGAATTATCTAGATCATGGGAAAAACATTATCCCAAAACTAACTCTTTGTTTTGTATTTCTAGAAGATTCTTTTTTATATATATATATAGTACAGATCTGTCATTTTATTTCACTTATATCTTTTGTCATTGTACTATTTCATCATTTTTAGTATATCTTATATTACCTAATTATTGTATAATTTTAGGGTTAAACTACTGTTCTGAAATCTGATATTTTTCTGGTGATAAGTTATCACAGATCTGTTTTGTTCAACTGTAAGCTTTTATTAATTATCTTTATTGTATTATTTCCTTTGTATTCTAGAAGGCCTTAGTTGAATCCGTCACTTAATTTGATGTCTGATACTTTAGTTAATTAAGTCTGTTAATTAAATAATTCTGTTTATTGTAATCTGATTTTATTTTGTGGTTTTTAAATAAAAGGTATCTTTTTGAGCGGTGCAACACTCCAACAAAAACTATCTCTATAATTTTTACTAGCTAACTTTTTAAATTATAATTATTATGTTTTGTACGTATCTTTCTTTTTCTTGATAAACTATTTTTCAATTATTTGTGTCTACTTTATTCTGGTAGTCACAACACTTTGTTGTAAAATTTTTTACAATTAAATATTAGAAATTTACCACTTATAAATTGAACATAATAGACTTTTTAGTAATTATTGATAAACAAATATATGTTATAAAACACAAAATAAAAAAGGACAAATCTTGACAATTTATAATCTTAATGAAAATTCTTTTTCTACCAATTCAGAGTATTTTAATGAAAAGTCATATGCTAAATATTTTTAATTTTCATTAAATTATGCCTCTCTTGGGTTTACTTTTGCTCATGAAATTTTGAATGCTTTTGATAGTAAAAATAAGAAACTTATACTGACAGGTAGTAATATAAATTATTATGATGTCACTCAAATGTCAGTGGAAAATTATTAAAAAAAAGTGGTTATTTATTAAACAATACGATACACAAAAAAAGCATAACTTGACAAAATTTTAACAGTTCATTAACATTAGCTTAAAATATTGCTGACAATGTGATTTTAAAATTGTCCTTAGAGCTTACGAAAGCCGTCTTCTAGAAATGGTAAGGAGGAAATAAAAGTTTTTGGTTTTGAGAAATTTAAAATTTAACAATTGTTTTGTACTACTGCAGATAAAAAATAATGTATGTATAGAAATAAAGATAATCTGGAAAATCAAACACATAGGAGTAAACATGCTCCAGGAAATGGCTCGTAGGACACTCAGCTAAAATATTTTTAGCCTTTCTTTTTAGAATTTTTTAAAGAAATATGATTTTAAGAGAATAAAATCAAGTGACATAATCTATTAAACAACAATTATCTATAATAAGTAGAATATAATAATAAAATTATCATATAAAAATGCTTATAATGTAAATTCATATTTTATAATAAAAATTATGTGTTTTTATCTATTTTTTTATGTACAAAGAAATTATGATAAAATCCTTTGCAAAAGAAATATATTCTATTAAATTGTCAAATTTATATATTTAAATGAATCTGCATCCATTTTTTGTATATATTGTTAGGAAATTTCTCAAAATTTAGATGTCACACAAACATCCATCAAATTTAATATGAATGCTTTTAATTTAATTCTCCATACTTGTGTACTTTTTTCTGTATCACAAGAAGGTATTCTTTATTTGCTTAAAGATATTTTGAGTGGCATAAAAAAATTTAGTTTCGAAAAGTTGTATAATGAAACAGCATCTTGAAATCTTTTTGAATATTTGACTTTGACGTAGAACCATGTGATAATTTTTATAAATTCTCTTGTGGTAAATGGATTAAAACTCAACAAAGGATATATGGAAGTGGTAAGGAAATCAGAGTTGGACATTGAAACATAAACTTCAAAAATTTGTTAAAGGTAAAATCTCTTTTGTTTTTTATTTATTTCCTTTCAGAATTTGAGAAAGAAAAGTATAATAACGAATTGGAAATAATTTCTACACTTTATAAGTTGCGTGAGAAATGTAATGAACTATCTAAAGCTAAATTTGAAGATTGCCAATCAGAAATTTTGAATTTTGGAAAATATGCTTTATGTTCAGCATTTTTAAAAAGAAACAAATTAAGAAGTGAAGAGAACGGTAACTATAATATAATAGAAGATATGATTTCATGAATTAAGGAAGAATTTAGATTATCAATAGATGAAAAAAAGGTTATATTTGATGAAGAAACAAGAAATTTTTTTTTGTTTAAAATTAATGATTTAGAGTTTCAAAAAAATTTCGAATTTTTTCATTTGTCAAATGTAACAATAATGAAGAATTGTTATGATAATATAGGAATAAATTATAATGACTATATTGCAAATATTATTAAGACTATTAAGCATTATAAAGCATTATCAGACGCTAATGATGACAATTTGAACACTTGTAGGGTGAAAATTTTTCAACATGACATTTTTAATGATTTAGCTATCTATAGAAATGCAGTCTATTTTGGTAAAAGTAATTCTTTTTTTTTTACCTCAGATTATCATAATGAACCATCGTTTAGTAGAAATTTTCCAATGTCACCAAATTATGGTAATACTGGATATACTATTGGACATGAAATTTTGCATACTTTTGATAATGGTAATTACGATCGTATACTTGAAGGTGATAGTAGAAATAAATTTAATATCACTCAAATGTTAGTTAAAAATTTTGAAGAAAAAATAAAATGTTTCGTTAAACAGTATGGTATGTAAAAAGAAAGTATAACTAATAAAACTATAAGTGGTTTGCGAACGTTAGATGAAAATATTGCTGACAATGGTGGACTAAAAATTGCCCATAGAGCTTTCATGAAGTATCTTCAAAGCATTGATAATATAGATTTAATTGTTCCTGGTCTCGGGAAATACACAAAAGAACAATTATTTTTTATTAGTTATGGTAAAAAAAGATGTGAGTATAGAAGTAAGGACAAATTGGAAAATCAAATAAATACAAGTAAACATGCTCCATCAGAAATACGCACTAATATAGCATTATCAAATTATAAACCATTTTCTGATGCTTTTAATTGCCCAGTAAATAGTAGGATGAATCCCGAATATAAATGTGAATTATGGAAAAATCATTAATAAAATTATAAATTTTTATGCTATTTCTATCATATTGAATAATTTCTTACAATAAAAGTTTTAACGTCAAAAATAAATTCAAAAAGAAAAGATTCTTACCTGGACGCGCCAAGTAAAAATTTAAAAAACGAAGATAGACTCTTTTTAAATATTTAACAGCAATAATATTGTCATGAATGTTCTGAAATATTAACCTCTGTTTCTAGATTCCTTTTATAAATAAATGTGATTGTTAGATAATGAATCAAGTCAAATAATTCATTTTAACAATGATTTTATTTTAAATACTTAACATATAATAATAAAATTAACATATAAAAATGATCATAATATAAATTCATGTTTTGTAATAAAAATTATAATTGTTTATCTGTATTTCTATATATAAAAAAAATTGTGATAAATCTTTGCTAGAAAATAAAAATTATTTATTATCAAATGTATACATTAAATGATTCTGCGTCCATTTTTTTTGTATATAATTGTAAGAAATTTCTCAGAATCCAGACATTACAAAATCATTCATCAAATTTAATATGAATGCTTTTATTTTTGTTCTTTATACTTATGCACTTTTGGTCGCATCACAAGGAGATTCAAATAATTTGATTCTAGATACAGGGGTGAGCGGGAAAAAATTCATTTCCGAAAAGTTGTATAGTGAAACAGCATCTAGAAGTCTTCACGAATATGTTGATCATGATGTAAATCCATGTGATAATTTTTACAAATTTGCTTGTGGTAAATGGATTAAAACTCAGGAAAAGATATATAAAAACCATACAGATTTCTTTATTACAGCTATAAAAGTAAACTATGATAAAGTTGTTTTAGGTAATACCTTTTTTGTCTTTATTTATTTTCTTTCAGAATTTGAGCAAGGAAAATATAAAAATGAATCGAAAACATTTAATAATCTTTACAACTTATATAGAAGATGTGAACAACTTCCTAACGCTGAAATCGGCGAATGCAGATCGGAAATTTTGACCTTTGGAGCATATGCTTTAAGTTCAATATTTTTAAAAAAAAATAAATTAAAAAGTGAGGAGAATGGTGACCATATTTATGTAGAAGACATGGCTAAAAGAATTAAGGAAGAATTCAGATTATTAATAGATGAAAAGAAGCATATATTTGATGAAGAAACAAGAAATAATTTTATGTATAAACTTGATAAAATGAAATTCAAAAGAAATTTCGATGAATATGATTTGTCTAATACAACGGAAATGGAATATTGTTATAAAAAATTTAAAATGTTTTTTGAAGATGATTTTTCAATAAAACTTGTTCTTAAAAATATAGGGAGTATTAAAGGATCAACCGACAGAAAGAATGATACATTAGATTCATGCTTTGGGAAAATTTTCAGTCCTCATCTATTTCTTGGTAAATATGTATATTCTAATGCATGGTATAATTTTCAAAAGAATTTTTTTACCATTAATTCAGATAACCTAAATGAAATATCATTTAGTGCATATTATCCAATGTCACTTAATTATGGTTATCTTGGAATTACTATTGGTCATGAAATTTCGCATGGTTTTGATGATGAAGAATATAATCGTACACTTGAAGGTGACAATAAAAATGAATTCAATGTCACTCAAATGTCAATTAAAAATTTTGAAGAAAAAAGTAAATGTTTCGTTAAACAATATGGTATGCAAAAAGAAAGTATAACTAATAAAAATATAAATGGTGCGCAAACATTAACCGAAAACATTGTTGATAATAGTGGACTTAAACTTGCCCACAGAGCTTACATGAAGTGGTTTCAAAGTAATGGTAGAAAGGATAAAGGAGTTCCTGGTTTTGAGAAATTCACCAATGAACAATTATTTTTTATTGGTGCTGGTAGAAGTTTTTGTGAGTATAAAAGTAAAGCCCATTTAGAAAAACAAATAAGTACATCTAAATATACTCCAGCAGAAATACGCACTAATGTAGCTTTATCAAATTATAAACCATTTTCCGATGCTTTTAATTGCCCAATCAATAGCAAAATGAATCCTGAAGATAAATGTGAATTATGGAAAATTCTAAATTAAAATTAAGTATGTCTATTTTATCTATATTTTTATTCTATTACTTTTATATTGGAAAATTTTAAATGATAAAAGATTTAACTTCAGAAATGAATCCATTAAATAAACGAGTGTAACCTGGACACACTCAAGATAAATTTTAAAACGAGGATTTATTCTTTTCAAATATTTAACAGTAATAATATTTTTATGAATGTTCTCAAATTATTAGTCTTTCTTTCAAGATCTTCCTTTATAACTAAATATGATTGTTAGACAATAAAATCAAGTGAAATAATTATTAAACGATGATATTATTTATAATAATTAGCATATAATAATAAAATTAGCATATAAAAATGATTTTAATGTAAATTTATATTTAATAATTATAATTTTTTATTTCTAATTCTATATATAAAAAATTGTAATAAATTGCTTTGCTAGAAATAGATATTATTTGATTGTCAAATGTATATATTAAATAAATCTGCATCTACTTTAATGTGTATATAATGCTTAGAATCTCCTCAGAATTCAGATATTACACAATCATTCATCAAATTTAATATTAATGCTTTTACTTTAATTCTCTATACTTGTGTACTCTTTTCTGTATCCCAAGGAGGTGTTTTTGATCGGTTTACAGAAAAAGTGAGGAGTGTAAAAAAGTTTGGTTTTGAGACATGGAATAGAGACAAGCCTTCTAAGAGTCTTTACGAATTTCTTGATCTTGATGTAAATCCATGTGATAATTTCTATAAATTTGCCTGTGGTAATTGGATTAGAACTAAGGAGCTTGAAAATAAGAATTATAAATCGTTCCATCTAGATGTCTCCTCGACAAATATTAATAAATTTCTTGAAGGTAATATCTTTTTTGTTATTATTATTATTTATTTGCCTTTCAGAAGCTTTGGATGGAAAATATAACGATGTATCTCCAGCAATTCAAAATTTTTACAATCTATATAAAAAATGTAAAAAATTACCTGAGGATCAAATTGTCAATTGTGAATCGAAAATTTTGAATTTTGGAACTTATGCTTTAAGTTCATTATATCTAAAAAAGAACAAAATTAAATATGAAAAGGACACAGAATTTCAAATGCTAAAACATTTGATATACAGTAGAATTAAAGATGAAATCAAATTACTAATAGATGAAAAAAAGGAATTATTTGATGAAGAAACAAGAAATAATTTTTTGCATAAACTTGATTCAATGAAAGTCGTAACAAGTTACGATAAATATAATATCTCTAATGTAGAGTTAATGGAGGAATGTTATAAAAATAATGAATTTTTAATTATAAACTCCAACATTGAAGGTGTACTTGGAAATTTAAAAATTCATAAAGATAAGTTCAAAAAACATACTAAGGGTGATTTGAGTTCTTGTGAAGAGAAACTTTTTTATCCTAGGGAAATATTAAAACCGTATGTAACTAAGAGAGGGTGGTATGATTCTAAAAAGAATACTCTTTATATCAATTTAGATGCCCTTGATGAACCATCGTTTAGTAAAGATTTTCCATCATCACTTAATTATGGTGGTATTGGATATATTCTTTCTCATATAATGATGCATGCTTTTGATAGTGACAATTATAATATTAAATATGAAGGTGATAATAAAAATAAATTTAACGTCACTCAAATGTCAATTAAAAATTTGAAGAAAAAAGTGCTTGTTTTATTAAACAATATGGATTACAAAAGAAATTATAACTAGTAAAAGTATAAATGGCTTAATAACATTAGCTGAAAATATTGCTGATAATGGCGGACTTAAAATTGCCCATAGAGCTTACATGAAACATCTTCAAAGTATCAGTGGTAAGGATATAGGTGTTCCTGCTTATAAAGATTATACCAATGAGCAATTATTCTTTATAAGTTTTGGTAGAACTTATTGTGAATATTCAAGTAAAGACTATTTAGAAATGACAATATCTACAGATCATCATACTTCAGGAGAAATACGCACTAATGTAGCTTTATCCAATTATAAACCATTTATTGATGCCTTTAAATGCCCTGTAAATAGCATAATGAATCCTGAAAGTAAATGTGAATTATGGAAAAATTAAAAATTTCTAATTTATCTTTATTTTTATGCTATTTATTTTTTTATTGAATAATTTTTAATAATAAAAGATTTAAATACAAAAATAAACGAGTCTAATCTATAAATATCAAGAAGAAATTTAAAAAACGAGGATAAATTCTTTTTAAATATCTAAAAGCGATAATATTACTATGAATGTTTTTTATTATTAGCCTTTGTTTCAAGACTTCTTTCATAAATAAATGTGGATGTTAGTTAATGTAATCAAGTGGTGACTTACTAAATAATGATGTTATTTGTAATAATTAGAATATAATAATAAAATTATCATTTAAAAATTAATTTTATTTATTTTCATAATTTATAATGAGCATTTTTATTTATGCTGTTATTAAATATTTAATACTCTTGATTAATTAAACTTTCACCATATTTGAAGAAATTTTCAATACATTTGAGCAACAAAAATAATAGTTTAACGACAACATACTTCTTTCTTTCGAAATTATATATGATTATTATTGAGCAACTACCTTAAATGCAAAATTTATTCTATAGTAAAAAAATAATTTTAAAAATTATAATAATTAATTATTTGCCATTGGTCCACACTTGTATAAAAAAATATCCCTCACCTGGAAAATTAAAAGGATTCAATTAGTAGAAATTTATATTGGACACCAAATTTCTCGTGTTGGTGCTAGACCCATCAGCACATTTTACTAATTTTTAGGAACTTTTAAAACATGTTAAGGAGAATATTTGGAGGGACATCAAATAAAAAAGAAGAACAGTCTTCATCAATCCGAGAATCCTTGCAAAAAGTAAAAGAATGTGAGGAGATGTTGATAAAGAGACAGAACTTTTTGGAAAAAAAGGTTCAGAATGAGGTGAGTATAGCTAAAAGTCGTGGAAAATATAATAGAAGGATCGCTTTACACGCCTTAAGGAAGAAAAAAAGGTATGAAATGGAGTTGGAGAGATTGGGTGGGGTTTTAACGAGGTTAAATCTTCAGAGGTTGTCTCTCGAAAATGCCATTATGAACATTAGTATATTGGAAGTTCTAAAAGATTCGTGTAGAGCATTGAAGCACGTTAACGAGTCAATGGATGTTAATAAAATTTATGATATAATTGACGAGACTGATGAATTGAATCAAATTTCTAATGACATAAACATGGCTATTAGTAGACGTGTTAAGATGGAAAATGAGATTGATGATGTAGAACTACTCAGAGAGTTAGGTGTTCTTGAGAATGAAAAGTTTAGTGACAATTTAGGACGTAGTGCTAATAATAATAATATCAATGGTAAATTTCCGCCTGTTCCAACTCATGATGTGACATCTAAAAAAGATAATAAAAATAAGAGATCAAAAGATGTTGAAGATGAATTGGATGATCTTAGAGCTTGGGCAGCATCATAATACTATTAAAGAATGTTCTTGTGATAATAACAAACTAAATTAATATAACTTTCAAAATATCTTTTATTTTACTGTAATTACTAATACCTCAATTTGAGATTTTCATTTAACTTTTTAATATATAGAATAAATCATTTTTTAGGTAAGAGAATATTGTCTTTTGAAAACTATAACCAATTAGAGAACAACGAAACTTAACAGAAGAGGAGGAATGTACCAGAGAAACTCAACAGATGGCGTAGCACAGAAAGTTTGTATTTCTGCTGTGGTCTATCTTATTCTTTTGTTTGTTTGTTTTTCAGCTCGTCTTTTACTAGAAAAAGAAACTGTGGTTGTTCTTAGCAAATGTATCAATGATGATGTTTCCGATCGAGAAAAGAAATTTAACTATGAAAAAAACATAGGGTCACAGCTCTAGAGACTAAATTCTACATTGTACAAACCAAAAAGACGAGGTAAAATGCATTTATTGACACTATAAAAAAAGAAGAATTTTCTTGAATGACTGTTGATTACCTCATTTGAATATATAAAAATTTTATTAATATGTTAATTTCTATATTTAACAAATTGAATGAGATTTATATGCATATTTTAAGGAATGAAGGTTTATTTAACTGACAATTTTTTAAATTGTTACAAAGTGCCCTTCTAGTTTCGTATTTCAATTTAGTGGAATATCAATATTTTTTTTATAGAAATTAGAAAAAGTAGGCTAGTGTTGGTATTCTAAAAATAGTGTTGGACATGGGATTAACTGATGATCAAATATTTTGGGTTGTCTTTTCAGCAATTGATTTTATAGTTTTTATTATTATTTTTGTGGGAGCTTGTCTTTACTTTAGATATAGGAGAAGACAGGTCGAAGTAGTTGCTGTTGTCGTTCCACCCGGTCCTGCTGTCGTGGTTTAATCTAAAATCAGTTTACAATATGATTTGAAAATGATGATAGTTAGAAGAAATTTAGGATATTCTTTATCTGTATTAATATTCAATGAATCTTACGTTGTGTTTTCATAATTATATAATTATTTATTTAAATATTCAATCGTATGAAATAAACATTTAACTTAATAAAACATATTTAAAATTATAATTTTTGTAAAATTTCATTTTTAAAATAGTAAATTTTAATATTTCCCTGAAGTGTTATTTAAAATGCTGAGGTTTTCTTTTTGTAATTATTAATCATTATTTCAATCCATTATTTTTATCTAGTTGACAACTAACAACAATGATTAAAACGGTTTCAAAAGACCCTGTACCGTCTAATGGAGGTAGTAAAACTCAATGTACTGTCGAGATTGCAAAATCTAAAACAAATACTACTAAAGATCTAACAACTACAGCTTTTAAAACTTCCATATCAAATGAAAGTTCTGGAGAAAAAATTAAAGACAAACCTTATTCTTTTAATATAACTTATTTTCCTGAATATACACCTACCTTTCCTAATAATAATAATATAAAAACGGTTGAGGTTAAAGAAAATAGTGATGAAATAACAGACATAATAATCGTCGCTATTATTTTTACTTTTATAACTGTTCTTGTTATAGTTGGATGCCTGTTATGCAAAAAAAAATCAAAAAAAGGTATAATGGTGGAGACAGCAACTTTGACTGGAACAGAAACTGAGTTAGATGATATTAAAATTAATGAAAATAAATAATCTTGTGTTGGTGAGCGAAGACGATCCTAGAAAACAGCAAGACATATTGATAATCAAACTTAATATGTTCAATACATAAAAATTCAGTTTTTTTAGTATAAACTATGTATAATTATTATAGTGAGTTTAATAATAATATTATTTTATAATTTATCATGTATAGATGTTTCGAATAGTACTTTTATATAATTAAATAAATATTTTTCGAATGATAATAAGTCAAATATTTAAAAAATCATAATTGTTAATCATCGATATATAAGGTGATCTTGAATGTCTTAAAGTAATGTAAATTTTCGAAAACATAGTTTTTTTACAATATTATTACTAATCTAATACTCAACATTTTTCAATAATATATTTCAAGATCCCTTATTGAATTATTATTAAGTAAGAAAGCATTCAAATAAGGCATTTTTAAACACGTTCATTCAATAATTCTAATTAAGCTGTTCATTTATTTTATTCATAACTATTAAAATTTCAATATATAATTTATGATAATTCCGTTCGTTAACTAAAATGTTACTTGATTCATCTCTTACGATTTGTATGTTGAATTGTTCATATTAATTGATTCATTTGTTGAATAATTCATGTTATATGATTGATATGCTGCTAGTTTACAGCCTAATTTCGGTATAAAAAGTGCTAGTTTTATTAGCAAAGTATTCTTTGAATTTTCTATTTCAATTAGTTGGAATATCAATAGTTTTTATAGAAATTAAAACAAATAGGAGGTCGGTAATTAAGTTTTGAAAATAGTGTTGGAGATGGATAATGTCGAATTAAAATATGGATTAATTTTTTGGAGCATCGTTATGTTACTTGATTCAGTAGTTTTTATTGCTATTCTCGTAGCAGTTTTTTATTACTGTAGGTATAGAAGAAGACGCGGTGAGGAAATTTCCTGTTAATCGTTTAAGTCGTTCTTGTAGTGGTGTAATATAAAATCAACATACGATATGATTTGAAAATGGTGATAGTCAGAGGAAATCTAAGGATATTCTTTATCTGTATTAACATTCAATAAATCATACTTTGTGCTTTCATAATTATATTTTTATTTATTTAAAAAATTCAATTGTATAAAATAAATATTTAACTTGATAAAAGATATTTTAGATCATGATTTTAGTAAAATTTCATTTTTAAAACAGTAAATTTTAATATTTTTCTAGGTATTATTTAAAATACTGAGACTTTTATGTAGTTATAAATTATTATTTTAATTTATTATCTTTATTTCAGTTATAATTATCAACAATGGATAAAACAGTTACAAAATATCCTGTACCATCTAATGGAGATAGCAATACTCAAGGCACTATAGAAACTCTTGATCCTGTAACAAATACAACTGGAGATCCAACAACCTCTTTTGAGGCGCCAACAACAACCGCTACTAAAGCTTCTATGTCAAATGAAAGTTTTGGAGAAAAAAATGGAGAAAATCCTTTTTATTTTCATTCAATTTATGGGTTCTTTGTTACAACACATCATAATCATATGCCAAGACTGGCATCTAGGACTCCAAAAGATTGTTATGAAAAAATAGTCTTAACCATCATTTTTATTGCTATTATTTATATCATAATTTTTGTTATTGCAGTTGGATGCCTTTTATGCAGAAAGAAATCAAAGAGAAATAAAATGTTGAAGACAGCAACTTTAACTGGAACAGAAACTGAGCTAGATGACACTAAAACTAATGAAATTCAATAGCTTAGTGTTGGTGAGCGAAGACGATTTTAGAAAACAACAAAACATATTGATAGTCAAATTTAATATGAGCAATACGTAAAGATTCAGCTTTTTTAATATAAACAACGTATAATTATAATTGTGCATTTATCAATAATATCTTTTAATAATTTACTATATCTTATCTTGTATAAATGTTTTGGAGAGTACTTTTATATAATTAAATAAATATTTTTCGAATGATAATAAGTCAAATATTTAAAATATCATAATTGTTAATCATCGATATATAAGGTGATCTTGAATGTCTTAAAGTGATGTAAATTTTCGAAAACTTAGTTTTTTTACAATATTATTACTAATCTAATACTCAACATTTTTCAATAATATATTTCAAGATCCCTTATTGAATTATTATTAAGTAAGAAAGCATTCAAATAAGGCATTTTTAAACACGTTCATTCAATAATTCTAATTAAGCTGTTCATTTATTTTATTCATAACTATTAAAATTTCAATATATAATTTATAATAATTCCCTTCGTTAGCTAAAATGTTATTTGTTTCATCTCTTACGATTTGTATGTTGAATTGTTCATATTAATTGATTCATTTGTTGAATAATTCATGTTATATGATTGATATGCTGCTAGTTTACAGCCTAATTTCGGTATAAAAAGTGCTAGTTTTTTTAGCAAAGTATTCTTTGAATTTTCTATTTCAATTAGTTGGAATATCAATAGTTTTTATAGAAATTAAAACAAATAGGAGGTCGGTATTTAAGTTTTGAAAATAGTGTTGGAGATGGACAATGTCGAATTAAAATATGGATTAATTTTTTGGAGCATCGTTATGTTACTTGATTCAGTAGTTTTTATTGCTATTCTCGTAGCAGTTTTTTATTACTGTAGGTATAGAAGAAGACGCGGTGAGGAAATTTCCTGTTAATCGTTTAAGTCGTTCTTGTAGTGGTGTAATATAAAATCAACATACGATATGATTTGAAAATGGTGATAGTCAGAGGAAATCTAAGGATATTCTTTATCTGTATTAAAATTCAATAAATCATACTTTGTGCTTTCATAATTATATTTTTATTTATTTAAAAAATTCATTCCTATAAAATAAATACTTAACTTGATAAAAGATATTTTAGATCATGATTTTAGTAAAATTTCACTTTAAAGACAGTAAATTTTAATATTTTTCTAGGTATTATTTAAAATACTGAGACTTTTTTGTAGTTATAAATCATAATTTCCATTCATAATTTTTATTTAGTTGATAATTAACAACAATGACTAAAATGGTTGCAAAACACATTGCATCATTTAAGGAGGATAACAAAACTCAAAATACGTTTTTAAAAAATAGTGTAGTTTCACAAGAGTCAAATTCAGATATCAAAACAAGTATTATTAGGATAGAAAATAAAAAAGCTGTGGAAAGTAGTGGTGGAGCAACAGGCATAATAATTGCCGTTGTTGTTCTTATTGTCGTAGCTATTCTTGCTGCAGTTGGATTCTTTTTATACAAAAAGAAATCAAAGAAAAGCATCATGGTAAAGACAGCAATTTTAACTGGAACAGAAACTGATTTAACTGATATTAAAATTGAAGAAACTCAACAACCTAGTCTTTCTGAGCGAAGGGGAGCTGAGAAAACAGCAAAACTTATTGGGACTTAAACTTAATACGTTAAACATTTAAAAAATTTTAAATAAGGTTTTTTTACTCATAACCACATATTATTATTATAGTGTGCTTATTAATTATATAATTATAAATAATTTATCATATTTTATCTTGTATAGATGTTTCGACTATTAGTTTATTAAAATAAAATGAATATTAATAATGTTAGTAATAAATCAAATATTTAAAATATCATAATTGTTAATTATCGACATACAAGGTAATTTTGAATATTATAAACAATGTAAATTTTCGCAAACTCAGTATTTTTATGACACTTTACTTATCTAGTAACTCAAACGTTTTTAAGCAATATACTTTATGGTTAATTCTTGATAACAATATTAAGTAAAACAATAAGGCAATAAAATTATGCACTTTATTTTGCTGGAAAAATAAAAAGTAATAAATTTCTTAATATTTAAACTGTAAATAAAGATTTAACATTGAAAGAATAACTTTAATTGGTGATATTTATTAAGATTAATTGATTTTTTATCTTAGGAATGGTTGTTAGATCTCAATGTTGGCAAGGAAAAAAGTTATTGTACAATTTTATTAAGATTTTATTTTGCTTATTGAAGGTTATTTTTTATATAGTATAAAAAATATTTCCAAAAACACAAATTATTTTTTAATGTGATTTCTTGCTATAGCAATAAAAAGAATTTCGGATTTAATCTATATAATTTATAAAAGAAAAGATTAAATATTAGTATTTTACAAAAACATAAAAAAATCGTATATCTTTTAGTATATATGGTAATATTTTTAACTTATTTAAAAATAGATTCATCGATTAAAGATTTTATTATGCGTAGTATTTGATGTAAAATATTAATATTCACTTTTAACTAATTTATTTAAAATATTTTTATTCTTTATTTCTTGAAACCAATTTCCTTATTTTACTTCCAACTTTATTTGCAAACTTCTTTATATCACTTCCAAGTTCTTTTGCCTAAAAAAAATAAAAAATGTTTTACTATAACTTACCGACTCTTTAAGGATTGATCTTTTTTCTCTGCTATCATCGTCATTAAAAGCTAATTGTTTAGGATGTTTTCTTCCAAAAAGTCCGCTAAACTTATTTTTTAAATTTCTTGAAAAAGCAGTTAATTTATTTTTACTATTTTTATAGAAATTTTTTAATTTATTTGTACCAGATCCAAGTAGATCACCAAATTTATTGCTTAATTTTTTCTAAAAAAAATAAAATAAAAAGATTTAACTACATACCAATCCATTTGAAAATCTATTTCTGCCAATGTTAGATTCTGATTTAATTTCAACTGTTTCAATTGAATTTGGACCAAGTTCTTCAATGAGTTCTACAGTTTCTGGTACTTCTGGAACAACTTCTGTTAATTCTACAGATGAGATAGCTTCTTCATTACTGTCATTTTTATCATTAGAATTGGGACCAGGTTGTCCATTGACCTCATCAACGTTTGGTACTTCTGAATTTTCTGATGGTGACTCCTTAGTTAAATCGTCTGCTTCATTATCATCAGCCTCTTTATCAGAATTTGAATTATTTTGTTCCATAGATTCCTCAACTTCTGGCACTGCATCGTCAGCAATTGGTGAAATTCCAGGTGAATTATCCTCTTCCTCATTACTAACTTCACCGCTTAGATTTTGTTCAAATTTTTTCATAAGTCCCTCTGTTTCTTCTTTGTTTTCTAGTGGTGATGTATCTTGTAAATTTGTTTCACTTTCACCATCATTTTGCATCAACTCACTTTGAGCTAAAGAAAGATCTTCGGATGAGTGGGATTTTTCGGCAGAAAGTGGTGTTTCAAGAGATGAAGGATTTTCAAGAGAAGAGTCTTGGAAACTGTATTGAACGGCCAAAAGTATTAATATAGTTAAATATTTTATAAAACGCATTTTGCTGATATATTTTCGAATCATATCTTCCCAATTTATACTTATGTACGGGTATTTGTTTAAAAGAAAAAATAATTCATATATAAAATGTAAATACTGTGATTTAAAGAAAAAGTCAATTGATTTTTTTAAATTAATTACACTATTTTAATGTTAAATATAATTTTATTTTACCTTAATAAAAAACAACTTTTATCCATAAAAAGTTTTATTTATATTATTTAATTTTATTAAACAAACACTGCTGTTAAATATCAATAAAGTAAAATATAATTTTTGAAGATTTGACAAATATTTAAAAAAATTATAAAATACAACTCTAAATATTGTAATCAAATAATGTCATTTTGTTAGATTTTCGATAAACATTTTTTTGAATTTTATAGATAATTTTTTAAGGTTGTATTTTATCTACTTTACATTCACTATCAACTAAATCTTCTTATATCGTCTATTTTAATATTTACTACAATTATATCGAATCCTCTATTTAGTCAATGAATTCTGACAACGATAAGTACTGTATAAAGAGTTAAAATTTTTTATTTAGTTACACAAAACTTGTCTCAACTAAAAATTTTTTAATGTCAGTCTTGAAGAAAAAGCAAAAATTATAATTTTACTGAATTTGATATTACTTTTTCTTATACTTTTTTTAAAACATTAAATACATGATCTTCTCAGCTTTTAAAAAAGCTGCATCTACAAACGGTTTTGTTAAAATAAAAATTAACAACCATCATAAAAGTTTTACCAGTATACTTTATAATGAAATAATTCTATGGAGTTGCTCATGTAACTGAATCTTTTAACAAACTTTTTTATAATAAAAGAGTTTTAACTTCTTAAAATGTATTTTTAGCTTTAAAGTTTGTCATAGATTTACAGTTATTGTATAATTTTTTATTTAAATAATGAAATTCACTTTTTTTCCGAACTTAAATTGATTTGTTAACAAATTATGATAAAATGTAAGCAGCAATAGTAATTTAGATGTACATAAAAATTTAATTTGTTCAAATTTTAAATTTTCTTGAATTTGAAGATATCTATGTAATGATATGCATAAATATGGTGTTAGATATTTAATTTTGTTATATTACCAGTAAAACAATAAATCTAATGACTATAGTTTATTTGAAAAACAATAAAATACTAGTATTTTACGTAAGCATAATAGAATCATATATATTTATTTAATATCTTTAATTAATTTAAAATAAATTTCTTGACAAAAGATTATATTATGCAAAGATTTTGATGTAAAACAATAAAATTCATTATGGAACCAATTCCGTAAAAGAATTTTTAGTGTAAATTATTTTACAAACATTTTTATAATAATTTACTTAATACTTTGGTTCCAGCTTTCTTAAGCAATTGTTTTGCCATCTTTCCACCCTAAAAAACAATTAATATTACTTTATTAGAACTTACAAATGCTTTCAATAGTGATCTTTTCTTTCTAGTAACAGAATCTGATAGTGGTCCTTGTGTAGTACCGAAATCACTAGTTCCAACAGGACATCCAGAAGTACAAGGAGTCGTGGTATCTTGAAGACTATATTGAACAGCCAAAAGTACAAAGATGGTAAAATATTTTATGAAATGCATTTTGATGATATTTTTCATTCTAAACCATTCCTTATTTATACTTATTTTAGAATTTCTTTTTAAGTAAAATAACTATTTAATATTTATAGTATAAATATGATAAAATAACAATCAAAAAAATCTTAAAATTTTTTATGAGTAATTGAATTAATAAAATCAATTTCTACGTTGTTTATCTTGTAAAATATAATTTCGATATATATAAAAGTTAGTAATTTTTTAAGTTGAATTTTGATATAAATTTTCATAAAGTAATATATGTTAATAAGATAATATAAATATTTAATATAAATTACAATGTTTAAATTTTCAAGCTTTGCAAATATTTTTAAACAAACAAAGTAAAAATTTTTGTGAAAACTTTTGAAATCCTAATTTTATTATTTGAAACCTATTTTGCGAGTTAATCAGACATTTTATTAGAATTTTTTGCATTAAAAATTTCTACCCCTTTGTATTTCATTATTGAAAAGAGTAATTAAAAAAATTTGTTGTTAAATTTATTCGACTTGAAACTTTATGCACAACTACAACGGTGAGCCAAGTTGGAAAACTCAATTTTTACACACATTAGAAAATATTTTTTTTAAGAATAAATATTGTTTCTAGAGATGATTGTTTACATAAAAATGAATGAACATGCTTTCAAGTTCATAAATTCAGTATTATTTGTTTATTTTAAATTTTTTTCAACACACAAAAAATTAATGGGACAAATTTCGATATTATTGCATAAAATGCAGTAAAAATGTCCCACCATTGTAAAATGTCAAAATTTATTCAAATTTTAAAAATATCAAACGACGACAAAAATGTTTTAAATAACACAAAATGTTAGATTTTCGCATAATTTGGTCGTTTTTTTTACAAAAATCTATACTTTCAATATTTTGAAGTATTGTAACCCTTATTAAATCTTAGAAATTCTAAAAATATTACACTTATTTCAGAATCTAATTTGTTTTTTGTAATATATTATGAAGTATCTTTTTAAAAGTTAATTTCATGTAAAGTTGTTAACGTTTTAGCAAAAATCGTTACTTGAAACATTCTACTAACAAAAATAATTATTGAAATTTAAAAATTTTATAAAAATAATAGCAAAAAGCAATAATAATTTAACAGCACAAAGTGTTATTAATTAAGTAAATTTTTTTAGTATTTGCTATTTTTCTTATTAAAATTTAATTATTTAAAAATTATTTTTATTATGATTAAAGCACATAATGTTTTAAAATTTTAAAAAATAATCTTGAAAAACAGTATAAAAAAAGTTAAGTAACTAGATGCGTATAACTTTATATAAAAATCTTATTTATGGTAATCCAAACAGTTGAAGAATATTTAAAGAAAAATACTATTATACGTCAATAAATACTCTTTATAAAAATATTTATAATCTTATATAAAGTTAAATTTTAATATTGTATCTTAAAATGTAAAGTAGAAAAAAACTTAAGTTTTAAAATAACAATAATATGACAAAAAAATAGAAACTTTTTTCAATTATTGCTTTACTTTTTTGTACGAAATAATTGGGATAAATTAATTGCAAATCAAGAAAATTGAAATTTACTTAGATGGGACAATCTATTACATTTTACGAAAATCTGTGTCAAATTCTTTTGTGTATGAACAACATTTTAAGATACGTAATTTTTTTTAGGAAATACTGTTCATCATTTCTAATCATTAAGTTTTTTTCTCCAAACAAAGAAACACCTATTATTTTCTGTCGTTTTATAAATTAATTTTTTCTTTTAAATCATTTTGTATTGTCCAGTTTTGTAAGGTTAAGTATTCTTAAACGACGATTTTTGATGTGATAATTTTTTTAATTATGTAACTTTTGATTCTTTGTTTTTTTTTATTTTTTAAAATATGCAGTTTTTAATATTATCACCAATTCGTCGAAACACAATGACTTTTTCTCTCTGCGTAGTGAAATTACAGTTCAGTCTTCCCTTGTTAAGATACATTAAAGTAATTTTCTTATAAAAAATTTTAACATACCATAGTTTATTAGTTTATAATATTCAAAAGAAATATACATTGCTTAATTGAGAACTGTCTAATTGCAAGTATCATATAAACATTTATGAAATATATCTACGAACTTTATTAAAGAAAGTCTTTGAGAACAGGCTGGAAAAATAATATCTGTATAAGGATGTCTTATAAAAGTACTAAGAAATATAAATTCTGAAGAACGACCTTAAATTTATTTGATATTCTATACAAAAAAGATAGCAATTTAATGAATATATGGAAATATTTTTAATCTAAAAATTTCTAAGTTTAATGGGTTTAAAAGTTAAACAGAGCCAGGTGGAAGCATGGTCTTCAATTACTTCTATAAATTAATATAGATAGTTAACATTCTCAAACTCTTTAAACTATAATAATTCATCAAAACGAACGCTATATTTAGTTTATTCTATATTCTTATGTCCATTACAACTGACATCATTAATGATAAAGGATATATTTGATAAACTTGTAAAATTAAATAAATTCAAAAAAATTGCGTGCCACCGTAAACAATGACATTTAAATGGTACAAAACGTTTGTTAAAATTATTTTCCTGTATTTGATCATATTTGGCACCTTCTGTATTTGTTTTAATAGACAATTTTTGTAAAAAGAATTTATTGCAAACATGACTTATTTTTAACGTGAAAAACCGCAAATCTTACAACACCTGGACTAATAAAGATTAGTATAAAAATAGTTTAACTTACGAGAAATACATATTATACAGTTTTTGATATATTCAGAAATATGAAATTCATTACTATTTACGCTGTTTTGTTTCTTACAATTCCTATGGAGGTTTATGGTGCTTCATGTGATCAAATGGTATCATCAGGATACTGCTTAAATTCTATGTATAGAAAAATTATGTGCGAAAATTGTGCCACACAATGTGATGCTCTTCGTGAGAGTGCAGCTTGTACATTACCAACAAAAACTTCAGCATGTTCTGATCAGGCTACAAATTGTGCAAATATGGCACACTTATGTACTAATCCACTTTATGATGAGTTATTAGCAACAAAATGTTCAAGAAAATGTAATACATGTGATGGTAAACCAGCTACTACCACGACAACAACAACTACTACCACAACCACCACTGTTAAAAAAGCAAAATGATTAATTTTTGATTGATAAAATTAATAACTAGCTGCCATGAGTTTTATTGTATAAATTTTTTTCAAGATTTTCCACAATAAATCATATCATAAAACTCTTTTTGTTTACTTAAAATTTTAAATTTTTGTGTACAGATAAGCAAAGTAATGTAATTTTCAAAAAACATATAGAATTTATTAAAAATCGATTCTTAAAAAATCAAAATCTAAAACTCTTCATACCATAAATTAATAAAATTATTGTTAAACACAATTATTTTGTAATTGAGATCTTGTCCCTCTGATATATTTTTTTGGTTTTGGTTAATAAATTCTAGTGAAAATATTTAGACAATTGGCAGTTTTAATTTGGTCAGTACTAAAATAAAAGTTATGCGGAAGAATGTATTTGCAATTAAAAAATAATTTATAAAATTTTTCCTATCAACTTATGCTTATTGACATCTCTAATTTTTATATTAGCATGTCAATATACTTTTGTATTATATTATAATTCATTGTTTCTATATCTAATTTTATTTCATATTTCTTACAACTATTCATTTTTAAGAATACATTGTAATTTTTTATGAAGCCGATGGCATAATTTTCAGAAGTCTTCAAACATTTTGAATACAGTAGCAATCATTTAACCATTTTGTCGTACTTCAAAAAACTATAACACGTTTAGTCTTTTACAAACTAAAGCTATTATAATATTGGCACACCTTAATGACCATTGGTAAATAACCGTTAGTTTATTATTAACAAATAGTTTTATTTGTTATATACTGATCTTATCTTTTAAACGTTAGCTATTTAATACTCTAATGACCTTATTTTATAAGGAAAAGCATCTTAAAATAAACATAATGCTTATTTTAAATATCTCTGATTGTTTGGATTTACTTAATAGCAAACATTAGAATAACAATCCACTACTATATAAAGTAAAAATGATCTATTAGAAACTCAATCAAAGAAGTTCATATTGCTTCAGAAGAATATTACTTATTAATTTTCTACTAATTATGGAGTTTGAAACTACCTGTCTACATTATCCTATTTCTAAAATTCTTATTAACAATATTGGATCAATGCAAGATTTTGACTCCTTGATTCAAGCATCAAACCAAATAAGAAATTCAATGATTAACAATTCTGTAAGAAAAACCTTTAATATACCAGAAAATACTTTATTTTTTGAACATGAAGGCATGGAAAAGAATGAAGTAACAACTTGGAATGATCTTTCCATATTTTACGAAGGTTCAAAATACACACTAAGCACACTTTATCAATATCTTAATTCTATTGAAAGAGTAAACTTCGAGCACATTCATACAATAAGTGTGCGTTTTTCAGACAATTACAGTAAATATGAAAATAATCGACGTCATTTTTTTTCTCAATTATATGCTGATTTTATTGATAGAATATTCGATAAATGTTACAATGCTACAACATTGGAGTTACTTAATATTAAAGAAATTCAATTTTATATCATTAAATATCTTAAATCTCCAAGAATACAAGTTATAAAAAAGTTAAATTTTAATGAATTAATTGAATATTGTAAAGAAAATCAAGAAGTATCTCAAGATATCACAACACAATTACCAAGTTTAAGAGAAATCCATTTTTTTATAAAAAATTTGGCTCAATATGAAATCAATTCACATACCCAAGTCTTGCAAAAAATTTTTCAACAGTTAAATTCAAATAAAAATGGTAAAATAAACTTTTATGGAGTTCTTGGACCAAAAGATTCTGAAAAGTTTAGACAAATTTTAATGATAGCTGAAAGCAATAATATTGTAACTTCACTAAATGGATCTTTTATTTGTAATATTCAATTTTTTGAAGTTATTTCTAGCCAAAATTTATTTCCTACATATCCTGTTAATAATGTGGTCTCATTATCAGTTAGTTTATATGATAAATCAATTTTTCAATCTTTTTTCAAAGCTTTGCCATATTTTACAAATCTTACCGAACTTAAAATAGAATTACGTGATCAACTATTTGAGAATATTATAAATGTTAACGCATTGAATATATTTTCTGAGTATGTTGATTTAGCTGCTATTCAAAAAATGTCTCAAATTCAAAGCTTTTTCCTTGAAATACAAAACTGTTCTGATATGTATGAAATTAAGAGTAACTATGAAAAATCTTTAGATGTTAAAAGTCAATTTGCAAAAGATTTTTGTTTATTACTTGGAGAAAACCTGAAAACATTATATTTAAATGGCATTCCAAAAATGACAAATGATGTTGGTGAGTTTTTATCTACCAACTGCTCCAAACTTGAGAACATATATCTATCTATACTGGAACCAGTATCTACAAATTTTATAGAAAAAATGGAGACATTGAAAGTTATAAATCTCAAAGGATTTTACAAATTAAATGTACCCAGAAATGTGAAGATGTTTATTATTCACCCACAAAACGATAATTTTAGTAACGAAATTGGTAAATTGTCAAATGATAATTTGCATCACTTTTTGAAAAATTTTTATGGTAAATATTTCAAACATTCATTTAGAAATATTTGTAATACATATATGAAATACAGCGTTGTGTTTGATAACATTTTTGACTGGAAAAATTACATTAAGCACTTGGATATGTTTGAAAATGCATTTTAAATATACTTTATTATTTATAATTAATTTTTATTTCCTAGTTTTATTAATAAAATAATTAAATGTAAAAAGAGTTTTCTTTTTATTGATAATCTGTACTTAGTAATATTAAAGATTTACTTATATAACTTCTATTATGAATAGGACAAAGAAAATGCCTAAAAATTTAAAGTTTTCGGAGTATGAATGTTACTTTTGTTGTATATCTGATTTAAATAAATCATAATTTAATGAAAAATGTTTTATTTGTGTACAAATATTGCGTAATCTACACTCTCCGCTTGGATAAAATTTTAATAGAGAATTTCTAAGTAAAGCCAACTTCACTAGGATGTTTTTGATACAAAATACGATTTATTGGGATGTTTTCAGTCAATGAAGTGACTCCATACGGAAGAATTCTATTTGAAAATGTTATCTCTCCCATGTTATTTACAAAAAAGAGTGTATTCTTAAGCCATTTATTGTAATAAAAGCCATTCTTAGACAATTATTCAAGTATATTCTATGAATGCTCTATCTATGTAGCATAAATTTTAACAAAAAAGAAGTCATATAAAGTAGCTTTATAATAAATAAACCACATTCATATAATCTTTCCACAATAAATATATTGAAATTTATAAGTATCTAACGATAATATCCTTATAAGGTTCTTTTGAATCATTTTTTATAAATACATGATTAGCAACCTGCCATCTAAATTTGTAGAAATTTTAAAATGATTATTATGCCTTAAAAATTTACAAGTATATGTAATTTAACATGGGGAATCTATTTTTAAAATTATATTTTAAAAAAGTTGTTTGTAAACACCTAAAAAATGAAGTAAACAAAATTTTCTTCTTAGGATAAAAGTTACAGTGACAAAATTCCAAGTAATCTTTACGTTAGTTATTTATTTGTTTACTATTACAGTATTTATACAAATATACAAAAAAATATGAGTTAATTACAACTTTTTAATAGAAAATAAACAATGAAGAAGATTATTACAGAAATAAAATTGAAAAAAAAGCATTTAAACATGAAATGATATTTCTATTAAACTAAACTTGATTGTGGTTAAATTATAATTTTTTTTGAAGCCTGTGCTTGAGTTACAGAAATGGTTAGGGTGTCATTTTGTAGCCAAGGGTTTGTTCTACAAACGCATGGGACAGATTTTTGAAATATTACTTTTTAGTGAAATTATTCAAAATTAAAATAAATTTTTAAAAATTTCCTATACTTGAATAAAAATCTTTAGGAATATTTATTGAAGCCTGTGCTTGAGCTACAGAAATGGTTAGGGTGTCATTTTGTAGCCAAGGGTTTGTTCTACAAACGCATGGGACAGATTTTCAAAATATTACTTTTTAAGGAAATTATTCAAAATTAAAATAAATTTTTAAAAATTTTCTATACTTGAATAAAAATCTTTAGGAATATTTATTGAAGCCTGTGCTTGAGCTACAGAAATGGTTAGGGTGTCATTTTGTAGCCAAGGGTTTGTTCTACAAACGCATGGGACAGATTTTCAAAATATTATTTTTTAAGGAAATTATTCAAAATTAAAATAAATTTCTAAAAATTTTCTATATTTGAATAAAAATCTTTAGGAATATTTATTGAAGCCTGTGCTTAAGATAAAGATATGACTGTAGTCTCATTTTGTAGCCAACAGTTTGTTCTACAAACGCATGGGACAGATTTTTTAAATATTGTTTTATTGTGGAATTATTTAAATTTAAAAATTAATAATAAGTTTTTAAAAAATTTTCCCATACCTGAATAAAAATCTTTAGGAATATTTATTGAAGCCTGTGCTTAAGCTACAGAAATGGTTAGGGTGTCATTTTGTAGCCAAGGGTTTGGTCTACAAACGCATGGGACAGATTTTGGAAATATTACTTTTTAGTAAAATTATTCAAAATTAAAATAAATTTTTAAAAATTTTCTATACTTGAATGAAAATCTTTAGGAATATTTATTGGAGCCTGTACTTAAGATACAGAGATGTTTATAGTCTCGTTTTGTAGCCAAGAGTTTGTTCTACAAACGCATGGGACAGATTTTTTAAATTTTGTTTTATTGTGGATTTATATAAATTTAAAAATTTTAAAATAATTTTCAAAAAATTTTTCCATACCTGAATGAAAATCTTTAGAAATATTTATTGGAGCTTGTACTTAAGATATAGAGATGGTTAAAGTCTCGTTTTGTAGCCAAGAGTTTGTTCTACAAACGCATGGGACAGATTTTTTAAATTTTGTTTTATTGTCTAAAAATTAATATTTTTAATAATTTTTTTCATATTTTATTGAAGTTGACTAAAATAATTTAATAATATTTATTGAAGTGTGTATATAAGTTACAGAAATGGTTGATATCTCATTTTGTAGCCACGAATTTGTTCTACAAACGCATGGAACAGATTCTTGAAATTTTAGTTTTTAAGAAAGATATAGGTTAATTGATTATCAACAAAAAAAAATTTTTTTGAATTTTTAACAAATTTATATATCAATAGATTCAAAATTTTACGCTGATTATGAATATGTTATTTGTTTATCATTATTGTTATTTATTAAAATGTTATTTATCATTAAAAAAGTAAACACTTTTCAACAACTTTTTATCATTGGAATAATGTTTTTTTAAAAACATTAAGGATGACAGGTTGCTATACATGATACATTAAATATCTTTTTAAATCGCTTCTAACACTCTATTTTATCATTTTTTCTATCAAAAACAAGTACTCAAGCTTGCTTTACTTAAAAATTCTCCATTGAAATTTTATCTATATGGTGAGATACTTGGTTAGACACCTCTTTAAAACTTTTGTGGATCACTGAAATTTTTTTCTAAAAAACCACGTTTGCCATATCTAATCAGTAACTTTTTTATACTGATTATTTCTTAATGATATTATGCTTATTTTAAAGCTCATATTCACTTATATATTCTTATCTTAAGACCACTCTTAGAAGTTGACTTTAATCAAAGTTATGTACATTCAAACATGGAGCATTTTTTGAACGATTTTTCTTGAACTATAGATCTAATAACTTGTAATGATCATTCTTGAGATGGTCATTAACCAATTAATTTTAATAAATATCATCAATTGGAGTATTTTTTATATTTTATCTTTTATCTTTATTAATCACTAAAATTTTAAAAAATATTAAAAATGTATTACATTTTAATAGCGAAATTATATATTTAAACTTAATGTATTGTCACGTTAATTAAGAATGAATTCAATAGTAAATTTTAAAAAATATTGTACAAAAAAATTGAGTTATCAGATAAGTTTTGAGGGTTATCTATGTAATGAGTATGTGAAATTATTGAAAGATAGAAGACTATTTGGAAGTTTTTGACTCATGCCTTCTAAACAAAAAATATTAGAACTTAATAATATATCATTTAGAATCTCAACTTAAATATTAAATGGATATTTTCACTTAAACTACAAATTTAGTTAATCTCATTATTAAGTTATTTTTTACAAATTACTATTGAAAGATGAATTGTTGTATTCATATAAATGGTATTTGTCGCATACTTCAAAAACATAAGGCTTCTTGAAGATAGTTAAGTTCTCCATTATCTATACTTTCAATCATAAAAGTTGAGAAAATTATACAAATACTAAATTTCTAATAATTTCATTTTATTATAAAATTAATAAAGAAAATTTTAATATTGTGTTTTAAATTTCTCAACATTTCATCAATATCTAATATTACGAAATGAAGCAGTTGTTTATAAAAGATTATTTTCAAGAAGGATGATCACATATTTGTTATCATAGGAGTTAAGTATTTTGAAAGTGCAAACATCTTGTTCATTTTCAAGAATAATTTTAATAAATTATATTATTTATGTGATATATTAAAAATTAACTCAATTATCATTTATTAATCTTTTAAAGTATTGATAACTTAATTAAAAGTTTAAAGTTCAATTTTTAAAAATTGTATTAAAAGAAATATTTATTTTTTTATAAGAATTTTAACTTTTTTTGATAAGAAGTAAAAAAAATATGATCATTATTTTTAATTACATCCTCTATGTTTTTTACTTTCATTTAGAAAAGCTTTTTAATATTTACATCATTATGTTTTATTCTTTTGTCCTATTTTTATTTTCATATCATAATTTAATATAAACATTTTTTCTCCCAATAGCATAGTTATCTTCTAACTCTTCTGGTATTATATTATAATAAAAATACTAGTTTATTTATAATAAAAAACAAAAAATAAAAAGTACATATTTTATAGAAAAATTGTTTTTATCACTACTAGAAAACGTAAATTGTACAATGAAATTATATTAGAAATTTTCTTTCAATTATTTTTGATTAAAAATTATTTTCATGTATTTAAAGATAATGAAAAAAATATTTTTGTGAGTGCAATCAATTAAGCACGTGCCATAAAAAAAATGTTCGTTGTTGCGGTTGCTTATTTGGATTTGTGTTCTTAAGCATGACGATATATATTGATGGATGTTTATTTGCATTAACTTTATGAGTTAACACAAAATTATTATTTTTTCCTATCTATTGGGTAACGTGTAAAAATTATCATTCAATATTTTTAGGGTTAAAATGAGTGATGAGAATAATACAAATTTAGATTGTCCTCCAAGTCCAAAATCACCACCACTAAAGAGGAAAAGAACGACTGGATATGAAAATGAATGTTGTACTAATTTCGAATATATAAAAGTATCACAAAAGTGGTCTGTAAGTTTTAATTTTTGATTATATAGAATTTTAATGTTCTTCCCATTTAGATAAATAATTTTGGTTTATTATTTGATATCGGAGATGAAGATTTAATTTTAAAAAGTTCCGTCTTCAAAAGTCCTGATGCTCCAGATATCTGTTGGCAGTTACAATTTAATCCACATGGCCACCGTGGACATTCGTATGAAGATTATAACACTGTTCGCCTCTATTTAAACGTCATCACTACATCACCAGGCCGAGAGATAAACTTGAAAGTTAGATGTAAGATATTTTTTAATAGAAATGGGAGTTTTGGAGGATATTATAATGTTAACTCACATAGTTTTCATTCATTAAATACCAGTAGATCACAAAGTACTTGTCTTGCAAGCCTTTCAAGATCAATAATTCATGGTTGTATCAGAGATGATCAATCTATACTTATAATGGTTGAAATCGAATTTTTACTTAACCCAGAAGAAGTATTATGTCAGGAAGTCTTATCAAATTTTAACAGAGAGTTAACACCTGTTGATAGGAGATATTTTAATAAATTTGCTGAAATGTATGAATCAAAAGATTTGACAGATTGTAAAATTATTTGCCAGGGACAAGAATTTCCAGTTCATAAATTTATGTTGGCTTCACAAAGTTCTGTCTTTAAGGCAATGTTCAAGCATTCTGATACCAAAGAAGCAATTAATAATAGTGTTATTATCGAAGATTCAACACCCGGTGCTGTTAGTGAGATGCTTAAATACATATACACAGGAGAAGTATTAAAAGATTTAGAAGTTGATGAAGGGATTCAGTTATTAAGATTAGCTGAAAAATATATCTTAAGTCAACTTAAAATAATATGTGAAGAAAAACTTTCAACTAAATTGTCGAATGAAAATGTTTGCAAGTTAATTGAGGAAGCCGATATTTATAATGCTGAATCTCTAATGGATGCATGTATGCAAAAGGTACATTTATATTAATAATAATAATTAATCAAAAATATTTTTATTAAAAACTTTTTTATAGATCTCAAGATTTCATAAGGTAATTCTAAAGATGGATGAGTGGTCAGAATTGAAGATGGCACGTCCAATATTGGCCAATAGTGTTCTAGAATGCATCATTTCAGGTGAACCATCACCTATAAAAGATGAAGCAGTTGATTATTAAAGTTATCTTGTTTTAAAATTTTATTATTAGTTTTACTTCTTTTTTTGGAATTTTTTAAATGTTTTATTTTTACAATTTTTTACTATGTTGAAGTGATTAAAGTGGAATTATCAGTTTTTTAATAAAGGGATTTACAATATCAATGACTATCTTTTAAAGAATAAAAATACAAAGAAACCTATAGATATATATTTGGTACTCCAAGAATATATATTCGTTGACATATCGATTTTTTTTAATTAACGTAATATTATCATTATTTTAGACTTTTTAAATAATAAGAAATTTTAAATATTTAAATAAGATAGAAATTACTGTGTAAAAAGAAGTTGTTTTGAATTATTCCCAATACACATCATGAATAACTTACCAGAAGTTGATATAGCACAAGATAATGTATTTAAATTTAAAGAATCTCTAATAAACTTTGCATATATTATTATATTCAAAATAATGTTAAATTTTTTACCAATATAAATTATTAATAAATATAAGAGTGAATTACTTTTTTTAAAAAACAATTATGCGTATCTTCATAATTTTTTTCATTTTTATTATTACTACCAACTTTGTCCAAGGAAATGACGGTGTAGAAGGAGAGAATTGGAAGTATATGGCATGCGAAAGAATGGTACATAGAGTGCAATATTCGTGTGATCAACATTGTAAAATCCAAGGTTTTCAATCGGGCAAATGTGTTGGGACTTTTTTATTTATCTTTAACAAAAAGTGTGAATGCTCAAATTCTGCTACAGTTGCACCATCTTGATATTTTATATGAAGGATTCGTAAGATTGTTTATGCTTTACTATTTTTATTAATAATTAAATATATATCAATTTTAAAGCATTATTAAACTTTTTACTAATAATTACAAATAATAAACACAAATAAATTACTTTTTTTCCACCATTTATCATTTTATCACTAAATTTAATATATATTCGTTCTAAAAAAATTCTAATTTTGCATATAAATAATTCTATAATAATTCAAGACATAAAACAAATTTTAACTTTCCTTATCTATATAACCTCTTAAAACAATGAAACTTTTTTTAATATTATTTCTATTATCAATTTATTCTTTATCATTGTCATTAAGAAGAAATGACGTTATACAAGGAGACTATTGTGGATTATTATTCAATTCATGCCATAAGGAATGTCTTATAAGAAAATACAATATAGGTTATTGTATTCAGATTTCATGGATCTTTAATAAAGTATGTATATGTTCTGATATTTAAAGTTATCATTTTTTATCAAAGTTATTATCAATTTAATAAAGAGAGGAATGTCTAAAATACTAGCTAGTTGCTAATTATATTTAAATTTGAATATAAATAATATTTTTTTTATCATTTATCAATATTTAATTTGTTTTTAATACTTAAAAATTCAATTTTTTTGCATAAATAATTGCATAAAGATTGAATAAATAGAAGAAATATAATGATCTGCATCAATATTTAAAAAAATGAAGATATTTTTAACATTGTTTCTAATGTCAATTTATTCTCAATCATTAGGATTAAGAAGAAAAGAAGAAATAACCACTGTTGAAATACCTTTAGCACTTCCTAATAATGATGATGAAAGGTGTAGAATACATGATGTTATCATTCGTGAAGGCTTGGAAGAATTTATATCTCTGGAAAATAGTGGCAAACTTTTTATTACATGCAAACAACCAGGAACTGAAGCTGTCTCAAATGGAAATCAAATTCCAGTTAATCCTACCACATTAAATAATTATACGAATCCGAAAACTGGTAATTGTTCTTCACATTCGCCTGAACTTTGCGTTAACAATAATGGCACTGAAACAACTCCTACACTTTCAAATGAAGGTAGTGGTGAATCAGAAAATCAAGATGAATATTTAACAGGAACAGTCAGTGGAATACATGTCAATCAAAATATATCTAATATATCTTCAACTCAAGTTCCAACTTCAACAATTTCCTCAACCTCAAATAACCATCCTACGGAGCCAGAAGGATCAGGTGGAAACGAACCTAATTATGACTTATTTAATTTTAATTAAACTACTCAAATAAAATGAGTTAGATTATCTCGTAATACCTTAAAGATTCCACTAAAATGCCAACTGATAATAAAACTTCTATCCCTGATACACAATGTAATGCTCAAAACATTCAATGGTATTTTGAATCTCCTACAAAACATCAATTTCATAAAAATAAATCTTTTAATAAATATAATTAATATTACCAACCATTCTTGTACACCTTTGATAAGGTTAAATAAATAAAAAACTTTCTTCATAATAATTTCCACAAATATTTCTTTTTTCTGACAAAATAAAAAAAAAGATCTTTATCTTTTTATAATTGCTTCTTTTTTTAAGTATCCAAAGTATCTCTAAATACATATTCATGTAAACTTTAGAATATATCTAACATTCAATTACTTATAAAGTTTTAAAAACTTTTACCACCCCATGTATTTAAAATATACATATATAAATCTTAGTTTATATTATAAATACATCCCTACTTAAATTAATTTTCATTTACCATTAAAGCATATTCTCGAATTATATACTCATATTATCTCTTTACTTTAATATTATTAATTATCAATATTTTATTGAGGACAATAAAAATGCCGGCTTACATGATAGGAATTTTTGAGTACATCATCATTCTTGGTGCGATTATTTGTATGGCCATCTTATGGGGCTTCTTTTTGCCAGCTATTTTTGAGGTTGTTGGAAAGTATTTTGCCACTCAAGAAAGTTAAATTGAAATACAATTTTATTAATTATAATGTTAAGAAGTTATTATGAGGCATAATCTTTCTATATGTCTATGATATTTATTACAAATTAATCTTTAAATTCTATTGTTGTTAAGATTATGTTGAAAAGAAGGAAAAATTTATATTTGTAGATAGTAAAATGGTTCAATTAGTTTGTTTATAATATTATTTATGTAAGTTTATGTAGATAATAATCACCATAAACCTCATGAAACTAATAATTTCAGTCTCCAGTGACATAATTATTTTATGATATCAAGTTATCTTTTTGCACAAATAACAATTTTATAAAAGAAACAAAACTATATAAAAGCTTTTTTTATTATTCAATTAAAATTTACAACATTGTTGATATCGTCCTTTGATATTTAACATATGACAAAGTTAAACGTTATCATGAATTATTTATTACCCGCCTGAAACTATAATATTTTATCCAAAAATATCAACAAAAATATCTCAAAAGTTCTTTTGCCCTTTTAATGAATCCAATTAAAACAACTTAATTTTGTTAGCTTTATATCTGGAAATTTTCTGATATATGAGATGATAACGTAAAAAATGAATATTAATTATATGTTTTTAAACTTTTTTCTGTTAAATCGTATATTTAATAAAATTTATGACATACAAAACTTATGCATCAAGGAATTACGTTATTATAACTTATTTTTAAAAGTTTTCTTTCCTATTTTCTTTCCTTCTCCTAAGGGAATATTTTCGTAAATTTTTTAAAAAAATGGCTAAACTTCTACAATCAACTGAAACCATATAATAATTGATAATTTAATGTGATTAAGAAAAAAAATACTACTTCATTTAAATGAACTTTTTCATTATTTATAATTTATAATGTTCTTATCACGCTATTTCCTATATGAACTAAAAATATATTCTAGATAACAATTTTTGTTTATCTCAAAGCAAAATATATTATAATTGCTTAAAGAGGACAAAAAAAGAACATCTTTCTAGATTGAATGTAATTGAAAATGGTTGTCTTGAAAACAAGCTTCCTTATTATTTTGCCCTTCGTTCTCTGAAAGACTCCTATAGTTTTTGTTTATGAAAAATTAATGTTCATTTATTAATTACCTTTATAAAGAACTATTTTTAGTGAATTAAAAATGTAAACAAACCTTGATAATAATATAATTAGCCCAATTAATTCCATAAAAATAGTTTATTCTATAAAATATTAAGAAAATAAAATTCATATTACAAAAAAAGTCTATTAATACATTATATACATTATTACACAAAAATATACTACAAATAATTTACAAATAAAAAAAACTATATACAACTATTTTTAAATTAAATAGGATCCATAAGGAGTCGACGTATAGATTCAAAATTTTCTCTTGTCTCCATATTTGAGACTAACTCCCCAGAATCAATGTATCCACTAAGCCCTGAATTGACGTTTCCCATATCTTTTGACCCAGTAGCTGTATAGTCACCAACTTTCCATATACATATACAATCATCAGCTAACTCATACATTTCCTTCCTCAAAGAAACGACAATGAACTGAGCATTAGCAGTTTTTTCCTTAATGTGCAATCCAATAATTGCTACATTTCTAATATCCAATGCAGCATCAACTTCATCCATTATATACAAAGGGGTTGGATTGTACTCATGAAGGCCAAATATCAATGCGAGGGAAGCAATAGTTTTCTCACCACCCGATAGATTTTCCAACTGGCTCCATCCTTTAGAAGGTGGTCTTATATTGTAGAGAATACCAAGATTGTATGGATCAAACATATCATAGTAACTTAACTCTGCATCACCACCCAAAGTTATACTCCGATAGGCATTCTTGACACTTCTTGCTATCGCTCTAAAACCAGTGTCGAATTCCTTTATCCTCTGACATATCCAGGTGGAGTGTTTTTGCTTCAGTGCTTCATAAACCTTATTTACTTGGGTTGAGATTGAAAGGTTTGAGTTGTATACTTTTTGTTGTTGAAGGTACTTTTTAACAACGTCATCATCCAGAGAGTTAGAAGAAAATTCCCTGAGGACTTTTAACTTAACTTCTATCTCTTCTTCCTTGTTGAGGAGGCCTTCAATTTCTCCATCTGTTAGAGGCATTATAGGAACTTCAACCATAAGAGATTCATGACTTTCAATTTCAGAATCTAATGTTTCCATAAAAATTTTTTCGGCCTCATCAATACGCTTAGAGTAAAATTGTTCATCATCCTTATATTCAAGTAAATCTGAAGGCAATCTATCCATGAAGTTATAAAATACATACTTCGAGTTTCTAATCCTTTCTTCCAATGAGCTTATTCTAGCTTTACAATTTTCAAACATAACTTTATCATTTTTCAACATTGCATCTTTCTTCGACAACTCATTTTTCAGATCAATTATCGACAATTTCTTTTCATGTATCCCTGTTTGTAGATTTAGCATCTCATTAACCTCATTCATCATACGTGTTAACGTCTGAAGTTCAGTAGTTAACTTATTTTTATTTTCAGTGGATAATTTCTCTTGTTCCTGGAGAGTCATATAGTTTTCTCTCATCTCATTAATTTCCTTTTCATTCTTCTCAAGTTCATTCACCTTATGTTGAGATCTCTTCGAATAAATAGCAATTTTTTTATCGCAGTCCTTTATATCATATTCACAGGCTTTCTTCTCTGCCATACATCCTTCAAAGTTCTGAGAAGGTATCTCCAAAATGTTGTTATAAAGTTCATCAATCTTTGCCTTAACTTTATTAAATTCAATCTCGCTTTTTTGAAGTTTTTGTTCCTTCTTTTTTATTTCAGCCTCTAAAGGTTTAATCTCTCCGGCAAGTTTATTATACGCACCCATGTCAATTTCGACTTTTGACAGATCCACTTTAAGCTCAGCCAAAGTATTTTGACTTGTTTTCAAACGTTTATGTCCACCAGAAAGAGCTATTTCAATGTTACGTTGTTGGACTTTGACAGTATCGTCCAAGAAAGATTGTTTTAACCTCAATTCATTTTCTGCTTTCATCTTATCCTTCTTTAACTTATCGAAAGATTCCTGGAGAGCATTCACTTCTCTACGAGACTTTTCAAGTTTATATCTTAAGTCAGCCTTCAAATTATCATCTTTATATACATTGGAATATTTTTTCTCTCCTATTAATCCAGATAAAGGCCTACCGCCACCAACAATTTTACCAGATGACTCAAATACACTTCCATCCAAGGTAACGGTTCTTGGATAGTATCCCGTACTCTGAGATGTAAACTGACTAGCACTGTCAATACTGTCAACAACCACCGAGTCTTTAAATACATGGTAGAAACAGGTAAAGTACTCAGGAGACATATTCTGCAACAAATCAAGGGCTCTTGTTGTTCCGGGATAGGAAGCCACCTTATTAATAGATACATCTCCATATTTATTATTCATCTCATTGATACACATAAAGGTTCCTCTACCTTTTTTATTTCTCTTCAATTGTTCTACCAAATATTGAGCATCCTCAACTTTACCAACAACAAACATTTCCAACGAACCTCCTCCTAATGTAGAAAGAGCTACATCATACTTCTTGTCAACAGATGCCAGGTCTCCAAGACGTCCTATGAATCCAGAGTAATTTAAAGAGTTAAGAAATTTGTGTATATCAGATGAAGGAGTGAGATTTTCTTGGTCCACCAAATTTTCGTATTTTCCAGTTAAATCATTGAATTCTTCTGTCTTTGCTTGGAGAATCCCAGCCTGCTCTTCAATCATCTTCTCATAAGATTGAATCTCCCGCGTTAAATTGTAGATCTCAGTCTCAGTTTCCTGAGTAGTCCTCGACAATTGCTCCTTTCTCTCCAAGTTAGAAGTGTTACTTGATATTATTTTTGCGATAGAAGATTCAGTATTCCTTATTTGTTCTTCAATAATTGTCCTCGGACTGGTCAGTTGACTCATTCTTATCTCAAGTTTCATCTTATCATTCACCAGATTGTTTATCTCATCCTTCATAACAACAACTTTTTCTTGTTTTGAGTCAAATTCAGATGCCCATTTAGACTTTTCTGCTTCAAAGAGTTCTTCTGCATCCTTCTTCGTTGTGGCGTACTCTTCCTCAAGCACATCATACTCTCTCAACTTCCTCTGAGATTCCTCCTTTTCTTTTACAACTTTATTAGAAAGTTCTCCAAATTTTACAATCTCTTTGTGCAAATTCTCATTTCTAAGTACCTTTGACCTTAAAAGCTCATCAGTTTTAGAAATGTCTCTAGTAATTTTATGAAGTTCCATCTCACTAGCTCTTAATAATTCCTTAACTTTTTCAATCTCAGTCTGAAGCTTTTGAAGTTCATTCTTTGCATTTGCTTGCTCATCCTCAATTACCTTTACTTCACGTTCCAATTCAGTAATCTTTTGACTCAATTGATTTATAGAATCTTGACACACCTCCAACTGTCTTTGGTACTTAGAGCATTGTTCTTCAGCCTTCATTTTGTAAATATAATATTTTTGAAACCTGAGATCCGAGATGCCGTTTCGGATTCTAGACTCTGTAATACATTTCCGAGTCTTCTCATCCAACAAAAGCTTAAATCTCTCAGAATCCCGTAGCTTGGCATTGATGGTAGCAACTTTCATATGCAACTCTGAAATGGCATTACTAACTTTCTCAATAGGCTCTTTGTAACGGGTTGTCCCAATTATATCATCAAGAAGTCCAAGCAAAGAATCCTCATCTTCCTTCTCAGCTTTTGGTTTCAACATTGAAATGCTCTCAACCTCTCCCTGGAGAATTAGAAATCTGTCGTGATCCAATCCAAGGCCGTGATGTTTTAGCAAAGTCTTGAGATCATCCCTGCCAATCGTAGCTCCATTCCTGTAGAAGAAACTCTTGTTGTCACTTGTTATCTTTCGCCCAACAGAAAATGAAGAATCCGGAACATCGAAGCATACTCCATTCATATTTATTATCCTCTTGAAGTGTATTGTGACTTTAGCGAAAGTACAAGTCACTCTTGACGAAGTGTGGATAAATTCAGAAGCCTTTCGTGCTCTACACTTCTTAACAGCATAGTCAAATACAAATAGGATGCAGTCGAAGATGTTGCTCTTGCCACTGCCATTTGGTCCAATTACGCAAGAAAGACCATGTGACAGTGGGCCAATTTTCTTAACCCCATAGTATGACTTGAAATTTTCAAGTTCAATCACATCAATCACCAACCGACCCTGTAATCCTTTTGCCTCAGAAGTTTTAACAATTCCATCGGGTATCTCGAGGTCCAAAAGGTTTAAATACGCTTCTAATGTAATACTGTCAATTTGATGAACTTGTAGGTTATCGCTTTCCTCTACATTTTGATTTCCAACTCCATTTAACGTAGTTACAGTGGGGATATTACGATGATCGTTGTCTTCATTCCCATCGCTCTGTGTTTGGGAATCCAAGTTATTTGAAACAACTCCATTCGGTGAATCCATATTGTCTGTTAATTCACCGTCAGGCTGTGGCGGTAACTGATCCGAACCATCATCTTGGTGAATTTCAGATGTATCCTTCAAACCAGAAATTATTCTTGATACTTTGTTAAGAAAACCTACCATAAAATCATTACCTATTATTTCTTGAGAATCTCCATTGTCTATTAATTCACTGTCAGTCTGCGTCGGTAACAGTCTCCAATAATCATCTTGGTGAGTCTCAGATGTATCCTGTAAAGCAGAAATTACTCTTGATACTCTGTTAAAAAACCTACCATAAGATCATCACCTATATCTTGAGAATCCTCCTCGATGTCCATAATTTATATATACAATTTGTAGACTTGACGAGGTAATAGCTACGTAACGTATTTCAAAATAGACACAAAAATTAAATGATGACTTTGTTAGAAATGACATGTTTATATACTTTTTTGATGAAATACATAAGCATTAATCCACCAAAATGAATTGTGTCAACTACTTCCTTTCCGTCAGAGCTAAAGTTCAATGTACACTTATCATGATACCTGGAAATTGATGATATGTTAGGAATGGATTACAAAAATAAATTTGTAAAGAGTTGTCACTAAGTTAATTATGACGTGGTTTTTCACTATTTTTCTATTCATAATCTACGTTTTTTGTTGTATCGTGGAAAATATATTAAATAGTCACAATAAGTCAAGGAAGTAATGTTTCGAAGCAATAATATAGATTTAATTAAAACAATTCTCTTTATTATCACACCATTTATGATATATTTCATATGTTCATTGGAGACATGTTTACAAAAAAAGTAAAATCGCAAAAGTTGCACGTAAAATTTGTTGCTTTCAATGGATGTACTAAAAATTTATTTAGTATTTCAATCCCCCACTTTTAGACTCGTACTTTTAGTGATTTCTCTGTTAAATTGTTTGGTGATGATTAATAAGTTGAGTCTAGAAGCATGGTTTCTTCACAGTCAGAAGTCATTACCTATACGAGATAAATTTAAGAATTACAAAATATAGATATTTTCATTTAATTTACTTTTTAGGAAATGAAAAATATAAAATTACTAATTAATAGAAGCTAATATTTTTCTTCGCCCTTATTTTCGAGAACACAAACAATATATTTTTTAGGCAATCAAACTAGAAATCCTTCCCCCAGAGATATCATTTCGAGAACGTGTTTATTACTTAGATTTTTATACAATAAGAAGAATCGCTGAAAAATTAAATAAGGTGACTGAAATAGTGTTTCATCTTCATTGAGAAAGGTATTACGAAATTACTGATGAGGATTTTTGTCGTAGTCATCTCCTTAAGTAGGAGAATAAGGTCCTTCTTAGGAATGACATGTTTTTTACAAGATAAAATACGTGTTTTTATCAAAAAAAATGTCAATCCCCTAGTCTGTGATATCCTCGTAGAGTTTTTAAGATTAGATGCGAAAGATACTTCTAGCAAGATTATATTTGCTGAGGAAATTATAACAAGGACAATTATTCTAATTACTTTTATTAGCATAATATGCAATAATGGATATTCTTTCTGTTCCATGAATAACATCTTGAAATCAGAGCTAATTTCAGCCAAATGGCTATCTACTTCAAAGACATAACTTCTTATTAATCTCATAAAGAGATGTCCACTCTTATAGCTGATGTTATTGAAGCTAATCACAGGAATTCGTTATAAAAAAAAGATAATTTAACCAATTACTGCCCTGTTCCCAAAGCTCTTTATTGTATTAGCTACAGTAAAGTGGGGAAAAGAGTCTTATTATTGTAATCCCATCCAATTTTTGTAATCATTTTTTATTTTGATAACTTCTTATTATATAAATATATTAACATCATCTTTTTTGATCAGTTTGACATCGTTTTTGTTTCGTGAAACTTCTTTCTACTAATCTACTTATAATTATAATGTATTTTAGGTGGCACATCCTCCACACAAAGCTAAAGATTGTATATAGGTTAGAGGTGTTATGGTGCGATAGAAGCCCATACAGCAAAAGCAACTATATACAACAAGAGATTGATAATGTTTATCAATAAAGGCCCCAAGCCTTTTACTGAAAACTTTTTGATAAAGTAAGTGAATAATTATTTTTTATTTTATACGTATTTTCTTCAGGTCATTGCCCTTCTTTAGGAGATTGGTGTTAGCTATAAATGTTATAAATTGATGGATCTCCATCACTATATGGAGCTTACACTCTGTAAAAATGTTTGATAAATTAATTGTATATGTTAAAATTGGGTGATTTTGAATGTTTAAATATTAACATAATTGTATAGGTATTGTATGATGGTATCATCTTTACATCTTTGATCAAAAAATTCTTTATGTTTTGATGTGTCGTACCTAGTTCGGAACTTTACAAAACTGGGTCTTGTTTTTTTAACTTTATTGTAAATTATTGTATATTTAATATTGTTTTTATTATGTATTATATTGTATATTATTTTCTAATAATTGTTTATTGTAAAAAATAAAGTTCTGAATAAGTATGGTTTATTTTTTAAATTTTTATTTAATAATTAAAATAATTACAATAGTTTAATAATCTATCATTTAACATACAACCAAAGTTGGATTTATATAATATAATGAAACATTTTTATATAATTTATAAAACAAATTGAAATAATTAATATTCTTATACAATAAATATGTATATTAATATAAATTGTACTAAAAAGATAATTATACTTTCAGGTATACCATAAATAAAAGTTTCTTTTTTTCCATTCTTCATGTCATGATAAAATGTACCAAGAATGAGAAGTTCTTATTATAATATATTAATATGTAATGGATTCATCACGATTTGCACTGTTCTCAAGGTCCTCATTGACATCATCTGGTGTTGAGAAACCTTCTTCTGTTGCATAAAGAATTTCTAAAACCTTCTTTACATCTATCTGACCAGTTGCCTCGTTGTCCTGGCAAAGAATTTCAAGATCACGTAACTTGGAGAAGTAGAAATCTCGTTCTTTCTCCATACAACCTAAAACTTCTTCGGATTCTATTAGTTGGCGGCGGACTTCCTCCAACTCCTGAACCACCTGATTGTGAATTGCTGGTTCAATACCAACAACCTTCGGTGCTTGTTGTTGTTGTGCTGGTTTTTTACCACCATCACCAGAATCATGAGTCACTGGTGTCGCTTTTGGTAATGCTTTCGATGGTGGAGCTTTTGGTGTCGCTGTATTAGAGATAGGTTTCTTACTTGTTGATGCATTTGAATTAACAGAATAATTAGATGATGTTCTCATGCCACTGATAGCTTTACTACTTCCTGAATGACTTTTTAGTGTTGGTTTTGAAACCATATTAGTATTTGGTGTTCCACTTTTAGCATCCCCACCAATTGGTAATGGCTCACCTCCCCTGGCATCAACAGGATTATACTCATGACCCTCATAATTGGCATCAAAAAACTTTTTAAACCATTGAAGAAACTCAAAATTATCTTGAAACTTCCCTTTTATCAAACGATCAACTGGTACAGATTTATCAATACCAAGTTGTTTCCAGGCAAGTTGAACCAACTTCCAATTAGCCAACCAATCAAGTTCCAGGCGTGAGTTCCATTTAACTCTCTTCAATTGAATGCTTCCAGGAAACAGGAGATCCGTAAATAAACAATACCCAGCACCATCATGTAACTGTTCAATCTTTGAGTATGATGATTGAAGACAATCATTCACCCAAAGTAACATTTCATGTCTTGATAAATTATCAGTTGTAGCTGATGTTGTATATACATTAACAACCATTATGATATTTTGTAACTTTTTTACTATGATTTCCTACTTTAATCTCCTCCCTCTGGTAATTTTTTTAAATATAATAATAAAATATTTTCGCTTCTCTTGGGATTGTTTCCTATAAAATTAAAATACAAATGATAAATATCTTGCTTTTTTCGATAAAAAAGTGTTATAAATATAGAAATCGATGAAACGATAAGAATTAGAATAAAAAGATATAAATATAATTGTTGATAGTTTTTGTGAAGATACACAAGAAATTTTTTTAAGTAGTTTGATAAAATTTTTTAGATAAAAAAACTTTTCGTTTTTGTCAACCACACTCTTTTTCCACTGTTTCAATTTTCTCCATCTATACATAGAAAAGAAAAACAGAAAAATAATATGGTTTGCAAACAACAATGTACATTAATTAATGGTTATGCAAAATACAATATTAGATACATACTAAAAAATACACAAAAAAAAACATTTTTCCAGTGAATGAAAGAGTAAAAATAACCTCTTGTCATGGCTTTCAAGAAAAATAATAATATATATTAATATATATATTAGGTTGTTGAAAGAGAGGCAATAAAAAATGATACATGTCATGTAGTTAATGTCAGCTAGGGGAACGTCTTCGAAGGCACCTCCCAAGGAATGCCAATGCTCTCGAGGATCCTCTTGAATTTTTCTGTTTACTCTTCTCTTTGCTACTTTGATTAGTTGTATTGTTGTCTACCACCTCATTGATCATTGTCACCTCCTCATTGTTGCTAGAAGATTTGGTAGTTTGCCTTACTTCATCAATACAATTGAGGACATCTTCAGACCCACACTCATTGAACGATAATCCCCTTTCTGGAGTATGTTGGAGAGAGTTATCCTCAACAAAATGACCATCTTTACCCATTAGGCGGCGGATATCATCATAAATAGATAACGGCCTATGTTTAGAAGCTACATCAACAGAACTAAGAGATAATGGTGGAACATTAACTATTTCATCTAAATTTACTTCAATAATCCTATTAAACCATGCTGACTTCTTAATTCTATTAATATCCCATCTTTCATCAGGATTTTTTACAAGGATCCCTCTTATTAATTCAACTAAATCCTCCGACAACTCCACATCCTTTGGCATCTCCAATTCCTGATGTGTTATATTATCATAAAGCTTCATCATAACGTCACCCTCAAACGGGTAAATACCACTAACAAAATTATACAAACACACACCACTACTCCATATATCTATGGGACGACCCTTAAAAGACTTATAGGCACCAGAGGCAACTTCAGGGGGCTGAAACTTTGGTGTTCCCTGAGCAACACTCAACCAATCATTCCCATTATCCCACCTCTCCTTAGGAACCACCTCAGCAACACCGAAATCCGATATCTTCAAAAACCCATTAACTCCAAGGAGCAAATTACCAGGTTTGATATCCTTATGAATTATATGAAGTGAATGTAGGTACTCCAAACCTGACAATAATTGCTTCAAATAATGTTGTGCCTGGAAAAAAAAAAGTGTGTAAATAAAGAAATTAAAATGTGTTATTAGTTTTTATTATTATAATTATGCTAAAAATATACCTGATAAAGAGGAAATGTCTTAGTTGGTGTGCTGTCTAGCATCTGTTGGAGGGAGGTAACACAGTACTCCATAATAATGTACATTTTTTGCTTTTCCTCATTCCGAAAAACATCGAATAACTCAACATTATGGGGATGCCTTCCTATTTTGTACATGACATCAATCTCCGACTTAACATTTTCAATTCCATTTGGAATCCTTCTCAAAGTACGATCCTAAAAAAAAGAAGATATAAATAATAAATAGAAAATTAATGTTTATATTTATGAATAATGATGATATAAATATACAGAACTGAAAACGAATATCTGTAAATTATATTTAAATTTTAAATAAAAAACAAATTAATATTACAAGAGAAAGAAGGAAAAATTCATTTTTATTATTTATGGTAATGTTGTACACACAAACAGCACAAGAAGTATTTGTATAAAAAAATTCTATTTTGTCTTTTGATTTGCAATTAAATGTGTAGATAAATGTGTCTACAATCTTTTATTATACAGATGAATGTGAAAATTTGTTTGTATTTGTATAATTTTAATGTACCCAAATAAAATAAAAAAATGAATTAAATGATAATGGTGAAAGAGTATACAGAGGAATGGGGTGATATAAATAAAAGATTTGAAAAGTTTTAAACAAGTTGTATAAAAAACTTTGAACGACAATACTTAAACATAATAAGTTACATAAATTTGTGGCGAAGAAAAAGTTCAGTTATAACTCTTCTCTTATCTTTAAGTAATAGTAAAAGTAGTTGTAGTTAACTCAAAATACGCAATAAAAGAGAGAGTATGTCTTATCCTTAATATAGAAGAAAAGAAATAAAAGAATTTTATATTGAGATAATTTAAGTCTTATGGAGAAAGAAAATGATATAAAAATCTAAATTACTTCCTAATGTAGGTTGATATTTAAATGGAAAGTTAAGTAGAAAAATTTCATAAGAATATTTATTTTTATAATGGAAAGTTAAGTCTATTGTAATAATTATGATAATAATAAGAGAAATATTTTTAAATAACACAAATATCTTTTATAGAAGTTTGATAAATAATATTAATAATAATAAGTGATAGAAAAAATAGCCTTTAAAAATATTACTCAGGGATATTCAATATTATAGAGAGATGGGGAATGATTAATTGCGATTGAAATATAAAACTAATAGAGAAATATTTCTATTATTCCAATGATTGTAATTTTGAAAGTTTTTTTTTCTAGATAAATTGTTAAATATTTCCAACATCTATGTATTGATATTGATAGTGCGTTTCAAAAATGAATATACATATATAATGTTTTTTTAAAAATTGTACAATGTTTGTTGAAGTAATTTATAATTGCATTACATGGAAATGTAACTTATTACGAAATTTAATAATAAATAGAATTTTATGTAATCTTCCAAGATAAGGAAAGTTAATTTGGACAATGAATAAATAATATATATACACAAAATGGGTGGAAGACAATAAGAAGTGAAACAATATCATTAAATGTAAAAGTTAATGATGCTGTTAAGGGTTAAAAAAGAGGAAGAGAGTATAAAGGAAACTTAGTTTTAGGAAAGAAAGAACGAGAGAGAGATATGAAGAAAAATAAATTTGTGTTAGGGTATATATGACCTAAACTCAAATAGTATTAAAAAGAGAAAACCTACAACTAAACATTGTATTAATAGTTGTACTATTACTCTAAAAATAGACAGATCTTTTTTAGTCACTCTATATATTATATATGTGATAATTTTACTACAGGATACCCCCTTCTTTCTTTTATTACTTACAACAATATGATTGAAGGGGTGGCAAAAAGATGAATAGATATAGAATATAATGGAATACTTATTAATAATTACTTCCTATAATTTTAATTAATATCTTTATTAATAATAAACTATATTGTAGTAAGGGATATTCATAGTCTTAGAACTTATACAATAAAAACTATAAATATTATAAATAAAATATAAACAACTTGCATGATAAAAACTTTTTACCCATCATTACAGCATATATTTACATAAAAAGCAAAATTAAAAATGTAAAGATAATAAACTGAACTTCATTACTTTTTATATTTAATAAAGATACATATACGTCCTCTATTTTTAATGTTATACACATACATTCGAGAAATGAATGACTAAGAAAGATGATAAAAAAAGATAAAAGATTTAATAGTTAGGGAGGTTCATAGATTCTTTTTGATGATAAAAATAAGATTATTATAAAATAATTATAACCTTTCACCAAAGTTTAATTGCTTCCAATAGAGTTAATCTGAAGTTAGTCAAGAGTCTTTTTATTAAGATGTTTATTAGGAAGAAAATAATTAGAATGAAAGAGAATGCCGTTATGAAGAAGGAAAATAAAAAAAAATCGTTAAGGAGAGATAGAAAGAAGGTTAAGTAATTTATTAATCTGCCACTTTATCAATAATTCTCATTATTAACATATATATTATATTTATTATCATTCCATCTGATCTATATACATTAATAACAATATAACAAAAACACACCTAGTTCGTTTTTTATGATTCATCAATTATTAACAATGATATGATAATTTAATAATATAGGGAAAAGAATAAGAGAGAGATGTAAAAATAAAAGAACAATAAGTTAAATGATGGATATACCTATACTGATATATATTATATAATGAAAAGTTTTTTTAATTAATATCTGCAAATATTTGACGAAATATTATTTAACCAACACATTGATTCGTAGATAAAAAGAAAGATAATCAAATAAAGGATATTTAAATATACAAATATTACAAAATAGCAATAATTTTTTTAATTCAAACTAACCTTAATAATCTTTACAGCCCTCCTCTGAAGACCCTTCTCATGAACAACTTCTTTAACTTTACCATAACTACCCTGTCCAAGAATAGACCCAAAAAGGTACCCTTCAACAATTTTTGGAGCCTTTACTTCGTTAACATAAGAACCATCATCCAACCTCTGGATGGCTAGATCCTCAAATACCCCTGATAAAAAAGGTTGCCTCCCATCAATATCAATAAAAGGTTCATGCCATGATAATTGATTTGATGAATCCTGATGACCCGGTATAATAATATTAATATCATCCTCAATAATGCTGTCTTCTCCCTGTTGTTGATAACTAACTTTCAATGATGTCCTCCTATGGAGGAGGAAACTGTCGTCATCATCGATCTCAGCGTTTCTTATAAAATTTCCTGGTGCCTCCCTAATAAGGAGATCCTCCTCCTCCTCAGAGGAGGAACATCCTATAACAACAGCCAATCCAGGTCCTGAAGTATGATGATGATTCTTTGGGTTTCTTCCATCCATTTATAGTTACAAAACAAGCAAAATATATATATAATTATTACCAACTATATTTTTATTATAATTATATATCTTTCTTTTTTAAGGGCATAAAATAAAAGAAAATAATAAAAAAAAATAGTAAAAAAGAGAGGCTTTTTTATTTTTGATTGAAATATTGTTTAAATTATTATATATTAATAATAAGAGAAATTATAACTGTAGGTTCATCTAAAAATAAAAGAAAGATTAAAAAATTTTCTACGATAAAAAAGAAGAAACCATTTACATATATATATCAAAAATAAAACAATTAAAGAACTAAAGAGTAAAGTAATATTAATTAACGTAAAAGCGAATCACCAAAACCATATATAAAAATAATTATAAATAGGAGATTATTGTGTAATACATAGAAAAAGGGCAAAAGACCAATTAAAGCAATGCCCTTTCAAATTTATATTCTCTTATTATTACTTCTTTTTAATTCTTACCTCTCTGAAAAACATATAAAAATATATGCGTGCAACAAATAAAATAAAAAACATTATTACATGGCAGTTAGGAAAAGAAATAATAATTATGAAACATTATAAAAATGATTACTTAAAAAAACTATGATAATGGTTAACAAAATGAAATTACAAAAATAAAACAAATAATACCTTAATTATGTATAATGCTACAAAAATATGATAAGATAAGAAAAAAGAAATTTTATATTATGTTACTAATATATGAATGGGGAAAAAAAGAAACGAACATTTGTAGATGGTATCATTATACAATACAATTATCATAATAAAAAACCTATAATAATATTCTTTTTTATTCAACACTATAAACACTTTTCATCACCTTCTAACAACCTCCCTTATTTTGGTGTTTATAATAAATATTTCTACTTGATAAAAAATACATTAAAAAAAGTTTACCTAATGTTTGAAGGAAAAACAAATGGTGAATAGAAAGGAATGTAATAAATGAGGGATATTTTATATGATAATACATCTTCCCCAATGGTTTATAGATACTTCGATATGGATATAAATTTTTTAGAAAATTAATTAAAATGTTTTGTCGCTATTTTTTTTACATAAACTAATCATATTTACCCCAATGATAAAAATATCTATACATATGTATGTATTGAATAATAATTTTTTCTTTTATATTTCTTCTCAATTTCATTAATACGAAAGAGATTTCTATGTAATATTGGTATCAGATATGTTCGTAGGCATTTTAACCTTTTTAATCTTTTTTTTATAAATAATCTTTAAAAATCATTATTATTATTAAAATTTAACAATATAGGAAATGACAAAAAAGAAATATAAAATTATTTCAAAATTCGGGTACCACCATTTTTCCTTCCTCATTTTTTTTGATATCAAAATATAAGAAATATAATGATAATATGGTAGGGTTATTATTAAACAATATCTACATGTTATTATAATATCATATATGTACAAATTACATTCTAAAAAATTTCTAATTGTATTAATAACAAAAAAATAACATAACATAAAGAAAGAGACTTTTGAAGGCAATGTCGTTGATAACAAAAAACGAGAGAGAGAAAGAGAGAGTGATAAAAAAATGGTATAGATTTGGTGATAGAATATTTGATTTCATGTGGTACGTGTTACAACATAAAAATAACAACTTTTTAGTTCCTAGATTAATTAATCTAAATCCCAATCATAGGTGCCCTCATTGGTCTTGAAAGCCTTCTCTTTTTGTAGGAAAATTGGAGATCCACCATCCCCTACATCTATTTTTTTCCCTGCCCCATCGTCACCATCATCTATATCCTCATCTATAAATCCCTCAACTGTTTTGAAAACTCTTTTTTCTCTCCTTGAATTACTATTGGTCCTCAATATATTATCAGATATCGATGGAGTCAATGATTTTTTACTAATATTATTCTCATTTACTTTATTCTTATCACAATCACCCACCTCCACCACTGTATCATCTCCCTCAATATCATTCTCTTTAAAGTTTTTTGTGACAGGAGGAGAAGGAGATGATTCAGTGGGAGATTGTGACAACCTATCCACAACACCCCCCTCCAGTATTCTTTTCGGTAACGGAAGGCTTTGTCTATAACTCGAAACAACCCCATTTATATCATTTTTTTCAATTATATACTTTGGTAACAAGACACCATGTCTTGATTCAAAACAACTACTATCTCTAGAAGCCCCATCGATGCCATCATCCACCACCTCATCAAGGGTACCACAACTCTCAAGAACCACCGAAGGCCCAGAGATAGTTTTACCAAAATTATCATCAACAAGATACAACCGAAGTGAAACTTGAGACAAATCAACCTTAACAGAAGCTCCCTCCTCAAAGTATGATGGATTATGGCGAAGGATGTGGTCTTTAAAATGTGCCACGGACATCGTACTAAATTTACAATCACCAAAAGGGCAACCAAAAGTTCCTGAGTAACCATGGTGTTTTTGTTTCAAATGATTCCTATACCCAGCCGCCTCCACATACATCTCCGGACAATAGGGACACAAATAACTCCATTTCTCTTTTGATTGATGATGTCTAAGGAAGTGTCTTTGTAAAGTATTTTTGCTGGCTACAAAAAAAAATAACAATTATTATAATTATCTTTGAAAGAGGTTTTAAAAAGACACACATACCAGCAGAGTAGGGACAATTTGGGCAATTAAAGGGCCTGGCATTCTTGTGGATATTCATATGATCATTATGACTCCTCTTGGAACACAAAGACTTCCCACAAATATCGCAATACCATCTTGTTATCTTTGTTGCTTTAATAGAATGGCTATTGAATGTTTTTAGTTTCGGATTTGAGTACTGTTCCAATTGAACTCCTGAGTCCATACCTCTTTTAATATACTAAGAGAACTTAAGCATATAATAAATAAGAAGTGAAAGAAGAAGAGGAAGGAGGAGGGAGAAAGGATAACGGAAGAAGTGTGTAATTTTTACAGAAATGGAACTTTTACTTATTACTTCCTTTCCTTTTTATTTGCAAAAACCTCCGAGGACTAAAAAAATGCTGTAGTTAAAAATATAGGTAGTGGATTATTTTTTATGTATTTTTTTTACTCTACCAAGAGGAAATGGAGGAATAATTGTATATCTGGAAGATAGGTTAAAGATTAAAAAACAAATGACAATAAGATCAAGATAGTTGGTAAAAATATATAAAATCATTAGGTAAATGATCAATAGAATAATAAATGGTAATAAAAATAATTATCTAACGAATGCACAGGAACGTTCTTCAATTAAAAAAAAATTAAAATGCCATTGTTTAATCACTGGAGGGTGTAGAGCTATGTTGAATGTGATTATTGAACTACGGAATGTGTTATTAAAAGTATTTAGGGTATAACTTTGTTTCGGGACAAAAGAATAGTAGACGATTTACCAATTTGTTGCTTAAAAGAGATAAAGATTAAGAATTCTATGGAAGATTGATGTTTAATCAGGATGGAGAGAGAGAAAGGGGGTGGAGAGATGTGATAACTGTGTTGTTGAAGAATAATTATATGACATGAAGGTGGTTGTTGAGGAGAATTATTAATATTTTTATAACTACATTTTTACTAATATTACACGAGAAAATAAGTTGTTAAGGAAACGATTAAAGATATGTTGTCCCCTAAAAGTACATAAATAATGTTTTGTCGTTATTAAAAAAGTTTTAAGAACACGAAATCTAAAAATAGGAACTATAATATGATTAAAAAGATAAAAAAGCCTATTAATTTTTTTTGGAAAAATATTATTAAAATACTGCTTTATAAATTAAGAAAATAGGGAGGATGAAGAAAAAAGTTAAATATCGTTAGTTTCTTAAATTAAATTCCCAATCTTTATCTACTTTTTTTCTGGCAACTAAGAAAAAGTGAAAGCATGGTGATAAAAATAAATATTTTTTCTCCCTTTCCTTATATCCTTTTTTTTGTACCATTATCTTAAGATTTATATTTTTATTGTTATGTAGATATTTTTATGAAAGTTTCGTTAATATTACACATCACACTTTGGTAAAGATAATAAAGAAAACCCATTAAATATTATATTAAAATAAAGATTTGATATGACTTTGTATGATATTAAGGGAAAACTAAAAGTTTGTAACAGGAAGATTAATTTCCATCTTAATGTGGAATGTTTTGTGAAACAAAATACCATGCGGATAGTAAAAATTTCCTCAATTATTTTTAGAGACAAAAAAATTATCCGTAATATAAATGTGTATAAATCTATATATAAATAATAAATAAGAGAAACCAAGGAGTATTAGTGCGGATTAATAAATAAGATTAAAATATATATACATTTTTAATATTGTTATATATTAAGTTAAAAAATTTATTTTGTCAATCCTCGAAAATTAATCACATAAAAATAATGTGGTTGAAAGAGATAGCAAAAAAAAATAAATATATAAAAGGGTAGTTGATGGTGGAGGAAAAAGTTTTAAAAGTTATATTAAATATACATATATTTATATCGTGTTTGATTATTTATTTTATCTTATAAAAAATAAAAAAAATAAAAAGATGATACAAGAAGACATTTATGTGCATTGTGGATGTTAGTAGTTATTTATTTATCTTTTTGTTTAGTTAATTATTATATTAGATTTGTAAGTTTGGAGATATAAAGGAAAAAGAAGAAATTGATAAGAATGTTTAAATATTTATTGTATATAACATATATATTTTAGAAGAGATGATTTTTCTCCATTTATCACAATACTTTTTTTCTTGCTTCTCATCATCTAATCTTAGATTTTGTTGTGTAACTTGTATAATAAATAAAAATTTTGTATAATTTGTCAAAATTCTACTTTTAATAAATATCACATTTCATTAATATGATAAGAAGTGTATCTCTTCTTACATTATTGTCTTTTCTTTTTTTATTCCTAAGATTGAACTTAATTTTCACTAACAATTGATAAAATACTATATCTATGATCTATCGGTATAGGATTATATATGTTAAAAGTTATATAACAAGAGAAGATTTAATGTACAACATATAATATCATTTCTGTCTCTCAAATATTTTTTAGCTCTATCTATTATTATTTTAAATGTTTTTTAATATTTACCAAAATAAAATAATATAAGTTTTCTGCATTTTTGTGGTGAAGTCTTAAAATATCCATAAATATATAATAAAGTTTTGTATTATATTCTTTATCTATTTTTTTTTAATTTTACTAATAGATTGAAGAGGAAGATAAAAAAATATATAAGAAGATAATCATTTTTTATCGTCATTTAATAGGCACCAAAACACATACACATTTATATAAGCTTTTTGTATTTATTTATAACTTTTAATATTTGATTTACCATAAGTTTATTTAGATTAACCTTTATGGTGATAAAAAAATATATACAAAAGATATTTGATTATATTAAGTTTAAAATTATATATATGTTGAATTTTTTTTTCGCCTCCCCACAATATATTGTTAATGAGGAGCGTTGTTGAGGGGGGAGGAAAAAAATAGTTGCCTATAATATAGTTTCTTCGTAAAATACTTTCAGTTTCAAGAACACAAAATATAGAGAAGGAGAAGGAAGAGGAGAAGTACACATATTCTTGGAGAGGGGGAGAATTGATAGTTAAAAAATGATGGAAATCCACTGCTAAATAGACGACAGCTTTTCTTCTTTTCGTTAAAATATTAAATATATTTTTACATTCATTATATATTAATGTATCTAAATCACACATATATATAATTTATATATTATATATAAATATCACCTGTATATTTTTACAAGAATAAGTACTACCACTAGTAAGAAAAAAAGAAGAAGGAAAAAATAGAAAATTAAAATATTTTATATATATTTCTTATCCTCCACTCCATTTTAAAATATACCATTACATATTTAAAAGGTACACTATATTTAGACATTCTAATGAATTAGAAATGTAATGTAGATATATTTTTATGTATGAAAAAAATAATTAGAATCCTTCCATTAAAAAATATTTCTAATTCTCCTCTAATAATATTAATTTTCATGTAATTTCTCCTATCTGTCGGTATTCATTTTTTACCAAACAAAATAACAAAAACAATTTTTAATTTTCTTATTATATTACAAGAAATACAAAAAAAAAGATATAGGAAAAATTTTTGTAGGCAAAAAATGAAAATATTTAAATTTTTAAGTCTAACATATATAGGTTGAGATGGATTAAATATTATTATTAAAGATGAGAGAGAGATAGTGTTCAGTTAGGAGGAAAAATAATAATAATGTCTTGTTATATAACTAATATTTTCTCGTTTATAATATTATTATTAAGAGAGAGAAACTTTGTGATACTAAACAAAATGATAAGTATATTTTAGAAGATGATGATAGTGTGATACTTCATTAGTAGAAAAATATTATACTTTGTGCTTATTGGCATTTATACATATTTATATACATATATAAATATAAATATATATTAAATATCATATAATCAAATGTCGCACTTACAATTGGAGGTTTATATTTTGATATTTTATACTTTATGAATGTGCCTTGAGTTTTTCCTCCCTCTGATTATTTATATATTTTTATATTATCTCTTTGATGTGATATATGAGAATGATAAGTAATTTTTTTATTATTATTATATGTCTAGATATATTATGTTATATGATTATTGAAAACATCCTAATGATATATAGAAACATACATATCTCAAGCATCAATGATTTTTCCTTTTTTTCTATTTTGTTCGTGATATATAAAGTTTATCAATTGAAAATTGTATATATATAATTCTTTTATCTTCTCCATTCTTATTTCCTCTCATAGTATTATTCTTTTTCAATTTGATACTTAACTTTTTCCCATCTTATACATGTTTTTTTTATCACCCTTTTATAAATTAAAAATATAAAAATAAAGTTGTAACTAATAAAATTAATTTTCTCCCTTTGTTTATAGGTTTAAAATATCATTGAAATGGCATCATTTCAATTTCATGAATTAAATCAACTATTAATTGGTTTTACCTTCCTATCAGCAGCAATCGCTATATTTCTAGCATTTTTTTGTTATTGTGGAGCAAAAACATGTTGTAAGGCGAGACGCAAAGAATCCACCAGCAGTGAGAGTGGTGTCCTAACGAAACATATTAAAACAAATACAAACGAACCCCTATTGACATCTGTATCATATACTTCAAATATTGAATCTCCAGAAATTGCTTTCATTGATGAACGTATAACGAATGTTGTCTCTAGTACAGTTAAAGTCAATTCATTACGTTCCTCCTAACAATACACATATTTTCTTTGATTATGTCTATTCTTTTAAATATATATGTATGCTTACTTCAAATATTCTTTCTCATAACTTTTTATTATTATTATTATTATATATTGTTTAAAAAAAACTTAATGTTAAAAAAGAAAAAAATGGACATTTTTGTTGTTAAAAATATAATAAATAAAGTTTTATTTATGCTTTTTATCATAACAAGTTAAATTATGATATTAAGAGGGTGCTTTATGGTAAAAGATGTTTGTTAACCTTTTGGTGTTTCTTTAAGTTTTTAAAAAAGAAATTTCCTTCCTGGTATCTTTAAAATAAATTATTTAAAACGATGGAGAAAAAGCAATATACTATAGTTATATGACGGTGATGTAAATTGCTTCCGAGAATCAAGATAAAATGTATAAAAAAATGTTACAACTTTAAAAGAATATAAACTTTTTATCCCAATATTTTCCTCCAAAAAAATACTAAACAATTACATTAACTAAAATAATTACGTAGTCTTCATCTTAAAGTGACAATCACAAATAATATTTCTAACTATCACTTTAAAATAATTATAAATTTCTTCCACGCTCCTGTCAAGTTTACTTTAAAACAAAACATCATAAAAAAACCAAATGACGTAATAAGGTGCATTAAAATTTACGAATGATATTAAATGATAAATAAAAAAAAAGATATTTTGTAATAACTTTTATATAAACTCCAACAAAAATATTTTTTTAAAATAGTAGTTATAACATTAACTTTATTCATCATCAACATAACAAAAAAGGTAGGAGAGAGTAAAAACATCTTAAGCGATTTCATCCTTGGATCTCTTTTCTGGTTTACCTCCGCGAATTCTTCCTGTACGTCTAGCAGCAATAAGACCAACCTTACGACCAGCTGATGTTTGCCTTTTGACTGTTGATGGGTGACCAATGTGTTGATGGTTACCACCACCATGGGGATGTTCTACTGGATTCATAGCAACACCACGTACCTTTGGCCATGAGTTTCTCTTAGCCTTGTATTTATGATAAGAACGTCCAGCTTTAAGCATTGGTTTGTCAACACGACCACCACCGGCAACGATTCCTTAAAAATTTTAATTTATACTATCCTTTTTACCAATAACTTACCGATCATAGCACGGTTAGCGGATGGAACAACTTTCTTAAGTCCTGATGGTAAACGAACACGAGTTTTGTTAGTTTCTGGATTGTGAGCCACAACAACGGCATACCCACCAGAGGTTCTAGCAAGACGACCACGATCTCCGGTCTTTTCTTCTAAATTACAGATGGCTGTACCTTCTGGAAGTTGTCCGACTGGTAAAACATTACCAACAGTCAATTGGGCTTTTCTTCCGCAATAAACATATTGTCCAGTATACATACCCTCTGAACAAATCATCAATTCCTTCTTGGTTTCGAATTTGTATGGGTTACGGAAATGGACAACGGCTAATGGAGCACCACGACCTGGGTCATGGATGATGTCTTTAACAACTCCCTTGATGTATCCTTCACGTTCTGAGTAATCCAATGCACGAAGTTTGGCTGCTCCTTTACGGTGTTTGTTATGAGAAGTGAAGACACTTCCGCGTCCCTTACGCTGAGCACGAATACGACGTCCCATATCTTATTTTTACCCTGGAAGTTGAGAAAAATGTTATGATAACAATTTGCTGAGAAATTAAAAATATTTTCGAATAAATATAAAGATTTATTATTATTTTTAAATGATAAAATTTAATGGGTAGAAATTAAGTGTATAAGACAAAAAAATAGTTTAGAAAAATATATTTTGATAAAATAAAAATAATAAAAACAGATTACTATGAATTTTGAATGATAATCTTCATAGATTCAATGGTTGAAAATAGGGAAAATTTAAAGATGTCAACTAAAAATTACATTGGGATAGTGTTGGAAGAATAATACCTTTTACCAAGTAACTTTTCCTCTCAAGAGCTATTCAAAGACAGTCTTGGAGTAAGGTTACTTGGTGGCAAAAAATTATTAATTTGATTAAAAAGAAATGGAAAAAGTATATGGTAAAAAATATTTATTTATCAATATGAAAACAAACGGCAAATATACATAATTATTACTAATATAAATAAGAAAAGTGATGGAAAAGGTGTTGAAGATGGATTTCTCATTTGCCTAAAACTCCTTAACCTCTCAATATGCCAATGAGCGTACTCATTAGGTCTCATCCACTGTTCACACTCATCTGGAAGTTTCTCCAACAACCCCGTAGAATTGATCATCTTAACAAGAATCGCGGAAGACTTCTGACTAAGTTTCAGCAAAAAATTCCACCCCTTCTCACCGCAAAATCTATCAGTCTGCCAAATATAACATTTATCATAAATCGTCGTTGACCTACACAAATCACTCAAATCATCATGAAAGTTCCTAAAACCATGTTGCATGAGATCTATAATACTATTTTGGACCATTAAAGCATGGATATGGCATTGTGAAGATATCTGATCACCGTACTTACTCCAACATGGAATTATTTGTCTCTTGAAATCTTTTTCGTTCTCAAAGGAGTAACATATGGTATTCCAACTCTCCTGGCCAAGTAGGAGACTTTGGGTTGCTTTAGTTTGCCTACATGTACCTAGACATTTAATGAATGTCTGGTGATTGCTGCAGGAGCTCTGGATCCTTTGGTATATGTTGGTTTTTGATGATAATAAGGACTGTAGGGGTGTCACCAAATCAACTGTCCATGAAGAACTATCTGATGACATCAGATGTTGCATTGCATTCATCTTAAAGCACCAAAAAAGGTTTAAATTTTAATTATAGAGTTAGTAGAGGGGATTAAAAAGAAATTTTCCCACTTACATAAGTATCTTTACATCTCATTAAGCAGGGATCTTTACCATCAGCTGGAGCACCTAATAAACCCATAAATAGAAATAAATTAATAGAAAAAATTCTTGGTAGACATAGAGATTTCCTTTTCATAATTATTAAAAACAAACTATACATCATGTAAAGTATTGTTGTTGTTTCCTCTTACTCTTGACTTCCTTCCAATAGACACGTTATAATTAAATGATAATCTTTTAAGAAAAAAAAGATAAAAGAGAGGGGGATAAAAAATTTATCCAAAATATTTGGCAAAAGTTGTGTTCTCCAATAAATATTATAAAAAAATTCCTTCAGATGTTTAATAATATAAGAGTAATATGTTAAAATATTTTTGACTTTCCTTTATCATTTAAAAATAAACAATATTTATACATATTTTTGTTCCTTCTCCTCCAATTATTATTTATGGAGATTGTTGTCTCTTGATATATATTAATATTAATATATCTGTCTGTTAATAGATGATACTTGAATCAAAGAGGAAAACAATAACTTTTTGGTATCTTTTTTCTTTAATATAAAGAGCCTAAAATTGATATATATTTATATATAAGACAATAATAAATTTGTCAAATTGTTTCTTCTAACCAGTTGAAAATTTATATTTACTACATTTAGATGTATATAGATTGTATATTTTCAAATGAATTTTTCCTCCTACCCTAATTTTCATGAAACACACACAATATTGTGGATGGAAAATTAAAGTATGTGTTATTGTAAAAGTTTTATATATTCATATATCAAAAGATGGCATATCTCTCTATTTATATTGTATAAAATTTATTAACACAAAATTGAAAACACAGGAGGGGCGGCTGACCCTTTTAATTGATAGTATCAAGGGATTATTTTTTCATTCTTGAATTGGTGGTCAAAGAAAGAACATATACAGGAGATGGGAGCACTACATATTTGGTATGAATCTTTTTTTAATATACCCCCAAAATGTATGTGGATATACATCTATATGAAGTTTTATTAAGTTGGTAGAGACAAACATATGAAATTAAAAGAAATCTATATAAAGTTTTTTGATATATTATGTAAAAGGATAACAAAAATAAAAATTTAATTTATTTTTATATATAGTTAAAGAGATTGGTTTACTTTTGATTAATGAAACAAATTTGTTACGAAAAAAATAAACAAAAAAACATTTGGAGGGGAATACTATTGAGGATAAATCTTGAACACATATTAAATGATAAATATATTATTTTATATTCTTAAAATGCTAAAATGATAAATATGCATTCTTTGGGTGGTGTTAATAAAGTTAAGAAATAATTTATTCAAGATCTAGTGCCATCCTGACTCCATCCCCCATTCTATAAATACTTCTAAAAATGATTTTAAGTTTATGGTAAATAAATGCTAATGATGTTGATAAAAAAAGGCTAATAAATTGTTTATGGTACAGGTAAAATGATAGAAAAATAAATAAATATTTAATTGATATTGATAGGTGAGAAGAAAAGGAAATATTATATTTTTATTTAACTTTCATGTAACTGTATATAAAAATATTATTAATGTGTTTTACTTTAAACAATAGTTTATGAATTGTTAATAGAATGTTTAAAAAATGTAAAGTTCATGATAGTAGAGTTTATATTTTTAATCAAAACAAGTTTTAATTTATAAATCTTAAGATGTCAGAATAATTAGATAATAAATGTATGTTTTAGAGAGTGATTTGTGAGATTCAATTACCCTTTTAATAACTCTCATAATCATTACATTGGCACCATAAAGATGTATCTAACTTATTAGTCGTGATAAAATTAAATACATTAACTATATAATATCTATATTATAAACATAATCATTACATACACAATAATTTAGGAGAAATTTAACCAATTACATAAAGGAGAATAAAATATCCCAATCTTGTGGTAGAATGAAAATTTTAAAGAGATATTTATGGTAGAGTTTGGTAATATTAAAAATATTCCCATCAAAATTATTCACACTTCCCCATACTAAACTTTATCTATATTTTAAACTTATAAACTGACAAAAAAAGTAAAATGTTCTCAAGATCTTCATACACATTCGACTATAAATAGAAATTTAAAAGACAAGAACAAACTTAAAAATTAGAAAAAATAAAACTTCTAATATACAACTACATCTATTTTTAGTGATAGTAAGGAAAAAATAAATAAATAATATACAAAAACAAAATAAAGGAATAGTTAATATGTATGTAAGGAGTGATTAATTTATAAAGCCCCTTAATATTAACTATAGCTTTATTTTTTATTAAAAATATAATAGTTTATCTCTTATCTTTCTTTTTTTCCCAAAAAATTACTTTAATTTGTTTGAAGGAGCATACAAATATAAGTATACATTATAAAGGGAGGCAAATTATTATTTTTTATCACATATTAAAAAAAAGTAATTATCAGGAAAAAAGATATGATGTAAATGAAATATTTTATGTAAAGGAGATGATAAAGTAAACTATTTTGCATGGTGAGTATAGAGAGGAGGAATAAAATAATGATATGAATAAAAAATTATTGGTGATGGAGAGTGTGGAGTTCAAAGATTCTAGAAAAAGATTCCTTTTTAAATATTTATCCGTACCTTATGTATTATTCCCCTACCTATGGCTTTTTACTATTATTTTTATGTATATAATATACCTACATCAATTAAATGATAAAGAAAAAAGAGAGAACAATCCTGAATAGCAAAAATTCAAAACAATAATTCTTGACCTAGCATTTCAAAACCAAAGTTAGCTTATTTTTTATCTAAAAATAACAATTATCAAAACCACCAAAATATCATAATTAAAAATATAAAGTAAAAATTAAGTTTACTAAAACACACATCATCAACTAACTACTAATTTTCAACACAACCACATAATAAATGAAAAATATTTTCAATAAAAATCCCATATAAATATTCTCTAAAGATTTTTCACACGAAAATTTTTTTCACATGTGTATTTTAATTACATATTTCCTGATGAAAAGTTATTTATCACATCAAATTTTATTTATACCTAAAATGACCTTTCTAAAACATTTACATGCTTTATATTTATAGTTCTTCTCCAATTACTTTTGAAAGAATCTTCTCCTTCTTCAATTTATCTTCATCTCCTCCATATTCTATTTCATCTCAAAAAAAAGATAACAATGATAACTTTAACCAAAAAAAAACAACAAAAACCATTTGTAGATAAGTTTATTAAGAAATCAAATACTATTATTCAAGGCAATTTATTTACAAAAATTTACATTAATTATAATTAATTAAAAAATAACAAATAATATTCTGAACTAGATTTGTCTTCTACCATTAATGTTGGTGATAATAACCACCTGCGTAGTAGTGATTCTCTGGTTGATGGTAATAATGATTAACTGGAGGTATATGATGATTAACCGGAGGTGAAGGCTGGTGATGATGCTGTTGCTGGAGGAGGGGTTGTTGATAGTGGCTATCTAGACCTCCTTGATAGTAATTCTGAACCATTTGTTGGTGCTGCTGTGGTTGTTGATGTGATAGCGAATGGTGGTGATGGGACATTTGCTGTTGTTGGTGGTATTGTTGTTCATAGACATCTACATAATGTTGTTCCTGTTGTTGCTGGGCACCACAATGTCCTCCACTCATTTGTGTGTGTTGCTGAATCTGTTGCCTTCCTGATCCTTGGTGTCCTGATGGAAGTTGACCATGATTCAATCCACCCATATTCTGCATTTGTTGTTGTGATTGTTGTGGTTCTTGGATGAAATTACCCATCGGTAGGCCACCACCATTATACTGATTGTCACTCAAAGGACTACTAAGAATAGAAGGACCGGAATTTGGTTGTGGTAACGGTGGATACATATGCATATAACTCATAGAAGCTTTCTTATTACATGGTGGATGTGATGGAGATGGTGTTTTCGAGTAACTTGAACCATCAGAAATTGGTGGAGTCAAAGGCGACAACGTATTTTTAACATTACCACTATTACTATTTACAATTGTTCCTCCATTTGTTGGAGCATTATTACTAACACTACCAGGGTATTTTCTTTTCTTCCTCCCACATGCAGCTTTTGTGTATCCTGATTCAGATGATTTCTTAACCTCCATTGGTACGTGAACCTCAAGAACTTTGACAATCTTTTCAAAATGCTTCTGCATAGCAATGTCTTTTGGTGTCTTATCCTGTTGATCAGTTATCTCTTTACTAGCACCTCTATTAAGCAAACATTTAACTGCAGCAAGATTACCCTCTTTAGCAGCTATGAACAATGGTGTTTGATCGTAAACATCACCGGCATCTTTATTGGCTCCATGATCGATAAGATATTCAATAATCTCCGTATTATTTGTCTCGGCAGCAATATGAAGAGGTGTCTTTCCATCTAACAGGACACCAGACTTCTTTCCAGAATTATTTGGATCGCAATGCATTGAAAAAAGGAGTTTAGCAAAGTCTAGTGATTCATCAGTATCAGAGAATACACAACATTTCAATGGTGTCCTCCCAAGGAAATCTATTGATTCAATATCAACTTTTGAGGATTGACATAATAATGTACCGATTGCGATGTTTGTTGCCATTGCTGCATGATGGAGTGGTGTCATTTCTTGGTCATCTGATAATGTTGGATCAGCTCCAAGACGTAGGAGAGCCTCAACAACTTTAGTCATCTCTTTCCTTACGGATATAGTGAGAACAGTCTCATCTTTATCATTAATCTCGTTAATGTTAACACCACAATTAACCATTCTCTTAATTTCATTGATAATCATCTCCTCTGTCTTTCCATTACGATTCTCAATAAGACCATGAATAGCAGTACCAGCAAGATTAGGCTTCTTTGCTGGGTACAAGTCTTTAGATGTTAGAGTAAAGTTTGTATGTGGTAAACTCGGTGTTCCATCTGAATTTAAAGGCCTCCAAACATTAGAAAAGTAGTGTTTTCTTTTCCTATCTCTGATAACGATACCGATAATTGAGAAAACTAAAGCACTGATACATACTACAGGTAAAAGAATCACCCAAAATGGTGTGTGGATTTTCTTCACTGAAGGATGTCTTGATATTTTTTCAGCTCTGATGTAAGCTAGACTTAATGGTTCCTGATCAATAACAATATGTCTCTTGGCTATATTACCAAACTCCTCCTCGACAGCTTCAATGTCATTGTAACAATAATTCTCTTGTCCAGATTCTAGACATGGTGTATTATCAACAGCAACATTTACTATAACACCCTTCTGTTTTGGATCAACAACTTTTCCTTCAATCTCAGTATTATTCTTCAAATCATAAGGCTTGATACTTGGTAAGTTTGTATCAGTACTGTTGATAATCGATACTTTTCCACGAATTGCTCTTGAAAGATGTTGAAGTAACTCGGATTTATGCTCCATAAATTGGCCAACAGTCATATTGAAAACAAGATAAACAGTTGCGTCCATAGGTTTACTCTCAACCAAACAATCTCCACCATCAAAGTAGAAGGTCGTTATATTACATCTAGGTTCACAAACTCCATTAGCATAATGTCCAGAACACAAAGAATTAAGCTCCTTCTCTTTTATTGATAATTTCGGATGGCAATCACCTCCGTCAAAAAGACAGTATTGTGTATTACACATCTCATCACAAGCGCCATTATTAGCATTTGAGGAACAGAAGAAGGCATTCTCACAGTATTTGTACAATGTTACATTGCCTGTACAATCTCCGCCATCATAACCACAACTGAAGTAGTTACACTCCTCGTCGCAGATACCATCTCTGGCTTTATTTTCACAACCATTGTTGTGGCAAATCTTATTCATCATATTATCCATTTCCATCCATTCCTCAGCTTCTGATTTTATCTTCTCCTGGCATAGATCACCCTTAAAACCAGATGGACAGATACATTCAGCATATGAGCCAAAATCTAAGCATGAAGCACCAGATGCACATCTCATCTCAGCACATAAATCAACTTTGTCATTACAAAATGTTCCGTTATACCCATAATGGCATTCACAGTTGAAACTCCCTGGTACATTGACGCAAATTCCTTTGTTACAAACCATCGGGTTCCTCTCACACTCATCGATATCATTCTCACAGTTGGTACCTTCGAAGCCTTGGTTACAGTGACATTTGTATTCACCATTATGAGGGAAACTTTCGCAATATCCATCATTTTGACATGGATTCTTACCATAGCATGGATTCTCGAATTGGCAGTACCTTCCAAAACGCCCCTCGCTACATTGACATTTGTAAGATGCTACCATATCAACACAAACTGATCCAGGATAGCATTTGTTGTCACCACAATCATCTATATTGATTTCACAGAATCTTCCAGTTAAACCATAAGGGCATAAACATCTGAAGGAGCCATTCTTGTTGTCCAAACAAGTCCCACCATTCTTGCACATGTAATCTTCATTGCAAAATTCAATAGGACTCTCACAGAATTCACCTTCATAACCCTCTGGACAGTAACAATTAAGATCATCAAAAGTCTCTCTGCAAATACCTCCATTCTGACAAAGACCTTCGGCGCATTGTTGAATTTGTTTCTCGCAAAAAAGACCTTCAAAACCATCAATGCATGAACATCTCCCATCGACACTATCAAAGGCTCCTCCATTGAAACATTTTTGTTTTTTCAAAGTTTCGCTTACTTTATATTCACAGTTCGGGCCAGTGAATTGTCCTCTACATTGGCATGTATAAAAACCATCCTGAAGACAAGAAATTTAGTAATTGAGTAGATAATAAATAATACTTACCTTATTAATACATTTCCCACCGTTCTTACAAATATTTGGGTTTTCTTTACACTCATTGATATCTATAGTACAATTGACTCCTGTATACCCACTCGAACATACACACTCATAACCATCCTTTTTATTTATACAGTCTTCCTCATCATCATCTATATACAAACATGGTTTCTTGATACAATAATCTACCTCGTTGCATGTCTTCCCTAAAAAAAAGAACATAAATAAAAAATAATCATTTTAAAAAACTAATTTTTAATATATTTTTTACATCACATGAAGATATAATTTAATTGTTGTAAAAGGTAAACATTTAAAAAAAGGAGGTTAAAATGTTTGTGATTAAATAAGAAACTAATACATGAAGAGGGGAAAAAGGTGTTTAAGTACCATAAATTGTGTAATATATACTTGAAGGGAATGTGATGTTATAAGATTTTTTGTTGACAATTCCCAGGGGAAGTGATAAATAATTATTTGTATATTAGCTATTAAATGTAAATTTTATAATAACGAGATTTGTGTTGATGGATCATTGAGTTAAAAGTCAGTATAAATAAGAGAAGCATGTATTAGGTAATAGATAGATCTAATGTTATTATAATATTAACTTTTAAGGATATAATAAAATAAGATTAAAAAAATAAATAACAAGAAGGGGGACTTTTTTGTCATTCTCATTGTAAAGATGTAATAAATGGTACTTATTGTTATGCTAATAAGGAGATTAAAAACTACCCATCCAAGATATAAAGATTTTACATTCTCATTCTCCTGTTACTACATAAACAAAACACAATACAATACATGTAGTTAGCATAATAATAGGAAAATATAACATTTGAACTTATTGTATTTAAAATATACTTACCTGTGTAGCCGTATAAACATTGGCATTTGTATGAGCCATCGTATGTTGGTAGGCAAAATGAATTGTTGAGATTACAAGTGACATTAGAGGAATTACAGGGATCTTGGAATGATAAAATACCATTAATAGAGGATAGCAATATTATTATTAGTTGTAGTGTTGTTTTGATAAAAACCATTGTATATAAATTAGTAGTATCCAATCAACATATGTGTTCTGGATCTCCCTATTTTTAATTATATATAAAAATACAATCCTTCTCGTTCTTGAAATTAGAGATATCTATAGTAAAGACAATTGTATAAAAATACTCCAAATGTTCTAAAAATATATAAAAATAAGGTAAAAAGATAGAGAAAAAATGTGCAATCATTAACACGGCAATAAAAGGAATGTTAAAAAGAGAAAGATACAAAATTAGATGATTTATATTTCCTCTCAAAATATACTTCTCCCTTCGCAACATTTTACACAAGGGAAATTATACTACAATTCTCCTAAAAAAAGAACAAAGAAAGGTAGGTTAATAATTAAATTTAATCCTAATACAATTTAAAATAAAAGGTACAACAAAACATAAAACCTAATCATGAAGATCAATCTCAAAAATAACCATTTTTATGATTCTCCTTAAAATAAATACACACACTCGAGAGACAAAAAGAAATCTAGAGTAATCCTATATTGATCAAAATAAAAGTGCAAAAATCATAATAAAAATACCTTAATATTGTTTTATTAAAATTAAAAAGGTTTTTGTTGGGTGGGGAGGAAAGCGATTACATGTTATCATGTCTAATATGACACTATACAAGTTATAAGTCATATATATTTTCATTTTGTAATAATGTAATATTAGAAACAAAAAGATATATTTAAAATATTAATAAATATTGTTTAAGGTATTTTTGTAGGAACCATTAATGTTTATATTGAAATTAAAAGTTTTAATAGAAATGATAAAGGTTTTGTAAAAAAGATTCATATTAAAAGCGATGAAATTTAGATTTTATAAAAATCACGATATGTATTATATTAAATATAAGTATAATATATATAAACAAAAGTGTGGTGATGACTTCATGAAATGTACTATTTAGAAAAGAAAAGTTTATGTGATGTAAATTTTTATAAATATAATAACTTTTACTATGTTTAAAGAAGATAGAACATTAAAAGGAATAATTAATGAAGATTAATACATCTAGTAGTAGGTAGTTAACTTAAAATATTAGGATGTTAATGAAGATTAATGTACTTGTCTAAATTTAAAAAAAGAACTTCTCTTTCGGTATTTGAACAAAATTCCAATGATATATTACAAATGAAAAGAAAGTACATAAGGTGGCATATTATTAATTACCTCTCTCGAAAAGTTTATGTATGTGAAAAGTTAAATTGTATAAGAATATAAAATAAAAAGCGTGGATATTTCCTAATTAAATTATTAAGAGGATTAAGTTATTTTTTATTTATATACATAAATGGAATCTATTCACAAGTATATCCCCCTCCTCTTCTCACCTTTTGTTGTATCGTAAACCGTCCTTTTACATTTTACTTTCACCTACACAAAAGATACACCTTATTTTGACATTTAATAATTTTCATATAACACACCCCACCCCTATTTCTTTTTCTTTATCTATTTTAGGAGTTAAATAACTGTAATAGACAATGTATTAACAAAAAAAATTAAACTATAAATATATAATTACAGATACTAAAAGTTAAAAAAAAGATATAAATTTAAAATAAATAAATTATCTAATAAATATATTATACATCATACACGAAATGTGTCAAATAAAAAAGGTATCATTAATTGTTTGCCCCCTCTCATTCCTTTTACAATCAACAATTCCTTGAACAATATTTTATATTAGCTGGGAAAATATCAATTAAGGTAATAGTAGAAGAGATGGTTAGTTATTTTTTCATAACTAAGATAATGAAATCAAAACTTTTAGTAGCAATAAAATGTCTACCCAAACAATTGGAGATAATCTATATGCAACATTTTATAGATAAAGAAAATAGTGTGCTTTTGTTTTCGTATTTTTGTCAATCTCAAGAAACAGTAGTAGGTATTTGATCTTATAAAGAATAAAATAATGTTGCAAACTTTCTCAGGATGATAATGATGTTATAAACAATTAAAGGACAATTAAAAAGATTAATAAAATAATAGATTCACGATAAAATTAAACACATAAATAACTACTTATCTTTCGACCCAAAGTAACATAAAAACTTCGAACAGATAATTCATATCATTATTCAAGACGCGACAAAAAAAAGCAATTAAGTGGCAAACGATAGAAAAAGATATCAGTTATAAATGAATGATCATAAGATAATAGAAAGGTATTTAAGTAAAGTTGTCATAGGTAATTTACATTACAAGAAATAACTATCAAAATGATTGATGAATAGTTGATATAGAAATGTGTGAGAAAATGAACATATTTTTATGGAGACACCTACCACACCACAATACATTATACCTTCACCGAAAGAGAAGTACAATACACGTATAATATTTAATTAATGATAAGAAAAAACATAAAGAAACCCCACAGAGGAGATCCAGGGAGAGTGAGATACTTTAACCTTAAAAATATGGTAACAATAATAGCATCGTACACGCAACAAATGTTATAATTATTCAACATCACCAAAAATATTACAATAGTGTGAAAGTCGTAGAGTTTATTATTATATATATAGAGATAATACTATCCTCCTGATACACACATATTAGGAAGTAACTATCAAACAAACAGTTTCACCTATGTTTTTGTTTTCTATTTACGTCTCTTAAAGGTTGAGTTGTTAATTAATAATAGTTTGTTAATTGAAACTAATTAGGACAATTATAATAGTGATGCCTTAAGATACGAGTGGATATGGATAGTGAAAAGGAGAGGAAACTAATTGTCAGAGTGTTTGATTGAAATATTATTACTAATTTATAACTTTTTTTCTTTCTTTTTTTTATATAGCCTAATAGAATTTTTGATTTACTGTCAGTCGTCTAATAATAATTACATTAGAAATTGATAGCCTATGTAATAATATGCAATAAAGGTACTTTAACGACAAATTTACAAATAACATCGAAAAAAAAGTTAAAATACCAAAAAGATTAACAAAAAAGCGATAAAAAAGCACATAATTTTCACACGACAAAAGACGACTGTATAATCTTACTCAAAAATTAAAAGTTTACACTGATATGAGTAATACCAAAACATTAACAAAAAAAGGTATACAAGATTAATAATTAATTATGATAATATAAAAAACAGTCATCAATGGGAATATGAACGTAAAATGAGTATTAAAAATTACAAACATTAGGTTTACCTTAGAGGTAGAAAAGAAAGGTACTGGAGGGAAATGGATTGATGGGAAAGAAAAAATGACGACATTAGGTTATTATTGAGTGAAAAATGTTTCTGGAGTATTAATAATGGTAGTGGGGCCATATTTGTAATGCTTTCGTCCATTTGAAGCCGAGATAAATGATGAATCAGTCAGGAAAGTTTTTTGTCTCATGTAATGGATAACTAGATATTGCACTATTGGTTGAATGGGAAAGTGTATAGTTAGGGATGATAACTAAATGATGGAAGTAGATACATTGATAACTAAAATCAGTAACTTTTCGCATTTTTAGCTTCTCCCTGAAATGTACTTTAACGTGAAGGACATAAATTGGTAAATGACATTCCAAAATATGTGGCAATGCTTGAGGATAAGATAAGACATCGTGATTGGAAGCTAGTAATCAGTTTAAGAGATTAAAAAAATAGATTGGCGGCAGTTCTATTGAGCCACATGTACACTTGTTCAAAGACTACTTTCCCGGTACGTAAGCCGCTTGTGCTTCCAGTATCTTGTGCTAAATATTTTTTTATGCTTCTACATGTATGTTTTTTTTTCAAGGGATGTTCTCTAATGGTACATTTTTTTCAGCCTCCATTAACTCCACGCCGTCAGTTAGAAGAATTCGTAAATGTCATGTCTCCATGGATTTATTTCAAGAACAATACAACTTGTCCCTCAAGGATTTTGTCAGAAATTCATTTCCTATGGTAGCTTGATATAAATGAAACGTATTAGAACAAGGCAAATGATAGGAACTCCTACAAACGGTGAACACATATTTTAAAAGAAAGTTTCGCAACGTAATAACAGTCTACACAACTGTCTTACAGAAGAGCTATCACTCAACAACACACAATCTCTGTGAATCTACAGTCTCCAGCTATAGGAATAAACGCAGTTACATACATTTAACTTTATCTCAAAAGACACCACCAATCGCTCTTCAAAGACGTCATCGAAACTTCGTAACTCAAGGCAATAAAAGCTAAGCTGCTATAAAGGGAAAGTAACGAAATCAAAACTTTTGATATGCGGCATCGGTTTCTTTCATTACCTCTCTCAATCTAACAATAAAAAACCTAATACTCCTTTACATAATTTATACAATCGTTAATTTGTGAACCAACACATATTTGTGTGTAGACAAAAAAGAAATTAAGAGGATAATCTGCCGATTTAATCAAATCAAATTATGACACGCTTCATGGCTTTTCAAATTAGCATTACTCTTTTTTTACAAAGGAAATGATGGAAGAAGTGTAAGTTTGCACTATTCGTATATAGATAATTAGGAATAAAAAATTAATTATAGGTATTTTTGAAAATTCAATATCAATTACTTTGGAAGGGGACCTTTTTGTGTTAATTATACTTATAACTTAAATTTATGAGGGGATGAAAAGGGAATGCCGATGTAGAGAGAATTTTTTTACCTTTTGTGGTAATGTTAAAATGGTATTAATTTCAATTAAGGTAATGGAGCTTCTTAGTGCAAGTTAGAAGATTAGAAAAAAATTAATTTAATGAATATATTTTTAGAAATCAAAAAGGAAATGAAAATATTTAAAATTTTGGGATTAGTACACTCTTAACGGCAAACACTTAGATCTCTTTTATTTTTTTGTACTCCTAATTACAAATGCAATAGGAGATGGTTTTTGAAGTTCTATGGACAGGAGAAAAAATGTAAGTTTTATGGTATAAAAATAAATGCAAAATTATTAAGATCGGGTGATCTTTTTTGAAGATTACATTAATGTTTGTACAAAATTTTAGCAACAAAGTTTAATTTTAAGACATGTATATTTATTATTTTTGAAATGTAAGATACTCTGTGACATGATCTACTGTAAATTTGTATACATACTTAGAAGTATCATAAGACAGAGTAGAAAGGGGATATTAAAATGTATGCGGTGAGGGGTAAAAAGGGAAGTGTGAAAATAATATATTTCTATTTTAATGCAAGCTTTTAGTTAACTGGAGACTTTTTGATGATGTAAAGATAAATTAAGGAATGTAAATAAAAAAGTATTTTCTTTTATTTGAGATATTAGAAGGGAAGTGTTAAAAAAGGATTTTAGCACATTTTGTTTAACAGTAAACAAACATCTATGTAGTTACCATCTTTTCTGGTGATAGAAGTTAAAAAAAAGACTAATAAGGAAGGTGATAGTTTTGACAAAAATGGGGTGATCATACACATATTATTATAGTATAATAGGCCATTATATTTTCAATTTAATAGTTTAGGCATTTACTACTAACAATAGTCATTAAATCTGTTAAAACTTTTCATAGAACAATAGGTGACTATAATTTAATAGTTATCACCTTCCATCCAACGAAAAATGATATTATTATTTTTTTACACGAATTAAAAGTTTATTTTAATGAGGAGAATGTAACTTTTCTCCCCATAAATGATGTATTTATTTTTATTGTTACATTTTTTTAAATAGATAAATATGTAATAATTTTGGAGGATGACGATATCTGAGAAGTGAATAAGATTATTATAAAATATTATAAAAATTCCTTCACTTCTCTGTAATTCTTGTATAAGGTGGTATAAAGGGGTAGAATGATCTATGAATGATTTTTTTATTTTGAGAGAAAAAACATAATATGCAAAAAATTTAGATATTTTTTAGTGATAATATTTTCGAACGTTAAAAAAACAACTTAAAAATAATATAACTTTTGTTTTAATAGGGAATGTGTGCTTTTATTTCGGTAGAAACTAAAATGAAATAGATCTATTTTTTCATTTCATCCCTTCACTAGAAACAATGATAGGCATAAAAAATGTACTAACAGTTCTTTTTATAAAGAAGCCAAACCTTTTGATAAAGGAATAAGAAAAGATTGAATCTTTTATATTTGGGTAAAAATTACTACTAAATAGAAGGAATTCGGTCTGATCAAAGTAATTTTTTCATCTTAGGTACATTTATATAATTTTTTACATCCTTATTATTTACCAAAAATAGGTGAAAGTGTGGTCGGAAAGATAAAAAGGTTACAATTATGACTACTAGTTAAAGTGTGATAATATGGGTAATCAAATCATATCAAAAAGAGTGGGTACGTAATTGTGTTAAGAAGATCCTAAATATAAAGTGTAATAAATCAGAAGGTGTTGTATTGTTATTATGCCATATTTTTTATGAGCTTTGATATCTATTTTTTCAACACTATTATTGTACCTAACTATCTTAAATGTTATTAATTGTTGATAAAAAGGGGTAAATAAGAAAGGAATACAAAATAATCAGGAGAATTTTCTCTTTTTCTCACATTGTAATTAAATATCAGTATCTCTTGTAACCTTTTTAATCATAAAAATAAATTTAGTAATATGTTGTTGGCACGCGCGCACACGCTCCTTACTTTTAAAAACATATTCGGCAATCTTATTATGGAAAAGTAAATATATACATATGAAAGAGAAATATAACTTTTTGATATTTATACAATGTATATGTGGAGATATGTGATTTTAAAGTTTAAATTAATTTTATCTGATTGTTTTAATCAAAACATAAATATAAGGTGTTTTGAAATGAAATGTTTAATCAAAAATAGTTTTCTATTTCTATGGAGAAATGTTATCTATGTTTTTTTTTTATATTTTCTTTATATTTTTTTGATAGAAGAGAGATATGTTTAATGTTTTGAGGATAGGTAGTAGGAAAGTTGATTAAATAGAGATTCATGTTTATGATTAGGAGATGCCGATTCTAGGAAATGTTTTTGTAACTAATTTAACCATTTAATGATGTAATGGGAAAAAATAATTTGTTGAACTTTCATTAAGGTAGGAAGATTAGTGTGATGTAATAGTTAATTAGATGAAAGGCTTTTCATTAAGCTAATTAGATAAAAGGAAGTTAACTTTTCCTCATCTTTCCCTTGATAATACAATTCCTTAAAGAGAATAAAGGTATATATTAGTTAAAATAATATAAAAATCTCAAAAGCAAATTGCCTTTAAAAAGTGATATAATTAGACATTCAAAAGTGTACGGTAGAATTAATGTGTGTAATATATTTATACATATGATTTATGTATTATTTTTATAATTGTATATGGTAGGAAATAGGGAGAAAGAAGAAAAAGTTAAGGTTGAGGAAATATAAATTTAACTTTTGAAAATATTATCAACCACCTTCAATAAATGGAGTTGTGTGTGTATGTGTCTTAAAAAAATGACATTCCCATAGATTTAAGGAAATGAGATGAAAAAAATAAATTAGTAGTGATGTAGGTTGGAAGGTTTTCCTTACAAATTTACCAAAATCACATATATAATAATAAAATAAATCAAAAATTTATTCCTAATAAATCACTCTCAACTTGGGGCATTAAAATTTTTATTACAAATTCCAAATTTTTTTTATTCTTCATAACAGAAAATTATTCGTCATCTGGTATATGTTAGGTTTATGTAGTATTTATCTTGATTAAGAGAGAGATTCATATCCTACAAATAAAGGATGTAACAAAAATAAGTAGTATAAGTATATTAAAATTAAGAAAAAGACATAAAATGTACTCTAAAAATAATAATAAAACTTTTATTAACGCTACAAAAAAATTTATACTTAGACAATCACTTTATCAATGTAAAAAAACACTAGAGAAAGGTTGAAATGACATAAAGTTTGTTATAAAACAAATATCAATCTACCATTAAATAGCTTGTATTAAATATTATACATATTTTTAACCATTCACAATCATTTTCTCATATAAATAAAACAACTACTTTCCTTCTAATTATGAAGGCTAAAAAAGTATTTAAAAAATGGATAAACTTTCATAATGTGTAATTTAATTACATCAATTATATAATAATATAAATCTTAATCCACTAAAAAGGTACCCCAAACAAACACCAGGAGGTCATTAAAAAAGTAACTTAACATTTATATAATGACTTCAAGTCATCTATATATTATACCTATTTTTTTATGCACTAACTTTATAGTAGAAAAATGATATATTTCTTTTAAAACCTATAGAAATTATCTGATTTCTACTTAGATGGCAAAATAAATAAAATATTGGTGTACATTTTTTGTTAATTTGTTAATTTATAGACATCTATAAATAAATAAATACAATATGTATATTGGTAGTAAAGTTATTTTAATAAATGATTTGTATATGATAGTGGGGCAAAAAAGTGGTATAAGGGAAATGAAGATAATTTATGATTTTTTTAAATATAATTTATTTCATATATATAGAAATATGTGCACTGTCTTTTTTGGGTGATTATAAGAAGGAGAGAAACATTTTTATCTTTCTTCTACCATTCCAGTTAGGGGTGTAGAAAAATTTATATTAATGACTTTTTTGGGTGATTTATTAGTCTAAGGTATCGTGAATTATGAAATTTCTATTTATTACGTTAAGGTTATTTTTGTTATCCCTTTTTTTTTGCTTGTACCTTTTTACTGTATGAAGGCAACAGCGTACGCGGTAACATCCTACTTCCTGTTATGAAACTTTGTCTTATCATTAATTAAATCTTTATCACGATTTTTAAAGTGTTCACTTAAAATTTTCAATATCAATTACCTAATATCTTATTCTTTTCAGTAGTACCAAATTAGATTTTTTTTGATTCAAGAATGTACTTAAACCCGATATATTTGGTAAAGTGTTCCCTGTCGTCGTGGCTGGTTATTTCCAAAAAGTTTTTCATCGAAGGATAAGCAAATAATATTTATTTATTGGAATTTTTATATATATTTTAAGAAGAATAGAGGATATCAAAGATGACTGCACTTACTAGTCAAAAATCGGGTACAGGAAATGACAATGAGATCAAAGAAAAAATTTCCAAAATTATGGCTATTAAACTTGATAAAGACCAAGTAAGTTTGTATTATGTGTTATGGAGAAGTATTGTTGATTATTTCAGGGAGTGATAAATGAGATAGAGTTTCTAAACAATCTTGTTACAACGTTAAATATACATACAGAAAGGAATTTAGTTCAAAGTGCAGAGGAAGGGATGCTAGAAGCACAGAAAGAGTACCTATCAAACTTCACTAAACTTTCGGAGGAGGTTTCCGTGTTCAAGGAACGTGTTGAGAGGATGAATGAAGTGTGTATAAATTTAAGAAACCAAATTAAGACAAACAAAGAGAAGACAAGAGATTTACTTGAGAAGACTTCTGTTATCCAAAAAGAGAAAAAGACATTGGAGGACAAGAAGAATTATGTCAATACATTCTTGGATACCTACAGCTTAACAGATGATGAGGAGGATGTCCTAAAAGAGTGCTTTGACACAGGAAATATAAATGACAAGTTCTTTAAAGTGTTCAACAGGTTAAAGAACATCAACTTAACGATACCTGAAAAATTGGAGGAGGATGATAAGATTGTTGCTTTATATGACATGAAGGATGATGGTGAATATAAATTAAAGCAATGTTATGGATTGATTGTTAGATACATCCAGTCAGAGGTCCGCTCACTTAATCATGAATTTATGGAACCAAAGCCACTATTATTCGATGCCTTCAAAGCTATAGAAAAGATCTCTGAACTTATGGAGGTATCTATAACAGAATACTGCAGCGTAAGGAGGACATACATCGTCAGAGCCTTTCTTGATGCTTTAATGAAAGGTGGTAACGGTGAGACTGGAATCGAGTACAACTCAAACGATCCATTAGTCTACATTTACGATATGTTAAATTGGATAAACTCAGCAATCACCATTGAATATGAGATGTTGGAGAATCTATTGAAAAACTGTGACCATAGAATCAGAGAAAAATACTTCCAGGATGCTTTAGGAGAGATCAGTGAGGCGTTATGTCAAGCGACCAAAGTTAGAGTTGAAACCAGTTTAGCCAAAGAAAGTAATTGCGTTGTTGTTTACCAAATAAGTACAAGTTTCGCATGGTGTGTTGATTCGTTAAAAATACTCCTATCGGAGGATTCAGTTTTCATTGCAACATTAAATGATTTAAGGGATCTAGCACTTAATTTGTTCTTCAGTATATTGAACTCGAATATTCAGAAACTTCTAAACAGAAATACTCTCCCCGACTATGACTTGAAACCAATATTGAATATTTACCAATGTTTAGGACTACTGAAAAGCATCCTTGACTGTACCGCATCTGTATCCAATAACCAAATTAATTTAGCTGCACGTAAAGATATTCAAACCAAAATATTAACATGTATTCTTGATCCATTAAACCAAGCTATTCAATTGGCCTGCTCAAAGTTGCATGACCCTTTGGATAGTGCTGTATATATGATAAATTGTCTAAACGAAATCCGGGATATTATAATAATATACCAATTTACTGAAACGAGACTTGAAATGATAAAATGTCAGATAGAGGCAAATGAAGATTTGATTGTGGGTGATCAAGCTAGTAGGATTCTTACTAATTGCCAGTTGATGGATCTTTATGTACGGTGTAATGGTCATCAACAATCTCAAGGACCTCTATCGAAGGTTATAGAAGCTAGTCCAGATAAGGTCAAAGAGGTTATGAAGAAATTCTACAGCGAGATAAAGTCAATTGATGGTATCGAGTGTGATCAATTGCCGAAAATATTATGTGTAAGAATCGTTGATTCAATTAGGAAAAGAACTCTGGAACATGTAGTTTTAGCTTACTCCGTAATATATGAGAAGATCACTAACCCGATCAATGGATATCCTGTCGATACAATGGAACTTAAGACTGTCGATGAAATAAAAAATGAGGTAATGGCTGAATTCAATGAATCTAATTCATCCGCAACACTAAATTAGTTAAAGCTCCCGCCGCGTATGAGCAACTTTCAACAACTTTATTTATAAATAAATATTAATAAAAAATGAATATTGTAAATTTAAATAGATGTATTATTTAAAAATTGTTTTCAATAAAGATTATAAGTACAACAGAAATTGTTGAGACACTCCTAAGACTCATCTCTTTTCTTTTCTGCTCATTGCATACTAACTAACAAATATTATAAGATGACTTCACCACATTACGTGGCACAATTAGCTCAAAAATACCAGGATGAATTCCAACGCAACGCAATAGAGACAGGAGATACCATAACAATCACAGCTCGTGAAGCTGTTTCTACAGTCCAACAGAAGGTTGACAGCATTGCCCCTACAGCTATAGGATTTAAGGATTATTTCATAAGTGTTGTAACGGACTTTAAAGAGACAAAAATCCATTCAAACGACATTTTGAATATAATGTTGTGGTCTTCAATCTTAGTTCTTGGATCAAAGATTACCTCAACGCTATCACACTTCCTTCTCCATCCATTCATCCACCTCGTATTTGATGGTTCAACAGCATTATACCTCTCAGCTATCTTCATTCCAGTCTACGTTCACTTCAAACAATCTCGTGAACCACTTAGCGAAGAGAAATCAAGATTCAGATTACTTGCTTATGCCGGAATCCAAGGACTTATTGTTGGGTACATCCAACAAGACAGTTTCCTCTTATTCAGTGATCCATTTGCCTTCCTTGGATTAGCTGTCATGGGATTGTCAGCTTTATTCCTTCATCCAGTCCTTGGGGAGAGCAGATTAAATTACCTCGTAGCTGTTACAGGATCAGGTTTTGCTGTACACTTCGTTATTGGACTTCTTTTTGGTCAACTTGGATTCATCTACCTTCTTATGGCTCTTTTGTACACTGCAGCCGCTTTTATCCTCTTACAATATTATCTTAACCCAGCAGAGACTAAGGCTATGCCTCACCTTTACATGTACTACAACTTCATCGCTGTCATGTATATTCAATTAGTATTCTACTACGTATTCGGATATACCAAGGAGGATTATAAGAAGTTGAGTGTTGTTGCAGAGAAACCATAAAAAGATGTAAAAATTGAAATAAGTATGAAAAAGAATTAGTTTAGAAATTTGATGTGGTAATAAAACTTACGAAAATCCGGATTTTAATTAAATATATCTTGGATTGGAGTTTGTGCTTTTTTTTCTTGATTAATAATAAATATTTCATTAATGTCTTTTATTGTGTTATGTTCAAATTTTTATTTTTTCATTGATAATATATTTCTATTATTTTTCTGGGAGATGTCAAATTTTGCATTTTAAAAGATTAAAATGTTAAATCATTTGTTAATGTTGTGTTTTTTCATGGTATTGGTTTCAAGAATGGAACTTTATTTTATGTTTTCAGTGCTGGTACGTATAATACATAGATATGGGATTTTGTATGCAAATCGTTTATGGAATATCTTCTAAAACGTATGATGGAAAGTCACTATGACTATTTCACACTTCTATTTCTAATCGTAATTGATTTTTTAACAGATTAACTTTTTTTAAAGAGCGGTATATTTATATATTTTTTTGAATATTTTTACTTAATTTTATATTTTGTGTATCAATTGTGTAAATAATTGTTACTATCTAACCTATGGAAAAAAAAGTTTTTGTTCCTGAGTTCCCAACATTTATTTAATACGTTTTTCAGTTTAGATCTCCTTATGCAAATTAAAATTGTTAATACTTCTGTTTTCCTACACATTAATGTGTCAGAGAACTTAAGTTAATCACAAAAAAATATTTATAGTTTATCAAGTACTGATGTTGTCTTTGAAAAACATCCTTTTGGAGAAATATTGCTTATCAATTTTTTCTAATTACGTAGTTTTGATTATAACATTTATTATCAACGAAAATAATATCATTATGACACAATAAATTTGTACTATCTTTGAATAAAAAGATATGGGAAATTTATTTCGTAACAATGACGTGTCTTTTCACCAAAATTTGTGGTAAAAAACAACCACTCCCCTATCACTCACCTGAAGTCCTCTGTTTCTATTAATAATTTTTTATACTCTGTAAAGCTACACTAGCCTTATTGGGTTAGTATCTATTTAACCTCTTCGAAATACAGGTAAATACATACTAGCCCAATAGATCCAGTGTAATTTACCCTTTATACCAATCCGTTTTGAAACTTGTTTTTTTAATAAAATATATTCTTTTAGAGACGTAACATGTTCAGAGGACGGCAAGGAGCAAGATTAAGGCAGACAGGAGTAATATTGCTGGCACAACAATTATTATCATCTGGACCTATACCGCCTATAACATTATTATTTATCATTCTTCAAGGTGCCATCTATGCAGGATTCATACCTTTCATGGATCCAGACAAAACACATGACCTGTGCCTCCTTCCACGGGCAATATTTAAAAAGAAACAATGGTATAGGATACTTTTACCGATACTAATGCATGATGATGATCTTCATCTATATTACAATATGGTATCATTTATGTATAAGGGGAAAAGACTAGAAAGACTTCTGGGGAGTGTAAGATTTCTGAGTATTCTTATTACTTTTATAATTGCAACACCCTTGGTGCATATATTATTGTCATATGCTGGAGATGAATTTTTTGATATGGGCCGGTTCATGCGTGAATGTACAGTTGGATTCTCAGGTTAGTTTTATTAAATATATTAAAAAGTTTGTGATTCATAAGGATTCTTAATTATATGCATACATAATTGCCATTGATAAGAGATAAATATTTGAATTGGACGGATATTAAAAGTTCTTGAAGGGGGGATAAAAAGATACACAATCATTCTAGCATGGCACATTGAAGTGTTTCTTATTCTTATCTCCATAATTTGATGTATAAGCTAATAATATGTTTATAAGTAAAATTTTTGCATTGTTGTTGATTTTAATTAAACTTGGCAGTTTAATTATTAATAGTATCAATGGGGTGTATTAATTTGGAATAGGGAAAGTTCTTGGCATTATAATATGGTACTTGAATTTATAAAAAGAATTAGACATGAATTCTCCTTTATTCTTACCTTTGAACATACACACACATTTAACAGCTGTTGATAATACTTTATTTTGTTATTGTTTAATGGAGGAAGATAATTTGTAATTTGTTATAAAAGATTAACTAGATTAGGATTTATTACCTTTATTGTTAATTATTTTTACCTCAGAACTATTATTTATAATGAAAAATGGGTTTAATTTTATCTTTACTTAAGATTTTCCTATAGGTAATATTTTAAAATTACCTTTTAAACTCCATAAAATTAATGATTTATGAAAATATATAAATATAAGAACACATATAATAGTAAAAGTATTTCCAACATATATTTTATCTCATATATTATTTATTACTATAATATAAATAATAGGAAGACTCCCATGTTTATTAGAAGTTCATTAAACGATAAAATAATAAATTTTATGTTATTTGTTTCCCAATTACATTAAGTATTACAAATGTGATGATAGCTAAGTGAAAATTTAGATTTTAAAGTGATGACATTTAATTTAGATTATTAATTATGTGGTATTGTGTGTTGTAAATGATATATATTGGATTAGATATTGACAGTTGTTTAAGTTTTAAAATGTACTCTAAAACTTTTACGCTTCAATATTTATCATTCATATATTTGTTTAATTTTTTCTTTACTCTAATCGTTTGTTCTTCTAATTTTTTAACTAGTTATTAATGTTTAAAAAAAAGGAATTACATCTTTTTATTGTTTTAATGCATTATTAACGTTTCTTAGACAATATTTTTATTAATAATATATTTTCCCCTAGATCTCTTGTGAGAGTTTCTTTAAAAAATTTAAAAATTAATTGCGAAAGTGAATTTAGGGAATTTATATAATTGAAGTATGTTAGAAGTATCAGTTTACTATTTTCATATACCACGATTTGTTTAAAACACTGAGGTATATTTTAGCATAATATTTGCGTTAATCTATATTTGATGAAAAATTGTCATCAATATACCTATATCAAAAAACCCTTTCCTAATAATAACAATATATATTTCTCATCTGATAAAGTTTTTATGTATCAGATATCCTTCCTCTACTTTTTCACCCCTTTCTTATAAATATTTCTTCTCCTCAATTATTTTAGTAGGCAAAGGAGGAGAGAGATATTAAATATCTTAAAATTTTTATCCCCTTTATTACTCCTTTTGGCACTTTTTCATTACAATCATTTATAAATTAAATGATATAATTTATAATATAATATATTAATCTGGTTATATTTTATTATTTAAGTAAAATTTCTATTAATTGGACTGTATGTTTAGTGTTCATTTACTATTTCAATGGTTAAATTAATAAAATTAATATTATTTTATTCATACCCTGTGAAAAGGATGTACATTTGTCTTGTTTTAACAAAAATTCTTCCATCCCATAGTTCCTTTTTGATTTATTTTAATGATTAAAAGTTGTTTGTTAATTTACCCAATATTACAATAATTTTATGAGAATATTATTCACACTTTTATTATTGTTATACTGTTTTTGATATGATAAAAAAACATATATATTAAAACAAGAAGATCTTCTTTTTATTTATTTTAATCCTTAAAGATTGTATTGTGTACATTGTGTAAATTAGTTATGTGAGTACTTTTTATTTGTCAAGTTTAATCTCCAAAACTGTATTAAATAATATTTTAAGAGAGAGGGAAGTAAAAATATTACATACTTCATCATGCAACAATGTTAAATATGTATATCTTCTTATCAAAGACATATTAAATTGGCATTCTCTAAGTTGATAGTTCCTTTTATGTGATAAATATACTTACATCAAGAGTTGATTGTTATACAACTTTTTAGAAACTTTTATTTCTTTCTTTATGATTTTAAAAATTTATAAAAGAGAATTGTTGTTTTGAAAAGTAGTGAGAAAGATTAATGCTAATATTTTATTTAAACTTATTGAAAATGTAAAAATTCTACTTTTTTTAACTTTTTTTATTTTCTTCTTGAATACTATTATTGTTATAGTATAATTTGTACTTATATTTTATCAATACAAAAATTTTATGGCTTCTTAACAATTTTACAATAAATCATACTCCTTTCTTTTGATAAATATAAATCTTAAGTTATTACTATTTTATAAATAGGTAGACTATTTATTTGTATAAATAATATTATTTTTATTGAAAGATCAAATATAAATCTTTTTGTATTACAAAAACAAAAAATCTCATTGACAGGTGGATTATTTTATTGTTATTATTATTTATTTTATTATATGTAATCAAGTTAAAAATTTCTATAAATCAAGAAATAATATGACATACATTTTTTAACTCGAATATCTAATAAATAAATATTAATAGGTGAGTGAATATATATTATTATTAGTGCAATTTTTTTTAGTGTCCTTCTTTTTCTTTAATATTATTTGTCTACTTAGCTTAACACATTAAATAATAACATATTATAACAATATTATCACTATTATTATGTAATCAAATGAAAAATGATTAGAAAAGTAATATAACTCTTTGTTCTATATTTGTATTCTGAAAAGTTTTCTATTTTCCTTAGCTTGCTACATATTATACTTCTGATAATACATACATATATGGTGTAAACTTTTATGCCTCATTAAATTCTAGAACAAAAATCTAATTCCCTTTCAAGAGGGTAAAATTAGTGAGGAGGGGATATTTCAGTTGAATGAATCTATGTGTAATTGTAATTTTATACATAAAATATGTATAGTTTACTATAAGTAAGATGTTTTGAGAAAACTTTCCAAAATATAGTTTGATGAAAGATTGAGAATGGTATATTAATCATGTAATATTATGTATACAAGAAGGTACCGGAAAGTCGATTTTTTTAACATGATTCATAGAGGGTGGTAATGGGATGTGATCTAGGTTTATTAGATATTTCAACCTATATCATTAAATATATTATTATAGTAAAAGTATATAGCTTAAGAATGTGTTTATGACTATTTATTTATTGTCATTTCACCTCATTTTAGTGAAAAATTTTTTATTTATATTATTATAACTATTAATGTGGATTTTTTGTTAATACTTTGTAATATATAACATGTGCTTATTTTTACATTCTCTACCATTGAGGACTATATAATTATTTACGATCATAGAAAAAAAAGATTAAGAAGAGGAGATTTTAGTTGTCTTTTTTGATTTTCTAAAAATGAAGTCTTTTTTTTACAATATTTTATTTGTCTTATACTCCTATCTTAACCCCTTTTAATACTTTCTCTTCTTTTAACTTTTTCTTTCGTTTATTAATAATTTATCTTCTATAAGTACATTATATATTATCTAACTTCTTTACACAATTTTATGTGTTTAATAAAATAAGTAAACTTTTTTTTTCTTAATATTCAAAAATTTTCATTTCAAATCGTTACAGATTTCTTAAGAATATAATAATAATTGTTATTATATTTTGTTTCTTGAGTTTTATAAACTTTATTCATTAGCTTTATACTTATGGAGATAGATAAGAAGAAATGCTAGTAATATTATGAATTCAAGAGTCAGCGAGTATGAATTTCTTGATTCAACACCATATAAAAAAGATTTACTTATTGAGGAGGATAACAATAGCGATTTAAACTATTATTATGATGTATATAATAATAAAAACATTATTCACCCTAATGATAATTATTTAAACACCTACTCAACACCAAATACATTAAAAAAGTTCCCAATCTCCCAGTCCTTCTACACACCAACAATAACATTAGCAAAAGTGTCAATACATAAAAGTGAAAGCGAAAAATGTACCAAGAAGGAGGGGTATCAGCGGTTATCAACACTACCAACTCCATACAATTACCATGGAATACTAAACCAAGATAAGACATCTCCATCAACGTGTAGGACGACAATCTCATCACAATCCTCTTCTCTAAGATCATCTCTCAATGATGGTGGAAATGTTAATAGCGATTATAGTAACGTAACAAGAAATAAGAACTACAAAATACCTTCCCCTGTCAATGAAATGAAGTATAATAGTACCTTATCAGGTAAAAGTAATAATCCCAAGTATATTGATAGTAATAACCTTGAGACTGTTGGGTATGTAAATGATAACAAAAAAATATCAAAAAGTAACAGCCATTTAAAATATTACACTTTTTCTAATGAAGATTTTACTTTCCCTAAAAAGTTTAATACAATGGTAAAAGTTAAACCTGAGAATGATAAATATTATTATGGTGATCCTAAGAAGGAAGGAACCAAGAGATGCTTGATGTTTACTGGAGTATTTTTTGGAATTATTTCAACTTTAATGGCTATAAGTTTTATGGTTGCTCTTATTATTGTTGCTAACCAAAAAAATACCTCTACACCTGACAAAAATATTGATATTTTTAACGTATTATTACATGAAGATGTCAAAAGAGCAAATGATATTGGAGATGATCTTTTGAAAGAATGGGATGGTGAGAATATTAAGAATTCTATCAGATGGTTAAGTGAGAAGATTCACGTTGCTGGGACAGATAATAATATGGCTGTTATGAATCATATTGAAAAAGAGGTATGTTTTATTCTTCTTATATTTTCTATAATCTCATTTTAGTTCACAGAATTAGGTCTAGAAGTAACTTCCTCAGTCTACGATGTACTATTAGACTATCCTAATTATAATAAACCAAATACTTTATCTTATTGCGATAAGAAAAATAATTGTGAAGTTTTATCTGATGGGTTGTCCGATGTACTTGGTGATGGGGAGTTGGCTTCCCAATTAGGAGATGATTATCGTTCTAAAGTGCAATGGCTTGCCTATGCCAAGAATGGTACTGTTACTGGAAGTATAGTTTATGCTAATTACGGAAAATTAGATGATTATGAGGTCCTAGATAAGAAGAATATTAGTTTAAAGGATAAAATTGTCTTGGTTAGATATGGTGGTAATTTTAGAGCTGATAAAGTTAATATGGCTGGTGTTAGGGGAGCTAAAGGGGTTATTATTTATAGTGATCCCCATGAATATGCACCGTTACTGAAGAAGGATAATGAAACATTTCCACATAACATCTACCTACCAGATCAAGGAGCACAAAGAGGAACATTACTAAAATTCGATGGTGACCCATTGACACCATACTTTCCTTCCAAAGATTATGTAATGAGAACTGGAAGTGAAGAAGAAATGAGAAAGCAAAATCTAATGCCGAGCATTCCTGCTACACCTATTGGTTATGGTGATGCCATCAAAATATTCAACTTAATGGATGGACCCAAAGTTGATATTGATGGTTGGAACGGTAGTATGGATACAACCTACAGATTCACAGGTTCAGCTCAAATAACATTAGATGTCCACTCGGGAACTGTTAGAAGGAAAATAAAAAATGTTATTGGACGATTTGTTGGATCTGAGGAACCAGATAAATGGGTTATGCTTGGAAATCATGTTGATGCATGGGTTAAAGGTTCTATAGATCCTAATAGTGGTACAGCAACAATGTTAGAGGCTGCCCGTGTCCTGACGAAAGTTTCAAAGACAACCGGTTGGGTACCGAGGAGGAGTATTGTTTTTTGTGCCTGGGATGCTGAGGAATATGGTTTGATTGGGAGTACGGAATTTGTTGAAGAATACATGAAGTTATTGCAAAATAAAGCTTTGGTTTATCTGAATGTTGATAATATCAATGGAAATAATACTTTACTAGTTAAAACAGTTCCGTTATTATATAGAAGTATCGTTGATGCAGCAAAGAAGGTTCCTCACCCTAACCCAGATGATGTAAAACAAGGTCTAAATACATTATATGATGGTTGGCAGCATTATAATCCAAAAGGACCATTATCCGGTGATAAAAGTATACCAGAAGTCAAAAACCCAGGATCAGGAAGTGATTTCCAACGTTTCATCTCTTATATTGGTATTCCTGTCCTTGATTTAAAAATGCAAGGAGCCCCATTTATGAATTATATGCTATACCATTCAATGTACGAAGTTCCATGGACAACGGAAAATTTAATAGATCCAACAGGAAAAGTTTTTAGTTCATTGGGTAGTTTATGGTTGGAGTTAAGTAGGAATATTGCTGATTCCCTAATTATACCATATAATATAGAAGATTATGCAATAAAGTTGGATGATTTTATAACCCAAATGGAAGTTGTTCTAAAAACTTATGAAATTAACAAAGCAATGGGTGCTGATAAGTATTCAGAAAAAATTAATAATCTTAGAGATGCTGTTAAGAGATTTAATGGTAAGGCAATATTATTACAAGATCAGATAGAAGCAATAAGAAACGGAAATCTTGGGGTGACAATAACTCAACAAAGATTAATTAATAACATTCTCCAGGATATTGAGAAGAGTTTTATCATTGAACAAGGAATATATCCCGAGAGAGCCTTGTACAGGCATGCAGTTTTTGCTCCCAACCAACATGACAGTTACTCAGGAAAAGTTTTTTCACTAATACTTGACCCAGCAACTGAGTATAAGAATTACATTAATATTGGTGACAAAAAAGAGGCTGAGAGATGGCTTAAAGTTGTTGAGTTAGGATTTACTAAACTTCAATATGCAATTGAAAGTGCTATTCTTACTATGGATATAGGTGATTTTTAAATGATAATCTTTGGGTAAATCTTTTTGTCTTCTTCTTCAAATTGATGGCAATTATGCGTATAAATATATATTTTATTTAAAAAAAAATATTTTGTTAAATATATATGTTGTTTTATTTTTTTTTGGTATAACCACAGAATATACTTTTTATAGGTGTATTGTTTGCACTAAAAGTTCTGATGAATAATTATTTCGGTGGGGAGGAGAGGCAATTTTTTATGGGGATACCAGTGCCAGGGAAATATTCATGCTGGGCAGAGTTAATAGCTATACAGATGGTAACTCCAAATGCTAGTTTTGTTGGCCATTTGAGTGGTATTATTGTTGGGTTAATTTATATGGAGACTGGTATATTGAGAAAAATTGTGTCTACCATTGAAATGTTTCTTTCTGGAGTGTTACCTAGATTTGAAGAAACTGGTACTTATAGAGAAGATGCTGGAAGTAATTTTAGTAGAGGTAGCCATAGTACAAACAACACCTATGGATTCAGAGATTACGGAAGTGAAAGAAGTTATGGATGGAGACACGATATTTATTCATAATGTTATTATTTGTTTGTTTTTTTTGGTGAGAAGAAATGTGTACATAATTCTACTTTTTGTGTTATAATAATTTTTACGAAGCGATAAAACAATAAAGTTTGTGTTAGCGTTTTATTTACAATACAAATTAATAAAAAATATATATACAATTAAATATACAGATACAATACACGTTGAAGGATACGGCCCATTACGAACCAAAAAAAATATATATACAATAAAATATACAAATACAATACACATAAAAAATAATGGTTCATTGCGAGCCAAAAAAAAATATATACAATAATATCTTACGGAGGAGAAAAAGACACCAACCTTTAAAAAAGAGGTGTATTCTTCACTTTTTTCATGGTATCACCAGGGTGTTTGTCGTTGTCACTTCATCAGAAATATCCGATGATTAGTGACTAGTACAATTCATAAAATATTCTAAAAATCACAATCATATAAGAGATTATTTCAAAACTTACGGAGCGTGAAATGCAGTTTTAATTGAATGGAATCATTTTTGTTTCCAGAACTGCCTAAGAAGAGAACGACATATTTGATGGAGTCCTCTCTATATATACAATATTCCATTATCTCCATGGGCCAGTAGAGATCCATAAATTTTTAAATAATCGGCTTCAGAGGACTTAGAGATAAGGGATCCATAGACGCGGAGAAGGAATAGCGTATCCTATTTTAGAAGAAAATTCTTTTATTGCTTTACTTGGTCAGGATCGCCTCTTTTAATAATTTTTTTAAACTGCAACTACTGGCCCATTTTGTAAGTTAAAATTCCGGTGGCTTTGGGTCAAGCAAATCCTCGAGGTGGCATTTTTCAGATCCCTCTCACTGCTTCCACATCCTTCTAATATAGAAGTCTCCATTAACAGTGGTTAGTGGAAAGTAATTAAATAAAGAGGACACCTGGTATGATGAAATAATAAATTAATTTCGTGACAAGAAAGAAAATGCCTACTGTAGCCAACAATATCCCAAAAGCAAAAGAATTCTATTCGCTTTAAAAGAGTGATTCTTTATAAATTTTTTGCAAAAGCTTTATCTTTTTTTTGTTTCATTTTGCTATCATTATTCATTGGATAACTGTGCATAATTTTTGTGAAAAAAATTTAATTATTGAAATAAAATAAATTCAAATTTTGTTTACCATTTTTTTTATAAGACAACCTACGGAACTATGATAACTCTGTTTACAAATCATTTTTATTTCTTATGGGTAAAGAAATTGAACAGGTGGAGAAACTCCAACGTCTAAACGATGGTTTGCAATTATTAAAGCTTAATACAAAGATTCTAAGTTATGAATGTCAAAGATCATCTACAAAAGAGGATGGGTAAATTTAACGAAATTTGAATGTTGTTAATTAATAATTTTAGACAAAACATTAATTTGGTTATTGAGTTTGAAATTTCGGATGATGTTTCAATTGGATCTAGTATACTGTCTTCTATAAGCAGTATATCTTATTCTTCAACAGATGCTTCAAAGGGTTGTAATGACAAGAGTGTTAAAGGTTATGATTCAAGTACGACAACATCCTCGAAAGCTTCAATGGCATCTACGGACAGTTCTTTATGTACCTCAACAGGCTGTAAGGATATTAAAATGTTCGATTCAACTGCACAGTCATCTTCAAAACCATCAAAGGGACAGAGGAAAAAAACTTTTATTATTACGAAAGTTAAGGAAGACAAGGATAGCACAGTTTATGATTCCACTGAAACATCATCCTCAGGATCATCAATAGGACCAGCAAGATCCTCTTCAAGTACTTCAAAACATTTTAAAATTGAGAGTAGTCAAGTTAACGATTCAACTTCCACATCATCAACGGAATCATCAGTTGTATCGGGAAGTGAATTATTATCTTCTATCACCAATTGTAATATTAGAAAATATAAAACTAATATAAATCTAAAAATGTCAAAAGCAGTCTCTCCTTCACAACAAGACAAGTTTATTGATATAAGAGTGTTCATAAGAAAGTACAATTCAATCAAGGCGGACGATGGAGATATTCAAAGAATTGATATAGAGATCAACTTTACTAAGGCTACCTTGAGTCAACTTATCAAAAGTGTTCTTCCTACTAAGGATCCCATGGAAATTATGATGAATGGAATTTATTTCATTAGAAACTTCTTTGATCCTGAGGTTGATTTTGATAAGGAAATAAATTGGTTAGCCTGTTATCCATCGGAGTTAAATGTAACAATTGATAAGATTTACGGAACAACAACTAAGAAAGATGTTAAGATGTCCTTTGTTTTTGATGATATAAGTAAAAACTAGAATAGTTATCAAAAACATATAACCTATTATTTTAATGATTGAAAAAGTTTAGCTGATTATTTGTATTAACAAGGCAATAAATGTACGTTGATTTAACTGTAAGAATATTTTTAATGTATTATTGTATATTCTTCTTAAGATTCATGAAATAAATAAAAAATTGTGCTTAGAATTAGTATAATATTTATCTATTTATGTTTGTATAGTGTGTTTCAAAGGAGAAAACTTTAATATCATCGGATGCTAGTGTATGTGAACCTGTTTCAAGAATATTCTCATATCATAGGTAACTCGAAGGGGTAAACATTATTTTTCCAAGGATTATTTTATGTCTTTCCGTGCAAAACGTTATCAATTTTTGAATATTAAAATAATTATCAATTTTAATATGTTTTTAATATTTGTAATTCTAATAAAATGATTTAAAAACCTTTTGTACCACTAATCCTATGAATCTATACCTTTTTTTTTAAAATATTCTTTAAACCTCTGATTCCAACATCCTGTATTTTCAGAATCCAGCTATCTTCAAGCTCATCACACCTGGAATCTACTAATTTTTATATCATTAATTTCTCTTCGTTCTCTAAATGGAGTTTAAAAGTTTTGATAATTAATTTATAATATATTTATCAACTTCATACTGATACAAATTTCGAAAACAACCCTTTTTCAATACATTTTTATCATTATGACGACATGGAACTTCTGTAAATACGAAATATGAGACACTATAACTTCTGAACATTTTATTAACAAATATACAGAAATCAAAAAAGACATAAAGATTATTGTAATAAATATTATTATTAAACAATTTTATATAATTAAATTTTGAAGCATTTAATAGAAAAAATTAATCCCTTCATGCATTGCTTTCATGAGGACATCCATTTCCTTGTGCCTCTCCAATTTCATTTGATTTGGGTTGACCTTTTCCAGCCATGTTTGATTTATTTCTTTTATTATATCTTCGATTGTAGTTTTTCTTTGGTTTCTTCGATGTTGGATCGTTGTTTTGATTGTTCTTGTTTTCATTATTTTCCTTATCTGAACTACTCGGTTCTTCATTATTGGTAGAATTTCCTTTTGCATTTCCATTATTAAAACGGCGTCTATAATTGAAACGACGTCTACGGTATTGAGGTTTTTCATAGCCACTCTCCTGAAGAAGTTTCTCGAAAAACTCAGATAGCTCTTGAATCTTATTGGATACTTCATCAAGTTGGCTATCTTCAATCTTATCATTAAAACGTTGAAATATAGCTCCACCAAGATTATCTATAAAACATAAAGCTTAGAAACTATATGACTTTAGTTACTTACATTTAAGCTTTAGCATCTGGCTAACGCTTTCTGGATAACGACTATTTTTTTTAGACATCTTGGACCCTTCATTAAGTTGAAGATTTTCAAACTTCTCCTCAATTGATGCCATTTTCTTAATATTTAGTTTGTATATTTACAAGGTGGTAGTGTATATACTACTTGAAGCACCTAGAAATCAACCAAAATAATCGGAGTCTAAATTTATCAAAAATAAAAAAAATGTACTGTAGTGACTATTTTTATAACGAATTAAACTATTGGTAGGGTGTTCGTTTGATAAGTAATTAGACTATAGATCTAGAACATATGTGAAACAATGCATAAATATAATGGTTGCTATGATAAGATTCCTCTATAAAAATGGGAATTTGGACTAGAAACATCGTGTAATCCCTGAGACTAATATGAAAACTAACATTCTTAAAAAAACATGATGGTAAATTTGAATCTCTAGTAAAAATGACCACAAACATAAACGATGACGAAATTTAGGACAACTGACATTTCTTTAAACATGTTATCAATTTATATCTTCTGATTGTCACCAATTTTATAAAACGCTTTACTTGCTTTATCAATTGATAATAACTTTTCTTTTCACAATAAATTTTTTGAAAAGTATTAAAGCGTCACTTTTTTATATCACATTTGAGAATTGATAGAACCTTCTTCTAATACTATAATTCAAATTGGATTGAGAAAATCTTCTCCTGAGAACAATCATAAATATTAATCTAGTAAAAATTATCAATTTTCAATACTTAATTTACATATTTCTATAAAATAGTTAGTCATAATAAATGATCTTTTTTATTGAAGATATCTTGATAGACATGATCATGACTTGATAAGTTGATTTTAGTTATAATAATATAATAAATAGAAAGTTTACCATTATAGACAATTTAAAATTTAATTTTGAAATATTACGTTTATTTACGTTAAAATTAATTGTTATACTTTTTTGTAATACTAAGGATATATCAGTGAATTAATTGAATGTCTTAAAAAATTATATAGTGAAATTTGTTTCCTTTTCAAAATCAACGCTATCAATGTATAAACGAAGTTTGGCATGAATATTACACTCCGGTAGAGATTTTTCTGGAATCGCTTCAACAACAATAAAGTGCATAACATTAATATTACCCCCAAAATCAATTCCAGTCTTTGTTTTACCAGTATTCAAAGTAGAGGTTAAAATCTTTTTCTGTCCTGGTTCAATATTTACATTCACAATAAACATCTTTTTCCTCATTTCATATGTCTGGGTTACTATTGTAGAAGAGTTATCATTACCATTGGAGAGTGAAGCAACATCTGACATCGCCATATTTCCTTCATATTTTTCTTCTCTGAGAAAATAGTAACGAATCTTAGATATTCTTGTTGATGATTTATTTGTTATTTTGACATAAAATTCAACATCCTCATTTGGTAGGTAAATCTTCTTTGCTGTCTTTATTAGAAAGTGTATTTTTTCATCACTAGAAGCATCCTTATGACATCCACAAACTTCTATTGGTACCACAGCATTAATATAATTAGGCTCCATCTTTTGATGCAATACATTCAGTGGTAACCTTGGTTGTATGATAATTTCAAATTCCTTACTCTTTGAATAATCTTTGCTAATAATAACATCTCCCTTCAATGTATAACGGATAGTCCCATAAATTCCTCTGAATGAGTGTGGCCAATTATATGGAATTTTGAAAGAGAAATGCGAGTAATATTCATCATCAGGCTTTATTAATTTTCCTCTATAACTTTTTTGATCTTCAAGATGCATATTTTTCTCTGATGTAAATATGCATATAGTCTTGCAATCATCTGTATTCCTCATAAATTCAACAGAAGACTTTCCTTGAAGTGATATTACTACCTTCACAATTTTTTGATCAACCTCCAAGTTCTCAAATGAAAATGAACCTGCTACTACATCACCAGGAAAGTAGATTGCGGATGGTTTCTCAAGGATAAATGAAGCTCGCATAGTCTTTAAGAATTAATGAAATGCTTGTAAAATATGTTATTTTAACAAGAAAAAATTAGAATGCAATATTAACCTTTTATGCAAATAATGTTTTAAAATGACTAAAATTAACATACTATTATAAGAATAAACAAAAAATATTTCAGTCACAAATATAATGAACATCAACCCAAAAATTAAACATAATTTTCCTATGAATTCACTGTAAACAGAATTACTTTTTTTGCGACAACTTCTCCTAGAATATTCAAATTAAATATAAAATAAATGTTAATTTTTGTAACTTACAATATGTGTATGACCAGTGTAGCATTGAAAATACCTGACAGTTTCAAAAGATTCCTCATGAACTAACGATATATGAGCGTCTAATTCCTCTGGATCAGTAAATTTTCTATTGCAATTGTCAATTGAACAAATTATGATATCTTCATTAGATCTCACAAAAGGACAAAAAAATCCATGCGGCAAACACTTTTCAATTTTCCTCGGTATATCACTCATTTTCATATACCTTTGCTCCTTTTTAGCCATACCCTATAATAATCGCCAATTTCATGAATAAAGCTAATACTTACCCTATCATCAAATGATTTTTTATCAAGAAATATCCTATCGGTGATATATCTCAGTTCAACTCCATGTTCTAGTAAACGATGAGATCTCAGAGCTTCATTATCTAAGAATTTTTTTTCACATTTCCCTAACCGACAAATTAAAATGTCTTTTTCATCTATACCAATAAATACATCATTTTTTAGTGTGAAATCTTCGTATTTCACCTCTAATAGAGATCCATTTTTTCTTTTGCGTCCTTTTCCACTCATATATCTTGAACAATAATAGAATGATTGTCTAAAAAATAATCCTTAGTAATACATTATAAGTGGAATTTATTAAATATAAGGTGAGATCGGGAAATTTTTTATATTAAATTGCTAATGAATTTCTAATAATATCAAAAAGAATAACATAATCTTTGAATCCGGAAAGCTCCTAACTACGAATAAAGAATATATGGGTTAAAATACAACATTAAAAATGTTACCAAATAAATTTTCCAACTGATAAATGTCTCTGATGTATTTAGTTACTCTTTGGAAAACTATTTCTCAGTATAACAAGAAAGATATTGTAAAAGAACTGATAAAGTCATAGACAACTGAAATTCAAGTAATGGAATGTTAACTAAATCGAAGTTTAAAATAATCTTAAATAATATACATTACTGCTTCAGTACGTTGATTTGATACTTCCACAGGATCATACATACCAGGAACAACTATATTTCTGTATACCAACTTGCTTTATAACTTTATTTTTTATTTACTACAAACCACAGTCTTTGAAAAAGTTAATAATGACACAGAAAATCTATTAAGGTGACTTTTCTGGAGATCCACTTGTCAGGGCTAATATACTTTTCACAATAAAAAGACAACAACAAAAATCCAAAAAAATTTTATTTACATATTTACAAATTAAAATATATTTACACTATACACAAAAAAAGAAGATATTATAAAATAAAAATATACATTAGCTTTACAAATTGAAATTTTTCTTTCCATCGTGCCACACAACATAAAAATAATTTATTTACAGAAGTTTCTCGATCTCTCTATATCTCCTAATCTCCTCAAACGTGGCAGTTCCACTGTTGATCCTGTTGCTTAATTCTGTGAAGGCTGTAATTGTAGCATCTGCTTCATCATTTGTTGAGCTCATTCCACCCGTCTGACTCAGAAACTCCCCATAATTGGCATTCAATAACTCCTTTGGCAAGCCATCGATTACCGTCAGATATATAATATCCGCTGCCTTAGTGATAGCATCTTGGTTATAGCTGAGAATCTTGCATAATTCTACAGCGACTAAAAAGTATTAAATTATAAACTAGAGAAATACGTAATAAAGTTACCTTGTTTACTGTAGTCATTTTTTATCTCTTGAAGCACATCGAGAAATGAGCCTCCGCAAGAATCATGATTTTGCTTTACTCCTCTTGCAGAAACCATCAGAAAAAAGCTAGTATCTACAAAAAAATATTGTTAACCATGAATTTTAAACGGTGAAAAAAAACGAAGATAAATTAAAAAAATTCCACGATTAAGTAAACTATAAACTATCGAAAGGAATATTGTTAAAGCACTATAAATTGGTGACGATACCCAATAAAAGAATGAATGTTGCACTTTTCTTAAAGGTATCTTTTATACAATAAATGTCATCACTATTTTAATACAATCACTATCAATTTTGTCGCTTAATGTTTTATAGAAGTATGCAAAGAAGATTTTTTAATTATAAACGAAATAAAATGGGAAGGCACCAATAAATGGAATAAAATTTTGCATAATAAAGTAACTATCAAATTAAAAGAGCATTTGATGACTAATAATTATATTAAAATGATAGAAACTTCATTAACATTAAAAATTTTAGAAATACATTTGTTAATTATGCATGGTAATCTTCTAGAAATGTTGAGTCAGAATTAAACTGACAAATTTTTTAATGTGATAATGAATGTATCGTTGAATATATTCCAAGTAAGTTCACAAATCATTAGTTCATTGATTCTTTTTAGTTATCCCTTGGAGAATCAAGGATTTCTTCTTGACAATTACTTGGTACTTCTTTTGGCTCTTCTGATGGTGCTACTGTTGGTTCTTCAGGTTGTTAATTTCTAGGTTCCTCGGGTTGTTCATCGCTGGATTCCTCAGGCTGTTGATCCCTTGATTATTCATCAGGTCTTTTTATTAGATCATCACTTTGAGGACCATCAGAATTCCAACTTTCTCTCCCCTTCAAAATCATCACTGTTATCAGTAACATCAAATCTCGATGTATCATCAGTCGTTCGATCAACATGATACTCATTCGATGGTAGAAATCTCCTCAAATCATTAGCCAAAAGTTCATTATCATCCAAATAAACAATATCAGTACTTCATTGTGGTTAACGGTCAATAAAAACAATATCACTATTGGATATATTAATTGCATAATGAACTAAATATCTGACCATAGCATAATCAAAAACTAGTTCCGAAATATCATATATGCTTTCAGAGGTTTTTGCGAATATTACTCCATATGATTTTAGTTGGCGTATGACATCCTCAACGATATAGTCCTTTGAAATAGTTGTAATTAGCATTCGTTATTATTAAAATATACCTGTGGAACAGCATGAATGTCAATACTTTCCTCAAAAGTTAATACTGAAATCATGACAGATGAAGATAATGTTAATGTATGAAAATATGAACCTTCAATAATGGGGAATTATATTTATATACCAAAAAAACCATATATATCTATTATTTCAAAAAATAGCACTTTATCACCATGTCCCACCTCCATTTATATATTTTTAGTATTTTCATATCTTCAAATGCACCATAATAGGAATCAATGTAAAAAAAAATAGTTCTATAAATTCCGCTGAATGAGTGTGAACAATTATATGGAATTTTGAAAGAGAAATGTGATTAATATTCATCATCAGGTTTTATCAATTTTCCTCTATAACTTTTTTGATCATCAAGATGCATATTTTTTTCTGATGTAAATATGAATATAGTTTTACAGGCATCTGTATTTCTCATAAATTCAACAGAAGACTTTCCTTGAAGTGATATTATTGCCTTCGCAATTTCTTGAACAACCTCCAAATTTTCAAATGAAAAGGAAATAACCCTTATATCACCAGGAAGGTAAGTTACAAGTGATTTTTCATGGATGAATGAAGCTTATTTAGGCTTTGAGAATTATAAAATATTTTTAAAATGTGTCGTTGTATCAGAAAAAAATTAGAATGCAATATCAACTTTTTATGCAAATAATGTTTTAAAATGATTAAAATTAACATACTATTATAAGAATAAACAAAAATATTTCAGTCACAAATATAATGAACATCAACCCAAAAATTAAACATAATTTTCCTATGAATTCACTGTAAACAGAATTACTTTTTTTGCGACAACTTCTCCTAGAATATTCAAATTAAATATAAAATAAATGTTAATTTTTGTAACTTACAATATGTGTATGACCAGTGTAGCATTGAAAATACCTGACAGTTTCAAAAGATTCCTCATGAACTAACGATATATGAGCGTCTAATTCCTCTGGATCAGTAAATTTTCTATTGCAATTGTCAATTGAACAAATTATGATATCTTCATTAGATCTCACAAAAGGACAAAAAAATCCATGCGGCAAACACTTTTCAATTTTCCTCGGTATATCACTCATTTTCATATACCTTTGCTCCTTTTTAGCCATACCCTATAATAATCGCCAATTTCATGAATAAAGCTAATACTTACCCTATCATCAAATGATTTTTTATCAAGAAATATCCTATCGGTGATATATCTCAGTTCAACTCCATGTTCTAGTAAACGATGAGATCTTAAAGCTTCATTATCTAAAAATTTTTTTTTACATTTCCCTAACCGACAAATTAAAATGTCCTTCTCCTCTATACCAATAAATGCATCATTTTTTAGTGTGAAATCTTCGTACTCCACCTACAATAGAGATCCATTTTTTCTTTTGCGACCTTTTCCACCCATTTATCTTGAACAATAATAGAATGATTGTCTAAAAAATAGACCTTTTTAATATATTTTAAGTAGAATGTTTTTAATATAAGACAAGATCGAAAAATTTTGTATATTATATTGCTTTTGAATTTCTAATTATATCAAAAAGAATACCATAATCTTTGATACCAGAAAGTTCTCCACTAAGAATAAATAATGTATGAATTCAAATACAACATTAAAAATGTTACCAAATAAATTTCCCAACTGATAAATGTCTCTGATGTTATTAGTTACTCTTTGGAAAACTATTTCTCAGTATAACAAGAAAGATATTGTAAAAGAACTGATAAAGTCATAGACAACTGAAATTCAAGTAATGGAATGTTGACTAAATCGAAGTTTAAAATAATCTTAAATAATATACATCATCGCTTCAGTGCGTTGATTAGATATTTCCACAGGATCATACATACCAGAAACAATTATATTTCTGTATATCATTTTGCTATATACCTTAACATTTTTATTCATCACAAACCGCACTCTTAGAAAAAGTTAAGAATGACACACAAACCCATCAAGGTGACTTTTCTGGAGATCCACTTGTCAGGGCTAATATACTTTTCACAATAAAAAGACAACAACAAAAATCCAAAAAAATTTTATTTACATATTTACACTATGCAAAAAAAGAAAAATTTTCTATACACAAATTACATACACATAATAAAATTACAATTAAAAAACAATGCCTGTAAAACAGACGTCACCAACGAACAAAAAACTATAATAGCTCCATTGGTTGGAGGACTTTCCATAGTTAAGAATACACAAGACAAAAGTATCCAATCAGAGAAGTTTCTTGAGCTCTCTGTACTTGCTGACCTCATCATGCGTAGCAGTCCCGCTTTTGACTCTATTCCTTAAGTCTTCAATAGCAACGAGCGTATCGTTAGCTCTCCCGAAAGTAGTGTTCGACCCTTTCATCTGTTTTAGGAACTCACCATAAGACATATCCAATAATTCACCTGGTAAATTATCGGTTATCGTCTTATGGATGATTCCGGTTGCCTTAACGACAATCTCAGGACCAGAACTGAGGATATCTCTCTTCTTTATGGCAACTAAAAAATGTTAAATTAAAGATCAATGAAATATGTGATAAACTCACTTTGTTTGCTGTAATCATCCTGCATCTCTTGCAAGTGTTTTAAGAGAGATGAGTTCTCCTGGGCACCACCATCTTGTTTTGGTCTTCTCGAGGATGGCATTAGTAAAATGTTAGTATCTACAAAAAATATTGTTAATTATGAATTTTAAACTGTGAAGAAAAACGATGGTAATTAAAAAAATCCCACGACCAAGTAAATTATAATTCAACTAAACGAATATTGTTAAAATGCTATGCACATTGTTGTGATGATAGATAATAAAAGAATGGATGTTGCATTTACAAAAAGTGAAAAAAGTACCTTTTATACCAATAAATGTCATCATTACTTTGGTACAGTCATTGTCAATTTTGTCGCTTAATATTTTACAGAGGTGAACAAAGAAGATTTTTTAATTATTAACGAAATAAAATGGAAGGCACCAGTAAACCGAATAAAATTTTGCATTAAAAAGTAGCTATCAAACTAAAAGAGAATTTGATGACTAATAATTATATTAAAATGATAGAAACTTTACTAACATAAAAAATTTCAGAAAAATATTTGTCAATTATGCATGGTAATCTTCTAGAAATGTTGGTGTCAGAATTGAATTGACAAATTTTTTAATGTGATAATGAATATATTGTTGATTCTTCTTAGTTGTCCCGTGGAGGATCAGGGATGTCTTCTTGACGATTACTTGGTACATCTTTTGGCTCTTCTGTTGGTTCTTCAGTTGGCTCCTCAGGTTGTTGATCTCTAGGTTCCTCGGGTTGTTCATCTCTAGGTTCCTCAGGCTGTTGGTCTCTTGGTTCCTCAGGTTGTTGATCTCTTGGCTCCTCAGGTTGTTGATCTCTTGGCTCCTCAGGCTGTTGGTCCCTTGACCCTTCATCAGGCCTTTCTACCGGATCATCCCTCTGAGGACCATCAGAATTCCAATTACCTCTCCCCTCAAAATCACCACTAAACCCATTATTATCACCATCATTAACATTCAATCTGGATGTATCATCAGTCGTTCGATCAACATCATACTGATTCGATGGTAGAAATCTCCTCAAATCATTAGCCAAAAGTTCATTATCATCCAAATAAACAATATCAGTATTGTACTCTGGTTGGCGGACCACAAAAACAACCTCACTATCACATAATCCAAGTGCATTAACAATACATTCTCTCCGCATACATCGATCAAAAACCTGTTCAAATATGTCACAACTTTCTCCAGAGGTTTTTGCAAATTTCACTCCATATGATTTTAGTTGGCGTATGACATCCTCAACGATGTAGTCCTTTAGATTAGTTGTAATTAGTATGTGGTCTTACTAAAATATACCTGTGGGACAGCATGAATGTCAATACTTTCCTCAAAAACTAATGCAGAAATCATTGTAGATGAGAAGAATGTTAACTTATGAAAATATGAACCTTCAACAATGGAAAAACTATATTTATATACCACAACAAACACATATATTTATTATTTCAAAAATACCACTTTATCACCATGTCCCACCTCCATTTATATATTTTTAGTACCTTCAAATCTTTAAATGCACCATAATAGGAATAATAATCATTAATAACCTACACACAACATAATCTCCCTCATTCGTGGTTGAATTAATTTTCACGTAAAATCCTTGATAAATAGCTGATAAAAATTATATATAACAACTTCCAAATAACATACGTAACATGAAATAATATTTACGCTAATGACAATGGTAAAATAAAAAATGCAACATATTTTTTGCAATTCTATCAAAACAATATTCCAAAAAAATAGTATTCATTTAAAAAAAGTTAATTGTTTATGCTTTTCAATGCGATTACCTTTGAACTTCTATTTTTACTTATTATTTAAATGTTATAACTGATAAGCATGTTGATTAAACTTGATTTTATAACTAAAAATACTTCGTCTATATCGTATTGTCATAAGATGTTTAGAAAGTGGTTATTTTTTATGTTAAAAAACACTTCAATATATGGTAATTAGATTTATTAAAATAAAAATAGACAGCCAAGTATAGATTTTATCATATTGACATTAATAATCATACTCAAAACTTTCAATGACATGTACAATTATAAATTAAACACAATAAAATACATTCTTTATCATTTTCCATAACTTCTACCTCATCAAAATGGAGTTAAACCACTTAAAATAACATTTATTATATAACCGATAAAGTACAATAACTGTCAAAACAAATATTATTAAAAAAAGATAACTGTTAAATATATACAATAATTACAAGTTAGATAAACAGGATCTATCTATTACATTAAAAAAAATTCAAATACAACTTAAAAAATAGTCATCAAACAAATATAATTAAAAGTATTTATTTGTTTAATTAATTGGTGATTTAACGATATTCATATATTTAAAATGTTCTGTGTTCTGGGGCTAGTAAATAGTATAGTATGTCCATGTGGGAAGTGTACAGGGATTCAGGCGATTTTTATAACATATTCTGGATGGTAACGTCATCCAATTCTTGATCATCAGTCATTAATATATATATTTGTTCTCCATTTGAGTTGGTGACCTGTTGGACTTTATCAAATTCCACTCCATACTTCTCTCTTAACTCTGCTATAACACTTGGATCAGTAACTAATTCTCCAACTTTCAAGTCTTGACCACTTAAAGAACTTGAAGTGGCGTTTCCTCCCTGCGTTTCGTTGAAGATTGTGTCATTGTTGAAACAATTGCTCTCATCCATCATCGAACTGGATGCTTCCTCACCAGGAGGTTTATTAGGGTCGTTGTCCGTGCTGTACTCCGGCATATATTGTGGATGCTTCGCTTTGAGGTGTCGAATCGCTCTACACATATTATAGGGCTTATGTAGAGGATAAGACATCTGACAAACACGACACTCTATACATGTTGGATTGATGAACTCCATACACCCATCTGAAACTTTTTCCAACCTTGCTTTGCACAATTCAACTTGTACCTGATCCAAAACATCTGGGTGCTTACTTCTAAAGTGGCGGATAGCGCCTGCTGAGATAACCGCAGCCATAATACCATCTCCACAGAGTTTGCATTTCCAGTGACATAAGGATATAACTTCAATGAATTGAGAATCTTTAGGTGCTGCTTGTCTGAGTGCCGGTTGAACGAAGTGACGCTTTGGTTTTGAGCGGCGACCCAGAGACATTCTGCTGTTCGAAAAACTTTCTGGAACAGGGGCAATCTTGTTAGTTGTGGCGTTTGCTGCACTATCAGGGTCACCCTTTTCTTCTTCATCTTCATTCTCTGGAAGATCCTCATCTTTCCCTGTTTCCAGCTTCTTTAATTTTGCAACTATGCCTATAATGATAATAAAAAGTATAAACAAATAAACTAAATAAAAACATACCTTTTTCAAGATCTTTTTCTTTTGAATATTTAGTTCCATATTTTCCACAATAGAAGTGATGCTCATCGGGTAGTGTAATTTGGAAGTCGTGCCCAAACTTCTCCGACAGTCTGGCGTTAACAACCAACTCCAGTAAACATAAATGGCATCTCGGTACCTCGACTTCCGATGGATGGACTTCATAAAAGTGCATTGCAAGAGCCTGTGTATCCATAAACATCCCACACCAAATACATTGAAGGTTATCATTTGCATTAATGTTCGAGTCGACAATCGCAAAGTCAACACAACTCAGCGGTTTAGGAACCCCTGCTTGTTGAGTTGCTGGTGTGTTGCCTTTCAGACCAGGCCAGCTCCCAGAACATCTGTGTACGCTTGGATGCCAAGCATTGAAGTGCCTTACAAGGTGTACGATTTCAAATTTCTTGTTCAACGATACTATAGCCTGACAGATACCGCACTGCGCGTGTTGTTTATCTACTAACGTTACAGGTACTTTTCTCCCCATTTTTTCAACCATCTTCTTTCTAAGAGCATTTTCCAATTGAGGTATCGTCATCTCTGTGGGATTGACACGTACCTGGGATACCTTACGAAGGACGCGTTCTCCATTTGACCTGGGAGGTGCGTATGGTGGGTGCCTTTGAGTTGCCGGTCCAGGTATACCAACATAAGAATCACTACCGGACCCCATATTCCTGCTACCTCCATCCATTGATCCCTTTTGTTTGTGTAGCTTGTCTTTCAACCATTCAGAATAAGGTACTTCTTCAAAGTCTACAGATCCATTACCATTCATTATCTCAGGGTGTCTCTCCGGTAGATGCTGATTCATAAGCGAGTCGAATGGCACGACCTCACCACACATGCCACAACAAACATTCTTCTGGTCGTAGAAACTAAATTCAACCTCCCTTGGCTCCCCTGTTTCGCTTCCGGTTGTCGCAATCATCGTGCTCCTTGGAGGTGGTGGCTGGACGGCATTTTCAAATTCATGCAACTCCTCTGGCGGTACACTACCAAGGATGACTCCGTTCTCATCAACGTAAACTGCTTCACCGTCCGGGATATCTCCTTCAGCGATTTGAACGTATTCTGTCGTACCTCCTGGACTGTACATTCTTATTACTTCATGACCTTGGAGATGCTCCTCGTCCACTAGAATTGGATCACTTCTATCGTCTTCATGCTCCACTACTTCATCTCCTTTCAGCTTGTCCTGGTGATACTTTCCATCCTCAACATTTATATGGTCACTAATTGCTTCATCACGTTCTGATGGGAGTTCATGGTGTACTTCATCTCCCTCAACAGTATGGTCTTCGTGCACGATACCCTCTCCCTCGTGAATACCTTCTTCGGGGATGGGGATGTCACTACCATTGTTATTACTGATCTGTACACTGTTATCGTGCTCCTCAACTATAGACTCTACATGGATCTGTTCCTCACTTCCAGTGACGTTTTCTTCATTGTTTTGATGATCACTGACTGTAGATTCAGCAGTGACTTCTTCATTAACAGCCTCGTCAGCGCCTAGTTTAATTGGCTTCTCACTACTCGAATTTCCTTCCCCATCCTCAACGTACTTCCTTTTCCGTTGGAGACGTTGTGAAGCTCTTCTACTGCTACTATTATTTGTAGCAACATTAACCATACCTTATGCTGTTCTGAAAAGAAAACTGTAGACATTTTAGATGGAAATAATCTTGAAGAGAAATTGACACTAACGTAAAATGTGATACGCGGGATGATGGAGATTAATAAAATATCATTTTAATTATATTTTTATTCACTATTAATTAATAAAATTCTAAATATTGGCTAATATTATTATTTGCGCTATTGAATGGTGTAACGATCTCTATTATAATTTAAAAATGCGTACAAAAAAGTGGTCGCGTAACACACATGTAGCATGTTAAATCGATAAACAAAATATTTTAAAAGATTTTAAAAAGGAAATCACCTGTTAATGGGATTAATTATGAAAATTTCAATAAAATAATGGTTGTTGTTATCATTAGAAGGATATTTTATAAATATGAATACCCCATCGCGATTTTGGAGAAAATGAATTCTCTTAAGAAGAATCATTCTATGGAGGGAAGGTTCGAGAAGTAATACATTTGACATAGTAGGGTGTATACAAATTTTGTTATAAACACTACTCCAACATTATCGCGTCGCATTTATACATTTGGAGGGGTAGAGGCCTTTGTTAGGTGAGAGAAGTGTATATATGATAGATGAAGCGGCAAAATATTTTCTCTATCATCATCAAAGTACGTACTCTATATTTCTTTTTATCTCCCCAGTATATAACACATATATTTTTTACTTCTCATTTCTAGATGCCTGAAATACAACTATGGAGGTGAGAGCGAAGGAGGAAAGGAACCACAACAACATCTCTATATGCAACCAGATGATGTTGATTACGTATACATTAACTTTATAAATAATAATGTCCTAGTTTATGTATCGCACAAATTTTAATATGTACACAACAAGAATGTTTATAAACTTTAATCTAACTGTAGCAGGGCCTTCATAACATACTCCCGCGCTTCTTTAAACATAATGTTTTAAATATGTGTTGTTATTTATTTGCTCAAGATAAAGGTGCATGTTTGTTATTGGAATACTTTTTTTTATCACACAGTATCAGTATCGTTGTTATGGGTTTTTTGGTGATACCATCGGATTTTTAGTGTGCCTGGGATGTTCTACTTCTCTTAAGGTTAGTAGTTATTTCTTCTTCTAGATGTTACCACGGAAAAACATAAGTGTATGGAGGAATAAGATTAGCGATAGTTGTGATAAGATATCTACGAATCTGGCATAAACATAGTACTTTCCCATCATGGTATTTTACTTATTTGTGGACATGAAACATTCAAAAAAATATAAAAGGAAAATTTACTTAATCGGAATAAACAATTTACATTATAACTTACATACATTAAACAATATGATAAAACACCGAGGTTAAGACATGGTTAGGAGAAGTGTAAAAAACTATTGTAAGATTTATTCTTTCAAGAAACAGCCTTTCTTAATGATGAATAAATAAAATTTACAATCTACATCTTCTTCTGACCACACTCTAGTTACGTATCTATCTCTTTTTCAAGATTGAAAAGACAATAATTATCAAAAAAAATGAATGTATATGTCTCCATAATGAATAATACTATCTTCATTAAGAATAAAGAGTTCTTTTGCATTCTTAACAATCATAGATTACCGTCATTTAAAAAATATAATTTATTTCATCTCCAAGTAAACAAGTATTATAGACTTTAATATTAATATATACAATAGATGTTATAAAAAACAAAACTGATAAACTATGTTCATTGAGGAAAAAAAGTCATCTTTTAACGTTATCATATCAGTAGTAATCAACCGATCTTTGTTAGACCTCAAACAAGAGTATGTTGCTGTTTCACATAATATGACGCCAAATAAAAAGTAGTAGATTTTGGGAAAAAAGTCATGTACAAGTAAAAATAAAAATTTTGCGATAATTGGTATTCTAATAGACAGTAATAATAAAAGAAATTATGATATAATGTATTAATAATAAATTTGACCAATGTATTTAGACTATGAAAAGCAATGATTATAGAAAGTCAATCTAATTGTTTAGCTTTTCTTTCACTTATAAATGATGGAATGACTTATAACATTATGTACTTTTTTAATTGATAATACATGATATATACATAAACTTTGTTGATGGTGTGTTCTTTTAGCCATTACTTTCTGGTTATGTTTTGGTACATATAAGGTAGTAAATTTTGGAAATAAACAATTTTGAAAAAGAACCTCAATGTAGGTAAAAGAAAAAATTAAACGGATCAATTGTATAAATTTAATTTATTGGTAAACTCTTAAATTAATTTAGTAAAATATTACAAAAAACTATTTACAATTAAATACAACATATAATACAATTATCAATTACAACAAAAAAAAATTAAGTAGAGAAGACAATGGAATTATATCTTTAAAAAATCTCTACCAAGATAGTACATACTATTAATGTACATGTACTCTATATACATAAATATGTAAGTTGCGTATAGAAAAACAAAGTTAGTCTCCTAATAGTCCTTACGGAAGATTTTAAATGCAGTCTCGAAATTTAGTTCATCCGCCTCTGTCATTAAAATATAACATTCTCTTCCATCAATGTCATGCATCATAATAATTGAATCTACCGCATCCATTGGAATTGGATAGTTTTGGTAGTCTACTACTTTTGCGAAGAAATCAGTAGATCCATCATAAAGTTGAATTCCTAATGTTCCTTGAGATGGCAGTAATGAAGAGGATGGGTAATTGTCGGAGTGCTCCATAGAATTTAGTCCATAAAGATAGGAAGGTGAAGTAGATGAGTAATCCGGAAAATTATTTGATACATAGTCATCATAATCAACATTACATGATATGACATCATCATAAGAGGCATCTTCAAAAATATTTCTATGAGCAGTTTCTATTCGAGATAATGAATTATTGGGTTTGTAAGGAAGACCAGTGAGATCGTGGTCATTTTCTTGAGGATTAAACAAACATTCCTCTTTGATTGTAGGAGCAAGTAAAGCACTTTCACCACCTAAAGATGAAGCAGGAACATAATCTTTAAAAACATCTGGTACAAGATTGTCCTGAGCTCCACTATGTGATATAGTGTCATTATGATCACTAAAGGATTCCTCTTTAACTTCATAAACATGTGGAAGATCTTCATCAAGCAATAACCCTCTACTGTCTTCAATACCACATAGATCTCCACTATTAATTATCTCCCCATCAACAGATTCATTATGCTCAGGCATCAGCTCTGGATGCTTAGATTTCAAATGCTTTATTCCACGGCAAATATTAAAATCCTTATGAAGATTCATACAATCACCATTACATTCCTTACAGCAGATGGTTCTCTCATCAATCATTCGCATACTACCTCTAGAACACTTAATGAGGCGTGCATCACATAATTCCATAGAAAACTGATAGAAGATAGACTTTGGGTTGTATCTTTCTTTGTTGGTTCCTTCATCGAAGTAGGTACTATCCTCATAGTGGTATTTTTTGAAATGTTTTGTAGCAGCTGAAGATATGACGGCACCAACAATAATCGCGTCACATAGTTTGCATCTCCACTGATTTATCGCTAACTCCTCAACGAAACGCGAATTTTCTGGAACAGCTTGTCTGTATCGTGGGTGGACGAAAACTCTTTTCGGTTTTGCACCTTTTCCTAAGTCACGGGAATTGTTGGATCCTTCAACTTTTAAGGTGTCCTCCTCCTGAGGGTCTTCCATGTTTATTGCCTCGTCCAATGAATTGTCTTTACTATATGTCGATTCACCAAAGTCTGAAGCAGAAAAGACTTTGTAGAGATCATCAACTCCTCCGAAAGATCTATTAAGAGTGATAGACCTTGTGCTTTCCTCATCAACAATTGAAATTTGGTAATCTTTCTCGTACAAGAATTTCAATTCAGCATTGATAAGTACTTCTTGCGTACAAAGATTACATCTAGGAGCATTTATATTTTCCGAGTGACATGTAAGAAAATGTGTGGATACGTCGCGATGCTCCATCAAAAAACCACATAAATTACATCTAACGTTAAAAGAAGACTTCTCTGGACCGTATAATGGTTTCTTACACTTATCCCTCGAAGTAACCTTCTTAACAACATCCTCATCCTTTGGGACGAAAGAAATCTCCTTTCCTGTGAAGAAGTTTTTGTCTTTTGGACATCCATGTAGAAGCTTTAAGTACGTGTTCGATTTCGTGTATAGGCGTCCTTCTAATCCTGGCCAGGTTCTGGTACAAAAGTGGTTTGTCTTGTGCCAGGAAGAGAAATGTCTTATGATGTGGCAGACTTCAAATTTCCTGTTTAGGGATATGACTGCTGGGCACCCCAAACACTGGACATGTGTCCTATCAATTAGCTTTACACATCCACTTCGATTTATTTTTTCCTCTAACTTTCTGTCCAAGCAGTCTTGTAGCTCCTCAATTGACATTGTATCCCTTCGTGCTCTGATTCTTGTTACCTTGATAGGAAATCCTCGACGCCTCGTGGTTTTTGACCTCTTTGGAGCAACGTCCTGTCCATCATCAACATTAAGTACGAAATTCAAGACCGTTGAGGAGCCTTCATGTCTATTTGCATTCTCATCATTTTCCTTAGATAACTCTCGCTAAAACATCATATTATTTGGAATGGTGTTTATTTCACTTACATCAAATTTAGTCTTTTTAGTTGGGATTGAAGATACAGCTTCATCCTCCGTGTGTTGGTACCTATCACTTCCCGGTAACTGGTAAATTGGAGTATCCACTATATTACTGATTCTTTTCATTAGTTAAAATTTATATACAAGGATATTAAGGTATTGCGATTAGTATCCTAGTAGAGTCCAGTAGAACTAAAAACTACGAAATTAAACAACTGATAAATTATTGGTGATAAATAAAATGACATCACGAAAAAAGTGTAGTATCGAAAGGGTAAAAAGAAGCTTTGGACAAAAAATAAAATTTACAACACCACAAAAAGACAAAATAAATCACGATGAAAGAAAGGTATATTGCAATGATAGACGCAAAAAGTAAAATAATAAATAGAGAAGGTAACCGACGCTTTTATAGTGGTACAAAACAAAACCTTTAACTCAGAGGATTAAAAGAGTAAAGTATTCTAAAAAGAAAAGAAATGGCAGACTTTTGGGTATCGTTGATTCTGGCGGTGAAACGTTTGTCTGTCATTGTATGACTGAACAACAAATTTTTTTGGTACGCTTTTTATTTCAATAAAGAACATCGATAGAAAATTAGTTTTTTACTACTTTTATTTTATCAATTAGAGTATAGATTTTAACACAGAAAAGGCAATGCTTGATTTTATTCTTTCATTTCATCTCTCTTTAGTTATGGCTACATCGACTCGCATCTCTTTTGTTACAGTCATGATACTATGGACTGATTCCACTTTTATAATAGACACAGCACAACTCCGTCAATTTTGGTGTTAGGGTCAGCAATATATGAAACGAAGTCACTAACACCAGATGTAGTTTATCGGTCTCCTCTTATATGTCTACCTGTGATGACTTTTCTAGAAGCCCTTTCAATGCTGTTATGAGTCCCAGGAGAAATTAGATTATCGAAAGCACCTTTTTTGGAGTAGAACCCAGAGTAGTGATATTGAATCTTACGCCACATTTGCACCACTCATTATTGATTAAACACCAGCTTTTTGTAGAACCAGTATGTGCCAAGAATTCAGGAAAATTGAGGGACACTTAGCAAAAATGAACAAGGAAGAGCAACGACCATTGTGATTCTTAACTATTCTCCTGCAAATTTCATAAGTTACATTGAATGATCTATGTGGTGCAACATCTAAAACTACTTTAAAACCATTAGGGATCTTTATTTCAAATGGACGAATGGAATTCTCAGTTCCATCATTTGTGGCAACATTTAAAGTCCCACAAAAGTCCAGTTTTAGTCGTATCAAACAATTTTTGATCACATTTAAACTTTCCCTACAAAAGGACTACGTAGAATAAGGTGTTCCAAGAAGAAAAACAATGTTTTTTAGATAAAGTCAACCTTTGTAGTAGAATGTTCTTTTTTTTGCTGTTTTATGAGTACACAATTTTTGGTGTCATCTTTTTTATAAAAGAACATAGGTGGGGTAATTAGCTTTCTACGACTTAATTAATCAATTAAGTATAGATCTTAATACAGAAAAGGTAATATTTATCTTTATTTATTTACATTTATCCTTTTTATAGTTTCTGCGACATCCTTTAGCATCTGTTTTTTGTACTCGTGATAGTATGGGCCGACTCCACCGTTTCCAAGTAGATGTGGGATATCTCCGTCAAATCGATTTTTGGACCGGCAATTCACGGAGCGCTATCACTCGGAACAAGTGCAGGTTTATCGGCCCCCTTTTGAACATCATCACATCTACTTGCAGCAACATTCTAGAAACTCTTCGAGTGCTGCTTTGGACTCCAAAGGCGCGTGGTAGTGCAAGACCATCTTTTGTTGGGATAAGGATGGAAACCAACGACCTCATACACACTCCACTCTCCATTGGTTCATCACCGGTTTTTGCGGCACTACTATGGACGTTGTTTTACTAAAATGTTCAGGCTTAATTAGGGGAGGTAAATGTAGAGTGAGCAGTCTCATTGTGGTTTTTAAATATTTTTTCTACCTTATTTTTAATTGTATTTAGATTGTATTTATTTATTGTATATATTTATTGTATATAATGTATTTAATAAAAATTTTTAACAACTTTAAATTTCTAATCATATCAGAACTTCTAACTGCAAAGGATTACATGGAATAAGGTTACCTTAGAAGGGAAATAAAGATTTTAGGATAATATCAACCTTGATGGTGGGGTGATTTTTGGTATTTTTATGTACATCTTTTATTGTCCCTTTTTACAGAGGAACACTGATAGAATAGTTAGTTTTTTATTACTTATTTTATGAATTAAATATAGATTTTAACATAGATAAGGTAATATTCATTTTTATTTATTTACATTTCTTCCTTTAATAGTTTTTGCTGCATTTTCCCAGTCCTCTTTTGTGTACCCATGATAATATGGACCGACTCCACTGTTTCCAAATAGTTGTGCCATACCTCCGTCAATATCGATGTTTGCGCCGGCAATATATGAAGCATAGTCACTGGTAATGAATGCAGCTAAATTGGCTACCTCCTGAACATCTCCACATCTACCTGCTGGGACTTTTTCAGAAACTTGTTCAACGCTTTTTTGGACTTCTTTAGGACTTAGGTTACCAAAGCCTCCTTTTGTTGGAATAGGGCCTGGACTAATGATGTTAAATCTCATGCCGTATTTACCCCATTCTCCGTTGAGCGTTCTAGCCAATGACTCGACACCAGCTTTTGCAGCACCACTGTGAGCCACGAATTCAGCAGTGTTACGGGCATAATTAGCAGATATGAACAAGAATGAACAACCTTCAGTTTGATTTTTAATGACTCTTCTCCCAACTTCATGAGTTACATTAAAAGATCCATGTAATACAATATCTACAACCGTCTTGAAGCCATTAGAAGTCATCCTCTCGAAGGGACAAATAAAATTTCCAGCTGCGTTGTTTATGACAACGTTTGGAGTTTTACCAAATTCAGTTTCAATTGTATCTATGCATTTCTTGACCATTTCTGTATCACGAACATCGGTTTGAATTGGTAACACTGGCCTTCCACTTTCTTTTTCAATGTCTTTTGCTACCTCCTTGAGAGTGTCGATTTTTCTTGATGCAATTGCAACGTCGCCCCCTAACATGGATATTGTTCTGGCCATTGCTTTACCCATACCTGTACCTCCACCTGTTATTAAGGCTACTTTTCCTTTGAAGGCATCCTTTGTTAGTGCTAAACCTTTGACGACTGGGAAGAATTTTGATGGATTTGGGCAAGCCATTACGTTGTTTGGATTTTTATATAAGACAACGAAATGTTAAATTGTGTATGTTTCGCTATTTTTATATTCGTGTACTAATATTGTAATTTTAGTGTGTTCTTTATCATTGTGGAAAATGCAAATTTCTTTGTTCAGCTTTTTTACTGTCTCTAGAATTAATCGTCAGAAATAGTTAGACTGATGGAGATTAGTAGGGAATGGAGCTAAATGATTGTTCTTAACAATATCACCAAGTTTCCACCACTACTTTAACTTATGTTTAAACTCTTATAACCCAATCTATGGTAGATGAAGTCATCTTATGGAGATCTGCACAAGACAATCCGTCTACCGTGCAATGGAAATGGTATTTTCCAGGTTATGGTTGGTTCCAAAAACAGAATGAAGTATGATATAAAGGAAAAAGATAATCATGTTAGTGCAAAAACTCAACTTGAAGCTTTATTACATTTCTAATTGGATATTCCTCTTACTATTTTCAAACATGGTAACATAAATAGTGCTTTAAAAAGTTTAGAATATTTTGAAGATGATAATCTCATACTTTTATGATATCATTTTATTTTTTATTTAGTACTTCTAGATAATATTTGTCAATGAAAGTTTCCTTAAAATATTTTCATTACCATTATTTTATCATAAGATTATCCATATTTGCTAAAAACATTTTCGAAGTGGTTGGAATTTTTAATATTATTAAAATGATCAAAATATTCCAAATATTTAAATAAAGAGAGAAGTAGTAATGTAGTTTTGATATATTTTAAAAGATTTTAAGACTTTTAACACATTGGAATCTTATCAATTCAAACCTACATCAAAATAAAAAAGTTGTTAAAATAGTTTTTTCTTCATTATTATTTAGAAAACTACTTTAAAATACACTATCTTGTATATTTTTTGTGTTATATACAAACTTCAATCAACTATAAATGGACAGAATTTGGTTTTCTATAGCAAACAAAGAACAATAGCATGAAAAATAAAGCATTCTTCATCATATAATAGAAAAAATTAGTAAAAGATGAAATTTAATTTTCGAGATATGACAAAAGTAGTAAATTTTTACAATATTCTAGTGGTTTAAAAATTGTAAAATATATAGATAATTCACTTAATTAATAGCATTTCTCAATATTATTTGCATATTGACTTTTCTTAACGTGATTATTTAAATTATAATTTATATGCGATGTTACACACAGAAACAAATGTAATTTAACCAAAATTTGAATATTTATGAGTGTTTTAAGGTTTTCTTTGCTTTGTTTCGGCTTTTTTATTAAAAAACTTTGATTTAGCGAATAGAAATTTATAATGTATCTTCAAGGCAACGTTGTTATTTTAATCCATAAATGCTTAAATATTCATATTTTCAATTTAGAAAACAAATCAAAACATTAATTAAAACTTTATTCAAAGTCAATACATTGCATTTAATATCACAATCTTATTTAATTATTTAAATCATCATACTTATTACAATCATATATCCAAAAATTATACTAGCAACATATCCCATCTTTTTTGAAGAATTTTCCTCATCACCTGTCTTAAAAGTTCTGAACTCTTTTATTACCAAAACTTCTCCAATTGGAACATCATAAAGGCAGCGTAATGTTCCATTTGGATTCTTTTCCGTGTTGATGACAAAGTCTTTCTCCAACTTAAGTCTTCCCAACGCTCCAACTCTTGAACGTTGGAGACTTACAACTGTTGTCTTGTCGTCTTTAAATTGAATACCTCTGAGATGTGTAAAGCTATTTAGATATCTTGAACAATTCGCATTATATCCTAGATCATTATAAGAATATTCCACAACAGGAAGAGTTTCATTTGAGATGGGTTTGTAGTTTTGAGACTTTTCTATTTCACCAATAGGAACTTTGTAGATGCAACTGAATTTTCCTTCTGGATTTTGAACTGTATAAAGAAGAAGATTTTTTGTAGGCTTAAGATTACCCATTTGAATTAATTCTGCATCATTGAGACCCTCAACTTCTATTGTTTTATCATTTAGTTTGATGGTCTTGAGTTGAGTGTAGGTATTCTCCTCCCTTGAACAGTTTGGGTTGAAATTCAATTGATCATAAGCATATTTGACATCGGGGAGAGTTGTATCTTCAATGGACTGGTATTCTTGGAATGTTTTGATTTCTCCAAACTGAAGTTTATAGACACAAGTGCATTTTCCTTTTGGATTGTTATCCTTAAAATAGACAAATCCTCCTTCTAGCTGAAAATTGCCTTTGAACTTGGAGACTGTGTTTTGAAGATAATCAGCTTCTACACTTTCATCGTTGAACAGGATTGTTTCAAGATTAACATTCTTTTCTGGCTCCATGGAACAGTTTGGTCTAATGACGAGTTGATCGGAGGCATACCTAATAATAGGGTGATTTATATTCGAAAAATATCCATATGATTGATTTGTTGAAACTTCTCCATAAGATAATTTAAAAACACAAGACAGTTTTCCTTTTGGATTGGTCCCCAAAAAGTTAACAAATTTCCCATCTGATTTGAAATTCCCTTTTCTTTTATCGCTTCTACTGTTGAGATCACTAACTTCAACACGTTCTTCATCAAATGAAACAGTTTTTAGGTTAACAGAATCACCTTGATCCATAGGACAATTTGGTGTAAGACGTAATCCACCACGAGGATATGTAAAAGGAGGGATATTTTTGATCCTTGAAAGATTTATACTTTTGATACTTTGAAATTTCTCCATAAGGAAGTTGATAAGTACAAGACAATGCCCCATTTGGATTGGTCCCAGTAAAAAACAACAAATTTATTATCCTTCTTGAAATTTCCTTTTTGATTACCACCTGTTCCTTGAAGTTTTGCAGCTTCAATCTTTTCATTATTAAATAAAACAGTCTTCAGAGTGACAGATTTACCTTGGCTCATAGAACAATTTGGTTTGAAGAACAATTTATCGTAAACATATGTTATAGAAGGCATTTCTTCATCTTTAAAAGATTTATATGTTTGTGACGTATGAAATTCGCCAGCAGGATATATATAAGTACATTTTATAATTCCATTTGGATTTGTATTTTTAAATTTAACAACACCATTACTCAAACTAAAATTCCCTTTTGCTTCATCGTTTGCTCCATGGAGAGCTTGAACTTCAATAAGTTCATCATCAAAAGAAACAGCCTTGAGTTGAGTGAAGATATTTAAATTCATAGAGCAGTTTGCTTCAAAGTTTAATTTGTCATACAAATACTCTACAGAAGGGAGAACTTTATTTTCAAAGTCAAATTTTTTTCCAATAATCATATTTTGCACAATATCTATTCCACCTTCTATACAATTATCACAAAAGTAATTTAATTTAATGATTGCTGATTCATTTAATAAAATATTCCTTGTGTTGGGACTATTTGGTTTTAGAATATCTTTTTTGATTTCTCTTAACTTGTTATCCTTCGAATACTTCAAATAAGACACAGTTATATTCTCATAATCGAAGAAATTAGGTTGACTAGTGGTACCATTAAATGCTAATTTGATTTTTAATGTAAAAGGGAATTTATGTGGTTCAACGAGACACCATTCTTTATTTTTGGCATTGACTTTTATTGTTAGATCATTTTGTATGTCAATAAACGGAGGAGGATGGTAAACCTGTGTTATACCAATTGGCTCTTGAAATTCAACATCTTCGGAATTGATTTCGTTAGCGTTGAATGTAAATAGTACATCTCCTTTATATATTCTTGAATGTTCTGAATTAAATTCTCGATAACTTAATCCTGCACCAAATACGAATGTCTTCTCTTTAACATTCATACGTAATATACTATCTTGATAAGTATGTGACATAATATTGAAATCCTCTTTTCTTTTTATATCTATTTCAGATCCACTGTTACGGCTAATACTGTGTTCCCATTTCACAGTCAATGAATTTCTTGGATCTCCTCTCATAACATCGATACAGTTAATTATCTTTTTTTTTTCATTTTTTTTTATATCGTAAATTCTCCAGTCATATCGACGTCCTTCTTTGCTTCCAAAAATAAGGGATTCTTTTACATCACTACTACTTTTGAAGTAGATAATAATGTAAGTGTATCCTTTTAAATTGGAGCATTTTTCTTTCTCAATATGTTCTGTTGGACATTTTATTGCAATAATTTCAGTATTGCTCTTGACATTATGCTTTCTAGGAAAACTTTCATGAAATTTATAGTTACTGCAATTGTAGTCATTATAAAAATATTTAAATTGCTTTTTGTAATCATCAGATCCATGACAAGAGCATATGTAGATTGAGTATACAGCCAATATCCAGAGAAGTTTGAGCATTTTATCCACTGCGTGAAATAAAAAACCATAATTTTTATGGAAAAACTATCTCTATTAATAAAAAAAATTCAATAGATATTTGAATATTAGCAGAATTAATTTAAATTTCACTAATTTTCCAGTAAATTATAGCATAATTATATTCAATTTCAATCAAATTTTGAATAACAATTATATGAAATTTTTAATTATATTCATTTAATTATAATTTTTAGATAAATTTTCAAGAATTAATATATTTTTTTTCAATTGATGAAGAACATTATTCAGCTTGTTGTTTCTATGCTTACGATTCATCTAACTTAGAACTATTTTCATTAAAAAATCAAACAGACAGTACATAGCAGAGTCATCTACTGAAAATTTAAAAGAAGTTAAGTATGTATTTTCATATAAAACGTGTTGATTTTTTCCCTACACTTTCAGAGGTTCATTTTTGTACCCACACCAGTTAATTAATCTGTAGTCCAGAAATAGAAATTTCTAAACATTAAGTAACAACTTTCTTATGTCTGTAAGTATTAAAAAGCCACTATACAAATACAATCAGCTAAAGTTCATCATAAGCTGGAAAAATATTGCCTTGAATTTTGAAAGAATAATACAAATATTGTCATTATTTAAAAATTATCACAAAAATAGTTTCAATAAACTATAAAAAACACTAAAATATCAAAAAGATTTATTAGTTTTCTCAAGAATGCTTGTAAATTATGTACATTCTCAAGCAAACATCTTGGTACCCATGGGGTATAAAAAGCAGCGTAAGAAATTATGACCAAAAGAAAGGCAAAGAAAGTTCCTCATCGTTAGATAAAAAACAGTCGTTTTGTTTAAGAGATTTTTGTCTTACATTTAAAAAACTTTTTTTACATATTGTACTAGTGGTGTTTAAATTTTGATGATCTGATAAATGCAGAAAATTAAATGAAAAGACATGGTATTATTAAAATTACTGCTAAGGAAATATCAAGTATAAAACGAAGAATTTAAATTATGATGTTTATAGTTTTTTTTGTCTTCATATTAATAAATTTTTGTATTAAATATGGTAATTTCTTACGTCATACACTAATATGTGGTTGTATTTCTTTACTCTTATTCTCATATACATTATTGTTTTAGAGAAAATATAAAAAAAAGTTTAACTAATAAATAATTGTGATGACAACATAAACTGAAACAAATTATCAATGCATTATCATAATTCTTGCCTCTTTCTTTCATAAACTACTTTTATATCACAATTGTACCATTGACTTTTCTAATTTAAATCATTTTTTGAAGATAATAAAAATATAATTTTATCATTTGATAAAGTATTAAATAAATTTATATGAAGTTTGAATATAATGTAGTGATAAATTCTATTTTTTAATATTAAAAAAGTCATAAAGGAATAGGTTTTTTTTTCTAAAAAAAAGTATAGTTTTTTTACAAATGACTTTATTACGGATGTTTTGGTTTTAGTGAGGTTATCAATATGTTTATCAAGGAACTACATACAAGCACCTATTTCCACTTATGTTTATAAATTCTGACGGCAGTAAAATATACAAAGATTTTAATATTAATTCAAGATCTGACATTGTTGTTGTAAAATGTCCATATAAAGGTTATCGTAATTTTCATGAAAGGAACAAATTTATTATTAATATAGATGTTAACACATTATGTGAGTCAAAATCTAATGCACCAATTGTATGGAAACTTTTAATAAAGATTCTCAGAGTAGAGCCAATCATTTAACATTGTGACCAACTTCATGATTATCGTGATCTATCTTTACTGGTAATTATATTGAAGAACTCAGTAATTAGGAAATGAAAATACACTATTTATTGGAAACAAACTGCAAAACCTGAAAAATTAGCAACTGAAAGCAAAGAATACACAGTGTGTTCAACAGTAGATTAAAAAAATTTGAAGAAAAATAACTCTCTTCAATGTAGACGTATTTTTATAAAATTATATCCATTTGGAATCCCAACTACTTACTTAAGAAACGCTTCAAATAGAATGTAAAAATATTTATTTAAAATGTAGTTATGACTATTTATGTAATTTTCTTTTTTACATGATTTTTAGAATTTTTTAATTTTTCAAAACGATGTAACTTTATTAAAGTTTAATGTTTTTTTACACTTTTACATGCATCTGATAGCCCAATTTATTTCCTATAAAAAGGTTTAAGATTGATTATTATATATTTATTTTATGTGAAGATGTGAATAATTTTATAAGAAACAGTTTTCATACAATCGTCTAACTAATAAATAAAAAGTATTGAAAAATATTCGTATTTATGATGATAAAGATCAACAAATATTCAATTATATATAATATTGTTAATGAATGATAATAATTGTGAATTTGCTTTTTGTTTTTTTTTGCAGAAATAGTGGAAACTAAGAAAAAATTATTTCCACCATTGTAAAAGTAAAAAATATTTTATGCTTCATTTTTTAACTTGAAACAACTATATAATGATAATTTTTTAAGCATTTTGTAGAACAGAAGTTGGGCTATAAGATGCGTATATAAGTGTAAAAAGTATTACGTTATCAAAAAGTTACACTCTTTTAAAAAAGTTAAAACTCCTATAAATTATGGAAAAAAATGGAGGTCACATAATTGGTCATAACTACATTTTAAATTAATAATTTTACATTGCGTTTAAAGCATTTTTTAAGTAAGAAATAAGACTTTTATTTAGATATAATCTCACAGAAATACCTCTACATTGAAGAGAGTTAATTTTATTCAAATTATTCAACATACTATTGAACACCCTGTATACTAGACTTATTGAAAAATACAATAAAACCAATGTAGTTCTTACAGAAAAATTTATGTATATGTGCAAATTCATTAAAAAGCAATTAAACTTTTTACATTTTAACAAGAATATTGCAAATAAAAATAAGTTCCACAATAAAGCCGTATTGTGTTAAATCTACCCAGATATAATTTTGAAGTTTTTAATAACTGTTTCTCGTAAATTTTATATTTAATTATTTTCATGTTTCTTAAAATTAATATTAAAATCTTAAACTAGTGTTTTTAAACAAAATTTTGCAAAAATAGTAAAAAATTTGTTCGCATTTTTGTATCGTTTGGTGGGAATTTTTATACTTACTACAAATATGGCTTTTGCTTTTCATTATTTTTGTTTGTAAAAAAAGTGCTTTCACATAGAGAGAAGAATGTTTTCAAAGACAATTGTTTTTTACTTTGATCGGTACATAATATTTAGAAAAAACTTAAAAACTACTCTTAAAATTTATAAATTCGCATCTATTATCTTTTGTAATTATTAAAGTGAATATACAGAATTATTAATTTTTATTATTACTTAGTAAAAAAATAATTTAAAAAAAAATTTGAAAATTCAATTATACTCAAAATTTCCACTTGATAAAATTTGCTTATTTTTATTTATTTTTTAGCAGAAAAATTTCTTTCTCATTGTGGAGAAGGTTAAAAGTAATTTTTTTAATAAGGTAAAAATTTGAATATATTTTTTTTCATAGGAGATAAATTGATTGTTTGACGATAAATTATCTTTTAGGGTAAAAAATGCGCTGTTTTTTTTACGCGTTGTAGTGAAAACAAAATTGCTTTTCTTATTTCTTTATTAAAGAAAAAATTACATTTATTATTAGTTTCCATAAAATAAATTTCTAATCTGTTGTTTCTTTACATATTAAAAAATTTAAAAGATAAAAACATATTAAAATAATTTTTGTTGTAAATTAGAGCATATAAGACAAAAAAATTGTGTTTGATATATTTTTTTGAATTGAATTTCAAACTGAAAATTTCATGGATAAGCTCTTGATTTCTCTACTTCTCTTACTCAATTGTTTCAATTTCTCTTATTCAAAACCACAACCATCTTTGGATTTGGATAATCTGAAATTATTTGACAAAATTGACGAACTAAGAGATCCAAAATTAAGAGAGGTTGCAATAGCTTTTATGGAAACACTTAGATTACTTGATAATCCAATTAAAGAAGGAGACTATGAAAGTTTAGTTCAGGGAAATCCTATTATAGCAGAAAATGAGAAACAAGGTTTAAAAATGCAAAAAGAACTAAGTAATCAAATTTTTGGTAAGTTAGGGAGTATCACTCCTCAGAAGTTTGGTGCTTCTAAAAATCAAATTGATGATGAAGAAGAGACATTCTCTCCTCAATTCTTTCCTCGGAATTATGATGTTTATAAAGATACGGGATTTAAACACAAATTAAAAGAAATTTTAGAAATTTTAAACAAAAAATTTCCCCAAAAAACACATTGGTAAATTTAAAAAAATGTTAAAATGACCACATTACTGAGAGATGTGGCATTATTTTCAATCAGATATAGGAGAGAAGTATATAAAAATGACTTGGTAATGGGAATGTATATTAATGAAATAATAAAATTGAATTGACATAGTATTGAAATTTTATTTTTTATTGTTTTTTTGTATTATTTTCTTCCAACGTGTTTATATGTAAAATTTAATAAAATATTAGGGAAAAATTTGCTCTCTTGTAATTTGATATAAATATTATACGGTTTTCAACAAAAAAATGTAAAAATGAAAATTTATTTCAGATTTTGCAACATTTCTTTTCAATCTTAACCTAATTCTGTGAGTAAAAAGATGAAAGACACGTTTTTCCTTAAATTGAAATATTAGACAAGTTTTGGATATTTGTAACGAGTAAAAATTTTAAGATGCAACTGGAGTACCTTTTTCAAAACAAAATCAAGAGAAACCTTTATTTAACAATATAAGAATAGAAAACGCGCGTCCACCTGTAATAGATGAAAACACTATACAATAAAAATGAAAATATTAACTTACGTTTTCTAGAAGTTATTACAATTAAAAATGTCTCACTTAATGTGAAATAAAATGAATGAATTAAATTTAAGATTATATAAGAAAAAGGATTGAGTCCATTCCAATCCAGAGATTATTGCTGAGATGTAGTTTGGTAGAATGTTTTATTCCATGCTTCACCAACCCAAGATCAAACTTCATCCAGCATAATTTCAGGATTCTTTGGTAGTTTAAGAGATTCCTTTGGTATTTTGACATTGCTGATATGACATTCCCAAAGCTTCTTACCAGTAGGCTTATAATACTTGACTTTATTGGTTTCAGGATCAAAACTTTCAGCTACATATGGTCCAACATAAGCTGCATCAAATTTTTTCTTTCTTTTGATATTTTTGAGGTAGAATAGTTGATCCTTCTTTAATTTAAAGTCATCCTTGCTTGCCAATCTGAGATTTTCTTCTTCACGATAAGATTGGTAAAATTCATTAGCATTTGCTCTAGCAATTCTGGCAAGTTCAAGTTGTTCAGCATGAGTTCTATTAGATTCAAAAAGAGAGATGTTATTTGATTTCATAAACATGTCAACGGGATTTGGTGATTCTCTCAGAAACATTAATGAGAAAGGTGTTGTATTTGTTGATTCACAGACATTTGTATTATGAATAAATGTGGTCCATGGCAAGATTTCAGTCCAGCTTACAATTGAAGATTTAAATTGACTTTTGGCTTTACCAACTGCCAAATGTACATATCTAATGGTTGCTTCAGCTAATGTGTTTCCTCTAGAGTGTGATGGAGTAGTAAATACCATTTCTATGTTTAGACTTTTTAAATAAGTTAACATCTTTTCATTATTAAAGTATTTTGCGTTGTCGCTTTTGATGGTTTTGCAAAAACCATATTCCAAGAATAATTTTGTTAAGACCTTTATAATTTCTTCACCAGTGGTTGTATGCATTGGAATTGTCCAAAGATATTTACTTGCTGAATCTACTATTACTAACAAGTATTTTTCTTTGTTTTTACCTTCTTCGGAGTGTGGTCCAGAGAAGTCCATAACTAAATTTTCCATAACTTGATATGGTGGAATACTTGAAGGAATGGGATGATTGGTTGGTACAACATTGTGTTTTAAGCATACATCACATGAAGATAACTTTTCCTTTATCATCTTTTTAAGTACTGGAGAATAACAGTTAACTAACATTTTTAACATTTTTTTGTATCCATAGTGGTTGTTGTAGTCGTGTGCTAGATCAAGAATTGGAGGGATTAATTTGACAGGTAAGTATACTTTCTCACACCCACCAAAATTAATCTTTACAATTCCTTGAGCATTTTTAGATATTGGATGATTCTTAACATGACCAGTTTCAAGTGCGTCAATAATGTCATTGTCATTCTGTTGTGCTTCAATCAAATTCATACTATTAATTAACTTCGTCATGTTTTCTGTCATACTCAGAGGTGTAATAAGTTGGTGTTTGAGATCAGATGATGCTCTCGTGATGGCATTACATTCTTTTGGTTCATTTAAGCGAGATAAGAGATCTGCTACTTGGTTGTTACGTCCAGGGATATAAGTGATACGGCAAAAATGTTTATCAATACCATGTAGCAATTCAATATACTTACGATTGTTGGTAGACATTATTTTACCAAGACATTTATGATCACTTCTAATGGTGAGTTCAATATTTGATACTAAATAACCAAAGTATCTTAGAGCATGTTCAATGGCATAAAGTTCAGTATAGGTTGGGCATCTATCTTTAACAGTGGGGGGAAGTTTGGCTGACCAAAAAGCAATCGGCCTTTCCTCATTTGTATCAGGATTAACTTGACTTAAATATGCTCCAACAGCATTGTTGCTTGCATCTGTGGTAAGGAAGGTTTTGAAACTAGGATTATAGAAAGCAAGTTTAGGAGCACTGATCAGATCTTCTTTGACTTGTTCAAATGCTGCTAAATGTTCCTTCGAGAATTCAATTTTCCCATCTTTACCAGCGGCAAGGGTGAATAAATCGGCGGTTTTTGAAGCAAAATCAGGTAAACATCTTCTAAAGTAGCTAGCAGATTGAAGGAAGTTGTACAATTCCTTCTTACTAGTTGGTACATGTCTCCTTATCAGTTTATCGACTGATTCATCACATGGAGTAATACCGTCAGGTCCAACTTTGTATGAGAGAAATTTGATATATTTTGCATTAAACTGACATTTTGGAAGAGATACTTTAAGCTCAAGATCGTTGCATATACTGAAGAATTTAAATAATATATCACGATGAAATTCAAATGATCCAGGAGTTACTATTATTATATCGTCTACAAATATCTTGATGTATTTTTCTATAGATTTGAAGGTGCGCTCCATGGCTAATTGGAAAAGGATTGTAGAATTCTTGCCACCCATTACAAGGCGCTTATACTGCATCGTACCTAATTGACTATGGAAGGCAAAATACTCACGATTATCTTTATGTATTGACAACTGATGAAATGCATTAGACAAATCTATTTTAGAGATATGATTAAAATCTTTTAACTCTAAGAAGATTTTATTAGCATCATTAGGATAACAATTAATTTTTATCATTAACTGATTATATAATCTGCCATCAAATAAAAATCTATATTCAGAAGTACCAGGTTTTTGAAGTAGTAGAGTTGGGTGAATTTTTGTAGATGTTGATGGTTCAATAATATCAAGTTCTAACATTTGTTTTACCAATTTAGTATGTTCGTCCTTGAGATTTTCAGGTATAGGATACATTTTCATGGGTTCAGGAGATCGTAATTCAAATTCCATCTTCTCCACATATACTTTACCAGGTCCTACATCACCACTAAACTTGGCATAGGCATTTGGAAAGTTGTGTTTAATGATTTTAACAAATTCATCCTCGATAAAGATTTCTTTTCCTTTTTGAATAATCATAGAAGTAGGCATGGGTTGAACAGTTTCAGATACAGATAAATTTTTGACATCAATTTCAAGACCAAGATTTTTCATAACTTGATTACCAATAATAAGTTGATAAAGAGAGAATGAGCATGGTTGTGCTGCAATCATTGTTTCTTTTATAACTGTGGATTTGAAGTTATAACTTACTGTTAATGGTTGATTAGACATTTTCTCAGCTTTACCTCCAGCAATTGTACCAATATGAATTAACTTGTTCTTCTTCAGTCCAAGATGATTTGCCAGATCTGGGTGTACTGTCACTACATTGGTCCCAGTGTCACATAAGGCTACCACATTGATATCGTTAATTTGAACTTCAATTGCTATCAACTCTTGGTTTTTAAGTTCCTCAATTTTCTCAGGAATATTCTCGACACAGTAAGGCTTTGTGCGAATTATGTTGTTACCAGTTTTTACATTTGACAAATTTTCAGGGCACCTAGGTCTGATGTGTCCTATTTTTCCACATCCATGACATTTAACTTGAGAGTTTTCTTTTCCATTTGAACTTTCATGTCTTTTGGTTTTATCATGTCTATTGGGGTTTGGTGGTTGGTTGCGGTTCAGGATGCTGTTGTTACTTTTGGTGGATAGTGCTGCAGTGAGATCGTAGTTCCAAATTGTTTTCACATATGTAACGGCTTCACGGAAAGTTGAATGTCTTACTGATACACATTTGGATTTGCATTCATTGGGGATGCAGTCAACGAGAAGGTCAAGTTTTCTTCTCATTATAGACTCCTTAGAAGATCCACGTTCAATGATGTCCACGAGTTTTTCCAATTTTGAAGCATATTCATCCAGATCATTAATGCGCTTTGGTTTGGTTCTAAGATGTAGTTGTAGTTCACGTGCTGCAGAATCCCTTGATTCCTTTTGGTTGTAGTTATCTTGTAGATGTTTCACAAGATCTTCATAATTCTCCAAAAGTTCCGGGTACAGTTCCAAGTCATTCAGAGGTTTTCCATCAAGTAACATGATGAGATTTTCCAATTTTTCTTCTTCAGGTAAGTGTTGAACATAAATTTTGAATTTGATAAACCATGAAGTAAAGACTTTTTCCTCAGTAAATAGATCGGGCTTGTTACGTTTTCTTGGAAGATACGAGCAATCTTGTCTTTCTGGAATTCTCGTTTGTGGAGTTACAGTTGGTTGACAAGCAGTATCATTTAGTCCATTTTCGTTAAGTCCATGAGAAGAAGTTGAATTTGTAACATTTGAATTGAGAGGTCTATGAGAAGTAGATAAATTTGTAACATTTGGATTTGGTGGTACTAGACGTTGGAGAAGTTGAATCAATTCCGTAATAGCTTGGGGATTTTGTATGACTTCCAACAGTCCATTATGATGACCAGACACAGATCCTTGGTGATTGAGATTCACACCATGCTGATTGAGATTCACAGCTGAAAACATTCCATTATTATGAAGATTAGACATAGGTCCTTGGTGATTGAGATTCACACCTGCATGCATTACATTATTTTGATGACCAGACATAGGTCTTTGGTGACTGAAATTCACACCTTGCTGATTGAGATTCACAGCCTGCTGATTGAGATTCACAGCTGAATGAGATTGATCAGATCCATTCAAAATTGATAGATTTCGTGGATTATCATTACTATTTCCACTTCCATTTCCATCATTGATACCATTATTGGTGGTAGTAGTTGGCGGGAGTTGTTCATTTTCATTAGGAGGTTGTGGGTTGAGCGAGGGAAGTTCATTGTTTTCCTCCATCTCTAACACAATTTGTCGCACTATCTGCCTGTGTAGTCTGACCTGCTCTCTCCTAATAATGAGTACGTCCTGCTCTGAGTGGGTTAGGGTGTTGAGATACCGATAAAAGTTTCGCTCAGATCTAGTAGAGGTTCTAGGCATTCACTAGTTGCAATATGAATCCCAGTAAAAATTTTAAGATGCAACTGGAGTACCTTTTTCAAAACAAAATCAAGAGAAACCTTTATTTAACAATATAAGAATAGAAAACGCGCGTCCACCTGTAATAGATGAAAACACTATACAATAAAAATGAAAATATTAACTTACGTTTTCTAGAAGTTATTACAATTAAAAATGTCTCACTTAATGTGAAATAAAATGAATGAATTAAATTTAAGATTATATAAGAAAAAGGATTGAGTCCATTCCAATCCAGAGATTATTGCTGAGATGTAGTTTGGTAGAATGTTTTATTCCATGCTAACGGAAATTAGATATTTTACTTTTAAAAGCCTTTTTTGAATAATTTTCTAGAAGTGTCTTGTACAGAAGTTAACATTTTTTTAAATTAATTAAACAGGATGGTTTAAAAACAATAATAACAGTCAGATACCAAAATAAAGAGAAACATAATATTAGAGAGATTGTTTGATAATTTGTGTAGTAATGGATAAAATAATGATGTCCATCTTATTAAAATTTATTCGATCATAACTTAATGAAAACAATTAAAATAATACAAGAGATATGAATCTCAGTTTAACTAAAAAATGAAGTCCTAATTAGGTATGTAGCTTTTCAACGAAACGAGTTATGCTATTCCAAGTCTCATATTTTAACTTTCTTGATATTATCAATTTGTAATTATCATATTTTTCTATTTATTTAATCAATTTTTATGATTAAATAGTCCATAAATGTGTTTTATCAAAACCTAGTGAGGAAAATGTGTTTCAAATATTTTTGTCTATAATTTAACAAATTACTTCTATAAACTATCTCTTTTGAACACTTTTTAACATTAATTTGTGCCATAAATTGTTATTTTTTAACTTAACGAAATAAATTGGTTTATAAATCATTTGAAAGCTGAAATTCAATAATAAGAAGGAATATTATAATAAATTAATTGATTAAAATTGAACCAAGTTATATACAATTTGTGGTGGTAAATTTTCATAAAAATAATTATTGGTAGAATGCATTGAAAAGTTAACAAAAGTCAAGCAAGAGATAACCTTCTGCTGGCTATTTGAAATTTTAAACATATTATTTTCGGTAAAATGTTTAATAAGTGTTCCTTATTAAAGTATTTATAATTTGGTTTAAATCTGACTTCCAAGAATGATCATGAGATATAGGCATCAAATTATCAGAAAATCATAAATGGAAAGAAAAGTCACTAATAAAAAATAGAAAACCAGATTTTTTTTAATAATTGAAATATTCTGCTAAAATTGTAAATATAAAATGTCTGATGAAGAAATTCTAAAGAGTATAAGCCCCAATAAAGCATTTCTGATTCCGCAGATGATTCCTAATGGTGTTTCAGTATAAAAAGGTGTTGTACAAAGTTTCTTTCAATTTGGAAAAATATTTTAGTTAATTTTATGTACTAAGTATTTATAGATAATATTTGGAAAAAGTCCCAATTTTTATGTTTTCGTTAGATAAGGATAATTTTTAAAGACATTTTTAGTATGGATTGTGTTCGTAAAGGTATTCTTACAATAAAAGCTGCACAGAAAAAAAGGAAAACATTTGTGTAAAATTTATTAAATTTGTCCCACCTATTAAAATTGAATTTTCTTGATTTACGATAATTTTAATGCAATTATTTCGTATAAAAAATTAAGACAATAATTAAAATGGGTTTTAATTTTTATATTTTACTGTTGTTATTTTAAAACTTAAGTTATTTTTTACAATAGATTTTAAAATACAATATTAGAATTTGACATTATATAAGATTATATTTTTATAAAGAGTATTTATTGGTATAAGATAGTATTTTTTTTAAATATTCTTTAATTGTTTGAATTACTATAAATAAGATTTTTATATAAAGTTTACGCATCTAATGACTTAACTTTTTTTATACTGTTTTTCAAGATTATTTTTAAATGTTTTAAAACATTATGTATTTTGATAATAATAAAAATATTTTTTAAATATTTTAATTTAAATAAGAAAAATAGTAAATACTAAAATAATATACTTAATTGGTAACACTTTGTGCTGTTAAATCATTATTGCTTTTTGTTATTATTTTTATAAAGTTTTTAAATTTCTATTAATATTTTTGTTAGTAGAATGTTTGAAGTAACGATTTTTGATAAAGCGTTAACAATTTCAAACGAAATTGACTTCTGAAAACGTACTTCATAATGTATTTTTAAAAACGAATTAGATTCAAAAATAAGTATAATATTTTTAAATTTTCTAAGATTAAATAAATGTTAACTTATATCAAAATATTAAAGTATATATTTTTGTAATGAATGATCAAACTTATGCGAAAATCTAACGTTTCGTATCATTTAAAACATTTTTGTTTTTGCTTGATATATTTAAATTTGGATAAATTTGAACATTTTAAAATAGTGGGACATTTTTATTGCATTTTACGTAATAATGTGAAATTTGTCCAATTTTTTTGTATGAAAGTTTCCCTTCACAAATTATTTTATTTAATCAAAAAACCTAATGAAGATTATGAACTTAATCATATGTATATAAAGCTATGTCCTGTACTAAACGCATTCAATTTTTGTCATCAGATAACAATAATAGGTCATGAATATACAATAATGCCCTATAAAAATAGATATCAAATATTAGCTTTTAAGTTGAATGAAGATAAGCTGACAACATTTAACATCACTCTCATTCTTCAAATTGGTGGAAGAAGCTTAGGTTACTACAATACGGATAATTTTTTAATCACAAGGATGTTGTATTTAGAAGAAACAATCGACTATGCTCCAATGTATCCAGATTATTCTAATTTAACATTTACTATCTTTAGATATGAATTAGTGCATCTGGAATACTATTTGCAAGGATGAGGAAAATGAAACACCTAGATCAAGACTCTTATTTTATGGACCTAAGGATGATGACCTGCTGCTTGAAGAGCAGATATACCGATACTATGACAATGATAAACAGTTCCAATCAAATTGTACAACAGATAGGATGCTTTATGCTTTCTTATTAGGAATGTTTTATAATGGAGAAAAACTCGAATTTGATGATCCAGAATATTCTAATTCTTCAAATATTGTTGTTAAGCGCTCAAAAAATTTTACTATACTGAAAACTATTGAAGATCGTACTGCAATCATTAAATGTGTTTATCGCACACCAAATGGTATCTGTGGTATATGCTAATTTTACATAATATTTAGATTTATTGTATTTATAAAGAGTGTTAAAATTAATACAAATTGAGTCTCTTTAAATTCATTAAAGTATCAATCACTTCAATTGACCAATTCGTTCGTGAAGATTTGATTGATTAAGATGCACCAAGAAGGGTCTCTATTGGAATAAGTTACAACAATTTTATCATTATATATTTTATTGTAACAACGTATAAAACCATTTTTATCTATATGTTTTTTTATTAACCATTAAAGATTCACGTAATAAATACATTCTTTATTTTTATATCTTGATATGATGTGTTTTTATATTTGTCTTCAAACTTTTTTCTCAATAGATATAATTAAATATTGTTAGAAATTCAGATGATTAAAATATTTTCATTTAAAATTTAAAGTTCATACCTTCTTTTGAATGCATTTATGTTCGGAGCATACTAATCTACTTTTTAGCTTTAAGAACCATTCCAAAATAATATTCAACTTTTATCTCATTTAGTATACACATATTCAAAAAAAATTATATCAATATTAACTGTTTTTTAATGTAGACAACTATTATCAAATGCTTTAATAGTTGGTCTTCATTATCAAATCTGAGATAAATAAATATTTTACCTAATATTTCATTAAATTTATAATGTTTACAAAAGAATACTAGTTTAAATTTAATTTCCATTATAGAAGGACAGATTAACTACAACTTTAATTGCGACAAATAATCTTTTATATTAACACACATACAAAGTAATAATATCTCAATGTAACATCAAGACACTAAGAGATCAAAATGTAATTGATGTAAATGACAAGGATAAAGGGATATTATATTAAAATAGTTCAATATATCCTATATAAAAAACGTAATTCAACAAGAAAAAGCAGTATTCTACGAATATTTTACGCACCACTTATAATAAAAGTACGTATTTTTAAATTTTCAAAAAAGTACTTTTTGTAATATTCATGAAAAAATACCAAATTTGGCAAAAGGGTGGGCTCAACCGGTGATCGAAACCGGGGCCTCTCGCACCCAAAGCGAGAATCATACCACTAGACCATTGAGCCGTGGGCACCACCAAAAATGATCAAAATTTCCGACACAAAACCCCTTGAAAACCCTCCCCAAAAAGAATACAAATGGTAGCATAAAACCCACTTTATAGTTTATTATAAAAACAAAATAAATACAATAAATATACAAAAATTATTAAAACTTATCAAAATTAAAAGATTCATACAATGGGCTCAAAAACCGAATAAAGCATTTTCATCGATTCGCGAGCACTCATCCTTGAATCTAGGAGGAATATCATCTGGATGAATTGGTACAACATTCTTACTTGTTAACTGTACCAAGTAATACTTCTCCCTCATCAAGTTGTACTGAGCCCCAAGAACACCAAGGATATTTACTTCAGAGTACCTCGTTCCCTTTTTAGCACTCTTCATGAGTCTATCGAGGTGGCAATTGCCATTTTCACTAAGCTTTCTTTTTCTACTGCCAGTACTTTGTCTCCTTTGGGAGTTAACTGTTTTGAGTACTCTTATTTGGCCAGTAGATCTTGGTCGTTGAGAAGCAGACAAAACAAATCTAGGTGGAGGAGTTGTGACAGTTCTTGCTTTTTCAAGTATTTCTAAAAAGAATAAAATTAGTAAACACACTTTAGGTTAATGGAAACCTACCCTCGTTGATCTTGTCTATAATTCTCTGAGGGTCATCACCCCGCTTAACCCATATATATTTCGGACCATACTTATTGAACCCATATTCATCAACAGCTCTTGGTTTGTCCCTCTTAGCCTTTTTGGGTTTTTGATCATCAGCACTGTAGTCCTTAGTCTCCGAAAAAGGTATTCCTTTGCTGATGCTTTCCTCATACTTCTTGACAAATGACTGTTTCTAAAAAAAATATATTCTCTAGGATACTTTAAACTTACGATATTACTTTCAGGTTCCCATGTTGCCTCATTAAAAGACAATCCCTTCCACTTAACTCTGTAGAGAGTTTTGCCATCCTTGACACTTTTACCGAGAATACTCTCCATAACGCGTTCCTCCTGGGGAGAAGGATTTTTAGGTGTTCTAGCCATACTTAAATATACACTAAAAACAACATTAAATAATTAATTAAGAGAAAAAAAATAAGAAACTAAATTTAGGGAGACATATCAACACGCACACAATCACAAAAAATGTTAGAGCTAAAACAAAAATAAGTATTTTAAAATTATCTGACAATGAAGAAATAATACCATTAACTCCTACTCTATTAAAGTGAACACAACATTTGTTCCACCAAAGAGACTCTTTTACTAGTAGAATTAAATTTGAATAAAGTACAATCTAAAACAATTCTTTTGGTGTAAAGAAAGATAAATTTTTGAAAGCATATTATACTCAAAACAGAAAAAATACAATGAGATACCCGCCCAATTCATTGTCTATGTTTCAAAAGAAGGAGAGATTGCGTCAACTTTACACCAATTAATTTTATATTATATCCCAAGGTGTAGGTGTATGAGAGAACAATGGATACACAATATAGATTTTGTTTTGCCATGCATGAGAAAAAAAAATATTATGCGGAAAAAGTTCTTATTAAATTCAGGCAAACAACCTAAGATCAGCTTTGATTTCACAAACGATGAATTAAAATCGACATTTAAATTTCTTCTTCTGTTCATGTTTCCTGGTAATGAAGTCCAAAGGGATGAGGTGTTCTTTCATTTCATATTAACAATGAGTGGAGATGGTTTTTACTCTTCTTCCAATTACTTTTTTAATTGTAACTAACTATAGGAGTCATGAATTTTGACTCTCAAACAACATAGAAGATAATATAGCACATGAATTAGCCCATCAAAATTGATAACTGATTTTGTCAAAGCTAAAAAACATCTCGGCTCTTGACAGTACTGGTTCACAGAGTATCTATCATTTATGCATTTAGTTAACTAAATGCTTAAGTCAATTAATGCATCACTTTGTATGTCACTTATTTTACAATACTCTTATCACTTGGTATGTTACGGTGTCCCATTATGAGAAGCTCTGCTCCAAAAAACCCAAAGGCAAACATATTTTTTCTATAAACACCATCGTTGTCATTTCATTTTTTTTATTTAATATTATAGATTTCGTGTAATTTTCCTCTTGATTTTTTCCACTGTTACAATTATAAATAATTACAATTTATTTTAGTTATACCTCTAGTAATAATGACAGAACCTGACATCAATGAAAGTATCCTGACAATCCCCAGACGTTTCGGAGGGGTAAGTTTTAATTTTAGTCATCAAATTATCTAATAAATTTTCATCACATTTTAGGCTACCATCGTTTACCCTGTCTCGACGTTACCAGAAGTCGATGTTATTATCTCCGAATTGTCAGGAGAACACTGTACTCCAGATATATGGCACAGTTTTGCCATAGCATATTATCGCCTGAAGAGATTTGACGATTTTGAGAGGATTCTTGAAGATGGTATTGCTTTCGCAAAGAAAGAAAACATCGGTCGAGACGCTGGTGTTCTCAAGTTGCACGACAGTATTACTTCCTACAAAATACTGCGCGGTTGTAACGAGACGGACAAAGGAAGGAGATCTCAATACTTCTCTAAAGCTATGGAACATCTTAATCAAGGCGATGAGATCTCAAAGTATGATACAAACCACATCCTCCAACGTGGTTTCTATCTTTTGTATAACGACCAGAAATTGGATCATGCTGAGGCACAGTTCAAGTTTGTCACAAATACTAACGAAGACAATATCCCGGCTCTTATTGGATATGCCTGTGTCTTTTACAACAAGAAGGACTACGCAAAATCTCTCCAACTCTTCAAGAGAGTTCTTGAAGTTTGTTCTAAGTGCCCAGCTTATGTTCGTCTTGGGATTGGATATTGTCTTGTCAAGTTGGGATATGTAAAGAAGGCTCGTGTTGCTTTTGAAAGGGTCTTGGAGCTCGAGGAGAACAACAGTTATGCTATGACGGCTCTATCGGTGCTTGACTTCAATGAAGGTACCTTGGAATCAACGACTGCTGGTGCAAATCGCCTGATAAAGTCATGGAAGATTGACCCTACTAATACTTCAACGGCTTTGGAGTTGGCAGACTTTTTGTTTTTGAGAGGAAACTATGAAAAAAGTGAAAAGTACAGCAGGATTGCATTTCAGTTGGCGGAATCTCCTATTCTTAAGGGTAGAAGTCATTATCTCGTCGGTAGATTTCACCATCGCAAAGGTGAAATTGAGTTGGCAATAAAACACTACAATATGGCAGTTGCTACCTGCAGCCCAGATTTTATTAATCCACTCTTTGGACTTGGACAACTTTATGCAAAGAAGAAGGACTTTGAAAAAGCGATAGAGTACTTTGGGAAGATCTTAATTACTGATCCAGATAACGCTGAAACCAAGAAGGCTCTGATTATGATGTATATAAGATCACCTGGGAAGGATGCTGCAACGAAAGATAAACGTACTGCTTCTGTTAAACAGTACTTCTCTGAGCTGTTAAATAATGAAAACCTCAACGATCCTACATTGGTTGTTGAGCATGCCAGATTCGTGGAGAAGACTAACTTGCCTCTTGCATTAAAGGAGACTTCAAGGGTAATTGATATGTATAAGGAGTCAGAAGATGTCCGGATTCCAATTGAGTTGTTAAATAACTACGGTGTATATTTGTACATGAATAAAGTCTTCCCTGAAGCAAACACTATCTTCTCTCAGTGTTTGTCTAGAGTTGAGGAGGAGCGTCTGAAGGATAATTCTTACGTTGATAGTCTTGAACTAACATTCACATTCAACCTCGCAAGGACAAATGAAGAATTGGGATACACTGATAATGCAATCGAGCTGTACAAGCGTTTGTTAAAGTGGAAGCCAAACTACAATGAAGGTAGTTTAAGATTAGGAAAAATTGCGGAGAAATGTAGTGATTACAAAGCAGCAACCAAACACTACCAAGACGTGCTTTCCAATGATCCTCACAACATTGGTGCTTTAGCAGCTTTAGGATCTCTGTTTATGAAGAAAAAGAACTTCTTGGAGGCTCAAAAGAAGTTTGAGGTAATTCTCAAGTTTCCGGAACACAAAGACAATGCTTATCCTCACCTTGCTCTTGGAGTTATATGGTTGGAGCAACTCTACAAACCAAATAGGAATAAGGAGAAGGATGAAGAAAATATGTCGCGAGCATTTGAGATGTTCCAAAAGGTATTGAGGAATCATCCAAAAAATGTCTACGCAGGGAACTGTATGGGAATCTTACTCACATTTATTGGTTCCTATGAAGAAGCTCGCGAATGTTTCTCTGAGGTTCGTGAAGTCTTATTTGATGAGAAGGGTCCTTGGCTAAACTTAGCATACGTTTATGGGCTACTTAAAAATTATCTTAATGCTATTAGGATGTACAAGGCTGCTATTGAAAAGTTTGGATTGGATACTGATTCTGATGTATTGTTGGCTCTTGGTCGCATGTACTGGAAAGTTGAGGACTATAATAATGCTTTGGATTACATGCTTCAAGCTGTTCAACATGACCCATTGAATCTATATGCCAAGTATAACGTGGCAAAAATCTACGCAAAACTTGGCTTGCGTATCATGGAATCTCCAAACCATTCTCTATCTGATTTGGACAAAGCTATTGGTTACTTTGAGGAGGCTAAGCTCGCTTTTGATGATGTTCATGGTTCAATGAAAAGTAGCAGTGATATGAAGATGAAGTGGAAACACATAAATATAGACCATCTGACAGAGGAGTATTCTAACTGTGAGGATTACCTAATTCAAGCAAACTCCAAAAGACCACAGATTGTTGAGATTGAGAGAGCAAGAGAAGAGAGTAGAAGAAAGCAAAGGGAGATTATGCTAAAGTTAGAGGAGGAAAAAATAGCTCAAATGAAGATTCAAGAAAGCCAGGATCTTGAAAGACAGAATAGATTACGAGATCTTCGTAATGAGTTTCTTAATATGAATAAGGATGCTCTCAGAGTACCAGTTAAAGATGATAAAAGGAAGTCTGGTGGTAAAGGTGAAAGCCAAAAGAAGAAGAAGGATGATGATATGGAGGGATTTGTTGCTTCCGACAATGAATGCTTTGAGGAGAGTGAAAGAAAGAAAAAGTTAAAAAGGAGCAGAAGAAATCGTAGAAAGGTAGAGGCTTCTGAGAATGAAGATGATGATAAGAAGGGAGAGGAGCAAGGTACTACTTTTGAAGTTAGCTCCAAGTCTAAGAAGAACACTCTCATATCTACTTCAGGAGATGGAGGAGAAGATAAAGCTGGAGGAAGATTCAGAATGGAAGAATCCATGTCATCACCAGATCCTGTTGATACTGTGTTTGGTCCTTGTTCTGATGAGTCATTAAGCTCATCGTCATCTGATTAGAGTTAGTTTGTATATATAAAAATTTTTTTTATTTGTATTTTTAGTTGTTAATAATGGTGTATATAATGTATAATATTTTAATAATATTTATTTACTCTTTTTGTATAAATTTTTGAATATTACAAAAATTTTGAATATGTTTTTTTTTGTATAAGAAGGGAAGTAGAAATGTTTTTTTATATCTTCATTTTTATATGTTTGCCAAATTAGTTGTAATTGTGTTGGTATTTTCACAAATACGTGGTAATGATCATGAAGCTGAGATTCCCCTTAGTGGAGCAGAAAAAGAATTGGAGTTGGATGAATTGTTTCGTGGATTGACTCTATCCAACCAAATAGGAGATACAACAAACTATACCCATAAAGAAACTATCGGAGGCCAAGGATACGTGGATGACTGTCTAAGTTTTGATCCTGTAAGTTTTACAATGCCGTAAATATATAATTATTTCTAGATTTCTATTGATATATCATTTAATCATATCAAAATGCACCTATTCTACGACAACTTCACTCAATCAAGAACAATACGTTATCAAATAAGGTGTTACTTAAAATCTTTGGTATTTGCCAAAAGGATAAGCATTAAGGAGATAAGACTTGGTCCTTTAATGCATAACGATTCTATCGTGGATGAAAGTGATTGCGAAAAGTTGAAAAAGGTTATTGGCAAAAGCTCAAAAAATGAGATGTACTTTATAATCACTGGTACACCCAAGAAATGTGACAACTTTATTGGTCTGGGAATTTTCGTTATGCTAAATCCAATGCCAAATGGGAGACCTTATCCTTTCAAAAACAACAATCAATTTAGAGAATTTAAAAAAGATATGATTAAACAAATCGAAAAGATTATGAATAAATACATGGCAGATCGTAATTTGAAACTAGCAAGTAACAAATTTACCTATCGGAAATTAGTTGAAGGTGATAATGAACCAGAACCGTTGTTAGAAAGAAGTCTGCAGGAGAATTTTTACACGTTCAGTATAAAATCACACTTTACCTCAATATCTGAAATCGTCGAAATGGAGAGGTATTATGATAACGAATGGTTGATGGAGAATGATATAAAAAGGGCATTAAAATATTTGTTTAGTTTTGTGGTCAGTCAATATAAGGAGAATATTGGGGTTGTTGATGATAAATCTTCGGAACCAACATTGATTTCTCAGTCGGATTCTCTGGATAATGGGGAATATGAGTCATGGATAATGGATCACGCTGTTTCGTTAATTCCACTTACCCTAATTCTTGGAGCTGTTATTGCCTCTATGACATTCTTCATACATAAGAGAAGTAATGATGCTTATAGGAAGAAGAAAAAAGCTATTTTCAATCAGGGTATCCAAGTTTTACATGACATCAGAAAGGAAATGGATCAGGAAAGTGAAATGACTACAGACAGTGAGTCTGTTACCACTGAAACTTCCACTTATTAATTAGAATAATAAAAGTAATATATATATAATTTCTGTACTACAATCTCTTATGACATGACACACAATAAAGTTATAAAAAACACCAAAACTCTAGAATTATTTTATTATCAAAATAAATCTTTATCATACTACAATAAAAACTATATACAAGTTATTAAAAAGAAAATTTTTTTCCATATCATTTAACATCATTTAAAATACTATTAATAATTAACAAAATAAATCCTTTAACAGCAGATTAAATTGATCTGCAAACTTTAAAAACAAGTAACTTTACAAATATATACAATTCCTCCTTGGAAGATACCATCTCATTGGATATTACACACAGGATTGTTTTCTCCTGGTGTTCTTGTTGTATAGTGAATGATATTGCTAGAGACCTGTGACAAGAACTTCTCAGCCTTCTGAATATCCTCCTGATGTTTACGAATAACATCCTCAAATTGGAGACTGTTATATGACATCTTATTTTCAAAATTATTTATGTCATCATCCGAATCTGATGAATCATTGAAACGTGAAGCCAGCTTATGGAATCCGGGATCCCTTCCATCGACAATGTTTGAGGATATCTCCGAGAAACATTTAGAAATCATACGCAGGCGTTTTCCGATTTCATTACTATCTTTAATGATTCTTTGAATCCTTGGTTGGATAGTCATTAGAGTTGCTGTCTTATCATTATTTGATATGTCATTCAAGTTATAAGACAATGAACCAGCTACAGTGTTTTTCGTTCCTGAATTAGACGACTTTTCCGTAAAAGGAGAACTAATAAGGCCATGAGAATGTGATCCACCGAAGCCTGAACTATTGGATGGCGAGTGAAGTGAAGAGAGATGGATTTTTGACAGAGCTGAACTGACACTTTTGAAAGTCTCTTCCTTTTTACTTCCATTTTCTGGAGTACTATTCTCATCCTTGAACTCATCCAACACTAGGAGATTATCATCATCATACTCATCGTCGTTAAGAATTTTAAATGAACGATGGTGATTCAACTCATTCTTCAACTTTGTTATCTCTTCCTCCTTTTCATCGAGTTTATTTAACAATACGGCATTTTCTTCCTCCAATAGTTTGTTTGCTTCATTCATAGACGAAGATTTGCCATCATCCATAACGAGGACACTAGTCAATTTCTGCTTCAAGCAACTAATTTCAGTTTCATAATCCTTTTTGAGTTTATCCATATCATCTAAACTTTTCTGGAAATCATTCTCCGTGACGAGTGTTGCTTCTCTATAACGACGATACTCCTGGTCCAATCTGTTAAACTTCTCCGTCATCAGCTTTAACTTATGCCTGATGTTTTCACCCTCCAATTGCAACTTTTCTGTCTCCTCAGCAAAGTCACACTTTTGTATCTGCAACCTATTTTCCAATTTCTTGACTTTCTCCCTGAGACGATCGGCTTCATTTTTCTTATCCATTAGTATTGAGAGTAGCGCTTGTTGAGAACCGTCTGTTTGGACATTTGATGGTGTCTGAATTGATGTCGAGGTACTCATCTTCCGTTGGATATCCCGAAGTGATTCTTCAATTTCATCTATTCTCTGGCAACTGACAGCTGATGAAACCCCGCCTCTAGAAGACTTATCGAAGAAGACATCTTCTTGTGCACTTCTTGCACTGCCATAAATGTTTGATGTACCCTTTATTGGAGTTGAACAAGGGCCTGGTGTGTAGACAGATCCCACATTGACTCTTGGGTTTCTTGGTGGAGATAGAAGCTCACTTGAGTTGGAGTATCTTGGATATCTGGTCTCCACTACTCTATACGGTGATTCACTATCAACATTCCTGTATCGATCTCTGCACACGGGTGATGAAATGTTTGATACGAATCTAAAATAACAGTATTGGTTGAATTTTCATTTCATGATACTTACCCAGATGAAGATAGAGATGGTTCCTGACGTCTCATTGCTCCTCTCTCTCCATAGATACCGGACTGACTATTGTACACTTGGCTAGCTCCTTGACTAACATTACTTGATGCCGACGACTGTTTTGAAGAACCAGGAAGATGAGCGAAACTCCGTGTCCTCCTAGCATTAGGCATCGTATATGAACGGTAGTGTAGAATTGACGATGGATTCACATTCAATGGAGGCTTTTCTGAATCCCTATAGTGTCTGAGATACTCTTCTTTTGCCGAACCTTAAAAAATGATTATGAAACACACTATGTGACAAATACTTACCTAGCCAATGATCTGTACCTCTAATGCTTGGACTCTCTCTTCCTGGTAATCCACAGAAACTGGTATTGTTATCCGAATAACCTCCACAAGGACTTTGTACAACTGTATCCTGGTTTAACAAAGTCAAAGTTTCATCGTCCTCAGTATTTGGTACACTAGGTCTTCTGATAACTTCTTGCCTTTGATGACCATGGAAATTCTCGTAGACACCATCGCGTGGAACCACCGGAACATTTGGTAAAGTACTAGGTGGCTTACCAACGACTGGTGGCGTGGCATAATCACCTTCTTTAGAATCTACAACAAAAACACTAAATGATAAGAGATTAAACAAAACTTACAGGGTGGGCGTGATGTCTTTTTGAAAGTGAATGTCGAGATACTTCTCCCAGACTTGGTCCTAACAAATCGTGGACTAGATTTACGGCTCCCACTAATATTAGAATTTGATGACCAGAATTTCTTTATCTTTTCAAACATATTAAATTAGTTAGTATAAATACAAGAAATAATGAATGAAAAGAGTTATTCCGTTTATATACAGGTAAATTCAATAGTTTTCTGGAAAAATAAAGAAAATAAAAAGTTATCACATATCGGAATAATAATACATCATAAAGTAAAAAAGCATGACATAATATAGTTGATTTCACAACAAATGTTCAAATCATCAAAAATTAAAAGTGTAATCAGTACATTAACTAACGTAAAAATCGTATTTATCTAAAATGAGTAGAAATTTATAGTGATTGAATAATCAAAGATGAAAAGTTTTTAAACAAAATAGACTCAAGGCAACAAGTATTTTATAAAAGTCAATTGGAGAAGAGGAGTTAAAACAGTTTTAGTTATTGGTTATAAAAAAACAATTTATATAAGTGTGATATGATAACAGACAAGACAGGACCATTCACATTTCACAATATTTTTGACCACCAGTCAAATAGGGGTTTCTTTTTAAATTGGAATTATGATATAATTTGGTGAATTAAGAGGTAAAATTGTTTTATCGTCATCTTTTTTATTGTCTAGCTTTAAAAATGTGGGGTAGTGTGTGGTGTTCTTTGTCTTGTTTTACTTTTCTGGACTGCTCTTTTAGTAGACATTCATAAATTAAAGAGTGGTTTCGTGGATTAAATTGTTTTTGTTTTCAGATAGAAGTTTCATCAATGTCTAATTATTCAGAAACGGAGAATGGATTCTAGTTGTTTTATGGGAATCTAGCCACTAAAACTTGTATATGTTAATGATTGCTTAGTTTATTTAGTTATGTAATGCTTTATGATGAAATAATTGTTTTAAAGGTTAGTTTTCTCTTGTATTCAAATTTCTTGGTATTCACAGTAGATTTTTAGAAAATATATTCAAAATAATGAGCTAGAAGATGTGAAAAAACAAAATATAATGATAATTATGCAAAAAAAGACTGGGAATTTGTATTTTATCTGTGAGCAAAGGAAATTGCTTGAAATGGGGTGTTTTTTCTGTTTAATGGCCCTGGAATCTATCAAAAAGGGCTCCGGGCGCCTCCCATATGGTCTAGTGGTTAGGATTCGTGGTTTTCACCCACGCGGCCCGGGTTCGATTCCCGGTATGGGAATCCTTTTTGGTATTTTTCGATATTTCATTGCTACAGATCGTCTAAGTGGCAAAAAGTTGCATTTTTAACGAAAATTTGTATGTATGTGTGTTTTTTGTGTTGATCTTATATTTTCTAGTTTAAATGCATTATTTGATATATTTCGGAGCATTTAGCAAAGTACCAAATCATAGCTAAATGCTAATTTTTGCAGCAAATCTTATTAGTGAGAGATCAAGCAATAGTAAAGAAAAATCAACAAATGCGGGACAATATCCTTACCAAAAGACGATATTTTATGGAATTTAAAAATGTCATACCCCAAGGAAGATGATGATTGCGATTCGTCTTTGCTCGTTGCCTCAAGAGTTGAAGCATTCAAAGTCTCTAATTGCAAATTTCTAATCAGGAATGAACTGAATTACGTGTAATATTTTGGAAAACTACATCATATCTTTGCTGTAAATGATTTAACTTAATAACTGGTACAAATCATAAATATTCTATCTCGATCATAGCATCATTGATGCTTTATGTTAAAATCTTCTGAATTCAACACTTCATTTCAATTTACCAATAACAATTTTGGTAAGAATTTGAATGTTCTATTGTAATATACTTAAATTTTAGTGTCATGGAAAATGACATAATCAACAACCTCCACATAAGAACAAATATAATGTCTACACCGTTGTGTTTATTGGCTACTTCTTTGATACCATTACCAGTATGTTCGGAAGTAGTTGTAGATACAAACTACTTCTCTTCTGTTCCTGAAACCATCAATAAAACGACATTCTGGTTAATTTAACGCTCAATGAAACTTCTGGTGTCGTGTTCGTAAAGTGCCCAAGTACTGAGTACAAGCATACAAGTGATAGTATGAGATTTGGTCCCAACAAGTTTTTGCGAGAATTAGGACTAGTTTATGGTACTAATAACTCGCTGTTTTTGTGAGTACTCTTAGTGGAAAAACCCCTTGGGTTTATAATCATCAGTCATGGAGGAATTACTTTCAAGAATGATACCGGAATTCAGAGTTACCAATGGAAGCTTGATATATAGATTAAGGAAATTATGAAAACTCTTCTAATCTTCCTGAAGTGGCGTTTATACAATCAGTGGTTACGTTATTACACACAAAATGCAACAATTCGCTTGCTAATGAAACTTTTGTTTTTACTAGGGATAGGAACAACGAGCTTGTGGAACTAAAATCATCAAATGACAACGTAGTCTATATGAAGAAAATGTTTTATTAGTTTCAAAAACCTAAAGAAGATGACGTTAAAAAAAGTTGTGAAGCTGTGTGCAATAACAGTAGCATATAGTGAATGTCCATAGATAACTTTACTGGATTTCGGGGCAGATTTTACCATACAGACTGGAGTAACAACTATCGGCATGGTAAATGCGAGAAAGTTATTCCAGTAAGACTTTTATGAATAACTCGTCCAAACTATTGCGATATGGAGATTATCTGTTATTCGAGGATGAATTTTTCTAAAGATAAATTTATTAATATTGAAAATTTTCCAAAAAATATAGCCTCACAATTTGATGTAAGTTTGTACAACATTGTATGGTTAACGTTTAAATATTTAAGAGCTTCAGGTGGATATAATGTAATCCCACAAATCTTTTATTTTGAAGCTCAAAATTCAGAACACGAACTTGAGAAAGGGTTTATGTCAAAAGAGGTGTTAAGATACAACCATGCTGCTATCTTATTCAGATGAAGATTGGAATTTTAGAGTCCATTACCCACCATGGAATAGCAACAAATTTAGATAAATTGAATAACACTGAGAAGCTAATGTATATATTTATTTATTTGTATATAAGTATTAATTGTATATATGTTTTTTTTATATTTTATGTATATATTGTATATTATGAATTTAATAAACTATTAAAAACAATTTAGTAAAATAAAAATCTTTTTTAAAGTTAAATAAAAAGTTAGCCCATATGTTGTCTTTGAATACAACCAACAGTTATTAATTTTTTTTTGATTAAGGATAAAAAAATGTTTCGTCTTTTTACATTAATATACGTTTCAACTGCGTCAATTGATTATAAAAAATCGACTTTTCCATAAGTTAGTTTTTATCTGACCATTAAAACTTAGTTAAAACATTTGTCTGAAATCTAAGCAAAAAAATAAATGCTGAAAAAAACAAGAAGTTCTCAAAATGCTGCAAACTATCTCTAACATGATTATTTATCATTACTCATTGTAAAAATATTCAATTTAGCAAATTAAATGGTTCATTTAGTTATTTTAAGTGAGGATTCCTATTCTAAATTTTAGTCATTATATAGCAATACCTTGTAATGCAGGAAATGGAAGAAATGGAGCAAACTAGAAATATTTTTAGTGACAGGGATAGGTTAATTAGTTTGGAGATTACATAATATTACAAGTTAATTAACCTATTTGATATAACAAAATATAATCAGATTATACATAGTAAAGTAGCCATATATGTATATTGAATTAAAAATTTACAGAGATTGATTTCCATTAAAAATTGTTAGCTAGTTTAACCCGATCAAAGCACACGCTATTTCCCATGAGAGGATCATGGCAATATGCAATACTTTGACCATCTTTTAGATTCAGCTCTTCCAGAATATTACCATTTATAATTTGTGTATTTATAACGAGAATTGTCTACTCTATCTACTATGAATCCTATCATATACTCTCCGTTTGGATCGAGACCTGCAATTTTATATTCAGGTTTCGGAAACATTTCTCCCTGATTTTGTTACTATCATCTCCGTTATATGAACATGAAATTTTTTTCATAATCATTCATTGTAATTGATACTGATACATTAGGATCTATAATAACTTCTGAAAATTGATTTGTAGGCATCTGTGAGAAAGGTTGGGGATTTGATAGAGATTCATTGCAAATAGCATAACCTTGAATAGGTGGATTTATTAACATTCGGTGTTCTATTTTACAATTTGGAAATGATGCTGCTTCAGAGGCTGTTTTACTAGGTGGAAGTGTTGTATTAGAGGTAGATGAAATTTTGTCTGCATCAGTATCTGAATAGGTACATTCATTTTTAATTGAAGTAACTAAATATCTCCCATCAGAAGGCACTTGTTGTTATGTAAAGACATTAATATTATAATTCAATAAAGGTAAGAGTAGAAAACTTTGTGTCATTTGATTATAATCCCAGTCCGTGGAAGACGAGGTTATTTACAGATCTGTAAAAGAAAATCCGTCTACCGTGCACTGGGTTAATATGGTAATTTTTATATTATACACTAGGATGTAGTTATTTTTCGTTATTTTTATGTCCATTATTGTTCCTAAAAAAAATATTAAAAAAAAGTTTTGTTAATGAATAGCTGTAATGACAACATAAATTGAAGCACATTATCTATGCATTATCATAACTCTTACCACTTTCTTTCATAGACTATTTTTATATCACATTCATACCATTGACTTTTTTAATTGAAATGATTTTTGAATATAACAAAAGCATAATTTGATCATTTGATAAAGTATTAAATAAATTTATATGAAATTTGAATATTATGTAATGTTTAATTTAAATTTTTAATGTTAAAAAAATCATAAATGAATAGGTTTGTAGCTAAAAAATATTATGATTTCTTTACAAATGTACTTCATTGCTGTAGTCTTGGCTTTAGTAGAGTTGTCAATTTATTCTCATGGACATACACACAGGTACTTATTTCCTGGGATTTCTAGAAATCCAAAAGATTATGAATCTCCTCATGGCTTAACAATTTATTCAAGATCCGACACTATTGCTTTAAAATGTCCTTATGAGGGTTATCAACATTATACTGATGAAGATACATTTCATGACTTTGAAAGTCATGAAATGTTGTTTAAACCAGATGTTGGTACACTGGTTAAATGGAAAATTTTAACAACAAACTCTCTGGGTGAAACCGTGTCTTTCTCGTGTGGTTATTTAAAAACTTATGAACAAAAACAAACTTCAAATGACACTATAAAAGAGCAAGTAATAATACATTGGAGTTACCGAGCTAAATGGGAAAACGCTCCAAATACTGGAAAAATAACAACTGAAGAAAAACAATACGCATATAAAGAATCAATTCCGGATAAGTGTAATTCACCAATCCGAGATTTGATAATTGTTGAAAAAATAAGCGAATTAAAAGCGCAAATATTAGATGTATCAGAAACAAAAAGAGCACCAAATGACAAATTATTTTATTTTTTCACAAAGTCTGATGAAGAAGATAAAACTATGTATAAAGAACCATGTCTTGTATTGAGTGCATCCAATTTTTGCCCTCAAATCACAATATTAGACCTAGAATATATAACAGTACCATATAAAGATGATCAAATACTAGTTTTTAAATTGGATGAAGATAAGGAGACAACATTTGATATCAGGCTTAATCTTCAAATTGGTGGAAGGAGCCTAGGTTACTACAACATGGATAATGTCTCAATTACAAGGATGTTGTATTTAGAAGGAACAATCGACTATGCTCCAATGTATTCAGATTATTCTGATTCAACATTTACCATCTTCGGATATGAATTAGTCAAACTGGAGTACTATTGTAGGGATGAGGAATATGAAATACCTAAGTCAAGACTCTTATTTTTTGGACCTAAAGACGATAATCTCCAACTTGAAGAGCGGATATACCGATACTATGATCATGATAAACGGCTCCAACCAAATTGTACAACAGATAGGATGCCTTATGCTTTTTTAAAGGAAATGTATTGCAACGGAGAGAAGATCAAACTAGATGATCTAGAATATTCTAATTCTACAAATTTTATTGTAAAACGATCAAGAAATTTTATTATACTGGAAAATGTTGTTGATCGGGCTGCAGTCGTTAAATGTGTTTATCGCACACCAAATGGTACCATCACTTCAAACGACCAATTCGTTCGTGAATATTTGATTAATTAATATGTACCAAGAAGGGTTTCTAATGGAATAAGTTATAATAATTTTTATCATTATTTATTTTATTGTAACAACGTATGAAACCATTTTTATCTGTATGTTTCTTTACTAACCATTAAAGATTCACGTAATAAATACAGTGTTTATTTTTATATGTTAATACATTTTTATATCTATCTTCAAATTCTTTTCTTAATTAATTATACTCAAATATTATTTAGACGTTAAAATGATAAAAATATTTCGTTAACAAGTCACAATAATACGTGGAAAAAAATATAATTTACAAGTTCCTTATAAACGGTAAAATTGGTCTGAGTGCCTCTTTGAATGATGGCTCCCCATTTCTTGTTGTATAAGATAACTTGCAACACACATCTAAACTTCAATCTTGATGAAATAACATTATTTTATGTTTTAGTGGGAGACTTGTTAAACCAGAGGCCCGACATCATGAGGATCTTGCTAATTCTATATGAAAATTGCCTGGCTTCCATCAATAAATTACGTGCAAGTTCATTTAGCAATTCTTCAGTTGAGTGACCCTGTTCCTCAACATTCGAAAAACATCACCCGGCGAAGTGTCATAAGTAGAAGCGAGATTAGGTTTAACTTCTAATCCACTATCCTCAGTATAGAGTATATATGTTTTCCTTGTGTATTATTCACCAACAGCTCTAGTCTTCCTATTAATTTTCGTTACTTCTGATGGTACTGTAAACTAACCTTTTTGAATTGTACTTAAAAGTTGACAAGCTAAACGGACAAAATCTTCTCAATCGAAATGTCTTCTCCATAACATTATGGAAGTATCATCTTCAGAGACTAAAGGATAGTTTTTATCCCAATATTTACCAATTCTCTAGCCTCTGTTTGACTGAAAAAGTTTTGAATAGAATGGCCGTTCATTTTTATTATCCAACAGACCATCTTATGAACTTCTCATAAAGAATAATAGTTCATCCTGAAGCTTTTTGCTCGGCATCTACAAGCAACGCTTTACGAAGACATGGGTGGTGGTAACTCTCTCCTTCCAAGATCTATTGAACCAGAGAATCTATAACGACATTATTGTTGCTTCAGAAAAGCATATACATTATGAGAAAACGAGATCATCTGCTTGAAGATTATTTTTAGCAGCAATATGTGCAAAGAGTTTTCTATCATCCGTAACTCTTAAAACAAATTCCATACATAAATATAGCTCTCTTAAGCTACAGCTCCCATTTCCAATTACGTTGTGACCACATCTTTGACAACAAAATCTATTGCCCTAACAATTACCTACTATTCTATAAATAAATTGTTTAAATTACAAAACAAATTAGTATTTTATTTCATTTAATTTCTAATCTATGGAAAATGAGATAACTGGAGAGCCCATTTATGTCATCTAATTATTGAAGTTGTTAAAAAAGCAGAGTTATTAACATTTTCAATATGATAAATTTGTGTAATAATGTTTTAATGGAATTTATAAAAAATACATTTTTCCTAAAAGAAATTAAATTACGCCAATTAGTTTAAGATGGTTAAAAAAAGTTTTTTATTTCAAAAATACAACCAATTTAAAGACATTCTAATGGAAAAGAATCATGTTTGGTGGGTGAATTCAATTCAATATCAACCCATGTAAAAAAAAGAATCTCATCACCTGCATTATGTATATGACACAAAAGTACTTTCATATTTATTTACAATTTATAAAAGTTAACTTCCATACATTAGTCAAAATTACAATACTTTGAGGAGTCAACAATTATACACTAAGATACATCCATAAACTTTACCCAGAAGATATAAATAATAATAAATTCCTATTTTCATTTCTAATACTACTTTGATGACCCTCGATTTCCCGCAGTGATTAGAACAAATATCCTTTTTATATAATGATAATCCATAAATATTTATTCTTATTTAAGATATATCTACTTCTCATTAAAAAGACACCTCTTTATCTTTCCACTTATTAATAAATTTTTTACATCTCTACCTCATTTAACTTTTTAACTTATTCCTCCATTAATAAAATCAAGTATTGTAATATGGAACAATGTTTTTGATAAAAATTTTTACCTTATTTAAGGTATGAAGAGAAAAGATAATTATTGTGCGTGTATTAAAGTATAAAAAAGAAAAGATCATATATGTATGAAGTCAATGACCAATAACTTAAAGGTAAGTTAACTTTAACAAATGAAGGATAATATAAAGCACTATTATTTATCTCTTCTTAATAATTACCTCAATATAGAATATGATTTAATTTGTCTAAGGTTCATCAAATTCTATTATATTATATAAAAATCTTTTAATAAAAAATCAGAAAAGGGAGAAAATTAATAATTATATGTAAGGTTACCTCTAAAAATATATATAATTTATATATTAACCATCTCCCTATATACTTTCTATTGTGTTATTTAATATTTTTAGCAGGCATATATTTTTGATTAATCATACACTCCTTCCAAATAAGGTTAGAATAGTTATATAAATCTAATATATTTTTAATGATAACAAAAACTAGATAAAATCCTATGTACATACACACCTTTTTATTGCTGTATTTTATTATCTCTAATCATACATACAAAGCCTAAAGTTACCTTATATTAAATGAAGTTGTAATATATACAATATAATTACAAGAATAATATATTATAAAATTTGGAAACCTTCATCAGAGTTAAAGGATTACAAAAGACTTTTTATATAAATTTATTTATTAAATTTCTCCCAGTAATCTTCAAGGACAGCTTTTAATAACTTAAATTATTGCCATATACTTCTTTTGATGTTAAAGTGGTAACAAAATGTTATAAAGATAATATTTTACCTGTCCCCTTATACTTTAATAACATTAAAGTTTATCTATATCTCTTATATCTTATAAATTCATTACCATAAATTTAGGCATTTATTATTTTGTAACAAATAACAACACTATTATTATTTATATAAATGGTATTTGATTTATAAACTTTATTTTGATTTATTCCTCCATATTTTAGATTTTTTTTTCTCTTTATAAAAATATACACTATTATTTTGTATATGAAAATGCATATAATTAATTAATCTCAATTTTAGAATCCCACATTATTATTAATCTCCTAAGAATATACATATTTACTAGAACCCCTCAATCACCTCCATATTTCAAATCAAAACACATACAATTAACCATAAATAGAGCATCAGGTAAACATTCCCATCCACCTCCACAAACAAAATTTAATTATCTTATTATATATATATGCCTTTACTTAAACACCAAATCCTCCTAAATGAAACAGTTACAAAATAATATTTCTAAACTTTTATATCCCAATGAGGTTATAACCTTTTATACATAACCATTCACCTAAGGATTCATTACTCTTTCTTTTTTGGAGCATACATTATAAATCTATACATACACACCTTGACTTTATTTATTTATTTCCTCAATATATAAATATGTTATACTTATCTTCTACGGTCAAGAGGACCTCTTTATACTTAACTTAATAGGTTTTAATTAACATTTTTAGATTACCTAACTATTTTAATCATACATTTTAATAATATACCTTTAAAAGGTGAAGATTTTATGGAGTAAAATTATAAAATGAAATTATTTTATTTGTTTCTATTTTTTGTTTTTGCTTATCACTCTTATGGAATCCCGAGTCAAAGAACTAGGTGTGCTGTTGAATGTTATAGTTCATGTGTCTTCGCCGGTATTGTAAGTTTTGATGACACAAATTAACTAATACAATATATCACTAATAATTTAAGAGACAAGCTTTATCATGTAATTGCACGTTACAAGTCCTATCAACATCCAACTGTACCTCCGTTGACGAGGACATGCTTACAACAGAACTAGAACCAAGCAACTCAATATCAGTATGGTCTCAATACATTTCCGCTCATGCAATACAACTCAAAATCCAATCTTTCCCATCAGCATTTATCTACATCTTCGAGTATACACAAACAAACACCAGTATTAAAGATGAGGATAAAGAATGGATATACGGGGGATCCTCCTCAACACCATCAATCTCTTTTTCCATCTCCGACATATGCAGTGAATACCAATTCAGAGTTATTATCATCCTAAAAACAACTGATCCAACAAGATTTATGAGAGTCCTTTCACCTATTGTTATACCACAACAACTACCGAATATAGATATATCTCCGGAGAAGATATCGATACAGATGCCGGAGATATTGGATGATGGGAGGAATATTAAGGTATCCTTTTCGTGGGCTTTACCGAATGGGTATATGAGTTATGATATATTTGGGTATGAATCGCCACAAGCTTACTCGATTAATTGCTTCTCTAATCCGAATGCAGTTTTAAATGAGGAGGAGTATGATAAACCATCTGTAGAAGTTTTGAAAAGTGGTGGAGGAATGATGATATGGACACTACCAATTGATTACCTTAAACAAGAATGTAGGATATGGATGGAAGTTAAAATGGTACCAAGGTGTTCGAAAGTTGAGACTACTGATATCAGTACACCAATTGATTTAGATTGTGATGCTTTCCCTAAACTATCATCATGTGGAAGGAGTAACATGACAACACAATGTATTGATGTAATTGATATCTGGGGTGAAGATAAAACAACAAACATACACTGGCAGAAGCCACAAAATCTCGGAAGTGATGAAAAATTCTTCCATATTATATTTGGAAAAGCTAAACAAATTGGAGCATTCCCATACACTATGTGGAAGATAGAAGATCACCAAGAGACGGTAGTTGACACTTCAACAACTCATCTTCAAATTGAAACAGAACCAAATACACCTTATGCTGTTCAAGTATGTACAATTAAAGATTCCTCTACAATGGAGACTGGAGCAGAAAAAAATGGGTACGTGATACCTTTTGTTTGTTCATATTGTCAGATGAAGGATAGAACAACTGATAATAGATACTGCCTGGAGTGTCAGAAGATTGAACAAAGAATGCCTACATTCAATGCACTTTGTCCAAGAGACAACTACTGCAAAGTTCCCGTCAAATTAGGGCATGGAAATAAAAAAGATAAACAAAATGATATTAAAACTGTCATAGGTGATACAAGGAGGATTAATGAGGATAAAAAGTCAACAAAGCCTCATTTAATATAACAAGAAACGGTTTTGGGACGATTACTGATCTATCGTACTTTACAAAAAATTCTGATAATGCTGATAGGCAATTTGTCTCAAAAACTATGGCTGATATCTCTCCTATACCTATTTCTAGTAACGAAAACAATAACATCAAGGGAACTGTTCAGGCTGTTGAAGTTAAAGCTATTGTAAACGATAGAGTAGATGATGATGTTGCTTCAAGTACAATTGAAACAATCCACCCAACAACTATTGTTACTCCATTGAAAACTGTACATAGCCACAGTCAGGATGTTTTAACGAAAAAAATCCATATTCTAAATACAGAACAAAAAATCACTACACAATCTACAACAACAACAACAACCACCACTTCTATACCAACAACAACGACAACAACAATAACAACCACAAAAAAAACAACTCCACAAACGACAACTAAAATGACTCTAAACACAATATCACAATTTCAACTAAACAACAACAACCTATACCAAGGTCCCTGTAGGATGAGAAGTGGAATAATTTGTGAATACGGTTGTCGTTCAGAGGCATCATGTTCATGCCCTCCATACCTTAACACCTCCTGTATTCGTGGTTTATCATGTCCTCCTATACCTGACACAATAGCATATTACAACCAATCTACAAGTACCATTAACATAATAAATAAATCATTTTTTACTAATATAACAACTAACCAGAACTTTGTTAAGTCTTTTACTCATTTGTACCTTGAAATATCTGAATCGTTACGTGGACTTGATGTGAAACGAATTTATAAGAATATTGATCTAAAAGATGGTGGGAGAGTAAGGGACCTGAATTCAAGTGGGGTTCAATTTCAAATGAATAATCACATCTCCTATAAACAGGGAAGTCTAAATATTTATACCGTAAATTTATGCCTCTATAATGATACAGTGATAAAAGGAGGACCATCAACGTACTATACAAAACTAACACCTCTCCCGTTTGCTACAATCAAGGACTACATGGATAGGTACCAATTCAACAGCATAAAAGTACTCCCAGAAGAAACTTATAAGACGATGAAAAATAAATCTCCACCAGAAACACCTAGAAATAAATCTTCAATATTTACATATCTCATCCCATTTATCATAATCGTAATTACAATTTTCATCATCTCACTCCTAATATACTACTGTTTCGTCAAAAGATACAAACGCCTTGGAAATGTTGCCTTCTACAACACTGTCCACAATCCTCTACGTTCAACACTACAGTTATCAGCATACAGACCAACGATTGAACATCTTCCAAATGATTATTTTATCAATACCTTAGATGTCAGCAATGTTTTACCTAGAGTTAAAATACCCTCAAGTTTCAATGAAGGAATTTACCATGAAAACAATCTACAGAGACTTTCAACTAATTATATTAACACTGCATATGATAGGGATTCTCAGGAAGTTTCTTTGTCGGAGGAGACTATTGTTAAAGTTGATGAAAGAAGGATATAAGCTAGTGATGTCCAACTAGAGTTTTATATATATATAAAGTACATATTTTTTTGTTATCTTACTAATAAATTATTATCATAAACTTTATTATTCTTTAAAGAAATTTTTTTTTGAAAAATATCTGCATACAGTGATATAGATTCAGTTTTAAATGTACCTTACCACTGGGTCAAAGATTTAACATATACGATGACTGGCACACCATCGTTAATAAATTACATAAGCGAAATAAAAAGCGTAACACATCCCAAAAAATTACTTGAGGAGTGGGCAGAAAAAGAGGGACTCTATGATGTTCAGGTGTTAAAAACGGGTAAATCTACACTAGCCTGATTCGGTTAGTATGTATTTACTCCGATCAAATATAGGCAAATACACATTAGCCTAATAGGACCAGTATAGTTTTACACGTATTTCTATCATTTAATCCGTAAGTTTTCAACACTTCCCATGATCATTTATATTATTTTTTTCAGTCGTCAATGTAATATTTGAAAACACTAATTCTGGATTATAGTACAAAGGTCTTTTGTTGGTTTGAAATCTGCCGTAGATTGATCTGAGGAAGAAAGAAGCAGTGTTCTCTAGTAAAGGTTGATGAGGGGAAACCTTGGGGAAAGTTTGTCATTGACAAATATAAGTAGCTCTAAATCTTCCCGCACCTGTCCATTAGTAAAGACTTCTATTAATAATTTTTTTTACTTTGTATATTATTTGTATTTTATCATGTATTATATATTGTATATTCTTATTGTCTATTAGTTTTTTTTCTCAATAAATTATTATTTTGTCTTCTCTTGTTCTTATTTTCAAATAATTTCTGTGGGTTTTTTCCCGGTACTTTCACAACAAAAATATTCTATTTACAATTTTTTACTTTGGAAATAGTTGCATATACTAAACATACATAGTATATTCATTCAAATTTCTTATTTTGTTGTAGATGTCAAAGAATGGGGCAGTTGTACTAACAATCAAGAGTATCGCAAGATACTTGTACTTTTCATTACGTTGTTGGGTTTCGTTAGCAAAGGAACTATTTTTATTGAATTGAATGTTTCAATTAACGAAGAGTGTATTGGGACTTTAAATGAGTATGTTCTTGGGATTGCTGATTTTTTGTATGAAAATCATGCTTGTGATACATGTTGGAAGTTTTATACAGAAATATTGTAACAGTTTTACTTCCATTCTTTCTTTTAATGATATTTAATATTGGAATTTTAAATAAACTTAGAAAAAGAGATAAAAATATAATGATAGCATTTTTGTTAAAAGAACAAGAAAACTTTAAAGCAAGGAAAACAAGAATACGTGCAGGAACTAGAATAACAGTTCTTGTGGAGTTGACTTATCTTTTTTTCAATGCGTTAAATGTTGTAATTACAATATGTGAACATGCTGATGCCTTTGCTTTAACTGAAATATATGTTATAAAATAATTGTTATTAGTATTATTCTTGAAATAACTTTAGGTACTTTGATTTCTATGTCATCTCTGTAGATTTAGTCTCCGTATTAACTGTTATCGTCTCAGCAATGAGAATTTTTATATATGTCTGTATTCAAACTACAATGAGAAGTGAAATAAAAAGTTTCTGGAGCAATGGGTTAAGAAATCTTTATTGTAGTGGTATAAAAAAATGAAGGCACTTAAGAAAGATGCCAATAGTGAAGAATATGATGTCATGGAAATAGTGCGAGATGGAGATGATAAACATATAATTACTTTTTCGAAAATAGAAATTAATATAACAGATCAGAATAAAGAATTTCTAGTTTAATTTTGCTTCCTGCAACATTGTGTGAGTTTTTAAAGTATGCCATATTTGAAAGTATTAATTTTAAGAACTCTCAATGATTGTTATTTGTTTATATTGAAGAACAGAAAATTATATTTTATTGCATTTTTTTAATTTATGTATCATAATTCTAAAGTTCTAAAGATTAGTACTAAAAATTTTATAAATGGAATATTTTTAATTATGCTGTATGTTTTCTAACTTATTATTCTATCAAACATATAATTTCAATAGTGGTAGTGAGAGTAAATTTAGACTAGTAATATAAAAAATATATTATTTATTATGATAATTATTGAATTCTTGAAAAAAAATATTATTATGAAACATTACATATACAAAATTATTGTTACAATATTATATTACTTATCAATTTTACATTATAGTGTTATAAAATTCAGTGCTTTTATAGAAAACTTTTCCATCTACAACTAAAGATAGAATCTTGATATCTGTTGACAGAGCGACATTGCTAAAGTTGTATGCAAGCTCAAGTCCCTGTGCCTCATACCCAATACCTACTAATTCTTAATTTCCAAACTTCTACTTTCTCCGATATTTAAACAATTGTCATTATTGTTACCTTCTAGATTGACAAAGGTCTCGCAAACACCATGACTAATGTATCCCTTTTCTGATTTTGTTGGGTTACCTACTTTCACAGAAATTTTATTTAAACATTCAATTAACTCTCTTGAACCTATATCCAAAGTGTCACCAGTTTTCTTGTTAACAGATACCGTCGTTTCAACATTATTTTTATCAAATTTTAATGATGGCGTCATTTTTACATTCTTTTTCCTGGATGTTCTTGGTGAACTCTTTGTTAACTGTCTTCTTGAAAGTGATTGACTATTATTACCTATAAAACTGTTTTCACTGCCCAAATATCTCATCACGTTCTCAATTGATCCTCTATTTTCTATACTAGATTCAGATAGTATGCCTTTTGACGTGGATCGCCTTCTTTTTGTTGGTGTTGCTGATAATGTCCTATAGAGTTACTTCTTTGATGCTTCATCGACACTTTTATTGCTGTTTATCATTGATCTATGTGAATTATCTTCCCTTAATCCAAATGCAGAAGTTGTTCTATTTAAGGGCATTGAAGGTTGAAGAGTTCTTGATGTTTGTAAATATGAAACGTTGATATTTTGATAAGTCTTTTTACCATTAACAGGTGCTTGAGTTTCATCTTTTTCACAACTATAAGGAGTATAGTTTATTCTATTTTACGATGATGGAGCACTTGGCCGTTTGATGCCAGATTTATATCGGACATTTGATTTTACAAAAACATCTTTCCTTAGTACCAATTTTGAAATAATTGGATTTTTTGTCACAATTGAAGTACAGCTGTTTTGGGTATCATTTAAACAGATTCTTGCATATACTGGTGTAGTAAATAAGGGTTGTGCGACAATATATTCTTGTGATCTTTTATTGGAACGTGTAACAATCTTATTTCCAGGTAATAACATATTGCTTGAAAGAGATGATTCACTTTCATTTTAGGTGACATCCTCTTCCAAATCTTTTTTCAGTGATGAATAGAGGTATATGAATTTGTACGTTCCATTTCTTCTAACTTTGGTACAGCAACTTCATTTGTTTGTTCCTTGATGCTTGACATCAAATTTTAACTAGTATTGTTTGTTTTCGATTGGAATATAGAAATTGTAGATTTAGAAGGTGTTGAATGTGATTGTCCTTGCCCCAATGACATCTTCTTAATTGTTGACAAGGATTTACCATCCGCAAAACTTGAACTTCCAAAAGAACTAGTAATATTACAAGACAATAATAATGGACTGTTTTTGAATGTTTCAGCATTAGACTAAACTTCGGCTCTTATAGATGATTGACTAGTATCAGAATTTTGGGTTATATCTAATTTATCTAGTAATGCCTTTAAAGATGATTCCTTGACTGGTTCACTTCTGAAGACGATGGGTGATTTAAGATTGTCATCAGAAGGTAATTTTTGTTTATCCAACGCAACTTTTGATGTTAAATTAGTATCAGAATGACATGGTGTTGTTTTGATACTTGTTTTGCTTATATTTTTAACAATATCAACTGAATTTGTAGACTGTTATGCAGCATCACCAAATATCTTATCTATTAGATTTGCTTCTTTATTAAATGGTCTGACTGGAGTGTCATGAACACGAGTTGTAACAGCAGAACTTGACAATATTGAATAGTAGATATTTGGTGTAGAGTCATTTATTTGATTAGCCGTGGTATTATTAGCTGTGAAATTATTGACTATACTAGGTGTTGTCTTCTTATGGATTACTGGAGTTTGATTATCAAGATTTGCTTTTTCATGAATTGTATTAGTAGAGACATTATTAGAAATTCTTGGAGTTGAATGACTAATTGGAATTGGCGAATCTTTAAAGGATTTCGTAATATCAGGAATGGTAGTAGCGGTATCAGCATTATATACAATCTTTTGTGAATCTTTTTCTGATTGAACACTGGATAATTTACTGTTGTGTCTTGGAACTTCTTTGATATCAAAACCATGCCTCTCATTGTCAAATTTCCATCTATACCAAAACTTGAAATCTCTTTTAATAAATGAAGATTACCTTTGTTAGGACATTTGTTTTCACCTAAATTACAATTATAATACAATAAACTATTTTTATCACCTACTTTCTTTAATCCATTTGCCATTAGTGTAATTCATAAAAAATTGTTTAGTGTATGCAACTTCAAACGCATCGCCGATTACAGATGTGGGAAAGGCCAGTTTACGAGAGATCCTAGCACATGTTTCCCCTGTTTTCATTTCAAAGAATGACCTATGAATTGTTTCTTGTTCCTTGCAGTTAACTGTAGCAACATTGTAGTCATTCATTTCTTGCGTAAACCGGTCTAATCCAAACCATATTTCCATTGCATCTCTTAACTGAACTTCACTTCCATAACATTTTATGTCAGTGTTTACCACATAAGTAGAAATCTCTTCAAGCCATTGTAACATCTCATTATCTGACCCATATAAAGTATTCGCAAATTTCCTGAACATATAGTCGATGCAAACTTTGTTATTTGGAATCCCTTGCATAACATTGTTAGAGGAAGAGCAGAAAGGAATTTGAATATCACATTTATAAACAACGTGTCCATCAAATATTTGGAGAGCAATTTTACTGCAACCATATGACGTATTGTTGGATTGTTTATCTCGAATAACACGTAATGTGACTGCACTTTCATAGACAGCAAGAGCTGATTTTAATACGAAATTAGAAGCAGGGAAAAATGGCGAAGATTTTGAGGCGATAATAAATTTGTATGTTACACAAACATCTTGTGGACCATCAAAAGCGTAACATTGATCAGTACATACATATATCTTTGATTTGAATATTCTTCTCATAATTGTTTCCAGACTGAATTTCTTGCATGAAGATAATATTGAAAGTCCACTCAGAGATGTTGCTATGTAGCCTGAATTTGAGGATGATCTACTAGAACTAATTCATGTTTTGAAATTGCTTTTAGAGTTTTTGGACTTCTTCTTTTGTGCCGACTTTACAACTTGTGGATTACCATTTGATAATGTTCGGAAACGACTTCTATTAGCAGAAGAATTTTTAGTAGGTTTGGGAGTTTTTAAAGAATCAACAGAATGAGAACTTCTCCTGAAAGAACCCATAATTGAAATTAATTTTTGTCAAACATTCGCTAATTATGTACTAATAACAATTTGAAATTAAAACATTTAATAATCTTATTTTCTATCAATTTAAAAAATTTCCATATTCTACACTAATATATCATAAAAAATGAATTTTAAAAGATACTATCTCAATAAAAAATTAATACCATAATTTGAATAAGCAAAGAATTATGAGTAAAATAACTAAAAAATAAATTCCAAAAATTTTATCTAATTAACAAGTTATCTGGTAATCAAATAAATATAAACATAAACAGAATATGTAACGTTCCCTACGTTTTCACATTAATAGCTTTGTAAATTCTTAAGATGTAAATTATAATATTACATTCATTTTGTAGACAAGAAGCAGTTCATTATATCATATTCGTTGCATATAGAAATCTACAAATGTAAGAGAATGAAAGAAGGCTCTGTGATGTTCAGGTGAAACAGAACAACAGCAATAAGATTCTCGACAAGAAAGGTCACAGAACACATTTTGGGTTCATATAAAATACCCACACCTTCCGAAAGTTATCTATTTTATTTTTTGCGTGTGCTCGAAAACATGCTGCACGAACAAGGAAAGGGACACGGTTCACAGTGGTTCTGGTGGAACATTAGTTCAAAAGACGATGTATTTCTAGCATTTCATCCGTGAGTTCTCGATACCTCCCATAATCCCTTATATTATTTTTTTTTCAGCAATCAACGGGGATACTTGAAAACTCTTGTCCTGGATGGTACAATAGTATGTCATTTGTACAGTTTGGAATCTGCTGCAGAGAATAGCGGAAGGAAACAGTAATAGTGTTTCTGCAGCACGCATTAGTGAATGGGAAGTCCAGCGAAGAAAACAATTTTAGATTAATATAATGGCTTCTAAGTCTTACCTCATAATAAAGACTTTGTTTTGTTAATAATTTTTTTTGTTTTGTATTTTATTTGTATTATAAATTGTATTATATGTAGTATATGTTTGTTCTCACTAAATTTTTTCTTAATAAAATGTTATTTTCTTTTCCCTTGTTCTTATTTTCAAATAATTTCTGCGTATTTTCCCGGTACTTTCACAACAAAAATATTCTATTTACATTTTTTTACTTTGGAAATAATACATATACTAAAAGCACATAGTATGTTCATTCAAATTTCCTATTTTGTCGGAGATGTCGATTAGTGAGCTAGTTGTGGCAGCAAACAAGAAAAGTGTTTCAATCTACGTTGAAATCCATATTCTAAATATATATCAAGAAACCACTACACAATTTCCAACAACCACCAAAAAAATAGCTCCACAAACGACAACAAAAATGACTCTAAACACAATATTGCAATCTCAACCAAACAACAACAGTCTAGACTAGGATCCATACAGGATGGAAGTAAAATAACTTATGAATACGGTTGTCGTTAAGAAGCATCATGTTCATGCCCGCCGTATGTTAACACCTTCTGTACTAGAGGCTTATCATGCCTTCCCATACCTGACACAATAGCATATTACAACCAATCTACAAGTACTATTAACACAATAAGTAAACAGTTAAATATTTTATTTATTTGTACTTCGAAATATCTAAATCACTACATACAACTTGATGCAAAACGGACTTATAAGAATATTCAACTAAAAAATAGTAGGGAAATAATGGACCCCAATTCAACAAAACTCCCATTTTAAATGAATAATCATATCTTCTACAAACAGGGAATTCTGAATATCTATTCCATAAACTTGCACCTCTACAACAACACAGTGATAAAAAGAGGACCATCGACATATTATGCAAGACTGACACCTCTACCGTTTGCTACAATCAAAGTTACATGGATAGATACCAATTCAACAGCATTATCCACAATTCCTTACATTCAACATAAAACGAAAAGCGCGACACATCCCAAAATACATTTGAGAGAATGACAGAAAGAAAAAGAAGGCTTAACGAAACTCAGGTGAGAAAAAGAGCACTTTACGATATTCAGGTAAAAAGAGAAATTTTTATGATGTTCAGGTAAAAAAAGAAACTTCTATGATGTTCAGGTAAAAAAAGAAATTTTTATGATGTTCAGGTAAAAAAAGAAATTTCTACAATGTTCATGTAAGAAAAAGAACATTTTATGATGTTCAGGTGGGATAAAAAAATGGGTTTCCCGACAGGAAAGGTCAAAGAACACCTTTTGGGCTTATATAAAAGCACACATTTTTCGAAAGTCATTTATTTTATTTTTTGTGTGCATCTCAAAACACTGCACAAGATGAAGAGGAACGTATCTTCTATGAGTTCCGGCCGAAGCAGAGATTCTAAGGACGATGTATTCTTACCATTCTTTCCGTAAGTTTTCAAACCCTTCTGTGATCTTTATATTATTTTTTTTCCAGTAGCCAGTGGAGATACCTTAAAAGTCTTGTCATGGATGATAGCATCAACATAGAGACGTCAAAAAAGATAATTGACCTCTTGACTGCTATCCAACAAAGAGACACTGCTGATGGTAGGCTTGGATTGGCATTAACCTACGAAATATATAATGCCTTCTACCACTTGCATAAGCTGGACAGAAACAACAACATCGAGGGAGCTACTCTTCAATCTGTCTTGGCTTGTGCACTTCAGCGCAGTGTGAATCACCTCCACGAAGTTTGTGGACATTTGAAGGGGGGACCGTCACCAACGTACCGCGCTACAATGGAGTATTTCTCGTTACCTGGTGTTATCGCCAAGTACAGAAATGACATTGCGCACGGGAACTACCCATCTGTAGATGATATGGTGGAAGCCATGGCGAAGATTAGACAAGTCGTTATCGTAAGTTTAAAGTATCCCAATTACTTTTAATAAATCATTTTAGGATAAGTACTGGAAGCCCTTCGATGGAAATACTCCAGCAAATCCACGACCTGAAGGCGGCAAGGAGGACTTATTTGCGGACTTCTCTCGAAAATGCCGCATCTTCTTTGAAGCAGCTTCTCCACACCCACAGACTGAGGAAGAGGAGAAATCACTAAGGGACATGGCGTTGAGACCCATCAACAATGACTTCCACTACTTTGCGAAGTCATTGTTTTCAACATTATTCGCTATTAAGGATGAGGATGGCTACTGCTTTAAATCTTTGCCATCACCAGTACGCTACTCGGAGATTGAAGTTTGGGAGAGATTACCTAGATTCATGGGGGTAATCTATCCTGTCCTCAAGGAGACTGGGAACATGTTCTACTTCTGCATTCACGGATTCCAAAGTATCGAGAATGCAGAAAGTAAGATCGTTAAGGAGCGCTTGGCTAAATTCTTCTTTGCTTGCGCTGAAGAAATAGTCAAGAAAGGTTAGTTTTTTTTGTCACTTATTATTTATCCTTATCTTTTTTAGGTTATTGCTTCTCCATCAGTGAAACCATCCATCTGCTCAAGTGGGAGGAAGCAATCAAGCCTCCAGAGAATATATTTTATAAGACGGTGCCTGAGGATGAGAATGATATCACCCGTCAGAGGATCACGACTGAGCTCAATAAGCTCGTCAACGCTTTGAGGATTGCCGAAAGGGAGAAAGATATTGATTATAGTGGTGTGTCTGCTGCCAAGGTTGACCAAAATATACCTTGGGGGAAGTTTGTTTTTGATAAATATAAAGATTTTTAAGTCTTCCTCTCTAGTGAACACTTTTCTACAAGTAATTTTTTTTATTTTGTATTGTAATTGTACTATAAATTGTATTTTATGTTGTATATTATATTGTAAATGTTTATTTTTAATAAGTTTTTTTTCATAATAAAATATTATTTTGATTTCTTTTGTTTTCATATACTTAGAAATTTTTGGTGGACTTCTCCGATACTTTAACAACGAAAATATGTTATTTACAATTTATCGCTGTGGAGTAGTGTATATACTAAAAATACATAGTATATATTCACATTCTTATCTTATTAAAGATGTCCAAAAATAACGATCCAACAGCACCAGCAAACAAGAAAAGTGTCCCAATCTACGTTGCACCGTAAGTCCCTACCCCACTAAAAATACCCAACAACCTTTTCAGATCAGCTCCAGATTCAAAATTATGCATCCTAAAATTCAACAAAGGCACAACACACGACGTCGACAACCTCTTCATAACAGACAATCAAGTAAGAATGGAGCGTGACGACCAAAGGAAGCTTTACATGAACGAGTCCGAACAAATGCCCGAATTCGGAGCAGGTTCAGAGTATGGTAGAGCAGCTCGTGAAGAGGCTCGTAGAAAGAAGTTGGGAAGAAGGCTGAAAAATTACGTTCTCGATAACCAACCGTGGAAGATGACGATAAACAAGAAAGAAAGAGAGAATGGTACGGATATTTATAAGAAGAAGAATTTCAAGACAATTAGAGAGGGTGGTGCAAATAGTCATACAGATTTCTGGGTCTTCGTCAAGAATGGGGATCATTTTATTGCTACGTGTGTAGATGAATTTTATAATGTGATGCCGTGTGTTCCTTATAAGACTTTCGATATTGATGAGGCCGAGGCTCAGTTTCAGATTCGTGATCAGATTATTAATAAGTTTGCTTTGAAGGCACAATTACAGAAGAAGAAAGATGAAGAGGAGGATGATGATGAAACTCCTGGTGGTGGGAAATCTGGATCAAAGAAAGTTATTGACCAAGGACTTAAGATTAAAGATGAAGCTAGTGATGACAGTGAGGGACATTATGGTGAGGATGAAGACGAAGAAGGGAAGGTTCGTTCTAAGAAGAAGAAAAAGAATACAGAGAAAGGAAAGAAGGATAAGAAAGTTAAGGTTTCATCTGCTTTTGAGGTTGCAAAATACGAATCCGATGATGGTGATGATGAGGGTCGTGAGTATGATTATATGAGTGACTCTGGTAGTGATACAGATAGAGAAGATGTACCTGATATAGAGAAAATAGAGGGAGCTTTAGTTGGTGTTGGTGACGAGGATGGTTTAAGGAAAATCATAGATTCAGATGAGAGTTCCGATGAAGACCTAGCATTAGGAGATAAAGAAGATGAAAGTGATACAAGAGACAAAGATAAGGACGATAGCAATGATGACGATTCCGAATTCGAGGATGCAGATATCGACAAAGAGAGTGAGACCCTCTTCAAATACAAAAACCTTAAGAGACCAGCATCAAGTAGCGATTTAATCCCTGAAACTTCTGTTAAAAAACCGCGTGAAGCAACACCACCTAAACCAGAACCAGAAACGGAGAAGACCATAACAGAAGAAGCCATTAGGAATGTCCTTCGTCGTGGTGAATGTTGTACGAAAGAATTAATTCAGCACTTCCGATCAACAGTTGGTGTAAATATGGAAAAACATGAGATAGCCTCCGTTTTAGCACAACACATGCAAAAGTTTAACCTTCAAAAACGGAAAGAGAAAATTAAAGGAAAAACTGTTTTATTCTTTAAATTAATTGAATAACTATTTATTTAAAAATTATTCTTTGTTATCTTTTTTTGAATTCTGCTTTTTTATGATTGTACAATAGTTTTAATTATGTTACGTGTGTAAATGTAATTTTTCTTTGTTAAAAGATATACTATTATTTGTTGTGACAAAAGATACATACTTCATGTTTGATAAAAAGTTTGGTTTAAAAGTTTATTTTAATAGAAAATATGGGAATGAAATATGGTTATCCTATTATCTCGGGATTATGTGGGTCTTTAGCATCGATATCAATGTCCAAAATAGGTGACTGCAAAAATTATCATTCAAAGGTCGTATTAATCTTATGTTTCATAGCTCTAAATATAGCAATGTGGTATTTTCTTCAAAAATCTTTTAAATCACTTCCAACAACCATTATAGTTATTTTGGTGTCATCTTCAACAAACTTTATTGCAACGGTAAGGTAAAGATATCTATCAATTTCTTTTTTCTCCACAATTTGACGTCACGAAAGGTAGTCTTAATAATAATAGTGAGCTTTGATATCATTCCACTCACGAAAATAGAATTCCTTTTGGATAGGCAAAGAAAAAAGGATAAGATGTCCTTGGAGTTTAGGAAGAATTTAAAACTACTTTCTATATGTATATGATATATAAATTTTTACATCGCTTTTAGGGAATAATTGATAATTTTGTTAATAATAAACCTGCTAAAAATTGTATGTGGTGGTTTGGTGTGCTTTTGACTATCATTGGAATTGCCATAATTGGTAAAGAAAAGAATAATTACTATGAAACAATAAAAAAGGAAGAAGATATGAAGGTTAAAGAAAAGAAAGTGGAATAAAAAATTTAATTATTTAAAGGAATTATGTAAAAAGTTGTGGTGACGAAATAGGTATTATATTCAAATGCTTTAGCATTTTTGGTAGTAAATATAAACTTGAAATTACCTTTTTTTCTTGTTTTACCTTTTATTTCAACTTCAAATATTGTCAGTGTATGCATATTTGGCAAACATGTATATATTACACAATGACGACAATCTGATGCTTCTATAATTTTCATTAATAAAATGCGACAGGAAATATGACAAAATTTTAGAAGATCGCGTTATTTATAATTTAATTTTTGATTTTGATTTATTTTTAATCAAAAATATTAGTTAGTGCTTTTCAAGTTTTTCTTTTCACAAATTCAAAAATACGATTAATTAATATTTTGTGATTAATGATTCATCAAATATTTTGTAAGGTAGACAAACAAAAACAAGCTAAAAAATTTTCACATACCAAATATTAATTAAATTACAAAATTAAAATAAAAACTTATTATCCAACAAAAGTTAAATAGTAATGTTTTAAAAGTAAAACTTTACTACATTACACTTTGAAGTAACAAGTTTTAAAAAGATACTAAAGAAAGATCTTTTACAAAAATATGAAAAAGGAAATTGTTACTGGGAATAAGGATGCAAAAATATGTTTAAAAATAAATGGTTGTACTAAGAAAAGTTTGGTGAAGACTTTTAAAAACTAGATATAAGTTTGATAGAGATAATTAGATATAATTTTGAAATAGTATCATTTTTACCTGTAATTTTGATTCCTTTTTTAGGCTCATTTGATGTAAAAAGATATCCATCCATCTTGACATGTTGCCTTTTTAGTATGTCTGGATCGGAAAATAGATAAGAGATGGGGATATGTGTAAATTACCAGTTAATAAGAACGAGAACCAAATTTGTTGGATGTTAAGAGTGAAACTTTCAATTTTCTTTGTAACAATTAAAAAGATACAATACTCATTCATCTATTGGGGTTAATGATAATTGATATACGTATACTCTTTTATTTCTTCTCTCAACATCAATTAATAATTCAAATTTTTTCGACTTCACCTATCTCTCTCCCATCTAAAACGCATTCATAAATCATCACCAACAATAATATTAATAACAATAATAATATAATAAACTTTGCAATTGCATATATATACAAAAATTATTTGATCTCCCATGTCTCCATTCAACACAACATTATGTATCTTTTTCAAATTCCTTTTAATATATCTATTATACTTTTTGTTACACTATCCCTTTCCATCTGTCTACAATTAATTTAAATGCCCTGAAGCATAATATATTAATAAATTGAGCGTGTAGTATGTGTAGTCTTATTTATTTCTTAACAAATCACCTTATATCTCATGATATCATCATCTAATAAAAAGTATACCAAAAAGAATTTTTAATATCATACTAATTTTACTTTTTTTCTCTCACAATCAAATATCTTCCTCCTTCATATACCTGTAGAAAATCAAATAGCTACATAATGTATATTATTTTAAATTATACATAATTTTGTGGGAGGAACCCATTTTTTCATATCTATTGGCCATCCCTGTTTTTCTCCAACCCCCCTCATCATCCCATCCTAACTCTCTCTATTACAAAGTCCGTTTTCACGCCAATATATAATATGACATGTTTCGTGAAAATTTATCAGTTTGGTTACTTAACCACCACTAATCTCATTTAACCTCTCTCTTTCAATTTATAAACATGCACGTTCAATCTATTCTTGCTACTGCTGCTCTTGCTGCCTCTGCCAACGGTTTCCTTTTCGGAGCTGGAGGTTGTGGTGCCCCAAACCCATGTGGAGGATTACAACTCCCAAGATTCGAATTACCAAGAATTGAACTCCCAAGATTTGAACTTCCACAACTCGGTGGATGTGGTGCTCCAGCATGCCCACCACCAGCTCCAGCTTGCGGTGGTTCTCCATGCGGTGGCCAAGGATATGCCGCTCCACCACCACCAGCTCCACAAGGATATGCTCAACCACCAGTTGCCGGAGGATATGCTGGCCCAGCTGTTGGAGGATACCAACAAGGACCAATTGGCGGTGGATACGCTGCCCCAGCTGTTGGAGGATTCCAAGGACAAGCTGCTGGTGGATATGCTGCCCCAGCTGTTGGAGGATTCCAACAACAAGGAGGTTACCAACAAGCTCCAGCTGCTCCAGTCGCCGGAGGATACCAACAAGGCCCAGCTGTCGGAGGATTCCAACAACAACAAGGAGGTTACCAACAAGCTCCAGCCGCCCCAGTCGCTGGAGGAAGTTACCAACAAGGTCCAGCTGGAGGAAACTACCAACAAGCCCCAGTTATCACCCAAGTCCAAACTGAAGTCGCTAAAGTTGAACAAGTTGCCCCAGTTGAACCAGTTGCACCAGTTGCCGTTGTTGAAGAAGCCGCTCCAGCTGCCCCCGCTCCAGTCCAAGTCCAACAACAAGCATACGGAGATAACGCCGCCACCCAAACCGGATCCGTCCAAGTTGTTGAAACCAAAGAAGATGTCGTTGTAGCTCAACCAGAACCCGTTGCCGCTACAGGTTCTGCTCCAGGATACAGAAGACACTAAATGTTGTTTAGTACCCCATTAATCCTCTAATCTCCATAGATGATTGACAAACTATCAACTATAGTGATCTTAAAAACTCATTATTTGTAAAAAAAATGTTCTCACATCCTTCAATCTACAATTACAACGTAACGACTAAACCTTAACAAGCGATTATATTTGTAATTTTATATTAGAGCAGTACCTATTATTTAGTTTTTTATTATTTAAAATATTTCTCGCCCTCGACAACTTTTTTATTTAAATTGTTTGATTTTTTAATTTATATATTAATAAATCACTTAAAATAATAATCGTTTTATTTTTGTTTCAAAAAAGTTTGTGGTTAAAATGAAGATATTTTAATTACAAATGGTGGTGTGGTGTTGGGGGAATTTAAATCAAATTTGTCCTTGGTTCCGAATGATTAATGTTTCTAAATCTTAATATTGGTTCGCTATAAAAAAAAAGATGATTATCAAGTTTTTAGGTTTACGGAAACTTACGGTCTACTAAAGTTTTGGTAAGTTATTGGTGATGTGTATGGAAAAGTTTTATTTCTGTAATAAACGTAACCGAAATATCCGATGATGATGAGGGTGATAATAATTAAGAGCCATATTAGAAAATTTCTACTACTCTTACTAGAGTAAGTTCCATGATCATCAGGAATCTTTTCAGCACTATAAAGAAGTGAATACCCCTTACCAGTAATAGAGGTATCAGACTCAAACAACACAGTCATCTGGCAATTCTTACTCCTAATCAAATCATTCATCGTTACCAGTCCACTAAACAATTCAATGTGTGTTGTGTTGATGTTGTCACCATCAAATAAAACTACTTTATCGTGGTTCATCTCTGTGGAGACATCTGTGACATTAACTATGACACGATATCCTGGTGGTGCTTCTATCAAATGGCGACAGGTCACATCGTTACAATAATGTTGTGGATAATCAGGTGATGTTAGGGTTTTCCAGGTCCCGGCTGATGCTGAGAGGACCTCTGGGGGACAGGCACATAGGACATTGAAGTTGTATTGGATGTTTATTGTTGCTTCTGTTGAGACGAATGGCCTTTCTCTGTGGTACCATACAAAGACGTTTTGAGCATTCTCGAAAAAGTATTCGTTTGTCGTTTTCTGGAGGGATGTGAAACCATTTAAATGATATGTATCGACATTATGAGCATTATTCTCTCCAGAAGATATCTCCATAAACTCTCCATCACCCATATTTGTTGTGATGGCCAAGTTAACTTTATGTCTCTCCTTAAATTCCTCCTGTGTTATATTAATAAAACAATCTATATATTTGCAATTCTTATCAATAACCATTGTTAGATCACCAATAATACTATTAATCGTCTCCAATTGCTTCATATTATAACATTCACAGGCACCTTGATCTCTTAAAGCTTCAACCGTGAAATTATAACCTTCCATCGTTATGCTATGGTCTGTAACTGTCTTTATAACTGGCATCTCCCTTTTGAAAGTGAACCTCTTTAACTGACTTCCTTTATTTATATCACTAAATTTAACTAAAGACTTATCTCCTATCATAAATGATACATAATCCATCTCTTTTTCCATGTCAAACTTATTAAAAGTTATCATAAAATGATTATCATTCTTGGTACCGTCTTTAATCTTGAATTTTGTTGTGCAATTCAAATTATCACAATAACTTCCTGGAAACCCTGGTGAGAGGTACGGCCTCTCTTCACCCTTCTCCATGATTATCTCACTCTCCGGACACCTACATGGATTCTCTGTCTCCTTATACGTTATCATCAAATCCGATGTCCCTATTTCGTTCCTTGCCCCAATAATATGAACGATCAATGTTAATGAGTTTGTTCTACTTTGAATTGTCTTGGCTGAATCGTTAATTGATAGTGTGAAATAACTGTAGGCGAATAATTTGGAACGCTCCGGATTTTTGGAGTCGAAGTTTTCTGTTTCATACACTTTAACATCCATACCTGTTGACAACTTCTTAACACTCAATTCGATATGTTTTGTTGAGTTAAATTGGTAGATACAAGTAGTCTCTGTTGTGTATTTCGCTCTCGGCAGTGGTATATTTTGCTCCTCAGTATTGTTAACGAAGATAAACGGCAATTTACAGCCATCATTAGAATTTTTAGTTTGATCCACCCTCGTGAAACTCATCCGAAAACCGGCATAATCACTCTCCGAATTATCTGTATGAAACAGGAACATCAAACCACCCCCAATGGATGACTTAATCTGTTTCGCAGCATGCCCACTTCCACTCAAAATCTGTCCCTTAACCTTAACATGTTCTCCATTAAAATATTGCGTATGAAATATTTCAACATAATCATGTGTTGGTTCAATATCAAAATGCTCCACGTTAACAACGATAACGGAATTGTTTCTTCCCTCTATCTGTAAAAGTAAAAAAATGGTAAATGTCAATCAAAAAATATATGTATCTAATGGTGAAATATACCTCATAAATACAATTCTGGTTATTGCAATAATTCTTCGGGAAGCCATTACTCTTAAAGACATCATGAACAACATCTCTGGAGTACTCTATCGGTGCGCATTGACAGAGATTCTCATCATCAGAACCCCCAGAACACAATCTCAACACCAACCAAAATATCAAAACCAAAACTTTTATTAATCTCATTATAATAAAAATAATAAAATTTGTTAGTAAAAATTATACTTATGATAAAGTTAAAAAAAAGTATATTATTTTTGTTGTTGTCAATAAAAAAAAGACCTTTACAGATAAACTTTACCAAATTTCAAATATTAACAAAGATGTAATTATATACACATATCAAAAGTGGGCCTTCTTTCTGTGATATATTATAACATAACAAAACCAAATCATATATACAAAAATTTTTGTTTTATTTATCAGGAAATAACTTTTATTTTGACTTTCCCCCTTCTTCTCATTCTCCTTCACACCCTCCCTTTGTTCTTTTACTCAATTTATGATTACGTGATTGGTACCAATATCAAATATCTGTAATATCATTGGATGTTGCTCCTCCAGTGTCTCGTTATTCTGTTCCATGTACCTATGGAGATCTTCTAGCATTTTTATTTTGTTGTTATCGTAACTTCTTATTATAGTATCAGCCAACCTCGACATCCTGTAAGAAACTGCATGCTCCAACTTCCGAATAGGGTGAATCTCCTGACTCGCTATCAAAAACCCCTCCAAGGACCTCAACAAAAAATTCAACCTCAAAGTAGTCCCAATATAAAGCAAGGACAAATAATTCCTCCTATTAATATTCAAAGAATTATACGTAAACAGAGCATCTATCAATATCCTAAACTCACTCGGCAACAAATCATTCATCTCACACTCCATGATCCCTTCCTTAATCTTCCCATCCACAACCTCAAATAACCTCCCACCACACTCCTCCAGTTGGTTGGGACTAACGAAATACTCATCCTCCCCAACAATAATTTTAAAATTTCGTAAACAACTTTTTTCCCTCAAATTGGTGGGAGATTTTATTTCAACCATCTCCAGCTCAAATTTTAAGTTTTGGATTGTTGTGTTGTTATATAAACAATTTATCAACTCACACGACCCACCACTCCAGAAGTCATCCATTATGACGTGAGTTGGTTTGCCGTTTATTAGGAGTTGGTAATGGATTAGGAGGTGGTATACTTCTTCAAATTGGGGTTGCACTGATATTGTGATGGTTGCGTTTTCTTTACCGGTTTTTTTTATTGATAGGTTTATGTCGTAACAGAGGTAGTTGTATGATAAGGATACATCATTTAAGGAGACGTCTATGTCAGAGAGATTCACTAGGTTTGTCCATTTTTGTTTTTCCATTGAAAGAAAAAGGAATATTTAATATTTATGCTGTACAAGGAAATAATAGTAAGAGAAAACAAAAGTTCAAGAGGAAAAAATATATATTTCATTATTTCAAATACCTTCCTCTGTTTTTCCACTTGAAAGAAGTTATGGGAAAATGTGCCTTATATTTTTTAATAATGCACTTAAACCAAGATAATAAGTTTACATGTACTTTCCAAAATACCTATAATCAGTAAAATTAATCTTAAATAAACAATTACAAAAACGTTAAAGACAAAAAAAACACATAATAGCATTAATATTTTATTTCTGCAAAATAAAATAAAAATAAAACAAAAAAAAAGTATTTAGTGTCAATTAGTTAATAATCATCAAACAAAACCCGAATACAATTGATACTTGTTTCTAATTTCTAAAAATTAAAAAGGCATAATATCAATGAGCGTTTTTAAAGGTTATCATATTCCATTTCTTGTATGTTATAAATAAAAAAGTGTTGTAACAAGAACGAATCATATATAAGACACCCCTATGCATTGCATGATATTTTAAATTACAAAAACCATATATATTTATTCATTTCCTTCTCCCTTCTACATATTTATCAAAAAAAGAATCAAAACCTACAATGGTAAGGGAATAAAGTAATAAAATACACACTAATTAAAAAGAAAGAATAACAAAACTCCGTAAAATAACTAAAAGATTGATTTTTATAAAATATCAAAGGCAATTTAAATTAACAAACAAATAACTAATTGTAAGATTATAGAAACTTTCACATTTGTGCTCTTATTTTTTTGTTTCATGTCAAGTAATAATATTACACAACAAAAGGTATTTACACCTTCTTTTGCATAGACATTACCATTAACATGAAATGTTTTTTCAACACGCATTGAAGTAAAGAGAAAGTATGATAAAAAAGAAATATACAAAAAATGAATGTGTTGAGTTATGGTAAAAAAATTAGTGATAATTATATGAATGATGTTGTGGAGAGAGACAAAAAAAAGATAAAAAAATCAATAATAGAGTGGTTTGAAATGTTTTCTCTTATAACAATATAAGAAGAATATATATATATATAATATAATATTAATAATAATAATAATGTGTCTTTTCCAGGTGTCATTCCAAAATTTATAAACAAATATAATATATCTACAAGAAGAAAAATACTCATCCTTCCAGAGAAACTTTTTTCATACAAAAAAAATCCTATATTGGTTTGTAAAGGAGACTCGTGATGTATTTCTTTCTATAACGGTGTGTGGTACTTAGGACCATAACACCATCCCTGATACTGAGAGCGTATAAATGGTTTAGCATAACATGATTCGGTTCCGGTAACAAATTTGGATCTACAGCTGTATTTTGGGTATCTTTATTAAGGATGACCTGTAATAAATGTGGAGGCAAAACTGGTGGTGCTGAGTTTGGATCTTGGAAATATTTTCTCTCTGGTATTATTTGGGTGAAATCCTTCAACTTCTCGAGTTCTCTATCGTTAGGTGTATCATGGGACTGTTGTCGTGAGGGACCGTTGTTGTCATTAGCAGCTATCTTTTTCATAGTCTTTCCGGCATTCGAAGTTTCGTAGTCTTTGTTAAGTGCCTGGAACACCTCAAAGTCATCCTCAACAATCTCGATAACGTTGTTTTCTGTACCTATACTATTCGTTGTCCTGGGAACCCTGTCATCTGTCATCCATTTACCATCTACAAAATACTTGTACTCATATTTTCCTTCATTTAAATTAACTATTGTTGTGAAGTCTTGGGTACTCTTAACTAAAGGTATTTTTCTCTCCCAATTATCCCAAGATCCCGATATATAAACTGCCTTATTATTTGGACTACCCTGCCATTTAAAAACCACTGGATATTCATTATTCTCTGCAAATTGTATTGACGATGGAGTACAAGAATTCATATCACCTGTCTCATGCATATCATTCTTACTAAGTTTAACCTATAAAATTATAAAAAATTAATTAATATTTTATGTGATATTATATGTTATATGTAGTTTGGTGGAAGTGAAAGAGAATGACATTTTTTAATAATATAAAATAAAGTATAACGAAATTAGCTTAAATAATTTTCATTCTCGAGAACTTTAATCTTTTAGAAAATCCTCCATTTCCTTATGCTTTTTTAAAGTACTAAAATTAAGAATAACGGTATACAACAAAACTTTGTGTTCTCAAAAAATGAGAAAAAAATTATGCGCAGTGATTTTTAATGTTTATAAATAAATTACTTTATAAACATCCTTTATATTTTTCTCCATACACACAATAAAAATTTTGATAAAAAAGTTATATAAAGGTAATATTATATATATAGCATAGGAAGGAAATAATAATGATAAAAGAATATGAAGGAAGGAATTTTTATAAAAAAAAGAAAATATACTGTTCTTTGATTACTTAAACTATAAAATATAATCCACAACACATTGGTCCATTAAAAAATTTTCTTTTTCATAAAATAACTATTATTTATATATTAAAATAAATAAATGATGGGAAGGAAAAATAAAAGTTAGATAGAGAGAGAGATGAATGTGAAACAGAATTAATGTTCTTGAAAAAAAAGGAAAAACCTCTCAATCGAATTAAAATGTCTTAGGTAATGGTTATATGTATATATTTATATCTGTTGAAATGATCATACTTTTCTTTTTTATATTTAACTTTTTTGATTATAATGTCAGGGATCATTGAATGGGCAATGCAACTCCTTTTTAATAATCATCGTTATTTTATCATATTTTTATCATCTTTTATTATTTTACCTATATATTATATAGAGACGTCAATGTTAATTGCCATATTAACTCTAACGACCATTCTTCTTTTGGCGTCAAAAACCAATTCTTTTTAAACAATGTTGTAGAATTAAATACTCTTTAACATTGTTAACAAAAGAATTCTTAATTATTTATCAATTTAAAATATCATCACTAAACCATCTCTATCTCTCATTACATATATATCTACCTATCTATCTCTCCTATATATATTGTTGTTCCATCAAAAATACATACTTCAAAATACATACATATCTCTCTCTCTCTTTTAACTTCTTATTCTCCAAATGTTTCATTAGTAAAAAGAGAGACATAAGCGGAAAAGATAGATAAACAACATCACGCTTTAATTTAATGTCCTCTGATTTTTGAACATTACAAAACACACACACACACATCTCAATAGAGCATTTTTTATAAAATTTAAATACCAACCTGAACAGGGCAATCATCATCAATAGTTATTCCAGAAATACGGCTACTCTCCGATGCGCCAACCCAACCATTATTTCGGTTGGTGCCTCCTCGACTATCAGCTGACATTCGGTCGCGTTTATGAATCGTTCCTTGATTATTACCCATAAAATAATCTAAAAATAATATGTGTGAGAGATAAAAAAGAATTAGTCGGGAAATAAATATATGTGTAAAAAATGTATTATCAATATATAATGTAAAATAGTAGTAATATTTAATTCATCTCCCAATAACGATAAGTAGTAGTAAATAATTTATATAAACAAAAAAAAATAAAGAAATGATACATTACAAATCTATTTTTATTTCTCCTTTCTATATGTAATATCTAATATTATATATCAAACAACTCTTGACATGAGAAACAATTTAAAATATATATAAATAAAAATAAAAATGTATATCTATAGATATATAATAGACTTTTTTTTTATTTGACAAGCCAAAGATTGGAAGGAGAAGAAAAGAAAATAATATTATATCATTTAATATAAATATATATATATTTCAAGAAACTGTCTCAATCAATAATAAACCTTTGGAATGTTAAACTTAAAATATTTAACATTACATTAATTATCATTATACAATCATCTTGTATAATCACAATATATATATCATCTAACTGTTAAAAGATATACTAGTAGTATAGTAAAATTATCTCCATCAAAACATTACTCATTACACAAAGCCAACTTCATCAGAGGAGAAATAAAAAAAATATCTACAACAACTGTTTCTACATATATATATAACAATTACTGAAAGACATTCTAAATTTAAAAAAATACTAAAAACAAAAAAAGATATATATCAGTTATAAATATATCATTATTTCCCCTAATTATAGACAAAAACAATGTAATTGCTTAATAAATAAATAAATACACAGACAATAAAATACATCACACCCAGAAACACGTTTCCTCCATGTATATTTAAAAAAAAACGAGTAAAATACTTTTTATAAATATTCCAAGATCAAGATTATAGAGCATAATAGACTGTCAAAGGGTTTCTACTAGTAGAGGGGTATATTTATAACACAAATACACTTATAAATATATTACATATATACATTTTTAAACATTTTATTTAGTCAAAAATGTGATTTTTTTGTTATATTATTTAAAAGAAAGAGAAATAGAGAGGATTATACTCTTTTAAGTTTTTTTCCCTTCTTTTAATGCTATTTAAATACATCATCTTAGGAATTATGTATTTATATGTAGGGTAGAAGGATGGATTTTTTAAACTAGATATATCCCCTATTTTATTTACATTTTTTGGGTAAAAAATGGATTAATCTTTTACAATTAATGGTAGCATGGTAATAATTCTTTTTTTAAAATAAATATTTTGTATATATATCTATTTGCTTAAATGGAGAACTAAAAAAATGTACATGTGTAGAGGGGGAAACATTCCTTATCCATATTTTCAAGACTACTGTTATTAATTGCTAATATGTCACTTTCCTTATAACACTATAATTGATAATAAATGTCCTCTCTAAGACACATCGTCCTATCAAGAAATTTCCTTCTCCAGATTACTTTAACACAACCAACGTCAAAAGGAAACATAAAAAGATTAAGTTTTCTCATTATTAATTAAAAAATATCCTTCCACCACAATAGAAATAACAATCTTAACAAACAATTTCAGGGGAAATAATTATACGCGTATTATAAAAGAGGAAATTTTAAATAAATAAGTGTAATTATTAAAATGAAAAGAGAATGTACTTTAATATTAGTGGTTGATTAAATATATGAATGTTGAAACTACAATGAGTGAGTATATGTTGCAGGGGCCGGACCTCCATTTCTCTTGGAGAAATAATTATTTATTATTATATTATTTTTTTTTATATTTCGTTTTTATATATATTTTTACACCCCACTTTATTATTTATTTATATATATGTGTTTTTGACAATAGTATAATTAAAAATATATAATAAAGGTATTTTGAAGAATGAATAATATATTGGTGATAAGGAGTAGAAATGTTTTAAACATCCTTAGGAGGGGCGTCAGGCAGAGGATTGTCGACCCAAACCACATTATCAAAGAAGAACCCACTATGTTGGAGAATTTATTCGATGAACGTAAATATAGTATCCAAAACATAGACGACAAAGACAGGCCCCTTAAAGAAATTGATTTCAGCCACATCCCAATTGAGCGACAGGCCGTCATTTTTTGCCCAGGTCAGGGTGCCCAAACTGTTGGAATGTTAGAGAAGGTAACAATTTTAACACATCCCAACACCATCCATAAAAAATGACTACCACTACATTTAGTAAAAACTAAAGAAACAAACAACATAAATTTTATTTACCATCCCATTGAAATAAATATAATCCTCATCTTATAATATTTGTACATTTTAGACAAAAAAAGAAAATCCTAAAGCCTTAAAATTACTCGATGAGGCGTCACAGATTCTTGGGTACAATTTACAAGAAATTATCGACAAAGGCCCATCCACAAAGTTAAATCAAACTATATACACGCAACCGGCTATTGTTGTTTCATCTTTGGTTGCCTATGAAAATTTAAAAATTCTTAGACCAGATATTGAGGATACTTTAACACATATTGCTGGGTTTAGTGTTGGGGAGTATACTGCTGCCGTCATCTCGGGGATGTTGTCTTTTGAGAAGGCTATGGAGATTATTAAGGCAAGGGCTGAGGCTATGCATAGGTGTTGTCAGTATACGAAGAGTGTGATGATTGTCGTGTCAACGAAGGCCTCCTCCAGGTTGGAGGATCTTATGAGGGATTCTAATGCTTTTGCTGTTGAGGTTAATGGGGTTCCATTGTGTGAGGTTGCCAATATTTTGTTTTGTGGACATAAAGTTGTTGGGATGTCTGAGGATGCTTATAAGTATTTTTCTAAATATGCTGCTGATTATGATGTTAAGGTTAGTTTCAAAAAACACTTTTTTAAAGACTTTTTCTTTTATAGTTAGGTAAAGTATTACAAGTAGAAGGAGCATTCCATACAAGATTAATGAGTGAAGCAGTAGAGGAACTAAAACCACTCTTCCAAGACCTAAAACTCGAAACCCCCTTCTGTAATGTATATTCAAATCTAACCGGTGGAGTTATGGAGAGAAGACAAGCTGCCATGAAGAGGGCCCTCCTAAACCAAATCTGCAACCCCGTGAAATGGGAAACAATCCAACAATACATCTACAGAAAACACCAAAAAGTAAATGGCAAACATCTATTCCCCATGTACTTCGAGGTCGGTCCCGGAAAATCTCTAGGTGCGATGTGGGCACACACAAGCAAGAAAGCCTACAAAAACTACCACCATATCTCATGTTAATTTAAATGTATAAATTAATAAAAAAAATACTTAGTTAGACAATATTTATTTATTTATATATACTTTCTTTCTACCAAAATATATAATTAAAAAAAGGAATTCTATTCATTATTGTTAGAATAAACTAGTATTAATACAAATATATGCATACATTTCTTCCCTTTTTTAGGAAGAAGAGTCGTTGTTATTGTCGATAGCCAGGAAATTCATCTTTTTTATCATTTCACTTTGTACAGAATCTAGAGCTTCATTCTCGTACCCATTGGCAAGGTATTTTTGCTTTGCTGCCTGGAGGAGTTTTACACAATCAGGGTGGTTGAAGTATATTGCGTCACTTAGTGGAGTCCTTCCGTATATGTCTTTTGGGTCTGGGGTAACTTTCCAATACCTTAAGATGTATTCTAGGATTTCTGCATTGCCTGTTGCTGCAGCTATGTGAAGTGCCGTCCTCCCATCGTAGTCTGCCTCCTCTAGAAGTATACCAGCTAGGATGTATTTCTTAACGAAATCGAAGTCATTATTGTTTATGGCATGTAATAAATTACAGATATTCAACAACTCAACATCTATATTCTTTATCCTTGGATCAATCTTATTCGATTCATTGAATATTAAACTATCATAATGATGGAAATTGAAGATCTCAACTAGCTTCTCAGCAAACTTAACACCTCTAATTGTATTTCCTAATTCATCAAGTCTCGGAGAGTACACAGCGATTCCCATAACATTTGGTACAATAAGAACCATATCACCGGAGACACCTGATTTACTTGGTAACCCAACATTGAAAGCAAAACGTGCACTATAATCATACATACCACAACTCAACATTAGTGATAGCGTATCACGAACAGCTGTATTTGATACGACACGTTTCTCTGTTAAAGGACATACACCTCCGTTAGCAAGTGTTGCTGCCATTATAGCTAGTGAATCACATGTTGTTTCCATTGAACATAACTGAAAGTAGAGATCTAGGTTTTCTCTGTGTTTTGATCCCTCTGGAAAACATCCGTGTTCTCTCATGTAGTAGGATAAGGCATAATTTCTGTCGGCTGTCTCTCTTTCAGACAGGAAAACAGAGTTATTAAACGATACATGTCCATTACCAGCAAACTCCTTCATCCTCTTCATGGCATGATCAAACCTCTCCGACAATGGATCCGTTGTCTTGAGGAGGGATGCCACAACAATAGCACCAGCATTAATCATCGGATTATGTGGTTTATTATCCTTATCAAGTATAATCTTATTAAAAGCTCTCCCCGAAGATTCAGTTCCAACATACCTATGAACATACTCATCCCCCAACTCATCCAAAACAACAGCATAAGTGAAGGCCTTAGAAACAGATTGAAGGCAAAACTTAGAATCAAAATCACCCCAAGATTGTCTTTGCCCATCAATGGTGCATATGGAGATGGCGAATTTGTCGGGATTTACACGTGCCAACTGGGGAATGTAACTTGCTGTCTTACCATCCTTGACATCCCTGAGTTCGTTGAAGATTTTTGTTATCTGCCCCGTGAAGGCTTTCCATTCAGGGATGATAAGTTGGTTTTTGAAGACTTTGTTTACTATGGTGTTTTGTGCTATGCATTTCGCGAAACTTTCTTTGCTTACGAGGACGTCGTCTACTTGGTTTAGTTGGGGGTCCGGAGTGTCGAGGGAAACGCTGCGGCCTTCTTCTTTGAATGCGTGGAGCATTTTTAGGATTCTTGGATCGTCTTTTAGGATTCCTTTTAGGGCTAGGTTCTGGAAAGATTATGTTTAGAAGGGTTTTATTGGGTGGTTTTTTTTGTGTTTTTTTTTACAAACCTCCATGAGATTATTTTGGTCGGCTCCAATGACATGGTTTACTGTTAGAGGATTTAGAGGAGACACGACCTCAACTGGTGTTTTATTGTACCTATTCAATTGACTACTATCGTCAGAGGAAAGATCAACATCTAATCTTGGTAGTTTTATAGATAACATTCTTTTGTTAAATGGTGATAAGGGGAGAATATACTTGTACTTTAATAAGATTCCTCTAATAAGCAACCTAAATTTCATGTTTAGTAATTTTAGCATATGATATTATTAGACAAATAGTATGAAAAAGATAAAAAAAATAACAGGAAAGAGTAACATTACTTCTTTTCATTCTTTTTTTTTAAACATCACCCCTTATAATAGCAAAACAAATGTTGAAAACATATAATTGTTGATAAAAATAGGGACATTAAAATAATTTTACACTATTTAAACATGGATATTTAAAAGCCAAGAAAGAGGAAACAACCAATATCAATAATATTAAAGGGTGAGAAATATTTTCTTTTTCTAATAATATTTTATGTAAAAATGTAAGATAAGAAGATGGAAAAAAGGCGTCTTTTTCCTCCGTATGCATTGATAAGAGAAAAATAGTATACATAACGTGTTTATTTTTTATAGTTAAAAACCTTACACAAGTGATGAGGTATAAATTTTTTGTCAACAACATTTTGAGAAAACTTACTTTTAGAAGCCTAATTAGCGACAGTTGATGGGTATCCTCGCTATGGTACATTTCGAAGATTAAATCAGATACAGCTCGCCCTTGAGGTAGGTAACTACATACTGGTAGTGTCACTCCTTTATCATCCTTCTCCTCAGTTTTTGATGGATCATTATTGTCGGTTATATTACTCATAATATTACTTTGCTTTTTTATCAAGCTTCCGAATGAGTGCAGTTTTTGAAGATGCTTTCTAGTCCAGTTGTTTGGTGTTTCAGCACTTTCCCTATAAGTAGAAAAGATATTATTTATTGATAAACACACAATACAACTGCTTAAGGTTGTGTAAATAAAAATAAGCATTAAATATTTAAGAGTAAAAAATATTATAATTATTTCCATCGTAAAAAATATACATAAAGATTTTAAGAATATTCTTATAAGAACACAAATTAATAAAAAAAATATATCTTAAATGATAGGAAAGGAAACCACAATAAATGTTATCTATGGAAATAATATTGTGTTTTGGTAGAATCTAAAAAATAACAAATTATAAACTCCAAACATCTTAAAAAAGGAGGTAAATAAAAGGTAAAAAAACTAATAGGATGACTTAGAGACAGCATAAGTAAATTATTTCTAGAAAAATCTATTTACACTCTCTCTATCCCAAATTGTATACATTTAGATGTATATAAATGGTTTAATGGCTAAGTATATCTGTACTATTAGGAATGAAAAAAAGTTATTAATCCATGTTCTTAATACATAATAAATAAAAAATAATAAACAAATATATTTAATTTAAGTTCCTAAAAACTATGTGTTTACACAAAAATATCCCATTAGTTAGAGAGTATCAGGGAATATATAATGTATAAATGTCATATCACCATGAACTTTTTATAATATTAAAAAGAGGATGATGAAGATAATGTGTAAAATGTTTCAAATCTCAAAAAATGACACTTTATAAATAAGAGGATAACCACAACATTATAATAGCACATTTCCATTGGCCAATGACGTCACAAAAATTAAAGGTACATATTAAAGTTATTATGAAATATATCATCTGGTGTTTTATCAACACTAAAAAAAATAGAAAGAATTTTCAGCTGTGCATACTTAAAAATATTATGAAATTTCTCCTTGCTTTTTAACATAAAAGACAAAAATGTTTATGGCCTGTAACTAAATACCCATTGAGAAGATACAAGAAATGTCAAATGATTTCAACACAAAAATACTCATTCATTAGGAAATAGTTAGAATGAATGTTGTTGTATAAAAAAAAGGATGAATAAATATTTTAAAATAACAATTAATAACTCACATGCTCCATCCATAACGTGAAAAAAGTTGGGAATACATTGTTCTTTTAAACTCTACTTTTTGAGAAATCATTTTCAGTATTCTAAAGTACAATAGCTTTAAAAAATGGTTGTTTATGAGAGATATATAATGAACAAATATAATGACAAAGATTTCGTTACCCATTTTATGAAGAAACATGTGGAAGAAAATTATCATATTAAATGTATTACACTTAAACACATGTGAAGCTAAATTCATCAAAAAGTATAATAAATAAATATAAATAAAAAACGTGGGTCTCTGGGAGATTAGAAAAAATAAAAGTGAAAGTGTAATGATAAGTTGGGAGTTGATGTCTCAGAATGTAAAAACACATTCTTGGCATTTTAAAGATAAATATAAATAGTATTATTACGAGATGAGATGTTAAATAAGTGATAAAGATAGTGACAAATAAACGAAATGAAGAGGATAAGGAAACATACCTATCTTTGATTCCCTCTGTTGGAGTATCGGTTTTTTTGAAGCCGATACTCTTGTCATCGGTAAACGAGACAGTTGTGGTACTTGGTTGTCTTTTAACATTATCTTCATTATTATCAGCTTTAGCCATCATCTATATGCCTAAAATAAGACAGAAGAGAGGTAAAAAAATGCAATAATTAGCAAAAAATATCAATGATCATCATCATATTGTAAATGGCAAGAAGAGATAAAATAATGGAAAAATATAAATAACAAGTACGTATCAAGAAAGAGAATAAAAAGATTAAAAAATGAAGAAGGAAATATTTAAAAATCTTTAAAAATACATTAAACATAATCCTCAAGATAGAAAGAATAAAAACACTTAATTCCACTCGACTAATAATTATTTCAAGCAAAGAGTTGAAAGGCTTTCAAAAATTGTTTAAAAGTAATAATAAAAAAGTACTCATTGTAAAACAAAAAGAATGAATTAATATTTGGTATTTTAACGTCATTACTCACCATCACCATCTGACTATCATTTTTTTAACGTCTCTCTCTCTCCTCTCTGTGACACATCCTTACTCCTTCGCTTTTGTCCTATTTTAAAATCCCATTCACATCCATCTAACAATACTTTTATAAATTAAATAAATGAACTAATATGAAACAAATGTAGAAAAAAGTTGCTAATTTGTCAAACTTAATCTATCTTAAAAATAATGTAAAAATGATGACACGAAGTGGTAAAAATTGGTAAGTACAACAATATTAAAAATAAAAATGGCTCCCATAATTCTACCTCGATCCTTTTATAGCCAAAAATATACTATTACATAATATTAAAAACACTTTTATTTAACGTACTTTTTTAGACTTATTTATGACTTATATTTATTTATCAAAGAAATATGAGAATGTGAAAGGAAATATCAAAAAATTTATTAATATTTAAATTAGTTCTAAACTATCATACTATGTAACACCCTAGAAATTCATTTTATGGCTTTAAAGGAAGGCTTAAAGGAAATCAAATAAAAAATTGAATCAAAATAATACTATTAAACTATTTAAATACTTTATAATTTTATAAGATATAAGGGGGAGAAGGGGAAATTTTATAATCATTATGTGCTTGAGATACATCAAGAATGGAGGATAAAAAAGTTACTTGACAAATATAGCAGTTTAATTCTTATAATAAAACGTTTAGTGGATAGATGAATAAACATTTAAAAGTATTTCAATATATAGTCTGGTAAACTTTTATAAAACACATAAAAAATATAATTTTATTTTTGAAATATATAACACACATATAATAGTTTATGATATTGGATGAAATGATTAAATATTGAATATGTAATTAAATTATTCTTTTCTCTTTAAAATTATTCATTTTCACATTCTTAATATGCTTTATATTGCCCTTAGGGAAATATAATAAAAAACAATAAAAAAAGCGAGCCTAGGTCGAAGTATGTTTTATTCATAGACTCTTTTAATTTTACCACCCCACGCCAGACGGTAGGAACCCGTTTTCCATTTAATATTCTGATTCAGTAAAGCTTCAAAATACAAAGGATATGCTGTCAATTCTCGTAACAACCATAAAGGTATAAAGTAACAAAATGAAATATCTGGAGGATTGGAGGGATCCAGTATCCTTAACAAATGATAATCTAAAACACACCAAATCAAGAGATGTACTATGGGATATAGAAATATATTGATATCAAAGAAATAGTTTAGAGAGATACCACCTAGCATTCCGCAAACAAAAGGTTCTTGTAGGGGTTCCAGGAGAAATGTATGAAACAACATCGCTATCCTCAATTTCATCCACCTACATATTCTGCTATTAAAATTTCTAATCGTGGTTGGTTCAGAATTCTGGAGAGCAGGACAGTGTGAGATACAGGATTTGTAGCCTTCTTTAAGAAAAGCCCTCCCAAGAAAGTAATCTTCAGCGAGGTATTGAGAAAAATTTTCTATCCCACCACATTTATCGAGGACAGACCGCCGTAGGAGAGCTGACATTCCCGTTGAACAGGTAATTTCTAGAAAATTCCCAGCTAGATATATCCGTGCATGCCCGGTACCGAAGAAGACCTGGAAATTTGTTTTTGTTATGATAAATAAAATGAGGAATATTATTATTTACCTTTTCGAAAGCACCAACATATCCATCTCTATTTTTACAGAAAGGTATTTGTGTAACTAGTCCGACGTCATCCTTCATACAACTAACCATATCTGTTAAAGAATCCTTCTCCATATAAATGTTAGCATCTGATATGAGGATGAATGGATTTTTTGAATATCGGAAACCGGGCATCATATTGTTTATCTTTGGATTAAAACCAACTTTCTCTCCACCAATGTATATTTTGGTTGAGACGTACGAGTATATATTGCACAATTCCTTAACAACAATAAGTCCTTGATCATCATTGGATGGTAAACAAAAAATAATCTCAAAATTTGGATATGATATCTCAAAAATTGACGTTAAGTTTTGGCGTAAATTGTTATCACTCCCCACTATTGGCTTAACTATCGTGACACCGGGATATTCCTGTAGTTTTGTTACCACTTTATGTAAGTGACTTCTCCTGGAAATATTAAAATGAAAAGTAACGAATAAAATTTATTATTGTCAAAAATCAATGCTCAATATTTAAATTATATGACTAATCATTGGTTAATGGAGAAGTATATATACAAATAGACATTGAAATATTAAAAACAAAACGTACCCAAAGTAATGTGCTATGAAGTGTAAAATCCATATACATATAACAAAGGTAAGTGCTCCCACACTTCCGATAACTTTTATCCACATCCATACATTCCACCTTTCTAAGAACTCCACAATATCCATAATAAAAAAATATATGTGGGTACGTTATATATATTTATAAATATATTCAAAATCAAGAAATTGAATATTCAAAAAAATTGTAAGACAAAAAAAGTATATATATATTACTTCAATCTCTATATAATATTTAATGTATTTATTTTATATATATATAAACAAAAAAATCAGATATAGACATTCATAACATTATGAAAGATTGGACACACATAGTCATCAATGAGACAAAAAAATTATATTTATTATTTTATAATAATACCTTAGGTTATAGAAAAACAAAATTGATATGATATTATTAAGGAGTGAAAAAAAGAACGGTGAAATAATATTAAAGAAGGAGAAAATTAAAAATATACTTACGTATTGAAGTAATATAATTTTTTTTAATTTGAAGATTATTAAAACTTAGTTATGTGAATTATGTTTAGAAGGGAAACTCTTTTATCTCATTATAAATATTATTATCCTACTTATATTATGTCTAGGTATATCTCATTAATATTAATACTTCCTTCATATATGAATGTTCTATAAATTAGCAGTATTCAGGTAGTAAATTTAAATAAAAACTCTTATATTTATATTACAAATAATATAGGGTATACTAGTCCAAATAAGGTTGAAAAATTAGGTGTTGTTTCATAATGACAATTTAAGTCATTACTTATCATTAATTTATAATATGTATTATTTTGAAAAAATATATATAATGACCTTCCCAAGGAAGTGTACTTTACTTTACAGCTTTATTATTTAATTAATTATTCACTTTTTAATTTCAAGACTTTATTTCTCTTCCCTTTTTTACTTCTTTCTCCTGGTATTTTTAATAACCACCAGACACCTATTTTGAAAAGGCAGAAAAGTTTTGCTATTTTTAATTACCAATTATGATTCCATTATAAAATAGTCTATCATTATTTTGTCAGAAAAATATCTAATTTAAAAACATAGACGGTAGTTATGGCAATTAGTATATTTTTTACTTATAAATAAAAAATAAGGATCACAAAAACAATTTAGCAATAAAAAATGGAATAGAAAAAAATATTAAATTAGAAATATTTGCTATTGAAAGCCTACTCCTATTTGTACTACTATTTATAAAGCAATTAACATACACTTCGTAATCCACATTGTTTATAGCACCTGAACTTGTGTATGAAGTTAAATTCTAAAAGAATAAACACATAAATTCATTAATAAAATATTAATAAACTTACATTACATGTTCCTTCAATCTTCTCAATTTCTTTAGTCATGCCTGGTGAGATAATTGCTAAATTACCCAACATTCTCTCCATATCACTGCGACATCCCCATTCATATCCAGTGAATATGTTATATATATTTACGGATACATGAGTACAATAACCTTCAGTGCAATTAACTTTGGTCTCCTTTACATTCTCCACAACTTGTCCAATTACTCTATACTCAATATGTTTATTGCATTCTTTTCCACCAATACTAGGTACCAGAATAGATGTGAATAGCATTAATATAACTACTTTTATAAACATCTTTTGATTCAAAAAACGTTTCAAAATATAATAAGACCATTTATGATAATCATTGTGTTTAAAAAATAATTACAAAGGGATGATATCTGATTGGAGGATCATAAAAATAGTTTCTTAACTTTTCTATAAATTTTATGTTGCTTTTGCGGTAAGGTTACATTACTATATACTTTTTTATTATATATGATAAAAATGTTTCCTCTCATCTTTATCTTTTAATCATGTGTAATGATAAAGAGGTATAGTTTAAAATTATATAATTTTTATTACTTATAATAAAATAAAGTTCTTGATATCAATAATAATGGTTGGTGTCTTGGGATATTCAAAGTTTTATATGAATCATAAGAACGTGTACAGCAAAAAAAACTATTGTTTGTTAAAGTTTTTGACATCCACAAATGAGAGAATCTATATTACTAAAGTTTATGAACAAGAAAAAAAATATCAGGTTTAGCGTAACAAACTTTGATGATGACAAAGTATTTTTGTCATTCTCCTTAATCTTTCTTTTTAATACCTAAAAAAGTTCTTCAAAACCATCGTTTGAATCCGATTATTGAGAATGCTGATTTAATTTACCTCATTTCTACGAAATCACTCTTTTAAATGAGCATTATTTATGCGTTTTCATTTCCTCATTGCTTTACCCATTGAATCTTCACTTTTAATTATTTTTTTCGCATTTCTATTTATATACCAAAACAAATACCATGTTTACATATCATTTTCCATAAAAATCCTCACCTCCAAAGAAGCAATACTATGAATATTTTTTCGACCGTGTGATTTCATTAAGCATTTTACTTCCTCATAAAGTAATTTGCATCATAATTCACTTCACTATTAATAACTAACAAATAAAAATTATTAATTTGCCAGGTATTTCCTTTCAATATTCCATATTTAAAATAATTAGCATAAATTATATGCTTAATACCATCATTGATACCTTATTAACAGCAACATTACGTATTCTGCAGGGAAATTTGCATGTTAACTAAAAATTATTGTACTATCCTCAAAAGTAAACTCCCAAAATTGTGGGAAGAGGTATAATGTTTCAAAAAGTTTTGAATGCATTGGAAAGACATGAAATATACCACAAGAATGGACATTTAGTTATATTTAAAAAATTTTAATACTTTCGGAGTTAATATTCCTAAGCATAGACATGGGAAACTCATAATTAAAATACACGTTTACACATTAATTAATATTATACAAAATTTATTACAAACATATACAAAATTTATTACAAACATATACAAAATATATATACAAATATATACAAAATATATATACAAATATACACAAAATAAAATACAAAAATATATACAATGAAGTAAAAAAAATCATCTATACAATCTTTTGTAAAAGACTGCACCTCGAGACATTCGACGCCAGTATTCTTTCCAGTGCTCAAGAGAGCTTCCCGTTCCACTTTAAGAATAAGGTGGTATAAAGAGAAATTTCTTTCCTTTCTCTCTATCATATTGCTGCCAGCCGTAGAACTAGTAAGAAAGCTGGCATCTGCTTCCTTAGTATCAAAAATGGCTCTCTCGAGAACCTCATTGACTCCACTTTCCTTGAATCGGGAGTCAAATGATACAGATTCCTCCTTTCCTCATCCTACTCGATTGCAGTAATTTATGACATCGAGTATCCCACTTGATCCAGAAGATATAGTTAGTACCACCTTCTTGAGTTTTAAAGCCGTAGGTATGGTGGTGTTATATGAATCTAAAAAAATGCATTAAATCGTAGAGCGATAAAAACAAACTTACTCTCCATTTAAACAAATTTTTCTTTCTACTCCGCCAAGACTATCACCGATTGTATGAAGTAATTTCTGAATTTCTTCATCAATGTAGGCCAACGACTTGACTACGTCCTACATGTCGGAGTTTTAAAATAAAAAAAATGAATATCTGGTGAATTTTAGGCAACTTTTATATCGATCGATACTCTAAAAATCTTGCAATGAAATTAAATGTAATTGTTATATATCTAAATGTTAGACGTGTTACTTTAACATTACATGCTATTTCTTTGGAGATCATAGTACGTTACATATATCAATTTCCTATGTTGGGTGTGAAAAAGGATGACAAGATAAGACTTTTGGGAAAGGCAAATGTCGTTAAAAGCGTATTGAACATGTATTCATAGTTGGTCCTTCTCGCTGTATATTTCGTAAGGTGAACTATGGATAATGTTGCCGAGTGAATCTAAATAATCCAATTTTTTTGAGAAAAAATTCTTTTTATGTCAAACAACCATCTTTAGGACCACAGAATTATTCATACTTTACTTTTTAAATTCTTTATTTTTTTGCAATGTCTTTGAAAAAATTTTTGATACATTTTTTTAAAGTAACCTTAATGACATCATGCCTTTTCGTTTCATTTTTTTTTTCCCGTAACACTAAAATTTGAACTTTTAGCACAATTTGTAATAAAATATATCTTAAAACCAAGATCAGAAGCATCATCAGCAGTTGATGAGACACAATACTTAAGTTAACCCCACAAACAGAAACAATTTCAGTATTATTTTGTTTTAAATTATCTTCAAGTTCAGTTTTATTTATTTCAGATTTGAAAATGAAGACAAATTCTTAAAGCATTTGCTAAAAATTTTACATGTTACAAAACAATTAGTATTCATAATTTTTTTTAAATATTAAAGCATTAAATACAATTAGAATTGAATACTATTTTGGAATGATTATTAAAGCTAGAAAGTAGATTAATAACCTCCAAACATAAATACAATCAAAAGAAGGCATAAACTTTGAAATGTAAAATATTTTAATCATTTGAGTTTCTAACAGTACCTAAGCACATCTATTGAGAAAAATATTTGAAGACAAATATAAAAGCACATCATATCAAGATATAAAAATAAAGAATGTATTTATTACGTGAATCTTTAGTAGTTAATAAATATATAGATAAAAGACGATTGTACACGTAATTACAATAAAATAAATAATGATGAAATGATTATGACTTATTCCAATAGATACCCTTCTTGGTACATCCTAATCAATCAAATATTCACGAACGAATTGGTCGTTCGAAGTGATATTACCGCTTGGTGTATTATAAACACATTTAACGACTGCAGCTCGGTCAACAACATTTTCCAGTATAATAAAATTTTTTGATCGTTTCACAACAAAATTTGTAGAATTAGAATATTCCGGATCATCAAATTTGACCTTTTCTCCATTACAAAACATTTCTATTAAGAAAGCATAAGGCATCCTATCCATTGTACAATTTGGTTGGAGCCGTTTATCATGGTCATAGTATCGGTATGTCCGCTCTTCAAGTTGGAGATTATCATCCTTGGGTCCAAAAAATAAGAGTCTTGATCTAGGTGCTTCAATTTCCTCATCCTTACAATAGTACTCCAGTTGGACTAATTCATATCCAAAGATGGTAAATGTTGAATTAGAGTAATCTGAATACATTGGGGCGTAGTCAATGGTATTTTTAAAATTCAACATCCTTGTGATTGCGACGTTATCCTGATTGTAGTAACCCAAGCTCCTTCCACCTATTTGAAGATTAAGCCTGATATCAAATGTTGTCTCCTTATCTTCATCCAATTTAAAAGCTAATATTTCATATCTTTTTTTATATGGTATTGTTGTATATTCGTGACCTAATATTGTTATCTGAGGGCAAAAATTGAATGCACTCAATACAAGACATGGTTCTTTATAAAGAATATGATTACGTTCATCAGCTTCATTAGGCTTTTTGAAGAAATAAAATAATTTGTCAATTGAAGCCTTTTTTGTTTCCGATAAATTTAATGGCTTTGCCTTACTTTCTTCTGTTTTTTCAATAATTATCAAATCTTGGATTGGTGAATCACACTTTAACTTAATTGATTCGTTGTATATATATTCTTTGCCTTCAGTTGCTAATTTTTCAAGATCTGGGGTGTTTTTCCAATTAACATTGTAATACCAATCCCTAGTCCCTGGGTTCTCCAATCTAATTACTTCAAATGGATTAATGTAACGACGTGAAATTTGACCACAATGTAAATGATTGACTACACTACGAGAATCTCTTATAAAAAGTTTCCATACAACTGGTTCATTAGATTTTGGTTCATATAATGTGTTAGCACCTATATTTGTCAAAAGATTATCCCATTCATATAAACTACGATAATCCTCATGTGGACATTTTACAATAACAATGTCAGATCTTGAATTAACATAAAAATCACCGAATATTTTATTTCCATCAGGAGTCAAAGTCATATTTGGAAATAGACGCATGTGCGTTATTTCTTTACAATATATTGCTAACTGCGCTACAGCCAAAGCTGCAGCAATGGAGTACATTTGTAAAGAAATCATAATATTTCTTAGTAAAAAACCTATGCTTTTATGAAATTTTCTAACATTAAAAACTTGAATTTATCACTACATTATATTCAAATTTCTTATAAATTTATTCAACACTTTATCAACTGATAAAATTATACTTTTATTATATTCAAAAAACCATTTCAATTAAAAAAATCAATAATACGATTATGATATAAGAATAGTTTATGAAAGAAAGAAGCGAGAATTATGATAATGTATTGATAATTTGTTTCAGTTTATGTTGTCATTATATCTATTCATTAACTAAGCTTTTTTATACTTTTTTCTAAAACAATAATGGATACAAGAATAAGAATAAAGGAAAACAACTAAACCCTAGTGTATGACGTAAAGAATTACCATATTTTATACAAAAATTTATTAATATAAAGACAAAAAACTATAAACTTTCTAATTGAAATTCTCTCTCATGTAATTTATATTTCCTTTGAAGTAACTTCAATAGCACCGTGTCTTTTCATTTAATTTTTTTCCATTATCACATCGTCAGAATTTAAACATCTGGTTGAATCTGTAGTAAAATATGTTTTAAATCCAAAACTAGACCCCTTTTACAAAACGACTGTTTTTTATCTAACGATGAGGAACTTTTTTGTCTTTCCTTCGTTTATAATTCTTACACTTCTTTGTTATACCTCATTGATACCAAAATGTTTGGTTGAGAATGTACATAATTAAACAAGCATTCTTAAAAAGACCAATAAGTCTTTTTGGTGTTTTAACGTTTTTATAGTTTATTAGCAGTGATCTTTATAAAATGATATTGGTTATGTGATTCTTTAAAAATTCAAGACAATATTTTTTTAGCTTATGAAGAACTTTGGTTGATTATGCTTGTTCAGTGGCTTTTTTATGCTTACAGACGTATGAAAATTTGTTACTTAACGTTTAGAAAGTATATTCTTAAATTACAGATAAATCAATTTGTGTAGACACAAAAATAAATCTTTGGAAGTGTCACGGAATAAACCATTAAGTTTTATAATCAAAATGTATACTTAAATTTCTTAAAATTCTCAGGAGAAAACATTGTTTTGTACTATCTGCTTGATTCTTAAATTATAATAGTTCTAAGTTAGATGAATTGTAAGGGTAGAAACAATAAATTGGAAGATGACCTTTGACCGATTGCAAAAAAAGATATATTCATTTTTAAATTTTATCATACAAATTACAATAAAATGAATATTATTAAAAATTTTCTTTGATTATTGTTAAAAATTTGATTGAGATATAATAGAATTATGCTAAAATTTATTGGGAAATAAAGCAAATTTAAATTAATTCTATTTATATTCAAATATTTATTGTAATTGTTTTTATTAATAGAAGCAATTTTTCCACAAAAATTATGGTTTTTACTTTGATACAATGGAGAAACTACTCAAAGTTCTTTGGATATTGACCGTCTATTTAATTCATTTAAGTTCTTGTGATGTAAAATCAGAATTCCTAAAACAATTTAATTATTTTGGAAGTGATGACTTGATAAGACTTTTGCATAGAAGAAGTACTGTTTTAACTAATTCTAATGTAATTGCTGTAAAATGTCCAAGAGTGAACATTACAATTTCTAATGTACATCTTCAATATGGCCGTCAAGCTGATATAAAGTTTGAAAAAATAATTGGAGGAAGAGATCCATTTATGAGATATAGAAATAAGGAAGATGATCCTTATGAATGGAATATTTATGATTTCAATGAAGAAGAAACAACAGATGTTGATTGTGTCAGGGTTAAAGGAAATATTAGTAATACATTTGAAAGTTTTTGGGCAGACTGGAAACACGAGATTAGACGTACTACAAAACATCAAAAAAATATAGTAGAAGAATGGTATCTGGGTGTTATTGACCTCAATCCTAGACAAAACATATATTATAGGAATGTTGATTATAAAAGAACTATAGCACTTGGTGTAAAAAGTGGTAAACGTGATTTTGATTCCAAAAATCCAAATCTATATAAAGGAGATATATTGGTCACATTCAACAATGACGGTTTTTATAATGAACATATTGAATTTCTAGAACCAGTTGTCATAAGAAAGATTAACCATCCTCTTCCATTCATTAGTATACATAAAAATCATGACATCGAAATTAATTACGACAATAAAGAATGGTGGCTTGTTGAACTAGACTTTTTCCCTAATACACTTTATATCAAACTTTTATATAATGGTACCACTAATCAACCTGGTTTCTTTGATTATGAGAATATAAATGTATCTTATTTGAGGTATTCAAAGGACAACAAGTTAGAAGAGATTAAGAAAGAGATTTTAACACCTTTATCAAATAACAAGAGAAATATTACTATAAAAGAATCAGTAATTGTAAAATTTCAGTACAATTGTGATGATTGTGGAGGTGGTGGAAGACAGGTTTTCCAAAAATCTATTATTGGGACGGATTTAGTATTTGAAGATGAAATTCTCCCTTCCATAGAATACACTTATGATAAATTATATTTCAATCTTAACTGTTCTATGAGTACAAATGGTATCACTCACCTCAAAACTATTCTTTTTAATAATGAAAGGATTGAAATACAATCTCTCCAAAGAACAAGCGATAAATCGAAAGGAAACTTCACGTTGATTAATGATGTTGTTATGTTTAAAACTGAAAATCCAAGTGGAAAATTGACGTGTTTTTATATATATCCTTTTGGAGAATTTCAAACGTCACAAACATTTAAATATTTTAAGGATAAATATACTCCTTTAATTACATATCCTCATGGTGAATTACATTTTAAACCAAATTGTTCAATGAACCAAGACAAATCTGCAATTCTCAAGACTGTTTTATTTGATAAGGAAAGAATTGAAATTGATGATCTTAAAAGTACAAGCAATGGAATAAAAGGAAACTTCAAGTATAATGAGACATTAGTTACCTTTACGGGCATTAATCCAAATGGAAAATTATCTTGCATTTATAAATTAACTTATGGAGAAGTTTCAAGAAATGAAACATATAAATTTTTCTCGAATGAAAGTATGCCTTTTGTTACGTACTCTAATGATGAACCACCCATTAAGCCACATTGTTCTATGGACCAAGGTAATTCCACCAATCTCGGAAGTGTCTTATTTAATGATGAGTCAATTGAAGTGGATGACCTCAAAAATGCAACCGGTGCAACAAAAGGTAACTTCAAGATCGAAGGGAAAAAGGTTATCTTTATGGGGAGCCGTCCAGAAGGAAAATTATCTTGCATTTACAAATTGACTCATGGAAAATATCAAATAATCCAAGGATATAAATATTTTAAGACTACAAAATACCCTCTTATTCGATATGCCTCTGATCAATTACCGTTTAAAGCTAACTGCTCTAAGAACCCAAAAGAAAATGTTAATCTTACAACAATTATGTTTAATGATGAAAGTATAAAAGTTGGAGATCTTGAAAATACAAGCGATAGAACAAAAGGAAGTTTCAAGTTGGATGGAGGATTTGTTATTTATAAGAGCAATAATCCAATTGGAAGATGTGTTTGTGTTTATAAGCTTTTCTTTGGAGAAATTCAAATGTCCCGAACATATGAGTCTATTCAACACACAGTTCTCCCCGATGTTAATTATGCTTATGGACAATTGAACTTCAATCCAAATTGTTCAAGGAAAGAGAATGACTTCACTCAACTCAAGACCATTATGCTTAATGATAAAAGGATAGAAGTTGAGGGTCTTGATGATGCAGCATTAAGCCAAATGAAAAATTTAAAGTCTACAAAAAAGCTTCTTTTATATACTGTCAAAAATCCGGAAGGAAAATTCATTTGCATCTACAAAGTTCCTATTGGTGAAGTTGAAAAGTCTCAAAATTACAAACCTATATTAAATGAAACCCTTCCTGTTGTGTACTCTTTTAATGAATTAGGATACAAAGCAAATTGCTCTGTAAGCCTAAATAATTATACCAATCTCAAACATATATCATTTAAAGATGATAAAATAGAGTTTAGATTCCTCAAACTTCGTAAATTTCAAGAGAGGGGAAGACTTAAGTTGGAGAAAGACTTTGTTATAAACACGGAAAATAACCCAAATGGAACATTACACTGCCTTTATGATGTTCCAATTGGAGAAGTTTTGGTAAAAAAAGAGTTTAAAACCTTTAGAACAGACAATGGACAAATTTCAAGAAATGAGATTGGAGTTATGGGTAGTATGATTTTGGCATTCGTAATTGTAGTAAATACAATGATTTTAGTAATTTAAATAAGATTATGATATTAAATGTAGTGTATAGATTTTAAATAAAGTATTAATTAATGTTTTGATTTGTTTTCTAAATTTAAAATATGAATATTAAAGCATTTATGCATTGAAATAATAACGTTGTTTTGAAGATACATTATTAATTTAGGTTTGCTATACCAAAGTTTCGTAATAAAGAAGCCGAAGCAAAGTAAAGAAAATCATAAAGCACTCAAAAAAGTTCAAATTATGATTAAACTACAATTTTTTCTATGCATAACATTGTATATTAATAATAATTAGAATAATCATGGTAAGGAAAGTCAAAATGCATATAATGTTGAGAAATGCTATTAATTAAGTGTATTATTTAAATGTTTTACAATTTTTAACCATAAAATTATTGTAAAATTTGCTACTTCTATCATAATATCGAAAATTAATGTTAAACTTTGATCAATTTTTTATTATATGCTGATGAATACTTTTTTGTTTATGTTAATGTTGTTCGTTTGCTACAGAGAATCAAATTTAGTCCATTTAGTTGATAAAAGTTAGTATATAGCACATATAATAGATAATGTATTTTTAAAGTAATCTTCTGAATAACAATGAAGAAAAGTTCATTGGAACACCTTTTTATTTGATGAAAGTATTAATTGATAGGATTTCAAATGTCAAAAGTTTTAAAACCTTTCAAAATATATTAAATTTACATTATTATATCTCTCTTTATATAAAATATTTGAAAAATTTCGATCATTTAAATAATATTAAAAATTTTAATCACTTTGAACATTTTTTTAACAAATTAGATAATCACATGATAAAATAATGACAATGGAAATATTTTAAAGAAACTTTTATTGACAATTAAGACATACAAATTTAAATACAAAATTAAATGATATCATAAAAGTATGATATTATCATCAAAGTAAAATTTTTAAATCATTATCCAAGTTAATATGTTTGAAAATAAAAGGAGGAACATTCAATTGTGAATGTAATAAGCCTTTAAGTTTAATTTTTGCACTAAAATGATTATCTTTCTACTCTACATCATATTTTCTTCTATCATTTGAATCAAGGGTAACTTGAAAATTACCATTCGCAATGCACGGTAGTCAAATCGTCTTGAGCAAGTCAGGATAAGAAGACTTCATCTACCGTGCGTTAAGTTACGAATGTTCTTCTCGCAGCTCATAATGGCACGAATCTCATCGACAAGTAAAGTTAACCTAAATGAGGATTTATTAAAATATTAACATGATTATACTTACTATTTTTGTAGAACATAATTTCATTTAAACCAAAACAAATCTGATTTTCTGCTCTAGAAATGAAGCAGTTTAATACCAACTTGTAAAGCACAATAATTCCAATCGTTTACTGTGAAAAAAATCCCAAATTATCTCATAACGAAAAAATATTTTAACACTAAGTGAAACATAGGTAAACTAACACAAACGTGGGAATTATCAGGTGAAGATGCTTCAACGCGGTTGATTGTTGTAGTGTTAGTAATCTAACTGATTATGATTGTGAATTAAATTATTTTCACGATAAAAAGTTATCTGTTCAAGCTAAAAATACATGTCGAGTACTTCTACTATGTCCTTCTTGTGGGGAAATAAGCCCATTTATATTTTTCATGCTTCACAAAAACCATTTTTTCATATGCAAAAAGAATAAATAGAGAAATTAAAAAGAACTTTTAGAAGATCATGCTTTCAAATCACCTTAATATTAGGTGGCCAATTCCTAAATTAAATATAAATGTTCCTATTGTGTGATTGTTAAGTTCACTTTCACGTATGAAACAATTAATTGTCTTGCTTTTAACAGCAACATTATCAATTAAAAAGAGACCATATACAAGTGAAGATGACATAATAGTTAATATTGGTGATATAATAACATTTATTATTACATTGATGGTCTGAACAAAGATTTTATTTGACTTTTATGGTACCATAAATTAATTATATTTCCATGATCTTAAAAATGGAGAAGAACACATATATGCTTCCAAAAGTTAAATAACAATCAGAAGTATTGTTGTTCCATTTAATATTAAGACACAAGAAAGTGACGGCCTTGTAATCATCAGTACCTTTAAAATACCGACTGTGGTAGATTCATCTTTATCTGTATTTTGAAGACCATCCATTAAAAATCTCTGAGAATCTCTTAGTCCTTCATTTTTTTATCCATATCAAAAAGATTCTGTAGTGGAACATCAGAAGATAATATAATACGAATCCATACTAATATCATAATTATTAAATATAAAAAAAACTTACACTTTGATCGTAATATGTATATATCATAATAATAATCTCCTGCAACCGCATAAAAGTGTCTTATTAAATTGTGGTGCATTTCTAATTATTGTTGAATAAAATGTATTTTGTAAGACTGAATAATCCATAACACCTAGTGGTTTAACACATAAATCTTCGAAATTTAAATCACACACTATCAACATACTTGGAAACTAAAAATTCTTTTATCAACCTCTTCATTTTCTTTTGTAATAAATAAAAGTATTATCAAGTATAATAGATTTCTCTTGAATGTTATCAAGGTGATAACACCTATGATGTACTTTAGAAGCATCATTAACAAGATCAACAAATGGACAAAAACATTATTTATTAATTAAACAAAAATATATTACAAATATAAAACACAGCAATACAAAAAAAACAATTATTTACACAATCCTCCATAGACCTCAGTGGCATCCTCCAAACTAGGAAACTTGAGGAGGATGAGACGGATATCCAATCTACAGTTCAATATAGCCTCGGGTTTGACCTTAACAAGAGCATACTCCTTCTTAACCTCCATCTCATAAAGACCCTTATCCTTAGCACCACAAAGAATCTGGAAGTTGACATTTTTGCCGCTAGTGTCACTACTAACGACCTCAAGAACCTTATTTACAACAGACTTCATGAATCTGCATTTAACGGAAGCGACACGTTTACACTCATTTCGAGCAAAACCATAGTATATGCTACCACTGTAGCTTTTTTCACGAGCACCACCTAAATCCAAGTTGAGTTTAAACTCATCCTCTGCAACAGCAAGAAAAGAAGGTATCTGTGCTGCATCCTTAAATATGTCACCGTCATTGTCACTCTCAGAATCGGTGAATGAGATGCTCCTGGCAGACTTAGGTTTTGGAACCACATCATTGAACAGTTCTGTGTCGCTGTCAGGTGGTGTAAGACCGCTGGTTACGTCTGAAAAATATTTGATAAACTTGTAAGACGTCAGGAAACAACCTACCTTTCGTTGAACAGAGCTTTGCCTCTAAGTCATCAAGTTTCTTGAAGAGTTGGTCTTGCTTCTCACTGATGGCTCGTAATAATTTATTATTATTTTCAACATATTTCAATATCATATTTACTTCCTGCATGTTGTAACTTTTCTGAAAAAAAAGAAGTTTAATACAGTGAATTTTTAATAACTAATGTTGCGAGGAATACTTCAAAAAATCTAATAATGACAATTAAACATGATGAAATGGGTCAAATACTGCTAAATGATAACAATTGGAGAAATAGATACACTCATTTGCTGTACCATGATCTTTTTGTACTTCTCTCATTGACATAATGAGATATTAGAAAAGATTCCATGCAAGAGTATATGTCTCTTTTTTCCCTTCAAATGATGTTAACGAAACTGTACCATCGGCAAAATTTCTAAGGTCCAAAGTACAAACATAGACATTTCAAACGTCTTTTGCATGGTTAAAAATCTCCAATCTTATCTGCTTGCATTCTCTTTTCTTTAGCTTGATGATGTTATATATTTCTGTTATGTCGTATGTTTGATATATACTATCACACTGTCCTATCTATGCTGCTAGAAAATTTCTTGAAATTTCTAGAAAAAACGTAAAGCGTTGGAAAGAAAGAGAATGTTTTTTTTGTGTGTATATAAATCAAATACCTAATTGAAGATCTTTATCTTTCATTTTTTCTGTTGGTTGTTTTTACCCTACATTTGATACTAACAATATGGCTGGACGTTGGTTGACTCCTTTCATGCGTGATCCATTCCTCGCTTCCTCTATGAAGCAAGCCAGGAAACTCTATGATGAAATGGACAGGGCTTTCATGATGCCAACTCTCTGGATGGACAAATCTCTCACTGATTCCCACAAGTTTGCTCAGTGTCCAGAGATTATTAACAACGCCAAAGAATTCAAGGTCAAGATGGATGTTTCTCACTTTACCCCTGAGGAGTTGAAAGTCAGTGTCAAGAACAACTTCCTCCAAGTTGAGGGTAAACATGAGGAGAAGTCTGATGACTATGGAACAGTAAGTTTGTTTTTATGTACTTCAATTTATGTATATTTCAGATTGAGCGAAGCTTCATCCGTAGATACGCTTTACCAGAGGGTTTGAAGGAGGAGGACGTAACTAGTGAACTTAACAAGGATGGTATTCTTACTGTTGGAGGTACCAAGATGGCTGTCGAGGATGAGAAGACTAAGGAAGTACCTATCCAGATTAAATAATTATTTTTTTGTCTTTATTTTTTAAGATTAACAATTCATTTTTAGTTCAAATAAATAGTTTACTCGTGTCTTTTTGTTTTTTCTCTTGAATATTGAAGCTTCTTTGAGGCAACTTCTCTAGTTATTAATAGTTGGGGATGTAATGAATGACGTCTAAATTATCGAGTGGTATAGTGAAAGGTTGAGATTACCAAGAGGGTATATTAGTTTAAAACTGTTTCGATTGTGCAATTTTATGGTGATGAATGTTCAAATGTGAAGAATAATTGTCCAAGTTTATTATTGATATCAAATCATTTGGTTAAAAAATAAGAAACATGAAATAACGCTTTACACTTTATTAATTTATAAACATTGATACAATAAATTTGAAGAAAAATATTATCAATCTTAATATTGTGGTGTTTACTACATCTGTAGACTAAAGACATACTATAAAAAAATATTAACACCAGTACCTTTCTATTATACATATATTTTATACAATAATTTATATGGTAAATTTCTCCTTGTTGCTTCCTACATCTTCGTAATCTTACTAGGCCACTGCAAGTGGTATAACAATTGAAGTATACTTTCCTCCCGACTTAAATTCTTTTTGTGGATCATGTCCATCAAGTGTAGCTGGAGTATTTAGGACAACCAATTTATCAACTTTCCTCTGATCTCCACTACGGATAACCTCCACGGAGACTGTTTTTCCAGATTCGATGTAGTGGAAGACGGGATTGACCTTGTATATATTGTTGTCAGAGCACTTAATCTTGATAGCTCTCTTAAGATCAGTCTTGTTTTCAAGTGTGATGATGGCGTTTCCTGTTCCTTTCTCAAAAACAATCTTCTCCAAGCTAGGTTTGATTTCATTAGACTGTTGGTCCTTTTTTCCACTCTCCTCCTTCTTTTCAGGAGCATCCTTCTTTCCAACAAAATTATTAAATTCTTTGGTTGCATCTTTCATTGGCATTTCTTTCAATGATGGTGGTGCATCCTCTTTTTTTGATCCCTCTTGTTTTGGGTCATCTTTAATTGATACTTCCTCCTTTTTTGAAGTTTCTTTGTGTGATGTCTCACCTTTATCGTCATCCTTTTTAGGTTCATCCTTCTTTGAGGTTTCCTTAAGTGATTTCTCCTCTTTATCATCTTTCTTTTTGGAGTCCTCTCTGAGTGATAGTTCTTTTGTAGGATCCAACTTTTTGCTTCCTTCATCATCCCTCTTGGTGCATGTAGTGTTATTGTTATCATCCTTTGGCTCTGGTCCCTTTTTGGAAGTTTCTTGTTTAGAATCTTTTTTGGCCTTGCTTTCTTTTTTACTATCCTCCTTTACTTTCTTCATTTGCGATGAATTGTTGTCAGTCTTCTTTAGTGGACTTACTACATCTTTTTTAGCAGCCTTTACTTTTGCACTTTTAGCTCCTTTTTTAGAGTCATTTGAAGCACATCCAGGTGTTATGAAGCCAATAAAAGTAGTTATTATGGCAAATCCAATTGTAAGACAATTAAATGTAGCGATTAGCATGTTACAAAGATGTAATCTTAAAGGTTTAGCAAAAATTATTGTTTTCTTATAGAATTAATTTTATCAAATATTAGAATACTAACTATGTTTAATTATCAAATTTGGCTTGTATAACCAAATAATGAATATAATATTCCGTTAAAATTCTTATTATGTTAATTATTTAGTAAAAATATAAATATATTGGAATAGTTGAAAATGTATTCAATTAATGGTAATTTATTAAAAAAGTATCTACATATGCAAAATGATGAAATTAAAGATGATAATTACACTTTATTGAATAAGTAAGCATCAATACAATCGGTAAGAAAAAAATATTCATAATCTTGAGATTGTTATGTTTACCACATTTGTAAACTAAAGACATACTATAAAAATAAAATTAACACCAATACCTATTTATTATACACATATTCTTTTACAATAATATATGTAGAAAACTTTCTTTGTATGGTTATTATTATATATATTTAAACTAATTACAAGGATGCAACTTTGAGATTAATTGTAGTATACTTTTCATCTGCTTTAAATTCTTTTCCAGCATCATTTCCATCAAGATTACCAATAGTGTAGAGGACAACAAATTTAGTGGGCTCATTTATTTCTCCAACAAGGCTAAATTCTATATTTTTCTTTTCATTTGGTGCAAGATAACCAACGGAAGGTTTAACTTTGCATATATTAACGTCGGAGCACTTCAATTTGAATGCTCTTCTAACATCGCTAACATTATGAAGTGTTAGAGTACTACTTTTTTTTCCATTTTCGAAAAGAACTTCATCAGTAGAAGGTTTGATGTCAGTGAGGGTTGTGTCTACCTTAGAAGTATCATTAGTTTCATTATAAAGTTCCATTTTTACAAAGTCTTGTTCTTTTATGGAACCTCCTGCAGGAGCCTCAGGTCCTTTACTAGGGGCTTTAGTAATGATTTTATCTCCAGCCTCCTCCTCTTTTCCTTTAGTAACTGTTGAGTTATTGTTTTCAGTCTGTGTCTTAGAAACTTCACGTTTACTGTCTTTCTTACTTTTCTCTTGTTTCTTGCTGGCAGTTTTTCCTTTCCTTCTTGATGAAGTACTTTTTTTAGACTTCTTAGATTTCGTAGATACCTTCTTTTGACTAACGTTACTGCTAGTTTTTTTGGTTTCTTTTCCTGAATTGTTTCCTTTGCATCCAGGTACTATAAAACCAGCAAAAGTGATAAGAGTAACAAGTAAAATCGTGAGACAATTACATAAATCGAACAACATTTTCAATGAATGTAATCTTAAATGTGTGATATCAATTTTTTTCACTTGTTTTATAATCGATTTTCCCACAAAATTATATTATTATTGAATTTTGTAAGTTAATAAATCATTATTAATATTTTAAATAATCAAATTACTTCTAATTTTTGAATTTTCTTAGAAGTTTTGAACCTCTTTTTGATGATAAGCATTTTTTTACCATATGATAGTGTATTTTTGAATATATTTAAACAGCTTAGGTTTTAAGATGAATATAACTTCAAAAGAGAATACTACATTTACAAAGAAAAGAATTATTCTAAAATATTCAAGGACCTCTTTTGTACCCATCAAAAAAGAACCATTTCCTTCTCATCATTCTCAAAAACATTACACCATTTTATTTAATTCATTAATATTTAATAGATAATTTTTGATACAATATAATAAATAAATACAAAAGTTATAAAAAAAATTAGCAATCTTTTACTTCCTTTTTCAGTGCAGTTGAATGTCTCATTTTCTCGCTTATCTTCAAACGTTTACATTTACCGTTGGAGGAAGCACCCTCAACTGATACAAACTCCTTCTTGAGCAACACTCTTCTTATCTCAATCTTCATATTATTGGCTTTTTTGGCTTTGTATTGAATCCTTTTCAATAATGAGGTAATAGATTTATTATTTAGATCTAGTTTAAACTTGTATATAGTATTCTCATCTCTTTCAACCTCCAAAAACGCACCATCAGGAAATGGTTCCCATGTATTTAATAATTCATTTGGTTCTGTATTAAAAAGGATCTTTCGCAATTTATAATCCTTAAGAATCTGGTCAGATTCTAAGACGATCGTAGTCTTGTGGTTTATTATGCCGTTTCCTTCAGAGTTACTCTCTCCCGGATCAATGTCCTTCGTTCCAATCTTTAGTAATGAAGCTGATTCTGGAATACCAACAACTTCAAACTCATCAGACTCTCTGCTTTTAATATTCGCCTTTTCAATCTTCACTGATGAAGTTGGATTTGAAATACTAACAACTTCAGATTCATTAGTCTTCCTCCTCTTTCTAGGTTCGTGCTCAACAACAGTGAGACTAACATCATGTTTCACAGTAGACCCTTCACTGACAGTATCAGTATCTTCATTCAATTCACTAGACTCTTCCCCGTTTTTGAGTTCATCCTCAACACACGTTAGACCAACATTATATTGCACAGTGGACCCTTCACTAACAGTATCACTATTTTCATATAATTCATTAGACTCTTCCCTGTTTTTAGGTTGGCTCTCAACAGCAGTGAGGCTAACATTATACTTTACGGTAGATCCTTCACTAACAGTATCACTATTTTCATATAATTCATTAGACTCTTCCCTGTCTTTGGGTTCATCCTCAACACAAGTTAAAATAACATTATGTTCCACTTTAAAGTCTTCATTAACGGTAGTATTATCTCCACTTAATTTATCAGATTCTCTCCTTTTTTTAGGTTCATGCTCACCATCATTAAGACTAACATTTTGTTTAAAGGAAAAGTCCTCATTAACAGTATCCTTATCTCCATTTAATACAATAGACTCTCTCCTGTCTGCAGGTTCATCCCCAACATTGTTAAGACTAACATTTTTCGCGAAGGAAAAGTCCTCACTAACAGCATCATTATCTCCATTAAATACATTAACCTCTTCATCCGAGTTGCTAGCAGCATCTCCATCAGATAAAGAACCTTGAGCAACATTTCTGAAGAATTGTTCAGCTTCCTCATATACATCATCTGAAACTCCAATAGCTTTAATAACTGCTTCTTTACTGTACATAGTCAATAAACCATCCAATATATGAAGTAAATCCTTTGCTTCATCCTCATTATAATCTTTAAGAGTCTCAACATTTCCTTTATCTTCAAAAAGTTTAAAGGTAAATGTTAAAACAAAACACCGTTCGGACATATCTGAATTGGAACAATCAACTACTGGTTTACCATTCCTTCTACGAACCATCTCTTGATTGTGGAATCTTTTATAAGCCTAAAAGTAATTTATGAATAGATTCTAAAAAATAAAAAACCTACCTCAGATTCCTTTTTCCTTTCTTCGTATACCTTCATTGATTCATCGGCCACCCCAATATCCATATCATAAAACAAATGTAGAAGATCCTCAAAAGGTTCATAATTACTTAACATCAAAGTTTTCTCCAGATCGAATGTTGAAATTGTTTCAGTTGAAAACACTTGCAAATTGTTAGAACTTTGTATATCTGTCCTAAATACTTCCTTTAAAACGGCAGAGGCACCAACGTCCGTATAATCAACATAGTCACTGTTGAATGTTTTCATTAATCCAAATTGAAATGTGTGATCCACAAAGTGAGGGCAGGAGTAATACTTATTGATCCTGTAGACGTATGATTCACAGTTGAAGACGTCAAAGAGTTTCTTGATCTCTGGGCAGTATAGTTTACGATTCCTCCTTATTAGGGTGTCCTCGGGAATGGCTTTTGGGTGGTTCTCTTCAGATATATCTTTTGATTCATTGAAAGCTGCACTAAATCTCCTTTTCTTCTTTTTTCTTCCTCTCCTTTTGTCTATGACTTTATGACTTTCTGTTACAACTTCTAACTCTTTGACATCCTCTTCTCTTCGCTCCATCGTTGTGTACCTGAAAAGAAATTATAAAAGTATAATCATGAAATGCATAAAAAAACTATATAAAACTGCAATTATGAAATACTAGAAAAGAACAAATCCACTAACACAACAAGTATAAAATGTTGTAAAAAATTATATAAAGATACAATTACGAAATCATAAAAAAGAATAAATCCACCAACACAATAGTATCGTCAAAAGTCCATTTTTTTAAGAGAGGAACTCTTTACCTATCAAGACATTATTTATATTAAACCTATGTGGCTATGTGCATTGTTGGTGAAACGAACAATGAAAAAAACCCCATCATCATTAAAATTCTGGGAAACGTAACAATAAATGTACTTTAAAGATATAAAATGAAAGTCAATCATTTAAACGACATATAAAAAATCAGTTCAAAATTTTATTTACATGATATCTTAAAGAGTCTTTTGCAAGATTAAAAGTAAAAAGCATACAAAAGATAACCTCTTTAAACACAAAGGGCAATCATAACAATTTACAATTATATACAAAAATAAATAACCCACCAAGAGTCACCCCAAAAATAAAATCTTTCCTTTTATTCTCCTACTCTATAATATGTACAAAAAAAACACGAGTTAAAAAAAAATAAAATACAATAAATACATAGAGATTAAAGTTTCATACACCAGCAACCATAACTTCTTCATAAAACTGTCCCTTTCTGTAGGTAGCAACTTCACATAAACGATGCCACTCCACCTCAGTTGACTCCATAATCATCTCCATAGCTTCATAGTACATATTATGAAGTATCTTCTGGGCCTTGTTGATGTCGATGTCCTTTATTTTCAGCTTACTTTCAGTGGCAATGTCGTAGAATTCATCACTTGTACGATGAGTGGAGTCATCATATTCAGTACCATTCCTCATTAAAAATAGTGTGAGGATCATTGAGAATTCAGAGTCCTGAATTGTCATAAAGACATCATCATCCCGACCGAGGAAAGGTAGAAATGAGATCTTTGGCGTTCCTTCCCTTATCAAGTAATCATAGTTTGATTTAAATGTTATCCTATCCCTTAGGAGTGACACTGGAACATTCCCATCAATGACAAAGGTTCCATTTGGGTAACAGTGAGGATTGTAAAGAAGAGGAGTGACTCGATATGCTGCTGACCAGTCCAGAAGGATCATCCAATCGCGATTGTAGACTACTTTCTTGGTGTAAGCAGGATTTGATGAGCAATCACTTGAACAGTCGCTTGGGATAGGATGATAAAACGTCGCGACGTCTATACGGAGGAGATCGCTGTTTAGTTGTGGACATCGAAATTCTTTCATGTAACTCCTGGGTTTGCATTGATGGTTGAGGTAAGAATGAGATAAATCTCCAAGACTACACAGTGGTAATATTAAGAATATTAGTATTGTAAGTGAGTAGTACATGATAAGTGGTTAGGTAAGAAAAAAAAGACAGAATGACTTGTCATCACATCTTTTGCTTTTTATATACAGATTTTTCCATGACTGGGTATTAATACACTCTTTAAATGACAATTGGAAGAAAAGGTCTATCGTAATTCTCTTTAATGCGTTTGTTAATTGTCTTTTTTTAAACCAATTTCATAAAATAACTCTTTTTACATCATTACTAACAGAATAACTTTATAAATATTATCGAAACAAATGATACAAAAACTTTATTAATACTCTAACAACAATCCAATAATAACAATTAAAAAAATATATAAATTAAACACCTGCAAGTAACTTGTAAATATAATTTACAAATGGTTTATCCCTAAACTTCAAGGATATATTCGTGTTTCCAAAACAAGAGCCAACCAAAGCTCCATAGTCAATTACAATATGAGTGAAGCCTTTACTTTTAACTAGTTTATAGTTAAACTTTGGTTCCAAGCCACATTTTGCCATCATACAAATACGAGGTCTTGGTTTTTGCAAGCTTGCTATCTCAAGAACAAGACCGACAGATTTATAGGTGAAGTGACATTCAACAGAACAGTGCTTCTGGACGACACTGTTTCCCAAGGTAACCGATGGTAGACATAGATCACAGGGGAATTTTCTATTCTTTAGAAATAAGTATGTGCTAGTGAATTTCCTGTAGCCACCTAGCTTTTGTATGTCGCTGTTTTGACTATCTTCTGTGATATTTGATAAAGAACTGTTTAAGGTGTCGCTTGATAAATTATCGTAAGTTGCGCCAACTCCTGGAACTGAATCAAATCTGCGAATACGTTTACTATTTTTTTTCCTCGAAGAATCTAAAAATACAAATTTATGGTAAAAAAACAACTTAAAAACGTACATTTTTTACCAGAGACCATCAAGTCAACCTTATCATAAATTTCTTTAAGCTTTAGTTCTAGTTCATTAATCTTCTCTCCACGTTGACTGATGATAGAATTAACTCTCCTACTTCCAATTCTATTTGCCTCAGCTTCATCCTCAAGATTCTTTACCCGATTCTCCAAGTATTTAATCTTCTCCTCAACAATATTAAAACAACACTTGAAATCGGCATAATTTTCGGGATCACAAATTGCTAAGTCGGTCATTATTATTAACAAAAATGATAATAGATTGCAAATAACCACCAAATGACATGATACAAAGATGACACTCCATCACTCACGCGTCCAAAAAACATATCACCTCTTAATATAACACTAATATGTCTATTAAATTACACTTTATTATAATCCTACAATTTATTAAGATCAAAGATAACAAAAAATGCATACCTTTAATGATGTGATATAACATATACAATATATACAATAATGACCATCTTTTTTGTGATACCTACTACTCTATGAACAACCTCCGTATACATATAATTATAAAGCTCGTCTATCAATAAATATAGGATAGTATTTAAAAATTAATAAAGATAAAGCTATTGTTAGGGAGAGTGATGAAACAGCGATAAATGCTCCACCCATAAAGTAGTTCTTTCCTCCGAATGCTGAGGTTGTTGAGATTATGAAGTATTTCTTACCATCGAAATCTTTTACAGGGAAATCTAGACACAATATTAATTATTATAAAAATAATAAAACTTACTATTTTCAATTTTTAAAGTATACAAACCCTTCGGCAAACCATTAATAAATACCTTATCACTACCTCTATCCAATTTTCTATATAAATTTCTAAAATTATTTAAAGCTGCTGTTTGCATCCATACAACAAAATCAACATTCTGAAACCCGTTGTTTTCTGGATTCTTCTCATCCAATTTACAAGGCTCCTTACTCCAGTTGGGTGGTTTCGAAGTGTTAGAGAATGAGAGACATAAATCCCCACCAATCAAAGGTGGATTTTTGTACTTGTTTTTTAGTAAGGACTCCCAAACAACACCTTTGTATGTTAAGGGAACATTATTACCAAGGTAGGATAATTCAAATGTATCATTGAACATTGAATTGGCAATTGCTCCACAAGGTGCTATTGGTTTTCCGTTCTCATCATATGAGTAAGAAGCACATTTGTGTGTGTTCTGAAGGGTAAATAAAAGTACTATTAGATGGTAAATAAATCACAAAACTTACAGTTACATCACCCAGTAGTTGTTTATCACTCCTACTTTTTATATACATTCTATAGTTTTGGTAAAAATTATCTAGACCATAATAGAAATATACATCTCCTTTGAAGTCTGAGGTTAGATTTAATGTCATACTACAAATACTGTTATCCCCACAATTAGTATAATCAGCTGTGTATTCATGGATATTTGCAGCATCGTTATATAGGACAACTCCAAAAACCATAAATACAACTGAGAGTCCAATAAAAAATGAAACCGAATATTTCACATAGGGCACCGGTTGCCATGATGATAACCTCTGCTGTTTCACCAATTCATACCACGATAAATTATCCATCACACCCCACAAAAAATAAATGCAAAAAGAAACTGAAAACGAAAAATATAATACCAAAGACAATAAACAAATTTTATACAGTCACACCAAAATACACATATACATCCACACATTCTTAAGAACAGCCATGGAAAAATAACTATAAATTTACCATTAGCTGTTCGTTGTAAAAATCAAAAATATATATAATGTCACTGATTGTGTAAAACTTATAAAATGTACACAAAATATCTTCAAACCCTTTCTCATGTTGTCATCAATTCTCTCATATCACATACATTCATTCTTATCAACATTAAGATGTAAAACAAATAAATAATTAGTCCCACTTCCTGATACTTCTTCGCGATGCCTCTAATCAATTTTATTTTAGTGTTATGATAATTCTTACGTATATTCTTGGTCGTTAAAGGAAGTAAAAAAAACAACTTACTTTGAAGTAGTAGATGCTTTCTATTTAGTTATGATGTATTTGTTTTTTAGTTTTTTCATCGACTAAAGGTAATGTAAATGTTATCTAACACATAATGGTGATAACAGGTGATTAGAGTTCCTTCTACTTTTATCAATACCTGACTTTATTAAATATTTTTAATAAAAAGAATAATAAATTATAAAATTTAACATCTTCTCACGCATATATTTTATCACACCACCAATATAAGAGCGGTGTACCCTTCTAGGCTGCTCTCCCAGCCTCTGATTTTAGTTCTTTCTCCCTCCTGGTATATTGTAGTATAAGAAACGATATATAAAAATAAATCCTGAGATTGAGGCACAAACTGAAATAACAATCAAAATACCAAAAGTCCTGACATCGGGTAGTAATATGACAACAATATCTTTCATAACACTAAAAGCATTGCATATAGATCCCTGAACACCAAAAACAGTTCCTCTCTGGTTTTCTGGAACATTCTCCTGCATTATTTGTGTTATACCGATATCAATTAACCATAACCCGAAACGGGCTGTGATGATGCCGACGAGGAATGTTAGGACACTGGAGGGATTTGTCGATAATCCAAATAAGTAGGTATCTTCACTTCCCACAGGCTCATCTACTGATATGATATCTGTTGTATTGATAATTGACCTCACAGTGGTTATAATTAAATTCTCGTTATCTGCACCATCACCTATCTTTCCAGCCATCCGAACAAAAGTGGCTCCACTGAAAATATTCCTTAGCCAGGTTGAGAAATTGAATGTTTCATAGAACTCTTTTGGGTTGAAGGGACTTCCCGGTAGAAATATAGACACAATAGTTAATAATAGACAAGATATTTGGAATACAAAACCCAAGAAACTTGTTTTCTCTGTCCCGATGCGTTTCTGAATGAATGGGTAAGAGAATGCTGATAAGACACCTAAAGCACTTCCAATGAATCTTGAATAACCGATCCACACTTCAGGAAGACCTAATGTTTTGGCGTATCCTATCCCAAGACCATCTGCCCCGAGGACTGTGAAGTAGAGGAGTGATAATGCGAATGCAGCCAAGAATACTGGTTGTGTGAAGTATGTTCTTAACATTGAGGAAGGCGATAAAGTGGCAGTTTTTTTGCTTTCACTATCAGTGTCCTTGTACTTGGAATCAAGTAATGGGATTCCAGCATCTTTATTTCCATGGCTTCTAGTTCTAAGACTTGGTACAGAGTTGTATAGTTTTCTGAGGAGAATAAACTCAACAATCCACGATCCAAGATTCCATATGGCTAAGAAGATAGCTATTGTCTGATAAGATTGAAATGTTAACATGTACCCAACAATGACAGGAGACAACATAGCTGAGATTTGATCTATGATATGCATCTTTGAGTTACATCCTAAAAAAAGAAAAAAAAGTAAACTATTGCAAGAAAACAAAAAAAATAGTAACAAAAAGCAGAACAAAAAAAACATACCAGCCAAAGTAACATCCCCATCCGAGTGGGTAGCTAAAACAACAATCCAATCTTTGGTAAAAGCAAGTTTCTCTCCCCCAGATGCAATATTAGCAAGTGCACTAAAAAACAAAGCTGCTATGAGGAAAATAAAATAAATAATGTCACAATGTGTTTTTGATAGGCAATAGTATAGGCATAGTGATGAGATGACTAATGATAGGTTGTTACCAGCTAAAACAGCCTGGATACCCACGTTTCTGGTGTGGCGATCGAGCATGTTCCCAATTATTGAGGAGAATGCCATTGAGGAGAGGCCGTCGATTAGTTGGTAGAGGCCTATTAGTTTTAGGCCCCCTATCGAAACCATGATGAGGGATACTGCAAAACCCCACATTCTGTCTCCGAAACTTGAGATGCTGTAAGCTATGTACAGGAGGTAGAAGGAGTTTTTTGACCTTAAAATAATACTCAACATGGTGATAAGAAACAATTTTGAAACTTACACAAAGTTTTCAGCCATCATATTTTATTTTTTACTTTATTCTTAGCAAAAAAATATAATTATTTTCTTCCCTTCCTACCACTTTATAGTTGTGCTTTATACCTAGAAGATTAAGAGAAGTAAGAACAAAAAAAAAATAATGACTATAAGGTGTTTTTTTTAATTTTTATATATATTTCCGTGACATGTAAAATTAATTAAAAAAAATTCCGACATTATGAATAATAATTAGAAATAAAAATACACTTTAGAGACATTTTCCAGTACCTAAACTACTTCAGTATGTTATTACAAAAAATATCTTAATTACTTCATACCATTCTTTAAAAATTAATATATACATAAAATTTGTCATAATAAAAATTATGATATTCCTACTTCTTTTTCTTATCAATTAGGCTGGTACATCATAATATAGGTATATTAGTTTATATATCAAAAAATGATTTTTAGAAGGACACTTAGTTTGATCTTTGAAAGATAAAGCTATTAAACTTTTTATTTTAAAATACCCAGATATATTTAATAATTAAGCAAATTTTCCTTTTTTCTATATCATAATATATTCTACTCATACAAGTTTATCGCTTTGTCATATTTTATAGAGTACAACATAATAATGGTTTGATATTAATAATATATGATTGATAAAAAATTAATAGTAAGTTGATTATGTAATCAAAAATATAGATATTTATATGTCTTTGATAAAGAATAAACCAGCACAGTTTGCTAAAAGGATTTTTTTTGTATTTTTTCTTTGTTTATATAGTTTTTAGAAAGATTTCATTACAGAGTAGGGAAGAGAGAGAGGGGGAAAAGAAATCAGAATGGAGAATAGTTTCGTTTACCACTTCATCTTGTGAAACTATACATACATACAGTTTTATTAAGACTTTCTTAATAATAATGCATTTTCCAGGCAGAATTTTTGCACGGAAAAGGAATACCAAAACAATTTCACAGTAATTATATCAAGAATATGCATATAAATACACTCTTTTATTTCTTTGAAAAAGAAATAATCACAAAAAAGATAATACTCTCTTATTAAATCACTAACATATGTTTCTTTACTTCGTTTGCTTCAGCCTCCCCAACGAGGATCTCAGAAAGTTTGAAAGCAAAATCCATTGCTGTTGCTGGTCCACGGGATGTTACAATTTTACCATTGTGTACAGCAACTCTATCAGTAACGTATTTATAACCTGCTTGGACAAGTTGTTCCTCGAAACATGGATATGATGTTAAAGTGGCACCTGAAGCAATCTTGTGAGCAGCGAAAGCTATTGGTGCTGCGCAAATTGCTGCAACAACCTTTCCCTGTTGTTCGTGGTTCTTCAAAATCTCCCCAACAACTGGACTGGCAGCGAAAGCCTGACTTCCTGGTAAACCTCCTGGTAAGATAACAGCATCAAAAAGTTGTCCTTTAACATCTGATAACTTTGCATTAACCTTATACTCAGAACCATTAGTACAGAGGACAGTATCAGTATCTTGGAGTGAAGCTACAGTTACCTCAACCTTTGAACGTCTCAAGACATCGACAGGTGTAACCAATTCGATATCCTCACTACCTTTGGAAGCTATTATAAGAGCTGAAACCATATCTGAAAATTTTCTAGAAATATTAGTATTTACAGCAAGGCGTTTTAGTGATATCAACCGTCCACAACTCATATTTTGAGTAAGTATAAAAACAGAGATTGATTAAAAAGATAAACGAGAGATGTAATAACAGAGTAATGTTAAACAAAAAGTAGCGCAGTTGCAAAATATGTAAGCAAAAAGGACGTTTACTATTGTTTTTGGGAGAACGTTAATTTTTTCTATACAGAATCACTACGTTATAAGTCTATAATGCCTGTCATATAAATAGAAAGCACCTAGTATATGTATTTTTTCTTTCTTCCCTTCCCAACATTTTTCATCAACAAACTTTTCATCGTTCCCTGAGAATCATTTTTCTTAAAAAGATTTTCTAACTTTACAAGTGGAGAAATATATACTGGTCGTTGTTGAATTTTCTTAACACAAAAGATAGATATTTATATCTTTTTTTCTATAGGCAATGAACGCAATCCGCCTTGGATCTGGAGCTCTCCGTGAACTACGTTTTCACCTTTGTCTGACAGGAAAGTCTTCTCACGGAGTCAGATCTTTTATCGAGAGTGAGTATGTGAACTTAAAGAAGGCTAATCCAAACTTCCCCATTCTTATTAGAGAGGCTTCAGATGTACAACCAAAACTTTGGGCAAGGTAAGGACAATGTTTTATCATTTTTGACTTTATGTTTGTTGTTATTTACCTTTAGATTCGAGAGAGGAGTTGAAGAGGCTGTATCCTTGGAGAATTTAAGTAAAGAAGAAATCCTACGTCTTGTTGCCAACGTCGCTACCAAGAAGGCAGTTTAAATTGTATATTTATAAATAGGTACCCTTGCGTTAGAATAAAAACATTTACATTTTTATATTTTTTGTTTTTTACCTAAATATTAAGTAAATAAAATAAAATAAAGGTTAAAGAGTTATTAAAATTGTTTTATAAAGTTATTATATACATCAATGGTGACACGACAAGCTCTCTCTGCAAAAACTTTATCAGAGGGATGGATAAATAAGTCTAGAGGTATATGGTTTTCTTCATTAGGATTGTACTGAGCCAGTTTTAGTTGTTTCAAGAAGGTGTGTCTCCTTTTCAGGCCCGATATCGGACAACGCAACAGCAGAGGGTTTTCTACGATTTGTTTGGTCTCGAGTTTCATTTGGTTGATACAATAGCCTAGTGTTAGTTGGATATGACTTGCATCCATCATGAAAACTCTTGGATCATCGAGAAGCATTTTCCTTTGTTCATAAACCATTATTCTCCTTTCAGAGAGTATCTGAATTAGTCTTTGTATTGGCCCCGTCCCGAACATTATAACTCTTGGCTCCTTAACAATAAGATTCCTTATCTCTATAGGTTTGCATTTGAAAGTCCTTTGCAACCACCCCAGTCTTCTATCAATTATTTCAACTTTGTTATTTATCCAATACCTGTTTTCAGTTATGATCTTCGATATTTCTTCCTTCTTGAATTTCTTTATTGATAAATAATTGACCCTTACTCTCATATCATTAAGATCCTGTAGTAGAAAATACGGATTCCGCGTTAGGTAGTCTCCTAGCGCCTGAACATCAACCCCAACCTCCTCCACTAACCACTGAATCTTGGGTAGAACATCAGTCTCCCAGTCTAGTCTTACGATATGCCTACCAATACTTGTATTTGTATCAATATCAAACAAATCAACCCCGATATCAACAAGATTCTGGAGGAGAGGAAGGTAATTAACAAAGGAAACTAAACTTCTCCCGTACGTTGGAGGTAGGCATGTATTTGGGTCGAACGGGTGCGGATTTTCAGGTGAGGGTGGTTTTGATAAGTCTGTATTGTCTAGTTCACCTTCATTATATATCACCGTCCTGTAACTGTTTTTGTTATCTCTATCTATAGGTGTCATGTACAATTGAGCTTTTTTTATTTCTGGATCATTGAAGATAATGTCTTTGTATTTTGATAGAAACGACTCGTCTGTAGGTTTTTTTACTACCATCGTTTCGTCTTCTGGGATTATTAAATCTCTTGGTAGTTTAACGACCTCACTAGATCTTCTAACTCCTTCATACTTCATGTACCTTCCCCTGAGTATCTTATAAAATATGCCGAATCGATTCATACATGTAAAAAAACTTCTATCAAAACTAAAATATATATATTCACAGCATATGTATAAAGAAAAAAAATATTACATTGATAAAACACAATTAAAAACTTTCTACTACTCTTTTGAGCATGTCTGTAAGGCAACAAAAAAAGAAATGATAAAAAAGGTGATGAAAAAATATTTCTAACTACAAAAACATATAAAGATAGCTATAACATCTATTGGTAATATTTGATAAAACAGATTAAATATATTTATTAACATATAATATCCTCACTTAGCTTGGAGTTGTTGTTTTTGTGGACCTAGGAGGACAGCTTGACGTGACATTTGCTAAAATGAAAAGATTAATAAAAGTGGAAACCAATAGAAATATTACCTCGGCTTTATCAAGATCGTGTAACTCTTTAGCAACAAGGAATGGGACAGCTCCGATAACAAAGGTTGTGGCCAGGATCCAGATACCGTTTCTTGCGTAGTAGAATGCACCTTTGACTAGAGTTTTTGAAGTATTAAATGCTGCACCGACTGCCTTGTTAACTACATCTGGGCAAAACTCTGACAAACCAACTATCCTTTCGATTAGTGTTTCTTCGATATCCTCATCAGGTACAGAGTCCCAGTCAATTTTTTTATCCATACTTTTTTGTGTAAGAAGACCTACAAACTATGGTAAATGATAAAATTTAGACTTTTGAAAGAGATATTTCTAGAGGATGTTTACTCTATAGATGATGAAAACAGAAAATAAAAGTAAGTGTGTAAAGGAATGTAAAAAAAGTTAATTAACAGTATAATACACATTAAATACAGTAATAAAGTTAGGAATTAAAAGAAAATAACAATTAATTTGAAGCCTCCATTGGAGCATTTCCTCCAGCTGCTGTGGCACTCCTCTTATAATCCAACAACAACTCTGAAGCTTGAACAACATCCTCACCAGTGACATTCTCTCTCCCAGATAGTTGAGCAATAATCTGTGATGGAGACAAAAGTCCAAGAACGTAACGTAATGATGTCGTTACTGAGATCCGTGAAATTTCTTCAAGAGCACTCTTATCCAAGGAAACACCCTCAGCACCAGCACGAATGGATACAATCTTGACTACCTCATCTGGTGAGTAGTTTGATGTTGGTATGATAACAAGACGGTCAAGAAGATCTTTTGGTAGTCCATGGAAACCTGGATCATTGTTATCAATCATCTTTGTTTGTCCTCTGTTTGTTGCGAGTACAACGAGTGGACTTTTGTCGTCCTCAATAGCACGGTGAATGAAACTGCAGCATTCATTGTCAAGCATATGAGCCTCATCAACAAATAAGACACCAGGTATAACTTCAGCGACTCCATCCCTGACTAATTGATCAACTGACTTGTCAACCTCATCCCTGAGACGCTCTGTTATTTCAGTCATCCTGTTCCTTCCGATCTGTGATAGTAAACTCATAATCTGACTGTTCTTCATTGATGGTTTAGCATTGGCGACATCCAACTCGTGGAGAGTTACGTGTTGAACGATATCCTTCTCCTTGATAACATCACCCTTAGGTCTGGGGACATACTCATCAGTCTCAATATCAAAATCCCCTCTATAGTCGTCACACTTTCCCATCCTCTTAACATTCCCAGAGTTAGCTTCAATATAAATAATATCACCGACTTCAATTTTACTTTTTAAAATCTCCTCATAAATTGATGTATCCAACTTCAATGTCTTAGATCCTTTTCCGGCCTTAAGACATATCACGACATGTGAATATGTTTTGCCAAAATTATGTACTGGAGTCTTTGTTTCTACAGGTGTTATAGATACAACCTCGCCCTCATAAACCTTTTTTCTCTCCTTCAACTGGATAGCAATACTTTTTCTGAAGTGTTCCATTAGTACTTCGGTCTTCTTAACCTCAGCAGAATAGACATCCGATGCCGACATAATGTTAAAGGGTACAGAATCTCCAAGATCCTTCGTCATAGCGTAAGCCAAGGCTGTTTTCCCAGTTCCAGGTGGTCCAGCAAGGAGGATAGCTTTACCAGAAAACTGCTTTGCTTTCACGACATCAACAATAATACTGCAAGCATACCGAGCATTAACCTGGCCTATGAAGTTCGTATCCATCTCAATTGGATCAAAATTTCCGGGCTCGAATGCTAAACCAAGGCCTTTTAAGTGAAAATGTGTTGAGATTCTTCGCCTTATAGCTACATTTTGAACCTAAAATTTTTTTTTAGTTTTATATGGTCCTTTAATTGGTTTTTGGTTACCTCTTCAATTACGGGTGTAGATTCAGATTGATCCATGGGTTCTGGATTGTTGGATGCTGAAGCCATGGTGTAGAAATAGGTAATTTAAAGAGTGAAAAATGATTCGTGAAATGCAATTTTAAAAAATTGTTTTAAGAGGAAGATTGGTATAATGTTTATTTGGAGATAAGATTACAGTAATGGTTGTGAGGAAAGGAGTCTTAGAAATATTTGAATTTTTATGGAGTATTCTCATTTTAATTTTACAGAAATATGAAGTAGAGGAATTTAGTACGTGCTTTTAATCATAATATAACGATTATATAAAGTTTATATAGCATAAAATGTACTGTTAAATGATATCGTTCTCTTATCACCAAGTCATCTTTCACCTGCACATTAAAAACAAAAAAAAACAAGTGATCAAAAATGAGTAAACTTATAAAAATGATAAAATATTATTATACACAATCAAAAAAACATAATTTAATTTGTTAATTTTTTTATACATACACAAATACAAATAAATACAATAAATAATATACAAATAAATACATAAATTAAAATTTTTTAAAACTTCTTGCATAGCGTCTTAAATTGCGACGACTCCTGCTTTAAGATATTTTGGCTCCAGTGACATTCATAGCAATATCAACAAGTAAATTCCTTGCCTTCTGAGCACTTTTAATACGTTTCAGCTCATCTTCCTCTGTATAACTATTCACAGGCATGCCACATGTCTTGAGTATCTCCTCCCAATATAAATTCTTGATTACTCCGAGCAATTCAACTGAGGCATCCTGACTTTTATCGTAATTGCTACAGATCATTGGCTTGGTGCAAGAGAGAAGCGTAGCAATCACAGGCATCAAAAGATTTTTAGAATCATTGAGAGTATCTTGAATGATATTCGTGTTCATGTGAACACTTACAACTTAGTTGTCCTCTATCAGTTCCTCAATAGCTGATAGTTGCTTTACGTCCATCAACATCACCTCTGGTGCAAAGTGATCCTTCTTCAGCCTTTTTGGTTGTCAGCGGACTTTAATTACTTCATCGTGAAGATCCCTATTACAACACCTTGAAAGAGGAGTAATACCAACGGCATAATAGTTATTTCCATTAGAAGAAGTCATTCCGCGAAATTAAGGAACAAGGACATCTGGAGCAGTAAAAATGATAAGTTTAACCAAATACCATTGCTTATATAAGCAAAAAAATTAATCCCTTTTCAATAGGTTATCAATTTTACCAAGCAACTTGATGTATTTCACTTGGATGTATCGATAGAAATTGATAATTATCGATATTGTATATTATACAGAGATATCTACTTAACCTATCCTATACAAATGGTAAAGGGACTAACCCTTTTTTGATGGTAGCAAGAAGAATTCGTCAAAAACTTTTTTTAATATATTACAATCATTTTATAGTGATTAAATAAATTGTTATTATACTCAATCTTCGTCATTTTTTTTATCGAGTTTAGACCTGGCCCAAGCTTGTGCCTCTTCAACAATCATCTTTTGCAGAGTTGCACAATACAACCTATCTACCATGCACTGGAAATGGTGATTTTCAAGTTATGGTTGTTTTAAAAGACAGAAAAAAATATGATGTAAAGGAGAAGGATAACTATGAAAACGCAAAAATTATATTTGAAACATTATTACATCCCCAATTGAATATTCCTACTACTATTTTTTAACATGATAACATGAATAATGATTAAAAATTTTATTTCGATGATAATATCATACTTTTATGATAAAATTTAGTCTTGTATTTAATAATTTATAGATATTATTTGTCAATAAAAGTTTCCTTGAAATTTTTCCATTACCATTATTTTATCATGTGATTATCTATATTTGTTTAAAAATGTTCAATATATTTGAATACACAGAGAAATAACAATGTAAATTTGATATATTTTGAAAGGTTTTAAAACTTTTGACATGTGAAATCCTATCAATTCATATCTTCACCAAATAAAAAGACGTTCCAATGGTCTTTTCTCCATTGCTATTCAGAAGATTACTTTAAAAATACATTATCTTGTTTATTTTTTTGTGTTATATGCTAACTTTTATCAACTAAATGGACTAAATTTGATTCTCTGTAGCAAACGAACAACATTAACATAAACAATAAAGCATTCTTCAGCATATAATAAAAAATTGATAAAAGTTTAACATTAATTTTCGATATTATGATAGAAGTAGCAAATTTTACAATAATTTTATGGTTAAAAATTGTAAAACATTTAAATAATACACTTAATTAATAGCATTTCTCAACATTATATGCATTTTGACTTTCCTTACCATGATTATTCAAATTATTATTAATATACAATGTTATGCATAGAAAAAATTGTAGTTTAATCATAATTTGAACTTTTTTGAGTGTTTTATGATTTTCTTTGCTTTGCTTCCGCTTCTTTATTACGAAACTTTGGTATAGCAAACCTAAATTAATAATTTATCTTCAAGACAACGTTATTATTTCAATGCATAAATGCTTTAATATTCATATTTTAAATTTAGAAAACAAATCAAAACATTAATTAACACTTTATTCAATATCTATACATCACATAATTTTTATATCACAATCTTATTTAAATTACTAAAATCATTATGTTTATTACAATTACGAATGCCAAAATCATACTACCCATAACTCCAATCTTATTTGTTGAAATTTGTCCATTGTCTATTCTAGTGGTTTTAAACTCTTTTTTTACCAAAACTTCTCCAATTGGAACATCATAAAGGCAGTGTAATGTTCCATTTGGGTTATTTTCCGTGTTTATAACAAAGTCTTTCTCCAACTTAAGCCTTCCCCTCTCTTGAAATTTACGAAGTTTGAGGAATCTAAACTCTATTTTATCATCTTTAAATGATATGTGTTTGAGGTTGGTATAATTATTTAGGTTTACAGAGCAATTTGCTTTGTATCCTAATTCATTAAAAGAGTACACAACAGGAAGGGTTTCATTTAATATAGGTTTGTAATTTTGAGACCATTCAATTTTACCAATAGGAAATTTGTAGATGCAAATGAATTTTCCTTTCGGATTTTTGGCAGTATAAAAAAGAAATTTTCTTGTAGACTTTAAATTTTCCATTTGGTTTAATGCTGCATCATCAAGACCCTCAACTTCTATCCATTTATTAGTATGAACAATGGCCTTAAGTTGAGTGGAATCATCCTTCTTCCTTGAACAATTTGGATTGAAGTTCAATTGACCATAAGCATATCTAACATCGGGGAGAGTTGTACTTTCAATAGGTTCATATTCTTGAAACGTTTTAATTTCTCCAACATAAAGCTTATAAACACAAATCCATGTTCCCTTTGGATTGCTGTCTATAAAATAAACAAATCCTCCCTCCAACTTGAAATTCCTTTTTATTCCATCGCTTGTACTTTCAAGATCTCCAACTTCTATACTTTCATCGTTAAACATAATTGTTGTAAGACGAACATTTTCTTTGAGGTTTATAGAACAGTTAGCTTTAAAGGGCAGTTGATCAGAGGCATATCGAATAAGAGGGTATTTTGTAGTCTTAAAATATTTATATCCTTGAATTATTTGATATTTTCCATGAGTCAATTTGTAAATGCAAGATAATTTTCCTTCTGGATGGTTCCCCATAAAGACAACCTTTTTCCCTTCGATCTTGAAGTTACCTTTTGTTGCACCGGTTGCATTTTTGAGGTCATCCACTTCAATTGACTCATTATTAAATAAGACACTTTTGAGATTGGCGGAATTACCTTGGTCCATAAAACAATTTGGCTTAATGGGTAGTTGATCATAAGGGTATGTAACAAAAGGCATACTTTCATTCGAGAAAAATTTATATGTTTCATTTCTTGAAACTTCTCCATAAGTTAATTTATAAATGCATGATAACTTTCCTTTTGGATTAGTGTCCATAAAGGTAACTAATGTCTCATTATACTTGAAATTTCCTTTTGTCCCATTGCTTGTACCTTTAAGATCATCAATTTCAATTCTTTCCTTATCAAATAAAATAGTTTTGAGAATGGCAGAGTTGCCTTGGTTTGTAGAACAATTTGGTTTAAAAAGCAATTTATCACGATAGTATGTTATAAGAGGCATTTCTTCATCTTTAAAAGATTTATACATTTGTGACGTTTGAAATTCTCCCATAGGATATATATAAGTACAATTCAATGTTCCACTTGGATTTTTATTTTTAAATATAACAACATCATTAATCAACGTGAAGTTTCCTTTCGATTTATCGCTTGTTCTTTGAAGAGATTGAATTTCAATCCTTTCATTATTAAAAAGAATAGTTTTGAGGTGAGTGATACCATTTGTACTCATAGAACAGTTAAGATTGAAATGTAATTTATCATAATAATATCCTATGGAAGGTAGAAATTTATCGTTAAAGTCAAAATTTTTTCCAATCAACATGTTTTGCATAACATTTATTCCACCATCTATACAATCATCACAATAGTAATTTATTTTCACAATTGCTGGTTCGCTTAGAATGATATCTCTTTTGCTAGGTCTATTTGGTTTTGTAAACTCTTCTAAAACTTCTTTTTTTAATTTGTTGTCTTTTGAATAGGTTAAGTAAAACACATTTATATTCTCATAATCAAAGAAACCAGGATAATTAGTTGTGCCATTATATACTAGTTTGATAGTAAATGTATAAGGGAAACTTTGTGGTTCAACAAGCCACCATTCTTTATTTTTGTCGTTAACTTTTACTTTTGGATCATTACTAATCTTAATAGATGGAGGAGGATGGAAAATCTTTTTAATACTAATTGGTTCCAGAAATTCAATATCTTCAGATTTAATTTTGTCATCGTCGAATATAATTAGCGTATCCCCTTTATATAGATTTGGGTGTGTAGAGTTAAATTCTCGATAACCACTTTTTTCGCCAAATACAATAGTTCTTTCTGCAACATATGAAGTAGTTATTATCTTTTTTTTATAAGAATGGAGCTCAATATTGAAATACTCATCACTTATTATGTTTATATGTTGTAGTGAATCTATATATTCGATCTTAAGGGCCCATCCATATTCGTGGAGAAATCCTGGAGCGTATTGATTTATTATAAGACAGTTAATTATTTGTTTAAATCCACTTTTTTTTAAATTATAAATTCTCCAGTGATATTTATTTCTATCTTTACTTTCAAAAATTAGGGATTCATTTACCATATACTCATTAAAATGCTTTGTATACTTATATTCGAATCTCTCTCCTGCTTTGTTATAGAGTATTTCTTCCCCAACACGTTCCGTTGGGCATTTTACAGCAAATATGACACTATTACTTTCGATAAGATAACGTCTAGGAAAAATTGCGGTAAGGTCATGTTTACGATTCTTATTAAAAAAATATTTAAATTGCTTTTTATAATCTTCATATCCATGACAAAAAGTTATGTAGATTGAGCATATTACCAGTATCCAAAAAACTTTGAGTACTTTATTCATTGTGTCAAAAAAAACCATAATTTTTATGTAAAAAGTATTTTTATTAATAAAAAAAATGTAATAGATATTTTGAATATAGGCTGATTAATTTAAATTATTTTCCATTAAAATATAGCTTAAGATATTGTATTTAATCAAATTTTGAATAACAGTTATGAGAAATTTTAACTATAACCATTCAATTGTAATTTTTGTGATAAAATTTAAAAAATGAATATATCTTTTCTGTAGTACAGCAATGATAATTTTTCAGTTTGTTATTTCTTTGCTTACAATTCATCAAACTTAGAACTATTTTCCTTTACCAATTAAACAAACGATGCAAGGCAGTGTTATCTCATGAGAACTCGAGAAAATATAATTTTATACTTTTATAAATAATTAAATGATTTGTTCCCTACACTTTTAGAGATTCACTTTTGTGTCCAACAAATCAATTCATCTGTATCCAGGAATAGAGATTTCTAAACATTAAGTAACAACTTTTTTATGTCCGTAAGTATTAAAAATCCACTACACAAGTACAACCAACTAAAGTTTTCCACAATCTAGAAAAATATTATTTTGCGATTTTAAAGAATTTTATAAACAATACTACTTTATCAAAGTAATAACTAAAAAGGATGCAAAAACATTAATCAATTAAAATACCAAGAATACTTGCAAATTCCAAGAATGCCTTGTTTAAATATCTAATGCTCAACCATACATTTTGGTACCCATAAGGTATAACAAAGCAGTATAAAAATTATAAGCAATATAAGGAACGAAAGAGCCTCTTCATTATACAACAAAAAGTCGTTTTGTAAAAGAAAGTTTGATCATCTGTAAAGTCCTAATTAACAAACATTATTACTAGTCTAATTTTCAATTGGGATCCCAATCATCTAGTTAAATTTTCTTTTCTTGACCATTTGTTGTGGCGGACGAACTTCAATAGTGAACTTGGTACAATTTAGAGACTCTTCTAAGTATTACTTTTAACTTAGGTTTCTAGTTTGACTAACCTTAGATCTGCTAATCTAAGAGTGTCTTTAACAGTACGTGTATTTAAGTGTGCCAAAAATATGATGGATTTCAATTTAGGCGAAGAACTGCGATAACGGATTCAAAGCTGTGGATGAAGAAGTGCACCCATAAAGGAGTGGCTGTAGTGAAACATAGTCAAAAGAAGTGAGAATATGAATTACCAAAAGAAACTATGAAATCAAAGAAGCAAAGTTGTCAAGTGAGATGGGAGATGAGTCAGTAGATATAATAAATGATCATTATTGCATATTGTTTTGTTCAACGTTTCAATCTTAAGCAAAGTAATTTCCTGCTTATAAATAATATAAATATAATTTTTATGTTGAAAATAAATATTGAAAGAATAACGAATAATTTTATTGGATGAACACTTTTTATAAGATACTCAAATATTAATTAAATTACATTGATATGATAAATAAATTCTTAATAATTATAGAGTTAAAAATTATGATAAGCAAAATCCCAAACTTGAATGATAAATTATGTCCATTATTTTTAGTTAAAGCCTCAAACGTTTGTGATATTGAAATTTCTCCAGTCGGAAGTGCATAAACACAAGTTAAGGTTCCTGAATCTCCAGACATAACTTTGACAAATCCCTTTTCCATCTTAAATATTTTTCGCGTAAAATCTTTTTCCTGTCGAAGATTTCTAACTTTTACTCGTTCAGCTCCAAATGTGACAGCTTTAAGAGTGGTAAAATTATTTGGGTTCAATGTACAGTTTGGATGGTAGCCTAATTCATTATAGTAATATTTTACAATTGGGAGAGTTTCACTTTGGATAGATACATATTTTTGCGATTTTTTAAAAGTTCCAATTGAAATGTTGTAAAGACAAACAAGTTCTCCAACTGGGTTTTCAACTTCATACATAACAAAATCTTTTGTCAATTTAAAATTTTCTACTGAGTTTGATTCCACTTTACTGATATCTCCAACATCCATACTTTTATCATTAAATATAATAGTTTTGAGATCAATGGAATGTTTTTCTTTCTTGGAACAATTTGGATTAAAGGTTAATTGATCATTAGAATATATAACAGGAGGAAGAGTTTCATTTTTTAAAGTGTAGTAGTTTTGGGTTAAATTAATTTGTCCATGAGAAATCTTATAAGAACAAACAAACTTTCCATTTGGATTTTCACCTCTATAAATAATATGATTGTCTTTTTTGGTTACATGTTCCCTAAAATTTCTTTCTCCTTCAATATACACAATTTTATCACCAAGTGAGATTGAATTGAGACGGGTATAATTATTTTTATCCACAGAACAATTTGGAAAAAAGTACAGTTGGCCATCAGGATACACAATATTAGGAAGAGTTTCGTTGTTAATATATTCAAATTCTTGAGATGTTGTAAATTCCCCAAAAGTAAGTTTATAGACACAGTATAGTGTTCCATTTGGATTGCAGTCTATAAAGTTAACAGAAGTACCCTCCAACTTGAATCTATTTTTTGTTTTGCCTTTTTGAAGATCTTTAACTTCTATAATTTTACCATTAAATAAAACAGTTTTGAGATCGGTAAATTCATTTATTTTCAAAGAACAATTTGCTTTAAAGTACGGATTCTCAAATGAATATTTAACGGGAGGTAGAGTTATATTTTCAAAATACTCAAACTTTTTAGATATTGTTAATTTTCCATAAGGTAATTTATAAATACATTTTAATTCTCCTTTTGGATTAGTATCATTATAGATAAATAATTTTTCATCAGATGTGAAATTTCCAGTTGATTCGGGAATTGTATTTCCATCATCAGTTATGTTTATTTTTTCATCATTAAACAAGACAGTTTTGAGGGAATCAACATCCTTTTCTTTCTTAGAACAGTTTGCCTTAAAGGGCAATTTATTATAATAATATCCTGTTAGAGTAGGATTTGGGTCCGTAATACAATTATATTGTTGAACTAATTGAATTTCACCAAATGGAGCACTATAAGTACATTTTAATTCTCCTATAAGGTTCTTATCATCATAAATGACAGTATTGTCAAGCAACATAAACTCAACCGGCGTTTCATTATCATTGACTTCATCAAAATCTTTAATTGCTACTGCTAAACTATTAACTGCGGCATTTTTAAGATAAAAATTTTTTTTAATTACCATAGAACAATTTGCATTGAATCCCAAATGATCACATTTATATCTAACAAGAGACTTTATTTCTCTTTTAAAATAATCATTATCACCAAAAATTATCTTTTTTTCAATATTTGTACTACTTTCTCCACAATAATCACAATTGTATTCGAATTTAACAATTGCTGGATGTTCCAGTTGAAAAATTTTTTTACCATCTTGATCTGGTTCCAAAGTCATATTCTTATAATTATAAAATTCATTCTCCTTAGTAAAGTCAAAATAATAGACATTTATTTTTTCATATTGAAAAAAGGCATGTTGTTTCGTCTCTCCATTATATTCTAATTTTATCTCAAGTTCTTTGGGAAAATTTTCTACTTCAACAAGCGGCCATTCTTTATTTTTGGTGTTATTTTTTATATTTTCAATACCTATTATATTAATAGATGGAGGAGGATGGTATGGTCGTACTATACAAATGGGTTCCAAGAACTCCTTTTCTTTAGAATCAAACATGTCACCGTTGAAGATAACGAGTGTATCTCCTTTATATACTTGTGGATTTTTGGAATTGAATTCTCGATAATTCGATTTCCCACTAAATGCGACCGTTATCTCTGAACCACTCAACTCATTTATATTTTTTCCAGGAATGTGGTTCATAGTATTAAAATTATTTATACATGTTATATTTATTTGTTCCGTACTAGTACGACTAATTTCGTGTTTCCATTCCGCGAGAAGATGAGTCTCATCATTTTTATAAATATTGAGGCAATTAACTACTTTTGTTCCAGTTTTTCCGATATCGTAAAATCTCCATAAATGATCATTTCCTACTTTACTTTTCAAAATTAGAGATTCCTTTAAATTTTCACTGTGCCTCTTGAATATAATAGTAGAATTATCACTATGTTTAACACGATCCTCTAACGGGCACTTTACAGCAACTATTTCAGTATTGGTTTTGACGATATATTTTTTAGGGAAATTCACAGCATAAGCTTTATAGTCCTGATAGTGTTGAAAATGTTTACCAGGTTCTTCATTGCTACCACAGGGACTTAAATAAATCATATAGACGGCCAATATCCAAAGAACTTTGAGTAGTTTCTCCATTGTATCAAAGTAAAAACCATAATTTTTGTAGAAAAATTGCTTCTATTAATAAAAAAAAATTACAACAAATATTTGAATATAAATAGAATTAATTTAAATTTGCTTTATTTCCCAATAAATTTTAGCATAATTCTATTGTATCTCAATCAAATTTTTAACAATAATTAAGGAAAATTTTTAATAATATTCATTTTATTGTAATTTGTATGATAAAATTTAGAAATGAATATATCTTTTTTTGCAATCGGTCAAAGGTCATCTTCCAATTTATTGTTTCTACCCTTACAATTCATCTAACTTAGAACTATTATAATTTAAGAATCAAGCAGATAGTACAGAACAATGTTTTCTCCTGAGAATTTTAAGAAATTTAAGTATACACTTTGATTTTAAAACTTAATGGTTTTTCCGTGACGCTTCCAAAGATTTATTTTTGTGTCTACACAAATTGATTTATCTGTAATTTAAGAATAATACTTTCTAAACGTTAAGTAACAAATTTTCATATGTCTCTAAGCATTAAAAAGCCACTGAACAAGCATAATCAACCAAAGTTCTTTATAAGCTAAAAAAATAGTCTCGAATTTTGAAAGAATCACATAAACAATATCATTATAGAGAAATTATTGCTAACAAAGATTCAATAAACTATAAAAAAAAATTAAAATATCAAGAAGACTCACTGACTTTCTTAAGAATGTTTGTAGAATCATGTAGATTCTCAACCAAACATCTTGGTACCCATGAGGTATAAAAAAGCAGCGTAAGAATTATGACCGAAAGAAATACAAAGAATGTTCATCATCGTTAGATAAAAAACAGCCGTTTTGTAAAAGGGGGTTTAGTTTTGGATTTTAAACATATTTTACTACAGATTCAACCAGAGATTTAAATTTTGATGATGTGGTAAGAGAAAAAAATTAAATGAAAAGAAACGATGCTATTAAAGTTACATCAAAGGAAATATCAATTATATGAGAGAGAATTTAAATTAGAAAGTTTATATCTTTTTTGTCTTTATATTAATAAATTTTTGTGTAAAATTTGGTAATTCTTTATGCCATACCCTAGGATTTAGTTGTTTTTCTTTACTCCTATTTTTATATCCATTATTGTATTGGTAAAGATAGGAAAAATATTTAGTTTATAAATAAAAACATAGACAACATAAACTAAAAAAAAATTATCAATATATTACCATATTCCCTGCCTCCTTTACTTCCATAAATTAATGTAAAATCACAATCATACCATTAACTTTTTTAATTGAAATGATTTTTTGAATATGATAAGGGTATAATTTTATCAGTTGATAAAGTGTTGAATAAATTTATAGGAAATTTGAATATAATGTAATGATAAATTCAAATTTTAAGCGTTAAAAAAATTCATAAATGAAAAGGTTTTTGGCTAAGAAATAGTATGATTTCTTTACAAATGTACTTCATTGCTACAGCTTTAGCTTTAGTGGAATTGTCAATATATTCTCAAGGAACAACACCCAAAAACCTATTTAATGTTTCTGAAGATCATAAACGTAAAATTTTTTCCATTAACATAGGTATTGGCCCTAGACTTGACATTGCTGCTATAAAATGTCCATCAAAGGGTTATCACCATAATCATGATAAAGATATTTTTTATCCTAACGAACATCTTAAAGTATTATATTCACTAGAGCCAAATCTACCAATTATATGGATAGCCTTAATAAGAGCCTTTCAAGGTGAAATCACTAGTATAAAATGTGGTTCTATTGATATTTATAAACCTTCAAATTGGAGTTTATATTCACGTAATATAGATTGGATATACAATATTAGATGGGATGGCACTCCAGATCCAAAACATTTAGCAATTATAAACAAAGGTTACGCATACAATGAATCAATTCCGGAAATGTGCGGCTCGTCTATAGGAGATGTGATAATTTTTGAAAAATTAGGAGAAAGTGAGCACCAGAAATTAAGTGTGTCGGAAACGAAAAAGACATCAGCTGATCAATTATTTTACTTCTTTAAAAAGCCTAAAGAAGAAGAAACAATGTCTGTAGATATACCATGTCTTGTATTGAATGCATTCAATTTTTGCCCTCAGATAACAATAATAGGCCATGAATATACAACAATAACCTATAAAAAAAGATATGAAATATTAGCTTTTAAATTGGATGAAGATAAGCCGACAACATTTAATATCAGTCTCAATCTTCAAATAGGTGGAAGGAGCTTGGGTTACTACAATAAGGATAACGTCGCAATCACAAGGATGTTGAATTTTAAAAATACCATTGACTATGCCCCAATGTATTCAGATTATTCTGATTCAACATTTACCATCTTTGGATATGAATTAGTCCAACTGGAGTACTATTGTAAGGATGAGGAAATCGAAACACCTAGATCAAGACTCTTATTTTTTGGACCCAAGGATGATAATCTCCAACTTGAAGAGCGGATATACCGATACTATGACCATGATAAACGGCTCCAACCAAACTGTACAATGGATAGGATGCCTTATGCTTTCTTAATAGAAATGTTTTGTAATGGAGAAAAGGTCGAATTTGATGATCCAGAATATTCTAATTCTACAAACTTTGTTGTTAAACGGTCAAAAAATTATATTATACTGGAAAACGTTGTTGATCGAGCTGCAGTCGTTAAATGTGTTTATAATACACCAAGCGGTAATATCACTTCGAACGACCAATTCGTTCGTGAATATTTAATTGATTAAGATATACCAAGAAGGGTATCTATTGGAATAAGTCATAATAATTTTATCATTATTTATTTTATTGTAATTACGTGCACAATCATCTTTTATCTATATGTTGCTTAATTAACTATTAAAGATTCACGTAAAAAATACAGTCTTTATTTTATATCTTAAAATGATGTGTTTTTATATTTGTCTTTAAATATTTTTCTCAATAGATGTACTTAAGTACTGTTAGAGATTCAAATGATTAAAATATTTACATTTCAAAGTTTATGCCTTCTTTTGATTGTATTTATGTTTGGAGGATATTAATCTATTTTCTAGCTTTAAAACTCATTCAAAAATAGTATTCAATTTTAATTTTATTTAACGTTTTAATATTCAAAAAACTTATGAATATTAACTGTTTTGCACGATAGAAAATTTTTAGCAAATGCTTTAAGAATTGGTCTTCATTTTCAAATCTGAAATAAATAAAACTGAACTTGAAGATAAGTTGTAGAAAAATAATATTAAAAATGTATTTGTTTGTGTGGTTGCACTGGATTATTCTATTTCATCAACTTCTAATTCCTCTGATTTTGGTTTTAAAACATATTTTACTACAGATTGTACTAAAGGATTAAATTTCAATGATATGATAAAGGCAAAAGATGAAATAAAAAGATGTGCTGTTATTAAAGTTACTTCAAATGAAATATCAAGTACATGAAAAAGAATTCAAATTAGAAAGTTTATAGTTTTTTTTTTGTCTTCATATTAATAAATTTTTGTATAAACCCAAGCTACGGTAGATAAAGCTATCTTATGCAGATCTTCTGTATAGGACAGATGGATTTTGTGCAGATATATATAAGATGACCTCATCTACCGTGCGCTGGGCAAAAGCTTCAGAAAAAGAAATTATATAATGGAGAAAAATTGGTGTTTAAAGGAGATCAAAAAGTCAAAGGATGATGAGAATTCTAACAGCCACGAGTAGGTTCTAGTTTCTAAGAAAAAGAACTTGAAATTAATTATTTCTACCATTTTTAATCGCATAGAATTTATCCCTTTCGATAAATGGCGTTATGAAAACTTTAAAATTCGTAAAAAATTTAGTATCAGTAGTTGTAAAGGTAATTCAATTGATATTTCACCTCTTAGTGACTTCGTGGTATATTTATTTAACAAGGATAAATATTATTGCTTACAATACCTTAGTTAGATGTTAATCTAGGTTATTTTTCATCTTCACATTTAAAACAAAAAAAAGCAAGTGATCAAAGATGAATAAAACTTTAAAAAATGGTAAAATATTTATAGTACACGATTAAAAAAATATACTTTATTGGTTAAACGTAGATAGAAAAAGACATATACAAAATAATATACAAATTAAAAAGTTATAAAAGTATTTACACAGGTTTTAAAGGTACAAGCACTGGTATTTGATGATATCCTGGCTGCGGTTGCATTCGTTGCAACATTTACAAGCAAATCCCTCGCCTTCTGTGCATTTTTAATGCGATTCTTCTCTTTTATCTTCATGGAACTATTCACAGGCATCCCACATGTTTTGACAATCTCATCCCAATATAAATCCTTGATTACTCCGAGAAAGGTGACTGCAACGTCCTGACTTTCAATGTAGCTGCTAGAAATCATTGGCTGAACATAGATAAGGAGTCCAGCCAGAGCAGACATTGAAAGTGGGGAAGAGCTTGCAAGGATTATTCTAATGATTCTCGTGCTAGTGAGAACATTTGTGATGTCCTTGTTCTCACTAAGCACTTTTTTGAGGCATTGCGGCTCTGTTGACTTGGCCAGCTTCTCCGCTGCAAGGAAGTCCTTCTCCATAATTTTTAGCTGTTCTTTGATTTTGGTTACTTCGGCAACGATCTCCTCCAAATCAAACTTTGTGCCACTTGTAGATGTCTTCTTAGTCTTTTTAGAGTTTCTATTGACAGTGGTTGAAGACATTTCGCAATATAGGATAAAGAGGTACTGCGTATGGTGTAGAAAAATTGGTAGATTTAAGCAAATATCATTTGCTTATATAGACAAAAAACTAATATCATCAGAATAAACCATCAGATTTACCCAGCAACTTGATACATTCCACTTGGATTTATTGACGTCTTTTACACAGAGAGATTTACTTAACACACCTTATAAAAAAAATAAAAACGATTAACACCTTCAAAAAACTTTATTTGATATATTACAATAATTTTAGAATGAATAAATAGATTGTTATTAGTGTTAATCTTCCTCATCTTCTTCGTCAAGTTTAGCTCTGGCCCAAGCTTGTGCTTCCTCAACAACCTTCTCTGGAATAGCTTCAAACTTTCCATCTGTATGAGCTCCAGTCCATCCCATCTCAAGGCGACAGTTCTTATCACGTCCCTCCTCTCTGAGTGTTAACAAGATCTTTGCTGCCTCTTTAACAGCTTGGTCGATAGGTAAAGTCTCGAGCTTCAATTTTTCCATCTCTGTCTTGGCTGATTGTTTATGTTTACCTGCAGCCCAGGCGAAGTATTTGTATCTTAGACCAGTTGGATCAACGAAGTAAAGAGATGATCCGTTAGTTGGTGTCCACTCTGCGAAGAATAGGCCTGCTCCGAATGGTCTGTGGATTCCGAGAGTAAATATATGCATGTACTCAGATATTTGTTTGGAAAGCTTCTCAGATTTTATACTGGTGTTAGTGCTGTCGAAATGTTTAAGTGTCTCCTGAACTGCATAATCAGTAAGTGCCCTGCCATCTGGGTATACTCCTACAATAGCTGTCCCAACATTATCAGATACATTGATGATACGTGGGTCACAATTCTATGAAAAAGTTATAATGAATTTCATATGAAACTTACCTTCACATAGAGATTTGAAACAACTGTCTTATCACAGGCTAGAACGACACCATCTTTACAAGTTAATGCAATAACATTGCAAGAATTATCCAAAGCTTTTTGTGCATACTCCAACTGAAATATCCTACCATCTGGGGAGAATGTTGATGCAGCAAGATCGTAACCGGTACCAATAGAACTCATCTCTAAAATATAGTATTCGTTAGATTGTTCTTGAAACTTCCAAAGAAAAGTAACAACGATGTTTTACCACCAGAGTTATCATCATTTTGAAGTAAACATTTTACCAAAGGATGTAGAGGTGGGAGAAAATGACTTTTTGTGGTTAACCTCAATTAAAAACATTTTTATCGTTAAAGATTATGCAAGATAGTTTATTAAGATAAAAATAAATCAGTTTTTTTTTTATGACAAATAATATCTTATATATCCGTCTTTTGTCACCAAAGTACTGTTGAGAATCCTCTTTATATTCTGTTAAAAGGAATTATTTTCATTTAGATTGCATTTGATATTTTAAGAACATAGAGATTATTACAGGAGACTTTTCTGAAATTAAAAATATCAAAATCCTCTTCAATTCTGAATCTCAGACAATTTATGCATAATAATACTTTCTTGAATTCCAGTGCTATTTTTTTAATTTCAAAATGTCACACTTTACCATTAGTTATCATATGTTAAATCAGATTGAAATGGTAAAGTACACCAGAATATGAAATCCAAAATCCATCTTAAGTGCTAAACTCCATAATAACAAAATACCATCTTCCCACTTACGGAATGGAGTTATAAATGTGTATCTCTCAAAAGAGAAGTATTTCTTTTTGGTTTATTGATAATACAGCTTCGTGAGAATCTGTGATCGTGAGATACAACAGCTAAATTCGTCTTAAAGCATTTTTTGAGTGTCTATATTAAAAAAACTTCATGATCTTTGGGAATATATTTCCGTTACTTTTTATATTCTTCCAAAAATTGCTATAAAAAAAATTTTTTATGATGGATGAAATTGGAGATTCAAGGAGATCTAACGGTCCAGAGAATGATGAAAATTTTAATACTTATGAGTAAGTTTCTATTTCTGCGATGAATAAACTTGAAATTAATTATTTCCAGCGTTTATGATACCATAGAATTTATTCCTTTCGATAAATGTCGGTATGAAAACTTTAAAATGCGTAAAAAATTTAGCACCAGTGGTCATAGAGTTAATTCAATTGACATTTCGCCACTTGGTGATTACATGGTATCTTCAATTAACAAGGATAAAATTGCTGCCTATAATATTCTAGTTGGAAGTAAATCCAAAGATGTAAGTTTTGTTATTTCTTACCATTAATAATATCCCTTCTTAGATACCATCACAAAAATATGGATGTAATCAAGTTATTTTTGCAGGAGAGAGTTCCAGAGTCTTATATACATCAACAAAAGGTAATGATGATATAAGATACCTTTCATTAGAAGATAAGAAATATGTCAGATTCTTTAAAGGACATAAGGACGAAGTTTTATCTCTCTCAATGTCACCTGATGGCACAAACTTCCTATCAAGTAGCAGAGATGGTACAGTAAAATTATGGGATCTTAGGAGTGATGAGTGCTGTAAGAGTGATCATTACATCAATAAGAATCCTATAGTAACATATGATCCTAAAGGTGTAATCTTTGCTGTATCAGAGGAACGGAATACTGTTAAACTTTTTGATTCAAGAAACAACACCCTTCCTCCATTTAGATTGTTTGGCTTCCACTCATACGCTGGGAAAATTAATAATATTAAATTCTCTCCTGATGGTAGGAAACTTATCGTTAGTGGTAATGGAACCAATTTCTACACTATTGATACATTTTCCGGTGAAAGGGTTGCCTTTGAAGGGATTAAAAATCCTAATAAAAGAAAGTTTGGTGTTGATTACTCTCCATGTGGAAAGTATATTATTGCTGGAAGTGATTGTGGGGAATTAATTTATTATAACGCTACCACAGGAAGCATAATCAAGAAATTTAGTTCTACTCATGACAGTTTCGTTAGCAACGTGGCCTTCAATAAGAAGTATTTAATGCTAGTTAGTGGTGGAAGAAATCTTATCTGGTGGACACCTGATTATGATGATGAAGTCTTTGGAGGTTTTGATTAGGTTAATGTAAAATATTAATTTTTAATTAGGATATGAGTTTTGTTTTTTCTATATGTATATATTTGTATAATAATGTATATATATTTCTATAATAATGTGTATAGAATTTTTTTAAACTTAGTGTTAAATATTTCATTATTGTTAATAAAATTTAATGTAGAATGTGTGTTGATATTATTATAGATAATATTTCTAAATTAATAATAAAATTTAAACCATTAAAATGTAAAATAAATGAGACACATTATTAAAAATAGTTTTACTCTAACATCAAGACACATTCATAGAAAGTGAGTAAAAGAAGTTAGAGAAAAGGCAAAAGGTTTGACGGAAGTGGGATTTGAACCCACGCCTCCATTCGGAGATCAGAAAGCCCAGTTACAATGCAGAACACTGCATAAGCGATACGCTTGAGTCTGACGCCTTAGACCACTCGGCCATTCCGCCGTGAAAACCACCTTTTTATACAATTTATGCATTAGTGTATGTACATAGCACATAAAATTTTTAAAAATTGTTGTTAACACTAGGGGGTAACTTATTTTTATCTTTATAATGATGTAAAATATATTTAGACTATATTATCTATGTACTTTTATATTTTTTTTATTTAATTATTAACTTTAAATAAATCTAAAACAGTAATTTCATCATGTGACATAATTGTTGCTAATAAATTTATTTAAAAAATAACATATAAAAAATAATACAAGCTATAATGATAAAAAATGATAAAAATATTATATATACAATTATTAAGATTCAATTTCGAACAAAACATTAACAATATGTTCCTTACCACAACTATAACACTTCTTAGAACCATGAAAAGAATACCCCAATTTATTATTATCAATTGGAAAACACAATGAACTAACTTCAAAATGTTTATCCTCAAAAAGAGACCGGTAAAAATAAACAGTAATGGGGCTAAGATCACGCTCCATTGAGAAATGAGCATCAAAGGATATATTCTTGCATCCACACACGACACTTAGCGCCTGCCTGGCAAATAACAGCTTCATAATCTCGTAGTATATTCCTTTGTTTTTAGCTGATATTCTGAAACTCCGAAGATCTGGACAGGTATCAATTAAATGGGAAATGATTCTTCTGTTAAGGAATTGTGTACCATTAAGTTCTTTTATATTAATTACTTTTAATGATTTCATGACGGGAAAGGTAAAATCCTCCGGAAACTGTTGAAGAGGAAAATTTAATCCCAGATGTACTTCATTTGAATTTTTTATATTTGTTATTAAATTGAGAATATCCTTACTGTCGTTAGCATTTGAAACACCTGGATCGCTAACAGATAAGGAGAAGAGTGAATTTGGGACAGTATTGTACTTGTTGAATAATCTTATGACATCCGTATTACTATTAATATAAAAATTGAGGATTAAAAGCCTTGAAAAGTCAAACAATTTAAGAAAATTTTCATAATCTTCCATTTTGTTGAAAGTAATCTAAAAATAAAAAGAGATTAGCACAAAGTCGTTGAGCAATTTTTGATTACATGAATCGGTTGGAAAGATAACAAACTTGGGATGACTTGCTTGCTCTCAGGATCAATAATATACTTGACTTCAATTTTATCAGCATTATTATTACTAACTTTAACACTTGCAACTGTCAATTCCATAAGCTGTGGCTTCTCCTGAGAATTGTAATCACATTTGTCCGACATCTTCTATAATCTAACTTTTTTCCCTGGAATTATGGTCAAATAAACTTTAGAATAATGAATAAAAGCAAAAATTGTTAAAGTATATGGATGGTTAATTAAATTATTGTAACAATATAAATAATAATCTAAAAAATGACATTAGATACGCGAGGAATTCTAAAACTAAACAAAAAAAGCCATCAGTTGTCATGAGAAAAACTATCATTATCACATTGTTAGTATAAAAAAACTCCACACCAAATTAAGAGATGTCAGATAAAGGGTAAATTAATTAAAACGCAAAGTGTAAGCTTAAAAAATAAAATTAATCAATTCTCCACCGTAATTGTACTTTAAATCGTGATGAAAAAAAACCCAATTTTTGACCCTAAATTATAAAATAAGTAAGACATTATAGAACGTTTTACTATTCTAATTAATCATTCTTTTTACACCTACATATAACTATAGCTAGTTAATATAAACATGAAGTTTGACATACCATGTGTCATGATATTTATCCGATGAATAATATCATCCTTTTAGTAACAGAAAATGGAATAAAATGTAACATTGGTGAAGATCTACTTAACAACGATGAGATAAAAAATTTGTGATGTTTTTATAGTGAACATTTCATTAAGATGATTTTATTAAATATTTACATTTATTATGAAAACATGAATCTTAATAGATGGTATCAATATGCAATAAAAGTAGGTGTTGAATGTACTATCAAAAAAATCCTAAACTCACCCATCTCTTCTCTCCTACATCTTCCACCACAAAATCATAAAGCATTCAAGGAACAGAAATATTAAAAATTCACTACACGAAAATTTACATTTCCTAATTAATTTCCATGTTACAAACTTCCACTAAACTAGATTATGGGGGAGACTTATTCTCATTCGCCTTTTAGTATATCTTTAAAAATTATCTAAACTTTAAAAAAACAAAATCTATTTATTTTAGTTATCCTCTCTCATAACAATATTACTTTTAAAAGTTTTACAATGATATCCTATAGAAAAAAAAAGACCAATCTTTCGACACTGGCATTAGAAGTGACGTCATGAACAAAATATCAATACATGTAGTTGTGTAGATAAGTAAAAGTGCATTATTGATGTGTTAAAAAGGATGTTTTTTAAGATTCTTTTATCGGGAAGACTTAGAATTTAGGAAGTTATGGATCTTAAGAACGAAAGCTTTTATTTAAAAAACTAATTTACAATATACACAAGAATTAAAAAAAATTATTTCCAGTCACTATTTTCAAGGCACTTTCTGGCCATCATTACAATGAATCCCTGGATATTCTTCCCTGTTGAGATTTTAGGAAGATATTTAATGTTGAAGTTATTCATCATACATGGGATTTTAATAACTTGATTTTCCATCTCACTAACCCATTTTTTAAGATCCGCTTTCTTTCCACAGGCGTCATAGTTATCCTCAGCAAAGACATTTAAAATAAGCTTGTCCTTATCTTTAATCATCATTTCGAGAAGTCTGGGATTCTGGAGAAACTTCTGAACTGTGAGATCATACATAATCTGGATTCCCCTTTCATCTCTCCATCTTACAACATCTTTTCTTCCAATTCCATTCTCTGCAAGGGTTCTCTTGACGAAAGCACGGATTTCACCTGAAGTTTTTCCCAATGGAAAGTTGGAAGCTACGGTTGATCCACAAAATGCTAATAATTTAAAATATTGGTACCCCTCATCAACAGATACAAAGTTCATTCCATCAAAAGCGATGCCTGGTACTTTATGAACTGATGAGTAGATGCTTAAGGAATGTTTGATGTAAATAATGTTTTCATCAGAGATTGTGAATGATATTGAATTCATGTCCGCTGGAATATCCTCTACAATCATATTTTCATCATTTTTCTCATCCCAGGAGTTGTTGTAGTGTATATCTCCATCACGACGGGGGATTCTTCTATCACGATGTGGACTTCTATTGCGACGGGGACTTATACGAGGACGACCTTTTGTGTTGCGACGAGAATCTTTTTTTGCAATAGATCTTCTATCGCGACTAAAATTTCTTCTGGAACCTTTCTTTCCCTCACGATTAGAGTCTTTTCTAAATCCTTTTCTTCTATTACGATAAGAATTCTTTTTTAAAGAATTGTTCAAAGGATACGAACGTTGAGGAGTACATTCATTTAATGATTCTTCTTCTTTAATTTCTTTCTTAATACTAACCTCTTTTTTATGTCTTCCAGACAACATGTCAACATTCTTAAAATCCATCCCAGCAAGTAATGAAATAACCTAGAAAACATAAAAATTAGTTCACTAATTATGAATTCAAAATAAAAAACTAACAAAAAATTTATTTTAAAATAAAATGAAACATGAACTGAAAATGTAAATGTTTTTATAACATTTAAATTATAATTTTTTTTTATACTTTGTTCCCTGTGATAACATGAAAAAGAATCTATGTTATGTTACCTAGTTATACGTTAATGCGTACCATGAACTTTTCTCCTTCCAATACATGTTGTTACGATTTAATGTAACAATTCATAGGTAAAGAAACAAATGTCGTTTTAAAAACGTATAATTTAGAAGGTAACAACAAATACATGATGAAATGTAGGGTATTAAGATCCTAATAAAAATATTTACATCTATTCTACTTTTTCTTAATCTAAACAGACAAAAAAGTCCTTTTCCATGGTATTTGATTTCTAACACCTTCATTAATAACATGCCAAAAAAATTACCAAATTGTTGTGACGACGTGTCTGAAGCTCCATTAACCGGTTACCAAACATTATCTACTTCCATTTTTCATTCTCCAACCGCCCCCATGCAAATTAAAATAACACAACTGCTTTCATTACCAAAAAGATCCATCACTTTCCAAATACCATGACTTCGAAACTACCTTTTGATTAATCTCCACAGACACATCAAATTAAAAACTTAACAAAACCATCATTCTAACCAAAAACAATTATTAATTAACTATTAATTAAAACACAAAAACTTCCTATTCCACCTTTAAACCTTTTTAATTTAACATGGTAGGTCATTACACAATCACAAGATAAATAAATTAAATTACAAAAAGACAAAAATATGTATTTAAATTATATTTTGTTAGATTATTTTTTTTCTCCGATACATTTTAAACTTATTCTCTTATTTATATCCTCATGGTAATGTGTTGTTGGAAGTGTAATTATATGGTGTATTGTTTTGTAGTGGTTAAAAATATATTATATCTATTTTAATGTGATATCTATGTGATATTTTTTTAAAATTTTTAATATTTTTCTTTTGTCACCTGAATTTGATCTAATTTAATAACATTTAATTGTTATGAAAATTTTAATTTAATAAAAAAGATATTTAATTAATTTCATTAGGTTTTTTGTGTGAATCTATTTATAGATCAGGCAAAAATTATTATATAAACGTATAACTTTTGATTGATAATACCAAACTTTACATATTTTATTACCTTCTAATACAGATAGCATATATTATGACTTAAATATTATAGTTTAATGACTTTTGCTGATGACAAGAAAAAAAATCCATTAAAGGGGTATATGTCCTTTGATTGTTAGTTTTATTATTCTAAAAATCAGTTTAATCAAATTATTCACAGTTATTTTATAAAAATTACACATGCTATGATTATTTATGACATCTCATTTCTAATAAACTTCATTTTTTCCCATAAAATTCATTAAAACTTATTACTTCTCATACTAGTATAGGTTTATTTAAAAACAAACAAAAGTTCTCTCTGTCTTCTGGTACTCCTCCTGTGCTTCAAGGTTTCAAATGACACATATAAAATACAATAATCTTATGAAATATGACGTTACCTGACATAAACTATAATGAATTTAAAAACTCTTACCTGTCAAAATTAAAACTTTCTAAACTATTCAAAAATAATTGATAACTAAATGCATATTATATACTATTATATAAGTTACTTAAATAATATCTTTACCTATCATTATTGGGTACCACTTCTATCGTTATTGTTTTCATTTTTGTGTCATATTAGCTTCAACTTAACTAGATCTCCATTCACCCCTATCTCTCTATACCTCCATCTCCTCATTACACATCCCGTCAAAAATTTGATATATATATTTTTACATTAATTATTATTTATTGAGTGCGCAATAACAATTGATATCAAAATTTTCTACAAATTGTCTATAATACATGTTATTTTTATATCAATTAAAGTTCTTTGTAAACAGATTATATAGTAAAATTATTTATCTTTCTATTTCTATCAAATCACCATATGTTACTTCATCTAAATAAACATTAAATATATCAATTATTGTGATTACATTCATTTAACTGCTATTTTTATAACATTTTTTTGTTATTATCATTTCTTATAATTACACACATAACAGGCAAATCTTTTTCCATCTCCTAATAACTTAACACATAATATCATTTAAATTCTATTCATGTTTAATAAATAATCTCCTAATAATCAACAACAAAAAATATACAATTTTTCTCACCCCCTCCCTTTCTCCATATATACATAAAATATTAATGATACAGGTCTTTATAAAGTTTAACATACATTTTCTATTAACACTAAAAACCTATATCACATTGTATTGTTTAGCAAAAACTTTATCTCAATTTTTGTCATTTTTAAACAAATACTATTTTATTTTTGTATGAATAGGAAAAAAAGGAGAACAAAAAAATATAGTTTATTATTTTAAGAAGTATAACATATCATTGGAGAGTGTCATAATCTTACAGAAGAAAGTTTTAACAAAAAAAAGAGAAAAGAGTGAGTGTGTATCATATTACTTATGTATATTTTTGAAGATATTCAAAACTCTTTTTTTACCCTCAAAATACTATTCATATTTTGTTATTTTATCACTCAAAAGTATGAATAACAATGTTTCTTTTTTAAAACTTTCTTTTTTGTATCCTCGAAAAAATTAGACAAACAATTTTATCATGTTAAGTAGTTTAGGTGGATGAATAAATTTAAAATGTTGATAAAACAATGTAAAAACCATTTATCTAGATGATAATAAAATACACTTAATTCCTACACAAAGATGTAGGACATAAAAGATAAATGGATTTTCAAAACTTTATTTTTATTTACTTCTACAATAATGTGTCTGTGGATTTAGGAAATAAAAAAATAAATAAATCTCTTATATACTATTTTAATTGTTAACATGTCAAGGGAGATAGATAAAATTAAACCTGACAAAATGTTAATTTTCTTTTATAACTACTCCTTTATGTGACTACCGACTTTTCTAAAATATACTTATTTTCTGAAAATAACTATTCTGTACACATCTCTATTTTTATTCCATATGATTGAGGTATATAAATTAGAGATTTTGTTAAATTACTCCTTTTAAAATAACCCCTACTAACCTTGAATTATATTTATATTATATATATTTATCTTATTGTTTCCTAAATACATATATATGCCTATTTTATTGTTGTAGGAAGGTAAAAAAAAAGAAGTATAGATAATTAAAGGTGGATGTTTAAAGAAAAATTTCTGAACTTATTTCTATACCTCCTTTTTTATTTAGAACTTTTTTATTACACAAACTTATATATCTTTTTACGACCATTCATATTTATTTTATCAAATTGACATAGCACAAAAAAAATCACATCTTTTATACTCCACTTCTTTAATAGTATAATTTAATCATAACTCATATATCAATTCTAACGCTTTCATCTTTTTTTCCTCATTATACCTGGCTTATTGAATGCATAATAGGGAGAAAATTATGATTGAGGTGAAATTTATATTTGTATATGGAAATTATCTTACTTTTTCTCTCTTATTTCCTATTTCCTCTACAAATTTACACTATCCCTCATACGAAAATAATATATTATTTTTAATAAGACTTTAATTGAGCTTCACTCAACAAAGTGTAATTTTTTTTCACACTACCTCTTTAATATTTCTTTTTTTACCACCACTACACCACAAATTTCCTTCCACACCATTGTCATTACTATCATTGTACAACATGCTTAAACTTTTTTCACCACCTAGTTCCAAAAAACTTCCTCCAACACCAAAGGGGGATGGGTTAAAATCTCCTCAAAATGGGATGATCTTTGGTACCATATATTTTTTGAAATTTCTTAAAAAAAATAAAAAGGATAACTAGCTGGTGGTGGTATGTTATAAAACAAAGTTTATTATACATATTTTTATCTTTAAACTTCACCATTCCTTCTCTGAAACTCTCCCTTCGTTATTGATGATTAGTAGATAAGAAAATTTTCTTCTGTTAATCTTGATAACAAATGTATATACATTCAAGGCATATTTTACTTTTAATGTATTTTTCATCTTTATTTTTAATCGCATTACGTAAGTTGATTGATAAATATGGTTTTTTTCTATTTTTAACTTTTACTAACCAAATATGATCAAGAATGCGAGTGCCTCACTCTTTCTTCGTTTTATAAAATATATTTATGTTTAAGTATAGATACTTTAACTTCGTGATAAAAAATAGATATATCACTGAAAAAAATCTAGTCTTAGATAAGTGGCATAAATATAAATTCAATTAAAAAATAGATATTTATTTTCATATATAGAAAACAACATTTTTCTATACTTGATTATATGGTAAACAATATAATATAAACCTGTGTTAGATAATATATAATTTTCCCTCATTTTTATAATATTACCTAATATTCCTTTTTATATTTTCTTTTATATCCAAATAAATCTTTATAAGTATATTAAAAATAAAATATTACCATTTTTACAACATAATTTCAGTTGTTTAAAACAATCCATATATGTTTAGAATGAAAAAGGTACAATAAACTGTTCCAGAAAATTACATAGACTTAGGATAGTTATGAAAACTTGATTTTAATTTAACATTATTTACATAAATGATCTTCATATATTTATATTAAAATTTATATCACCCCCCTGTACATATACACATACAAGAACTCTTTATATCTCACCATAACTCACCATTTATCTACGTCCTTTTAAAATATACCAAAAATACAAATTTTACCAAAGTAAAAGAGGATCTTCAACACTTTAACTTTCATGTTCTTCACTCTTAAACTTACACTTACCACTTGTTATTAAAATTATCATGAGTTTAATGAATTTTAACAAAGGTATTTTCAATTTTATTATAATATTATAACAACATATGCGCATCCTATAATAAATATTATAATATATATACCACATCTGCTAACATATAACATACATCACCTACAATATTTATTTTATCATGTATAGTATAGAAAAAACTTATTCTCAAGTATCCATCTTCAAATTTTGTTACTCTTTTCTAATAATAAATTTTTCATTAAATCAAAACTTTTGAAAAGGTGTATGTAATCATAGTTATTATTACTTAATATCTCACATTATCAAGTGTAAGATTTAACACCGGTAGGTAAATGTGAGAGAGAGGATATTAAAGATTTTGAAAATCTCCCTCAACAAGTTTTTTATTTTTTTTTGTACTCTCAATCATCTACTAATGAATTGTGGGTAGGTAAAACTTTTTTAATCAAGAATAATGAAAAATCTCTTCATTATATCTTCTTTTATCTTTGTCTCTTTTCATTCATTTGCCTATTATTTTTCTTTTATTTTATCACAAGATATCTTTTTATTATAAAATATTTATATAGTACTTATTGTACATGTTCATTATTATTTTAAATATGTTAAAATTGTTAAAGTTACTCCAACTATAAATATATTCATTCTATACACATTTTGAGGTTGTTTAATATTTCACGAAAGTACATCAATCTCCTTTCCCATTCAACCTACTACCAATTTCCAATACCATATAAGTAAAATAATAATAATAACATAATAAGTTTACTTTTACCTAGAACTATAAATTCTTAATATCCCTCCACTTACAAAAACTTTATTTATATTAATATTTATCTTTTTACCTACTCAATTGATAATTTAACAACCAAAAATTTTTTCGTTCCCCCTAATAATAACAACTAAATGTCATTAAACTTTTTAAAAAAGATTATCTATAATGGTTTGATAAAAAGTAATGATAATCTCCATAATATACTTCTCCAATCATCACCTCCATCGAAAGTTTCTGCAATTCAATAATTTTAATGCTATAATAAGCCTTTCTAAAATTCTCCCATTCTAGATTATTTCTTCTTTTTATAAATACACATACACAAAACATATTTAAAATAAAAATCTATTGCTCCTAAAATTTGTCTTTAAATATAAATATTTGTAAACAATAAAAATGTCAACAACCGGGTTTAGAGATACATTATGTAATCTTAAACCTCTTGGAATACCCCGTCCAACAATTAAAGGATTAAAATTCATACCAACCAAAGGACGTATGGGTTTTTACAAGGTAAAAAATGTTTTTCAAGAACTTTGTTTTATATTCTTATTGTACTTATAGACAATAAAACAAGAAGGTGAGAAGTATGGTGTAAGTATAAAGAATCAAGGCCCAAGGAGACCAGCATTACCTGGTGCTGATTTTTGGAAACAAAACCAGGAGGGGACAGATGAAAAAAAGGAATCCAGAGAAGGGAATAGAGAAGAAAAAGATATCAATGAGAATAACAATAATGAAAAGATGAGTAATTACAATCAGAATGATGAAGCCAGTGACATTGTTGGGGAGTTAAAACCCATCAATAGAAGTAGTTTGAAAGATTTTAATGTAAGTCAATTAAATATCCTCTAAAAACAGATAAATAAACAAACAACAACTAATTATCTTGTTTACTTATTATTATCTTATATCTTTTCAGTATAACCACCCTCACATCCTAACACCGATGTTTTCAAAAATGTCTATCATAGAGGAAGGATACATGTCACCCCCAGAGGTTCCAGAACCAGATTACGAGGATGACAACACCTATGACAACCATGAGACAAACACAAAAGAACAAGAAAGATATCCAAAAACCATTATATCCCCAGTCCAGAAATTCATGGAAAGAAATCACATCATAAACAAAATAAATACCATCAAAAATAATGATAATTATAATAATAAATATCATATGTATCATAATCAACAACAGGACATGGGACAAGTAGGGAGAAATCAAGGATTACCACCTTTTGGAAGGAGTAATCACCATTACTGGAATAATGGACATCATTTTAACTATCAGAATACTCTTGTACAAAAGTTATAAGTTATTTCTTTGGGGACAATGTCTTTTATGGTTTTGGTGATAGTGGTGATAAGATGATGTCTTCAAGGGAAGAAAAAAAATATGTATAAATATTAAAGAATATGATATTTTTTATTTTATATGAAAAAAACAACATTTGATATATACGGTCTCTTTTAAAATGAATAAAGGTCACATTTTTATCTTTTTTATATCTTTTCTTGAGAATAACAATATGCTATGATAACAGATAACTTAACCCGTCATAATTTATTTTTTTCAACTCATTCTACTTCCCCGAATCATTTTACCAAAAAGACATAGCTTAGATATATTCAAATATTCTTACATTAAAAAACAAATTTCACAATAATTATATTTTGCTATAAAATTAATTTTACAGGAATTACCAGAAAAAAGAAATAAAAACAGACATATGTTAAAGAATAACCTTTACTTACGGTGTTTGTTTAAAAATACCTTCAAGTATACAAATAACATTTACATTCCCTCCTGTATTAATGTTGTAAAAAGAAGTAGTCATTCCAAAGGTAGGTGATAAAAAAATATAAAAAGTTTAATGTCAGAGAAAAAAAAAATCCCTTTTGTCAGGTGGCATTTCTCTCCACCACCACACATATTTTTGTTATTCATATTTTCCTACTATTCATTTTCTTATTGCTTCTCAAAACAAATCACTTGAAGCTGGGAATTTAAGATGGAGATTCTTGGGAGATGCAAGATCTATATTTTACCTATTATGTATTGTCGATCTCCTTAATCTCCCACAACTATTGATGTGGCTATTGGAATAGTATTTATCATTTACTTTTGTCATCGTTAAACTTTTCCAGATCATGGAGTTTATGTATGTGTGACGTTAAAAATTACTTCATTAAATTTATATACTTGCTCTTATCTGGTTATTTAATCAGTAAACACTTTTATTATCTTTATATTGATACTATGAAGTCTTATGATCGTTAAATAGGATTACGTTTTTTCATAAAGGCATTTATATTTCTTTTTAGGAGTGATTTCATGGCTATAGAAAGAATATTGACCTTCTAGAAAGTTTCATAGAACATTATTAACATTTCCCTTAGTTTTATTGCATTTCTCACACCCATTTACTAGCATAATTTAATTTAAAAATCAATACAAATGACGTTAACTTAAAACGTTACCTCATTAAAGCAATAAATAACTTCCTCTATATTTTTTTGCCTCCTTTTTAATTTGATAAATAAAAATTTAATTTTTTTCTCCCTACAATCGGTGGGAAATTATTATAATAAATATTGTTAATACCTTTTGTGAGATACTCTCTTTTAAATAACATGAAATTACCTTTAAACATTAAATTACTCTTTAAAACCCATTAATGTTAGTTAGCTTAGTTAGTTTATAAAGTTATTAAATATTATTATTAGTCTTTAGTCTAAAATTATACTCATAATAATACTATGTTAAAACTATATTTTGTTTTTCGATGAAGTTAAGGAGACGTTACAGTTCTAAGGATTACATTCCTCAACCTAATTATTTGGGAGATGATTCAATAGGAAAAGGTTCTTTTATTGCACTTAATCACTCTTCATATTCTCATTCCTACACACTCATAAAATGTTAATTATTCAAAAAAATTCAAATTTCTTTTTTACCATTATATATTCTCTTACATTTTTATTTTCCAGGAAATTACTCGTTATCATCTCAACTAAAATCGAAATCTCCTGATACTGGAATTTGTAACTTGTCCACAAGTATCAAGTTGAGGAGTGTTGAGATGCCCCCACCGCCTTATGTTCCCTCGGGTACTCAGTACTCTGCGGAGGTAAAGGCAGTAGCTGAGGACATCTCCCAGAAGGATGTTGTTGTTCTTGGACATGGAGGTAACGATTTGCCCAAGTTCACGGCATTTACAGCACATATTGATAAATGTATAAGTAATGCTAACGTCAAAGATATAACTACAAGATATTCTTTAATATCTGATCTTGTTATGAAAAGAATTGCTCACGCTTACTATAGAAGCTCAAACGAAATATTGGTCTTTGTCAAAGGTAACTGTATTGGTAATCCAAGTGATTTTGAGAAGTACGATGAATCCGGATTGTTTGCCAAGGCACTGGAGCCCAAGGAATTTGATCTTATCGTCATTGGAGGAGGATCTGGAGGTTTAGCTGCTTCAAAACAAGCTGCAGAATTAGGTAAAAAAGTCGCTGTCCTTGATTTTGTCAAACCTACACCTATCGGTACGACTTGGGGTCTTGGAGGCACATGTGTTAACGTTGGTTGTATTCCTAAGAAATTGATGCATCAAACAGCTTTACTGGGACATTCTCTGGATGACGCCAGGAGATTCGGGTGGTCAGTACCTCGAGAGGGAATCTCATTAAATTGGACCAAGATGAAGGATGCTGTTCAGGATCATATTGCTGGTTTGAATTGGAATTACAAAGTACAGTTAAGAGAAAAAGGAGTCAAATACGTTAATGGTTATGGTGAGGTGACAGGACCATTTGAGGTAACGGCAACTGATAAGAAAAAGAAGAAAACTGTCATGACAGCTGATAAGATACTTATCTCAGTTGGTCTCCGTCCTAAGTACCCTGATATAGAAGGAGCAAAAGAGTATGCCATTACTAGTGATGATTTGTTTTCACTACCATATAATCCTGGTAAAACTTTGTGTATTGGGGCTTCATATGTCTCATTGGAGTGTGCTGGTTTTATTAAGGGTATCGGTAATGAGGCTGATGTTATGGTTAGGTCAATATTGTTAAGAGGTTTCGATCAGGATATGGCTGAGAGGATCAGGAAACAGATGATTGATGAAGGAATTAAGTTTATTTCTGCTGTCCCAACGAAGATTGAGGAACTCAAACCTAGAGATGATGAGTTTCCTGGTTTGTATAAAGTTTATGGTGTTGGAACGAAACCTGATGGTAGTAAAGAAGAATTTGTTGGTGAGTATAACACTGTCCTTATTGCTATTGGAAGGGAAGCTAAAACACATGAAATTGGTATCAAGAATCATAATGTTAAGATGAGTTCTGCTGGTAAGATTATTGGATTGAATGGTGGTGAACAAAGTGAGACTGTACCACATATCTATGCTATAGGTGATGTGTTGCAGGGGTGCCCTGAATTGACACCAGTAGCTATCCATGCTGGAAGATGTTTGATGAGAAAATTGTTTCAAGGAACTTTAGAATTGACAGATTATGATAAGATACCAACAACAGTCTTTACACCACTTGAATATGGTTGTTGTGGTCTTTCTGAGGAGGATGCTATTCAGAAGTATGGAAAAGATAATGTTAACGTTTATCACAATGTCTTTACACCTTTAGAATATACTGTGCCGGAGAGGAAGGAGATTAAACATTGTTACTTGAAGCTTATCTGCCTAAAAGAAGAACATGACCGTGTTGTTGGATTCCATATCTTATCACCAAATGCTGGTGAGATCACGCAAGGTTTTGCTATATCACTGAAATTGAATGGTAGGAAGGAAGATTTTGACAATTTGATTGGAATTCACCCAACTGTTGCTGAGTCATTTACCACTTTAACGATTCTTAAAAAGGAAGGTTCTGATGAGCTTAAGCAAACTGGTTGCTGAGGTTAAGGAACGATCTACTATATCTTTTCTGGAGTTTAATTATTAGTGTGTGTATTAGTTTTAATTCTGGAGGAGATATTGATAGATCAACTTGAGTAAGGAGGTGCTTAGAAATGTGAGTTGCTGGGATAAACCTTTACAGTTAAGGCTCCCAGTGATAGAAGTCTGGTGCTGACTTATTCACCCTATAATTTACGATTTTTTATAACATGTTGTATATGTAATTTAACTTTCTTAGAAATAAACACTTTCAAACTTTTTATTTTTTTTTTGTCTTTTATATAATGGGATAAGCATTGTAATTGATAATGATGTGATAAGGTGTAAGTGAGAAAGGAGAGGATTAACTTTGATTAAGCAGATATTTCACGATGAGATCGTAAGAGAATAATTGACAGACGAATTCAAGAATAAGTTTAACGTTGTTTGAAGAATGTAGAAACAACTTTTTGACATCTATAAACACTTTATTTGCCAATTAAGACGGTAATTAGCTAAAATTTTCAGTCAAGAAGAGAGTTAATGTAAGTATTTCAATGGATAAACTATTACACAAAAACTGTTCTGAAATTGCAATCAATCTACCTAATTCGTACTTATTTGCTATTTCAAACATTTCATTGGCCATATTCTGTATATCCGAAACTTCATCTGTATAGATGTACTTTAACATTTCCCTAATAGCTTCAATACTAAAATCTTTTACTTCAATAATATTTGTTTGTGATTCTTCTGATGTACCGTTGAAGATATCACAAAAAGCAGGAGATCTTTTAGCAAGAACTTCTTTGTGTACTTTAATTTCATTATCTCCAACTTTTATAACACAGTCATAAAATAATGGTGAATCAAACATGTTACCAAAGTCCAATGATAATTTTGATTGGGGTATTGAAATATTTATTGATGTCTTTGGGTTATCACGGTTCTCAGTCTTAGAGTCAACAATTTCTAGACTACCATGGTTTTCATTTTTTAGATCAATAATTCCTGCCTCACATAATATCGTCAATTCATCACTTTCCATAAGACAATAAAGAAAATCTAACAAAAAATCTTTCTTAACAAATTCTGGAAATCCCACACTCTCATCTTTAACAATCTCGTGAGGTTCTATATTAAATCTACCATTTAACTCGTTTTCCGAATCACTTAAAATAGAAAAACGACATAACTTTACTTTTGCTTTGCCTGGCGTTAACAGTACCAAAAAAACTGATACATACTCCTTCCACTCTTCATTACAACCATTGGGATATATGTGTAAACACCACTCTAATCTTTCTTTGCTTTCAACTACAAAAGTTGGTGATATAATTTTTTCACCTGTCTGTTCAGGACGAAATGAAAAGTTTTCTATTGTATATTTATATTTGAAATAGTTAACGCCTCTCTGGGAAATATAAAAACAATCTGAAATAGTAAATTTTTTAAAATCATGGCAAGTTCAATGTTGTGACAGAGGACTTACTATAAGGTTTACTGTTTTCACAATTCATATCTATTTTCCCCCCAAATATAAGTATCCTAGGGCTAAATTAAACCTTTTTAAAATCAAATTCTAAAGTAAAGTAATTGCAAATAATTAAAAGCCGAAGTAGAGTAGGAGAAAGTACCAGGATAGGTTAAATTAGAAATGATAATTAACCTAAGACTATTGAATTTATATATCAATTATAAATGTAAGATTGTATTCAAATCATGAAATACCTATCGTTGATAATCTTTTGTCGATCAATCAAATAGTTACATATTTCTTGATAAAATATCTTACTAATGTCTAGAAGAATTTCGTTGGATGTATTTCTACATTCCACGCGATGCACTTTTATTTTTTTTTTGGAAGAAAGGGTGCATTTTCTACAGTCATATCATGTCTTTTTAGAAAAAAAACATCATAAGATAAAAATAGAAGTCAGTTTAACATAACAAATTGATACTTTCAAGTGACACATAAAATCTAAAGGGGAAATGACTCTTTTGTACTGTTATTTCAATGAAACTTTTCTATATCTTTTTAATTATTATCTATGATAAAAAATATAAAAATAAATATTTTCTTACCCATAACTCTTTCAAAATTTAACCGATTATTATGAGTTAACGGTCAAAAAATGTTTTTCTAACTTGAGGTGAAAAATGAGTCTCAAAAGTTTGAGGCCATAATTAGCCAAGTTATCTTTAAAAAACACTCTTTTTGGATCCTTTTTAGTATAGTTTTGTATAAATGATAACTTTTTTTTAAATTGATAAAATGACATGGATTATAACAATATAAAGATCCAATACCAAAATATGGATGAAACGTAATATTATTAACATTAATTTAAAACTACTCAAGTTATGAACCAATGTGTAGTGGTGTTTTTTATAAAAAAAAGAAAAAATAATGTCAGATGAAGGCTATGCTTATGCTGCTGATAGTAAATTAATCGAATTTTGCATATAATTTGTAATTTATGTAGTACTAATATTTAATTTTGATAAAAGTAATGAATGATATGATTGAAGAATTATGCTTGATTTTGGAAATCATATATTATTCAACTTGTATATTATAGTATGAGCTCCATTAAATATTACTGTGTTTCGATAAGTATATGTAATGATATTCATAGAAAATTATACTATTTATGATAAAACTTTGTTCCAAGGAAAAATTTATAAAGAATCTTGATATATTAAAAAAATAAAAATAAACTTTAACTAGTAATTTATTGTGAACTATTCAATATACTCTATCTTATACAATTAATTTAATTTCACAATGTGGATATTACAAAATCTATTCTTTCTGTTTGCCTTTAGAATCTTTATCTTTTTTAAAGATAGTTTTAGCTATTTCTAAAAAATTTTCATAAGCCTCTGGGTCCATATCATCAATTTTTTTCTTGTAGTGCTCAAAAACGATTAAAAGAGCAAACAAAAATTGTTCATGCTTCTGGACAGCAAGATATCTATGTTCCCTTAGACACTTCAATCTTTCAATTGGAGAGAAGTCATCGAAGCAGTTTATAGTATCGATCAAATATATTATTAGTGCAAGAGTTCCAGTTCTTCCAACTCCTGCACTACAATGTATTGCTATACAATCTTCAGAATCGAAACTGATGATTCTTTTATAAAGCGCGTAGATGGACTCATGTTCATATGGGATACCTAAAATAAGAGAATTAATAAAAAAAAATATTATTGATTATTAAACTTACTATTATTAGGCCATCCTTGGTAGTGAAGAATGGTGAATTTCGTATCAGGTAGACCATTTTTACTCTTTAGGTGACATTCCGTTTCACTAATGAAGTCCTTATCCATTTTTTTGAACTTTAATTTTGAAACGCAGAAATTTGCAGTTTCAAAGGAGTGATGTTTTTGAGGGAAATACGGGACCCACTTTTTTTCCGGATCTTTAGCTTCCTCAAAATTGACCAAAATAACAACAACTTTTACATTGTATCTTTGGATCATATCGAGCATATCTTCAATTGTTTCCTCAAGTGGAGCCTAAAAAAGTAAGTATTAATGATATTTATGTTAAAACCCTACTTGACATAGAATCATTTTTCTTTTTTTGCTCTTGGTGAAGGCATATTCAAACTTATTAGCATGAATAAAACTGTCCTTCTCTGTCTCGGGTTTTCCATTAATAGTGATTCCATGTGCGTCAAGACATGGGATGTTATTGAAACGGCACCTCCTTTTGTCTTTACCATTTTTGTGATTGTCGACTGCATTCTGGAATCTTTTACAGTATTCAGGAAGTACATCTGAATCTATTCTTCCCATATCGAAAAAGGAAGATTCGTATTCGTCTGTTTTTTTATCATTAACAACTGTGGCAAAGAACACGAACTTCCTTACATCATCATCCACGTTATCCCTGTGCTTCAAATGCCTATAGAAGTACTTGTCGTAATTTAAGTAAAAATTGGCACGGCGTTCTGAGAAGTCGATTAGAATCTTGTTTTGGAAGAATGTTGTTACAATAGCTTTTATGATAAAAGCAAACTCGTATGGTATCAAGTTTCCTCCGTAGCGTTGTTCACGGATCCTCTTAATAATCTTGAAAGGGGAATAAGTGTCGTAATTATTCTGCAGTGCATCGCATATACATGCGAAATAGGTGAGCATGTATACACGGGCTCCAGTTCCTTGTGATGAATGGATGAGTATGTTATTCCTTGGAGCATCCTTGATAATTTTTTGGTATATACCGAAAAGTTGAAGATCTGACTGAGGTATCTCATCTTCTCTCCAATTAGAAAGATGAAATATTTCCACCTGTTTTGATACATCTCCTTTTGTCAACCTATACTTGCGTCCCACAACTGAGAGAACATTTACTCTGATGGTAAACATACGGGTAACAACAATGTCTTCAAATTCACACACATTTGTTTCCCAATTCCAATATAGATCATCTAAACTTTCGTCAATATCTACAGTCTTCTTATCATATTTGATTACAATTATTGTACCAATATTCTCTTCAAAAATCATTTGCCAGAAAGAAGGTTGTGTATCAACTGTTGGACCCTAAAATGATAAAATTATGGTATTCAAATTTATAAACCTACATCAGAAAGGATATACTTTCTTTTCTTTGTATCAGTGTAAACATAATGAGCTTTGATTTTTCGAGGCAAGTTTTTGTAGCACTTAACAAGTGTTTCATCAAAGAGATCACTATAGCCAGCATCGACTTCTTCATCTCCTTCCATTTTTCTGATAACTTTCCTTTTTAATACTTTTTCAGATAAATACTTTTTATCATTTATAACCTTGCAATATTTATCTAATGGCTGGCTTGTTAGGTCATTCCAGAAGAGATAAACATTTGTATACTTATGCTTGTGACTTAACATTTTAAGGTACGGATATATCCAAATTTTGCAGAGAATTACTAGTGGAACAGCGAAAATAATTAAAATAATAAGAATGAGTCCAATGATTAACAAGATAGCCTTGGTTTTCCCAATATTATTGGACAATTTTTCATACCAAGACTTATTGCTTTCTTTGTATTTTTGACGCAAAAACTCATTGGTTTTCTCCAACTCCTTATTAATCTCATTTATTTCTGAACCTCCAGTCTCGTTATATTTTTTTGTTTCATTCGACTTTTTTTCTCCTTTCGGTATATTTAACGAAGCAACTGTATCCTTGTTAATAAATTTTGTGGTAGTCGTGATGCTTCCATCCAAAGTTTTATAGATACAACTTATTGTTGTTTTCCCATCCTCCTTTTCATCAAAGATTACAGATTCTTTATCAATTTTAAATTTTCCCTTTATACCGTCAGTAGTATTCAAGGTTTGATAATTCCCTTTTGTCCCATTATAATCGACTTTGTCCAGGTATCCAACGTTTAAGTAGTAACGAGGGCAATTTGGTTTTATGGAGGTATTGTTTTTAAAATATGCCTTAATTTCTTCTTTAATTATAAGGTCTTTTTCGGAAGGACCAAAGTAGTACTTTTTTTCTAATATTTTAAGATTCCCATTTACATCTCTATAAGTATATACTAATTTTACTATTTCATATTCATTTATAGTAAAATTAGATATTATTGATGTAGTAGAGTTTTCAATAACAAGAGGTTTTCCACCAGCATATCTCAATCTTGTTAAAATTATTTTTTCTCCCCGATAATAGTTTAAATTTCCTTCCATATCAAGCACTACGTCGATGATTTGTTGGTCTTTTCCGTCTGAATTTATTTTAAATATTTCGTCAATTGTCAGTGGCACCGAAGTAGATTCAAGAGTTTCTAACTTAATTTCTGGAGAATCACCAAATATTTTTATAATCCCGCACGGCGCTTTAATACCTTCACTATTATTGAGTTTTTCAAAATAGTAGAACATTTGATTATAATAAAGATTCGGAACGTTTTGAAATACAGTCATTAAAAAAAAACCACCTTCTTTCTTACTGCCGAAAATTGTTCGATTTCCAGCTACTGGCTTGCAATTTTCATGCTTTTGTGAAATTTGTGTTGTTCTTAACTCTCGTTTCATGAAGTTCCCTTCTTCAGTACCATTTTTCCACATAACATTATAAGTCCAATCGTAGCGAGGATTTCCATTACCTACTAATGTAATTCTTCCACATTTTAAATTTGTTAGTCCAGATTCATTTATTAATAAGGGAACCCATGCAAATAAGCTTGCATTGGGACTAAAGGTACTTTCAGATTTAAAAACTTCAGGATTATGTGAAAAATCTTCATCAGAATCTTTATGATTATAATAATGATCCGGACATTTAACTAACACCATATCAGAGTTAGTCGTTACTTCTAATTTAAACGGAAAGGTCGTGTTGTTGATATCCTCAGTAATGTAAGGAAACAGATCCTGACGATGTACTCCTTGAGGCTGTGTTGGAAGTGGCATCAAAGCCAAAGCAGCACCCAACCAATATAACTTTAAGATCATTGTAGGTGATTTGTGTTAAAAAATCTATTCATTAAATCATATTTTTTCACAAACAAATTTTGAATATAACACTACATTATATTCAAATATTCAGTAAAATTATCATAAATATTACCATTGATACAATTTTATATTCAAAAGTTTTTAATTTGGAACTAATAATGTTATAAGCTACATTAAAGTGTATAGGAAAGAAAGAATAGAACAATAATTGAGGTGATTTATCGATGATTTTTCATATCTATAATATTCAAATTTTATTAACTTTAGAAATAGGGTCTTTTACATTTTTCAATTTGTTTCATATTCATAAATTCTCTATAAACATTTTCCGATATCTTGAAGAGCAATTTTTTTAACAATTCTAATTTAAATTTTAACGTAATGTTAGCAAATGATTTTGATATTATCAGATGATATGCGAAAAGTTGCATGTGGAAAAAAATAGTCAGTTGCCAACAAAATGGTGCATCTCAAAATAAGCTTAAATGCATACCACTGACGAGATTGTTTTTCAAAATAGAAAACTAAAAGAGTTTAAATTTTATTATTCATGGAAAAAATTTAACTTCCTGTCTAAATGTCCAAATTAAAACACGTATAAGTTCTTATGTTTCTCAAAAGAGAATCTCAAAATTTTGAATATATTCAACAATTAAAATTATTTTTGAAGATAACTGTTCCAAAGCAACTCAATATGATATAATTAAAAAGATAAAGTATTGGAGGCATATGGAGATTATGGGTTGTGAACATAAAATTCAACATTTGGAGCTTTTGTATCTGAAGTTTGTAAAAGATTGCTTGTTGTAATGGTTGGAATTAAATCAGTAAACCTTCTTTAAGGATCAATTCCGTTCATTGTTAAAGCTAGTAAGGCATCATATACTTTAAAAATTTTATTGGAGACTGCTTCTATAAGATCAATTATTAAGAAGATGGTTAGAATTAAATTTGTTCAACTTAATAATGTAAAAAATTTTAGTAAGTTATTTTTATTGTAGTTAATTCTTAATGATTTATTTACTTTATTTTTTAGAAGAAAGAATATAAGTACAGGAAGAAATTACTAAAGTTTCTAGAACAATGCCTAGAACATATAAATTCTAATTTCTTAATTTTTGTCATTAGATATGCAAAAAGACTGTTGTAACTTATTAACTTTTTTTCAAATAAAGTTATATGTATTTTAAAATGTTTAGTGGAGTGATCTGATACCTTGTCTTCAAAATACAGATCTTTGCCTGATTCAAATATTTGCCTGAGTGGAAAATTTACTTCACTATCAATATACTACAACTATTAGTAATGAAAATTACCATTTATAAAAATCAGAAGTCAAATTTTATTTTACATTGTTGCAAATCTATAACAGGAAAAATAAGAAAATAAATATCGTCTTGATCATAACCCTTTTTTAACTCAACCGATTTGTATGAGCAAATAACTAAAAGATGTGGTTTTTTCCTAACTTGAAGGGGAAATTTGTTTCAGATATTTTGTCTAGAATTAATTTAACTATCTTTAAAAAACATTACCTTTTTTATAGATTTATCTCTTATACAAAGTTTCAAAGAATTAATGAAATAAATTAATCTGCGACTCATTTTAAGAATTCAACATCAAAATAACGTGAAAACACTATATTTTTAAAATTGATTAATATTTGGTCAAGCCCTGAACAAAGAATGGAGGTAGTTTCTATAAAAAAATTTAAAGTACAGCGCGTTGAAAGCTTAAACAATACCATGTGAAAGCATAATCACAGGCTGGTATTGGTAATTTATAAGAAAAATTAGATCAAAAAGCCCTAAGAAGTTAAAGAAACGAAAAATATGTTATTTTTAGACACAAACAAAACTTTAATATTGTTTTTTACAATGTTTTTATCAATTATTTTAACATTTTTTCATGAGATTGTCTCCAATAACCATAAAATCAATATTATAAAAACTCTTGGTGTCAATTTTGGATTTTCTCATATATGGTGTGCTTTTTCAACAAATCATTAGAAACTAAAACTATAAATTTTCTTATAATTTTGATTTTTATTGAAAGATAAAACTGCTACAATGTACAATGAATTTTATATATAAAAAGTTTGCACTATTAAAAGATTAGCAAAAAAAGGTTTTTTAATTTAAAAATTAGATTAAAAATAGATCAATTCACAAACATTTTATTTTTTATTTAAGTAAATTACAAGTGACATAAATCATTAAAAAGTTTTTAAACAAAATCACTATTTAACAAACACTTTAGTCCTACTCGTGTTTGTTTGTTAGTATTTTCGATAAATGATTAGCACTCTCATATAAGAATATAGTATAGATAATTTAACAGCTATCATTATTACAATTGTAGGAGTAATAATATAAATAGCGTAGAAAATCCAGTGACTATTGTGGATCTTTTGATAGCAGTATTTTCCACATCCTCCGCCTTTTTTTCCACTATGTTAGATCTTGTTGTTGTAGATGTACTGGAGACTATAGTATTATTGGGAACCTGTGGTTCTTTTTTATTAAGCATCTCAATCCTATCCTTGTTAATAAATTTTGTGGTAGTCGTGATGCTTCCATCCAAAGTTTTATAGATACAACTTATTGTTGTTTTCCCATCCTCCTTTTCATCAAAGATTACAGATTCTTTATCAATTTTAAATTTTCCCTTTATACCGTCAGTAGTATTCAAGGTTTGATAATTCCCTTTTGTCCCATTATAATCGACTTTGTCCAGGTATCCAACGTTTAAGTAGTAACGAGGGCAATTTGGCTTTATGGAGGTATTGTTTTTAAAATATGCCTTAATTTCTTCTTTAATTATAAGGTCTTTTTCGGAAGGGCCAAAGTAGTAATTTTTAGATATAGTAAAATTCCGATTTTCACCAATATAATTATACATTAATTCAACTATTTCATATCCATTTATAGTAAAATTTGTTGTTATTGATGTAGTAGAGTTTTCAATAACTTGAGGTTCTTCATTAACATCATATCTCATTCTTTTTAAAATTATTTTTTCTCCTTGATAGTAGTTTAAATTTCCTCCCATATCAAGCACAACATCAATGTTTTGTTGATTTGTTCCATCTAAATTTATTTTAGATATATTGCCAATTTTCGGTGCCTCTGACGTAGATTCGTGAGTTTTTAATTTAATTTTCGGATCATAACCATATATCTTAATAATTCCGCACGGCTCTTTAATCCTTTCATTATTTTTGAGTTTGTCAAAATAATAGAACATTTGATTAACATAAAGATTTTTAATGTTTTCATATTCCTTTATTAATAAAAAGCCACCTTCTCTTTTGCTAGCGAAAATTGTGTGGTTTTCAGCTGATAAATCGCAATTTTCATGTTTTGGTGAAATATCTTTAGTTTTTTCTTTTCGTTTCATGAAGTTCCCAACGTCAGTACCATTTTTCCACATAACATTATAAGTCCAATCGTAGTAAGGATTTCCATTATCTATTAAATGAATTCTTCCACATTTTAAATTTGTTGGTCCAGACTCAGTTTTTAATAAGGGCACCCATGCAAATAAATTTGCATTGGGACTAAATATACTTTCAGGTTTAAAAACTTTAGGATTATTTGAAAAAGTTTCATCAGAATTGTTATGACGATAATGATTATCCGGGCATTTTACCAATACCATATCAGAGTTAGTCGTTACTTCTAATTTAAACGGAAACGTCGTGTTGTTGATATCCTCAGTAATGTAAGGAAACAGATCCTGACGATGTACTTCTTGAGGCTGTGTTGGAAGTGGCATCAGAGCCAAAGCAGCACCCAACCAATATAACTTTAAGAACATTGTAGGTGATTTGTGTTAAAAAATCTATTCATTAAATCATATTTTTTCACAAACAAATTTTGAATATAACACTACATTATATTCAAATATTCTGTAAAATTATCATAAATATTACTCTTGATACAATTTTATATTCAAAACTTTTTAATTTGAACTAACAATGTTATAAAGCTACATTAAAGTGTATAGGCAAGAAGAAATGGAACAATAATTATGGTGATTTATCGATGATATTTCATATCTATAATATTCAAATTTTTTGAACTCTAAAATTAGGAGTATTTTACATTTTTCAATTTGTATCATATTCACAAATTGTCTATAAACCATTTCCGATGTCTTTAAGAGCAATTTATTTAACAATTCTAATTTGAATAATTTTTAACATTTTTACCAAAATTTGAATCAGTATAATTTGTTTTTATTAAAATATGAATTTTAATTTTGAATATAAATATGGAAAAATTTTACAATTTTTCACAATATTTCGATATGCCACGTTACCCATCTTCATCTTATGGTAGTGATGAAACGACAAATTCTACAACTAGTTACACGGAGGAATCAAATGGAGACTCAAGCGAATCTTCTTCAGGTAGAAGTAGGTCAGTTTCTCCTGTATCGACTTCTAGTTCAACTGACAATGTAACAACAACATCCAGCAACAAAAGAGAAGTAAGTTTTTTATTCTAATAGCATAATTATTATTTAACAAAACCATTTTAAAGAGCGTAAAACAATATATTGAGGGAAGTTTTGAAAAATATGAAAAACCTGATGAAGATACCGTAAAACTCCTAGAGGAAATTGCTAAAAGAATACAACCCTCTAAATTTGTGGAACCTCCTGGTAGTTTTACTGATAGTATCTTAAGGAAGATATACGGTGATCCTAATGCAATTAAATCAGACAAAGAAGATGTATGTTCATAATATTTACCAGATAAAATAATAAAACTTTTAGATCTTTAAAAACGCTCATAAAAAGACATCTGACGAACTAGTAAAGTTGTGCTCAATTATGACAGGTGACGATGTTGTAACTGCCATACATAATTGTAACATTACTGGAATAATTTATGCTTACATAGCTGACAATTTAAAAAAGGATTATCGTGATGATAATAATAATAATTACCTTCATATTGGTATGAAGGTCAACCATGGTCTTACAATGAAGACTCTCTTATTGTTAATAGATGATTCAAGGGACCTTTTAACTCAAGCTAATAATGATGGTGATTACCCAATAGATTTAGTTAAGTCTGATGAAATGAGGATTATTTTGTTGGAATTTGCTTCCCAAAGAATATCAATATCTGATATGAGGCCGGATCAAAGATTTAGAATAGCTATGATTGGTGAATTGACAAAAAATAAAGTTGATAAAGTTACCAAAGATAGTAAAATTATGATTTCACTTGATGGAGGTGGTATCCGTGGCCTATGTACCACTCAAATATTAATGGCAATTGAAAAAAAAATGAAAAATAAAAAATTATGGGAGAATGTCGATTGGGTTGTTGGAACAAGTACAGGAGGAATGTTAGCTTTAGCGTTATCATTGGGTAAATCATTCCATGACGCTAGAAAAATGTATTTTAAGCTTAAGGATGAAGTGCTTCCTAAGGCTTATTATTATTCAGGCGATTCAAAGAAAATTGAAAGTCTTTTACAAGAGCTTATGGGTGAATATGCAGCTATGGACACGATAAAAAATAAAAAAATTGCAATTGCAACGGTTAAGTCTAAAAAAACAGATGACGGAAAAAATGTTTTGAAATTATTTAGAAATTATCAATTAGCTGAAGTTAATAACAATGATGATAGAAATAAAGGAAAAGGAAGATTTTTTAATGAAGATTTTGGTTATGATAATCCTTCACATAATTATATTTGGAAGGTAGCTCGATGCACTAGTGCTGTTCCATTTTATTTTGATAGTTTTGGAGAATATATTGATGGTGGCGCTCTCAGTAATAATCCATCAATTGATTTACTGGCAGATTACTTTAATTATTATCATTTAGAGACTTTAAATAATAATGGACAGATTACAAATAAAATAGCGGATGATATTTTTTGCTTCATATCTCTTGGAACAGGAGGAACTCCTTCAGATATAAACAAAGTTGTTGAAAATGAACTAGATACAATTAATTCCTCGCAGACGCATTCACTAAAAAAAGGAATTAACGTTATTCGTGAAGCTTGGAGACATTTTACACAATCAATTGAACCTGATGGTTTACCTGTTGATAGATCATCTGCTTGGTGTCATTCTCTTAGAGTACCATTCTTTAGAATACAACCAATTCTTGAACAAAGTGCTGGCTTTATGGAAAAAAACAATGAAAAGATAATACAAATGTTGTGGGAAACGGAGAATTATTTAAAAAGTGTCTGTTATTATGAAATTGAAGCACTTGCAAATTATTTAGATGTCATTATTGAAAGAAGAGAAGAACTTAGAGAAGAAGATGGTAACAATTAAAAAAATAAATTAACTTATATATTTCTAACATATAAATAAATAATAAAAAGTTTTAACATCATTTTTTGTTTCACTTTAAATTAAAAATGAATCTTCAATTTTATATATCATCTATTATAATTAAATATATTATTCTTTTATTAAATACAGGATCTTCTAAGAGATATAAAGAAAGTTTTGAAAAATTTCGAGAATTAATTGGTGTTGCTAAAAGTTTTACCAAAATTTTAAAAAAATCAAGATCAGAAGAAATTAAAGGATATAAATGTTTAGAATTATTGATGATGAGGAATAGATAGCCTTGGAACAACTTCCTATTCTAAATATTAAAAATAATAATGATAATAGTTTTCCATTTATTGATGAGGTTAATTGCATTTATTTTTTAAAGCTTTAATGTATTGACATTTCCCCGCGAAAGTTACTTATAATATCTACATTACTATCTAGAATTGGTATGATTTTACAAAATAGTATTTGGTCATGATTATCATATTTAATATAAACAATTTTTTGAAGAAACGAACTCTGTTTCATGCGTACTAACTGAGTATAGAACGAATTCGATTGTGTCATTGTTTCCAGGGTTTGTTGAGATAAAAAATGTCATATCTTCCCTTGAAATAAACACACATATCTGATCATGCTATTCTAAACTCGGTGCGCCGTTTTTAACGCAATCTTTAACAAAGATGCCATAAATTCTCCCTATTTTAATGTTTATACCCATTATTTATCAACTTATAATTCTGAAAAGTTCTTTAAATCTATCCTCTTGCAATACTTTTCATTAAATTAATCTTCAAAAGTACAGAATCCCACTCTAAAGAATACAAACTTTAAAGATATTATCGTAGTTTTGAAATCGTATCTTAAGGATGAACAGTAAATTATGCAGAGAAAGAGGAAAAATTAAAGATTAAATTGATCAAAGCTTATTTTAAGAAGGTTGAATCATTTTAATAACTGTAAAAATAATTTCATCAACTTATCATGACAGTATTACCTAGAATTTATAATTTAAAAGAATAGGTTTTATATATAAATTATTTTAAGTCTACAGAAAGTGGATATGGGCAAATAACATTTTTTTGGAAAAGTACGAATAAATCATGACAGGTTTGACCACCTTTATGCGCGAGTGTTTTTTCTCATTTTTCGCTTATCTTAGAAATTTGCTCAAGTATACAACCACCTTTTGCTAAATTAAAAGCTTCACTCAAGAATGTTCATTTTATGAATATGACAAGATAATACTTCAGTCCATTTAATTACAAATGTATTTAAAACAATTATATTTCATGTAAATAAATAATTTTCTAACAAATTATTTGTGTATTTAAATTATCAAATACTAAGTAAAGAAGATCATCTTAGCATTAAAATTATTAAAATTTTAATCTGCTCATAAACTTCTTGAAATTTAACATTTTTTTATGTTTTTCAATCTCAGGCTCTAAAAGACATAATTGGCATATACACCAAAGATGGACCCTATTGGACAAGTCTGAAATTTATAAAACAAATCCGAATTTTCATCTTCTGAATTTCATGACTTTGTATGTTTTCTTATTTATTAACTTATGTATGTACTGTAATGTGAAAACAAATAAATAACACAATTAATTTAAAAATTTTATCCAAATGTTTGCAAGTGGACAAACATGTCCGAGGGTAGATATAACAAAATTCGACCTTAGATATTTTTGATTCCAAAAATAAGTGTATAAATCTCCAGGAAGTATATATTTCATAGGGATAATAAATTCTGAGTATATATAATCCAATAGGCCAATTTCAATGGGATAAGTTTTGGGTTTAAATCTTGGGGTCCGGTTTTGGAGAAATGTTGGCCATAAATATTTTTTTGAAATAATTTAACCTCAGGCTATATGGGCCAAAATAGGCATATGTAAAAGTTTTCCAGACTTTAATAAGTTGTTTTAGAGAAGTTAGAATGTCTCTACATTACAACTAGAGCCAAAAAATGAAGGATGCAGAGATGTTTTAAAGGCTTTAAACTTGTCCAATTAGTTCCATCTTTTAGATATATGTAAATCACAATATGTGGACCCTGAGGTTGAAAAAGATCAAAAAAATGTTAAACTTTTAAGAAGTTGTGGGTGAATTAAAATTTCAATAATTTACGTGTTAAGACCGTCTTGTTTAGTTAATATTATTTGATAATTTAAATATTCAAGTAATTTTTTGCATGTTATTTATTTATTATTTATATGAATAAAACTGTTATTAATTCATTTTCTTATTGATATCGTGCAATATAATACATTTTTATACTCATAAAAATTTTAATGTATAAAGATCTTTAAATATTAATGCTATTAAAGAATTTGTAAAACAAATTATTTTTATATATAAAACAGGTAATCAAATAATAGGTTTTGCATACTTTTTAATTATTTTAATATTCGTTAATTCAATTAACAAATATAAATGTACTATCCCTTTTTAAAACAGATGAGCTAACTAATCACCGCTTCATGAATAAAGAACATCAGACATAAAAATAATACCATATATAATCATCTGAAAAATATCTATTATGAAACTACTACATATTTTTTATTTATAAATATGGAATCTATGGATTTCTTTTAAAATCAATTCCAGTTTCTTTATTCTTCATATAATTGACAAGGACTTCCAGTTCTGACTATCCTTCATTAAATTTACATCTCCAGAGACGAAAGACGTATATTTTTGGTCTTGTTAGACTCTATATTATCCAACTTTATTAGAAAAACCTTTTTGAATATATATGTGAATATTTATTTCAATAAAAAGAATCAAATTGTTCACACATATTTTGATAAAATTTTAGAAATATAAAATTAGTATTATTATTAAATAAAGCTTAATGTTTAATTATTTAAATAAATTGTAAATATTTGACTTTATCATCCTGATTTGTTATTTAAAGCCAGATCCTTAAGTGCTTCACAAACTAATTCTCTAGAGTTGATAGTGAAGATGTTATTATATCATCAATCGGCATTCCCTGCCAGTTCTCCTTATTATTTTCTTTTGTTGATTCAATAACCCAAACAATAAAATCACATAATTTATCCGACTTTGATTTTTTTTCACAAAGCTCTTCAAAATATGGACTAGATTCTTTGAGTATAACTGGTTGTGTTCTTTTTGAAGATATGATATAATCATAGACTTTTGTTTTTGATGCCGTTTCTTTAAAATTCGAATTAGTTGATGTATTTATTGATTTAGTTTGAGGTGTAGATAAACCAGAGCTTATACCAATGTCTGTAGAAACTGTAATTTTGGATTGATTTTGAGGTGATTTAATGTCATAATATTTTATCTTTCTTAACAGAGCTGTGGGAGTCTTGTTTGAAATTTCAGAAATGATGAAATATAATTGTGGTAGGTTTTGCAAAAATCAACTTCTAATAACATGAATTCTTTAAATTTAGTCCAAGAATCTTTTGTTTTTTTTCGACATGTGCTTGTACCAAATTTAAGCATTGAATACTTCCATCCTTTGTTTCTTGTAACGTCTTGTCGCTGTTACTATATCTCCATCGTTAATTTTTTTCACGGAGTGTTGGTCCATCAGGCTAGAAATATTAAATTAACAATATACCATATCATTAAATAACTTACAGTTGGCATAAAACACCCAATCGAAGCGTTCATGTCAAAAAGACAAGATACTTCAAACACAGATATAACATTTCCGCATTTCTCTATACTTTTCACCTGGCTATAAGTTCTGAATTGATAAAAATCATAGTCACCATACTGATATCTAAGTATTCTTTTATTCATACTAACTAGGTCTTTTAATAGAACTGGTACAAATCTGTTTATTGAATTCAAGCCGTTTCCATATAATCCATTCAAATTACTATCCAGAAATTATTAAAAATTTAATTACCTTAAATTTCTATATATTATATTTAGCTGGCTGTGTTTTCAAATTACCATCTAGAAACTATGAAAAATTTTATTACTTTAAATTTCTATACTTTAAATTTAGCTGGCTGTGTTTTCACATTACTATCTAGAATAGTTATATTTTTATAATGTTTTTCGTCTTTCTAGTCATATCTAATATAAACTTTTTTTCTGAAGAAACGGGATCCGTTTCAAATGTGCCAACCGAGGGTAGAACGAATTTAATTGTGGTTGTTGTTTCCTGTGTTTTTTTCTTATAAAAGATGTTAAAAACATAATATCTTCCCCGTATATATAAACACATACCTGATCTGGTCATGCTTTTCTACCCTCGGTGCGCCGTTTTAAACACAATCTTTAATAAACATCCCAGATAAATTTTCCCTTTTAGAATAGTTACATATATCGAAAAATAATGATCAAAAAGATATACAACCTGATTAAATGAATTTTTTAATCATAGGTTTGTATTATCATAATCATTTTTTCACATTGTAAAATCACTTATAAAAAAAATCATAAAATTGAGTCTACAATATGTATCAAGTTGATTAAGAATGAATAAAATAAATTTCCAAACTAGATAGACTTATAATTTTATGTTTTTTTTAAAGAAATTATTAAATTATAATCTCCTATTATCACAATGAAGTCAAAAATTAGTTTATCAGTCATGTTATCCTTCGGTTTCAAAAAGATTAATTTTATTTGTCATTTTTTTCAATATCTTTTTTTCTGAGAAAGTTTCAATTACTTAATATGAACATCAATATCACTATTTCCTTTGAAAATGTCCAATGTCTCTGAGATATTTCGCATATAAATTTCTACAATTGTGTTTAATATCAAAGTTTAATATCATTTCAAAATTAATAATTTCTAATATATAGAGATCTTATAATTTCATCAAGAATATTAGGCAAAAGTAAAAAATGTTAAAGTTTTTTGTCTGTAATTGACATTCATTTTAATATTCATATAACTTCCATCATTCCAAAATTGAATTTGATGAAATTATAATATGTAGGAAATTTTTAAATTCAATTTAATTTAAAAAATGGACTCAAAATATTTTGAAATTGAACCTCTTTATCATTAAAGTGGGTTTTTATAATTGTATACCTTTTATTGTAAAATAAAGTAATCAATTACTTATCTTTAAAGTATTAAATTTTGCACAAGAAAAAAACATTCTAAAAGGGAAAATTTATCTGGGATGTTTATTAAAGATTGTGTTTAAAACGGCGCACCGAGGGTAGAAAAGCATGACCAGATCAGGTATGTGTTTATATATACGGGGAAGATATTATGTTTTTAACATCTTTTATAAGAAAAAAACACAGGAAACAACAACCACAATTAAATTCGTTCTACCCTCGGTTGGCACATTTGAAACGGATCCCGTTTCTTCAGAAAAAAAGTTTATATTAGATATGACTAGAAAGACGAAAAACATTATAAAAATATAACTATTCTAGATAGTAATGTGAATTAAAATAAATAAATGAACCAATAGGTAGAAAAAGCACCTTATTTATACTATTTTTATAACTAAATTTTATATTCATCATTTAAATTTTACACTTAGCATTTAAATTTCATATTATTCATATTAAAATTTTCTAATTTTATACCGATGTATAACATTTACGTTTGATTAAAATGTGTGGTAATTTAAATTTTTTTTTGAATAATATAAAAAGTAACAATCAAATTTCTAGTTTTTTTTTATATTAAATACACATCATAAAATTACTTATCACACAACAATTTTTAAAATTATTAATTATGGATAATTATGAATGTTTGGACAACAATCAGGGTGGAGATTTAAATTGCCCTCCACCACCACCACCAGATCAATTGCTACCAGCTGGAAGCCCAAATTCACCAAATGAAGCACCCGGCGGTCCTGGATACTTTACTCCTTCGGCTCATAAAACTAATCAGAAACAAGCTGCTGAAAATGACAAATATACAACAACAAATATTGTTCAAAATAACAATATTAATGCAAATCTTAAGAGGAATAATGGAACTACTCGAAATGGTGACCAACATAGCAAGATGACAAAGGTTAGGGATGTAACAGAAAACATAGTACATGGTGAAAATGATGAGTTGATAGAGTCACCACAATTGCAAATACAAGCTGAGACCATCAATGAGTTTTATGAAGTTAAATGTCTCATCGATTCTGTAAATAAACCTGGTGAAGACAAACTTAAACATGAGATTAAGCAGAAGATTCTTGCTCAATATAAAACTATACGTTCAAGTATGAACTTTGTCTTTGATTTCATGGCTAACCCAACAGTAAGTTTTATCATTTATACTCAATAATGTGCTAACTAAACATTCCTATTGCAGAAAAATCGTTTCACAAACGTCATGATGTTTAATGAAGGTAACTGTTTCTTGAAGGATGAACCGGACCCTGAGGAAAGATACTATCATGCCAACAAAATCTCAACAGAACAAGGAATATACATCATGGCCCAAGCACCATTAAATAATACTGTCAAAACATTCTGGAGCTTGATATGGGAACAAGGTGTCTGCATTATTGCCTCCTTCTGTGATTACGCCAATCACGATGACTGTCAACCGTACTTTGATTTGTCACTTAAAAAGAAGAAGACAATTGGGCATTTTATCATTCAAACAGTTGAAAGTAAACCATCGTCTCCAGCTATAATATTTAAATTGAAGGTTTACAACAAAAAAACAAAGCAAGGAAGAATTGTTAATATTATTAATTGGACTGGGTGGGAAGTTAATAAGGTACCTTCTATGAGTAAATTACTTGGTGTCATGTCTCTTGTTTGGAAGATGGAACATGTAGTTGAGGTTGTTGATAAACGGGATACTGGTCCTATTCTTGTTCATGGTGTCAGTGGATCCCGGAGAACATCTACCTTTGTTGCTATCAATATTATCTGCAAACAGGTACCGTTTTTTCTAAATATGAAATCATTCTTATTTTTAATTATCTTTATAGCTTAGAGATACAAAAAAATGCTCGATTATCACAACAGCCGTTCTCATAAGAAGATATCGTCATAATGCTATTAGGGATCATCTAATGTTTGCTATCATCCTCATGGCTACAATGCATTATGCTGCCTCCATTAATCAAGTCAACAAAAAAGATCCCTCTTTTCTGAAAGCATCTAAAGTAAGTAATTATTGTTGTTTTTTGTTTCATTATCCCTCACACGGAAACAATTAATCTAATGATTTTTTTTCTTTTAGTCTATCATCTCATTTATCTCCACAAATAAGGCTGCTCAAAAAGCCACAGCTGATGCAATTGACAAAAAATAAGGAACATATAATAATATATTCATAAATTTGTCTAATAAAGGATAAAAATATGTGGCATTTTTTATGTGATTCACCAAAACTTATGACGAATATTTTTAATATCCCTGGAAAACTATAAATTGTGGTTTCTCCTCTCATCTTCATAGTATATTTTAAACTTTATCTGATTGTAATAGTACTGATTAAAAACATAATGTATTAATATTGTTTTAATTATATATTTTAAATGAAAAATAAATTCGTTTTTAAATTTGTTGATTGAGGACAACGGAAAACCGTTATGATTGTTTTGAATCTCCATATGAAGTACATTAAATATAAACTATTCTTTAAAAGTGTTTTCAAAAAAAATCGTCAAACTTTAGTCATTACACTTTAGCTTATCATTCATATATGAATAATATGTCAATTATCATAAAGTCAGCATGTCAAAGTAATAAATACTAGAAATGGTATAATTGAAATGAATATATTAAAAAGCTTTATTTTCTCCATGATACCATAAAATTTGAAAAACCTAATCTATGATCACCTTCTTTGATATACCAAAAAACAAAATATTATTTAAAATGGAATATTATTTAAATTTTTACCACGTAACATTGGTAAAGTTAAGAAAAAAAATTTATTTGAATCCTTCCACATGACGCATAATATGTGCTGCAACATTAATTCCCATCCACCTGTCACAAATTCCAATCTCGGAATACTTTCCATCAGACGCATTAACTCCTTTAAAATAATTAGCACTGATTCCGTCATATTTTATCTATAAAAAAACACAACCATTTAATTAAAATAAAAATTGTATCCTAAATCAAGCTTAATCTGCAATCTAATGGATGTTTTTATTACAATTTTTTCAAAACATAAAAATTTGCAATAACATGAGGACATTAAGATTGAATATTTAAAATGAAAGTTTATGTGAGATTTTACTGATATCCTTATGACACATAATCTTTTTTATATTAGAGATCCCACAAAATGGTAGTTTTCTTTCCATTTTCCATGACTATATAGTATATCTTCTTACTAAATATTACTTGGAGAGGAAACAAAATATATATGTTTATATACTTTTTGTCTAAAAAAAAGAATAATTAAAAGGAAAAATAATGAAAACAGATATATTTTTATCCCCTTTTTTGTCTATGATTTTAAAATGTTTGCATAAGAGGTTATGAATATTTAATTAAAAAATATAAAAAAATGAATTTTTTCTATTATGCTTGCAATGTATATGTATATTTTCTTATGGTTTTTATTGAAGATAATTTAATAAAAGAAATAAAAAAAAGAAGATTCTTGAGTTTCCCTTTATTTACATCGAGAAAATGATATTAGAAAAATAGAATAAGGAAATAGTTTCTGTATTTTATTTAATGATCCCAAAAACATAACACATCATCTCCCCTCTCTCTTTTTTAACTTTAACAAAATAACTTTAATAAAAATTCCATCAAAAATCTATTATTTATAGGGCCTCAAAAAGGTGATAGGTTACTTTTGTATGATACCACAAAACTTCCCTCACACAAAAGTTTGTTACTCCTTCTTATGATATGTCTATTAATATTTTAGTTAACAAGTTGTATTATGAACCAAAGTATACATATATCTGTTTATTTTGACTATAAATATATATAATATATACACATTAATATTATTTCATTGACGTATAAAGTTATTAATCCAACTCCATCAAAAGTTAACGTACATTTTATTATTGGCACCACAAAAAAATAACTTTTTTCTTTCAAGTACAAATGTTTTTAACTTTTAAAATAATTACAATGTACTATTCATAAAAATATCTTCCTTATCATGTCTTTTAAATATAAATAAATTATGAGGTTCATCTGTTCTGGAGAATGAAAAGAGAATGAAAGAAAAACAAAATTCTTTTAGGTGAACGTTCCTGAAAGTATAAGATTTATGAATAGTACATGTAATATTTAATAGAAGTTTTTAAACACAAGACAAGTGTTTTTTTTCCGCCATTAAAATAATAATTATTTGAAATATACAATTAAATATTTCTCTAGTTTGAATAACTTTTCACTCTTACTTTTTTCTATTAAATAAAAGTAAGTTTTAAGTTTATTAGCATGTTTATTATATTAAAAATTATTATTATATTACTTTATTCTTGTAAAACAAGTAGTTCATTATTACTATGGAAAATAAACATTTTGTATGCCACTTAATAACATGTTTTTGATGTAGTAGCGTAATTTAGATATTTGTACATTTCGATGAGTCATTTATATGCTAACTTATAGGTTACGGTAATGTAACCTCATCAAATTCCTATTTCAACAGTTTAAAATAAATATTATTTTTATTCTTTAAAAGATTACATTTATTTTTTGCATTTTTTTCCAGACATCCCAACCACTTCTCATCTCCATTCATATTAATTTCTAAAAAGCCTTATCAAAAGATTTATGCCCGTTGTTAAGAAACATCTCAAAGTTTCAATGCATTTTTTTGCAATTCTTTTAAATCTATTTTATTTATGAGCCACCTATAATTATTAAAATTAACTGTTAGCTATGTTTTATATCTATTATGTCATGAATTGTGAGAGATAATGATTATTTTGTTAATCCCGATAAAATGTTTTCTGTTTTTAATCTTATTTTCTCGATTTTCAATCATTTGAATTGCATTAAAGCTGTTATTTTATGATGTTTTTTATTCGTTTTTATTTTAAATATTAAAATAAGCAGATAGTTTTCATCTTAAAAGATTTGAAACTAAAAAACAAGTATATCTGCAATATAATTTTAATGTCATCTTTTTAGAATTATTACTTATGAAAATAGAAACGTCAAAATCTATATGATCAAAATAGACGTTCTCTAATTGATATTCTTTCATCCACTTTCATATCCCCCAAAAACTCCACCTAACCATCAAAGATAACGCAGATTAAATGACTTCATTTTTTATCATTATCATTAGAACATTAAAATAATATACATAATTTATTATTTAAAAAGAATTACAAATAAAAATATATAAAGATTAAAAAAAATAGCAATAGACATACACGCATAGAAATCCACTAAGAAGGCGTCACAAAAAATATTTCTCCCCTCTATTTAAGAAAAATTCACTAATGGCATATTGTCATTTTAATATTTTTTGCTATCATATAAGAATGACAAAAATTATTTAAGGTGATAACATGTGTAACATAAAATAAATATTATATATTTATTATTTTATACTAAACTGAGTATTAGGATATTTTTTTGTTTATTGGGATTCATCCGGTTATAGGATATTACTATATAAATATTTATCATTAATGGTTATGAGATTCTTTTAAGGTTGTATATATTTTATAGGTTAGCTTTTTACAAAGGCGTATTGGTATTCACCTTTTAAGGTTTAGTGATTTTTTAATTAATTCTCACTTTCTAGTCTTAGAATACACGCAATCTTTTTACTAACTTTTAAATGTAAGTATTAAAGATCATCTTCTATTATATCTTTCCAGATATACATAAATATTTCAAGTGGAGGATAGTTTAATAAATATGTAACCCCTCTAAACTATTTTATTTTTAACTTATCTTAAAATATATATATTCCTTTAACGGTTAAAAGAAATAATTATTATCATTCCACATAAGAGGAGGATAAAAAAATTATTTTTTAATAAAATTATCATATCTTCTTTTCGATATCTATATGTTTATAATAGAGTCCTCCAAAATATTTAGTTCAAATAACTTAATTTTCCAAGACATTTCCATAATCCTTTAACTTTAACCAATATACAATATATCTCCCTTATCAACAACCCAACATAATTACTCCTTCAACTAATTTATTATCCTCTTCCTTGTTTCAAGAAACATTATAATATTAAAATTACAATTATAGATAGGAGAAACATCATTAAAAATGAAATATTTCCTACTAATAACTGCTATTTTTATTTTTACCATCGCCAATATTGAGGGAAACGATGATAATAAGGATTCTTCCATGGTTGATAATATAAATCAACCACTACTCTGTGAGGTACTCCCTTCACATGAACTTTGCCTCGAGGTACAATCCTCTGTACATGGAGCACCAGTAAAAAGAAAATCTGCCTACATGCGTTTTGGAAGATCTGATCCTGAGGTTGTTGAGAAAAGGAAATCTGCCTACATGAGATTTGGGAAACGCTCAATGGGAAGCGAGGAAATTGGAGATGATGCCTTTACTCAGGATAATGGTATTGAGAAGAGAAAATCTGCTTATATGAGATTTGGTAAGAGAAAATCTGCTTACATGAGGTAAGGTTTATTTAAGATATACATATTTGTCGAAAGAGTTGTTCATATTTATGGGGGATTTATGTGATAATCTTCTATTTTTTCAAATGTCCAATTCTTATTTTGTAAGGGTTCTTTTTATATTTATGAGCTGTTAATCTCCATTTCTAATGTGTCTTCGATTTCCTTTATTTTATTATTCATAATAAAGGAAAAAGTTTATTTATGATTTTTGAAAAGAATATACATTAAAAAAATATATAAAAGTTTTTTAAAACATTTTTTCAGATTTGGTAAAAGGGACGTAAATGAGGAGGGTGATGTTGAATTTTCTTCTCCATATGAAAAAAGAAAAAGTGCATACATGAGGTAGGAAAAAATAAAAAACTAAAAGCTTTACCACCATAATCTTTCATATCCCAAGGACTAATAAACATTTCCTTTCCAGATTTGGAAAATAAGAATTAAACTCAAACTAAACTTAGACAAGAAAAATAAAACTTCTATTAGCAATTTAAATATCTCCTATCTTCATCTTCTCAACGTTAATTGTCAAACAAAAATAAAAACCAAAAAAAAACAAAAAAAATTTCCAAGTAGTATTACAAAAAAAACAATTATTTTATTATCATTATTAAAACAATAACCAATAATATAGCATATTTTTGTGGACAAATGTTTTTGAACAAAACTTTTTTAAGTATGGTGGATAATTGATAATACATTAACACAGCACAAAACTATTGTAATTCATTTTTTAGTGTAACAAAACAAATAAAATATACAATTCAATGTTAAGTTAACTTATAAATTGTCAAACTTCTAAATATATAAAGACTTTATGTATTCCTTTTGTAACTTTCCCTTTTTAAAGCTTTTACAATCATAATATAACTTTTTATTAAAGAATTATGTATTTTTTCATTACCACTAATGTTAATTTTTAATTGTTTTAAAAAAAATTCAAATGTTAAATGAAAAAGTTTTTTTTTATATTTAAACGACATTAATAAATAAATACCTTTGTTTATTGAAAGAGTATCCTGTTTAAATGAAACATATTTTATTTATAAAGGGTAAAAAAGAAACTCTCTTAGAAACACCTTAATACTTCTCCTCCACAAACATCATAAAGTTTGTAATTAGAAAAAGAACTCAATAATAAGGTAAACAAATATACATGAGGAGAAATTATACGCAATTTGTTTATATATACCCGTAAAAAAATAACAAAAATTAACTTTTTACAAAAACCCTCATTACTTAACGAACTAAGAATGATCTCTAAAATATAAAAACTTGAAATAAAAAAAATTCCTCATGTTGGTGTATAAATTTTTGTAAAAGTTAGTAAAAAAAGATACTATTAACGAGAACTCTTATTTACACACAAGATTACGTAATATTTTTACTATCATTATATTGGATAATATTATATTTTAACGGAGGTTTTCTAATTTTTGATACTCTTATTTACAAATAAACACAATCTAAATTATGTTAAATATATGTTAAAAACTCTAAGATTTTATATCTCTTTACTTATCTTGTTTGGTATAAATAAGAACATCAAACCAGAGTGTATGTTTATATGTTTTAATGGTAAGATATGACAAAAAATGACAAGTGTCTCTCCGTGTAAAGGTAATTTTTTTTTATTTATTTAAATATTGTAATAAATATTGCATAATTTATGGGTTTGAATAAATCAAATTATTTTTATATTAATGATTGTTATGAGATTAATGTGTAAACATTATTATTAAATTACTGTTGTCACGGTAGATAAATTTTATTATATCACTCCTTAGTAGGTAAAGCTTTCGCATAAGATATGGGGTTTTTTTATGGAGAAAAATTATGAGATTTTCAATAAAATTTATCAAGAGTCATTCTTTCAAAGATTAAATCTCGTTGTTTAATGCTGTATTTCCTTTATAATAAATATCATAAAAAATTAACATACTAAGGATACCCATAAATATCTTTATTATTAATTTCCTCCCACACCCTCGAAAAATTTTTTAATTTTTAGTCCTTAACATCACGCACTAAATAAAGGTACATTAAACTCATAAATATATTTTGATAAAATTTATTTAATACTTTACAAACATAACCATAAAAAATAAGACAATATAAAAGAAATAAAAAATGATAGAGAAAAGGTAAAAAAATGAAATTATCGAAGTATGGAAAGGGATCTCATTTTTATACATATTAAGGTATACTATTGTAGTAAAAAATAAGAAAGTTAAGTAAAGTAATACCTGAACCGTATATGGAGAATGACAATAGAAAACAAAGATAAAAAAAGACATTCTTAACTGTCCAGGTTTTCAATTTTTCAGAGAGGTGTTCTTGAAAAAATTATGAGAAGATGCCGGTTACAGTTGAGTTTTGTTTTTTTTTAGTTTTAGTTTTTTTAAGTTGATTTTGTAAGACATGCTACGTATTCCTCAACTTTTATTGGAAACTCCTCAACAACTTTATATACAGTTGTATCATAAATCTGAAGATGATAAGAATATATAAGTATGTGTTAATTAATTAAAGATAGAATGGTATATGATAAGAAAGGTAAAACTTACAGCCAAACGATTACTTTTAGTATATAAAAGAAGTGTAGATGGGTTCTTATAAACCATCCCAATAATATCTTTTGGCATCCCAGGAAAATACGGTTCACTGTCAGCAGAGAATGTGGAAAGATTCCAGTAAGGATCATAAGTAGCAAATTTACCATGATCAAAAAGTACAATATTCCCATCAATCCATTGCAAACCAATCTTAGGTAAAAATGTTATCTTTTCCGTTAACTGTTGTGGTGATTTATTACCCAAATAAAATCTCTTACTCTTCTTATTATACCTATAACGGTAAACTTTGTTTCTTTCTATCAACACCATAACACCACTCCTAAAATTTGTCAGTGCAACATTAACTGTCCTCGGGCCACCAGGGAATAGATCATTTATTTTGTAGGCTGCTTTTTGTGGGATACCAAAATCTCTCCATACCTGGTAAACGTAATCACCGGCAAATGCATAAGTAATATTATCTTTACTCTGAGTTACAGCATCAAAATTTTTTGGACATTTATGTAACTTAAGTTCCTGTAGAGGTTTTTGTTTTTTTATGATTGGGACCCTTTTTGGGAGGATAAAATTTCTCCGCCATGGTGTGTTAGGGTCATAGATATCAGGACTACGTCTATCTCTTTTTTTGTGACTTTTTTCTAATCTGCTATGCCTACCTCTTTTTTTTGGATCCTGACCTGATGCTCTTATTAATGCTTCTTTCTCTGATCTGCTTATTCTTGGAATTGGTTTAGGAGTAATAATACTATTCTTATTCTCATCATAACTAATTAAATTATTGTTTCCTTCTGTCATGGTGTCAACCAATAATGAACCATAATTATAAGGAATGATAAAAAATAAAAACAATACAGTTGTTGTAAACACCAAAGAAGATAATTTCTTCATTTTATGGAAACCTAAAAGTATGAGTTTAATTTGATTATAAAAAGCTATTACAAAATACTGAGAAATAGTATATAAGTTAATAAATTTAATAATTTAAAAAAAATGTGTCTTTAAGTATAGGTATTACATAAGGGACTGATTGGGAAGAAAAGGGAGAATAGATGAGTAGTAAAAGTAGTTATAGTAGTTTTATAATTGATAAGATGAAGGATGAAAGAAGATAATTTAAGGGATTATATTATTAATACTTATATATATTACAATTTTCTCATGATAAAAATAATTATTAACTTCGATTCCTGGTTTGATTGACGACTTTTTATGCAGCTTATAATATCTTTCTCTCACCATGTTACAAAACTTATACCCAAACTCATCTTTAATATATCTGCTTGTTTTTTTTGGAAAATACTCATATAAAAAAGAAGATTAGGAGAGAAAGAAAGAGAAAAGAGAGAGAGAGGTGAATATCGGAAGGGGTGCAAAAGTTCAAAGAATAATGAGATAAAAATTTTATCTATAAACATTTAACAACTAAAACATCAGTCCACCTAAACCTAGAAATAATCTAATAAAAAATAACATAAAAAAAACTTTTTTTCAATCTATCCATTCCTCTCTCTAAAACACACCAGCCTCATACTTTATATATAAATATTCAACCATCCACCAATGGGGGGAGAGATTAAACATTCAAAGTGGATCTTGATATGTTTCATTACAATCTAAAATGCTATTATTTTTTTTCCTTCAAGAGGCTTTGTAAAAAAAAAGTCTGTACAGTTAGAAGGTACAAAAAAAAAATTGGTACTACGTTAAGTAGTAAAAAGAATCTTGTTAATGATAATAGGATACTAAGAATGATTTTAAACATATAATTTTCCTTTGCACTGGATTTTTTTCATTATTATATAGATAAAATGATTATAAAAAAAATAAACTACCACCTTCAAGAAGGATGGTTTTTATATTTAATAAAAATTATATACCTTTGTATGATTACCTCGCTTTTCCTGATAATATTAAGTAAGAAATAATTTTAACAGGTGAATTAATAATTTTGTTAGGTAATAAAATTCTATTACTATCAAGAAGTGGTCAAAAGTTATTATTAATAAAATTTATATAAATACTATGATATGTGTATTTAAAATATTACTAATAATATTAAAACATAACTATACACATATTACATGATAAGAAAAAAGATAATAAAAATTTCCGAAAGGATTTTAATAAAAAGTCTACAAAACTTCAAAATATTTTTCATTATGCAATAAAAAGTTAAAAGTATAAGGAGATATATTGAATAAAATGTTTTAATATTTTTGTCCACTTCAAATATATAATTGTATACTTAAATATATTAAAAATTATTATTATTAAATGTGTATATATTATTGAAGTAACAAGTCACATTTTCAAAGTTTCAACTTCTATTGAATTTTTGTTGATTTGTCAATTGTTCTTACACTTAATCTACTGTTATTAAGAGGCTTTCCAAGTACCGCAAAAGAAAAGATAACCGTAATTAGGTGAAACAAGGTACTTTAAGGTGGAATATCTTCAAGGAAAAAGTTTAATGAATAAGTTAAACTATTAAGAATAATACGTGTTTGTTGTATTCTTCTTTTATTTGCTTATCTTGTCAAATCAGTAGTTAATTAAAAGTTAATCTTATTGTAATTGAGTTTTAAGGAGATTACCTATGGTTGGAGTGTATTAAGATAGACAAATACAATGGGAGATGTGCCAAAAGTAGGATTCTTGGGTAAGTTTTGACTTATTTAACTCTCTTTGGTATTTATATTTAACGGATCAGTTGCTGTTGTGATTATTTATGTTAGTTGTCGTTATATAATCTTTTGTTATACACTTATTTCAAAGATAAACTGATACTTTCATTAATTTTTTATCTATTATTAATGTATAATTTATTACTGTTTGTTTGAACAACCAATTGTAATTAAAATAACTTCCGCAATACCGTTACAAAATGTTTACCTTCAAAATTTAAAAGTAATGATCAAAGAAAAACCAATTACCCTTGCCTCATGCAAGAAGAAAAACGTTAAGAATAAAATAAGATTAAAAATTTAATCAAATCAAAATAACACTCTATCCTGATTTTAACAATTATCTCCAACCGTCAAACTACCCTGCTCCATCTAAAAACATATAAGGGTAATTGTACTACAACTAACCAAGATAAGAATAGTAAATATTATCATCTAAAAGCAAGATCATTACATAAAATTACATGTTATCAATTGATAAAAATAATACATTGTAACATTTTTAACATTATTATCATAGGGTGAACGGTAAAAGATGATAATGTAATAAGATTATTGTTTATGTAAATTTTACAAACATCACTACTATCAATTTTTTTGATGTTTAATTGATAAACTACATTTTTAAAATATTTTTTTATCATTGTTTTATTTTTCGATAATATTATTTGATGGGTATGTTTTACGGATGTATGGGTAGCGTGATTGATTGTCACAATTAATTTATTTGTACGTATAATTGTACTTGTTAATTAAAATAAAAAATTAATGGGAAATAGTGTAATTTCTGTTCTTGGAAAAAGAAAAAATTATAATTAAATTACTTATAACAATTCAAAGATTAATATACCTTCAAACAATAAAAATAAACAAGATATTCAAAGTATTTGAAATAATTAACATACAAAAAATCTCTTTTTTATACTCACTTCCTCGTCATTTTAACATAAAAACAAAAAACTATTATTATTTACATAAAGTCAATTATACACTTTTTTTTCTTTTTTTCATATTTTCACGTACACACCATAAAGAGGAACACTTATAATATCATTTAATAATGTTACTAAATTTAATAATTAAATTAATGTAAATACAGATAAAGTTTTTTGTGTATCTTAATCCAGATCACGTCAAAAAAAGTCGATGAATAGAACAATTACAATGAATATCTTCAAAATCCCATTCGTTAAAACTTTTATATTAATAATATTTAACTACAAAAAATATATATAATGTAACAATAATTATCTTTATAATCCAATATTTACATTGTCTTAAAAATGTTTTCCACCAAAACTATTAATTAAACAAATTTTTTTTATATACATACAAAATTTTGAAGTTTTTCTTCCTTTCATTTTGTTATAAGTGATAAAAAAAGTTGTTTAGTATAAATAAAATTAAAGAAAAAAAGGTTTTTTCTTTAATTTTACTTCCTACTTGTTGTATTAATCTTTCTTATAATCTGTAGGACCCTCTGTAATGTCGTTCGTCGAGAGTGGGAGAGGGACAATCTGGAGAATGGGGTAACCGAAGCGTGGACCGTAAAGAACATCGCTTTTGTATGTTCCGTAGTCTTCCTCTGTAACTGGATCTATAACTAATAATCCTTCTCTAGTTAAAATTGCATTTGTTGGTAATTGACTTTTATCACCTTTATTTACTGAATCTTTGAGATCATCTGATGGCAATAACTTCTCAACACCCTTTCCCAAATCTCTTATTACTTGAAGCTCCTTAATACCTCTACCAAAGTCAAATTCAAGAGAATCACCAACTTTAGTTGGGTATATAGCAATATTTGACGAAGAGGCAACAATAAATAATAAACAAAATGTAAATAGCAATATTTTCAACATTATATTATCTTAATAAAATATTCTATAGATTTTACAAAACTAAAACGCAAAACTATTGCTAAATACAAAAAAATTTCCCATTTATATACCAAATATTTAATGAATCATAGAATGAAATAAAAAAACTTGAAAGAAATCACATATCAAATCATCTGGTTAACTATACACCCCTTATGTACTTCCTTAGAATATAATTAATATATCAAAGATATTTTAAAAAAATAACCTGATAATAATAAAGTTCGATGCTCACGGTCGCATCAACTGATGATTTGATTTTGCCTTTTTCATTGATATACAATAGAAAAAAATATTACATTTGCTTGGCTGTCTATATTTTTATTTTTTTATGTATTTTGAATATAACGATAAATAAATTAGGTTATTACCAAATTAGACGGGAAAGTAAAGACAAGTTTTGTAGTTTATTTTTATTTTTTCATACAAAACAATAACAAAGATTGCGACAATGATAAGGAAAAAGAATTAATTAGTGGGAAATTCCTTTATTATATAATATTTATTTAACAAGATACAATTTAACAATATTTTATCATAAACCTATATATATTTTCCTTTTTTGCTACCAAAAAAACTATTTCATTTTCGTTCTTTGATTCTCAAACTCCATAATCGAACTGACAAGAGGGATCTTTTGAAGGAAATCTAAAAACCTCTCTTTTAATGGCTTAACTTTATCAGCCTCCTTTGCAGCAATATCAACATACTCCTCATCCATTTCTATTGTACTAAAAATCTTATTCCTTCCCCATAAAATAGAATATGTCCCTACGATTCCTGATAGAATTTGAATACCAACAACTAAAGGTATAATCCTCCTACAACTTTTAATACCCTCTAAGGATAGACCAATTAAATCAACAAAATTCTTCACCTCTGGTACTTTCATATCTTTCTTATTCAACATAACATAATGTCCCATTAATGGTACTGATACCATTGGTACAACAACCCCAGCTAACACTTCATTACCAATACATTTAGTCAATATACACGAAGGACACACCTCATTATCCTGATAAAGATCTTTATAAACAAGAACGTGATTCAATAAATATGTTGTCACTCCAGACACATAGATACCAGCATACAAAGGAATTTTAGGAGCTCTGTTCATAACTTCAATTAAACTAGCCTTATTCGAGAACAAAAAGAAATCACCACTTATTTTTGTTGCTATTAATGTCGTTGTGACGGCACTACTAAAAGCAAGTGAAAAATGTGGCCAATGGAAGGCTCTCCTCTCTATTGCTACAGGCCAGTACTGAATTAAGTTTGACATATAACCACTCTGTTCTGCAGGTGATAACATCGACAATTTGGTCCATAATTTTGAGCGTCCTGATCCTAAATCGTCACCAACCAATGCTTTGATGTTTGAATCTTTTTTATCTGAAGATTTTACTGACTCTTCCCAGTATTTTGATGGATCAAACATAGTTATAAGTAGTGATAAAATACATATGAAACTGTATTACTCTCATATATACTTTATTCAAAAACATTCAATGTAAGAACCCCAAGAATATTCTCTCATCCATCATCCTGGTCTTTGTTATTCTCCTTTTTATGTTTTAAACTTGTTTCATCAAATATTTACCAGGGTTGGTGAAAGATAGGTGGTCTGTGAAATTTCAAATTCCTTTTTTTATAAAAAGTACAAAAAAATTGAGGTCAAGGGAATTTATGATCCCATGACTTAGTGAATCGTATTTTTAGAAAATTCTTTTCCAAAGTACGTTCTGATTGATTACTCATTGTTGACGGCAAGGACTGTTCTTCGCTAAAAAATGGAGTAACAGGTTTTTTTTTGCTTTTGTATAGTTTTGTCGTCACAAATGAGATCAGTTCGAGATCAGTAGAAATTCTTACCACGATTACTTTTGTTTCTATTGGTGTGTGGTATATCTCTGGAAAGGAATTTATATTGAAATTTGCCTTTTGGCCTCACTTTGCCATTCATATTTCGTAAAATAATTGACCTATAAAAATATAATTTAATTAAAATCTTTTAGAGGTAAATAAAAATAAAATGGGTTGGTTTTGGGGAAGCAGCAGTAGTAATGAAGATAAAAAACAAGCTCCAAAGGAATGTCCAATGAAAAAGGCACAGGAAGAGAATACTGATAACTTGCTGATGTTCAGTGAGTGTCCTTCAAGTATGGCTGAGAATGGATCATGTCCTGTACGTAAAAACCCTTTAAATGGAGAAGAGAATCCCAACCAAAAACCTGCTCCAGACCAACCGTTTTCTCTGTCGACAAAAAGAGTACGATCATCAATACCTAAAGCTGGAACTGATGACAATTGGGAGTACCCATCACCACAGATGTTTTGGAATGCTATGAGAAGAAAAGGATGGAACTGGAGGGATGATAATATGTCACAAGATGATATGGAGAAGTTGATTCTTATCCATAACGCTAACAATGAAGAAGCCTGGAGAGAGATATTAAAATGGGAAGAATTACTACATCCGTAAGTTTGGTACACACAAAAGACTTCTCACAATAATTTCAACCTCTTCAGGGAATGTGCGACTCCAAAATTAAAGAGCTTCAAAGGAAATGCCAAGAAATTATCACCCCGTGCCCAGATACGTAGTTTCATGGGGTACGAAAAACCTTTTGATAGACACGATTGGATTGTAGATAGATGCGGGTTAACTGATGTTCACTATATCATAGACTATTATGATGCTGGAGCTGTTGATCCAAATACAAAATTATTTACAGGTCTCGATGTTCGTCCTGCTATGGATAATTTAACTAATATCATGGATAGAATGAAGGTCGGAACAATGAGATTTCAGGTTGAGTGGTTAGGTATGACACCTAAGCTGCCAGAACATTTGAAGAAGGATGGTTCAAGTCCTCATTAATTTTTGTAACTCTTTTAGATACTAGGATTATTATGTAGTTTTAATATGTGTTAAAATAAGAAAAGAATAATTTTCTAAACTTTCGACTTATCAAAATGTCTTATTTAATAAATTTTTTATATACTACCGGGGGGTGTTTTGTTTATTTTCTTCAAATTTGATTGTCTTTTAGAGCGATAGTTTCATTATTCCATTTGGAGTTTCGTATTTTTGATATTTGAAAGTAAAATTTAGTGGTAACTTCATATTAACGATGGCTCTTCCTTTGGATGAGTATGTTGATAAGCTATTTAAAGTCTGGGATATAATTGACTTCATCAAAACAAGAAATTGTGGGGGAGATGAGACAAAAGAGAAGATTGAATGGTATGTTTATGTTTCACGTTTTGTGTTTATAAAAGTCTTTTCAGGTTCAAAGAAGTTTGTGTTGAGTACGCCAGTGATAAAGATAATACAGATGCGATGGAGTTTACTGATTGGATTGAGACGATCCTAAATGATGAATTTAACATTTTGCTTGAAGAGGATTCTGGAGTTATACTTGCAACAAAAATCCTAAAATACAGTGATGCTTTAAGGAAAAATGATGAGAAATTAGCTAGTGAGATGGCTGAGCATGCAGTGAAGACTCTTAAAGAAAGGAAGAGTGATTCTCAATCCAAAAGACAAGTTGAAGGAGATAGTGATGATGAGGATGGTAGCACAGACGGTAGTTCAGATGAAGAAATGGAAGTTGATGAGGGGAAAGAGAAGAAAGAAAGGCAACCTAAACAAGTTACCGATGATGATGGGTGGACGACGATCCAAAGACATTGAACTTTTATTAGATGTTATTATTGTAAATTTGTATATGTTATGGTAATAAAGTTAATTTTATTTAGCAAGTTTGAAATTTCAGGAAGATATGTAAAAAATTTTGCATTATTTAATTTATTACCTACAATTTTATATATTTAGGTGGAATCATGATTAAATTAGAAGCATAAATCAAAGATGTTGTGTTTTTTATCATTTTAAAGACTATTTAGCAAGTAATTTTGTTGTTAAAATATTTTTATGATCTGGAAGTATTCATTATTACAACACAGTTTGCTAAATAAATTGATAAAATATTATAGTTTACACTGTTGTTTCCTTTTAAAACTTCGTCTTAATGTTAAGAAAAATATCTATAATGAAGTTATCATTAAATGAGATTAAAAAAAATCCTTTAATTTATTAAAATATCATCAAACACGTTAAATGAAATTATTAATTTATTTAGTGAAAAATATACTTATACTTGTAGAAATGAAAACGATTACATTATTAAAATTAAATTATTATTTTAAATAGAGGAAGGTATTTGAAAATTCAATTTGAATTTATTAAGAGTTCCTCTTACGTATCCTTTCTTTTGGATGATTGTAAAGACCAGATGGACGTATACATCGTATGGAAAACAGATTACTTCAATGTTGTACTTGAAACACAGAATCCTTACAATATTAATTTATACAGAGACCATTGATTTAGCCTAAATACGATGAAAATGTGGTAAGATAACTTTATTATTATATACATATCATTTTATTACAAATTTGAATTTTATATACAATTTAATACAATTATCATAGGTTAATCGACTTTTAAATACAATAATGATAATATATACAATCCCTTTAATATTCAAAAAAGAAGTTTCACTAAATTTATTATATTGTCTGAACTTAATTACAGGTTATAAATTATTAATATAGTTATAAATATTGGTAAAACACCAAAATGTTAAAATACTTTTTCTTATCAAAATTATGCTTGTTGTGTAAGTTTACTTTGGATAGATTTCAAAATTTTTGTTACCTCCTTCATGTGTGGACGTTTCTCTGGATCTAAGTTTAGACATTGTTCTTCAATGAGACTGACAACCTCCTTCATGACTGTTGGTGGTGATTCTGGTTTTATACCATTCAAGATTCCCTGTATCAAGTCATTTGTTTTCATTTTTTCAAATGGTTCGTTGCAATTATTGAATAATTCCCACAAAAAGATACCAAAACTATAAACATCAGTCTTGTATGAGTAGATTGATTCTTGGAGAGTTTCTGCTGACAACCAACGTAAAGGAAGTAGTGTCTCGCTCTTATCAATCCTGTGCTCTTTCTCATTACTTTTCAAAATAACAGCTTGTCCAAAATCAGAGATTTTGACGACATTGTCAGGAAAAACTAGACAGTTCCTTGTTGCTATATCGCAATGAATCCCACACTTCGAGTGAATGTACCCAATTCCTAATGATGCATCAATGGCCATTTTGATTAAATCACTGTCATTCGCGATCTTATACTTCTTAACATACTTTTTCAAACACCCATATTCCGAAAACTCCAATACCAAATAAATTGGTTGTGATGAGAAACAGGCTCCATAAAACTTTACAATATTTTCATGATTAAATAATCTCATGAAAGCCACTTCAGACAGGACTTCAGGATAAATATTTATGTGTTTCTCCAAAAGTTTGGTCTTCGGTACTTTAATTGCAACATATGTATCTTCTTGACCTCCTCCTAACTTTGTTGTACCATACCATACGTCTCCAAAGGCACCTTGACCTATTCTTTTATTCAAACATATATCGTCTTTCTTCATCTCCCATGACTGTTTTGGGACTGGAATTTGAAGGATAGCTTTATGAGTCTTGTGGATTGGAATTTTTTGTTCAAATAGTCTATTAATCAACTCTGATATAGTTTCACTCTTTAAATTAAAAAGTGAAACTTCATTTTTTTTAACCTTGAAGATGAAATGAATCCTCTTGTCATTCCAGTTACATGAGAGGATGATTTTCGGTTTAACCATTTCCGTGTAATCACAGTAAACCATAAAATGTCCATTTTTTGAAAGAAGATCCCTAACATCATCCTTTCTCATTATTCCATGAAACCATTCATCTTTATCGAGATTATCAAATATCGGGTCAGAGAGATTCAATATATCTATATTAGCTGGTGGTTTATTGAATAGCCATCCGAGTTTAGCAAGTTTCTTGACTGGCTGCATAGGACCATTAAATTCCTTAGACATCTCTACTGTTTTTTGACCCTTCTTAGTTACTGCGACATCCACTGAATTTTGTGTTTTGTCAGGTCCTGGCGCAACTACTCTTTTTGAAACGGTGTTTTTTGCCACCTTTTTTGTCACATCAACCGTAGTAGTTGTTTTGTCCTTAGCATTTGCAGCATCATTTTTCTTGAATTTTTTGTTTGTTAGTAACACATAACCATTCACGTGAACTATGCCGTTACCATCATTTTTTAGCTCATAACTATCGAATTTTGTGGTCTCTTCTTTCAGAGGAGCAGTAGCCTTTAACATTACAGAAGGAATTGAAAAGGTTTGCATTTCATGGGGTGATGAAACTTTTGACATTGACGAAACCTTAGTAGCTGCCGACATATTTGGAGCTGATGAGACATTTGGAGCTTGTGTAACTGCCGATGTAACATACACGGAGCGTAGAGACTTATCTGTTGGTCCATGTCTCTTGATGGTTTTTGCTGCTATTTCCACTGATTTTGGCTTCTTAATAGTTCTTGCATCTATTTCTACTGATTTCGTCTTCTTTATAGTCTTTGCTTCGATTTCCACTGATTTGGGTTTCTTGATAGTCTTTGCTTCAATTTCCACTGATTTTTTCAAAATAGGCTTGACATCCTGCTTTGACTGTCCACGCTTCTTGACGGTTTTGGGGTCATTGTCTACTGATTGACTCTTCTTAATGGTTCTGGCTTCAACATCTATTGTTTTACTCTTTTTGACGGTCTTGTCAGTGAAGTATTGACTCCCCTCTCTGGTTCTTTCTCCCGAGTCTGCTTTCTTAACAACCTTTTTTGTCTTATCCATTCCGTCGAGAATATACAGCAATAAAAAAATGATTAAAATAATGGCAAAATTTGATCTATTTTAAAATTTTACGCTCTTCTAATATTAGAATACTTATTTTGTTATATTCAAAATTTGATCAATTTTAACATTTTATATTCATATAATATTAAAACATTTAATTATTATATTCAAAATTTGGTATGTAGGCATAATCAATTTTACTTGTATCATATCGTTCAAGAAATTTACAGAGAACAATAATTCTCTTGCAATAGATTCATATATATGTAGAAATTGTTTTGAAAAAAACTGACATCAAATTTTTGAAGTAAATAATTAAACATTTTATGGTTACATTACAATATTGAATTAGAATACTTTCCTAATTTTCATGCATCAATTCTCAAGATTAATTATCCAAATGCAAGTTCTATTTCCATATCATTAAAGTGTGAAAAACATAATAAAAGTCATGATTTATTATCACTGAAAGAATGCCAAAACTTAAAAATATGAACCATTAATATGATTTAGGGTATATTTGATATATGTACTTTAAAAGTTCTAAAAATAACATCCACAAAATTCTCCACTCCAACTTCATAGATAAAAACATCTAACAAGTTTTATTATATAAAAATAAATTAATAATTTATTCTAATGAACTTCTCACGTAATCTACCACTCTTTATTACAAGGCCAATGTAAAAAACAAAATAAATATTGGTAATATTTATATATAAAAATAGCTCTTTATTTTTTTTTCTCATCATACTTTTAATAATTTTTTTAATAACTTTACACTTTGTGTTTTTTTCCTAAAATACTTTTTTTTGTAATTTTGTTATAATGTTAGTGGAAAAAACAAGAAAAAAATTAATGGTATTTTCGTGATTTTATTGTGACTTCCTAGAACATCTATTTTTAGTAGTGAATTCAATTTTAATTATATTAAAAGTTGGAAATTAAGTTGTTGTTGATAATATAAGTTATTTTAAAAGTTTTAATACAATGTCAATTGTTTCTTTTTCAACGTAACAGCATGAATTTATATTTTATACTTCTAAATTGTAAATAAGTGCAAGTATATAAATAGTTACTAGTTATTTCTGGAAATTGCGGATACACGTTGGTGGGAAAAGTGAAAATTCAAAAATATAATTAAATGAAAAATATATAATTTATGAATATTCTTTTGGTAATTAAAATATTTTTGTAATTTCTTTCTTTTTAAACTTGAAAACAGTTATCATTTTATAGTAAACATTGAAGATCATTATTTTTAATCGATTAAACATTATATATTTAATTAAATTATGCAATTAACTTTCACGCCATTCTTTTTGATAAATAAATTCATTTGGAAACCAAATGATGATAAGTATTTTATCTTTCCTTCAACGCAATCATCTAAAAATTTACGATCAAAGAAAGGCACCTTAATTATCATCGTTGAACATATCAAATCGACCATAAAAATGGGGAAAACCATCACTCTTTAAATACTATAATTTTCTAGAGCTTTTTTAATGGTAAAACCAAAAAATATATTTATTTGTTATTACATACCATTTTGAGGGTGCGTCATAGCAAATATTATAATATTTTCCATTTAATAAATTAATCCTCAAGACATATTTTTTATATATAGATTATATTAATTAACGTGTTGCTTTATGTAAGTTTTTAAGATTGATAAATATTATTTATTTTGTTTTTTTAATTATCTATGGCCTTTACATTAAAAGCATTCTTAAACTTTACATAGTCATCAGGAGATATTTATGATTTCCGTTTAAGCATGAATTTATAAAAAAATAAATTTATTATTCCTCCCGAACAGTCATTCCAATAACAAATTCAAAACTTTCTCTAAATTACTTTTTCCACCAACTTGTACTAATTTAAAAGAGTAACATTAAAAAAAGGTAGCTAAAAAAGCAATTAATAACATTTCTAAACTTGAAATTTATATTATTTACAATTATTAAAGTTTGATGAGCTTTTTCCTCCTCAGACACCTAATTAGGTATTCACAACCAAAAACTCTTGAATATTAAAATAAATACAAGATAGACTATTTAAAAAATTATCTCACGATATCTTAACATAAAAATATACTCTAAAAGATAAAAAAACAAACTAACACACTTGATAAAACACTTCATAAGTAAATATCAGAGATTGTCTTCAAAACTTTTTGTATTCCTTAACAATTAATCTTTAGTTTATGAGAATCGTAATCTTTAATACACTAAAACTTTATCTAATCATATAAATTTTTAATTTAAAATTCCTTAAACAAATCTATAATAAGTATTAAGTTGTTTTCATAATTTGTTGATTGAAAAAGATAGATACGTATTAATAATTTACTCCCCACTAAGTAACATTGTACATTTTAAGAAATGTTGAAAAGATAAAAAATTGAGGAATCCTATGATATGTCATTGAAGGCAGATGTTGTTAGTTGTAATTATAACTTATCAACAGATATCAAATGAATTTAAAATGAGGTTTAAGGAGGGGAAAACATTTTTTTGCCATCTTAATAAACATTTATTCAATCATTTAAAAAGTTTATGGTAACATCTGTTATCTTTTATACCAGATATTGTGCGTGTATGCATTTATATCTCTCTCCTTATGGAGATACTTAATCACCCTTATCCTATTAAGTATAAATTTTTATTTATCCATAAGACAAAGAGACAATTTTTACACCATTCAACAAACAAGTAAAAGCTCCTTTCCCTTTTGTTATGTTTATGATCAGTCATGTCAAGGTTATACTACATCCTACACTCCTTATAATATATCATAAATATATTATTTATTCATTTTTAATAAAAAGTATGCCTAACATTTGTAATGTTTATATTTATTAACTCGAAACAATACATGTAATTATATCTTTTTTATAATAAACTTATCTCTTTTATCTTATCCCATTTATTGACAGTTATTAATTCATTAAACGAGAAAGCAATCATAAACACGAAGTTTTTTTTATAATAATCATAAATAACTTTGTTTATATGTTGTAATTAAAGCAAAAATACCTCGATGATTAATTTTTCTCATATATAACTGATAAACTACATATTTACGTTAATTTTATTTTAGTTTTTTCTTTTTTTTAATAAATTAATTTTAATCAACATGAGATAGTTAATTATTTCTTTAGAGTACATTCATGTATGCATGCTACTTAGATTGTGTAAAAAAAGAACACTACTTATAAATTCATTTTTAAAAGTTATAGAACACTACTTAAACTTTTATCGTTTATATTTTTTTATTTATTTTACTACTTTCTTAAAGGGTAATTTAGATTTTAATTGTATATACTTATATGTTCATGGATGTCTTTATTAAGTATGTTATTATATTATTTTTTTAGAAGATGCTCACTGCTCCGGAATCGGCTTTTATATTTTTTATTGTGCTAGCTATTGTTATTACAGTCATCCTATTATTAGCTACCATACATTGCCTGATAGAGTGCCGAAATTATCAGAATGAAAGTGAAAACGGTGAATCAGATTTATTTGATATCATAGATCTTGATAAATTAATTGGAAGGTATGAATTTATTGAGAAAGAGAGAATCAAAAGACAATTAAGTAACAATTGCCTCTACCATCAAGATATATTACCTTATGTAAGTCCTTCTTATCACCCTTTTAATGATTAAAAACAATTTTCTAGGAATATTTAAAAGATAAAATGTTCGAGGACGATATCTACGATAGCATAAGAACACAAAAAACATCAACATCCACAGATGAAAGTACACTTCCAATTAGCTCATCCCCGGATGAAGATAAAAGAAAAATATTGAAAGAGGAATTAAGAGAATTAAATGGAAACGATAACATAGGGTTTCCCACTGATAAAAAACCACCAAGTCCATTGGAACGAAAAAGGACATGGAAAGGATTAGACGACGATAAATTAAGTGATGAGTTAAAAGAAATATCCCTTCCCTCGTACAACGACACCGGATCCCAGACAACTGAAACATTAGATAAAATAACAGCAAAAGAGGTTCTTAAAAAATTATTGACAATCAAGAAAACTGTACATCCATTAGAAACACTAGTTTAAAGGAAAAAAAATATTCTCTTTCATCCTCCAAATACTATTTATAAAAAATGAAACCATAAATTGTAAAATAGTTTAGACAAGACTATATCCATGAAAACTTACATTATCACTTGATCTCACATTTTTTAATCATCCACATAACTAATATTATTACATAGATATTTTAAAACTTATTAAGATATATAAGGTATATGGTTTCAACACACACACCAACCCACAATACCACTTATGTGATAACTTTTTATTATTAAATCTTTATGAATAATATTATTTTATATACCTCTTTATATATATATCTTCTTTTTAATTTTATATTTATTTTATAAAAAAAATAAATATATATGAAAATGTTTATGGTAACCATATTATTTGCTACTTTTTTTATTCCTATAATAACTGTAGACATACCCAAAAACTTTACTCTTGGGTTCCTGATACCAGCAGATAACGATACAGATGTTGGGTCAACAATAGGTTTTTACAAAATCGCTGGTGCTATAACTGTAGCTGTTAACAAGACAAAACAGGACCAGATTATACCACAAGACACGGTTGTTAATTACAAGTGGTACCATGAAAACTGCGATGAATCTCTTGCTTCTGGCTATACAGCCAAGTTAATGTTTGAGGATAAGGTTGATGTTATCATTGGTCCAGCATGTTCCGATGCCGCAGCACAATCCGGTTCCCTAACAACATACTACAATTTTCCACAAGTCTTCTTTGGTAGTGTTCTGTCATCTGAATTATCACAAACTGATAAATATTCATGTCAAGCTCTTGTATCTGTTGATACAGGCAACTATGCTCAAGCAATAACTTCACTTCTCATAAATTTCGATTGGTTACAATTCGCTTTCTTCTACTCAGCTTCTGATGAAGATCCATTATCGGCATGTAACTATATACAAACTGATCTTGACACAGCCGTGTATGGTATCCCCGAATTGTCAATGATCTACAAAAGAGGTATCGGTGGGTATAGTGAAAGCGATCTTTCTACCGCAATCTTGAAAATGAATACAACAGCCAGGATTATAGTTGCATGTTTTGATGATGTTGATACACAATTAACGTTCTTAAGTCTAATTTCAACTTTATCTATCGACACCAATCAGTATGTCTTTATCTTCATCGAGACATGGAAGAAGGGATATGGTGATCCACCACTTTGGGAAAGGTCATCAAATGCATCAGTTAATGCTAACATCAAAAAATCCATTAAACATGTTGTCATCATGGATATACAACCGTATAATAGTACTATAACAGATTTCTTGGATAGTGTTAAGAAATCTATCCAGGAGGAACCATTTAATTGTAAGAATTGTTCTGGTATCGAAATAGGAAGCTTATCAGCGTCGCTAGGTGATGCTATACAAGTATACTTTATAGGCATAACCCGATCAATTCAAGCTGGTACACCAAATGCCACAAGGGATGGGTACCAATTCATGCAACATGCAGCAACAGAATTTCAAGGTTACACTGGTCCTGTTTCATTAAACACCAATGGTTCCAGGAACCCAACATTTTACGTCTACAGTTTGGATAAAAATTACAATCCATTACTATTTGCTACGGTACCAGTAAAGTTAAACACTTCAAAATATACACCCCTTATCACTAGTGAGAGTGTTATATTTCAAAACTGGGGTGGTGTAAAACCATTAGCAATACCGAAATGTGGTTTTGATGGTAGTGATTGTCAGCAAAGTTTCTTTGAACAGAATCTTTCATGGATCATTGTTTTGATTATCATTGGTGTATTGGTTTTGATATTAATAATATCTACTGTTATATATGTTATGGTTCAAAGGAAAAATGAAAAGATAAGGCAAAACTTATTGTGGCAGATAAGGTTTGTAGAGTTAACTAAACCAACAGAAAAGGATGGTTTAGCTAAGAGTACAAGAAGTTTCCAATCTGGTGTTAGTAGTACTTCCAGAATGACAATAGAATCGAAAGTTGATACAGAATTTCATGCTTTCTATCAATGGAAAGATGAAAGTGTCGTTGGGAGAAAGAGTAATATCAGAATGAAACTTGGTGATAAGGAATGCAAAGAAATGAGATATTTGAGATCATTAGACCACGATAATTTATGTAAACTTCTTGGTATGTCTATTGATAGTGTTAATTTTATCGTCGTTTGGAGATACTGCTCCAGAGGGAGTTTATATGATGTCATTGACCAACAAAACACACAAATGGATGATTTCTTCTGTTATTGCTTAATAAAAGACATTGTAAATGCTTTAGATTTCATACATTCTAATCCACAACTATCTTATCACGGTCATCTTACATCAAAAGTATGCCTAATTGATGAGAGATGGCAAATAAAAATATCAGGTTATGGACCAAAATTTTTACAAGCCCTCGAAACCAAAACACCCCATACAAATTTATGGATTGCTCCAGAGATTTTAAGAGAACCACATTTAATAGGCACCCCAACCGGTGATATTTATTCTTTTGCCATCATCATGAGTGAGGTTATCAATCAGAAGACGGCATGGAGTTTCGATGAAATAGAGGAGAATGAGGATGATGTTGTTTATAAAGTTAAGAGGGGTGGTCTTACTCCGTTTAGACCTAAACTTATGCCTGATCCAAGGTTACAAATTAACTCGTCAGTTCTACATTTGATTAGAGATTGCTGGAGTGAGATTCCTAGTGAGAGACCGAAAACAGGTACCATAAAGAGTTTACTCAAATCTATTCATTCGAGTAAGGGAGAGAATTTGATGGATCATATGTTTGGGATCATGGAACAGTATGCTTCGAACTTGGAACAAGAAGTTGAAGAGAGAATGAAAGAGTTAGTTGAGGAGAAGAAGAAAGCAGATATATTGCTATATAGAATGCTTCCAAAAACAGTAGCCGATAAGTTAAAGTTAGGACAAACTGTACAACCGGAATCTTTTGAGTCAGTAACCATTTTCTTTTCGGATGTCGTTTCATTTACAACATTATGCTCCAAGTCTACGCCACTCCAGGTTGTTACATTACTAAATGAATTGTATACAACTTTTGACGCTATCATTGATGAGAATGGTGTTTTTAAAGTTGAGACTATCGGAGATGGTTATCTTTGTGTTAGTGGATTACCAATAAGAAACGGTAACGAACATGCTAAACACATAGCTGACATGAGTTTCGGTTTCCTAAAAAGTTTGAAAACATTTAAAATTCCACACATGCCAAACGATAAACTTAACATCAGAATCGGTATGCATACAGGACCGGTTGTGGCTGGAGTTGTTGGTTTAACAATGCCAAGATATTGTTTGTTTGGAGATTCCGTTAATATTGCCAGTAGAATGGAGAGTAACAGCAAACCAGGAAGGATACAAATATCAATTGAAACTAATAGGTATTTAACGGAAATCATTGGTGGTTACAAAACTGAACCACGAGGTGAAGTTATTGTCAAAGGACAGGGTGTTATGCAAACTTTTTGGTTGCTAACTGGTGAAGAGACAGCTGAAGATTTAGAAGAATTGAAGAAATAACAAATTATCATTAAATACATATATATTTTAAATTCAACCATATACAAAATACTAACAAACACATTATATATAATAAATATTAATAAAAAAATTTTAAAAAATTAATATAATATTAGTTTAATTAATTACTCTTATCCTTATCATCATCATACATATCAACAAACTTATTAAAGTCTTTCTCACCCTTTATACATGGTATCGTTTCACTCTTAACAATACAAGAAGTACACTTTACACGTGTTCTTGTTTTTGTCATACTAGTATCACACGTCGACCACATACCCCACTCCTCCTCATCGTAAACTGTGTCTTCAACAGCATATTTGTAGTCGTCATTTGATAGTGCAATCTTTGTGTTCTCCTTCAGCATACATTTTGATAATTCTATATAATCAACTTTTTGCTTTAGTTCCTGCCTGAAGAATGGTCCTTTTGTATGCCTGGTATCTTTATTTAGTATACAGTTGAATTTGTTAAACTCATAGAAGTACATTACTGAAGCACATTTGAAACCGTACTTAGGAAGTGATTGGATGCAACTTCTTATGCATGCTACTTGATTTGGTGCATCAATAACTTCTGTAGCATGCCCTATTATTACATGTTGAGGTAGTTTTATCATTCCTTCGTCACAACCAACGGAGACTTCGGATTCTGGGATGCAAACTTTTTCGAAGTATATACTTTGCCTGTTTGGATTGTAATCAAAAGATCCCGTTGGTATGAGTAGATCATCATATATATAACAGATAGAACGAAGTTTATCGTAAGTTGCACTGCGACATTGTCTTTGGAAACGTCTTCCCTCTAACTCAGAATTTATTCTACATGTATACAGGCATTTCTCTCCATCTGCTAGATGTAAACTTATCATTGGTTGTTGACTAACTATCTCAATTCCATCAGTTATAATTATTTTAGCTCTACTACCATCGGGACAATCTAACATCACTGGGAGGACTTTAACATTACCATTCTTGTAATCACTTGATATGAAATTCGTTCTCGTAAAGGTATTAAATGAGTTTTGTATATCATTATTTAATAATGATGTAGTTTCTGTTATGAAAGGATTTGGTGGTGTATCATCCTTATTGTCCTCATTATTATTATTATCCATCCCATTAAATGTCTCCTCCACAAAACCAACACCCATAGCTTTTTTTGGTTTTTTCACGTTTGTGTTATTTTTAGGTGTCTTGACAACTTGTAATTGTGTGTTGACTTCGCTAGTGAATTCTATTTGCATTTTATAGCACTCCTGATCGAAGACAATGAAACTGTATCCAATTGAGGGGAGCATTGTTATTTCGCAGACCCCACTAGTTTGGGATGGTGATTGATCTGTGGAGGCTCCAACTGAGTTTGAGTTTACTTGCCTTTTAGCCCTGAAAAGTCCATTTTTGATACTTTTGACACCTAGTTTTCCTGTGGTTTGGTCAAATGGTGATGGTGTATTAAAGACTTGGCAGGTTTTCTTGTAAGAATCATACTGGAGTGTCAGGCAGCTGGGTGTTTTATTGATACACGTTGTATGGCAATCTTCCAATGAAACATTAACTTTATATTCAATAGGAACAGCACATGTCATCTTGATATTAGGGTATGATCGGAAACATTCTGATGATGGTGAAGCTTCTAAAACAAGTAAACATTATCATTAAAACTTAACAATAACAACTAAGAAACATACCAAAAGTATTTTTAATTACTAAACAAAAAATTAGTAAAAGTACCAGACCATTAACCATATTAAAATAAAACTTAGTAATATAATAACAAAAATTAAAAATAAAAACTTTAAATAAAAATTTATAATATTATAAAAATCCAGCAATCAAATAGATATAATTTATTAATATGTATCTCTTTTCATAATATTATTGGTATTATCTAATGAATGAGTTTTAACAAAATTTTACCAGGTCAGGAGGAGATTTGAAGGAAGATTTAACATTAATGCTCTCCACATGGAGGAAGAGGAGGTGGTAATAGTTTTATTGTCTCGTTTGTATGGAATTGTTAATAGGAATAAAGTCAAATGTTTGTAGATTTAAACATTTAATAGAGTTTAGGTTGGAAGCCAACAGGAAATGGAGTGAGGAGGATGTTATAATAGTTTGTAGGTATGTTATTTGTCCTTTGTGAGGGTGAGATTGTTTAGGAATGTATGAATGGGGGTAAAAAACAGGGATGTAAATATATTTATTTTTTAAATAAAGTTTATCTCTAGTTCTTGATTATATATTTCTAGTCATGGAGAATTTTTCATGACTTATTGTTCATTCGTGATGGTGTATTAATATCTTTTTGGATTGTTTGAAGAAGATTTCTATTGCTTTTATCTTTAACTATCTAGTTATACTTGTAAACTTGAATCTTTTCGTTTTCTTTTAATAGATATATTTATTATTGTTTTTGAGTGGATAATTTGTTTTTTAGTGATATTAAAAGTGCATTTTTTTCGGAATAATGACATTTATATTATTTGTAATTTATAATTTAACGCCATTTAAGGCGAAATTAATCATTGAACATAATTTCACATTGATAAATTAACAAATTAAAGCATACTATTGAAAGATGATATTAAACAAGAAAATATTACTATAAAATAATTCAGAAATCAATACACTATCACAAAATGATTGGAATAATATTATTAATTATTATTTTATTATATTTAATAAATTTCTATAAAAAAGTTGAATCCCTACAACCAGAACCTTTACCATTACCAATATTAGAAAATTTCCTTATCTGTGACTTCAAAAATATAGATAATTGGTTATACAAATTAAAATATACTTATAGTAATGTTTATATTATATGGTTACCCTTACCGAGAGTTGTACTTGCGGATTATGATTCCATAAATAAAACTCTCGTAACAAATGGTGGTAATTTTCTATGAAGAAATGTCGAAAATTACCCTGATAAGGCTTGCCACGACAAACACAATATTGCTGTTCATTTTTTGGAGGTGAAAAATGAAAAGATCAACGAAGATTATCATTACACATATTGAGATATTTTAGTATGAGTAGAACAATAGCACAAGATAAGATTCATCCTGTTGTTTATGATATTTATTATTAATTAGATAGATAAGAGAAAAATGATAGTGTTAATATGGAAAGGATAGTTCAGTTATCCTTTTGTAATTAATAAATCAGATTTTATTTGGCATCATGTATGCTAATGAGAAGATAATGAATTTTTTAAATTCAATGAAGCACCTTAAGATTTCACGAAAGCATCTATGACCAGGAATTCAGACTTATAATGTTAATTGGTTCAATTGATAAAATTACGTTTTAAAAAACACTGGAAAATTTTTGTTACACTAAAATGAGTATTGTTTAAAGATAAAATTATATAATATTAACAGAGCATAAAGATTTCTATAATAAAAACAAATAAGAAAAAAATTTGTCTCTCTCGTAAAGCTTTCAAATTTAACTGATTTTTATGAGTAAGTAACCAAAAAATGTATTTTTTTTAACTAGAGGAACTGAATCAGTTTCAAAAATTTCTGGCCAAAATTCGGCCAAGGTATTCTCAAAAAACACCCTTTTTTGACTCTTTTTTAGTATGATTTTACCAAGAGATAACGCTATTTTAAAATAGATAAGATGCGGTGGTTTATATATCATTCTAAAGGTCAAATTTCGGAATAGTATGGAAGCACAATATTATAGAAATATATTAGAAATTGGCCGAGTTATGGTCCAAAGAGTGGTGACCATTTCGAAAAAAAATCTTAAAAGTTAAATAGCTACAACTGAGTCATAACTTTATGAAAACAAATAAAATAATATCTGTTACATAGACCTATGTCTAACTAAAAAAGTAAGTATCTAACGAAGTTTATAGCTTAACAAATAAAGAAGTTATATTAATTTGAATGTCAACTTTTTCGCTTTTTTCTATTTTTTTGTATAAATCAATTTTGTTCTAGACATAACTCTTTTTAAACTTGATCATTTATTTTGATTAAATAGTTATCAGATGTATTTTTTTCCCAACTTAAGAGTAAAAATATGTTTTAAAACTTTTGGTCCATAACTGGCTAAATTATTTTTAAAAACCACTCTTTTTTGGACACATTTTTGTATAGTTTTGTCATTCAAATAACTTTTGTAAAAGTAAATAAGATTTTATGTTTTACGATTTATCTAGAAGGTACGAGTATGAAATGAGGGAGAAAATCAGTATTAAAAGGATTAATAAAAATTAAATCAAGTAATGAATCAAAAGGTGATGACCATTTTTTCAGTAACAACTAAAATTTTCCCGTGTTATGACTTTATCAAAGTTGTTTAAAGTAAATAAAACTAAATTAAGTACATATATCAACGACTGGCATAAAATATGAAAACTATAACGAAGTTTGTAGATTTAAAACAAAAGAAGTTATTTTAGGTAATAATTTATTTGCTTTTTTCATTTATATGTTTGCAAAATTAACGTAAATATGTAGCTAATAGAAAAATGATATTAAATTGTCTATACAAATTTCAAAAATATAATGGAAAGTCACTTAAATAGTTACTTGAATGATTCAAATGTTCATTTTTATCCATCTTTGGAATATAAATAAAATTCTTATTGATGGGTAAATTCTTTATTTAACTAAGAAGTTTCAATTAATGTAAAAGTTATAAAATGATTTTTAAACTTAGAGACATTCGTTTATTTAAGCAATGTGTTTTCGGTTATTTTATTTTTCCAAAAAAATGTAATTCAATGAAACAATTATTTATACACATACTTTGATTAATAATTTAGTATAAAAATTTCCTTATAAAAAATATACACTGTGGACCAGCCCTAACCTGCCGAAAGCGGATCTAAGCTGGTTAAATAAGTTTAAATAACTAAGAATTTTAATTTAAAAATATATTCATAAAATAAAAAATATTAATTTAGAAATACCAAGGAGAAAATTAAAGAATAAAGATATGCTATTTTTATATTCCTAAGAACATAATATTGATATAAATATCGTAAATAATTAAGTTTAATTTGATATTTATAAAAATAAACATTATATTATTTTTATATTCATATTTTATAATAAAAAATTACAACAATTTAAATTTTCCATTTACAAATCTATATACAAAAGAATTGCGATAAAATGTTTCGCTAAATAAAAAATTTGAATTTACTTGGCGTCAAATTTACATATTTCTATAAATCTGTGTCAATTTTTTTTTGTATATAATACCAAGAAATTTCTCATAATTCCTCATTACAAAGTTGTTCATTAAATTTATTATGAATGCTTTTACTTTAATTCTTTATTGTTATGCATCATTTTCCGTATCACAAGGGAATTTGTTTGATCAGTTTAAGGATACTTGGAGAGATATAAAGAAGTTTGGTTTTGAAATGATTTATACAGATCCGGCTTCTAGAAGTCTTTACGAATATCTTGATCTTGATGTGGAACCATGTGATAACTTTTATAAATTTTCATGTGGAAATTGGATTAGAACAATGGAAAAGAAAAGGGGAAAAAGCAAACGGTTTAACTATGATATTAAGAGGACAATTTTTGATAACTTTATAAAAGGTAATATTTTTTTTGTTTTTATTTATTTGCTTTCAGAATCTATGGAAGGAAAGTATAATAATGAATCAAATGCTGTAAAAAAAATTTATAATTTAAGAAAGAAATGTATGGAACTATCTGGAAAAGAAAAAGAAAATTGTGTAGTTAAAATTGAGTCTTTTGGAGCATATGCTTTTATTTCATTATTGATGAAAATGAGCAAAATAGATAGTGAGAATCATGGTGAGTATATTTTAATAGAAAGCATGATTAAAAGAATTAGGGAAGAATTTAAATTATTAATAGACGAAAGAGAAAATATATTCGATAAAGAATCGAGAGAGAACCTTTTACAAAAACTTAATGAAATGGAATTAATTAAAAGGATTGAAGCGAACGATGTTTATAGCACGCTTTTCATGGAAATTTGTTATAAAAGTATCGGGATATTAGAAAGTGATAGTATTGAAAAAATTCTTAAAGATCTTGATTCATTATCAAAAATGAATCATACCCAGAAATCTTGTAAGCACAAAATTTTCCAAGCTAGCGAATATATAAAGGATTATGCATATGAAAGTGTAAAGTATATTTCTATAAAAAATAAACTTTTAATTTCTTCCATTGCCCTAGAAGAGCCATGGTTTAATAGATATTTCCCACACGCACTTAATTATGGTAACATTGGATCGGTTATTGCTAATGCAATTTTGAATGCCTTTGATAATAATCATTATAAAAATATATTCGAACGAGACGAGAAAGAAAAATTAATACTAACTTCTGAGTCAATAAAAAACTTTGAAAAAAAAAGTGATTGTTTTGTTAAACAATACGGTGATCAAAAAGAAAGAATAACTGGACGAAATGTTAATGGTTCATTAACATTAGCCGAAAATATCGCAGATAACGGTGGACTTAAAATTGCCCATAGGGCTTATATGAAGTTTCTCCAAAGTATTGGTGGTGAGGAGGCTAAAGTTCCTGGTTTCGAAGATTTTACCAGCGAACAATTATTTTTTATTAGTTTTGGCAGAACTTTCTGTGAACATAAAAGTAAAAACTTTTTAGAAGATCAAATAGATAAGGATGTACATGCTCCAGGAGAAATTCGTTCATTAATAGCTTTGTCAAATTATGCACCGTTTTCTAGAGCATTTAAGTGTAAATTGAACTCTACAATGAATCCTGAACACAAATGTGAAGTATGGAAAAATTAAAAACAGAATTAGAAATTTCTGTTTCTTTTATCTTTTTATCCTATTTCTTTTATATTAAGTAGATTTTAATAATAAAAGATTTCACTTCAAAAATAAATTTATAAAATAAAAAAGTTCATATTAGAAATACATATGAAAAATTTAAAAAATGACACATTCTTTTTATATGTCAAATAGTAATAATATTGTTGAATGTTGTACAGTATTTAACTTTTATTTTAACATATTAAAGAATCATAATATTATTATAAATTTAAAGTTTATAATAAAATTTGCATATATTATAAAAATTTAAAATTTTAATTTATATTTTTATATACAAAAGAAATGCAATAAAATATGTCGTTGAATAAAAAAATTTGATTATAATAATGTTTGAATAAATTTTACATATTAAATGAATCAGCGTCTGTTTTTTTGCATATAATAATAAGAAATTTCTCATAATTCTCAAAATTATAAAATCATTCGTTAAATTTATCATGAATGTTTTTGTCTTGATTTTTTATTATTTTGGACTTAATTTTGTATCAAAAGGATTCATTATGAATAAAATAGTAAATAATCCAACAAGGTACGATCCAGAATTGACTTCTAAAAGTCTTCGTGAATATGTTGACTTTACTGTAGATCCATGTGATAATTTTTACAAGTTTGCTTGTGGTAATTGGATAAAAGATAAAGAAGAAAAAAGTAAAAATAAAACTAGTTTCTTTTATACTGAAACGTCAACAAATTTTTTGAACTTTATTGATGGTAATATCTTTTTTTTTTATTTATTTCCTTTTAGAGGCCTTTGATGGAAGGTATAATAATGAATCGACTGCTATAAAAAATATTTACAATTTAAGAAAGAAATGTATTCAACTATCTGAAGAAAAAAAGAAAAATTGTGAATCGAAAATTCAGGTTTTTGGATCATATGCTTTTAGTGTATTATTTATAAAAAAGAGCAGAATAGAAAGAGAGAAACATGGTGATTATATTATATTTGAGAATATGATCAAAAGATTAAAAGAAGAATTTAGAATTTTAATAGATGATAAAAAGGATATATTTGATAAAGAATCAAGAGACAATCTTTTGCATAAACTTGATGAAATAGAACTTATAAATTTATACTCTTTAGATATTTCCAGCATACTTTTAATGGAAAATTGTTACAAAAATATAGGAATATCAGAAAATGATAGTATTGAAGAAGTTATTAAAAATCTTACGTTATTATCAAAATTAAACCATACCCTTGGTTCTTGTGGCTACTACATTTTCCGTCCTGCCGAATATTCAGATTACAAAGTTTTTTTTGCTGCATTTTATCATCCTATAATGAATATATTTTTTACAACTTCAAATGATTTGGTAGAACCATGGTTTAGTAGTTATTTTCCACATGCAGTTAATTATGGTAGCATTGGATTTGTTATTGCTCATGAAATTTCACATGCTTTTGACAGTAAAAATTATAAATTTATATATGATGCAAATCACAATGGAAGTTTGATTGTAACTCCTGAATCAATAGAAAATTTTGAGAAAAAAGCTGGATGTTTTGTTAAACAATACGGTGATCAAAAAGAAAGTATAACTATGAAAAATATAAATGGCTCACTAACATTACATGAAAGTATTGCAGATAATGGTGGACTAAAAATTGCTCACACAGCTTATATGAAGTATCTTCAAAGTATTGGTGGTGAAGAACCTAGAGTTCCTGGTTTTGAGAAGTTTACCAGTGAACAACTGTTTTTTATTGGTAATGGTAGAACATTTTGTGAACATCAAAGTAAAGACAACTTAGAAGATCAAATAAACAATGATCCTCATACTCCAGGAGAAATACGCACCAATTTAGCTTTATCAAATTATAAACCATTTTCTAATGCTTTTAACTGCAAATCACACAGTAGAATGAATCCTGAACACAAATGTGAAGTATGGAAAAAAGGACACTAAAAGATTCTATATCTCCTATCTTTTTATGCTATTTCTTTTATATCAAATAAATTTTATTAGTAAAAGATTTTTTTTCTAAATAAAAAGTATACATAAGTGTGTTCAATATAAATTAAAGAAACACACTTGATAAAAATGAAAAATTAAAACTGATATTTTGATAGGAAAAAAATAAATTAAAAAAATTAAAAAATAACAATACAATTGTTGTATTGTCAAGAATTTACCACAAATTGTTATTAATGCAATCTGGATTTGGAAGTATAAAATTTTTTTTTGTAAACCACACACAAAAAAAATGGGACAAATTTTGACATTATTACATAAAATGCAATAAAATGTCCCACCACTTTGAAATGTCAAAATTTATTCAAATTTTAAAAATATTACACCTATTTTAGAATCTAATTTGTTTTTATAATATATTATGAAGTGAGTTATCAAAAGTCAATTTCGTGTAAAGTTGTTAACGTTTTAACAAAAATCATTCTTTTAAACAACCCGTTAACACCAGTAAATTTAAAAAATTAGAATTTTTACAACAACAATAAGAAAGAGTAATAATTATCTAACCATACAAAGTAATGTTTATTGAAAATATTATCTTAGTACTTGCTATTTTTCTTATTTAAATTAAAATATTTAAAAAATTTTTTACTATAAACAAAACGTATAATGTTTTAAAACTTTTAATCAGTTTGACTTTTAAAGATGATCTTGAAAAACAGTATAAAAAAGTTGAGTCATCAAATGAATATAACTTTTTATAAAAATCTTATAGTTATTCAAACAATTAAAGAATATCTAAAAAATACTATCATATGTTGATAAATACTCTTTATAAAAGCATTTTTTAATCTTTTAATAAGTTAAATTCTAATATTGTATTTTAAAATGCATTGTAAAAAATAACTTAAGTTTTAAATAAAGACAATAAAATATAAAAATTTATTTTAATTATTGCCTTGATTTTTTGTACAAAATAATTGCGTTAAAATTATCGCAAATCAAGAAAATTCAAACTTTATTAGGTGGGACAAATTTATTACATTTTACGCAAATGTGTGTCCCATTTTTTTTTGTGTGCACTCAAAGTTCGTTCCTTCGCTTGATGTTGATTAAAATTCGATGCATTCTGCTTTTGGCTTATTTCGTTTAAAAAATATTTTATAATACCTTTTAAATTGCAACTTTTCTTTTTTCTAATCATTTGATGTAAAAACAAAATTTTTATGTATTTTTAAACAAATAAGTTATTTGAAGTATCTTAGAAATTAAATGTTTCTTTATGAATCATTTATTATCATCTTTAAGCATTGAAATTTCTTATGAAAGACATGATGAATAATAAAAATCATAAAATAAGATTCTATAATAAATTTTTAAACTTACCTTTATTATTACTAAGAAGAAAATACCAAAAAATAGATTATTAATAACCGAAGAAAATTAAGAAATTAAGATTTTTAGTGTATAAAAGTTTGTTAATAAAAACATTTAAAAAAAAGTATGCAATAAAATTAGTCATATTTATGGGTCCCCAAATGAATCTTAAAGAGTATAAATTTTCTGTATAACTATTTTCACGAATAACTATAGTTTTTGTGATTCATAAATATTGAGACCTGAAGATTGACTATAAAAACAGAAGAAATTCCATCATTCTTTGATCATGATATTGATAATAAGGTATGGATTTAAGGATCAGTAGTGTCAAATGAGGTGGACCAATAAATAGAATTATTATTCTATTAGATTTCTCTAAGAAAATTTTTTTGTTAACAAACTTTCTATCATAAAAATTTTGTTTTATCCTTGATAAATATTTATTTTTTATTTTTATTTTTAGTAAAGCACAAAAAATTTTCAATTTATAAAATAAAACAAAATGTATATTTCATAATAAAGATATATACTTGAAAATATTGACTAATTAGCTTACTTGGAAAATGCATTTTTACAATATATTCGTATTGAAATCTATATTACTGTAAAAAAATATTAATAATAATTATAAAACAAAAAAATATATTACGGAAAATTCCAATTTTATTTGTTGAATTTTGCTCAATTTTCATCATAATTTGCTTTCTTTTTACCTTCTTTTGCTCACTTTTTATTTCATAGGTTTCAAACTTCTGTGACAATGAAACTTCTCCACTTGAAACATTGTAAAGACAGACAAGTTTTCCATTTGGATTTCTTTCCTTGACAACAACAAACTTTTCCTTTAACTTAAAAATTTTTTTCTTTTGAACTATTACATGTTTGATATTTTCAACTTTTGTTTTATCATTATTGAATGCAATAGTTTGGAGGTGGGTATGATTATTTGGGTTCAATGAACAGTTTGAATTGTAACCCAATTCAGCATATCAATATTTTACAAATGGAAGCCATATATTTCTAATAGATACATATTCTTGAGTTATCTGAAGTTGTTCTAAACAAGATTTATAAATGCAGACAAGTTTTCCTTCTGGATTTTTATCCTTGTAAATAATAACATTTTCTCCCAACATTAGATTCTCCTTCGAATTTATTGCTGCACCACTGAGATCTTTAACCTTTATACTTTTATTATTAAAAATGATTGTATTGAGAAGAGTAAGATTGTCTTTCTTCACAGAACAATTTGCACTAAAGTACAGCTGATCATAGGGATATTCTACAGAAAGAAGAGTTATGTTCTTATAATACTGATAATTTTGGTGTAACTCAACAATATAATATGGATGGCTGTATACGCAAGTTAATTTTCCATTTGGATTCTTGACATTGGAGATAACAAATTTTTTATGCAACTTAAAAGTTCCAATTTTTTTGTCAATTTTATTTTCAAAATCTTTTAATGCTATACTTTTGTCATTAAAAATAATTTTTGCAAGATAGAGATATTTTTCGGGTTCTAATGAACAATTTGGCTTAAAGTGCAATTGTCCATCTGAGTATTTTACTAGTGGAAAGGTTTTAAAATTTAAATAATCATATTTTGCAAAAAGAATATTCTTAAAAACGAGTTTTCTAGGTTCTCCACAATCATTGCAATCATATTCAAGTCTTACAAATTGTTGGTCTCTTATTTCAAAAATCATGTCTCCATTCGAATCTGGTTTCAAAATCACTTTCTTAGTTTTATATAATCAATTTTTCTGGAAAAGTTAATATAAAGAGATTAACAGTCTTATTTTTGAAAAAATCAGCTTTTTCATTTGTTTTTCGCTCAAAATATGGTTTAATGACTTTATCACTATTAGCAAAAACTATTAATGTTGATAGTGTTGCTAATACAAATAAAATTGCTGTGTTATAGTCATGTTATGAAAATAAAACTATGTTATATGTACAACAATGATCTTTATTAATACAAAATTTATTAAAGAATATTTGAATATATTTGGCATATAATTAAAATTTAGTGATTCATTTATTTTATTTGCAAAACAAAAAATGAATATATAAATTTTTTAAATCGTCCGAAGATCATTTTTTGGTTGGTTGCTTTTTGTTTCTAAAAGTTATAAAAATTATAATTTTTATTGAGAAATTAAACCAATAACGTTTAATCTAAAAGTCTATGTTTTAAGAATTTGAAAAGATAAAATCTGATATTAAACTTCATTAAAAATGTTAAAAAGGAATTTTCCTACTATATTTTTTGATATTTGTCTACAAAACATCAAAAATTCATTATAAAATCCATAATAAGCTATTTACTTATAATCCTAAGGAAGAATCTGTTTAGCACATTGTTATGTTTGTAGGTATTAAAAATCATTTTACGTGGACATACAGACGGAGTTCATTATAACTGCATAAATACTAGTTGGAACATCAAAATAATTCCATAAACATTATCATTTTACCTAAAAAATCATTTTAAAAAACTGATTTAGTTGTAGTAGCTTATAAATATGAATAATAAATGACATGGTGATTCACCAAAGGTTTTTTTGCTTTTTTTTGTGTTAAGACCACTACAAAATTTTGTAGGAAAAATATCTAATTAAAATGATTTTATCTTATTTTCGTTCTAACATTTACAATTTTAGAAATAATCATTTAAAAATTACAAAAATTGTTTTTATTTAATTATTCAATCTCATACAATAAAATTGTCGATTTTTTAAACATCAATAGTGATTCTTCTTTTTCTTTTACTATCTAAAAGTTATTTTAACATAACAATTTTTTTTTTAATTTCCTCACTTTCAAAAAAAAGCGTGATTGATAAAATAATGCCAATCAATTATTATTTCAATTCTTATCCCTTGAATGAATAGAAGATTCATCAATTACTTACATAATCAAACGTTCACTTGTCCAATAGCCTTCTTTTTCACTGGGAATATATTTTTCTCCCTTCAAATTTATAGCATTCAACATAACCAGGAATACATTTTAGAAATTATATTATTAGCTATCATAATATGATGAGAACCCTCCATCTTCGTTCAAATCTCTATACAATATATGACACATTGCTTTTAAAAAAATTGTATTTTCATCTCCTTTGTGCAAGTATCATTACTTTTATGATATACAAAAACATTTCCAATCCCATTTGCCATATAAAATCCACTCTAGTATAAAATTTTTTGGTAACTCAACTTCAAAGATCTCAGAGTTATCAATACTGACTCTAAAATATTCGTTTTTTCTAAATTCTTCATCAACGATAATTAAATTGTTGATATATACAAGTAAGAATCAAAGATAAACAAAGGTACACTAAAAATACAAATATTATCAATATAAATTATCTCAAAATATGATAAATGTAAGTATTTAACTTTCTTTAACCAAGTAATGAAATTCATTGTAACGTAAATCACCAAAAAAAACATAGTAAGATTTGCATATACAGCGAAATTTTCATATTAATTTTTAATTAAATAACATGTTGCTAAAAATACAAAAATTTTTATTCATCAACGACATAGAGAGTTATACTTATTTAGGTGTCAATTATTTCGCTTTTTCTTCATCTTTTTCACAAAAATCAATTTTGCGATTGACATAACTTTCTTCAAACTTAGTCAATTTTTATGATTAAATAGTCATTAGATGTATTTTTTTTTAACTTAGTAGGAAAAAGGGTCTTATAAAATATTGGTCTATAATAAACCGTGTTATTTTTAAAAAACAACACCTTGTGAGTCACTTTTTTGTGTAGTATTGTCTTTCGAATAACTTTTGTAAAAGTAAATAGAATTTTATGATTTATGACTTATTTGAAAATTACAAGTGAGTAGTTATAGGGAAACGTAATATTATTGGAATCGTTAAAAATCCGACTAAGTTGTTCATCAAAGGGTAGTAACCATTTTTTCAATAAAAATTAAAAAGTTAGATAGCTATCATTTAATTAAAAATTGAAAAAATTATGTAGATATGACTTTTTTTATATAAATTTAAATTTAACTTAACAAATGGAACTAATACGAAATTTATAGCTGACCGACGAGACGAGTAGCACTAATTTTAGTGATGATTTTTTCACACTTCATTCGTTTTTTACACAAAAATTGGCTTTATATTCAGCATAACTCTATCCAAACTTAATTAATTTTTATAGTTAATTAGCCAATGAATATATTTTCTTAGAATTTGAGATGGAAAAATAGCTTCAAAACTTTTGGGCTATAATTGGTTAAATTATGTCTAAAAACACCACTTTTTTGGCAAGTCTTTGTATAGGTTTGTTTCAGAAATAATTCTTTCTATAATTAGTGAAATTTTTTGGATTATGACTCATTTGGAATGTACAAGTATGATATGAAAAAGAAATTCAATATTAAATAGATTAATAAAAAATACGTCAAGTTATAAAATAAAAGATGACGACAATTTTCTAGTAAAAATTAAAATTTTTTAATATTATAATTTTATGTAAATTTATTTAAAGCAAATAAAACTAAATTATTACATAGCTCAAATTCTGACTTAAAATATGAAATTTTAACGATGTTTGCAGTTTAAAAACGAAAGAACTTATTTTAGGTATTATTTTTTTCTGTTTTTTTTCATTTACATAATTGCAAAATTAAGGTAAATATGTAGTTAACAGAAGAATGATACTAAATTGTTCATACCAATTTCAAAAATATGGTGGAAAGTAGCCTAAATATCTATTTGGGATGATTTAAATATTCATTTTTGTTCACCATTTGGACATAAATAAAATTCTTTTCGTTGGGTCAATTTTTTAGCTTAACCATTTACAATAAAGGCAAACGTTATAAAATAATTCTCAAACCCAGAAATATTTCAAATACTAATGTTTTATAACAATACATTTTCGGTTATTTTACTTCTTCAAAAATATGTAATTCAATAAAATAATTTTTTATGCAAATATTTCGATTGAAAACTTAGTATAAGAATACTTTTATAAAAATATGTTCTGACGATCAGCCGTGACCTGCTGAAGGCAGGTCTAAAGCTGATTAAATATAATTTAATAATATCATGATAAAGTAGTTGACAAAGTAGGAGAGGATAAAAATTTAAGGAAGTAAACGAAATAAATAAATTCTAAAAATTCTTACTTTAAGAGAAAAAAATTTAGAAATGGAGGGATAAAACTTCAATTTTGTTTAGTTTGAGGAAAAATTTTATTTTTTTTATAATATTACTCTATCAATTAGAATTTTAACTATTCTATTCTATTTCTATTTTTAAATGTGTAATATTCAAATTTGCTAATTAAATTTGAATGATAAAAAGTATGATAGGTCATTGTAACTTATAATTTTATTAATTTACATTTATAATTTTTTAAAATAGTAAAATAATTAAAAGTAATTTAACTATAAACAATATGAAATTTGTACATTTTTTAAATTATAAATTGATGTATTTCCAATGATTCTTTCAGATGAATTAGCATATGATGATTCTAATTCTTGTAGTATTGTTACAATAAACGAAAGTACTGAACTAACAAAGAAGAAATTTCCAAAAAGTATATCAATTAAGTTATATATTTTAATAATTATTGCAATAATAAATGCTTTGGTTCTATCATGTCTTATTGGTTTGATGATTTATTTTTATTATCAATATCATCTAATTTTCGATGAAATAACAATTGAATATGATTTGTCAACTAACAATGTATCTTTTCTCTCTGAGGTAGAAAATAAAAGCATTCCTGTGTTGTGGAAACATCCATTAGTTTCACATATTAACTGTGGTGCTCTATTAAATGGAGATTCAAGTTATATTATGAAGGAATCAAAAGAATTGAAAAAACTTAAATATCTCCCGAATACATTCTCAACATTATGCGAAGATATAAAAAAAAGAGGACATTACCCTGACAAGCCATTATCACAGGAAGAGGCTGACTTTCCGATAGCTTACATAAGAACTATATATACGGTATTGTTTTTATCGATAATTTTTTAAAATTTAAATTTCTTTAGGATTACCTAACATTAGAATACCAATTTTTACTAACTTATGCGCCTCAAAATTATTATTGCTTCATTATTGATAAGAAACAACCAGCTCATTTTCACAATAAGATATATGCAATGGCAAATTGTTTCAAGAATGTCCACATAATACAAAATCGCTATCAGATGAATTCAAGGGGTTTTAATGTGAACAGTGCAAATTATGATTGTATGAGATATCTTAATGATAAAAACTATAAATACGTAGTGGTGTTAAATGTAAGTTTTCTGAATATAATACTATTTTTTCAATTACTTCAGAATGATGATATGCCTTTGAAGACAAACAGAGAACTTGTAGAAATTTTTAAAATTTACAATGGATCAATTGATATTGAGTATGCAGATCCACGACCATTTTATGATAGGGTTGATTTTAATTTAAATTGGTCCCTTGGACATCTTGAAATATTTAAAGAAGGTAGGAATAAATTTTAAAAAATGTTTAATATTATTCATTATTTTAGGTGATCCAAGGAAATTGGATAATAAAATATTATCATCACAACTTGAATTTCAAAAAGGTTACGTTACAATATCTTACCCAAAGAAAACAGTTAAATATTTAGTTGAGGAATTGAATTTAACAAAGTTTTTTAAACAATTAGATGATATGAAACTTTATGCTAACGATGAAATTGGTTTTCAAAGTTTGATTGCAAATGAATATCTAAATATTCCTGGCAGAATTGATTCAGATTGTCTTAAAAAAGATTATTTCTTTAAAGATTCATACATGACTAGATATGTGAAATGGTTTGATAGTGGATATTGTGATAGAAATGAAACTCGTCATTATATTTGTCTTCACAATATAAAAACACTACATTCAATAAAAAAGGTACCACATTTGTCTGTAAATAAATTTAAAGGTGAATTTGATTTTGGTGGTTTAACATGTTGGGTTGAGTATATGTATAATAGAACATACTTTGAACATTACAAACCAATAAATAAATCATTTTATGAAAATCTTTCTCTGGTGAAGTATGGAAATTTGAAAAACCATATTAAAGATAAAGAACAACTTTGTGAGATGTCAAGAAGTAATAATTAAATAACTTAACTTTTTATTGTAATTAGTCATCACATTTATATTTAACTAATAACAATAATTAACAATATAAAGTAATTATTAATAAAAAATTTCATTAACCTTTAGATTTTGGTGGTGTGTACCATTCAACAGTTTTATAGTAGTATGAAGTAGTTTTTTAAGTAAGTCTAGCTTTATTTCCCTTTAATAAGTGTAGCTGATATTTGAAGAATAACTGATTCTATATTACATGATGATGACCATCCTGCAGTTGTTAGAAATTCCATACATAAAGATCCTGATAAAATAACATATCTTCCCTTCATTTTTGGTGAATGTAGATAAATAAATTATGGCGACATTAAAAAATCATTTTTAAATGTTGTCTTAAGGGTGATACCTTCATCATTTTGTTAAATTTTTATTTCTCTATGTCTTCTACAGAGATATGCTTCTGTGTAATGCTGTTCATGCGTATTTTTACTTCATAGAAAAATATTTGTCGTTTTCATATTTATAGAAATGTTGTATTGAAATCTTTATTATTCAACACAGGCAAAGGATAAATAAAAAATAATGCAGTTTATAATTAATATAAGAAAAAATTATTTCTTTAGATCTTTTTTTACCAGGACGTTATATGTTCCTTTTTTGCTAACAAAGTGATTGGATAACATTTTTTTGAATGTATTATCTGATAGTTTTGAGTTCGTATTAATTGATGTCTTTTGGGAAAGTTATTTCTTTGATACTACATCTAAATAACTAGTTCTTCATTTTGTGAATCGAATTTTAAAATGATGTTTTCATGTACATTTTGATATATTACCCCTTTTAAGACATTTTTTTGAAAATCTATTATTGTTACTATCATTAAAAAACATTTCGCTTTTAGTTACATTTAATAAATCTATAATAATAATAAATAAGAAACAAATTTGTCTCTCTCAGTACTATTTTTAAATTTAACCGATTTTTAGAAGTAACTAACCAAAAGATGTGTTTTTTTCTAACTCAGGGGAGAAAATGGGTCTCAAAAGAACTTGGCCATAATTGATCAAGGTATCTTTAAAAAACACATTTTGTTAAAACTTTTTTACATAGTTTTGTTACTCGAATAAAACTCTCTTTAAGATTTATGAAATAAAGTGCTTTATATCTCATTCGAAAAGTATAATTCCAAAATGGTGCGAAAGCTTAATAATATTGAATTTAATTAACAATTGGCCACGTTATTGGCAAAAAAGTGGTGACCATTTTTAAAAACAATTTAAAAGTCAAATAGCTATAACTTAACCATAACTTAATGAAAACAAATAAAATATTGGGTTGGTGCATAATTATTGTGGCAATTTTCCGCAACATTTTTCTTCTTAAAAAATTAACATTTTTTAAAATTTTTTTCCACAAAAATAATCCTCACATTCCAATTGTTTAGATGTGAATTGAAAATTATATTCATATTAGGCATATTATATTCTGGCACTTTGAGAAAGATTGGGATGAAAAACAGTAATTTCGCGATCTAAACGAACTTTAAGTGAAGGAATAATCAACAAAAGCCGAGTTGAAAGATGGTTGAGAAATTCAAATTCGGTAATTCAAATTGAATTTTCGTTTAATTTGGCTTTTGTTAATTGCTTTTTCTTCAAGAAAGTTTGTTGAGATCGCGAAATAATTGTGCTACCTTCGGCTTTTCTTGAAGTACTAGAGCATAATTAATGCGGCATTTTTTTGTGAATTTTTTTTTCTTTTAAAAATTGTCGTTTTTTTAATTTATTTTTTTATAAAAATATTTCTTACATTTCAAATATTGAGATGCAAATCGAAAATTATACCCATATTCATAATATCATGCACAAACACTTTGAGAAAGGTTAGAAAGCAGCACAGTCATTTTGCAATCTTAACGAACTTATTGGCAAAAAAACAATCAACAAAAGCCAAATTTAAAGAAAACTTAATTAAAATTACCAAATTTTAATTTCCTGAACAATCTCCCAACATGATTTTTGCTGATTATTCTTTCACAAAAAGTTCGTTTAGATCGCGAAATTACTATTTTTCATCCCAATCTTTCTCGAAGTGCCAGAGCATGATATGGCGAATATGAATACAATTTTCAATCTGCATCCCACTAATTGGAATGTGAGGATTATTTTTATGGAAAAAAAGTCTAACAAATGTCAATTTTAAAAGAAGAAAAAGTTCGCGGAAAAACGCCGCAATAATTATGCACCAACCCAATAATATCTGTTATATAGATCTAAGTCTAATTTAAAAAATAAGAATCTAACAAAGTTTATAACTTAGCAAGGAAAGAAGTTGTACTAATTTTAGTGACAATTTTTTTACTTTTTTTCATTTCTTAAAAAAAATCAATTTTGTCTTCTGGATAACTTCTCTCAAACTTGATCAATTTCTATAATTAAATAGTCATTAGATGTGTTTAGTTATAAGTTAGTGCGAAAAATGGGTCTCAAAACCTTTGGTCTATAAGTGGCCAAATTATTTTTAAAAAATATCACTTTTTTAAACACGTCTTTGTATAGGTTTGTTCCAGAAATAACTTTTTCTAATGTTAGTTAAATTTTCTGGATTATGACTCATTTAGAATGTACAAATATGATATGAAAAAGGAATTCAATATTAAGTAGATTAATAAAAAATATGTCAAGTTATACACCAAAAGCTGAGGACCGTTTTTTCATTAAAAATTAGATTTTTTTATTGCTGTAACCTTATGAAAAGTTATTTAAAATAAATAAAACTAAATTTGGTACATAGATTAAAGTCTGACTTTAAATATGAAACTATAACAAAGTTTGTAGTTAAAAACGAAAGAAGTTATTTTAGATGTGAAATTTTTTTGCTATTTCTCACTTACATATTTGTAAAACTAACGTAAACAAGTAGTTAATAGAAAGATGATTAAAATTTTTTGTACCTAATTTAAAAATACAATGAGACGTTACTTAAACAGTTTCTTAGAATGATTCAAATATTCAATTTTATTCACCTTTTGAATATAAATTAAATTTTTTTTATTAGTCGAATTTTTTAATATGCTAAACAGTTACAGTAAAAGTATACGATATAAAAAAGCTCTCACACTAATAAATTTTTCATATATTAATATTTTAAAACAATGCATTTTCGGTTATTTTACTACCTCGTAAATATGTACATCAATAAAATAATTTTTTATGCAAATATTTCGATTAAAAACTTAGTATAAGAAGATAAAAATATATAATATTGTTGTGTCAAATAAAATTTGAATTTTGTTTAGTTTGAAGGAAAATTTTTTTTTATAATATTACTTTATCCTATAAAATTCTAAGAATTTTTATTCTATTTTTAAATGGATGATATTCAAATTTACTAATTAAATTTAAATGATAAAAAGTATAATAGGTTATTGTAACCTATAATTTTATTAATTTACATATATAATTTTTTGAAACAGTAAAATTATTAAAAGTAATTTAACTATAAATAATATGAAATTTGTACATTTTTTAAATTATAAATTGATGTATTTCCAATGATTCTTTCAGATGAATTAGCATATGATGATTCTAATTCGTGTAGTATTGTTACAATAAACGAAAGTACTGAACTAACAGAAAAGAAATTTCTAAAAAGTATATCAATTAAGTTATATATTTTAATAATTATTGGAATAATAAGTGCTTTGGTTATATCAAGTCTCATCGGAGTGTCAATTTATTTTTATTATAAATATCATTTAATTTTTGAATATATAAGAATTGGATATGGTTTGTCAACTAACAATGTATCTTTTCTCTCTGAGGTAGAAAATAAAAGCATTCCTGTGTTGTGGAAACATCCATTAGTTTCACATATTAACTGTGGTGCTCTATTAAATGGAGATTCAAGTTATATTATGAAGGAATCAAAAGAATTGAAAAAACTTAAATATCTCCCGAATACATTCTCAACATTATGCGAAGATATAAAAAAAAGAGGACATTACCCTGACAAGCCATTATCACAGGAAGAGGCTGACTTTCCGATAGCTTACATAAGAACTATATATAAGGTATTGTTTTTATTGATAATTTTTTAAAATTTAAATTTCTTTAGGATTACCTAACATTAGAATACCAATTTTTACTAACCTATGCACCACAAAATTATTATTGCTTCATTATTGATAAGAAACAACCAGCAGATTTCCACAATAAGATGTCTGCATTGGCAGGTTGTTTCAAGAATGTCCATATAATACAAAATCGATATCAGATGGATTCAAATGGTATTAATATAAACAATGCATATTATGATTGTATGAAATATCTTAATGATAAAAACTATAAATACGTAGTGGTGTTAAATGTAAGTTTTTTGAATATAATACTATTTTTTTTTCAATTACTTCAGAATGATGATATGCCTTTGAAGACAAATAGAGAAATTGTAGAAATTTTAAAAATTTACAATGGATCAATTGATATTGAGTATGCAGATCCACGACCATTTTATAATGATAGGGTTAATTTAAGTTTGGATTGGTCCCTTGGACATCTTGAAATATTTAAAGAAGGTAAAAATAAATTTTAAAAATCTTTAATATGATTCATTATTTTAGGTGATCCAAGAAAATTGGATAATAAAATATTATCATCACAACTTGAAATTCAAAAAGGTTATAATGCAATATTTTACCCAAAGGAGACTGTTAAATATTTTGTTGAAGAATTGAATTTAACAAAGTTTTTTAAACAATTAGATGATATGAATCTTTATGCTAATGATGAATTTGGTTTTCAAAGTTTGATTGCAAATGAATATTTAAACATTCCTGGGAGGATTGATGCAGATTGTCTTAAAAAAGATTATTTTTTTAAAGATTCATACATGACTAGATATGTGAAATGGATTTTTGATGGAGATTGTGATGAAAGTGAAACCCGACATTATGTTTGTCTTCAAAATATAAAAACACTACATTCAATCAAAAAGGTACCACATTTGTTTGTAAATAAATTTAAAGGTGAATTTGATTTTGGTGGTTTAACATGTTGGGTTGAGTATATGTACGACAGAACATACTTTAAACATTACAAACCAATAAATAAATCATTTTATGAAAATCTTTCTCTGGTGAAGTATGGAAATTTGAAAAACCATATTAAAGATAAAGAACAACTTTGTGAGATGTCAAGAAGTAATAATTAAATAACTTAATTTTTTATTGTAATTAGTCATAACATTTATATTTAACCAATAACAATATAAAATAATTATTAATAAGAAATTTCATTAGCCTTTAGATTTTGGTGGTGTATACTATTTAACAGTTTTATAGTATTATGAAGAAATTTGATGAGTAAGTCTAGCTTTAGAATACTTATAAGAAAAATTACTACTTAAAATTATTCTACTTTTTCCTTTAATAAGTGTAGCTGATATATGAAGGATAACTGATTCTATACTACATGCTCATGACCATCCTGCAGTTGTTAGAAATTCTATACATAAAGATCCTGATAAAATAACATATCTTCTTTACGTTTTTGGTGAATAAAGATAAATAAATCATGTGACATTGAAAAATCGATATAATGGACATCAACCGCATCCCAGTTGATGACACTGGTTCTCTTGAAATGTTATCTGGGATTGGTGATCCCATAAAAACAATAAAGCTTGACGATTCTAGGAATTTGGCATTCCTAACAAAAACTCTTACAGAGAATGAAGAGGAAGGAGAAAAGAGGGATAACTTAACTGATTCCTTATTATTGATTGAAAGCGTAACAGATGACGGAGGAGAAGTCAACAAAACCAAGGATGCCTTTGATCCCATTTTTGTGGTATAACCTAAGGCTATGGATTTTAAGGAGGGTCTAGGTGTTTATCTGAGAACATCGTCAAGAGGGTCTTTTTCATCACTGGGATGAAGTGGAAGGAAAAAGAGTGAAACGTGACCGAATATGAGATAGAGGGATATATTCTCAAAGTACAGGAGATCACTGAAGCTGTGGAATGGACTTTTCATCGTTGAGATTCTAAATTCGGTTTTACTACTGTATTTTTAGCTTGTAATAAAATTTGTAAATACTTTTAGCTAACAAAAAAATTAATAGTTTTTTTTTCTAATTTGTCTTTGCTTTAATTTTTTATGTTACCTTGCCTTCATAAAATTTAACTTAATCGTTTCATGTAAGTTATTGTTGGGAAATTGTTGGTAATGGTAAAATTTTTTCACCTGCTGACACAATATTTCAGACATCAATTATAAATGCTTAAAACATCGACTCTCAAAATCCTTTGTATTCAAGATAACAGTTACCAGTAGTAGAATTCTAAAAAACGACTATTTGGTCAAAACCTTAGGCGTTAATTATATTTCCTGTTGTATTCTAAAAAAAAGATCATTTTAGAAGCAACTTTATTATAAAAACCATTTCTTATATAATCTAAAATATCACAATAATTTAAATAATATATTTATATATACAACATTTCACTGAAGTTAAATTATTAATTCGTAATGGTGTTTTAGTATCATTCAAGATAGTTTGAAGACTAGTTCTATTGTTTTTTATCTTTAACTATCTAGTTAACTTGAATCTTTTCCTTTTTTTTGATAAATATAATTGTTTTTCTAAGTGGAAAATTTGTTTTTTTAATGATATTTAAAGTACAATTTAAAGGAATAATGACATTTTTATTATTTGTTAATTATAAATTAACGCCGTTTAAGGCGAAATTAATCATTGAACATAATTTCACATCGATAAATTAACAAATTAAAGAATACTATTGAAAGATGATATTAAATAAGAAAATATTACTAGAAAATAATTTAAAAAACAATACACTAACACAAAATGATTGGAATAATATTATTAATTATTATTTTATTATATCTAATAAATTTCTATAAAAAAGTTAAATCCTTACCACCAGGACCTTTACCATTACCAATATTAGGAAATTTTCTTATCTGTGACTTCAAAAATATACATAATTGGTTATACAAATTAAAATATACTTATGGTAATGTTTATACTATATGGTTGCCCTTACCAAGAGTTGTACTTGCGGATTATGATTCAATAAATGAAGCTCTATTAACAAATGGTGATAACTTTTTAGGAAGAAATGCCAATACTTACCCCGATAAAGCTTTCCATGACAAACCCAATGTTGGTGTTGTCTTTTCAGAGGGAGAGGAATGGAGAGATCAACGAAGATTATCATTACACATATTGAGAGATTTTGGTATGAGTAGAACAATAATTCAAGATAAGATTCATCTTGTTGTTCATGATATTTATGACCAAATAGATAGCTTAGAGAATAAAGATTATGTTAAATTAGATAAATTACTCCAATTATCAGTTGGAAATGTAATCAATCAAATTTTATTTGGCATAATGTACTGTAATGCAGAAGATAATGAATTTTTTAAATTCGTTAAAGCACTTGAAGATTTCACGAAAGCAACAATGACTTGGGAATTTAATCTTTTAGTTTTATTTCCATTCATTGATAAAATACCAATTCTCAACAGTTATTTGTACGGAAGAATAACTAGAACACAAAAGAATATGAGAGATTTAAGTAGGATTCAGGTTGAGAAAAGTAAAGAAACTTATTCTCCAGATGATGAGCCTCATAACTTTATTCACGCTGTTATGAAGGAAATCCAATCAATTGACTCCAAATACAGTTATCTGAACTCAGATCATCTCGAAGGAATGGTTTTAGATTTTTGGTTTGCAGGGGTAGAAACTTCGGTTACTACCTTAAAATGGTTAATCCTCATTATATTGAAGCATTTAGATATTCAAGAGAAGTTACAATATGAAATTGACAGAGTTATTGGAAAAGATCGACTGGTACAGTTGAGTGATAAACCAAATATGCCGTATATGAATGCTTTTATCAACGAAGGTCAACGTTACTCAAACATTATACCATTTTCTCCAGAGCGTAAATGTACAAAAGATACTATTATCAATAGACATTTAATACCAAAAGATACAATAGTGACGCCATTCTATTGGGGAGCAAATGCTGATGAAAAATATTTTAAAGATCCCTTCACTTTCAACATCAATCGATTCCTTGATAGTGAAGGAAATTTCAAGATCGAACATGAACACTTGAGTTTCGGGAAAGGAAAAAGAATGTGTGCTGGAAGAAGTTTAGCAGAAGCTGAAATATTCTTAATCTTTACATCGCTACTTCAAAAATATAGGTTTACACATCCAAATGGACCTGTTGATTTAATTCCTAATTTTATTGGATTCCTACAGCCAAAACCATATACTTGTAAGATTGAAAAGAGATAATATCACTTTTTTTTTATATACTTTTTGAACATTTTTATAAATAATTTTTTGATAAAATAACTTTCGGTAATTTGTGTTTTGATCTCCAAAATTATTGTAGTGTGTGATGACAGAAAAGATTATTTTTTTATAAAAATGATTGACAAATAACTATTGAAAAAAGTTTTACCTTGCTAGATAATAAAACTTTCAAATTATTTTAATATTGTTACTTATTAAAAGTTTTAGAGTCAAACTTTATTTTTAAATAATACATAATAACAAAAATATTTAATCAAAAGATAATATAATATGTATTTTAAACAAAAGTTACAATTAATTCTAGTTGTTCGTCAAAAAATCAATAAAGGTTATAGGACGAAGTTGAAAGTTGTTAAAAAAAAGACTAATATATCAATAGAAAATATTAAATAAGTTAGTCAGTTATTATCATGATTGGGATAGTATTAATAACTATTATTTTAATAATATATTTATTTAATTTCTATAGAAAGGTTAAGTCTCTACCACCAGGACCGATGCCATTTCCTATAATTGGAAATTTATTCACATTTGACTTCGAAAAACTGCATCTGTGGATTTGTGATCAAAAAAATATTTATGGTAATGTTTTTACTATCTGGATTCCAGAACCATTGATTGTATTAGCTGATTACGATTCAATAAATGAAGCTCTAGTAGAAAATGGTGATCATTTTCTTGGAAGGAATGTCAATGGTTATCCTGATAAAGTTTTCCATGAAAAAATTAACGTTGGAGTTATGTTTTCTGAGGGAGAAGAATGGAAAGATCAACGAAGATTATCTCTACATATATTAAGAGATTTTGGTGTGAGTAGGACAATTTTACAAGATAAAATTCATCTTGTTGTTCAAGATTTGTGTGATCATATAGATAACTTGGAAAATAAAGATAATTGTAATATTGATAAAATACTCCAATTATCCGTTGGAAATGTAATCAATCAGATTTTATTCGGCATCATGTACTCTAACGTTGAAAATAATGAGTTCTTTGAATTTGCTAAAGCACTTGAGGAATTTGGGAAATCAGTTTGCACTTTAGAATTTCATCTTCTACTTTTATTTCCTTCCATTGATAAAATACCAATTCTTAATAGCTATCTATATAAAAGAATAACAAAAAGACAAAGAAAGATGCGAGAACTTTGTAAGCTTCAAGTAGAGAAAAGTAGGAAAACTTATAATCCTGACAATGATCCTTCAAATTTCATTCATGCTGTTTTGAAAGAAATCCAATCAACAGACTCTAAATACAGCTATTTAAATTCAGATCACCTTGAAGGAATGGTACTAGATTTTTGGATTGGTGGTGTTGAAACTACGTATACTACATTGAAATGGTTCATACTTATTGTTATGAAGCATTTAGATATTCAGAAGAAGTTACAGAATGAAATAGATGAAGTAATCGGGAAAGATCGGTTGGTGCAATTGAGTGATAAATCCGAATTGCCATATATGATTGCTTTTATTAATGAATCCCAGCGCTATGCCAATATTGTAGCATTTTCACCCAAGCACAAATGCACAAAAGATAGTGTTATTAATGGATATCTAATACCAAAGGACACAATAGTAGAACCTTTTTATTGGGGTGCCAATATAGATGAAAAATATTTCAAGGATTCTTATGTTTTCAATCCAAATAGATTCCTTGATGATGAAGGTAATCTTAAAATTGAACATGAACATATGAGCTTCGGGAAAGGAAAAAGAATATGTGCTGGAAAAACCTTAGCTGAAGCTGAAATATTTCTAATCTTTACATCATTACTTCAAAAATATGAATTTACACACCCAAATGGGCCAGTTGATACAACCCCTGCTTTTTCTGGTGTATTAGCACCAAAGCATTATACATGTAAAATAGAAATGCGATAAAATTATTTGTATTATTATCTTTTAACTTCTATAACCGTGATTTTTTTAATACAATTGCCATTTGAAATTTGTATGTAGTGTTTGATATTTTAATTCTAGAGAATTGTGATCATAAAAAATTATGTCTTAAAGTAGTGATTGATAAATAAATGTTGACAGAAATTTTGTTTTTATAAATAAGAAACAAAAATACAGATATGTTGATTTTTAAAACACAAATTGTTATTAAATTATAGACAATAACGCAAATATATAGTCACAAGATTATATCATATCTTGTTTTCAAAATGAGAAGTTATCATTGAATATGTTTATTTAACAAATTAATTAAAAAAAGATTATAGATATGAACTTTAAAATTATTATATAAAGAATAACAAATTAGAAGTATAAAATAGAAAAGTTAGTAAGCTATTAATATGATTGGAACACTACTATTATCATTAATAATACTCTATTTATTTAACTTCTATAAAAAAAATTAAGACATTACCTCCGGGACCTATGCCTCCACCAATTATCGGAAACTTATTATCTTTTGATTTTAATAAAATATATTTATGGATATATGATCGGAAAAAAATTTATGTTAATATATTTACTATTTGGATACCAATACCACACGTTGTCTTTGCTGATTACAATTCAATAAATAAGGCACTTTTAACAAATGGTGGCCATTTTCTTGGAAGGAATGTCAACGGTTTTCCAGAAAAATTATTTCAAGTAAAAGCTAATGCTGGAGTTGTCTTTTCTGAAGGAGAGGAATGAAAAGAACAAAGAAGATTATCAATGCATATATTAAAGGATTTCGGTGTGAATAGGACAATAATTCAAGATAAAATTCATCTTGTAATCCATGATTTTTGGGAATATATAGATAATTTAGAGGATAAAGATAATGTTGATATTGATGAGATAATTCAATTATCTGTGGGAAATATAATTAATCACATTTTATTTGGCTTCACGTAAACTCAAAAAAATAAAGAAGAGCTATTTGAATTTACCAAGACACATGAAAAAATGTTTGAGTTAATATCTACATGGGAGATCTATGTTTTAAATTTAATTCCTTCAATTGATAAAATTCCAGTGGTAAAGAATGCTTTGTATAAAAGGATAAAAAATTAACAGAAATGATTAAATATCAAATAGGTGAATGTAAAAAAAGTTATAATCCTAATGATGAGCCATCTAATTTTGTTCATGTCGTTATGAAAAAGATTGAATCAGTTGATTCTAAATATAGTTACCTAAATTCAGATCATCTTGAAGGAATGGTGTTAGATTTTTGGGGAGATGGGAGGCAAACAATAGTGACTACTTTAAAATGGTTCATACTTCTCGTTATGGAGCACATAGACATTCAGAAGAAATTACAAGATGAAATCGATGAAGTAATAGAAAGTGATATATTGGTACAGTTGAGTGATAAAGCAAAAATGCCATACATGAATGCATTTACAGTAGAAGGTCAGCGCTTTGCAAACGTTGAAGGACTTTCACCATCCCGCAGGTGTACCAAGGATACAATTATTAATGGATATCTAATACCAAAAAATGCACTAACTCAACCATTATTTTGGGGAACAAATATGGATGAGAAACACTTCAAAGATCCTTTTACTTTTAATCCAGACAGATTCCTTGATAGTAAAGGTAGTTTAAAGATCGAAAATGAACCAATGACTGTCGGTAGAGGAAAAAGAATGTGTGCAGGGAAAAGTCTAGCTGATGCTGAATTATTCTTAATCTTCACATCAATTCTACAAAAATATAAATTTACACATCCATGTGGACCAATTGATTTCTCATCTGATTCTTGTGTTCTCATTATTCCTAGACCTTATAAATGTAAAATTGAAAAACGTTAAAATTTATTTTTTTTAAATATTTAAATCTCTAATAAACAAACTTTTATAATATATTTCTAGACATGATAACACTCTTTTACCAGTCAGAATAATTCAACTTTACCGTATAAATGTTTATGATAAAAAGTTAAATCATTTCAGGTAGTATCAATTTAAAATACTTATCAAATTAAATATTATGTTTAACGGTGACACTTTAAAGCAATGATAAACAAAATATGTATTAGTAAAAAAACTGATAAATTAAATATCACATTTGTTTCTAATTAGAACTTTATACTATTCATTTTTGTTCTTAATGCATAATTGATAAATTTATGGTTAAAAAAGTCGCAAAGGTTGATCAATAAGCGAATAATTAACTAATTCGTGTGAATTACGTTAAAAATTTGTACAAAAGGTTGAGTAAATAAGTGGAAAATTTTTAAAAAAATTGCAGACTAATTTATTTACAATGATCGGAATACTTCTATTATTATTTACTATATACTATGTATTTAATTTTTATAAGAAAGTTAAATCTCTACCACCAGGACCAACACCATTTCCTATTATAGGAAATTTGTTCTCGTTTGACTTCAAAAAACTACATTTATGGATACATGGACAAAAGAAAACATATGGTAACGTATTTACTGTTTGGCTTCCAGCACCACAAGTTGTTTTCGCTGATTATGATTCAATAACTGAAGCTCTCGTAAAAAATGATGATAATTTTATTGGAAGAAATGTCGATGGTTTTCCAGATAAAGCATTTCACGAAAAACTTAATGTTGGAGTTATATTTTCGGAGGGTGAGGAATGGAGAGATCAAAGGAGATTATCTTTACATATATTGAGGGATTTCGGTATGAGTAGAACAATAATTCAAGATAAAATTTATCTTGTAATTCAAGATATTTATGATCACATAGAAAATTTGGAAAATAAAGATAATGTAAATATTGATAAAATACTCCAGCTATCTGTAGGGAATGTGATTAATCTAATTTTATTCGGCTCCATGTTCTACAGTACAGAAGATAACGAATTCTTTAAATTCGCCGAAGCACTTGAAGATTTTGCTAAAGGAGCTTCAAAATGGGAATTTAGAGTATTACTTTTATTTCCTTCCATTGATAAAATACCAATTCTAAATAATTATCTATATAAAAGAATAACAAGAACACAAAGGAAAATGAGGGAGTTAGCTAAGATTCAGGTAGAGAAATGTAAAAAAACATATAAACCCGATGATGAACCTCCTAATTTCATTCACGCCTTTATGAAAGAAACTCAATCAACTGATTCTAAATACAGTTACTTAAATTCAGATCACCTCGAAGCAATCGTATTAGATTTTTGGACTGGTGGTGTTGAAACTACGTATACTGCATTGAGATGGTTCATACTTCTTTGTATGAAACATTTAGATATTCAAAAGAAGTTACAAGATGAAATAGACGAAGTGATCGGGAAAGATCGGTTGGTGCAATTGAGTGATAAATCCAAATTACCTTATATGAATGCTTTCATTAATGAAGGCCAACGTTATACAAATATTGTGGCGTTTGTACCGAAACACAAATGTACAAAGGATACTGTTGTCAATGGACATTTGATACCTAAAGATACAATAATAGATCCTTTCTATTGGGGTGCCAATATGGATGAAAAATATTTTAAGGATTCTTATGTTTTCAATCCAAATAGATTCCTTGATGATGAAGGGAAATTTAAAGTTGAATATGATCATATGAGTTTTGGAAAAGGAAAAAGAATATGTGCTGGAAAAAGCCTTGCTGAAACTGAAATATTCTTGATCTTTACATCATTACTTCAAAAATATAAATTTACACACCCAAATGGACCGGTCGATTTAAGTTTTGATTTTAGCGGTGTATTACAACCAAAAACATATACTTGTAAAATTGAACAACAATGAAGTTATTTGCTTAATTTTTTTTAAACTTTTTCAAGCATAAATTCCAATAAAATTGCAATTGGTAAATTAGTTTTTGATCTCTATAATTAATGTGGTGTATGTGCAAAAATAAGTTACATCATATAAAAATAATTGACAAATTAATGTTGGCAGAATTTTAACCATTTTAAATGAAGAAATTTTTAACTTTATATCATATTATTGATTTTTAATCGTTTTAGAGTTACATATTATTGTGAAATTAAGTTTAATAACAAAATTAAACAATCAAAAGACTATTTGATAACATATTTCTTAACAGTGGTATCGTTAAATTTGTTCGTTAATCAAAAAATGTGATGAAGGTTATAAGAATAAAGTTGAAAATTATTCTATAAAGATTGATAAATTACCAGAAAATATTTTAAAAGTCAATTACTTATTATTATGATTGGGATAATATTAATAGCTATTATTTTAATATATTTAATTAATTTCTATAAAAACGTTAAGTCTCTACCACCAGGACCGATGCCATTTCCTATAATAGGAAATTTATTTACATTTGACTTCAGAAAATTTCATTTATGGATTTTTAATCAAAAAAAGATTTATGGTAATGTATTTACTGTCTGGGCTCCAGCACCATTGGTAATCCTTGCTGATTATGAATCAATAAATGAAGCTTTTGTTGAAAACGGTGATAATTTTCTTGGGAGAAATGTTGATGGCTATCCTGATAAAACATTCCACGATAAACTTAATGTTGGGGTTATATTTTCTGAAGGAGAAGAGTGGAGAGATCAACGAAGATTATCTTTACATATATTGAGAGATTTCGGTATGAGTAGAACAATAATTCAAGACAAGATTCATCTTGTTGTTCAAGATATATACGATCATATAGATAGATTAGAGAATAAAAATAATGCTAACATTGATAAAATACTCCAATTATCTGTTGGAAATGTTATCAATCAAATTTTATTTGGCATCATGTACCATAATGCAGAAGATAATAATTTTTTTGAATTCGCTGAAGCACTTGAAGAGTTTGTTAAAGGAACTCAAAGTTGGGAATTTAGACTTTTGCTTTTTTTCCCTTTCATTGATAAAATACCAATTTTAAATAATTATCTTTATAAAAGTATAACAAGAGCACAAAGGAAAATGAGAGAGTTAGCAAAAATTCAAGTTGAAAATAGTAGGAAAACTTATAATCCTGATGATGAACCTCCTAATTTTATTCATGCTGTTTTGAAGGAAATTCAATCAAAAGACTCTAAATACAGCTACTTAAATTCAGATCACCTTGAAGGAATGGTACTAGATTTTTGGATAGCTGGTGTTGAAACTACATATACTACATTGAAATGGTTCATACTTATCGTTATGAAGCATTTAGATATTCAAAAGAAGTTACAGGATGAAATCGATGAAGTAATCGGAAAAGATCGGTTGGTACAATTGAGTGACAAATCTAAGTTGCCACATATAAATGCTTTCATTAATGAATCCCAGCGCTATGCAAATATTGTAGCATTTGCACCAAAGCACAAATGCACAAAAGATACTATTATTAATGGACGTCTAATACCAAAGAATACAATAGTAGAACCTTTCTATTGGGGTGCCAATATGGATGAAAAATATTTCAAAGATCCTTCTGTCTTCAATCCAAATAGATTCCTTGATAATGAAGGGAATCTTAAAATTGAACATGAACATATGAGCTTCGGGAAAGGGAAAAGAATTTGTGCTGGCAAAAGCCTAGCTGAAGATGAAATATTTTTAATTTTTACATCATTGGTTCAGAGATATAAATTTACACACCCAAATGGACTTGTTGACTTAAGTTTTGATTTTAGTGGTATATTGCAACCAAGAACTTTTACTTGTAAAATTGAAAAACGATAAAATTATTTGTTCTATAATTTCTAAACTTTTCAAATATAATTTAAAATAAAATTGAAATTGGTAATTTGTGTTTTGATTTCTGTAATTACGGTTCCGTATGGGTAAAAATAAATTATATCTTATAAAATTTATTGACAAATTAATACTAATAGAAATTTAACGACACTGAATAAAGAAATTTTGAATATTTTATCATAGTATTGTTCCTTTAAAGTTATGAATAACATATTATTTTTAAATTATGCTTAATAAGAAAATTACACAATCAAAAGATTATATGATAATATATTTCTTAACAATGGTATTATAAAATTTTTTGGCTAATCAAAAAATTAATAAAGGTTATAAGAACAAAGTTTAAAATCATTCTAATAAACATTGATGGATCAATAGGAAAAATTTTAAAAGTTAATTATTAATTATTATGATTGGGATAATATTAATAACAGCCATTTTAATATATTTATTTAATTTCTATAGAAAGGTTAAATCTCTGCCACCAGGACCAATGCCATTTCCTATCATAGGAAATTTATTCACATTTGACTTTAAAAAAACGCATTTATGGATAAATGATCAAAAAAAAATTTATGGTAATGTATTTACTATCTATTTCCCGGGACCATTAGTTGTCTTGGCTGATTGTGATTCAATAAATGAAGCTCTTGTAATAAATGGTGATAATTTTCTTGGAAGAAATGTTAATGGGTATCCTGATAAAGCATTTCACGAAAAACTCAATGTTGGCGTTGTATTTTCTGAAGATGAGGAATGGAGAGATCAACGACGGTTATCCTTACACATATTGAGAGATTTTGGTATGAGTAAAACAATAATCCAAGATAAAATTCATCTTGTTGTTCATGATATATACGATCATATAGATAGATTTGAGAATAAAAATAATGCTAACATTGATAAAATACTCCAATTATCTGTTGGAAATGTTATCAATCAAATTTTATTTGGCATCATGTACCATAATGCAGAGGTTAATGAATTCTTTGAATTCGCTGAAGCACTTGAAGAGTTTTTTAAAGAAACTCAAGGTTGGGAACTTAGACTTTTGCTTTTTTTTCCCTTTCATTGATAAAATACCAATTTTAAATAATTATCTTTATAAAAGAATAACAAGAGCACAAAGAAAAATGAGAGAGTTAGCAAAAATTCAAGTTGAAAATAGTAGAAAAATTTATAATCCTGACGATGAACCTCCTAATTTTATTCATGCTGTTTTGAAGGAAATTCAATCAAAAGACTCTAAATACAGCTACTTAAATTCAGATCACCTTGAAGGAATGGTACTAGATTTTTGGATAGCTGGTGTTGAAACTACATATACTACATTGAAATGGTTCATACTTATCGTTATGAAGCATTTGGATATTCAGAAGAAGTTACAGGATGAAATCGATGAAGTAATCGGAAAAGATCGATTGGTGCAATTGAGTGATAAATCCAAATTACCTTATATGAATGCTTTCATTAATGAAAGCCAACGCTATGCAAACATAATAGCACTTTCACCAAAGCACAAATGCACAAAAGATACTATTATTAATGGACATCTAATACCAAAAGACACAATAGTAGAACCTTTCTATTGGGGTGCCAATATAGATGAAAAGTATTTCAAAGATCCTTCCGTTTTCAATCCAAATAGATTCCTTGATGATGAAGGTAATCTTAAAATTGAACATGAACATATGAGCTTCGGGAAAGGAAAAAGAATATGTGCTGGGAAAAGTTTAGCTGAAGATGAAATATTTTTAATTTTTACATCATTACTTCAAAAATATAAATTTACGCACTCAAATGGAGCAGTGGATTTGAGCTTTGATTTCAGTGGTGTAATACAACCAAGACCATACACTTGTAAAATTGAAAAAAGATGAAATTACTTTTCGTTCGTTTCTTAAACTTTCTTATTTAAAATATTTTAATAAAGTTTCTTACATTAAACTTTGTCCTTTGACCTAACTAATTATAGTGGTCTTTGATTACAAAAAAGGTTATGTTTTAAAATAAATATTAATAGATAAACAAAGACAAAAATTTTATTAATGTTAAATAGGAAAAGTTTAACATATTACTACTTTAGAAATTTCTAAAATTTTGAAATATCTTAATATCACGAAATAATATATTTTAAAATTGTATCATACAATCAAAGACGATATTAAAACCTTCTGTCAAATACTTTATCATTAAATCTTATTATTTTTTGATAAATAAATAAAAATAATAAGGAGGAATTTAAAAGTTGCTTATAAAAGAATGATAAACTGATAGTAATTAATTTGAAAGTAAATAACTATTATAATGATTGTTATACTATTGTTAACTATTACTATACTTTATCTAATAAATTTCTATAGAAAAGTTAAATCATTTCCTCCTGGACCAACACCATATCCTATTGTAGGAAATTTATTTTCAATTGACTTTAAAAAAATACACCAATGGTTATATGATCAAAAAAAAAATTATGGTTCTGTATATACAATCTGGGCACCAGTACCACTAGTAGTCTTTACCGATTATGACTCAATAAATGAAGCTCTTGTTGAAAATGATGATCATTTTGTTGGGAGAAATACTTATGGTTTACCTGAAAAAACATTCTATGACAGACCTAATGTTGGAGTTATCTTTTCTGAGGGTGAAGAATGGAGAGATCAAAGGAGATTATCAGTCCATATATTAAGGGATTTCGGTATGAGTAGAACAATAATTCAAGATAAGATTTATCTTGTAATTCAAGATTTGTATGATTATATAAACAGCTTGGAGAATAAAGATAATGTTAATATTGATAAAATACTTCAATTATCAGTTGGAAATGTAATCAATCAGATTCTGTTTGGCATCATGTATTCTAATACAGAAAACAATGAATTCTTTGAATTCGCTGAAGCATTTGAAGAGTTCGTCAAAGGAACTAGAGGTTGGGAATTTAGAATTTTATTTTTATTCCCCATAATTGACAAAATCCCAATAATAAATAATTATTTGTATAAGAGAATAACAAGGAAACAAAGAAAAATGAGAGAGATAAGTAAGATTCAAGTAGAAAAATGTAAAAAGACTTATAATCCTGATGATGAACCTCCTAATTTTATCCATGCTTTTATGAAAGAAACTCAACCAACTAATTCTAAATATAACTACTTGGATTCATATCATCTTGATGCAATGGTATTGGATTTCTGGTTAGCTGGCTTTGAAACAACATATATTACATTGAGATGGTTCATAGCTATTATTCTGAAGCATGTGGATGTTCAGGAGAAGTTACAAGATGAAATTGACAGAGTTATTGGAAAAGATCGACTGGTACAGTTGAGTGATAAACCAAATATGCCATATATGAATGCATTTATCAATGAAGGTCAACGTTTTGCAAATATTATAGCATTTGCACCAAAGCATAAATGTACAAAAGATACTGTTGTCAATGGATATCTAATACCAAAAGGTACATTAATAGAACCATTATATTGGGGTGCTAATAGAGATGAAAAATATTTCAAAGATTCTTTTACTTTCAACATCAACAGATTTCTTGATAGTGAAGGTAACTTCAAGATTGAACATGATCATATGAGTTTCGGTAAAGGTAAAAGAATATGTGCTGGAAAAAGTTTAGCGGATGCTGAAATATTCTTAATCTTTACATCGTTACTTCAAAAATATAAGCTTACACATCAAAATGGGCCTGTCGATTTAAGTTCTAATTTTACTGGATTCTTACAACCGAAACCATATTCTTTTAAAATTGAAAATCGTTGAAATTAACTTTCTTTTGTTTATTTAAACCTTTTTTGTAAAATTTTTAATAAAGTTGCTATTTTGAATTTTTATTTTATGTTTTGATCCTATTGACTACAACAATGTTTAGTCATAAAAAGGTTTTAATTTATAAAAGGATTAGTAAGTAAATAATGACTGAAAATTTACCATGTTAAATTAAGAAATTTCAAACTTTATATAATATTGTAAATTCTTAAAATTTTCAAAATCACATACCATTGGAAAATTGTTCTTAATTAAAAAAGTCGAGTAAAGCAAAACTCATCCGCCTGGGATAATAGGATGAGTTTAGATACTTCTCTGCACAAATGTCTAAACTCATCCGATGGATGAATTTAGACATTATGCGTCTAAACTCATCCGGTGGATGAATTTAGACATCTGTGTAGAGAAGTGTCTAAACTCATCCATATTTTCACCAGGTGGATGAGTTTAGACATAAATTTACTCGGTGGATGAGTTTAGACGGATGAGTTTAGACATCATGGATGAGTTTAGACGGATGAGTTTAGACATGGATGAGTTTAGACGGATGAGTTTAGACACCATGGATGAGTTTAGACGGATGAGTTTAGACATGGATGAGTTTAGAGGATGAGTTTAGACACCATGGATGAGTTTAGACGGATGAGTTTAGACACGGATGAGTTTAGACGGATGAGTTTAGACACCATGGATGAGTTTAGACGGATGAGTTTAGACATCATGGATGAGTTTAGACGGATGAGTTTAGACATGGATGAGTTTAGACGGATGAGTTTAGACACCATGGATGAGTTTAGACGGATGAGTTTAGACACGGATGAGTTTAGACGGATGAGTTTAGACACCATGGATGAGTTTAGACGGATGAGTTTAGACACGGATGAGTTTAGACACTTCTCCGTTTAAATATCTAAACTCATCCGGTGGATGAATTTAGACATACTGTGTGTCTAAACTCATCCCCGGATGACTTTTTATGATCTCAAAAAGTCAAAGGATTATTGTTGGTAAATTATTGTTACTTAAGCAATAATGATATTTTATATTATACAAAAAAATTGCTTTTCTATAACAAAATAGATATAACTAACTTATATTTCGTTGTTCTTTATAAGCTAGTTTAAATGTCAACAATGATATGATAACATTTTTCTTAACAAAATCTGTTATTTAACTTGCTTTTCTATCAAAAGATTTATGAAAGTTAAAAGTAAAAAGTTTAAAATTATTCTATAACAATTGATAAATAAATAGGAAATATTTCACAAGCTATAATTATGATTGGAATAATATTAATAGCTGCTATTTTAATATATTTAATTAATTTAGTAGAAATTTTATTTTAATTGTATCGAGCATGTAGAAATGCTCGTAATATATAATCATTATTATTATTTAAATTTACGTAAATTATAATTAAAGGAGAAATTTAATCTATATTTATATTTAAATTTCACTAATTTTTATAGAAAGGTTAAGTCTCTACCACCAGGACCGATACCAGTACCCATCTTTGGAAATTTGTTTTCATGTGACTTCGAAAAAAAATACATCACTGGATATATGATCAAAAAAAAATTTATGGTAATGTTTATACTGTATGGATACCAACACCTAAAATTGTCTTAGCTGATTGCGATTCAATAAATGAAGCCTTTGTAACAAATGGTCATAATTTTCTCGGAAGAAATATTAACGGTTATCCAGATAAAGCATTCCATGAAAAAATTAACGTTGGGGTTATATTTTCTGAAGGAGAAGAGTGGAGAGATCAAAGGAGATTATCAATGCATATATTAAGAGATTTTGGTATAAGTAGAACAATAATCCAAGACAAGATTCATCTAGTTGTTCAAGATATATACGATCATATAGATAACTTGGAGAATAAAAATAATGTTAACATTGACAAAATACTCCAATTATCTGTTGGAAATGTGATTAATCAGATTTTATTTGGCATTGTGTATTCTAGTGCAGAAGATAATGAATTTTTTAAATTTGCTGAAGCAATGGAAGACTTTGATAAATCAGTGAACACTTGGGAATTTAAACTCTTACTTTTATTCCCTTCAATTGATAAAATACCAATTCTAAATAATTACCTTTACAAAAGAATAACAAGAACACAAAGAAAAATGAGAGAGTTAGCTACGATTCAGGTAGAGAAATGTAAGAAAACTTATAAACCCGATGAAGAACCTCTTAATTTTATTCACGCTTTTATGAAAGAAACTCAATCAATTGATTCTAAATACGGTTACCTAAATTCAGATCATCTCGAAGGGTTAGTATTAGATTTCTGGATGGCAGGTATGGAAACTTCAACAACAACCTTAAAATGGTTCATTCTCTTTATAATGAAACATTTAGACATTCAAAAGAAGTTACAAGACGAAATTGATAGTACAATCGGAAGAGATCAATTGGTGCAATTGAGTGATAAAGCAAAAATGCCATTTATGAATGCATTTATCAATGAAGGTCAACGTTATGCAAATATTGTAGAATTTCTACTAACTCGTAGATGTACAAAAGACACAATTATCAATGGACATCTAATACCAAATGATGCAATAATATTACCATATTATTGGGGTGCGAATAGGGATGAAAAATATTTCGAAGATCCTTTTACTTTTAATCCAAATAGATTCCTTGATAGTGAAGGTAATTTCAAGATCGAAAATGAACATATGAGCTTCGGTAAAGGAAAACGAATATGTGCCGGAAAAAGTTTAGCTGAAGCTGAAATATTCTTAATCTTTACATCATTACTGCAAAAATACAAATTTACACATCCAAGTGGACCTGTTGATTTAACTGGTGAAATCGGTGGCACTCTACAACCAAAACATTATACTTGTAAAATTGAAAAACGTTAAAATTTTATTTATAGTTTGTGTCTTGATCTTCCGACCATAGTGATTTATGGTCATAAAAAAGAGTTATATTTAAAAACAATGATTGACAAATAAATTTTGACAGCAATTTTATCTTTATAAATAAAAAAGAATAATACAAAAATTTTCATCATTATGTCATATTATTGATTCCTACAATCACAAATTGTTATTAAATTATAGACAATAACATAAATTAATAGTCAAAAGATTATATTTTATTTTTTTTAAACCAAATTATCATTAAATCTGCTTCTTCATCAAAAAACAAATAGAGATAATAAAAAGAAACATAAAAATAACTCTATAGAGACAGGAAAATTAATTAAAAAATTGTTATACTATTACTATGATTGGGATATTAATATTAATTATTATTACAATTTATCTAGTAAATTTCTATAAAAAAGTAAAATCATTGCCTCCAGGACCGATGCCACTACCTATTCTTGGAAACTTATTATCTTTTGACTTCAGAAAAACGCATTTATGGATTTATGATCAAAAAAAAATCTATGGAAACGTTTTTACTATTTGGATACCAAAACCACACGTTGTCTTTGCTGATTATGATTCAATAAATGAAGCTCTCGTAAAAAATGATGATAATTTTCTTGGGAGAAATGTTAATGGATACCCAGAAAAACTAATTAATGATAAACTCAATACTGGGGTTATCTTTTCTGAAGGAGAAGAGTGGAGGGATCAAAGAAGGTTATCTTTACATATACTAAGAAACTTTGGTATGAGTAGAACAATAATACAAGATAAGATTCATCTTGTAGTTCACGATTTTTATGAATATGTCGATAGCTTAGAAGATAAGGATAATGTTGACATTGAAAAAATACTTCAATTATCTACTGGTAATGTAATTAATTTAATTTTGTTTGGTTTTATGTATTCCCATACTGATAACGATGAATATTTTGAATTTATTGAAGCACATGAAAATTTATTAAAATTAACGGCTTGTTGGGAAATTAAACTTTTAACTTTGATTCCATTTATGGACAAAATTCTATTTCTAAGAAATTATTTATGCCGAAGAGTAGTGGGACTCGTAAGAAAGATAAAAAGAATAACTAAATATCAAATAGAACAATGTAAAAAGTCATATAATCCTGATGATGAACCCCCTAATTTTATTCATGCTGTTATGAAAGAGATCGAATCAGCTGATTCTAAATATAGCTATCTAAATTCAGATCATCTTGAAGCTATTGTGCTCAACTTTTGGTTAGCTGGAAGAGAAACTACAGCAACAACTTTGAAATGGTTCGTACTCTTTATAATGAAACATTTAGATATTCAGAAGAAATTACAAGACGAAATTGATGAAGTAATCGGAAGAGATCGATTAGTGCAGTTGAGTGATAGGGCAAAAATGTCATATATGAATGCATTTATAGCAGAAGGACAACGTTTTGCTAACATTATAGGATTGGCTCCACTACATCGATGTACAAAAGATACAGTTGTTAACGGACATCTGATACCAAATAATACCATAATTCAACCATTTTATTGGGGTGCAAATATGGATGAAAAATATTTCAAAGATCCTTTCACTTTTAATCCAAACAGATTCATCGATAGTGAAGGTAAATTTAAAGTTGAACATGAGCATATGAGTTTTGGTAGAGGGAAGAGAATATGTGCTGGAAAAAGTTTAGCCGATGCTGAATTATTCTTATTTTTTACTTCATTCCTTCAGAAATATAAATTCTCGCACCCATATGGGCCAGTTGACTTAACGTCTGATTCTGGCCTTGCTCTTATTCCAAGACCATTCAAATGTAAAATTGAAAAACGATAGATTGCTCGTTTTTGCTGTTTAAACGTTTTTAAAATTAATTTTTTAATAAAACTACTATTTACGATGTGTACTTTGATCTTTTAATTATATTGATTTATAATTATAAAGTAGCAACATCTCAAAATAATGATTGACAAATAAATATTGACAGAAATTTTTACCCCTTTATCATATTATTGACAATTAAAAGTTTATAAAATTATAATGTTGTTATAAATCTACGGTCGATAGCACAAATATATATTCAAGGATTATATTTTATAATATTTTTTCAAAAGAAAGCTGTCCTTAAATATACTTCCAAGAACAAACATAAATTCCTCTATAAAGAAAGACGAATTAATTAAAAATTACTCAGCTATTACAATGATTGGGATACTATTATTGACTATCATTGCAATCTATCTAATAAATTTCTATAGGAAAGTTAAAACATTACCTCCGGGACCTATGCCATTACCAATTATCGGAAACTTATTATCTTTTGATTTTAAAAAAATACATTTCTGGATATATGATCAAAGAAAAACCTATGGTAACATATTTACTATTTGGGCACCAACGCCACAAGTCGTGTTTGCTGATTACGATGCAATAAATGAGGCTTTTGTAACAAATGGTGATAATTTTATTGGAAGGGATGTTAATGGTTTTCCAGAAAAATTAATTCAAGAAAAAATAAATACTGGAATTGCCTTTTCTGAAGGCGACGAGTGGAGAGATCAGAGAAGATTATCAATGCACATTTTAAGGGATTTCGGTATGAGTAGAACAACAATCCAAGATAAAATTCATCCTGTGATCCATGATTTTTGGGAGTATATTGATAATTTGGAAGATAAAGATAACGTTGATATTAATGAAATTATCGCATTATCTGTCGGAAATATAATTAATCACATTATGTTTGGCTTCATGTATACTCAAAAAAATAAAGAAGAATTACTTAAATTTATCAAGTTACAGGAAAAAGGAATTGAATTATTTTCTACTTGGGAAATCGGAGTTTTAAATTTAATTCCTTCAATTGATAAAATTCCACTGATAAAAAATGTTTTATATAAAAGAATGAGAAAGCACATTGCGAAAGTAGGAGAAATGATTAAATATCAAATAGATGAATGTAAAAAAAGTTATAATCCTAATGAAGAGCCATCTAATTTTGTTCATGCCTTTATGAAAGAGACTGAATCAACTGATTCCAAATACAGCTACCTAAATTCAGATCATCTTGAAGGAATAGTTGTAGATTTTTGGGGAGCAGGCAGGGAAACAATAGTGATTACTTTAAAATGGTTCACACTCTTTATAATGAAACATTTAGATATTCAGGAGAAGTTACAAGACGAGATTGATGAAGTAATTGGAAGAGATCAATTGGTACAGTTGAGTGATAAAGCAAGGATGCCATATATGAATGCGTTTATAGCAGAAGGTCACCGTTATGCTAACATTGGAGGATTTTCTGCAAAGCATAGATGTACAAAAGACACGGTTGTTAACGGCCTTCTAATACCAAACAATACAATAATACAACCATTTTATTGGGGAGCAAATATGGATGAAAAATATTTCAAAGATCCTTCTGTCTTCAATCCAGATAGATTCCTTGACAATGAAGGTAAATTTAAAGTTACATATGATCATATGACTTTCGGTAGAGGAAAAAGAATGTGTGCAGGAAAAAGTTTAGCTGATGATGAATTGTTCTTAATCTTCACATCACTCCTACAAAAATATAAGTTCACACATCCAAATGGACCTGTTGATCTTTCATCTGATTCTGGGGTTATTATTGTTCCTAAACCATATAAATGTAAAATTGAAAAACGTTAAGATTACTAGTTATATATTTTTTTAATATTTTTAAAAAATAATTGTCTAATAAATTTATTATTTTATTTGTGTTTTGACCTTCTAATTATAGTTATTTATGATCATAAAAAAGGATTATATTTTTAAACAATGGATTGACAAATGAATATTGACAGAAATTTTATCTTAATAAATGAAAAACAAAAATACAGAAATTTTAATCGTTATATCATAATTTTGACTTATAAAAGTTCATAAAATAATAAATTGTTATGAAATTATGGATGATAGAACAAATTTCGTAATCAAAAGATTATCTTGTATCTTTTTTTAAAAGAAAAGTAACCATGAAATCTACCTCTTCACCAAAAACCAAATGGAGATAATAAGTACAAACACTTTAAGTTACTATATAAAGAGTGATAAATTAATTGGAAAGTTGTTTATCTACTACTATGATTGGGATACTTTTATTAATCATTGTTACGATTTATCTAATAAATTTCTATAGAAAGGTTAAATCATTGCCTCCAGGACCATTGCCGTTACCTATTCTTGGAAATTTATTATCATTCGACTTCAGAAAAACGCATTTATGGATATATAATCAAAAGAAAATTTATGGAAACATTTTTACAATCTGGATTCCAACGCCACATGTTGTCTTTGCTGATTATGATTCAATAAATGCAGCTCTTGTAGCGAATGATGACAATTTTCTTGGAAGAAATGTTGGTGGATACCCAGAAAAATTAATCAGTGATAGACCAAATGTTGGAGTTATCTTTTCTGAAGGAGAAGAGTGGAGAGATCAAAGGAGATTATCCTTACATATATTAAGGGATTTTGGTATGAGTAGAACAATAATGCAGGATAAGATTCATCTTGTCGTTAATGATTTTTATGAATATGTCGATAGCTTAGAAGATAAGGATAATGTTGACATTGAAAAGATACTTCAATTATCTGTTGGTAATGTAATTAATTTAATCCTATTCGGCTTCATGTACTCTTATACTGACAACGACGAATATTTTGAATCTATTAAATCACATGAAAGTTTGATAAAATTATCCGCATCTTGGGAAATTAAGCTTTTATCTTTGATTCCGTTCATAGATAAAATTCCATTTTTAAAAAATTATTTATGTAGAAGAGTAATGGGATTCTTGAGAAAAGTAAAAGAAATGACAAACTATCAAATAGAACTATGTAAAAAGTCATATAATCCTGATAATGAACCCCCTAATTTTATTCATGCTGTTATGAAAGAAATTCAATCAGTTGATTCTAAGTATAGCTATCTAAGTTCAGATCATCTTGAAGCTATTGTGCTCAACTTTTGGTTAGCTGGAAGAGTAACTACAGCTACAACATTAAAATGGTTCGTACTCTTTATAATGAAACATTTAGATATTCAAAAGAAGTTACAAGATGAAATTGATGAAGTAATTGGAAGAGACCGATTAGTACAATTAAATGATAAAGCAAAAATGTCATACATGAATGCATTTATAGCAGAAGGACAACGTTATGCTAACATTATAGGATTTGCCCCATCACACAGATGTACAAAAGATACAGTTATCAATGGATATCTAATACCAAATAATACCATAATTCAACCATTTTATTGGGGTGCAAATATGGATGAAAAATATTTCAAAGATCCTTTCACTTTTAATCCAAACAGATTCATTGATAGTGAAGGTAAATTTAAAGTTGAACATGAGCACATGAGTTTCGGTAAAGGAAAACGAATATGTGCTGGAAAAAGTTTAGCTGATGCTGAATTATTCTTATTTTTTACTTCATTCCTTCAGAAATATAAATTCTCGCACCCATACGGGCCAGTTGACTTAACTTCTGATTCTGGTCTTGCTCTTATTCCAAGACCATTCAAATGTAAAATTGAAAAAAGATAATATTTTTTATTCCAACAAAAATATTGTAGGATCTGATTTTTTAATTTCTTATGTAATACAGGTTTAAAATAACATTTTTTTTAAAATTGCCTAAATTCAGTTAAAGAACGAACATTCAATAATATAAATCGTTAAGAATTAGTGAAAAAAATCTAAGAATTAATAAAATTATTGTCAACAAAAAAGTATTAATCAATTTAAATTGTCCATCGAAAGGTTATATTTTAAAACAGAATTAAAAAATAAGTACAAATAAAGTAAAGGTAAACTAAACAAATATTGATAAATAAGAAATGACATTTTGTTAGTAAATAACTTTGAATACCATGCAATTGAGAGTTAAAAAATTACCACGTGTTCGTGAAGGTTCTTGTGATAAATAAAATTTTCTACAAACTTTTACGCTGAAAAAGAATGAATATATAAGTTTATCATTAGCCCATTTGAGTGACGCGCAGAGTATTAAAGTTTCAAAGAGAAATATTTACAAAAATATATATATTTCAATAGCTAGTATAAATAAAACATACAATGTGATATAAAATTGAAGAAATTTTAAAACACTTATCACTACAATGTTAGGCGTAGCACTATTGTTATTTGTCATATTTTATTTATTCAATTTCTACAAAAAAATAAGATCATTACCACCGGGGCCGATGCCATTTCCTATCATAGGAAATTTATTTTCGTTCGATTTTAGAAAAATACATCAATGGGTATACGATCAAAAGAAAATTTATGGTAATGTTTTTACTATTTGGTTACCCTTACCAAGAGTAGTCCTTGTTGACTATGATTCAATAAATGAAGCTCTGATAACAAATGGTGATCATTTTATTGGTAGAAATGTTAATGGCTATCCTGATAAAGCATTCCATGAAAAAGCCAATACTGGAGTTCTATTTTCAGAAGGAGAAGAGTGGAGAGATCAAAGAAGATTATCAGTGCATATATTAAGGGATTTCGGTATGAGTAGAACAATAATTCAAGATAAGATTTATCTTGTAATTCAAGATTTGTATGATCATATAGATAGTTTGGAGAATAAAGATGATGTTAAGCTAGATAAAACAATTCAACTATCTGTAGGGAATGTAATTAATCTAATTTTATTTGGCATCATGTATTCCAATACAGAAGATAGTGAATTTTTCAAATTTACTGAAGCACTTGAAGATTTTCAAAAATCAGCACGTACTTTAGAATTTAAACTTTTACTTCTATTTCCTTCCATTGATAAAATACCAATTCTAAATAATTATCTATATAAAAGAATAACAAGAACACAAAGGAAAATGCGAGAACTTGGTAAGATTCAATTAGAGAAGTGTATGAAAACTTATAATCCAGATGATGAACCTCCTAATTTTATTCACGCTTTTTTGAAAGAAACAAAATCAATTGATTCTAAATATAGTTACCTTAATTCTGATCACCTTGAAGGAATAGTATTAGATTTTTGGACAGCTGGTATTGGAACTACAGCAATTACCTTAAGATGGTTCGTACTCTTTATTATGAAGCATTTAGATATTCAAAAAAAGTTACAAGATGAAATTGATAATGTAATTGGGAAAGATCGATTGGTACAAATAAATGATAAAATTAATATGCCGTATATGAATGCATTTATTAATGAAGGCCAACGTTATGCAAATATTGTACCCATTCCACCATCACATAAATGTACAAAAGATACTGTTATCAATGGACATTTAATACCAAAAGATATGATAGTACTGCCCTTCTATTGGGGTGCCAATATAGATGAAAAATACTTCAAGGATCCTTCTATTTTCAATCCTGATAGATTCCTTGATAATGAAGGGAATCTTAAAATTGAATATGAACATATGAGCTTTGGGAAAGGGAAAAGAATTTGTGCCGGAAAAAGCCTGGCTGAAGCTGAATTATTTTTAATTTTTACATCATTACTTCAAAAATATAAATTTACACATCCAAATGGACCAGCTGATTTAACTCCTGATATTGGTGGTGCTCAACAACCAAAGCCTTATACTTGTAAAATTGAAAAACGTTAAATTTTTATTATGTTTTGTATTTTAAATATTTAACTTTTTAATAAACAGACTTTTAATGTATAATTTTGGAAATGATAAAATTCCTCTATCAATCAGAATAATTTTAATAATAAATCAACTTTACCACATAATTGTTTATGATAAAAAGTTGAATCAATTAAAGTATTATTAATTTAAAACGCTTTCCAAATTAATTATTCGGTTTAAGGTAGAAAATTAAAACGATGATAAACAACATAAGTATTGATAAAAATATTGATATGTTTAAAATCACATTTTGCTACGAAATAAAACTTTTTTATCATACAATCTTGTCCTTAATGCATAATTGATAATTTTACAGGAACAAAAATTGTAAAACTAGATCGCTCAACAAATAATCAACTCTTTGTTGTATAGCGTTAAAAATATTATATAAAGGTGAGTAAATAAGTGGAAAAATTTATAAAAATTTGCAGACTATTTTATTGACAATGATTGGAGTACTACTTTTATTATTCATTGTATTTTATTTATTTAATTTTTATAAAAATGTTAAATCACTACCACCAGGGCCGATGCCAATTCCTATCTTGGGGAATTTACTATCACCTGATTTAGATAAAATCTATCTTTGGGTACATGAACAGAAAAAAATTTACGGTAACGTATTTACTGTTTGGCTTCCAACACCTCTAGTTATCTTTGCTGACTATGATTCAATAAATGAAGCTCTCGTTACAAATGGTGATCATTTTATTGGAAGAAATGTTGACGGCTATCCTGAAAAAGCAATACATGAAAAAGTCAATACTGGAGTTATCCATTCTGAGGGTGAAGAATGGAGAGATCAACGAAGATTATCAATACAAATATTAAGAAATTTTGGTATGAGTAAAACGATAATGCAAGATAAGATCCATCTTGTGATTCAAGACTTCTATGAATATTTAGATAATCTAGAAAATAAAGATAGTGTTGATATTGAAAAAGTAATTCAATTATCTGTTGGTAATGTAATTAATTTAATTTTATTCGGTTTTATGTACAATCATTCAAATTGTGAAAAAATGTTCGAATTTGCTAAAGAACTTGAAGCTTCCTTTAAAAGTTTGAATACGTTGGAGTTCAGACTTGTAATGTTGATTCCTGCAATTGATAAGATTCCTATTTTAAAGGATTTTATTTATAAAAGATTAATAAAAAAGCAACGAAAAGTGGCAGAACTTACCAAGATTGAAATAGATGAATGTGTGAAGAGTTACAACCCTGAAGATGAACCTCCAAATTTCATTCATGCTGTTATGAAAGAAATTCAATCAATTGATTCTAAATATAGTTATTTAAACTCAGACCATCTTGAAGGAATGGTACAAGATTTTTGGATAGCAGGTATGGAAACTTCGGCAACAACCCTTAAATGGTTCATTCTCCTTCTTATGAAGCATTTAGACATTCAAAAAAAGTTACAAAACGAAATTGATGAAGTATTAGGAAAAGATCAATTAGTGCAATTGACTGATAAAGCAAAAATGCCGTATATGAATGCATTTATCAGTGAGGGCCAACGTTTTATAAACATTGTACCATTTCCACCATCACACAAATGTACTAAAGATTCTGTTATCAATGGACACCTAATACCGAAAGGTACACTCACGCAACCATTTTATTGGGGCGCAAATATGGATAAAAAATATTTCAAAGATCCTTTCGACTTCAATCCAGATAGATTCCTTGATAATGAAGGTAAATTTGTAGTTGAAAATGATCATATGAGTTTTGGAAAAGGAAAAAGAGTTTGTGCTGGAAAAAGTTTAGCTGATGCTGAAATATTTTTATTTATTACTTCATTACTTCAAAAATATAATTTCACACATCCAAGTGGACCAGTTGATACAACCCCTGTTTTTAATGGCGTATTGGTACCAAAGCATTATACATGTAAAATAGAAATCCGATAAAACTTTTAATATTTCAATTATTAAATTTCTAATAAATAAACTTTTATTAAATATTTTTATAAACAAAAACGTATTTATATCAATAAAAATAGTTTTAAGATAATTTTAACTCTACCGCACAATTGTTTCATTATAAAAAGACGAAATAACAACGTTAAATAATGTCAATTTTAAATAATCATCAAATTTAACTATTCTTCTTTAAGGTCACACTTTGAAATAATCAAAGAAAAATAAATATTACTAAAGACAATTCATATTGAAAAAAACATTGATTAACTAAAATTCACACCTTGTTACAATATAGAACTTAATATCATACAATCTTGCATTCAATGCGCAATTGATAGTTTTATAGGAACAGAAAATCATAAAATAAATCAATCAAAAAATAATCAACTGTTAGTAGGTATGACGTTAAAAATATTCTATAAAGGTGAGTAGATAAGCGGAAAAATTTACAGAATATTTTAATTGCAATGATTGGAATACTTCTATTATCATTTACTATATACTATGTATTTAATTTTTACAAGAAAGTTAAATCTCTACCACCGGGGCCGATGCCAGTACCGATTCTTGGGAATTTATTATCAGTTGATTTAAAAAATTTACACTTATGGATACATGAACAAAAGAAAACCTATGGTAATATATTTACTGTTTGGCTTCCGGCACCACAAGTTGTCTTCGCTGATTATGATGTGATAAATGAAGCTCTTGTAACACAAGGAGATTATTTCATTGGAAGAAAAGTTGAAGGTTACCCTGAAAAAGCATTCCATGAGAAATTTAACAGCGGAGTAATCTTCTCTGAAGGTGAAGAATGGAGAGATCAAAGAAGACTATCAATACAAATCTTAAGAAATTTTGGGATGAGCAGAACAATAATACAAGACAAGATTCATCTTGTAATTCAAGATTTCTATGAACACTTAGATAATCTAGAGGATAAGGATAATGTCAATATTGCAAAAGTAATTCAATTGTCTGTTGGTAATGTAATTAATCTGATTTTATTCGGTTTCATGTATTCTCACACTGATAGCGATGAATTTTTCGAATTTGTCAAAGTACTTGAAAATTCTTCGAAAGAATTTAATTCTTTAGATATGAAACTATTAATAATGTTTCCAGCAATTGATAATATTCCAATTTTAAACGATATTTTGTATAAAAGAATAATGAAGAGGAACAATAAAATGAGAATACATACTAAGATGCAGATCGATAAATGTACGAAAAGTTTTAATCCTGATGATGAGCCTCCAAATTTCATCCATGCTGTTATGGAGAAAATTCAATCAATTGACTCTAAATACAATTACTTAAACTCACATCATATTGAGGGAATGGTACTTGATTTCTGGGCAGCAGGTATGGAAACTTCAACAACAACATTAAAATGGTTCATTCTCCTTATAATGAAACACTTGGACATTCAAAAGAAATTACAAGATGAAATTGATAATGTAATCGGAAGAGATCAAATGGTGCAGTTGAGTGATAAAGCTAAAATGCCATATATGACCGCCTTTATCACAGAGGGCCAACGTTACGTAAACTTAGTCCCAATTGTTCCAACACATAAATGTACCAAAGATACAGTTATCAATGGATATCTAATACCGAAAAATACTCTAACTCAGCCATTCTTTTTTGGCGCAAATATGGATGAAAAATACTTCAAAGATCCTTCTGTCTTCAATCCAGACAGATATCTTGATAGTGAAGGTAAATTCAGAATGGAAAATGAACATATGAGTTTCGGTAGGGGCAAAAGAATGTGTGCTGGAAAAAGTTTAGCTGAAGCTGAATTATTTTTGTTCTTCACTGCCCTCCTTCAAAGGTATAAATTCACTCATCCAAATGGTCCAGTTGATTTATCTTGTGAATTTGCTGATTTATTGATACCAAAACCTTATACTTGTAAAATTGAAAAGCGTTAAAACTTATTACATTTTAAATATTTAATCTTCCAATAAACAAACTTTTACTATATATTTTTGAAATAATAACACACTAATATCAGTCATAATAATTTTAAGAATAGTTAAGCTTCAACGCATTATTTTTTTGTGATAAAAAGTTGAAATAATAACGCTGATATCAATTTAAAAATGCTTATCAAATTAATTATTCTGTTTAAAGGTAAAACTTTAAAACAATGATAAACAAAACAAGTATTAATAAAGACACTTAATATTAAAAAAATACTGATAAACTAAAAATCACAATTTGTTACAAAACAGAACTATATATCATGCAATTTTGTGTTTAAAGGGTAACTGAAAACTTTATATAATCAAAAATCGTAAACATAGATCAATCGACTATTCGTGAGTATGTCACTAAAAATACTATAAAAAGATGAGTAAATTAGTAGAAAACATTATTAAGATTAACAGACTATTTTATTTACAATGATCGGAATTCTACTATTGCTATTTTCTATATATTATGTATTTAGTTTTTATAAGAAAGTTAAATCACTACCACCAGGCCCGATCCCAGTTCCTATTTTGGGAAATTTATTATCAGCAGATTTAAAAAAATTACACTTATGGATACATGAACAAAAAAAAACTTATGGTAATGTATTTACTGTTTGGCTTCCAGCACCACAAGTTGTCTTTGCTGATTATGATGTCATAAATGAATCTCTCGTGACAAATGGTGATCATTTCATTGGTAGAAACGTTGATGGTTATCCTGAAAAAGCATTCCATAAAAAAATTAACACCGGAGTTGTCTTTTCTGAGGGTGAAGAATGGAGAGATCAAAGAAGGTTATCAATGCATATTTTAAGAAATTTTGGAATGAGTAGAACAATAATACAAGATAAAATTCATCTTGTAATTCAAGATTTCTATGAACATTTAGATAATCTAGAGGATAAAGATAATGTCAATATTGGAAAAGTAATTCAATTATCTGTTGGTAACGTAATTAATTTAATCCTATTTGGTTTCATGTACTCTCATACTGATAACGATGAATTTTTTGAATTTTGCAAAACTCTGGAAGGTTCTATTAAAGAAAGTAATAAATTAGAGTTTAAACTATTAATAATGTTTCCCGTAATTGATAAAATTCCAATTTTAAAAGATTTTTTACATAATAGAACAATAGAAAATAAATATTAAATGAGGGAACTTACTAAGATTCAAATTAATAAAAGTATGGAAAGTTATAATCCTGATGATGAACCTCCGAATTTTATCCATGCTGTTATGAAGGAAATTCAATCAATTGACTCTAAATACAGTTACCTCAACTCAGATCATCTTGAAGCAATGGTATTAGATTTCTGGGGAGCAGGGCTGGAAACATCAACAACAACATTAAAATGGTTCATTCTCCTTATAATGAAACACTTGGAAATTCAAAAGAAGTTACATGATGAAATTGATAATATAATCGGAAGAGATCAATTGGTACAACTAAGCGATAAAAATAAAATGTCATATATGAGTGCATTTATCATGGAGGGCCAACGTTATGCAAATATGGTTCCACTTGTACCAACACATAAATGTACCAAAGATACTTTTATCAATGGACATTTAATACCCAAAAATACTTTAACTCAACCATTCTTTTGGGGTGCAAATATGGATGAAAAATACTTTAAAAATCCTTCAGCCTTCAATCCAGATAGATTCCTTGATAGTGAAGGTAAATTAAAGAATGAAAATGATCATATGAGTTTCGGTAAGGGAAAAAGAGCATGTGCTGGAAAAAGTTTGGCTGAAGCTGAATTGTTCTTGTTTTTCACTGCTCTTCTACAAAGATATAAATTTACCCATCCAAATGGTCCAGTTGACTTATCTTGTGATTTCGCTGATGTATTACTACCAAGACCCTATACTTGTAAAATTGAAAAACGTTAAAATTATTTTATTTTAAATATTTAATTTCATAATAAACAAACTTTTATTATATATTTTTCGAGATGATGACATTTTTTCAACAATCAAAATAATTTTAAGAATATCTAAACATTATCGTACAATTTGTTTGTGATAAAAAGTTGAAATAATAACGTTAATATCAAAATAAAAATACTTATCAAATTAATTATTCGGGTTAAAGGTAACACTTTAAAAAAAGATAAACAAAATAAAGAATGACAAAGGCATTTAATATTAAAAAAAATACTGATTAACTAAAAATCAGACTTTGTTCAAAACAGGACTATATATTATGTAATTTTGTGTTTAATGCGTAATTAATAATTTTTTAGAAGCAAAGATCATAAAAATAGATCATTCAACTATTTGTGGGCATGACGTTCAAAATACTATAAAAAAATAAGTAAACAAGTGTACTAAATAAAAAATTACCAGACTATATTATTTACAATGATCGGAATACTACTATTATTATTTTTTATATTTTACGTAATTTATTTTTATAAGAAAGTCAAATCACTACCACCAGGGCCAATACCAGTTCCGATTCTTGGAAATTTGTTAACAGTTGATTTAAAAAATTTGCATTTATGGATACATAGACAAAAGAAAACTTATGGCAATGTATTTACTGTTTGGCTTCCAGCACCACAAGTTGTCTTTGCTGATTATGATGCCATAAATGAATGTCTTGTAACAAATGGTGATCATTTTCTTGGAAGAAACGTTGATGGTTACCCTGAAAAAGCATGGCATGAAAAAACTAACACCGGAGTTGTATTTTCTGAGGGTGAAGAATGGAAGGATCAACGAAGGTTATCAATGCATATTTTAAGAAATTTTGGAATGAGTAGAACAACAATACAAGATAAAATTCATCTTGTTATTCAAGATTTCTATGAACACTTAGACAATCTTGAAGATAAAGAAAATGTCAATATTGCAAAAGTAATTCAACTATCTGTTGGTAACGTAATTAACTTAATCCTATTCGGTTTCATGTACTCTCACACTGATAACGGTGATTTTTTCAAATTTGCCAAAGATCTTGATATTTCTATTAGAGAAAATAGTACCATAGAATTTAAATTATTAACATTGTTTCCTGCAATTGATAATATTCCAATTCTCAATGATTTTTTGCATAAAAGAATAGTGAAAAAAAAATCTAAAGTGACAAATGCTACTAAGATGCAAATTGATAAATGTATGGAAAGTTATAATCCTGATGACGAACCCCTTAATTTTATTCATGCAGTCATGAAGGAAATTCAAACAATTGACTCTAAATATAGTTACTTAAACTCATATCATCTTCAAGGAATGGTACAAGATTTCTGGGCAGCAGGGCTGGAAACTTCAACAACAACATTAAAATGGTTCATTCTTCTTATAATGAAGCATTTAGATATTCAAGAGAAGTTGCAAGATGAAATTGATAATGTAATTGGAAGAGATCAATTGGTACAATTAAATGATAAAAATAAAATGCCCTACATGAGTGCATTTATCATGGAGGGTCAACGTTACGCAAACATACTTCCTGTTGTACCATCACATAAATGTACCGAAGATACTGTTATCAATGGACATTTGATACCCAAAAATACTCTAACGCAGCCATTTTTTTGGGGTGCCAATATGGATGAAAAATACTTCAAAAATCCTTCAGTCTTCTATCCAGACAGATTCCTTGATAATGAAGGTAAATTTAAAGTTGAATATGATCATATGAGTTTTGGAAAAGGAAAAAGAGTTTGTGCTGGAAAAAGTTTGGCTGAAGCTGAATTATTCTTGTTTTTCACTGCTCTTCTTCAAAGATATAAATTTACCCATCCAAGTGGTCCAGTTGACTTATCTTGTGATTTTGCTGATGTATTATTACCAAAACCCTATACTTGTAAAATTGAAAAACGTTGAAATTTATTATATTTTAAATATTCTAGTCTTAAATAAATAAACTTTTATTATAAATTCTTAGAAATGATAACATTTTTAAATCAATAGAAATAATTTTAAGAATATCTAAACTTTATCGGACAATTTGTTTGTGATAAAAAGTTGAAATAATAACATTAGTATCAAAATAAAAATAATTATCAAATTAATTATTCGATTTAATGGTAAAACTTTAAAACGACGATATAAAATTAAGTACTATTAAGATATTTCATATTAAAAAAATATTGATAAACTAAAAATCACATCTTTTTACAATATAAAACACTACATCATGCAATATTGTGTTTAATGCGTAATTGATAATTATATAGAAACAAAAATCATAAATAGATCAATCAACAAATAATCAACTGTTAGTGGGTATGACGTTGAAAATACTATATAAATGTGAGTAAATAAATGTAGTTATTTAAAAATTACCAGACTATTTTATTTACAATGATCGGAATACTACTATTGTTATTTACTATATACTATGTATTTAATTTCTATAAGAAAGTTAAATCACTACCACCAGGCCCGATGCCAGTTCCTATTTTAGGAAATTTATTATCAGTTGATTTAAAAAAAATGCATTTATGGATACATGAGCAAAAGAAAACATACGGAAATGTATATACGATCTGGACACCAGCACCACAGGTTGTCTTTGCTGATTATGATGTGATAAATGAAGCTCTTGTTACACAAGGAGATTATTTCATTGGGAGAAACGTTGATGGGTATCCTGATAAAGCATTTCATGAAAAAGTTAACACCGGAGTTATCTTTTCTGAGGGTGAAGAATGGAGAGATCAAAGAAGATTATCAATACAAATATTAAGAAACTTCGGGATGAGTAGAACAATAATACAAGACAAGATTCATCTTGTAATTCAAGACTTCTATGAACATTTAGATAATCTAGAGGATAAAGATAATGTCAATATTGCAAAAGTAATTCAATTATCCGTTGGTAATGTGATTAATTTGATTTTATTTGGTTTCATGTACTCTCATACTGATAACGATGACTTTTTCGAATTTGCCAAAGAACTTGATGGTTCTATCAAAGAAGGTAATACTCTTGAGTTAAAACTTATATTGTTGATTCCTTCAATTGATAAGATTCCAATTTTAAAAGATATTTTGTATAAAAGAATAATGAAAAGACAACATAAAATGAGAGAACTTACTAAGATTCAGATCGATAAATGTACGGGAACTTTTAATCCTGATGATGAACCTCAAAATTTCATCCATGCTGTAATGAAAGAAATTCAATCTATTGATTCTAAGTATAGTTATCTAAACTCTGACCATCTTGAAGGAATGGTACTAGATTTCTGGGTAGCAGGTATGGAAACTTCAACAACAACCTTAAAATGGTTTATTCTTCTTATAATGAAACATTTGGACATTCAAAAGAAGTTACAAGATGAAATCGATGAAGTATTAGGAAAAGATCAATTGGTACAATTGAGTGATAGACCAAAAATGCCGTATATGAGTGCATTTATCACTGAAGGCCAGCGTTACGTAAACATGGTTCCATTCGTACCACCACATAAATGCACTCAAGATACTGTTGTTAATGGACATCTAATACCCAAAAATACTTTAACTCAACCATTCTTTTGGGGTGCCAATATGGATGAAAAATACTTCAAAGATCCTTCTGTCTTCAATCCAGACAGATATCTTGATAGCGAAGGCAAATTCAGGATCGAACATGAGCATATGGTTTTTGGTAAAGGGAAAAGAGTATGTGCTGGAAAAAGTCTAGCTGATGCTGAATTATTCCTATTCTTCACTGCCCTCCTTCAAAGATACAAGTTTACGCACCCAAATGGTCCAATTGATTTATCTTGTGATTTCGCCGGTGTACTACTTCCAAGACCCTTTACTTGTAAAATTGAGAAACGCTAAACATAATTTTTCTAATAATATTTTAATATATCTTATTATACAATTTTCAACATTTTCCATGGTACTTTCTTTTGTTTTAATAAGCTACAATAATGTTTACAAATATAATTTGAAGAACTTATTTTAATATTATGATAAATTACAATCTATAAACAAACTATACAGAGCATCCAAATTGTCTACACATCAAAACATCATCCGCTACCCCATCTGTAATACATACTTTCTTTTATCAATGATACGCGTAGCTAACAATATGTAATACCTTAGATTAATACTTTTTTATCAGAATTATTTCTTCTTCGATAAAAATTTATGATTATGCAAAATATCCTTTATCATTACTTAATACTGTGAATAGAAATTCTTTTTTAAAATTTCCAATTACTTAATTAGACAGATTAAGTATTATCACTTAATTTATTTAAAAGTATTGAAAACAATTTTTTTATCTTAACTTTGATTATTCTTAGGAAGATGCATAAGAAAAAGGATTTCTACTTTGATCTTAAATTTATTAAAGCTCTCTTCAAATTGGCTCCATCCTTTTTTCTTAAAGGTAATTGGTACTCAGAATGCATGATTGGTATCGCACTTGTTTTAAGTGTTTTGAGTAAGTTTATTCTTAAGATTATGTTTTATCTTTTAACCATATTTTAAGATGAATGGGTTGGATACAAAATAGGTATGATCCCAGGAAAGATGTATTCAGCTCTAATCGGTGAGGATACCGATGAATTCTGGCACATAATGCTTATAGGATCACTATTATACATTGGAAAATGTGCTATCATGGCACTAGTTACCTTCGCATGCTGGTGTGTATACTTAGCATTCAGAAAAAATATCACAAATGCTCTTCATAATTCATATTTTGATGGAATGACAGCTTATAAATTAATGTTTATCTCACAAAATAATATCGATAACCCTGATCAAAGAATTACACAGGATGTCGATAAAATGTGTAAAGATTTAGCATTAACTATCATTCCAGCCGCTTTGATATGCCCATTTGTTATTGCGTATTATACCTACAAAACGTATGTAACCGCCGGAATATATGGATGTGGTATGGTTTATGGGTACTTCGTACTCGGTACAATTGTAAATAGAATCTTGATCTCACCGTTGGCTAAATGGACAAGTAGAGTAGAGAAGTGTGAAGGAAATTTCAGATATAAAGAAGTCTCAATAAGAGATAATTGCGAACAAGTAGCACTTTACAGAGGACAAAACTTTGAAAAAGAACAATCAAACAAACTCCTTGATATATTACTAAAAAACCAACTTCTCCTATGTATCTGGAGATTTCCAAATTCATTCTGGCAAAATTTCTTCGACTACTACGGAGGATTACTCTCATATGGTATCCAATACATTCCAATATTCTTAATGCACACCTATAAAGATACTGATCCAAAAGATCTACCACAAATCATATCAAATAATGCTTTTGTTTACATTTATTTGGTTAATTCTTTTACAAGATTGACAGATGTTGCTTTGACATCAGGTGAGATGGCTGGTGTCCTTCAGCGTGTCTATGAATTGTTGAGAGAATGTAAGGAGATGGGAGGAACGAGATATGTTAACACTGAAATGATAGATAAAAATGATTCAAATTCATATCGTTTTGATAAGGTATCTATCAATACACCTAATGGCAAGCTTATTGTTAGAGATTTATCAATGACAATTGATAGATGTGACAATTTATTGGTTCGTGGTCCATCAGGAACTGGTAAGACATCTATAGTCAGGATTCTTTCAGGATTGTGGAAAAATTCTTCGGGAAAGATATCGGCAAAATACACTATCAACGATATTGAAATAGTACCACAAAAACCTTATCTTCCTGTTGGAAAATTATCACTTTACAATCTTATAATGTTCCCCTCAGTGAATGTTGATGATGAGTTCGAGGCTGACAAAAGAAGTGAAGACATCTTTGCACTTCTTGAAAAATTAAAGTTGAAAAACATTTTGGACAAGATTGGAAACATTTACGATGAGTTACCGGTTGAATTTATCAGTACACTTACACCTGGAGAGATCCAAAGATTAGTATTCATAAGAGGTATTATTAAGAATCCAAAAATTATGATATTGGATGAGTCAACTAATTCTATTGACTCGGAGACAGAGCATATCATGTACAGTATTATGGAGGAGAAGAATATTCAATATATTTCCATCGGACATAGAGATTCATTGAGAAAATACCATAATAAATGTCTTACTTTATCAGGACAAGGTAATTATACAATAGAAGATTTATAATCATGAATTTCTGTGTTAACTTATTAGTCACCAATTGTTAGACTTAATTAATTGTTTAAAATCTACTAATAAATGTAATCTTTTTTCTAAAAATATACATTTGACAAATGAAATAATCCAATTATCTAAACATAAAAAATTACTAATATTTCAACAAAAAAATCACAATCTGGAAGTTATAAATTTAACCAATGTCACTAAAAATATCCTACGAAATGTATCACTAACACTAATTTTTTGTCATCAAATTAATACTTGAAAAAATACTTCCAACCAAATCATTCAAACATTTGCACAGAGTAAAATTAACCATTAACTAGTAAAATAAATCAAAACAACTAAGACGATGAAATATTATCTATTTATAATCCAAATTAAAACGCTAATTAAGAGTGTAAACAAAGTTAACTTATGATAATTACAAAGTTGATTAAACGATTACCATCAACAAAATGCTCGTGCAATTTTTTCCGTATCATCAAAATTACACATCACATTTTTGGAATACCATAAAAAGGTGTTGTAAAAATGTTATCTTAAATTGCAACTTTTAATTTACTGGAATTTAACACTATCCATTGTGATTATATCTCTATCACAAATACATATATTCATTTCAGATATCATTTCCCTACATTTTCATTATCTGTTAAAACTTATTTCAACAACTACAGATACTAAAGTGTTCTTTGGGGATTGACATCACAAATATTACTAACATATATTATTAAGAATTTAGACCCCTCTTCAGAAAGTAAAAACAATGTAACGCCTCATATATTAAATATATAAATCAAATTAACACTAGATAAATATATTATAATTTCTTTAATTCTATATTTCTTATTATGTTTTGGAAAATTTTATACTTACTGGTTGTTGTTTTTTACTTATCAAGTGTTGTTGAAGGATCTTTAGGTTTTGCTTCAGTTGCCGTTGGGGAGACGTTTGAATTTGACTTCGGTGAGGAAGCTAAGGATATAAGAATAAATCGTAATAGTGCTGAGGAAATATTGTATGCTGGAAAGCAAGGGAAGTATCCTAATGTTAAATTATCCGACAAAGGAATCCTTACCATATCCCCAGTCACCGAGAACGACTTCGGAATGTATTCAGCAACCTACAAAATAGAGAAACGAGTCGACGATTCAATAATAGGAGTTGCCCCACCAGCAGTAGTGCTCGTAAAAAAAGAATAATCCATCATTAACAAAACATTCTAATTAAACTATTATTTTGTTTTTTTCCAAAGTTATACCCTCTTCCAAAGTGTAAATTGTAGTATTATTAGTAAACAAACATACAAAAACCCTATCAAAGTCATTACCAACAAAGAATAAAAATAAAAATACTTGATCAATAATAACAGCCATGTTTAATATAAAATTCATATTTTCTTTTCTATTTAAGGCACACATCCACTAATAAAAAAAATAAATAATTTTTCACATCATATCTATCAATTTCATAATTAATCTTTTGTTGGTTTATCAGGATAATAACAACATATTTCCAGTTATTAATAATAGTGATAATTGCTTCATAATAGATTGGTGTTATTCAAGATATTGTTCCCTGGTACATTTTATTGTTGGAGATAATTTTGTTATATTTTGAAATATTGTGTCTATCACTCTTGTTTTGATACAGAATTTTTTATTCATTTTTGTTTTTTTGATATCTTCTTACAATTCTCCTTTATCATTTGGTGGTTCTGTATGTTTTTTGATAAGGGTGGTCGTAGTTGGTTATTTGATATTAATTTGTTCAGCTATATAAATTTTGTGTATTTATTTCATTTGATCCATAATATTTTTTAGTGTCACATTAATTTTTTTAAACTTGGAGCTTAGCTAAATTCACTTTTTTGATTTCGTAATTTTTAAGCTTTGATATCATAAAGTGAAAAACATTAATATTAACACCTTCCCAAATCCTACAATCATAAAAATTATATGTACATCACTTTCCAAACTTTAAGCAAAAGTACACCAATCTTTCAAAGCCATTCCAATTATCAATCCCATAATATTTTTAATCACCTCTACCTCCATATTTTACGTTTTTAACCTCTGTTAAATTCAAATTTTCATTATTATTAATAACAAAATTTTTCAGAATCCATCTACATCCATTAAGCAACAACCAAGAAGTTGTACTATGACTTCTGAGGCAACTCTAAATATACCTTCTAAAAACAGTGATACACCGGAGAAGTCAGACACCGAGAAAGGAAAGATGTCTTTTGTTAATGTTTTGCTCTCTGGTGATGATACAACATCTAAAGGAACCATTGTTTACTCATCTTCTACCTCAAATAATGAAAAACCTCCAACAGATACTGATTCCTCCACAACTCCACACGAGAAAGGTCCTAAGGGTAGATTTAGTAATAAGAGAAGGAATTTTAAGAAGAATGGTGGTAGGAATAGGAATGATCACAAGATATCTAATGTAGATGATAAGGTCGGTCAATCGATGGGTGGTTATAGTGATGAAGTTTTTGTTGATTGTGATGGTGGAGATGTAAGTAATGATGGAGGTATTATCTCACCTGCCTTAACTCCTAATGAAAATCCATGTTTTAATAGGAAAAGTAAGTTTGTTTTTTGAGTGAATTATTATAATTGATTTTTAGAGGTACAAAGTAGAAATTCAAACATAGAAAATGAGGTAAAACGTCACGGGACATCAGAGAGTGACTACGGCTTTAATTCCCCTACAGGAGTATCAGGTTGCGTCAATAATCAGGAAAAAAAAGTTGAAGAAACCACAAACATGCAAAGTAAAAATATTAAACACACTCAGGAAAAGCAAAAAACACCACGACATCACAACAACAAAAACTTTGATGAAAATCAAAACAGACAACTACCTCCAACAGATATCAATGATACCAATTCTTCATCAACAAACATTAGAAACAGCGAAATTTCAAGTAACCTTTCTAATGACACCGGAGATAATCATCAATCAAATGACAGGAACCGTAAGAAGGTTTACAGCAAGAGTATTAAGAAAAATCACATTCCATATAATGGTAGAAATAAAAGGGATGATAACCATCAAGGTTGGAGGTCCAATAGAGGTAGTACCTCTTCATTACGAAACAAAAATATCAACTCACAAGGATCGGCAGTTTTTCAGGATTATTTAAATATTAACGAGACATCTGTTGAAGATCAGGGAAATGGAGGTAATCGTAACTCTGGAAAACGTAATAAACCTTATAAAGGACGCAAATCTAGAGAGTATAGTCATAATGAATCTGATGCTCGTAATGTTGGTAAACAAGCAAATGCATACAAAGAACGTGGACCATTACCGTCGTGGGATGAGGCAGATGCATGCGCCGGCAATGGAACAGAAGATGGGGAAGATTACATGGGTGTACTTGAAAAGGAATTCAGAAACTTAGTACCCTACTACACCGTTCCATTGTTTGATGAGACAAAGGCAACTGAAGTCCCTTCAATAACTTATGTATCAGGTGAATGTCATGTCCTATCACCGAAACCCATCCTACCATATCGACCAGTAACTATTTCAACAAGTATTGATACGTACAAGAAATCTCAACCTTTAACTCCTATAACACCACCATCAATGAGTCATTTCACCTTCTCTCCACAATCTCCGTTAGGTTATGGGAAACCACGTTATGGATGTGCTATGAGTGTGGAACAGATTAAGGATTGTATCTTACGCCAAATTGAGTATTATCTTTCTGAGGAGAATCTTGTTAAGGATGCATTTATGTTAAGTAAGATTAGTGGAGATGGGTACATTTCACTACCATTACTTGCAGGATTTCCGAAGATAAGGAAGTTAACTGCTGATTATAATCTAGTTGTTGAGGCAATGAAATCCAGTACCGTGTTGGAGATGTCAATGGATTGCCAGTTTATTAGATCAAGGAACTACAAGAATTATTGGTTCATTAATGATAGAGCAATCGGTGGACCAGAAAAGATGGGAAATGTTGGTGTGAAGGTTTAAAAATTAATTTAAACTATTAAATATTGTATATAGCTTCTATAACCAGTGTATTCTTCTTTATTGTGTTTGTATGTAATCTTAGAATCTTTTTATTGTTTAATATTTGAGAATTTACTTTTCTCCATTATGTAAATGGGTAATTTTTTTACCCGATGAATTTTTTGATCAGTATGCATTTTAACTTTAATATAAGTTGTTAATATTTAATAAATTCTATATTAGTGCTTGTTCTTTGCTTTATTTGGATAAAAAATGGACTGTCTTATTAAATATGATTTCTTGAAAGAATTCAGAAGTATTTTTTGAGAAAAAAGGAGATCACTTATTTATTTTAACTCTCATACATCGTAACCTTAACTGAGTATCATTTAATGTTTGCCTTATTCACTTGTAATGATGAATTCCATTCAAGAAGTAGATATTAGTTCCCATAGAAAGAACGTATACACAAAGACATTCCTTAACATTTGCGAGATCATCGTGTAACTATATACTAACCTATAAGTATTCTGGAAAAACAATAAATCTTGAGAACGATAAAAACAAAAATAAATTTCTCCTGATAAACTTTTGATAATTGTAAATAGGTGTCTCCTCTTTGGTTGACCTAGAAGTTTCTAGCATGTACAAACTGATCTAAAACAGTCTAAAAAGCATTTAATCAAACAGGCAACTTTCTTGAGAACAAAAAATACACACAAAAGACAGCCTTTATTATGTCAAAAAAACTAATATAAAAACATGTATTGCATTGGTGGCCCTAAAGAGGGCCTTTGGGATAGAAAAAAGTATTTATTCAAGGAGTACACTTAAGCACGTTCTCCACGGATTCTTCTGGCTAATTGGATGTCCTTTGGCATGATGGTGACACGTTTAGCGTGGATGGCGCAAAGGTTAGTGTCCTCAAAGAGTCCAACAAGGTAAGCTTCAGCAGATTCTTGAAGAGCCATGACGGCGGAAGATTGGAAACGGAGATCGGTCTTGAAGTCTTGAGCGATTTCACGAACAAGGCGTTGGAATGGCATTCTACGGATTAAGAGTTCAGTTGATTTTTGGTATTTTCTGATCTCACGGAGAGCGACAGTTCCTGGACGGTATCTGTGTGGTTTCTTAACTCCTCCAGTTGCTGGAGCTGATTTACGGGCAGCCTTGGTAGCGAGTTGTTTTCTTGGGGCTTTTCCTCCAGTGGATTTACGGGCAGTTTGTTTTGTACGAGCCATAGTATCGAATAAATTTTTTACTCAAAGAGTGGTGAAGATAGGTACGAAATGAGCCGCTTTTATATTGTTGAAAAATGCGTACACGCCTATTGTACACGATTTTTGTTACGCGCCAAATAAAATCACGCCCTCGACACACAAGGTCAAGCAAAGGACTATAAAAGAGGTGACCAATGCGAAAGAAATTATCAGTCGTTTGACTACCCTATACATACTTCATCGTTAGTTAATCATGTCTGGCCGTGGAAAAGGAGGAAAAGGTCTTGGAAAAGGTGGTGCAAAACGCCATCGTAAAGTCCTTCGTGATAACATTCAAGGAATCACAAAACCAGCTATCCGTCGTCTTGCTCGCAGAGGAGGTGTAAAACGTATCTCTGGACTCATTTATGAAGAAACCCGTACTGTTCTTAAATCTTTCTTGGAGAACGTTATACGTGATGCCGTTACATACTGTGAACACGCCAAAAGAAAGACTGTCACTGCTATGGATGTCGTCTATGCTCTTAAGAGACAAGGAAGAACCCTTTACGGATTCGGAGGTTAATTCTTTTCCTTACGTTAATATGCTTTTTAACATTACTTTTAATCCCAAAGGCCCTCTTTAGGGCCACTAAATTTGTTTTTTTACTGTTTTGTTTGTGTACATTTTTTAATAAATGATTAAAATGCATTTTTATTTAAATTTGATGTTTTCATGCAAGAGAGTCATGGTTTTTAGTATTCTCAAGTGCATTCTTGGAAGCATTTTTCTTACTAAATTACTAATTTTAGGATGATGGTCCCTCTAAAAGTTAATTACTTTGTCATCAACGATAAGGCTACAAATGTTTCCCCGCGTCATCGTTTTGTTGAGTGACCTTACCTTGTCACATACAAAAAATGCGGTAAAATAACATTGCATTCTTTATACCAATGTTGAGGGTAATTACAGGAATTTGAGATGTGCAATCATACTAAGAATGAATTTCAAAGACATGGGGACAGGAAAAAGATTATTAAACCTTCACTTCGTAAAACATATAACGGATGAATGGATGTATTTAGTAATCTGCAAGATTGTCATTGAAACAAGATATATTTATTTTTACAGTGAAACATTTACTTGGAATTTGTGTGCTTTATAATAAGATATTTGACTAATTTTCCTGGAAGAATAAGTTTTGCATAAATTAGAATTTCTCGAGAAAAGAAACCAAACATCTTGTTGAAATAGCAAAAATTTAATGCTTTATCATCGATTCCTTGGAAAATACTCATAATTAATACGGATTTTGAAAAGATTCAAATATTCCAGTGAAAACGTATTCTCAAGAATATCTAATTCATCAAATACCTAATGTTAATATGGTCCCCCGAAAGGTTTATTATTTTACCATTAATTATACGATAGATAATTTTTCTATACCATTGCTTTGTTAGGATGACCTTACAGTGGCGCGCTAAAAAATGCGGCAAAATGGTGTTGCATTTTTTGCATGACTGTATGAGGTGATTACAAAAATTTGACTACAAACCAGGATGTAAATTAAACAACGTCACCATTCTAAGAATGAAATTTAAAGGTAAAAGAGCGGGGAAACATATAATTAAGCTTCCATTTCAACGTCATGTATGGCTCTGGTGTGAATATCCGCATCTTTAAAGTAGAATATTCATTAGAAGTGGTGCATTGGATTACAATTTTAATTTTTTCAGAAGCGGCATGCTTGTTTAATTCTTCAGGAATGGTGAATCTAGTGGAAGTTTGAGTTTCCTGTGATGGGGTAGTATGCTTCTTACCGTTAAGACCAACTTTTAATGCTTCACCAGTAATTTTCCAAGAATATACATAGTATACACGATCTTTGTATACATTCTTTCATCTTTCGGACCTTTTCATGACACGATAAATGAATTCCTCGTGTTCTTTCTTAGGGTTATACTTAGTAACTTTACACGCACAAATTCAGTCTTTAATTTATCAAATTCCATGTATGTTCTTTGGTATGCTTTAAACGTCAAATTTCATTTTTAAGACGGTCCCTTAGACAGTTTATTATTCTACCAAAATAATTTACATTACAAATACTTGCATCAACAGCTGTTGCTATGAGCTCACCTTACCGCGTAAAAAAATGCGACCAACACTTCTCCAAGATTGCTTAAGATAACTACAAGAGTATATCAACCAAATTATGACATTCATCAAAAGGTGTTTATCATTTCGAGAATGAGATTTAGAGACAAAAGGACAAGTAAACAGATTGTAAAAACTTTTATTTCAAAATTATAGCAAAAAAAATGAGTATCTTTTGGGTGGCCCTAAAGAGGGCCGTTGGGATGAAATATTTACATTTTTCAAAGTAAAATGTTTACTTGGAACTGGTATATTTTGTAACAGCCTTGGTTCCTTCTGAAACAGCGTGCTTGGCCAATTCTCCTGGAAGGATGAGTCTAACAGAAGTTTGGATTTCCCGGGAAGAGATGGTGGATTTTTTGTTGTAGTGGGCAAGCTTTGATGCTTCACCAGCAATTCTTTCAAAGACGTCATTGACAAAGGAGTTCATGATAGACATGGCTTTTGAGGAGATTCCGGTATCTGGGTGGACTTGTTTCAAGACGCGGTAGATGTAGATGGAATAGGTTTCCTTTCTGGCCTTTCTTTTTCCTTTCTTGTCAGTTGGACGGACAGCTTTTTGGCTTTTGACGGCCTTCTTTCCTTTTGAAGCAGTTGGTGGAGCCATAGTAAAAACGCAGTGAATTCAGTAAACGTGCAAACACGAGTGACGTACCCATAATAATTGTCACCTTATATACACCTTATTTGTGTATTAGGGGTGTGGTTTAATTATTTTGCGCGCCTATGTCAGTTTGTTTAAATGTTTTTTAAGATCTGACCTACTTTTTAGTTCCGCCCAACTTGCACATCTTATGTGTATATAAAGCCTGTATTCCAGTGGATAGTTACCGAGTTTTTACTCATTCGCATCGTTGCGTTTTACTCTCAAAGAAATTAACTATGTCTGGACGTGGAAAAGGTGGAAAAGCTAAGACCTCTGGAAAAGCCAAGAGTCGTTCAAGTCGTGCTGGACTTCAATTCCCAGTTGGTCGTCTTCACCGTATGCTCCGTAAAGGAAACTACGCTGAACGTGTCGGAGCTGGTGCACCAGTTTACCTTGCAGCTGTCCTTGAATACCTCGCTGCTGAAGTTCTTGAGTTAGCTGGTAACGCTGCCCGTGACAACAAGAAGACCAGAATCAACCCAAGACATTTACAATTAGCCATCAGAAACGACGAAGAGTTGAACAAACTTCTCAGTGGAGTAACCATTGCTCAAGGAGGTGTTCTTCCAAATATTCCTTCATCTCTTGTTCCAAAGAAGGCTGCCGCTGATGATGGTGCCGAGTAAATCTAAATGATCTCGTATTTTTTTTGAAAAAAAAATTCATTTTATCCCAACGGCCCTCTTTAGGGCCACCAATATACTTGTGTTTTTGTTATTAAAAATATTCTTGTACATGTTTCTTGAATAAATTGTTTATGCGCATTTTTTTGTTTATAGTTGTGGTTACATTCGAGCACAGGCTTGACGCGCCAAACATGACCACCATTATGATGAACATATGCTCATGTCACTGTATGGTACTGGAGGTTATTCAACCTCTTTGCCTCATATCGGAATGTTGATCTATGAATACAATCATATGAAGTTAACTGGAGGGGTACTGATGTGTCTAAAAAGTGTAGTTTCATCATGCTTTTATACTTACTTTTAATTCTTAAATTTTAATAATCCAACTCACTAACAAGCGAAAGAAAATTAGAATTGTTAAATAGGTCTAAGTTAAAGCTGATTAAAATAAAATTTTTTAGAGGAAAAATTTTCGATACGTGTAAAAATTAAATTCAACACAATTATTCAAATTAGTATTTTAATAAAAATATGTCTGTCAAAATTCAAATTTAACGAAACGTCATATTAAGAGATTTAGCAGTTATGTTTAAAAAGTTTTAATTTCTATCAAATTTATGATAAGCTTCTTACAAATAAACATGATTATGCCTTAGAAGAATATAAAAGGAAAAGTTTTCTAACTTCTAGCATAAGCTATTGTATAATGCAAAAGTTACTTGTTCTATCTATTTTGGCCTTAACTATCTCAACAATCTACTGTGGTAGTGGCAGTGGTTCCTCTGAATCTAGTGAAGCCAAGGATTTGAAAAAGAAAAAGGAATGTGCTGGAGATGTTGTTGATGAGACTGGAGATTCTGGAAAACCACTTTTGATTGAAGCTTTATTCAATGTTTCCATAACTTTCACCGGAGAAGATAAAATTATTTTTGAAGAATTCATCATTGAACTTGAAGGATTATTCGCTTCTGAGAACTACACTTCTCTTGAAATTGTTATGTACTCATCATTCAAGCTTAAAAAATTCTTCTTGAAATATCCAGTATTCTATAAACAATGCCAATTCTTGTCCATTGGATCATGGGGAACATTCTACGATCTTATCCAAGTTGGAGTTTACCTTTCTGCAGATAAATTCAATGGATGTTTAATTGTAAATGAATCCGGTAAATTCGACCTTATTGAAGCTTTCTTACAATTCAAATCAAAATGCCCAAATCCAGCTGCCTTTGAAGTTTACATTTCACAATTAACTCTTATCTTGGAATCAACTGAATATTCTGAAGCTGAGAAATATGCTCTTATTTATGAATTGATCCTTGAAATATCTGTTGAATTCCCAGACTTAAAAGAAGAATTCCTCGAACTTGAAATTGGAAGCTTCGGATCAATCTACATGCTCCAAGAAATTTCTGTCCAATACTACAGAATGAAAGAGGTCAAAAAACTTTTCAAAGGAACACCAAAATGTGAATTTGTTTCTGCATTATACTCATGCTTATCTGATTCAAAATATCAACTTTCTATGTCAAACAAAGGATACTTGAAAGTTCTTTTCGATAAATTCTCAGTTATCATTGCCAATGATACTCTTACATATGCTGAACAAATCAAAGCTATCTCTTATCAATACCGCCAATTTATCAAGACTTACTATTACTTACAAGAAACTATCTTATCCTTTGAAATCTCTGCTGAATTCGGTACTTTCGGTGATTTCATTGCTATGTTTGCTTTTGCTGAATCTGAAGAGTGCTGGCCAGAAGATTTCCTTACTCTCCCAGAAGTTACTACCGAAGTTGCTACAACTGAAGCTGCCACAACAGAAGCCCCAACAACTGTTCCAGTTACAGGTGACTGTTCTACTGCTTCATCTGTTGTCCTCCAAGTTGTTGGAACTCAATCAATCCTCTACACCTCTGCTATGTCTTCATGGTCAACATGGGCTGCCATCGAAAAAGCCAACTGGAAGACATTCTGTGATAAAATTTATGCTAACTATGTCATCTCAACAACAATGACTGAAGAAGCTAAAGTTACTGCTATAATCGCCGATATCAACGCATATGTTGCCTTCTACTACTACAGAGAGGAACATGTTCACTCAATCCAACTTGGAACCTGGGGAACTGTCGGACAATTATGCTCATGCTAAATATGAAAGAGATATATTATTAAATGAATATTAAAATTTATTATTTTTTTTATTTGATAAAAAAATTACAATAAATCATTTTTTTTAGTGTAAATGAACTGGATTGTTCTAAATTATAGTTATTTGTTGTTGTTTTTTCTTATTTTCCACTATGTAATTTTTTATATTGCTCTGGTGTAAGTGGTTCATTATTTGGACCAACATAGTAAGTTACAACTTCATCGCTATCATCATACTAAAATGTATTTTAGTTAAAATTTTAATTAATACTTACTCTTCCACGTCCAGCGGAAACAGCTGCCATAGTAAGAGCTAAAACAATAGCACTAAGGAATTTCATTTTTAAATTTTAATGCTGATTTCAATTTCTATCTTCCTTATATACTACGTCAATCAAAGTTTTTTAGATTTGACAAATTTGTAGAAATAATAAAAAAAATATTTTATAGATTCAATTCGTTAATACAAACTATTTTTTCAAATATTCAATTAATTATATAAACAACTTTGTTAATTTATAATCATATTGATATATCAGCAAATATTACATGTTATTTTATTTGTAATCGTAAATTTTATTATGCAAAATCGGTTAAAAGAATGAAATATAATCATAACTTTAAGAATTTATCCACTCAAATAAAAAGTTTATTGTGGCAGTTGTAAAAAAATCTTAAAAGATAAAGCTAATTTTAAATAATAAAAAAATATATTTTATAAAATAAATATTTATTTAAGGATGAATAATCATAATTTTTTATAAAAATAAATAATATAAAATTTTTATAAAAGTAAAAGATTATTAATCTTTTAACGTCCAGAAAGAAATGAACTTTCAAAGTATATTTATTCTTTTAACATCCATTCTGTCTACTTCTTTAGGATACAAAGTTGATTGTGGTAGTGGTAACGAAGGATGCTTGGTTTGTATGACTCCAAAAGAGTCAGCTTATCAAGACGTATTTTTAGAAACAATTCCAGATGACATATTAGCTTTAAATTTTGACATCAGCAGTGAGGACATTTTTGAATATAATACTCTAAACAAACGAATTAAAGATAAAGTTGATCAGGATATAATGGTAGGAAATTCTTATATCATAATAATTTCTTTTCTAGCAACAATTTGTTAAAAAATTGGGAACATTTTCATATAAAAATCCAACAAATGTCAAAGTTGTTTCTAATTTATCTCAATGTAATGGATTATCCTATAATTATTCATTATAAAGTATTATAATTTTAAAAATGACGTTTATCGTTTAAAATAAATTTCTACTCTATTCTTAATAATATGAAATTGTTGTATTTTTATAAAGATATTTTAATTTTCAAATTAATTTTAAATATACTAAATATAATATACAGAATGTCCTAGAAATAGTTCCCTATATTTGAGCGTTAATAACACTTTTCTTTCTTCAGCTAAAAACGTGGAATTTTAGAAATTAGTAAATCTGAGAGACTACATTTTTAATTTTTTGTTTCATCGAAAAGTTTTAGCCTCATCTGGACTTTTTAAAAAATGTGTTATTTTCTCATTAAGTATATGTAATTTTTTTTATGAAACGATATTAATATGACTCTTTATGGCTTGAAAACTTAACTTCTTTTATACTCGAATCCATAATATCATAAGCATTAAAGAACTTTAATATTATTCCAAATTAAATAAAAAAAAGACAATTTTTAGAAAAATTTTGCGATTTTTTAAAATTTAAAGCTTATTTAGTGAGTTATCATAAATCTTTTATCGTTATACTGGTAGAGTAAACGAAGATCTATCTAATGAGCATAGTATCATAAAATATAAATAATATTGACAAAAGTTATGATTTGTTAAATACCATTAATTCCATACTTCAGTAAAAAATTTAAAAAAAAGCATTTTTTTAACATATCCGATACTTGATAATATTATTATTATCAATAAAGTATGATAATTTACAAAATATTGCTTGTTTGTTTATATGTGGTCTAAAAAAGCTCAATAATTTTTATCATTTAAATTTATTGAAAAATTATTTTTTTTAGAAAATTTTCATTATTAATCTAAATTTCATATTACTTAACATAATTATTTTACCCTGTGATAGCATTTTTACGCATCATTTAAAAATATCATATGTTCGATCCTGTTTTTATAAGATTTATGCTTAAAATATAAAAAGTTAAAATTAAAAAATAAAATATTATCTTAATTCCTTTTATAAACAAGTATTATCGATGTAGAAAAGTTAAACAAATAGCATACTTTTTTATTACAAAAAAATTAGACTTACTTTAAATCATCATAACCTTCTTGTAACGTAATCTAAATATATGTAATTATACTCATTAGATAGGGCTTCCTTTACTCTATTCGAATAACAGTAAAACATTTTGATAATTTTATAAAAAAGCTTTAATTTTGAAAAAATCACACAATTTTCCTAAAAATCGTGGCTTTTTGTTGATTTAATTAGAAATAAAATAATGTCATAGTTGTTTAATATTTATGATATTGTAGATTCGAGTACAAAAGAAAGTAAGCTTTCGATATGGAAAAAAACATGTCAATATCTTCCTATGAAAAAAGTTACATCCACTCCAAAAAAAAGATGCATTTTTTTCAGAAGTCCATAAGTCTAGATGGAACCAAAATTCTTTGATGAGACAAAAAAATAGAAATATTATCTCTTAGACCTACTAAACCTTATAATTTTATGTTTTTATCTCAGGAAGGAAAAACGTTATTAATGATCAAAAGTGATAAATTACCTATGGAACAACTTTCATATCATATTTAAAAAAAACTTTTTTGTTTTTAACTATAGCTTAATTAAAAGTTTAAAAACTCTGATAACATCTACATTTAATTTATAAACTTTTAAAAATGGATATAGCGTTTTTTAAAATGATCATTTTATTTACCAAATATTAAAACTCTTATAAGGTAATTTTTGAAACATCTTAAAAATCCGATCTATAAATAATTTTATCACATTTATTCATTAATAAATAAAAAATGACAAACAATTTTATGCTATAAATTATTGAATTTGATTAAAATCAAAAAGTTTAATGGAAAAATATTCCAACCACATGAGGTTAAAATTAATTTATAATGTTAATGAATCTAGAAACTCTAGAATAACATTTCTTATTGAAGTATTAGTCAATGTTTCTAAAACTTTAAATCATAAAGTATAATTATCTATGAAAAATTTACCATTAAACGTGAAAGATTATTTGAGCCCATAAATTTCATATCTCTTGAATTAAATTGTAATTCATTCTTCCAATTCAACATGGAGTGCCATCGAAAAAGCCAAATGGAAGACAATCTGTGATAGGATTTGCACTAACCTCATCATCTATACAAATATGACTGAAGAAGATGAAGTTACTGTCATAATTGCTAATGTCAACGCTTATGTTGCCTTCTACTACTACAGAGAGGAACATGTTCACTCAATCCAACTTGGAACTTGGGGGACTGTTGGACAATTATGCTCATGCTAAATATGAAAAAGATATATTATTAAATAAATATTAAAATTTATTATTTTTTTATTTGATAAAAAAATTACAATAAATCATTTTTTTAGTGTAAATGAACTGGATTGTTCTAAATTATAGTCATTTCTTGTTTTTTTTTTCTTATTTTCCACTATGCAACTTTTTATATTGCTCTGGTGTAAGTGGTTCATTATTTGGACCAACATAAACAGTGACAACTTCATCGCTATCACCATACTAAAAATCATCTTAGTTTAATTTTAATTAATACTTACTCTTCGTCCACCTTCAACTGAAGCAGCAACAATAGCAAGAGTAAAGACAATAGCACTAAAGAATTTCATTTTTAATTTTTGATGATAATTTTAAATTCTGTCTCCTTATATACCATTTCAATCTAAGTTTTTTCGATTTAACAAATTTGTAGAAATAATAAAAAAAATATTTTATAGATTCAATTAGTTTATAAAAACTATTTTTTTAATATTCCATTAATAATATAAACAACTTTGTTAATTCATAGTCATATTTATATAGCATCAATATTATATATTACTTTATTTGTAATGTTAATGAAGTCATTTTTAATCTCTAATAATACTTAACAACAATTATGATTCATCTAGAAAAAAAATAAGATGTCTTGAATTTATTATTACATTTTTAGCATATTTATTCTGTTAACAAATTCTTTGCTACAATTTATATATAATATTTTATCAAAAACTTTTTTTTTGTTCGGAATAATAGTTTAATTACTAATTTAAAGACTCTGATAATGTCTAAATTTAGTTTAAAAGTTTTTTAAGTGCATTAATGTTCTTTAAAATAATCATTTTATTTAGAAAGTATAAAAAATTCTTTCAACAAAATCTTTAAAACATCTTAGAAATCCGATTCATAAATAATTTAATCAAATTTATCATTAATAAATAATCAATGATAGAAAATTTTTATGTTATAAATCATATATTTTGACTACAATCTCAATGAAAAAAGTATTCTAGTCACATGAGATTAAAATTAATTCATAACATAAGTGAATCTAGGAGATCTAGAAGAACATTTTTTATTGAGACATTGTTCAGTGTTTCTAGCAAGACAAATAATAGAGTAAAATCATATTTGTGAGGAATATACTTTTAAACGTGGAAGATTATCTGACTCTGAGAATTGCAAATTTCTATAAATAATTATGAAATCTTTAATCAAATTCAACATGATTTGCAATCAGAAAGCCAACTGGAAGACATTCTGTAATAAGATTTAAGCTAACTATGTTGTCTCAAAAAAAATGAAAGAAGAAGCTAAAGTTACTGCTATAATCGCCGATATCAACGCATATGTTGCCTTCTACTAAAACAGAGAAGAACACGTTCACGCTCTCCAACTTGGAACATGGGGAACAGTTGGACAATTATGCTCATGCTAAATATGAAAGAGATATATTATTAAATAAATATTAAAATTTATTATTTTTTTATTTGATAAAAAAATTACAATAAATCATTTTTTTAGTGTAAATGAACTGGATTGTTCTAAATTATAGTCATTTCTTGTTTTTTTTTTCTTATTTTCCACTATGCAACTTTTTATATTGCTCTGGTGTAAGTGGTTCATTATTTGGACCAACATAAACAGTGACAACTTCATCGCTATCACCATACTAAAAATCATCTTAGTTTAATTTTAATTAATACTTACTCTTCGTCCACCTTCAACTGAAGCAGCAACAATAGCAAGAGTAAGGACAATAGCACTAAAGAATTTCATTTTTAATTTTTGATGATAATTTTAAATTCTGTCTCCTTATATACCATTTCAATCTAAGTTTTTTCGATTTAACAAATTTGTAGAAATAATAAAAAAAATATTTTATAGATTCAATTAGTTTATAAAAACTATTTTTTTAATATTCCATTAATAATATAAACAACTTTGTTAATTCATAGTCATATTGATATAGCTTTTATTATGACATATTACTCTATTTGTATTTATAAGGAAGTCATTTTTTTATTTCTAATATTATTAAACTAAGAATTTTATAAAAAAAATAATTTAATATTTTATATTTATCATTACAGTTTTTAAAAAATTTATTCTTTTTATGAATCTTTTTACTACTATTTATACATATCATATTTTAGCCAAAACTTTTCTTTGTTTGAAATAATAGCTTAATAAAAAGTTTAAAAACTTTGATAATATCTACATTTAATACATTAAATTCTTTAAAATACATATAATATTCTTTAAAATGATAATTATATTTAACAGATATAAAAAACTCTTAAAAACGTAAACTTTAGAACATCTTAAAAATTTGGTCTTTAAATGATTTAATCATATATATTCATTAATAAACAAAATATGATAAAAATTCTATATATCAACTTCTATAATTTAATTACAATTAAGAAATTTAGTGAAAATATTCCAGTCATTTGAGATTAAAACTAATTTATAACGTTAATGAATCTATCAGCTTTAGAAGAAAATTTTTTGATTAAAGTATCATTCAGTATTTCCGTGACTTGAAATAATAGAGTAAAATTATCTTTAAGGGAATAGCACTTGACGTGAAGGACTATTTGACTCTGAGAATTTAATCGAAAAAGCCAACTGGAAGACATTCTGTGATAAGATTTACATTACCACGTCATTTTAACAACAACGACTGAAGAAACTAAAGTTACTTCTATAATTACTGATATCAATGCTTACGTTGCCTTCTATTACAACAGAGAAGAACATGTTTATGCTATCCAATTTGGAGAATGAAGAAATGTTGGAGAATAATGCTCATACAAAATATAAAAAAAATTTATCATTTGATGAATATTAAAATTTATTTTTTTTATTGTATAAAAAAGATACAATAAATCATTTTTTAAATGTAAATGAAACTGGATTGGTATAAATTATAGTCATTTGTTGGTTAGTTTTCTTAACGTCCATTTTTTCCATTGTCCCAGGTACTACCTGGAACATAGACAACGTTAGTTGGTTCGTCATCATCAGCATAACCACCCTTAAAACAATATAAAAAATTCTAATAAATACTTACGTGATAAACTTTATGAGAGGCAGCAGAAGCAATTGTAAGAGCAAGAACAATAGCACTAAGGAATTTCATTTTTCAGCTTTTGATGATAACTTCAAATTCTAATCCCCTTATATACCATTTTAACCAAAGTTTTGTAAATTTAACAAATTTGTAGAAATAATAAAAAAAATATTTTATAGATTCAATTCGTTAATACAAACTATTTTTTCAAATATTCAATTAATTATATAAACAACTTTGTTAATTTATAATCATATTGATATATCAGCAAATATTACATGTTATTTTATTTGTAATCGTAAATTATATTATGCAAAATCGGTTAAAAGAATGAAATATAATCATAACTTTAAGAATTTATCCACTCAAATAAAAAGTTTATTGTGGCAGTTGTAAAAAAATCTAAAAAGATAAAGCTAACTTTTAATAATAAAAAAATATATTTTATAAAATAAATATTTATTTAAGGATAAATAATCATAACTTTTTATAAAAATAAATAATATAAAATTTTTATAAAAGTAAAAGATTATTAATCTTTTAATGTCTTGAAAGAAATGAATTTCCAAAGTATCTTTATTTTTTTTGTAACCATTTTATCCACTACTTTGGGGTTCAAAATTGATTGTGGTAATGATAAAGAAAGATGCTTGGTTTGTATGACTCCAAAAGAACCAGCTTATCAAAACGTATTTTTAAGTACACTTCCAGATGAAATATTATCTTCAAATTTTGACATCAGCAGTGAAGACAGTTATGATTATAGTACTCTAAACCAACGAATTAAACAACATGTTGATCAGGATATAATGGTAGGAAATTTTTATATCATAATAATTTCTTTTCTAGAGACGATTTGTTGAAAAATTGGGAAAATTTTCATATAAATATCCAACAAATGTCAAAGTCGTTTCTGATTTATCCAAGTGTTAAGGAAAATCCTATAATTAGTCATTATAAAATATAATAATTATAAAAATGACTTTTGTCGTTTAAAATAAAAATTTCAACTCTATTCTTAATAATGTGAAATTACTATTTTTTTATAAAGAAATTTTAATTTTAAATTAATTTTAAATATAATAAATAGGGTATCCCATAAGTAACGTCCTATATTTGAGCATTAATAACTTTTTTTCTTGAATTAAAAACGTGAAATTTTAGAAGTTATTAAATCTAAGAGATAATATTAAAATTTTTTGTTTCATCAAAAAGTTTTTGCCTCATCTGCACACAAGAAAAAAAAAACATCATTTTTCGTCGTGTTGGTGATAGCATTCAAAATAACATATTTTAGAAACGAAGAAAATAAAGGCTCAAATTTTTCCCTACTTAAAAAATTATCTCATCAAAAGTTGTCGTTTAAAAATCTTAATTATAATTTTTCAAAAAAATGAATATTAAGAATCATTATTTACAATATTGCAAAAATATTTTTTGTTACATATTTTTTCTAAAATAAATGAATATTTCAAAACTATACGAAAAAAAATGAATTAATTAATTAATTATTAACACGACGAAATATGATGTTTTTTTCTGTGTGTGAACTTTTTAATAAATGTTTTTTTTGTTTTTGTGTTTATGTAACTTTTTTTTATAGAAAGATACTAACATAATTTTTTTACAGATTGAAAGCTTAACTTTTTTTGTACTCAATTCCACAATATCATATATATAAAAGAACTTTAACATTTTTTTTTAGATAAATCATAAAAAAATCACGATTTTTATGAAAATTTTGTGGTTGTTTCAAAATTAAAGCTTATTCAGCAAGTTATCATAAATGTTTTATTGTTATTCTGGTAGAGTATACGAAGCCTTATATAATGAGCATGGTAACGTAAAATACAAATAAGATTGACAAAAGTTCTGATTTTTTAAATATAACCAATTCCATACTTCGATAAAAAATTAATATAAAACACTTTTTTTTTCCAAATATATTTAATACCTAATAATACTATTATCATCATTAAAGTATGCTTACAAAATATTGCACATTTGTTTATATGTGACCCAAAAAAGTTCAATAATTTTTATCATTCACATTTATTAAAAAACTATTTCTTTTAATATTTTCATTATTTATTAATATTTAATACTATTTTACATAAATTATTATCCTTTAAGAACATTTTCACGCATCTTTCAAAATATCGTATGTTCGATCTTGTTTTTATAAGATTTATGTTTGAAATGTGAACAGTTAATAATAAAAAATAAAATATCATTTTAATTACTTTTAATAAGCAATTTTTATTGGTCTAGAAAAATTAAATTATAGCATAATTTTTTTATTACTAAGAAAATAAAAAAATTGGACTATTTTTGAATTGTCATAACGTTCTTGTAACTTTATCTAAATAAATAAAATTATACTCATTAGATAGGGTTTCGTATACTCTACCAGAATAACGATAAAACATTTGTGATAATTTGCTAAGTAATCTTTAATATTGAAAAAATCACAAAATATTCATAGAAATCGTGGTTTTTTTTCGATTTAGTTAGCAATAAAATAATGTTAAAGTTCATTAATATTTATGATATTGTGGATTCGAGTACGAAATAAGTTAAGCTTTCAATCTGTAAAAGGACCATCTTAATACCTTTTCATATAAAAAAACTTTCATTTAAAGTAAAAAAACATTTTTTTTAAAAGTCCATAAATCCAGATGAAGCTAAAATTTTTTGATGAAACAAAAAATTAAAAATTTTTTCTCTTAGATCTATTAATTCCTAAAATTTCACGTTTTTAATCTCGAGAAGGAAAAACGTTATTAATGATCAAAAGTGATAAGTTACTTATGGAACAACTTTATTATCATATTTGAAAAAAAGCTTTCTTTGTTTTCAATTATAGCTTAATAAAAAATTTAAAAACTCTGATAATATCTACGTTAAATTTATAAACTTTTAAAAATGGATATAACGTTTTTTAAAATGATCATTTTATTTACCAAATATTAAAACTCTTATAAAGAAATTTTTGAAACATCTTAAAAATCCGATCTATAAATAATTTTATCACATTTATTCATTAATAAATAAAAAATGACAAACAATTTTATGCTATAAATTATTGAATTTGATTAAAATTAAAAAAGTTTAATGGAAAAATATTCCAACCACATGAGGTTAAAATTAATTTATAATGTTAATGAATCTAAAAACTCTGGAATAACATTTCTTATTGAAGTATCATTCAATGTTTCTAAAACTTTAAATCATAAAGTATAATTATCTATGAAAAATTTACCATTAAACGTGAAAGATTATTTGAGCCCATAAATTTCATATCTCTTGAATTACTTGTAATTCATTCTTCTAATTCAACATGGATTGCCATCGAAAAAGCCAACTGGAAGACAATCTGTGATAGGATTTGCACTAACCTCATCATCTATACAAATATGACTGAAGAAGATGAAGTTACTGTCATAATTGCTAATGTCAACGCTTATGTTGCCTTCTACTACTACAGAGAGGAACATGTTCACTCAATCCAACTTGGAACCTGGGGAACTGTTGGACGATTATGCTCATGCTAAATATGAAAAAGATATATTATTAAATAAATATTAAAATTTATTTTTTTATTGAATAATAAAATTACAATAAATCATTTTTAATGTAAATGAACTAGATTGTTATAAATTATAGTCATTTATTGTTGTTTTTTTTTTATTTTCCACTGTGCAATCTTCTATATTGCTCTGGTGTAAGTGGTTCATTATTTGGACCAACATAAACAGTAACAACTTCATCGCTATCATCAGACTAAAAATCATCTTCGATTAATTTTAATTAATACTTACTCTTCGTCCACCTTCAACTGAAGCAGCAACAATAGCAATTGCAAGGACAATAGCACTAAAGAATTTCATTTTTAATTTTTGATGATAATTTTAAATTATAATCTCCTTATATACCATTTCAACCAAAGTTTTTTAGATTTGACAACTTTGTAGAAATTATAGAAAAAATACTTTATAAATGATATTTTATTATACAAACTACTTTTTTAATTTTCAATTAGCAATATAAACAGCTTTCCTAATTCATAATCATATGATAAAACATTCAATGTTACATATTACTTTATTTGTAATCATAAAAAAATCATTTTTTATCTCTAATAATATTTAACAATAATTATGAATTATCTAGAAAAAATTTCTGATATCTTAAATTTAGTATTACAATTTTTTGGATATTTATTCTGTCAATAAATTTTTTACTACCATTAATATATATCATATTTTAGCAAAAACTTTTTTGTTTAAAAAAAATAGTTTTATTATAAATTTAAAAACTCTAATAATATCTTCATTTATTCTATAAATTTTTTATATTACATGTAATATTCTTGAAAATAATAACTTTTTTTTAGCTAATATAAAAAATTCTTATGACATTATCTCTGGAAAATCTTAAAAATCTGATCTATAAATAATTTAATAACATTTATTTATTAATAAATAAATAATGATAAAAACGTTTATGCTATAAATCATATATTTAATTACAATCTATTATTTTAACGAAAAAAATATTCCGGTCACTTGAGAATAAAATTACTTTATAACATTAATAAATGCAGGTAATCGGGAAGAACATTTTTGTCTGAGCTATCATTTAATGTTTCCAAGACGTTAAATAATGGAGTAAAATTATCTTTAAAGAGTATACCATTTAAAAGATTATTTGAATCTGAGAATCGCATGTGTCTTGAAATATTTATGAATTCCTTTTTCAAAGTAAGAATGAGCTGCTATCAAAAAGTCGACTAGAAGACATTTTGTGATAAGATTTAAGCTAACTATGTTGTCTCAAAAAAAATGACAGAAGAAGCTAAAGTTACTGCTATAATTGTTGTTATCAATCCTTACGTTGCCTTCTACTACTACAGAGAAGAACACGTTCACTTAATTCAACTTGGAACCTAGGGAACTGTTAGACAATTATGTTCATACTAAGTGTGAAAAGTATATATTATAAAATAAATATTAAAATTTATTATTTTTTTATTTGATAAAAAAATTACAATAAATCATTTTTTTAGTGTAAATGAACTGGATTGTTCTAAATTATAGTCATTTCTTGTTTTTTTTTTCTTATTTTCCACTATGCAACTTTTTATATTGCTCTGGTGTAAGTGGTTCATTATTTGGACCAACATAAACAGTAACAACTTCATCGCTATCATCAGACTAAAAATCATCTTCGATTAATTTTAATTAATACTTACTCTTCGTCCACCTTCAACTGAAGCAGCAACAATAGCAAGAACAAGGACAATAGCACTAAAGAATTTCATTTTTATCTTTTGATGATAAATTCAAAATCTACTCTCCTTATATACCATTTCAATCAAAGTTTTTTAAATTTAGTAAATTTGCAGAAATTATAAAAAAAATTTACTTTATAAATTCTATTCATTTATACAAACTGTTTTTTTAATATTCAATTAGCAATATAAACAGCTTTGTTAATTCATAATCATATTGATATAACATTAAATTTTACATATAACTTTTTTGTAGTACTAATGAAGTCATTTTTTTATCTCTGATATTATTTAACTATCATTACAAATTATATAGAAAAAATCTGATATCTTAAATTTATTATTACAATTTTTAGCATACTTATTCTTTTAATAAATTTTCTACTGCTATTCAAATATCATATTTTAGCAGAAACTTTTTATTGTTTAAAATAATAACTTAAATATAAATTTGAAAACTCTTATAATATTTACATTTTATTTATTAAATTCTTTTAAATGCATATAATATTCGTAAAACTAATAATTTTATTTAGCAAATATAAAAAATTCTTATAACATACTTTTTGAAACCTCCAAAAAAAGTCGATATATAAATAATTTAATTACATTTATTCATTGATAAATACAAAATTATAAAAAAATGTTTTGTTATAAATCGTATATTTGATTACAATTAAGAAATTAAAGATATGAATACTCAAGTCACATAAGATTTAAATTAGTTTCTAAGATTATTGAATCTAGAAGCTCTGAAAGAACATTTTTTATTGAAAGATCATCTGTTTTTCTAGAACTTTAAATAATTGAATAAAATTATCTTTGAAGAATATACCATTTGAAAGAATATTTAAATCTGATAACTCCATATGTATTGAAATAATTATGAATTCGTTACTCAAATTCAACATATGTTAACATCGAAAAAGAGCAAACCAAAAGACATCCTGTGATAAGATTTACACTAAATATATCATTCCAAGAACAATAACTAAGGAAGCTAAAATAACTCCTTAATTGTCGATATCAATGATTATGTTGCATTCTACTACTACATAGAAGAACATGTTCTTTCTATCCAACTTGGAGCATAGGGAACAAATGGAAAAATATGCTCATGCTAATTATGAAAGAGATATATCATTAAATAAATAATAAAATTAATTTTTTATTGAATAAAAAATTACAATAAATCATTTTTTTAATTTAAATGAAACTGGATTGATATAAATTATAGTCATTTGTTGTTGTTATTTTTTTAACGTCCATTTTTTCCATGATTCCAAGTGTCAGCTGGAACATTGACAACGTTAGTTGGAGCGCTATCATCATCATAGCCACCCTAAAAGACAATATCAAAATTCTAATTAATACTTACTAAATAAACTTTATGAGAGACAGAAGAAGCAATTGTAAGAGCAAGAACAATAGCACTAAGGAATTTCATTTTTCAGCTTTTGATGATAATTTCAAAATTTTATCTCCTTATATATCATTTCAATCAAAGTTTTTTAGATTTTATAAATTTGTTGAGATTATAAAAAAATAACTTATAGATTCAATTCATTTATCCAAACTATTTTTTAAGTAATCAAAAAAGCATTATGAACAGCTTTGTCAATTTATTATCATATTGATATAATATTAGATAATACATATTACTTTATTTGTAATCATAAGAAAGTCATTTTTTATCTCTAATCATATTTATCTATGGATTTTATAAAAATTAATTTCATATTTATCATTACATTTTTTAAAATGTTTATCCTATCTATGAATGTTTTTACTACAATTTATATATCATATTTTAGTTAAAACTTCATTTTTGCTAAAATAATTGTAAAATGTAAATGAGCCTAATTGAAAATGCATTTTATTAGAAATACAACATTTTTATTACTAAATGTGCTATTCATCCTTCATTCTATTCAACTTGAAGTGTAAGAAACTGTTGGATCATTGTGTTTATACTAAATATAATTCTTCACACTTTATTGTCTCTTTGCATTTGTTAATTAAACTCAAAAAATTACCATCCTTGATCCAGAAAGAATTAATTAATTTTTACTCTAAATTTATGACTTCAAAACTTACCTGTGTATAAAACGATTGATTTCAATTGGGGAAATGTGACTTCTTCTTTAAATTAAAATAATGTCTTCTGTTTTCAATGAAATAACCATTGATGAATCTGTCGACGATGCAAGAAAGAAAACTCTTAGCTTTCTAAGAAAATTGTCTAACACTAAAGTTTTATCGCCAATGTTAAGCTCCCAGGTGGCAAATAAGGCCAGAAATCTCTCCAAGGTATGTAACTTTCTTTTAAATTCTTCTATATTTTAGAATGTCTTCGGTACGCACAAGAATAGTGCAACAAAGTTTCATTGTGAAAGATGTAATGTGATATTAAATAGTGATATGGTAAAAGTAAACATTACAAAGCGTAATAAGAAGAAGTTATGTGAAATGACATGCAAAGGATGTGGATCTGTCTTCTATTTTGACTTTAACGCAAGGCCTAAGAATGGAAAATGTTCTGAGATTAAAATGGAAGCAAAAAAAGATATAAAAAACACAACTTTAGTACTACCTAAACCTCAACTAGTTGCAAAATCAAAGCCAAGAGTTAATAATGTCAAGCCAATAGTCAGTAATGTCAAACCAAAAAAGAAACTAACAAAACTTCAGATGATGCTTCAACAACAAGCGGAGGCAGATAATTCGTCGAATTTATCTACATTTTTCGATTCTTTTTCCTTGTAGTTAGTAAGGGTTGTTCATTTGTATATATAAAAATATTAATTATATATTTTATTATAATTAAAAGTGGCGAAAAGTGTGAAATAATTATTTTTTTTCTATTAAATACATTTAATTACTAATTAGTTACATTTTCAGTGAGTTGATCTTAGTCATCATGAAGACTAGAAGCTTTAATAAACTTATTTTCCCTTTTGCTCCAAACATCCATACTTCTGAAGGCTGTTTTCCAATAATAACCACTGATACACGTCATAACAACTTCCACAACGACAAAGATGAGTATTGGAGAGGTAACAATTACTAAAATATGGACTGAACTTGTCTCGAGAGATGCTATGAGCCCATCTGAATTGAACATTTTACCTTTGTAGTACTCATGCTTGTCTGGATCAGCTGTTGCCATCATAGAGATACCGAAAAAAATCGGAGAAATGTATTTGAAAAGTTTGAGGACTTTATCTCTCATCTGCACTTTGCCATTCATTTCTCTAAGATGCCCTAAGTATCTGTCTATCCCATAAACATAACCAATGATAAAAAATTGAACGAATAGTATTCCTCCATCAATTTTCAGAAACTGCTGCATAAATTGAGTACTCATAAGAGAGTATGATGTTGATTCCAAAACAAATGTTGCAGATGAGTAAGAGAGTAAAACAACCACAAGTTTTGTAAAGAAATTGTAGTTGTAAAAGAAATTATAGAATCTCATTGATGTTGTCCTTATGTAGTCGTAGAAAATTTCGATAAGCATTGATAGGATGAAGCAACGGTGAATGATTGTACAAATAATATACGCACTGTTTATATATCGTTTGTTATTATTAATAAACAGCTCAGGTAATGCTATATATTGAAGAATATTTGATAACGAATATCTTGGTATCCTTCCATAACCAGTAGTACTTTTCATTATCAATTGTTTAAAGAATATTGAACTTGTAATATATAAGGTTGTTGAAATAGAAATTACTATGATAACGGAGAGAATCACAAAAAATGATATGTGAATAGCCTTCATCTGTGACGATATGGAAGCAGAAATCTTTGGTACCAAATCAATCATATTCAGGCTTCGAATTGTTAAATTTAGGACAAGGATAGCTGTGTTAAAGGATGGTGCGAACTCCATATTAAAAAACTGTTGGAATTCAGTACTCCAGTTATTTCCTGAAAGAAGCACCAAACCATATACTTGTCCGAGTAATATTGGTAGAGAAAGCAGTGCTACAATAACAATACATTTTGCCTTTCCAAAATATAAGAAGAATGTTGTAAAGCATACAATTAAACCCGGAATAATTAGTGAAAACAAATAAGTTTTTTGGTGTATTGGCTGAAATAAGAATGATTAATAGAATAAGAATAAAAGAACATACCGTATTGAGCATTAAAAACATATGTTGTGATGTTGAAATTGTCTTTATAATAGGATGTGGATCAATGTATTTATAAAAATTTACTTGATTTATCTTTCGACATTCTTCATTATCTTCTACATCCTCCCCATATCCAGTGGAACATGGATGGATAAATCCTATATTAATACAGCCATCCTGAGTTTGTAAACAGGAATCTAAATAGCTTCTGCCTGTTTGTCTGACTTCTTCGAGCATTGAAAGAGGTCCAGATGTGTATTGTAGTTCTTGAAGAACTAGTAGAATTGAGTAAGACGCTCTCAGTAGTACAACATATTCCATACCACACCAAACTTTTTTTATTCTTGAGTATACACGTGAAGAGTCAAGTCCTGAGTATTGTGATAATGATATAACAAATACAAGTGCAGGATAGCATACAAATATATAAGATACCAACATCCATTTGACGAAACCATAACCATACTCATAAATTAAAAGTGGAATAATCATTGTGGTTTGGTGGTTAATTAACGTGATAATGAAGCAAATAACACCACTCCAAAATCCTTTAAACTCAACATTTTCTCTTCTCATAGTATTTTGAGCTTGTATTCCACTTGTCTCAATAAACGACTCCAGATAATTTTTCAATTTAAAGCTGGTACTTGCATCAGGACAGTTTGGTTGGACTAAATTTGCATATAAAATTGCTTCCTTATCAGTGTGTAATTTTGGTATTTCAGCAAATGGTAAAGGCGTCCCTTTTTTAATTGAATCTTGGATAGCTTGAATTGTTGGTGAATCTGGGATAATTTTCTTGACAGCTTCTAACTCCTTTATGTACTTTTCTTTATCTTTGTCCGAGAAGATTTCAGTAGCCATGTTGGAAAAAAAATATACTCTTTAGTTGTAAAACAAGATGCATTTATAAAAATTTTGCATTTAAATTTCGTTAATGCCTAAAATTCAAATTTTTAAATGATTTTATTATTCAAAAGCATCAGTATTTAGATAATGTTAAAAGGTATTAAATTTTGGTTAGTAAAATTATTATTTAGGTATATCTTCTAATCTCTTTATTTTTCTAAATTTCCATTTAACATTAATAAAGTTCATTAAATGTATCATATTCTATATACCTATTGCATTTGGCCCGACTTTCTACATCTCCATTTTTTGCATTGGCTTCCAATAATTATAAAGAACCTTTAAAAAAAGGAGCCAAGAAGATACTACTCCAAATGTTATTTTACACCATGCATACTCTATTGGATGATTCGTATTCAAGATGGTACCAGAGTTATTGAACATATAGAAAAAGATGAAGAAGCTATTGACAGGAGGATAAAAATTTAAGAGCATTAGAGTTCTGTGTATCAAAATGTAAATTTACGAATAATCAATTTCGTATCAGTTATTCATCAGGAAAAAACAGAACAGCGACTGAAGATCAAGATGAGTCTGTAATACTAAAGTTTTTCTTGAGTACGGCGGTGAGGGAAATGATGTATATAATAAGGCTTACCAAGACATTGCTGAAAGTAGTGATTTTATTTTTGATTATTTTTTAGTATCTAAAAGTATTACAGAGATACAAAAAAGGATACATACATTGTTAAGGTATGTTGATATGAACGGTAAGAGCAGTGGTGGCCTCGATTCAATAAATTGTAAAATAAAAAAAGAGGTAAGAAAAAGTGACTTTTTAAAAGTATTGTCGATTAAAATAAAAAATAAAGTTTTTTATTGATGATTTTGTAAATGTTTCTGTATATGAACAAAAAAAAATAAAATTTATAGATACCGTTAGTACTATTGTACTTTTTTAGTAATCTTTCATTACTCTTGTAGTGCCACACCTATAAAAACTTAATTCATCTATGTTAATCACTAAGATAAAGTAAAGAAGGATTACTCTTATTCCATAAAGTCCCTTCTTAATGTAAAAATAAAATAGCAAACATATTGGTAACATCAATTGTCCATGTCCGATTCAGTATAAAGTAAATGTCACCAACATTAAGTTTTCTATTAACAATCAATCAAGTTTATTATAAAAAAACAATCACATTATAACAATACCACTACTTCTCTCTTTATCTTTTTTTTATCTCTAATAATATTCCCGACTTCATGTTTTATGGTCTATTTAGAATGGTACCAGCTACCCTGTAGTTAAAAAGTTGTTGAAGCCTTGGTTGACATTTTTAAATGTTACCAGCTAAAATTTACCTTTTTTATTGTGTTACCAGACTAAATTGATATCCGCTGCCTGACTGGTATAAAATCGCATTTTTATGACACTTCCTAATTTTTATTACTACTTAAAAAAAATTATATTACAAATTATTTATTGAAATAAAAAAAACACAGTATAAACAAACAAGTAAATATACCAATTATTTAAAAGACTACAAAACTTCCATTTCCTGATCTGATAACTGCATATCTAAAATAGAATGACATCATATAAGATTATATAAAAAATATGAACTTGCCATGAAGCCAATCTAGTAAATCCGCAAAAAGGCATATTTGAAGGCCTAAAAAGAAAAATTTCAGTCTAATAATTAAGTTGCAATATAACTTACCATCAAGATGTCGAAAGTAGTAGAATCCATTGAATTACTCCTAAAATAAATATTTAACATAAGCATATTTCAAATTTAACTTACCATTATATCTCCAAATGCAACAGGAATGACCCAAGAACCATCAAAAAAATCCGGCGACAAACCTGAAATCATAAATATAAATACTTCAATAATACCAGAATGTTAAACTTACAAAAAATGTCAGAAAAAAAACTGCGCAAATGACATATAAAAAATGGCAAAAATAGTTGTATGACGCACCCCATGACAATACTATAAAGGCGCTATATGTCAGGAAAGATTGGTGACTTTCGTTATGGGATATAATGATTATATAATAATACGGATAAATTGGGGGAAATATGGAAAAGGAATATTAAAATGACTAAAATAATTTTGTCAAAGACTGGCATTTTCAGTAGCCTCTACTATAGGCAAAATAAAGTCAGAACTTTTCCAAAAAGTCTCAACATCATCAGGATTGAAGTTTGTTCTTTGACTTCCATTCGCCTAATGACTGGCTCTCCCATTAATTGCCTCAACAACAGTCCCGAAATAGACTTTCCTTCAATCTTTGTCATGAATACTGGCCATTCCACAATACATAAGAGCTTCTAAAAAAAAGTCCTTAGTCATTAAAATTTAAAACTACTCTTAAATGTCGACATCTTTTCTTTCGGGAGAGGACACCTTTTGGAGATTCTTGTCAATGAATTATAAAATTTAAATTTTATCTGGACATTCCGGACACCATAATATTAGCAATCGAAAATTGAATTATAAGAAATAAAAACTGATGAGACATTTTAAAAAAAGAATATTTATTTTACAAAAGAGACAAAAAGTATTAAAGTTCATTGGAGACTTCATAAAAAAAGCACTTAATATATTACTCTTTTGACACAAGAAAGACATTATAAAAGTTACCATGTAACACACTGTCAGTGTGTGCATACCTCTCCATTTATCTTATTAGCGGTGCCATAAATGTCATCGTAGATGTGGAGTAACTGGTAACCGTTATTCCACTAGACGTAACCTTCGACCGGTAGTCGGGTTTAACTAAGAATTTTATAAAAAATAATTTGATATTTTTTTATTTATCATTACAATTTTTAAATATTTATTCTATCTACGAATATTATTACTATATTTTATATATCGTATTTTAGTAAAAAATTTTTTTGGCTTGAATTATCGTAAAATGTACATTAGCCTAGTTGAAAAGTATTAAAAACAGTGAAAAATATTCTAAAGCAATTGTATACATTAACCCTTCATTCTATTCAACTTACAACATTGGGAACTGTTTTACAATCGTGTTTATGCCAAATATAATTCATAACACGTAACTTTATTTTTTCTGACGTTTATTGAATTCAAATAAATACCATCCTTAATTCTAGAAAATGTTTATTAGTTTTTACTTTAAAGTTACGACTTCAAAATCTATTTTTGTCTTAGAACGATTGATATTTATTGGAAAAATATGACTCCATTTTTAAATTAAAATAATGTCTTCTGTTTTCAATGAAATAACCATTGATGAATCTATTGATGATGCAAGAAAGAAAACTCTTAGCTTTCTAAGGAATTTATCTAATACTAAAGTTTTACCACCAATGTTAAGGTCCCAGGTGGCAAATAAGGCCAGAAATCTCTCCAAAGTACGTAACTTTCTTTTAAATTATTCTATTTTTTAGGATGTCTTTGGTACGCACAAGAATAGTGCAAAAAAGTTTCATTGTGAAAAATGTAACGTGATATTAAATAGTGATATGGTAAAAGTAAAGATTGCAAAACGTAATAAGAAGAAGATATGTGAAATGACATGCAAAGGATGTGGATCTGTCTTCTATTTTGACTTTAACGCAAGGCCTAAGAATGGAAAATGCTCTGAGATTAAAATGGAAGCAAAAAAAGATATAAAAAATACAACTTTAGTACTACCTAAACCTCAACTAGTTGTAAAAACAAAACCAAAAGTTAATAATGTCAAGCCAATAGTCAGTAATGTCAAACCAAAAAAGAAACTAACAAAACTTCAGATGATGCTTCAACAACAAGCGGAGGCAGATAATTCGTCGAATTTATCTACATTTTTCGATTCTTTTTCCTTGTAGTTAGTAAGGGTTGTTCATTTGCATTTATAAAAATATTAATTATATATTTTATTATAATTAAAAGTGGCGAAAAGTGTGAAATAATTATTTTTTTTCTATTAAATACATTTAATTACTAATTAGTTACATTTTCTGTGTGTTGATCTTAGTCATCATGAAGACTAGAAGTTTTAATAAATTTATTTTCTCTTTTACTCCAAACATCCATACTTCTAAAGGCTGTTTTCCAATAATAGCCACTGATACACGTCTTAACAACTTCCACAACGAGAAAGATGAGTACTGGACAGGTAACAATCGCTAGAATATGTACTGAACTTGTCTCGAGAGATGCTATGACATAATCTCGATGGTACATACGATCACTGTAGTATTCACGCTTGTCTGGATCAGATGTTGCCATCATAGAGATACCGAAAAGCATCGGAGAAATATATTTGAAAGCTTTGAGGACTTTATCTCTCATCTGTACTTTGCCATTCATTTCTCTAAGATGTCCTAAGTACCTGTCTATTCCATAAACAAAACCAATGATAAAGAATTGAATGAATAGTATTCCTCCATCAATTTTCAGAAACTGGTGCATAAATTGAGCACTCATAAGAGAGTTGTATGTTGATTCCAAGACAAATGTTGCAGATGAGTAACAGAAAAGAACAACTACAAGTTTTGTAGGGAAATTGTAGTTGTAAAAGAAATTATAGAATCTCATTGATGTTGTCCTTATGTAGTCGTAGAAAATTTCGATAAGCATTGATAGGATGAAGCAACGTTGAATGATTGTACAAATAATATATGCTTTATTTACATATTGGTTGTTATTAATAATGAACAACTCAGGTAATGCTATGTATTGAAGTAGATTTGATAAGGCATATCTTTGTATCCTTCCATAACCAGTAATATTTTTCATTAGCAATTGTTTGTAGAATATTGTACTTGTAATATATAAGGTTGTTGAAATAGAAATTACTATGATAACGGAGAGAATCACAAAAAATGATATGTGAATAGCCTTCATCTGTGATGATATGGAAGTAGAAATTTTTGGTACCAAATCAATCATATTCAGGCTTCGAATTGTTAAATTTAGGACAAGGATAGCCATATTAAATGATGGTACGAACTCCATATTAAAAAACTGTTGGAATTCAGTACTCCAATTATTTCCTGAAAGAAGCACCAAACCATATACTTGTCCAAATAATATTGGTAGAGAGAGCAGTGCTACAATAACAACACACTTTGCCTTTCCAAAATATAAGAAGAATGATGTAAGGCATACAATTAAACCCGGTATAATCAATGAAAACAAATAAGTTTTTTCGTGTATTGGCTAAAATAAAAATGATTAATAGAATAAGAAAAAAAAGAACATACCGTATTAAGCATTTTAAACATATATTGTGATGTTGAGATTGTCTTTATAACATCATCTGGATCAATAAATTTTTCAAAATTAACTTGATTTAACCGTCGACATTGTTCGTTATCTTCTACATCCTCCCCAAATCCAGTGGAACATGGATGGATGAATCCTAAATTTATACAACCATCCTCACTTGTTAAACAGGAATCTAAGTAATTTCTGTCCGTTTCCCTGACTTCTTCGAGCATTGAAAGGGGTCCAGATGTGTATTGTAATTCTTGAAGAACTAGTAGAATTGAGTAAGATGTTCTCAGTAGTACAACATATTCCATACCACACCAAACTTTTTTTATTCTTGAGTATACACGTGAAGAGTCAAGTCCTGAGTATTGTGATAATGTTATAACAAATACAAGTGCAGGATAGCATACAAATATATAAGATACCAACATCCATTTGACGAAACCATAACCATACTCATAAATTAAAAGTGGAATAATCATTGTGGTTTGGTGGTTAATTAACGTGATAATGAAGCAAATAACACTACTCCAAAATCCTTTAAACTCGACATTTTCTCTTCTCATAGCATTTTGAGCTTGTATTCCACTTGTCTCAATAAACAACTCCAGATAATTTTTCAATTTAAAGCTGGTACTTGCATCAGGACAGTTTGGTTGGACTAAATTTGCATATAAGATTGCTTCCTTATCAGTGTGTAATTTTGGTATTTCAGCAAATGGTAATGGTGTCCCTTTCTTTATTGAATCTTGGATAGCTTGAATTGTTGGTGAATCTGGGATAATTTTCTTGACAGCTTCTAACTCCTTTATGTACTTTTCTTTATCTTTGTCCGAGAAGATTTCAGTAGCCATGTTGGAAAAAAAAATATACCCCTTAGTTGTAAAACAAGATGTATTTATAAAAATTTTGCATTTAAATTTCGTTAATGTCTAAAATTCAATTTTTTAAATGACTTTACCACAAATTTTACTATTTAAAAATACCTGTATTTAAATAAAGTTAAAAGGTTTTTGATTATAATTAGTAAATTAAATATATAACTATGTTTCATATTCTTTGAAATTTTAAACCTCCGATTTAGCATTGATAAAGTCCAGTAAATGTATCATATTCTATAATTCCCTTAATTTTTCCTTTAACTTTCTCCATCTCCGTCTTTTCCAATTGAAGGAAAAAAGATGCAGGAAAAGGAAACTTTATGAAAGTACTGGCGATTAAAATAAAAAATGAAGTATTTTTTATTGATGATTTTGTAAATGTTTTCTGTATATGAACAAAGAAAAATAAAATTTATAGATACCATGAGTATTATTATATTTTTTTGGTAATCTTTTATTACTCTAGTAGTGCCTTACTTATAACAATTTAATCTACCTATGTTAATCACTAACCTGAAGTAAAGAAAGATTACTCTTTTTCGATAAAGTCCCTTCTTAATGTAAAAAGAAAATCGCAAATATATTGATAACATCATTTGTCCATGTCCGATTCAGTATAAAGTAAATGCCACCGACATTAAGTTTTCCATTAACAATCAGTCAAGTTGATTATAAAAAAACAATCACATTGTAACAATACCATTACTCCTTTCTTTGTCTTTTTTTCCATCTCTATAAAAGCAAAAGAATTTGCAACAATTTCTCATTTTTATTTTATTTGCAATGTTTCCTGCCGCCAAGATGAATATTTGTCAAAGAAGAAGCAAGACAGTTTGCCCTGATCTAAAAATGGGGCGCACGGTACCCACCAATAGGTAATTTTTTTTAAATTTAAATTAAAGAAACAAATTTTAGATTACGTAATGTCAATAACGCTCCAACGGATAATGGGGAGCTTGGAACTGGTGGGTTATCCCGTGTTAATGCACTACGGAGAAGTGCTGGGCATTTTAAAAAGATGGTAGAGGCAGTCGCTGATGAAGTGAGCCTTAATTCGTTGGTGGACTCAATCCAGGCATGTATTATAAAGGAATCTCTGAACAATTGGCTTGGTTGTAAGATTCCCGCAATAAGGGAATTAGAGTCAGTGTTTAATGCTGAGAAGAAGATCATTGGCGTGGAAACCCTAATCTCTGAGGTAGTGGAGCTTGGCGCGTCGCTGGGCAAGAAAGCAGAGGAGCTAGCAATTGAGAAAGGAGAATTGCTAATGATCTGAAATACTTGGAGGGTTGCAAGGAGGCAATTGATGATTTTATAAGAGAGGAGATCAATCCAGTATTTGCTGCGATTGAGCGTAAAAAGGAACTCCTCGACTTGGCTGACTAAAAATTAGGCAGAGATAGCTGCAATGTTCGAGGGATTTTGTAAATTTAAATTGTAAATTTTTTATCATCTTGTATTATATTGTATAAAAGTTCGTGTATGTATTTAATATTTTCTAACACTAAATAAATACTTATAATTATATTTTTGTTTTATTTAAATGCATTTCTTGAAAAGTTGAATGATTTTGAATATGTGGGACAAAAAAAAATCTAAAGTCCGTTTTTATATCTTAAACAGTTTGTCCATGTGACATATTACGAGAGCGATATATTAGCTACATTAGCTACGTATCTCCAATCTCCGCGTTGTTTTAACATCTGAATTTTTCGATCATGACCGCGCAACTCGAGAATTATTAATGATTAGATAAAAATTCGAATATATTTTTTTCCATGGGACAGAAAATTGTTGTTTAACAAAAAATGATCCTTTATGACAGGAAATGGGGCAGTTTCTTCTTGTAGAATGCAATTTTGAGTACATGATAAAAATTAAAATTTATAATATGACAATTCAAATGAACAAAGGTTATAACACTTTTTTTGACATATTGTAACAAAACTAGTGTAAATAATTAATTTTTTCTCCTAAAAATGATTAATCGTATGTTTAATTAATATTTTTACTAATCAATCATTTTATCTTTTGCAGTTTGATCGCGTTGTAATTTAGTCCTAAATTAAGTTTGATCAAATATTTGTTTTTGCATAATTAATTTAGCAGCTATCTGATCAAGTATTTTTAATAATTTATACATGTTTTCGGAGCTATTTTTTAATTACAATAATTAAATATTATTTTTTCGTTAACATGGTTAACTAAAAAATATAATTTCAATATTATCGTTTATTTTTCAGATAGTTTATTATTTTCGGTGCAAAAAAAGTTTAATTTGACATAAGAATAAATATAAAAACAATGGAAATGATATGTATGAGTGAGTTTACCGTTAAAGAATTAGCCTTTGATCTTAGTTGATCATTGTTACACAACTTTGATCTACAACAACAAGCACTTCCTCTTCTATTTTCATTAACATCATTAACTTCAACACAATTTTTTTCCTAAAAGAAAAATAAAAATTCATGAAAATTTCTTAACTTACACTGCAATTGGTGTTTGAATAGATAAATAGAACTTCTGAAGTTGATTTACATCCCTGCCATAAAGATTCTTTACCACCATTTTTACCGGTTATTGTAACACATTGGTCATTAACTTCAGGACACTGTATTGTATACCTTGGTACATCCTCATTCAAGTTTGGCCAATTTTTTGCATGATAATTACAATTCAGTAAATTACCATTTTTGCGAATAGGTGCATGATTATGTCTATCATCAAACTCATGTAGAAGAAGTTCCCTTCTCAGATGGCGAAGTTTACGGGCAGAATCCCGTTTAACAACATCCCGACATTTTATTTCCTTATTACAGCAACACAAAAAAAATATTAACACCAATTTCCAATAGTGTGAATACATATTTTTATATTAATTATTCATAAAATGATTATTACTTCAAAATCTTGACATTTATATACCCCTTATCAATATTATGATTCTTCTTTTTATTTTAAAGGTAAATGTCAATAATGTTAAGGTTGGTTAACACATATCTAGAAAATTAAAATATAAATAAAATCATAAAAATCGCCTATAAAAAGTTTGTCATTTTAATAATCTTGGAACATGCACTTGATAGTATTTTAATATTGTTATCATTTATAGGTTTATGTAATTTTAAGTTTTGTTTACAATATAAGATGTATACAGGTGATAACCGGTGAAATGTTTACATGGTGATGTAAAAAATAAATGTACCTGTGATTCATTGACAACTGTAATATTAATCATAATTAAACTTATTTTAAATTTTTCGTAATTTATTTTTTATAGTTAACTTCAAATTTATAACTTTAATAATATTCTTGACTATTTTTTTCATATAGATATACTAGTTTGTAGTATGTAAAGACAATTGACAAACTACAACACCTTTTCAACATATTGAACTTTGGAGCACCTGAGAAAATTTACAACCACAATAACAAAATTGTCACAAAATATTATCTTTAAGTTTATAAACACTAATAAATTTTTCGCATAAAAAAATCCACATTTTCAAGATTAATTACACTTCCCTGAATATTTCTTCAAACGTATTTATTAGGAGAAAAAAAGAAATACACTTATTCACAGTTAATTTTAAGAAATAATCAAAAAAATGACGTCACAGGAAATAACATTTATCATTTAATGATTATATTAATAATTTATTCATAACACAGTTTGAAAATTTGCATTATTATGTACTTTGAAATATATTAATAATGAGTCTTAACATTAAATATGATAAATATTATTCATTTATATACAAAGTTTCAAAAATCTATTCACTTTAAATGAAATAACATTTAAATTCTAATAAACAGATATGTTGTAGTCTTTCTCGGCATAAAAAAGAGAAGTGTCCATAAAAAGATTAATAAAAGAACAACTTGAGGCTTCTGGTTGATATTAAAGTATAATAGCATAAAAAAATATAAAGAAAACAATTTTACTGGGAAAAGCAGGAAAATCCTTATCAAGCGATGTATTGCATTCGCTGATATGTTATGTTTGATTTATTATTCCAAATTTTCATCATATATTTTATGTAACGAACACGATGACATAATTTTAGTGTGAATTGTTATTCTAAAATCATATGTTAGCTTCTAATTTATCTTACTATTTATTTTTAAAGTTATAAAAAAGTTTAATTATAAAATATTTTTAGATTTATTGTATTTCTATTACAATGTAATGTTTATCAGGGAAAAAAAATTATTGATAGATTAATTCTAGTACTATCTTTGTTTACCATATTTCAAAGCAACATTTATAAAAATAATAAAATACGTCATTTTAACATTTATTGAATTTTTTGATCAGAATTTCTATCATTATTTTTTGATTTATTATTATTATCATTTTTTAATTTCAAATCAATAAATTTAAGGTTTTTAAATAGTGTTAATTATATAAAATTCTAAGCAATAACTACTACTTGCTGATATAAACAATTATCCATGGATACTTACTATGCTTAGTAAAAAGACGAAACTTAATTTTTTCTCCAGTCCCATATTTTGACAACCTTATTTTCCCCATGAAGCTAATTATAACTGACATTTAAAGCATCCGAACTTATTTAAAAATTACCCATGGAACCATTGTTCAAAGATTATAATGACATTCTAAGTATATTCCATTTAATTATTTCTTGCAAATTTCATCTGCAGCAAATAGTCAATCTTTGCACACATCATATATAAACATATTTTTTACCCCTCCTGTAAATTGTATAAACGTCATAGAAAAAAATATTACTCCCACAACATGTACAATATGATACTTTTTTACCTCTAACACAAACTACAAAATATATAGATATGTTATTTTAAAAAACTTTTATTGCTTATTTTTAGATAAATAATAAATTGTATATTAAAATCCACCTCTAATTATTTATGGTTTTTATCTAATTATGGAGAAACAATATTTCCATGAGTTACATCGTGTTCTGTCACTGCAATATTATGATACATTACTAGGTGATATAACGTATTTTAATCAATCAAAGTGCTCACAAATTATTGAACATTTCACAGGAGCGATAGCCATTGTCAATAATGATAAAATTAAAATAAATATTTCACCTACACGTTTTTGTTCCATTGGATCTTTCATCACCCAAATTATTCAATATCCAATACATATATCATTAAGAAGGAGTATCCTTGAATTTTATTTTTCCTTGTACCAAAAGATATTGAAAACTTTTGAAGTTTCCATTAATGATGTAGATATTCTTAAGATTATCTTCTTACATTTTTATGATAAAAGTTATGGTATTGATATAAAAAACACATTGGAAGAGGATAACTATATTGAGGATTGCAAAATAAGAATATCCTCCCTTAAAATCTGCTTACAGAATATTAATAGAAGTAACATGGAGGATATTTTTAATGAAGATGGTGTTTATGACAAAATTATTTATCTCTTCTACAAGAAAGCTGCATACTTCTTCCAATTTCTCATCGTTCCAAGTGTCTTTTGCAATCATAAAGAAGATGTTTATAACATCCTTAACACCTCTGCTTCTATGTTTGAATCATTAAAGTCATACTTCAACATCATGACACAACTGGACGACTTTTGTTTTGATGATAAGGTAACAAATGAATCGTTGGAAAAAATTTATAGAACAATCAAATTGATGTTTTCAACGATTTTAGGTGATTCTATTCACCATACACTTCTTATCTCTGACTATAATGATGGCGTCAGGTATAATCTTTATACCATTATAGCATTTATCTTGAAATTTACACATTTTATCAATAAGGAAAAGCATATAAAAATGTTTAAGGAACCAATTAAGAAGGTTACGAGGATCGTGTTGAAATTATGTTCAGTTGGAAAATATTCCATCAACTTGTTTTGATCCCTCAACATTCGATGACCATCGTTCTCAGTTAGTTGAGATGAAGGAGTTTCTTGTTTCTATGCAGGGGAAGTTTAATTTTTTGGTTGCCAATGAGAATACTCATTTGTATGAGATTGAGAATCATAAGATGGAGAGGGAGATTGTTGAAGCTTTTGATGTGATGGAGATTTGAAGTTTTAATTTTTTAGGTTAATTTATGTCATAATGATGTGTTTTAATGTAGTTGGATTTTGATTATTATTTTATATGTTTTTAATTTTAATAAAATTTCATATTTATTGTAGTTGAATACGTGAAGTCTTCAATTACTTGAGAAATATACAAAAAAAACTTTGGTGATAAGTGTAAAATTGATAAGTAATTTAAGGTTAATCAAAAGCTCACACCACCTCACGATAACGTCATAAAGAATAGTGAATAATGGACCAAAGGAGGCCCAGAAAAACCCAAACCCTCAATCAATTTCGGGATCTGTTAGGATCCCCACTCCAAAATTTGAAACTGAAGTACGAAACTCCAGAACCCAGGTATGTACCTCAAATTGGGTTTTTCAAACCAACTGTGCTGTCGTAGTACCTGCCCTACACCTTTTGCATTTCATTCACTTAAAATTTTACTGTCACTTTGTACGATTTTATATAATGTCCTACAGATTTTTGTCATCACAGCGTTGAAAAGTGTCATCTAAGCAGTATAACAATTTTTAACTAAAAGGCCGGAGATCTAAATTTCTTTAATTTAAAAATTAATTATCAAAAGGGTATGAAACCTTTCAAGAACGTAAGGATTCTTCTTCAGGGTTTCTCCGATAATCCCCCACCTTCTTAATTTTATCATAAAAGAACACCATAATAAAAATGAAACCAGATTTGCATAATACAAATTCCTCTAATCGTAAACACTCTACAAAATGTAATATTATTTCAGCATTTTTATTTTCCCTTCCACACATAAAATTCAAGGATAAATAATTAAACAAAGAAAAATTACACAAACATATTAATCATTTTCTTAAAAATACAAAAAGAAGATAACTATCAAACTTTCAATTGGTGGATTAAGTATTTTTCCGTTATCAAAATGTTGAAATTCCGTTATTTTGAAATTGTACAACAACGAAAACTTTTTATCTTCAAAAGTACAGAATTTTACCCTTTACGATGTGTTGGTAAAAACAAATGTTGAAAAATATGGAATCATAAGTACATTTTATTTGTCACTATTGTTTTTATCAGTTGAAGTACGAATTTTGATAATTAAATTTCTATGAATCATTAGATTCTTCTAATATACAAGTTTGTAAATAAGAGAAAGTGCAAATCTCATTCAGTGGAAGGAAATTATAAGTTAAAGGCTCTGGCAGATTGTGTTACCTTATTTACCGGTTCCTGAGTATAAACTCGAGACAAAAGTAGTAAACAAATCATATCCAGACTTTAAAGGAAACCACGTCACTATATAATTGCAAAAGCAATTTTAAATTCTTAAAAATTACTTTATCGCAATTTTAGTCCCACTAAAAAAGCAAGATCTTTTATCTTTTTTGTTTTCCAAGATAAAAAACATCAAAGTTTAAAGAATTTCCTTGACTCCCTTCCTCTATTTTTAAAATATTCTTTTTATATTATTGTTAATGATTGTATATAAAGTTTTTATAAGAGGAAAACATTTTAATGTAAACAATACATTGAATTCAGATTTAAAAAATGTTAGTACATGGAACAACTTGTAGTAGTGAGAAAAGCTGATAATATAACTGATATTTTCAACAAATCCCAAGATAGCAATATAAAGATGTTGTTATTAAGTGAGAAATGGAAAAACTATATTAATGAATAATACATTCTTAAGTTGTCTAAGAATTATTTACCAAATGTAATCTTAAAATTTAATATATAAATAATTAATAACAAACTTTGAAATCTTAAATATAAAAAATAACTGAGAAAAACATTAGATTATCCCTAAAGCATTAATTGATGTTTTGATGAAATTACATTTACAAAACTTTAATATAAACTTCATCGCATCATCAAAAGAAACTTAATACATAACATAAAAAGTTAAAAATGATAAAACAAAGTATTAAAAGATCAAACAACTTTTACATAACAAATATCCACAGAAATTGTTATATATTAATGAAAATATATAACTTCATAATCTTAACAAAGAGGTATTTGTCTTTCATGTATTTAATTATCAATAATCAAAGTCATTATTGCGGTACTTTTAATTTAAAAAAATATTGGATTACAAATGGAAATATTTGCAGGAAACAAAAATGATGTTATACTTCTAACTTTTTTTAATAAAAATATAATCCTTTACTGATAATATCAAAAGTTTTCCCCTCTTTGTTTGTGTATTTTAAAATTAATACCAAATTGATTTTTGTATTAACAAAATGGAAACGAATTATTTTATAAATAGTATGTATTTTCAAGGACAACTTAATACATAATCGCCTTCACACACGTTGCATTTTGATGGAAACAACATTAAAAATATTAGAATCTTTAATACCTAAAAAACATTCACCTTTATTTCTAATAAATGTAAATACATAAATATGTTTTTTTTACAAAAAATCAAGATACAACATAATGTATACTCTTGAAATAAAATTAATAATAGTTAATCAGGATCACGATCCCTCATCTTCCTGTCCTCATCATACAACTCTTGCTTAATCTCATCCTTATACCTAACCTTATCCCAATCAAAGAAATCATCCACAATAGGTTGCATCTGGACAGCTGGGGCACCCTTCAACATATCAAGATTCTCAAATATCAAATCCTTCAAGGCATTCAAATATTCTTGTGTATTGGCATCCTCATACCTCTTCTCTAATTTCGGCTTTTAATAAATAATCTGGACCAAACATCTCCTTAAATTCACACTCATCCGGAATCTCAGCTGGTAAAATATCATCTTTACCTACACATATTGCTGTTTCATTACACCATGCCCTTGCAACATTCCTTGGTGTATAACCACCACCACCTAAAACAATCATTGGTAAACCAAAACTTTTGATAAATTTAACACATTCCCCATGACCATCAATGCTTAAATTAAAACATCCCAATCTATCCATACCTAGTGAATCCGCACCACACTGTAAAACGACAGCCTCCGGTTTATAACACTCCATAACTTTTGTCATAATCGGCTTAAATATAGAAAGATAAGCCTCATCTTCAATACCCTCTCTCAATGGAACGTTAACAGTATAATACCTTCCCCTATCCATACCAATTTCCCACATATCACCAGTCCCTGGAAAAAACATATTACCATACCGATGAAAGGATACCGTCATAACCCTATCAGTTAAATAAAACGCCTCATGCAAAGCATCAGAGGTATGAATATCAATATCAACATACAAAACCCTTGCATGTCTCTTCAATAACTCTAGGATAGCGAGAACGATATCGTTAACGTAACAAAAACCAGATGCCTCAGATTTTTTTGCATGATGTAGGCCACCAGAGAAATTAACAACAATATCTGTTTCCTTTCTATTTATCCTTTGGGCACCTTCTAATGACCCACCGGCGCAGATGGAGAAGAACTCGAACATGCCCTCAAAGATGGGACAGTCTTCTATGAAGAGAAAGTTTTTCATGACATCGGCGTACTTCTCTTTGTTGTATGGGGTGGCATTTTGGAGGAAGTCTATGTATTCTTTGGAGTGGAATGCTTGCATGTCGATTGCACTGCATGGTGCTGGTTCCATTACTGTCATGTATTTGTCCAAGCCGTAGTTTAGTACTAATGAATGCATTGCAGATAACCTTTGGGGTTTCATTGGATGTTTCTCACCTTAAAAAGGATTAATAATGTTAGTGATTAAATTGATGAGATAGAAGATGTATTATTTTAAACATACCATAGTGAAATTTACCAACATCAGGATGGAAATAATACACAACATCCTTCTTTACCATTTTATTTCTCAATAATGGTCAGGGAATAATTGATAACGAAATTAAATATAAAAAAGTCTATACTCCTTTACTTTTAAAAAAGTTTTATATTTTATTAATGTTAGTATATTAGTTACGAGTACAAACAACAATATTATACCCTTTTTTTAGTACATAAATTATGTTACGGGTACCACAAAAAAATAAATATTAATATTTTTACAATAGATGGGAGAGATATTAGTATAATGATACTTTTAAGAAAAAATATCAAGAATGCACTAACAACAATGGGTAAATAAAGGCGCGGCTGGAAAAGAACAAATAGTCAAATAATGTAAATATACACATATTCCCGTAAAAGACACAATTATATTGACTAGTGATAATATCACAAAAAGCTGACTTTATCTTTTTTTTGGAAAATTTTTTTTCTCATTTATTTTTGGAGTTTACTTCCTTTTTGATAATTTGGTAATCAAACAATTAAATTAGTATTGAAAAAAAGGGAGAAGATAAGGAGAATGGGGATGAAATTTAAACATAAAAAGAAAGCCTTGAAAAATTGTTCATAATTGCTGGTAAACCAGTTCATTAGCATTCTCCTAATCAAAATTTTCCTTCCACCAATAATTATTCCTTTCTTAATCCTGTTTCCATTACATTACTTTCAAATAAATCACATTATAATCCATAGAATCACGTATATATACCTATACACACCATTATATTGCTGTTGAGATATCCATCAAGGAATCATATGGTTATAAAAATAAAAATATAAAAGATAATGTCAATAACAAGACTTCATGGAGCTAGCTATATATTAACATTTTTTTATCATAACACACCAATAGACGGTAAGCATAATTGGTTGATTTGTAAAGAAACAAGAATAAAATTTATTAATACATATCTTCTTTTTCTCCTCTATGATATGAAGGTGATTTTATAATATATTATTGTGTGATGGAGAATGGTTTTATATAAATATGTCATATTATATGTATCCTTTTCATTTATGATCTGGAAGACATTTCATATATAAACATTCTCTTTTTACAACAAGATAATGAAACCCTTATCATATTACAACTTTTTATTATTTTTTATTATTTATACTAATTGCTTTTTGGTGGCCTCCCAACAGATGATTAATGATGATTGTGTTGGGAGTTGTGCTTTGAGTTTTATTTCAAGTATGGAAAATCAATTGGGACCCAATAAATCTTTGGGCCTGTTGCAATTAAATTTCAATGATTTTCTTGTTGCATTCTCAAACCAAACATTTCATCAACAATTTTGTAAGTAAGTATTCGTAATTAATCTTCTTTCTTAACTTTTTAATTAAAAGACTTTATCACACATTCCAATATTGTTATCAGCAATGTAGTCATAACTTTTTACTAGAACTTTTAACAAGAAGTTCAGAGATAATAGATCATTTTTGTTTATATAACTATCAAGCCATACAAAACAAATTTCCATGCTTAAATAAATTAAATCAGGAAACCTCAAAACAATGCTTGAAAGGTTGTACTTCAAAACATAAAGCTGTAACATCAATGATGCAAAACTTTAAACATCTTGCAATGAATGGGGATTCATCACAAGCTGAGAAATATCTCAGTGAAGGTTGTGAGTATGTTACCTGCTCCCTACATTGCGATATTCCTACAATTGCACATTTCTGTGATTACGAAACAGCAAACCTTGTCATTAATATAACAAGAAAATCATTTAACTCCATGCAAAAAGTTGCTCTAGATACTGGAGCTATATCCAAGTGGCCACCATCGTGTCTTGATTTAAAAACATACTCCCTCCCAACACCACTACCACCACCATCAACAACAACTGTCAGAGCACCATCAATTAAGATTAATGAGGTACAAACAAAAGTACAGGAGCCAACATTAAAGAATCAATCCTCCCCAACACAATCATTATTCATCTCTTATTTAATAGCCTTAATCTTTATAATCCTAATTTTGAGAATATAAATTAATAATATCTTTTTTATGTACATAAAAATATATATATTTGTACATGTGTGTATGTGTAATCCGTTCTTAATATTATTAAAAATGTATTAAGAATTCCAAATTTTTGAAAATATAAATAACACTAAAAATTGTTTTTATTATCTATTTTCTTTCTGCAATTTTTATGAATAAGAATCTTTGTTAATTAGTGACGTTGGGTGGATGGAGACGAAAATAATTGTCTATAGAGAGGGGGAAACATTTATTTTAATCACATTTACATCTCTTTATTGGGCCCCCACATTTCCTCTCTCGCTTCTACCTCTTTTTATTATCATCTTTTTGTGCCATTTTTATAGGAGGATAAACAATAATTAATAAGTCTATAAAAACACCAAATATCATCGTAATTATTAGTCCTGTAAACATAATTTATTTATGTTTTCAAGGTACATTAATCATTTTCTAAATTATATCCACCAAAAATATAACTTGAGAAGATGAAGATGTATAATCTCCTAAATAATATTTATCATTTTTTATCACTCATCTCTATAAGGTCATAACAAAAACATCCCATTTCACCTAATTTAGTAAATTGAAATATATTTTTATTCAAAGTTTGTTTTTTTCTAGCTGATAAAAATCTATATTAACAGGAAAAAAGTTTATAATAAAAAGTGCTATTTCCTTTAAAATCATTTAATTTTGATAAGGGAATAGAAATATGATACTCTCCTCTTTTTTATAATCAGTCTATGAAAATAAATTATACTAATATTGTATGGAAAAGTTTAAATTTAATATTTTGTTTGTAAGGTTAACATAATGTAAATTACTTTTTTAACTATATCAGAAATATGATAATGATGTAAGTATACTCGTGTAAGTGGAAAAAAATATGTATTAATTACGTTTATTATTTAAAGAAGTTAGATGCTGCTAGTTGGTTTGATATTTTTTTGTGTATTTTTGCACACAAAGTTCTAGTAACCTATTTGTTTTTGATATTTTTTTTGAATGTTAGATGTAATTTTTAATCCCCCATGTTGTCAAAGGTGATGGATCTTCTATTTGGTTGATAAGTCTTTTTTATGTTTCTTAAGTATTATCTCATTTAAAAATATCATATGCAACATTCTTTTAATTTTTGTTAATTTCTGCACCATCATTATTATTATAATGGAGGGAACATTTAATTTTTGTTAATTTCTGCATCAGTTTTATTTGTATAATGATAGGAATTTTTAAATTTTTTTTCTAATCCTGCTTCTCAAGATTTTCACCAATCTCTTTGACGTTTCTTCTCAGTGTGCAATGAGCTAAGGAATTTTCCTATTTTTGCTTCTATTAATGCATCATCATTTTATTTTTATTACATATATTTAGGTTAAAATGCCGTTGTCTAATCTTTTTTTAATAAAACTAATAATATTGTTATTAAAAAATAAGAATTGAGATAATTTTTATACTTAGTTGAAGGGTATCATTATTTTTTCTTTTAGATATCTCCTAGTTTATTAAATATTTAGTAATATTTTGATTAATGTGTGGAAGCCTTCGACATGGATCATTAGGAAGTGAGGATGTAGTGAGGAATGAGTCAGAAGAGAGAGTGAGTAATAGCTATAGTATTTAAGAAAATTCTATTTTTAGAGGTTCGACTAAAAGTTAAAATAATAACTTCCTAGTTAAATGATAGAAAAATGATAACTTGTCTCATTGCCATCTCAAAAAGACACAAAAGAATCATTAAAAACTATCCCTATAACTATATTTACTTATTAAATGTTAATTATTTATTCATCCCTAAAAATAATATTCCCTTTGTAAGATTAAATAAGCAATAATATTTAAAAAAAATAAAATATACACACTATATTATACATAGATTTCTTTCGTTAGATAATTTATAAGGAAATAAACTTTTCAACAAAGTAAAAGTACACAAACAAACTTATTTAATGCTCCAGCAAACAAATTTTCTTTCACTGTATATGTATTCTTGAGAAACTATTTAACAAAATAACAAAAAAAATTGAAGAAAATAGACATTATTATCTTAAGAAGTACATGTATTATTTTTGAAGTTTATAAATATATCTATCTATTTAGTATCAAAAATACCGCCATTGTTGGTTTTTAATTTTTTAACAGTTCAAATATTTATTGTATCTATTTTTTATATAACCATATGACAATTTCATTAATTTTTACCTTCTTGACTTTTGTATCTTTTCTAGACAGGTGCGCCACTTTTTTTTTGTAAGATTAAATTATTATTATTTTATCACCTTTATTTTCGGCTTATATCCATGTGAATTTGTATCATTAGGCAGATACTTAAATTATTAATATCATTTTGAAAAAAAATATCTCCTCCTTTAATTTTTACATCTTTGATTCACAGAACCATAAAGCACTCATATAAAAGGTAAACTATCATGTTAATAAAGATATTTAATTTAAAACAAAAAATATTATTTATTTTCTTACAATACAAAAATATATACATAAATATTTCAATTATACTATTATTATTACTTTTTTTGCGAAAAAACTAAAAAAATATTATGTACTTTCTATAGTAAATTATACTTCTTTATCTTTTTAATTTATTCTTAATTACCATTTAAGGATGTCTTTTATAGAATAATTAAAGGATAGTTTTCTTTCGAAATTTTTAATTTTGAGGAAAACAAAAACGCTTCCTTGTTGTTGTAAAAACATTCTAAAAAAGTATGGGATAATCATAAACTGATATTAAAAAAAGTCTTTCTTATCATATTCTTTTTTTTTGTAATATATACTATATATCTAGTGTTTGGAATGTATTTTAATATTACAATTTAAAGAATATTTCTTATAAAATATTGCTGAGTGATTTTTTGTCAAGATAGGAATCTTGAGATTGACATTATTTGTTTGCGATGATATCGTGTGATTTGAAAGAGCATGTGCTAAGAGACAGTTTAATCTTTTTGGCAACTTTTTATCATACAATCGTGAATGATGAAGTGTTATATTTTGATGTCCTTTTGCAAGGGGGTCAAATTGTTTACCCTATGAAAATATAAATATACTTTGAATACAAAAATATTTGCACTATAATGGGTGATCCACAAAGTAATAAATATATTTAACCACACACACATAAATGGAGACGATATTTAATGATAAGAAAATCCTGTTACAATTCATTATTTTGTTATCCACAACCCATTAATAAAATTACTCTATCAGACACTTTAATAAAAATATTTGTATATATATCAAAAAAATAATAAAAAATACACTGAATAACTCTCCAAAATAACTCCCTTACCCATCAACATTTGAAAAATAAATATTAAATTTAATTATTATTTATTAGCTTACCATTATTAATTTCCTTTTAAATATGTATTTGAAGCATAACGCAAATCTTACCTATATATAGACGGTATACTTTTAATAAGTTTAATTTCCAAATTATTGAATTAAATTTCCTTAGTAAAATTTTACCTTTTATATAATATGTATTAACGCGTCGCTAAAATATGCAGGAAAGATAAAAAATTCTTAACCTTACATACTAAAAATCAGGTGGGATTTCTTTAAAACCTAGTTATTAAAATATACTTTAAAACATTGATATCTAAAGTTTGACTTTTCCTTCCTACAATTTAATTTTTTAAAAGAAAATTACTAAAATTCATTTTCTTAATTCTTTGTCTTTAAAGAAAGAAAGATATATTTAGGTAGTATGCAGTTAAAAATTTAAAATTAGTTTTTTGATATAAATAGAAGTATTCAAAGATTATTAGAAAATTTTTAAGTAATCTTTATGTAATAAATGAGATATTATCAGAATGAGAGTAACTAATTATATATATGAAATATGGTTCTAAGAATATTATTATCCTCAAAGCGTTTTTTGGGGTTGTTGTAATTTTAATGAAACGTTTTGGTTGTGATAGAGAGAGATATTTAGACGTATTATTTTGAGGATGAGCAAATTTTGTACGTAACATATAACTTAAAATATTATCTCCATCTTTTAAAAAGTTATATTTAGAATTATCCTAGAATTGAAGGAATTAAAACTAACAAGGTTTCTTTTACGACTTTTAATGACTCTTATTGTCATGAAGGAGAAGATTATATTTAAAACTAAAGAATATTATTGTTTATAACGAATGCCTCAGAACAAATACATTTTATTTATATCTTTATCCTTTTATGAAACACTTTTTTTATTATATTGTTTATTTTTTTATATTATACATAATCATTGTCTTTAAATAACATCACTTCTTTTTTTATCTCGTCACTAAAGTGCTATTTATTTTATTTTTTATAAAATCAAATGCTCATAACATATTACGTGAGTACGATGTAAAAATAGTTACACTTATTAGGTATGCAGTAGAGTTTTACTTTAAAAAAATTATTTTTGTATTTTTTATCCCCTAACATTCATAATATCCCTCATTAATTACAATATGTCACGGTAGAATAAATTTAATGAGTAACTTATGATAGTTATATTTTAATCTTCCAAAACTGTACGAATATTCTCAAATAAATGATTCCTCAATACTACTCTCATTATCATTTCCTTTCAATTGAAAGTAAAACCGATTTTTTTACTAAAAAAATTTACTCTAAAAAAAATGCCATTTATAAAATTATTCTAATTAAAAAACCTTTTCTAATATTAACCTAAAAGTACAAATTTTAAGTAAAAACTTTGAAAATTTAAATTAATGAAACTTCGTGACAGTCTCACATGATTACACTTATAACTATTTTTTGTCTAAAAAAATTATTATCAAACATATTAAAATATAATAATCTTCCTTAAAGTATTAACTTCCTCACATGCGCAAAGGTTTTAAATTTAAAGTGGTTATATAACTTTTTATCCGTCAACACCATAATTTAATTTGAATAAGATTAAAAAAAATTTTCCGGATTTTTTCTTTTATTTTTTATTCATACAAACATGCTTAAATGTATTTTATTTAATTTTTTTAACTGTAAAATTAATTTATTTTTCACATGGATACTTTCTACTACCAAGTTGATGTTTAAAATAAAAGAAAAAGGTATTTATCAATTAAACACTTATAATGTTGTATATATAAATATAAATTTTGATAATTTTTGAACACTTTCAAATTTTTACTTATATAAATAATCCAATTTTTAACATTTTGATAGAAAAAGTAGTACTTTCATTGGTTTTTTAAAATTGTCAGATTGAATATATTAAAAAATCCTATTTATAAACTTTTATATAGCAACTATATATATTTAAAACTCATATGCCATGGATTTTTTTAACACAATATATTCAAAGCATCATTAATACAACAATTCTCAAAAATCTTCCTAGATTGATTGTGGTTTTTATAAGATTTTTTTTATCATTTCCAGTACTTACAATTACTTAAAAAATTACATATTCTATTAAACGCCGTGATTAAACTTTTCTATTGATAAAAATCTGTTATTATATATTGTTTCCAATAATTATATCCTTTTTTTGTCAATCTATCACCATCTTTTTAGATTAAAATTTTATACATCAATGCAAATAAAGATCGCAAAAAATTGTTTATATTTTTGTATCCTTATATGACTTTTAATTAACCTTAATCTTTAGTTTTCATTTTTTATAATATGTTTTGATGCATCCTATCTCAATAATATAATAATTTTTTTGATTAAATTAATCTAGAATATTCTTAATATCAATGTTTGTGCTACATTAAAAATACTTTTAACTAAATATAAATGGTTAATTATAGGAAAAAATAGGAAATTTTAAAGTAAAATTTCTTGCACTATCTTACTTATAAAGATATATCTAAGTATATATATATGTATATATATACATATATAAAGATATTTTTTGGTTAATTTAATAATAATTCCAATAATCTAACGACAAAAATAGAAATACAACCATTATACTCCGGCCGTATTATTTATTTCATTAAAACATAATGGTATCTACGTTTATTGCCTTTACAATAGGTATCATTACAATTGCTATACTTGGAAATTTATTTTTAATCTTTGTTATCATTCGTGGAAATACTATTACTAAAATGAGAATCTCACCAGTACAGGTATGTTTACGGAAAGATAAATATAGTAAAAGATAAATTAAATAAATTAAACTAACTTTGGAGAAACTAAAAATCATATTGTAGTGGAACATCCATATATTTGTCTTTAAATAATCCAGATATTGTGTATTTTGAGGTGATATGTTAATTGTTATCAAATTTATTTGGATAAATATTTAATCTCATAATAGGCACATGTTGTGAGTGAAAATTAAAATTTGTATTTTAGGAATACGAGGATTATTAGTTTATATTTGAGATACAAATACTCCGTAAAATACACATATGCCATTAGAAATTGATAAATTTGTACCTCAATAACATTTGATAAAAATATTTCTTACAGTTATTACTCCTTCACACAGCTGTTGTTGATATATCCTTTGCAATATTCTCACTTGGTACGGAGTTATTTATCATGTTCAATCGCCCACACCTTCCAGGACCTTCATGGGTATGCCCTGTGCTGAAATTCATAGAAATAATACCACTATATCTATCACCAATGTTACTTGTAGCAATAGCATATGATCGTTACATGGCCATCTGCAAACCAATGGCAAACTTTAGAAGTAACAAATACCATAGACCAAACAAAATGGCCATAATATCATGGGTAATTGCAATCATCCTATCACTACCACAACTCCATGTTTGGGAGATAACAAATCAAGGTTGTCTAACGAGAGAATACTTCAGACACCAGTTCATGCAAATATATGTTCTATACTTTAATCTTTTCGTTTGGTTAATACCATCAATACTTGCTACTTATTTTTATTTTCATGTCTGTAAAAGTGTCCTGGTTGTCAAAGAAAGTTGTTTTGGATGGTGTTAATGGTTTAACAAAATCTTCATTAAAAAATAATAGGGAAAAAACACTCGGTAATGTATATAGAGATGAGGAAAATGAAACATTAGTTTATGTTAAAAGAATAAGAAGTACATCGAATGTCATTAAGCAGCAAGATAATGAATTTGGAAGAAAAAGAATTCATACTGTTAGGTTAACGTTAACTATCATTGCATGCAACTTCTTTTTATGGACCCCATACTGTTTATTTAATGTTGTCCAAGCAATAGCACCTGATCTTGTCTCACATTACAAAGGTATAGCCAATTATTTGGGTGTTCTTGGAAATTTGAATTCTTGTGTCAATCCATGGATATTTATTTTATTCAATCCCAAGAATGTCAAAAACGCTCTTATGTCAATATGTCCATGGTATTTATCTAAAAAAAGGAAGACTGTTCTTATCAAAGGGGAAGTTAATTATTGTGATGACATAAGAATCAGCAATAGCGCTTTTTAAAAAAGATGCTAACTTCTAGTAATAATAATAACAAAAACAAAATTTTTTACATATTTCATTAAATAGTATTATATCTTTTATTTATATTATAATCTTTGTTAACAATGTTAAAATGATAATGTATTATTGATAGTCAAGATGTATATTTATCAAAATAAAACTTTTTCATTTAAAAATGACCAAACTTTGGCTTGTTTTTCAAGTTACTCATTCTCCTTATAATATAAAATACTATACGTATATTGATAATTAATTACCTGTTCTTGCTATTTTCCAATCTTTTTGGCACAGAGGACATCTCTTATTTTGTTTGATCCATAATTGCATACAACAATTGTGATAAGAATGATTACAAACACCCCACACGACCATACATGTATTTTCACCTGGAGCATCATCTGATATCTTACCAGTCTGGCAACGTAAACATGATTCTAGAATAAAAAAACAGTAATAAGTAAAACATTTTTATAATAATAATACAATTCAAAAATAATAAAATTTGTTGTCTTACCCATTAATTTTGTACGACATATCGCACATGTATCACATTCAACATCCCAGGACCAACATGCTACAGGTGTGAATTTTTTAATTTTAAATGGAAATTCAATTTCAGCCGCCGAGGCCTCTACCTCACCCCCAACTTCCATGATTTTTTTATTCTATTCCTGTATATATATGGTGTTTATATATATGTATTGTGTATAAATATTTTAATTTTATGAAAATCAAAAATTTTCAACTGGCAAAATCATTTATAGAAAAAGAGTGAAGGCAAATATTTCAGGATGGAGAGAATACATATATTATCTCCGATTATATACATTTGTCCACAAAAACAAAAACATACTTCTGTGTAGGATTACTCTATAGATTGTGTTTTTTTATTTTTTAAGTTTGTAAAAATCTTAAAAATCAACAAAGTAAAGGTAAATATATATTTATTATCACTCAATGACTATTTATAACTTCTATATATTCAACAAATTCGGGAAATGTATATACTATAAGATCTTCAACGTGTACGAAAAAATGACATGGATCAGGAGGAAGAATTTAAATTGATTTTTGGTATGATATTTTCACTAAACTCATTCTCAGCAAAATTGTGTACCAAAGATTCTATACAACAACTAAAATCATACACAACAAACTCTTATAAGATGTTTTATCTTGAGACGTTGACAGGATATAAGTTACTCTTGAACACTGATCCCGATGCTACTGGTATTCATGACTTATTACAAACAATATATAAAAGTTTCTCTGATATAATTGTGTCAAATGGTTTGATAGATCCCAATGATAAGGTTAATTGTGATGAATTTGAGAGTACCATCAATCAACTCATCACCTCTCATCCATCTTATCAAAAAGCACCATTAATTAAAAATAAGTAAATACAAAATTTAAATATTTAACCGTTACCAATAAATCATTTTTAAATTAAATATTTAAATATCTTTATTTTTTGTGCCTCTCTTTTAAGAATATTTTACATTCATAAATAACCCCTTAGTAATTAAATTTTAATGTATTCAATTCATTAACAAACATATAATGTAAGGAAAAGACCCCTCATAATTATCTTTTTTACACTCTTCTTTCATATTATACACTCTATTATACTATATTTTTATATATCTAAAATGTCTCTGCTCCTGTGCTTTTCTTCTCATCATTCTTAACTTGTTTATCATAATCAAAAACTAATCAAGTATAAAAATGGCGCGATTCATAATATCAAACAGCTGCGCAATGTCCACATACTTCGGATGGGTAGATGTGTATTACATAGATTGGCGCTAACTTTATCCTACAACATCATAGGTGACCTAGAAGTAGCACCTACACAAGAATGCCATATTTAATAGAGGGGTATGGAGGTTGAAGAAAGCGGTAAAAATGGCAATGATACATCAAATATTGTACACATACACACAAGCAATGTACTGTCTCCTATTACAAAACAACATAATTATCCTTTTTTTTGAATACCCATCCGTATCAAATTTCAACCATAAAATCAAGAAACAACAATTTAAAAATTAATTTATTTTAAATATATTACAAATAATAAAAAAATACAATTATTTCAAAAAAATAAAATGTTTAAGCACCTTTTTAAAAGATAAAAAGAAAGTAAGAAACAAAAATAAGAAACCCTGATTTTGTATGTATGTTCCATCGTTTGGAAAGGTGCCTCAAACAACAGACATATTAAATTATTTACAACACATGTAAAAAGAAAAAGCTACAAATTATTAAAGAAGATGATTTTTCAAAAAAAATATTCCATTATCAACTTGAGATCGGAAAGGCAATAGAGAGTCTTTACTTATTTAAGCTGTTGCCTTTTTTGGAGCTGCTTTCTTCGTTGCTGGAGCTTTTTTTGTGGTAGCTTTGGGTGATTTGGGTTTTGTTTCTGTGGCTTTCTTAGCAGCAGCCTTTTTGGGAGTTGCTGTTTTTTTATCTGCGGCAGCTTTTTTTGTCTTTGAGTCAGCTTTCTTTGTGGCTGGGGCCTTTTTCTCGGCAGCCTTCTTTGGTGTGGATTTGACAGACTTCACAGATTTCTTCTCTACTGGCTTTTTAGCTTTCTTGGCATCGGCGGCCTTGGTAGATTTCTTGGAATCAGAAGCCTTCTTCTCTTTTGGAGCCTTTGGTTTCTTCTCCTTTGGTGCCTTTGGTTTCTTTTCGGCATCCTTCTTGACTGAGAAACGTCCTTGGGCACCTGTGCCAGATTTTTGTTCAAATGCACCAGCGGCAACTCCCTTTTTAAGGGCAACCTTCAAGTGGTTGTTGATCTACAATTAATTATCGTTATACCAAAAGTAATAATAAAAAAAAAACTTACTTGAACAAGGTTCTCACCGAGATTGAAATTCTGAGCAATATATTTGAGGATAGCTGGTTTGGAAGCACCTTTTCTCTCCTTAAGCTCATTAATAGCTTTAGTGATCATTTGAACATATGGAGGATGGGATGGAGCAGCTTTTTTTGGTTTGTCGCCTTTTGTCTCCTTAGCGGGCTTCTCATTCTTTGCAGGAGCTGATTTCTTCTCTTTTGGTGGAGCCTTTTCCTTTTTTGGGGCAGCCTTCTTTTTTGCTTGTCCAGCATCACCAGAAGCACCAGCGGTTGTAATGGATTCAACCTGAGTAGTTTCAGTAACAGTAACAGTTGTAGTCTCAGTAGACATGTCGTTATATGATTTGATAAAATTGAACGAAATAAGGATAAAGTTCTATTGTGAATGCCCAAAAAAATGAACAGCTTTATTTATAGGAGTATAGATGTATAAACCCGATTACGCCTTGCAAAAAGGCGGGACAGTTAGTTAACACAATGTTAGAACGCCTCGTTTTTAAAATGGACTTATTTTTTGGATGTATATTTTTTCCCAGGACTGATAAAAGAAGAAACTACTGATAAAGGTAGATGTAAAAGAATTTCCTCTATCAGATGAATATAAATTTGATATATTTTGCAATGGTAGTGGTAAACTATTTTACGTCAAAGTGAATAAAATGAAAGGACGATGTTAGCGCAATTTTGGCGAAGTTAAATAGGTACTAAGCGACCTGTAGACGTAGAAAGATGAAGTTTCAAAAGTACCAATAGGTTAAAGAGCATCTCAGGTATTGATAAAACACTAAATTAGTAAAAGATTTGATAAAGAAGAAGGAAAAAACATAGAAATAGTCATCTCAGATTAGAAATGAGAAGTAATATGTTCATCGATTTAAAATATTTAACTAAGTTAATTTTTAGTAATAAAATAAATAAAAAACACAATTAATATGGAATTTTGTACAAAATAAGATAAAGAAAAATTTCAGAGTATATTTAATTAAAGAAAAGTTAAAAATTAGCTAAGAAATGAAGAGTAATTGATGACAATTTATAATAGATGTTTTTAAGTAGGATTTTTTTCTATTCATTTTGTACTCTTCTTTACTGTTAAAAATATAACAAATATTGAGTATTTTTTAAAACTTTGTTGTAAAATTTATTATAAAAACTTTTTTCTGTTGTTTTTCGGAAATATTAGGCTTTTTTTGGATACTGGAACATTGTTAATCTTTGAATAGTTATTAAGACCAACTATATAAATTTCTTACTACAACTCTGCAACGTCATCATCGCTTTTTTGCATTAATCTTACCCCTCTTTTTATCTTTATTATTACTGTGATAATTAAAAAATGTGGAAATAAGGAAATTTTTTATGTGAATGTTGATTTTTTAAGCAATTCAATTAAAAAATAATGACATTATTGAGTATATTTTTCAATGGAAATATATTGGTAACTTATTAATCACACTATTATGTTGGTGATAAATTTTTCTGATACAACAAAATTAAAACAAATAACATAATGTGTTATATTATCAGTTTAATGATTATTAAAATTGACTTTATAATATAATCTGTTTTTAAGAATCGGTATACAATAAACATATCTTTAAAATCCACTTAGAAATAACATATAAATTATAGTAAAGTTCTATCTATTATTTAAATAATAAACTTGTTTTTCATTTTACCAATTAATTTTGATCAATTTTTCTTTTCATCATCTTGTTTTATTTTCTATTGAAAATCGAAACTATTGAAACTGTTAATGAATATTAACCTCAATTCAATAAATAAATATAACAATATATCGTACCATATATAAATATTAAATATATATCTATATATATTGTACTACATAACTTTCTTATTCTGACCTTTTCTTCAAATTTATTATAAGCAGCTGTTTGGAAGATAAAACTTAAGTGTTAGTGTATTTAATTTTTATATGATGATATTTTCTAAATCCTTTATACCTGTTTTAAGTAAACTTAGTCTTTAATCTCTTTTTTTTCAAGAATAAATATAATTAATAAGTGATCAGATGATTGAAGATTATTAAAATGCCGATGATAGAATATTTCTCTTATTATTATGCAATTAATGGTAACTCAATATTTCTGTTGCTATGGTTTATTGAGAGAAGGAATTTGATAAATTGAATTATGCATAATCTTGAGAGTTTGTGTCATGAAGATTGTATATTGTAAAGCATCATCTATTACAATTTTCAGCCATCTTGTTTTATTAGGCATTTTATAGTCAGGCTATTACCGGACTTGAGATGGTGGCGCAATTTATAGTAAAAGTACCTGTTAATAGATTGATCATTTCACCATTATCCTAACGGTGGGGGATATTTGTTTATTTTTCCTGATGCCGTTTTCTTCGCGCCATTTCAAATTAAATAATAATAAGTACATTGCCATTTTTAATTACCCTTCCGTGCGCAAGATGTTATTTGGAAGTTTATAATGAGAAATCTAAGGACAAACTAGTAACAATTTTTCATTAAAGTACAGTAATTAGGTTACCGTTGTCAACAATTCTCTTTCCCTTCAAATTATCATGTAGCCAAAAAAAACAAACACATTCATGTTAATAAAATATCGCTCATCTATAAAAGGATTTGAAATTTCAATAAACATTAAATTATCCCATGAATAACAAAACTTCTTTTTAAAGTAAAAAAAATTACATTTTTTGTTGAATATTTTGATGCTATCAAAAATTGTAAAGTAGAAGATGATAGAAAATATATCACCAATTTGTGCAACTATACCACTGAACTGTCATGTGATAAAATAAAGCATTATTTGAGAAAACAAAATATTTTTAACAAAATAATAAATATAAAAAAAATAATGTAAGTAGGAGATATTTGATAGTATTCAAAATTTATTGTTTTAAAAAATTTAGATTTAAAAAATGTCAAAAAGATAATGTATAAAAGTTTTGGTTATTATAATGCAGGAGTTTTATTCAATATCTATCTTTTACACTTGAAAGAGCATTAACGACAATTAACTAGTGAATATGTGGTATTTTTAATTAAATTTTATTGAAAAATTATTATAATCGAATAAAAAAGTTTATTGTTGTTGAAAGATACTTGAAAAATGGTTTAAATAATTTATATAATTAGTATACAAATTTTAAAAAATTTCCCATCTCGCACTGGAATGTTGAAGCGTTAATTTTTACCAAAAAATATAAAAATTCATTAAAAAATTAGTGAAAATAAAAATAAATTGATAAAAACTATTAATTTTATCAATTTTCAAAATTCCCCACTTTTTTACTCATCTAACTATACTTTTAACATCAAAGGTACATAAACAATTATGCATCTTGTGATTAGGAAAGTATTGCTAACATGTTTTTGTTTCTTCAATTTTTATTCATTTTAATGATAAAATTTTTGAAATTTTTTTATATTATCATGTAGAGAAGAATTTTATCTATCAGGAAAGTATAATTTTATCCGTTTTTTCAATGGGGATTATTTTTAAAAAATGATTTAAATGCAAATTTTTTTTTACGTTCCTTCTTCAGCAACTTTGGAGAATCATAACTTTGTGGAAAATGGAGGTATTTTGAAAATTCAAAAACCATTGCCTCGGGGAAAGTCTTTTGTATTGCCTTAACCTAATGCTTTAATCAGATTCTTAATTTTTTCATTGAAATAACTCTATTTTTTAAAGTTATTTAAAAATGTTATCCCTGAACAACAAATTTGAAAAGTGTCCCGCCTAGTTGCAGGGTGTAATCGAGGAAACTTTTGAGAATTGTATATATAGGTTCTGGTATTTCGACTTATTATCATTCAAAACTAATTTAAGTTTTACTGTTTCTACTTTGTTTCTAAGATGACCACTGGTGTTGCCGTTCAATCTGCTACTGCTTCAACTCCTTCCAAGAAGGCTACTGCTCCTAAGACTGTTAAAAAGTCTTCCCATCCAGTTTATGCTGATATGGTTAAGAAAGCCATTGTTGAGTTAAAAGAAAAAAAAGGTTCATCCAAGCCAGCCATCCTTAAATACATCATGGCTCACTACAATCTTGATAATAAGAACATCAACTCTGTTAACCTTCACATCAAGCAAGCTTTAAAGAAAGGTATTACTTCTGGAGCTCTTAAACAAACAACTGGCACTGGAGCTTCTGGATCATTCACTGTTACCAAGAAAGCTGAGAAAAAGCCAAAAGTTGTTAAGAAGGTCAAGAAGGCTGACAAACCAGCTTCTGAAAAGAAAGCCGTCAAAAAGACCACAACTAAAAAGGTCAAGGATGCCAAAAAACCAACTGTGTCTAAAAAGGCAGCTGACACAAAGAAGACTACTGATGCTAAAAAATCAGCTAAATCTCCAAAAGCTAAATCCGGAGAGAAAAAATCCCTTAAAGTTAAAAAGACAATCGAGAAGAAACCTAAAAGTACACCAACAAAAAAGGCTTCCGCAAAAGTTGTAAAGAAATCAACTGATGCTAAGAAAAAGAGTTCCAGTAAAAAGGTGGCAGAGAAGAAGAACTAAAGAACATTCTCCAAATATGTCTATATATTTAATATTACTTCTTTTAAACCACTTTGATCTCGTTGGGCTCTAAATATCTTTTTTTTATCTTTTTTTATATATATACTAATGCCTTTGTAAATATTACTTTGTTTTTTAAGTAAAATAATAAAAAAAAATACATAAAATTTTGTTTTTGATTTCTATTTATCAAAGTACATGGTTGCACAAAAATACATCAATTGAGATGAGAAGAATGGAGCTTTTAAAAACATTGGTATAAATTTAGACATAATGTGACCTTGGTTGAGGTGGTATGAAAAACACATTGTTAATCATTATATTAGGACATAGTTGCATATATAGAAAGAATAGGGGGAGAGATTTAAGAGAACGAATTTGGAAATTTTATTTTCATATAACTTGATAAAGTATTCATAATTAAAGTTTTCAACATGACAGACATAGAATGTTCCATTATATACAACATTTTGGTTAATTTATTTTTAAGTATGAATGTGTTATTTGTCTTTGTAGTGTTATTTTTTGTCTATGTTATGTCTTGTAAAAGACAATAGTATTTTCTTGTGCAATCCTTCAAGATTATGTATTGATATAATTATCATCGTTCATTTATGTATCAATGATAATCCCGTTAACTTCGAGAAGCACTGCAATTACAGCTTTTATAATCTTAATAATATTTGATAATTTGACATTGCATGGTCTTTTAAAACATATCTGTTTTTATGTAATTGCTCAGATGCAATATAATCTTAAGATTGTTCTCATAATTCGGTCATGGTAAAGAAAAAAGAAATAATAACAGATGTATATGTAGACATATAATAATGATGCATTATTATTATTACCTGAATATTGTTTTGATTTTATTGAAATTATAATGTGGATGACGGCGTAAAAAAAAAGAATAAAGATTAATTTTACGTTTTTTCTAACAAATGCTTAGTAATATAAAAATGATAAATAAAATTTTATTAGTATCCGTTTTCATGAGATAAATAAAGATATTTATTTCCAGAATTAGGAGTAAAAAAAGAATTTTGTTAATTAAACTGTTGTTCTTTAAAATTCTCTCCATTCCATCTTCTGGTAAGACAATGAATTCTTACCCTATTACTTGATACCACCAAAAGTCAAAATGTTTACACAATCTAAACATTCCTCCTAAATTTATTTATTTTTCCAAAAAGCAAATAAAATTTTAAAAAGACTACATCTTCATCCTTTGTAGATTTTCATTGAGTTAACAATATTATCTTTTTATTGCAATCATTTATTCTTATTTTGATGGAAAATAGTAGCAAAAAAAAATAAAATTTGCACCTTTATCAACAGGAAAAACTGGAAAATTTTTTTAAAACTATAATGTTATGTTTATTGTTATGTGTATGATGTATGAAATATAATTACTTTTTTTTTCAAATTAATACATTGGAAAAAATATATTCATATTTTTTTGGAGAGTCAGAGATGAGGATGTTTTTTCATATTTTTAATGTTAGTGCTGAGATGTTGGATATGTTTATTTTTTGAGATTTTGTAGTCTATTTATGGCTTAAAAAATTAAACTTTTTAGCATTTTTTTGAATATGATAGATGTGGATAATTAAGTGAAACATTTAATGTATGTTTTTGATTGAAAAGAAAATTTTCTATTTTTTTTATATCAAAGAAAACATATTTTAAGAAAGAAGTTAGAAGACAACAATATATTTTAAATGTCAAGATTAGTTTTCCTCTTATAGTAAATCATTTTACTCCGATATAGTTGTAAAATAGTAATCTTAACAATAATGTAAACACACTTTCATCTTATCTCCATCTTAAAATTTTGTAAAATAAAATAGTAGAAAGTTTATATAATGGTAATTTTATTGATTCTTAGTTTAATAAAAATATACTCTCCAAGTTATATATATATTTAATTATTAAAACTCTCCCAAAACACACACATATATTATATTTCAATACAATACATCCACCACCAAAAGGGTTACAATACTTTTTTTGTCAATCACCATTTTACAATGAATAATAAAATTTAATAGTTAGTAATATAATTGTACTATACTTTATTAACTAACAATATATACAACTTTAGATAAATAAAATACAATTTTTGATGCATAAACTGATTGTTATTATCAGGAGATATTTAATATAATCAACTTTTTTTACTTTTTAAATTATTAAAAATTTCAGTTAATGGAAAAGAAAATTGTGTTGTTGATGTTATAGATGAATAATTACTTTTAAATGTTTTATATTTAATAATTTATGGAAATAATTATGCTAGAATTTAATTGCTGTCAAATATTGCCATTTTTGGTGATGTAATCATGTAAATTAAAGCTCCATCATGGATGCATACTATTATTTGTTTAAAGAAAAGATTATGAACAATGATTTTTATATTAAATACACACATATATCATACATTAAAAATACTTACACGTTATTAAACAGTTTTAAAATCGTTTAATATCATTATATCAAGTTTATATAACCAAAATACCAATAAACCTTCAGAGGATGTGGATTATAGATTTTAATTTTTTATTACACCTCCTCACTTTATATTTTCATGAATATTTGCTGAAGAAATTTTGATTTGTAGACATTGGAAATATATTTGATGTTTATGCATTTTTTATATTACTCACACGAGTAAAATATCATGTTGATCAGATAAAAAATCCTTGCAACAGTAAAACAAACATTCTTTGCATGCACTAAGTTTTTGTTTGTTATTAAAATAAACAAATTATCTATTTAATGGTTTTTATTATTAGCAAAACATAAATATTTACATAAATACAATATTTGTTTTCAAAAAAAACTTAAAATAAGTTGAAGGTTACTCTTCTTATAACTTTACATATTTTTGTGACTTTTTATAGCTTAACACCTCTTATCTTGGTCCATGTCCATATCTTCATGTGGACTTAAGGGTTAATTGAATGAATAAAACGATTATATAAATTTAAATAATTATTTAAAAAAATTCTTGGACAATAAAGATAACTACTGCTAAGAGGATGAGATTGTACAAATGTTAGAAATATGCGTCTATCCAAAACTAGTATTGTCTCCATGGTTGTTGTTTTGGGTGACATAAAATTTTCAACTGATACGCTAATCTAATTAGTTGATAAATTCTTATCATACAATTTATAACAATAATCAGTTTTAACATATATACACAGATTGATGAAAAGTTGAAGTAACTTATCAATTGTCTCAATCTAATTGAATATAAATAGTAATATGAGTTTGTTATTGTCATGGGACTGTGAAATTGAAACTTTTCGATTTCTAACATATTCAATAATATGCTAGAAATTAAAGAAATCCCAAATATTCAACTGCGATTAAAAAACTTCATGTTGGTTAGACCTGAAAATAAAATTTGAGTTAGATTATTTCAAGAAATCGTACCTTATATACAATTTATTATTTGGGTAGTGCTTCTCTGTTTCGAAACGCGTATGGTATCCTCAATCTATCATTTCCCAACTTTTTTAGCCATTTTTTGGACCCAATCTTTGTCGAAGACTAGTGATGTGCGCCCATTACACTTATTCCAAATTATCTTTACTACTTTTCTAGCGCGCTCCAAGGATATTCCAATTTTACTGGTATCTGAAACAAATATTCAAAAAAAAACATTATTCAGAGGATTTTGAAAAACTTACAAAATTCAAATTTCCTAAATACTATTCTCTTTCCCATGCACCGCGCTCGAATTTTACATACATTGTCATGTTTAACACAACCACGACAGCGTGGCGGAATAAAAGGCACAGTCAAAAAAACGATAATAAAATCACTTAAAATCATTAATAAGCTAGACATGCGTCAAAAAATACTTACGACATGTAAAGCATTTATGATGACCTATTGGTATATAAGAGAAGGAATTTGATTATGTCGTCATTAGAGTTACTAACCCAATACCAAGGTAAGTTATTATGGGGTTATCAATGATGATTATATTTTTTAGGTTTTAGATAACGTGTATAAATTCTTATACTGCCATAATCTAACAGAACTAAGATGAGTCTTGAAGATATGGCAGGTTTAACAACTGACGAAACTAACGAACTTGAAAACACCTTAGATGTGTTTATGGATATCCAGGATTGTTCTTTCCCATCTCTCGACGATTCGCATTCTTCCACGGAGGGTCTCTCAGTTGCCCGTGGTACCAAGCGAACACCTATTCCAAGTTATATGGATATGGTGTCTAAAGCTATTGGTGTTCTCGGTGGAAAGAAAGGTTCCTCACGCCTGGCGATTTTCAACTTCATCAGGAATAATTATGATCTTGGAAATAGGAGTGTCAAGGCGGTGAATAATCAAATAAAGAGGACTTTAAAAAAAGGAGTTGATACTGGAGTCTTCAAACAGGTATCGGGTACTGGAGCTAATGGATCGTTTGTTATTGCTGATAATGGTCCCAACAAGTCTGAAAGCCGCAAACGTAAACAGTCTACAACTGAAAAGGAGTCTTCAAAGGATGGTTCCCAGGTTAAGAGAGCTCGTGGTACCAGAGGAGCTGCCAAGGCTCGATAGAGGATGTACAAGCAATGCCATCTAAATGGGTTTTTCCCAAAAATTATAATCTTGTAATTGGTCACGCATTCTTGTAGTGGCAGTAACTTATTTTTATTAACTGTATAGATTTTGTATATTTTTGTATCTTATTGTAAATTAATTTAATGTATTTAACCAATTTAATATTGTATTCATTTTATATAAATAAAATAATATGTAGCATCTTTTTTTGTTTACTTTAAACACGTGATTATGTGAGAGCCATGATGTTATAGCATTAAGGAAACTTTATGTATACTGAACGGAGAGGGTAAGGGGAAGTTAAAGTGGTTGTTGGAAGTTTTATTTTTGAAATTATAGATAATGTTGTTGAAGTTTATTTTGATTTTAAATATTGAAGTGGAATTTTTTTAAGGGATTATCTGTTTTTTTATAGTGCTTTGAGTTGTGAAGATGTTTATGGCTTATCATTGGTTTTTTATCTCAGTTTTTTTAATTTTGAAAGTTTTGCTCATTAAAATTTAATTATTTTAAAAGTTACGAACTTTGGACTACTAGTGTGACTGATTAGCTTATTAATGTTAAGCAGAATGTAGCTAAGTTGCTTTAGACTATTTAGTATGAGTCAGTAATGTTTAGGCTTATAAAAAAATATGATTATCATAACTCATAAACAAGAAACTAATGAGAAAATAAGCAATTTACATTAAAAGAAGAAAACTTTTTTTATAAAATTCAGCAAATTTACTAAAAGGAAACATGACAATATTTAATGTCGTGTAAAATATTAAAATACTTTCTTTCGATAAAAACTTTATCACAAAACTATTCCCCTTAACAATAAAAAAGGAGATTAAAAAGGTAATTGTCATTAATTTTATAAATATCCAAAATACAATAAAATTGATAAACAGAAACAATAAATAAAATAAACTTATGACTATATTCCTATTCAAAGATTCTACCACAAGAAACACGGAAACATTCATTTCTAAATTTTGCTGGTATATCCTCCCCGTACATGAGAATGACTTTTTTACTCTTCAACTGTACGACATACACTTTTTCCTGATTCTTATCAAAATGAACACCAAGAATACCGTTGATATCCTTCTCTTTACGTTTTTTTCCTCTTTTTACCTTTTTCATCAACTTAACAAGAAGAATGTCCTCCTCATCACTACTTGATACGACACTTCTGTGACCTTCGTTTATCTCAAGATAACTATCCAATCTCGGAAGCCTGTTTTCATACTCATCAATTATCCATTTATCCTAAAGACAAGTAATCAATTTAAAGTAATTTGTGATATAGAATAATTACCCACCATAAAAGTTTCTGCTGTCTGCCAGGAATCATGCTCAGGTGAAAATCCCTTCCAACGAACTTTATATTCCTTCTTCCAGTTAGCGATTCGATGGCATAAAATTTTCTCAACCAACCCGATACTATTCTCCTCCGAACCATAACTACAATTAATAGCCCTAGCAGATTTAGGCTTCATCATTGGATTCTCATCAATAATATTATTCTCATCTGGTGTATAATAACTCCCAGATCTCCTTTTTTCTGGGTCAGTCTCGTTACTTGTACTCGTTTTATTTGGTGATTTTGGGGTAAATTGGGATTCAAAGGAGAATGAAAAATCGAGGTTTTTTTTCTTCACCTCATTTTGATTACCATTACCAGATCCTGGGGAATTCCTTTGCCGTTTTTTGTTGCTGTTAAAATTGCCGAAATTTAGTATTTTATCTTCAAAATCATTTATGATTGACTCGTCTTTAATGTCTTCTAAGTCAACCCATTTAGTACGTTGATTATCGTATTGAACTTTATACTTGATTTGATTTTTCTTTTCAATCTTCTCCAGAATCTTTTCGATCTTTGGTTCGAGAGATGGGGTTTTGGAGTTTTTGCCCTCATCAGAATCACTATCACCCGAGTGAGTCTCCGAGAAGGGTGTTCCATTTGAGATACTTTTCTCGTATCTTTTAATTAATGACTTGCTCTGGAGTATAGAAAAAAGTTAAAGCATGAAATTTGGGTTAGTTTTAATGAAACTTACAAGGTGATGTCGGGGTTCCCAGGTACATTTGCTGATAGGATAACCTTCCCATTTAATTTTATAATAAGTTTTTCCACGTTTAACTTTCCTTCCAAGAATATCTTCAACAACATATTCATCATCTGTACTATCATCCTCACTAGAAACTTTAGCTTTTTTTCTTGAACTCATATTTATTTCTAGGAGTATGAAAATACTTTATTATAAAACCTGAGATGATTCCCTTAAAGAATTTTTTAGTGATAACAAAAAAGACAGAGGGAAAGTTAGCTAGATGAGAATAAGTAGGAAACTAAACACTCACGTAAAAAGGTGCCTACAATATTTAGATATCACAATTAATTTTGATCTTAAAAAACTTCCTTGTCGGTTATCACGAAATATATCATGGGGATAGACAGAAAACATACGTATAAAACAATCGGTGGGTTTCTAGAAAGTTACTTACACGAGTATTTTCACAACACAGATGTTATTAAAAATACAACTGCTAGACACATTGTATTTAGGGTCAATTCACGAGCAAATCTTTTTATGATTAAAAAGTAGACATAATGATTGACATTTCACCTAAAAGACAATATATACGTATGTTTTGTTACTAATAGAATTATCTTTTAGCTAGTAAGATCATTACAAGGTTCAAAGTACAATGAGAAACCTCTTTATTTCTTTGTTTAAAATATCACTAATGGACTTAGGTATCCAAAATAGTGTCAAGAAATGCGCTTTGATCTATAATTCTCACATAAGGTACCTCAACAAACTCCATGTAATTCCTACACTAGAAACTTTATGGCATAACAAATTAAATATACACCAATGCACTATCATTAATTCTGCTCACATATATCTCCAACAACAAAAAAAAATTTATGTGCAATTGTTTGTTCTCCCAAGGAGGAAAATTTAAACTTTGATTTTGGTGTGTCCACCTTTCTAAGAGATCGCAGGAGATATCTTTTAAGTAGCGCGTAATCATTAGCGTTTAGATAATGAAATTCATTGCACTATACAAAGTTAAAATGGCGAAAACAATTTTTTATTACTTCCACAAATATTGGTTATCGCATAAAAAATTAATATATTCGTTTATTTATATTATATATCAAGTAGAGTGGATTAAATAAAAGTTAATTTTTGTTTTATTTTAAATTAATGGCATATTAATTGATGAGTGATAATAAATGTATAATTTCATGGTAATGAAATGTTAAATAAAAAAAACTATTTACAAAATTCAATAGACACACTAATAATTATATATTCATTTGTTTATTTTCCAAGTAATATATACTTCAAATAAAAATTGTTCCAACGAGAAATGGGAAAAATCTAAAGTTATGTCATTTAATAATTTTTAGTGATTGGAGAAATATAAATAAAAGAAAGTTCAAGATAGGGGAATAAAAATAAATAAATTATCTATAGATATTATGGAAAAATAAATGTTTAGATCTTTATTTAAAAACCAAAATTTAGTGTACGTAAATATACTGCACTATACAAAACTTTTATGCATTATTTAAAAAGTTATTACATCACTATAAACAAAATTTATTGGGTTAAAAATGCTTGTTAAACATTATGCGTGTTTCATGTTTGATCAAAAAACTTTTTCTATTATTTTTTGTTTAATTACTCTCAAATTAAAGGTTCATAATTATTTAGTCATTTGGAGTTATATGAAGTTATTATTATTGAAAAATAGGATCGTTCTATATATTAAATAAACAAATGAATTCCTACCAGAATGTTACAAATGACAATCTTGAGTACTTTACAATGCTTTACAAGCTCGATGATTATTTATGAAGATTATGGAAAAATAATCATATTCCAGGTACAATAATACAAACTTAAACTAATAGAGATTAAAAATAGATCAATCGGCAGAGAAATTAAAATAACAATGGTGGTAATATTAATTACCTATTATCACAAAAAAAAACCAATTACGCCATAGAATTAATAACGACTAAAGAATCTTCATCAAAATTGATTTTAAATATCATCATTATTGCTAAGAATATTGTCTTAACCTTATCTATTACAATTATCTTCTCTATAAACTGTTACAAATCTCTTAAACATGCACCGTGTCATAAAAAAAAGATAAAGCTATATTCTCTTCCCGGTGTACTCTAACTAAAATGTCACTAATGTGAATTAAATGCAACGGCTAATCAAATTTCCATGATACTTTATAAAGATAAAAAAGATGTCCAGAAAACCATTAAAATATAACTAACCTTATTACCAACTTCTTTTGATGTAAAAAACCACTTCCCGAGTAACTTTTATCATTCCGCCTCTAATTATCAAATTTGATTCCTTACAATGATTCTAAAGTAATCTTAGAAAGATTTTTTTTACTTAAAATTATACTTTAAAAAAGCCTTCCTTTGATGTTCTTGAGTTTAAAATCTTTAAAATTACCCTTAAACTGTTATGTTATTATCTCAAGAGGCCCTTTGACAGAATCGGATACTTTGATTGACGTGAATAGTTTGAAGAATGTGTTAATAATGAGTGAAGTGGATGGTTAATTGCGATAATGATATAAGTGTATAATTGTTTTCATCCCAACTTTGGACTAGTTGCATTATCAGCTTCTAAACGGCATCTGAATTATTCTTTATTACCAAATTTACTCACAACAAAAGATATATACATGAGGCGCCACCAATTGCCTCTTAAAATGCAATTTATTTTTTCCATATGAGAGTACCTAGAGGTAGCTATCTAAATTTGTCTCATGGTAAAATGTTTATGCACATTTCTCAAATAAAAATACCTTGTCACCGGAGACATTAGAATGTTTATCTTCATTTAATCTTCAATTTCAAAAATAAAAAAAACTTACATTATGTACTGATGATTTAAATTTTCCATCAAGTGCCTCAAATGTTTAACTTGTGAGTGAATTTCCACCAGAACAGGGATTCAAATTTCCCTTCTTTTTTGAAAGCAATGCGTATATACCTCACTATGGGACAACCTTAAAAAGCCATCTTGAAGAGCTCCTATATGGAAATTGTGTGCCTTGTAAGAATAAAAATGACATTTTGACTACAATTTTTATCATTAATTCTCGTACTAAAATTTCCCTAGTGTAAACAAATTAACATATTAATTATTAAATTTTATTATTAGTATGTTCATTATACAAATTAATTATATCTCACAATATCATCAAATTTCTGGTTCCTCTTAATCTTCCTCTGGACTCTATTATTCATATACCTTTTGAAAGCCCTCAAGAAATGCGGCAAGTCAAACGAGATATCTGAACTGATAATCGTAGTATGATCCTGATAGTCAACGTGCAACTTCTCCAATTCAACACCACAAATAACAGGTAACTTAATTCCCCTCCTATTAATGGCGAATCTTAATCTCTTCTTAACAGTTGACCAGATTGTTTTAGGTATAATAAAGTTAAGGACCTTCTTAATACCATTAGCCAACATTCCATTAACACCGATACTATTTATATTAACCTCAACAGCTGTTAATGACACATCACCAAATATTCTGGAATGCCTAATATGTGGACGAAGCGTTGTTTCAAAGGCAATATCCGACGACAATATGTCACTCCTCTCGTCATTCTTACTATAATAAACTCCAAATTTACCGGATAACTTCAATAGGATGCCGCGTTTTGTTACTTTCAATTCTGGTTTCCTTAATTAATTTAATTAATTGTGTAATGGTGTAGGAACAACTTACTCTGTTAGATTTGCCGACAAAACAAGTTTACAGGTTTTGCAGAAGGCTTCGAGCATTTTTCTCATAAATTTAGGTGCGTTGCGGGCTGTTATGTAATCTTCAAAGACAAGGAATCCATTGTTGTGGATGTGTTCAAAGAATGTGTTGGGTACGTAATCGGTTATGATGAAACTGATCATTTGGTCTTTAGGGATTGATATATTTAATTGTTGGGGTCTGGAGACGTTACTTGCACTTTCACCTAGATATAAGATACCTCCATCGATACCGAAGATTACGTCTTTTTTGGAGAATGTTGGTGGATACCTCATAGAAATATCAACGCCCCAATCGGAGGGATTAAATGGATTTGTTTTGTTATCATAATCAACACTATCATTAACCATTCCTTTTTCTTCCTCTATGAAATCATCATTACCACACAATGATTCATGGAAAGATTCCTCATCATCAACAACATTCTCGTCTATTGATGGTTCTCTTTTAATCGTTGCATTAGTACTTTGTTCGTCCAGGAATCCTTTCACCATGTATGGTAAACTACATACTGTGTTGGTGACTTTTTCTTCAACAGTTTTTATAATAATATCTTTGAAGGCTAGTAAATTTGTTGTATCCTGGCCGAAGAAGGTAATGCTAGCGAAATTTTTAGTTATCTCACATCTTGTTACGTTTATCTTTGTTTCATTGTCGTTGAATTCTCTACTTATCTTGACATCCATTAATATTTCGATGTTCTTGAGATCTAGTTTAAAAGATCCTTGGTATGAGACAATGAATACATCAACTACTATGTCTCCATGTATTGATACTAAGGGTATTTCTAATTCAGCTCCAATACCTATAGACAAAATAAAAAATTATTACATAAACAATTATTAGTTAAAAATCTTTAATTTTTTCAAGTGTACAATCACGTTATACATCATCCTCTTCAGTTAATTGTGTAATTTAATGTCATATTAATATATAACAACTAAAGATGATTAATTGTTGAAGTATACACTAAACAACTTATTAAAAAAAAACTTACCAAATTGATTCTTAAATTTAGTTACGATTTTCGGCTTATCAAAATTGATAATAAACAAATCAGTTATCTTGGCATTATCAGTATCAACATTAGGCAACGCAAGATTGTCAAAAATCTTAGGAATGCCCTCCTCTGCGAGTGATGTCATGTAATTGATACCATTTTGTGATATCCTCAAAAATACACCAGATGTTAATGTACCATTATCAATAATTTGTATATCCTCTCTCTCAATGCTATCATCATTAGGTAGTATCTCATCTTCAGATGGTGATATCGATGGTGAGAGATGTAAAATAAAGAAAAATAATATTAATAGTTTGGGTAACATTTCAAAAACATCTAAAATTATTTTCTAATAAAATGTGAATATGTTCCCGTAGTAAAGGGGAGGGGGGAATGTTGATCCCAGAAGTTAAATTAAAAATCACTTAAAAGTTAAACATTTATATATCAATTTTCCATTACAACAAACAATAATAATAAAAATTTCCAGAAGTTTTAATAACTCGATAATATGTTAAAAGATTATAACGGCTATAGGTTTAATTTAATACAAATAATAGGTTACCATCAATGATTAAAATATCTATATATCACCTTGAAATAAACTTTAAAATTATATTTTGATTTTAAAATTAATATATTTATTATAATCTTGAGAGATAATAATATATATCTTTAAAAATTACATAGACAGGTGTGTATGTTTGTGTATTATATATATTTATATCACTCTAAATATCTACCTGTATAGGTGAAGGTATGATAAAAAAGAATGGGAAGATAAATTTTTTAAATAGTTAATCAAATGTTTAAGATGTTAAAAATTAAAATTTCTCGTTTAAAGCAACATTTTTATTATATATTTTTATGTATATCTAAATATTTTGATTGTTTGAAATGTTCTTTACAACAATTGTGAGTGAAGTAACATATTTCATTGTGATAAGATTTATATTCCCAAAGGTCAGTATAAAAAAGTTAAAGACATTGTCATTGAACGATTTATTAAGTTGTTTAAATACCTTTGTCTTTTTATTCAAGTACCTCAAACTTCCACTGCCCTTCTTTATTTTATAATATTTTTAAAAGTTAAAAAAAAGAATATGTAAACATTTTTTACCATTAATTGAGAGTTTTTATTCTGATTTATGATTGATAAGAACATATTATATTCATTTATATATTGCACAATTTATTTCCAAATCACTAATAAAATCAATTTACAATTAAAATCATAAACATTTTTATCTTTATTATCATTAAAACATATATAAAATTCATACACCTCAAAAAAAATCACCATATAATAAATGAAGGCACACTAAAAAGTTTTCTTATTACATTTAAAAATCACACATAATAATAATATGGTAAAAAATATAAATATATTATATATATTTTGAGCTATGATTAAAATAAAAAAAGACTTATCATTTTTTTATTTCACTAAAACTATTTGAAAAGATTGTATAGTTCTTTTTTTTGGCAATTATAAGGCAAAATTATCTACGTATGTATTATTAATAGGAGACAGATAGATAGACTGACTTTTTTTTGGTCATACACAGACGTAAACATTGTATGGTGATAATTCATATGGTATGAGATGGAGATACAGATATAGAGATAAAAATAAACAGAAACACACGGACAGAGATATAGATAATTAGTGTATTGTTGTTTATCTAACCACTTTTTTTGAATGATTGTCGTTGAGATTTATCCGATTTCAATGTTTTTACCGTCATTAATTTCTTTAAAAGTTTCAAATAATCAAAACAAGAGAGAACGTTATCAAATTTCATCAACCCACATCCATATTCTCTCTTCATCCCATAAAAAAACCACACACAAAAGTTTCATCTTCATAAATGTATAAATATACAAAACAAAAATATTTCTTAATTAAGTTGAATGAAAAAAAAGAATCCACATAAAAATATTCATTAAATCTATGATAAAAATCTTCACTAGCCTATGGATTACTACAATTATTACTATCATTATTTCCATTCTCTATACTATTACTATCCATACCATCAACCTCCATCTTCCTATTCTCACTACCAACAGAATCAAGATCAGAAGTCTTACCACTACTATCACAACCACCCAAACTATCCTCTGTATCACTTTGTTTTATCATCTCCTCATGTTCCTGTTTATCAAACAGTTTCTCATTCCTCTTACAACCATTCTTCGATGAGGAGTTAGATGAAGATGATGATGTCTTCTTCGGAGGGTATCCTTTTCTCTTACTATTTTGTAACATTGACTTCTTTGTACATATCATATCATTGCTACTATCAAGATTATTATTACTACTACCATTATTTGTTCCTGATATCATAACATTAGTATTCAAAATCATCCTCTGAATATCACTTATATCCCTCCCCTGTGATAAAAAATTTTTCAAAATATTATTATTATTATTACTATTTAATGGATGTTTTATACTAGGACTATCATAAGGGCTCGGAGTTGACGATGATATAATATTATTACTTCCAACAATGGATGGTGTCGTTGCCGAGGAGGATGATGATGAAGAGGTGGTATCATTTGTTGTTGATGATACCCCTAAATACGGAAAATTACCAACTTTCCCATTTGTGAGATTACTAATCAATTGGAGGATATTAAGATTTTCTACCTGTAATAATGATTGAAGATGTAATGGATTCACTTGGTTTCCAATTCCATTATTATTATTATTGCTATTCCCCATCGGTGTGGTGGTGGGTGGTGTTGAGGTTGTGATAGATGAAGTAGAAGTAGTAGCAGGAGTTGTGGTATTGTTATTTAATGTAAATATAGATGATGGTGAATAATTTATTGAAAGTTTATTAGGAGTTGTCTGTTGAGATGCCAATAATGCATTAAGAATACAATTTTGTTGCTGTTGTTGTTGTTGTTTTTGGAGATTAAATTGATGTACCAATGTTGCTATGACGTTTTGATCAAGTATGAATGGTTGTGAATTTTGGATATTATTATTATTATTCGTTGTTGGTGGTACTCTTTGCTGGTGGATATTTAAGAGTTGTAGAATACTTGATGGAAGAATTTGGTTGCCATTATTAATATCTTGAGATACATTACCATTTTGGATATTATTATTATTTTGATTATTGTGTACAAGATTATGATTGCTATTTGATGGTGGTGGTACATGGGGGATTTTTGTTGTAACTCTCTTCATGAATCTTGATACCCAGCCCATGTTTATGGGTGTTTTGGTTATATCAACTTGTGTAACACATTTATATTGGCATTCCAGCTCCTCAGCCTTATATTTTATATCATACCATGTCACTTTACCGTTTTTTGCGTTGATAAAATCAATCTATAAATAAACATTAATTACAAAGTTTTCCTTTTCAATATCATTTATCAATAGCATAGTTAACATTAAGATTTATTACCCTCTTTTAACTATATTAAAAATATAATTAATTCTAATTCTTTATCAATCATTTTCTGGTTAATATCTATTTTTAACATAAAAAAGTCTTTGATCAAAAATAAAAATATTAATTATCATTCCTACCACAATGGCATATCTTAATCCATCAATCTATCCTATTAATATTTTTTATACTCCTTTACAACTATTACTACCAGCCGCGCATTAAAAATAAAGATATCTCTCAATATCAATCCCCCTCCTCTATTATCATTATCATCATACATCAAAATATTTTTAAAATAAGATAAAACTTTATTTTCCACTTTTTAAACAGCTGTCCTGTGAATGATTTGTTATAGATGTGGTTTTTGTGATAAAAATTTAAAAAGTTGCGCTTCACCATCATCAAAAGGATGTAAGATTTTTGTTTTAATGTTAGATATTATTATTTTTACGTGTATATATATGCAGATGATGGATAAAAGTAATATTATATTATCACAAGAATTGTTTTTATTATATGATATACTTTAAATTTCACAATATAAGTATACTATTATATGTGATTAGAAAAATATTTAATATTCCATCAGAGAGGGGGAACGATAAAAATGTTAGTCTACATCAAAATTTCCTAGTAAAGGATAACAAATATCTTGGTACTTTACTTCTAAAAGTAAAAAGATATCAATCTTAAAGATAATTAAACTTAAACACAAAACAATACTTTCAAAAGACTATAAAGTGAAAGGGGGACAAAATGTTGCAAATTGTAATAATTTATCTGATTTATTGGTTTAATCCTCAATCAACTCTCAATTACAAACCCAGACTATTGATAAACATAATTTTTATAAATATTTTAAAGTTTAACAAACATATAGAGGGTAGAAAATTAAAAATATCAAAAGAACTTACCAATTGCGTATCAAGTTGTTGACTGAGAATCTCTCGTGCCTTTAGTAATTCATTAGACTCACTATTTTTGAGTAATTCTTTCTTATAATTATCTCTTAAAAAAATAATATATTTAATAATCAAAAATCAATTTGATTAATAATAATAAATAATAATAAAGGAAGTTTAAGTGAGTGGGAATACAAATTATTATCGAAAAAAACATACTTAATTTTAGATTCATTCTTCCTCCATTCCCTAATACTACTCTCAGCAACATTAAATTCTCGACCTGCAGCACGATTACCTATAACTTTGGCATAATCAATGATGTCTAGTTTATTCTCCAGCGAGTATATCTTTAGTTTCCTTGTTTTTGTAACCCGATTTTCCTCGTAACCATCCTCATCATGATTCGATAGTCTTCTTTTATTAGGATTTATATTCGTTGAAATATTCTGAAGAGTTGGTGGTGAATCAAAAATATTCGTATAATTAAATCCTTGTGGAGGTTGGGTACCCGCGATTCTTATTGGAATCATTTATATATATAATATATATATAAAATCTCTAAAAAGACAAAAAAATTAAATATCAAAAGGTAAAAAAAGTTATCAATAACGTAAATATAAAATATAAATATATATATAAGTATACAGGTAAAAGATACACTTTAACAATAAAATGCCATCCAAACAAAAATTTAAAATTGAGACATACTCCTTGAAATGGTGGAATGAAAGTTTTAAAGAGCACCTCGCACTTTATTAACAAAGTTATATCAGTATAATTTAAGAGATCCTTTGTATTTTATTTGATGATAAACTCTTAGTGATATATAGTTAGAACCTCCTATATGAGATCAGCGCAGAGTCTGTCAATATATGTTATGTTATTATTGAAATACTTTTACTTTGCTTTTTCTAATCCTGGCACTGGACAGTGGTAGTGAGGGATTTGGATTTTTAGGGGGATTTTGATAGATTTATTTATTTATCTTGAGGTATTTAGAAGAGAAAATGATAAAAGGGAAATATTTATATTATTATTTATTTATTTTTTCACAAAAAAAAGATCAAGAGAGAGAGAAAAAGCTTCGGTCAATGGTGAGCGATAAAAAAAGTGAAATAAAATTTAATCAAAGACAGGAGGTAAAATCTCATCACCTCCATTGGATATATCCGGATATTCAGGTGGGAAAGGCGAAAAATAACATAACAGGTACACTTCCAACAATAAAATAACAATAATATCACCGAGAGGAGACGTCAAAGTTTTATCGTCATTAGTCTTGTCGAAGACACAACACCACGACAAAACGATATATAATAATAATGATGATGATCAAGGTGTATATATATATAATATTATTATAAAATATAGAAAAATAGAAATAGATGCATGGCAACTGTTAATATATGTCTATACATACAACAGTTAGAGGCTCGTTATTGGTAAAAATTATATAATCTTGCGCTACCAATCTCCTCCTTCTAAAAATTTTTTTACCTTCATATGTTGTGATTTTTGTTTTATCACTCCTTTGAATTTGTTACATTTTTATATAAATATTATATATATATCAAATTCTTTTTGATAGTTAGGAACTGACTTTTTTTTTGAAAATATGCATTCCAAAATAAAAATTAATTATTCTTATGCTTATGAAAATGTATGATGAAGAAGTTAAGGGTGAATGGGAGGGAATGGTTGGAAAATTAATATAATCTAGAATAGATTGGGGGAAAAGAAAAATCGGGGAGTGGGATCATTCTTATTTCCTGTAGAAATAATATAAATACCATTAAAAATGAGTTTATCTTTTAAACTTCCTTGTGAATGTATAAAAATATATTCAAATTATATTATTATAAGAATATTTAAAAAATGAATGAAGCTACATATTATATAACGGGAAACGGGATAATATAGGTGATGGTATTTATTTTTATTTTATGAGAAAAATTTATAATTTTCTAAATCTAATCACAAAATATGTATTACTTTTATTTTAGAAAGTATATAATAATTTAAATGATAACTTTTATTGTAATAAAGTTTATATTTTGTATATTTATGATTAGGGGATGATAAATATGATGTTATAATTTTAAATGGGGTTAGGAAATTTAATAGAGAGTAGAGGTAAAAAAAAGAAGATGGAGAATGTTCTTGGAAAAGGAGAGAATACACAGATAGAGAGAGTATACAAATACATTTTAAAAGGCATTTTTTTAACATTTAATAACTAAAAAAATTATAATTTTAAAGTATGACTATTAAAATAAAAATTAACAAAGTAAAAGTAGAGATTTTTAAAGTTTGTTAAACTTTTTAATACTGTTAAATGATATTGTTACTGCGAGACAAAGCAACTATAAACAAAAAAAAACTAGTATAGAGGTTTAAAATATATGTTATAATATGATATGCTTTACCTATCAAAAAACAATAAATATTTCAAAAGGAGAGATAAAAAAAATGTGCTTTAATGGTATTTTAATTTGATAAGGTTAATCTATATATCAAAGCAAATAATGTTTTTTTAAATACATGTACACTCAAGGATTGTATTGGGGAATAAAGGAAAAAACTGACCTTATCAATTAAGAGTAATTTGTAGTTTAGTTATAAACAGAAGTATTTGGTGTCTATGTGTCCCTTATCACTTTGAGACCTAATTTTTGACCCTTTCTCTAAAAGATTTGTATATATTCCATTTACTGTTGTGATGAAGTGTTCTCGCTTACTAATAAAAATAAAAATCGCCTTTAAAAATTCTTTTAATATTGTCTTGGTTAAATTACTTATCAAAAATGAATAATAAAGATTAAAGATGCAAAAAAAAGAAAATTTCCATAAAACAATTAAAAACCGATCATTAAAATGATAACCCCATAAAATACCTTATTCACAAATAAACTTAATTAAAATCAAAAGTGATTAAAACAATAATGCGCTCCTTAAAATGATGATCATGATTAAAATATACATAATTTACAACTCCACTATAATAGCTTTTATCATAAAAATAAACACATACAGTATAAACTACTCATGATCGGAGTAATAAAAATAAGAAAAAATGGAGATTTTTTTTATATTAATAAATAAACTATTTATTTAGTAATGTATAAATAATAAATATGTATATTGTTATTATATTTCGAAACATCTTATAGTGAAAAAACGAGATTTTAAAACAATGTTAGATTGAAATATTAAACGTATTAAATGGAGAGGGGGAAAGGACGATGGTATGTGTGTGTTTTTTTTGTGAAATGATAAGGATTATTAAGAAATTTTTTTTGATGTATAAAAAATGTAAAGTATTTTGTCAATGATTTTTTACTTCCTCATTTAAATGAATATATACATTTTTTGGTACATTCTAATGTGTTGTGAAGTAAAATATCTTGAGAATCATTAAATATATATATGTGTGTGTGTCTGTGCTTGAGATACATAATATAAATTGAATAGTAAAAGTTGAATAACAATTTATATTTATAAGGATGTATATTTTATAAAATTCTTTGATTGTTGATTGAGACAATATTTTATTTTTATTTGTTCTTTTTTTGCCTTCTTATCTTGGTAAATTAGGGTGGAGAAATTGTATAAAAATTCTTGAAAACTTTCTCTATATACATCATAATTTATTGTACACACTTTTTCACTTCTTGATTTGATTTATCTTCAAACCCCACTCTCCATGCCGTCCACTTCCTCCTGATTCCGTGAACAAAAAAAAGTGGAATGAAAAATTTTCAACGAAACAAAAGCCATCATAAAAAAGATAAAAAGGCATCAAAAATCTCTATCAATATAATATATCAATTAAATTTAATATATTTATATATATATAAAATTTTTATTTTTATACATCTCTAATAACAATAATTCAAACATAAAAAAACCTTCTTCTTTTTGATAATTGCGCTAACTTTGGGAAAATAAAATAGAATATATTTATGAGACATCACACCTATACAAAGGTACACAACGATACCGAGATCATGATTTTTAGTACCATTGTATGGAGAGGGATAGTTTATTCATAGGGTGGTAAGAAAAAAAATTGTAGGTTTAGATAAATAGTTGTTTTAAAAATGCTAATTTATGTTTATGATTCAGAAATTTAGTAACTTGGCATTTTGTGTTATCTTTTTGAGGTCAAGTTGGTGGTAATATTTAAATTGGTGATGGAGAATGAGAGAAAAAAATAAGTTTTTTTATTATATAAGTAGTGTGTTGTTCATTATTACTAATATATACAATTAGCATTTATAACTCCATATTTAAAATGTTTTAATTTCCTCTATAAAGGAGGGAAAATATATCTAATGCGAAACTTTTTTTTTCTTCAAAATACTATTCGTAGTATTGATGTAGTATATGGTAACGACGATAATAATCTATAAACACGTATCGGTAGTTATATCATCTACCATAAGAGGTAACAACATAATAACTACTCTTAATCACTGATCACTGTCCCCAGTAACGAATCAAAAGGGTTATTAATGATACTATAAAAAAGGAAAAAGTTATAAAATAATTTTTTTGATAAGAACAAGTGTAAATCAAAAAGTTTTCAAAGAACGATTAAAAAAGATAATTAAGAAAACAAAAGAAAAAAAGGAAAATAACCTGCACCAGGTATGTCCTTATCATAAAAATTATATTTTATATCAGTGACATTTACATTACAAATAAATTTTATACAAGACACATTATATTATATCAGCTATATTATTAATAATGTGTTTTTATTATAAGTAGGACTCTTTCAATACACCTTCTAAAAAGGTTAAAAAATATTAGGTAATAAAATGGCATATTAATGGGATACTTCAAAATGGAGTAATAAATAAAAATGTAATATACAAGTGCATAATATAGAGGTATCTGTACGTGTATTATGATTCATTAATTTTTCATACACCTACATATCACAAAGAGACTATACTATTAAATTCCATTTATAAAATGGCATACTATAAATGGATTGAGATAATACATTAAAATGTTTGTTAGAGATTTTTTATCATTTTGTGGTTAAAATTTATTAATAAATGGGTAATATTCTTTTGATCATCGTGAAAAAATATTTATATATGTATATATGGAAAGTTTGTGGTAGGGAGATTGACAATATAAAAAATATATACTAGTGCTTACGTTAATGGTATTTGGTGCTTTTAAAAAAAATAAATATACGTGTGGATATTTATAGAGAGTTTGCATTAGTAATATGTTAACAGTCATATGAGGATGGGTAATTTAAAAATGCCGTTGATGATGTTATACGTGAACATGTACCTTGATTTCTATAGGAGAAGGCATATATAAAAGTTTCATTCAAATATGAATAGAATAAAAAATCTTCAAAAAATAAAAAATAAAAATATAAAAGTAAAGCTACAATTTATTTCCTTCTAATTAATGGTCACTGAAGTTGAGTGAGAAAAACATATTTTGAGGAAAAGTTGTTACGCATTACATTATCATCCAACAAAACAAATACAAGAAAAAAAAACAAATGTTATATTTAGGTTATCATCATTACATTTATTATATATATATTTTTTCCTTCAAATGCACAATAATATCCATACCCCCTAAACTTTGGTTCTTATTTTTTAAATATACAAATTTTGATAATATTTACTTTTTCTCACTTTTTTTATCAGCAGGTAACAAAAAAATAAAAGAAATTATTCTGGAATAAATAAATAAAAAAAGAAAAGGTTAATTTTTTATTATCATTTTTTACTCCTTTGAGTATTATTATCATTATACATATAATCTCTCTATCAAATTTTAAATAATCTTATTTTCTTTTATTTTTTTTATAGTTTGAGGAAAACAAAAATAAATTTTTGTTATTTTTCCCGGTCCCATCTCCTCATTACCATGAGGAAGGTTTAACATTTTTCATATTTCATCTCATGAAGACATCAATTTATGTAAAAATACTTAGGGTAGGGTAAAAAAAAGTGCTAAATATTTTTTTAAACATCAAAATATATATATGTATATACGATATGTCTTAAAAAAATTAAAATCATTTTTTATGATGTAATATTTAAAAAAATATATTTAGAGTTGTTAGGAACATGATATTATTTATTGTTGTTTCATGAGCCACGACACATACACATATAAATAGTCATTTACAATTATGATAGTGAAAAGTAGTTATGATAAGGGGTTGAGGAAGAGAGATTTAATTTATTTGGTGATTAGGAGAAAAAAATGATGGCATTTTGTTGTTTTTTTCCGTGATTTTTAAATTAAGATGTTTGGTATTTACTTTTCTTGGGGAAAATGTTTTGGATGAGAGATGAAAGAGGAAATGGTGGTGTAATTTGAGGTGGAATGGAGTTAATAGTGAAAGATATGTGATTGGAGAAGATACTAGCCTTCTCAGGAAGGAGACTCCTTCACTCACCATCTCCTTTTTGAATGAATAAAAAACTTCAAAATAACCCCAAAAAAATTAAAAAATATTTTTAATAAAAAAAAGAGATTTAACCCTCCCCAAAACATAATATTAAGGGTATTAACACACAACATAAAATAGTAAAAAAGATTGATATACTTTTTTCAATGGACACAAAAATAATATCATCCATATTTCATGGGGTATTATAAATAACTAGGATGCCAACAATTTTTCTCCCTTTCAATATTAGTTTTCCTTCTTTGATGTATATTTTCCAAACATTTTGGCAAAAAAAATTTATTATTCTGTTATTGTTATATTAAAAATGGAAAAAGAGAATACAAAAAAAATATATAAAAAAAGATTCATTGATAAAGTCGTTAGAATAATAAGAATAAATTATAATTTCATAATTAAAAATCCATAAAAAATAAGGTATAATATAAACAGTATAAAGAAGGGTAACGACATAAAATGATACATAAAGCTAACGAAAATAGGTAGTACCACACGAAGGCATTCTTATCAGCTTCCTACATTAACATTAATTTCAAAGTAAAAGAACAAAATATATGATCCACTATAATTTTGTACATATATTTATATGAAAAGAAATGAAGAATATTTTATGGTAATCAAACAAAAAAGGTGATTATAGAAGCGCACATGCTATATATATAAATCAACGATGATAGGATGGTGTTATCAAAAATTTTTAGTTTAAAAGGTCTGCGCAAAGTTTTGTATATGATTAAATATATTATATTTATATATATGTTAACAACAAACAATTGCTAATGATATAAATACTTTTATGTAGAATTTGATACTCTTGAACACATTTTTGTATTAGATATAACATTTTTCTCCTATTCCATTTTTATAGTGTATATAAGTTATGATTAAAAAGTATAAAATTATATTATATTAAAGAGAATTGATGACTATTTTAAGATTCGTAAAATGGCTTGTTTTAGGAATAATTTAATTTTATCAATACATTTATGATCATATCAATGAATCTATAATTCTCATAAAAGTATACATGTCATAGACTGCCAAAAAAAATAATAAAATTAGCTACATTTATGATAAACTACATAAAACTACTGATAGTTTGTTGTTTTTTTTGCCTTTTGAATAAATATATATTAAACAATATTGATATAATGTAACATATTCTTTAAAATTAATATTTTATGAGAAAAATGGGAAATGAGTGGATGATAATTAAGAATGTAAAGAGGATATTTTAAAGAGAAATACTAATACATCAAGTTCAGGTTTTTTTTGGCCAATTTTATTTAAAAAAATGTAGATGAGAGGAATGACAAAAATTTGATAAGAAGCAATATTTTATTGTGGAAAGGAAAAACGGAACACATTATTGTTGTTATTAGATGAGAAGGAGGGGGACAAAAAATTTAAAATATGGACTGATTAAGTAGAGAGTCATCGAGAAAAAAAGCATAAAAATTATTCGTAAAATAAATATTGTTTTGAAGAAAGGGCAAAAAAAGTAAGGATAATTTTTATGTTGTTATAAGGAACGTCATTAGGGATGCCTTAACATAACATTATACATTGTATTTGGATGATAATAATAATAGTAATGAAACTAAAAAGAAGGTATAAAACATTAGAAAGTTAATTTAGTAAAATAACTAAAACAAAAAGAAAGGAACGAATGATAAGTCTATTGGTCAATATAATATAATATAAAGCATGTTAAATGTTTTTAAGTGTTCATAATTTGTCATTAAGTAGAAAAGAATTGATATATACATGTATAATGATGTTGTAAATTTTTGAATCACTAATAAAAATGTATCATCTCATCTCTCTTCCCATCCCCCCTTTTTCTGATATAATATATATTATATAAATATACCAATTGAAGCTAATATTACCGATTAAGAGGTGTATTTTTATGGTGTGGGTGTGTTGAAGGAGTATATTAAATTTTAATATTGGTAATGAGATCAAAATAATATAATAGTCATGGCTATTGATATGAAGAAGTACCATTCAAAAGAGTCTTTGCTTGTTTCGTTTTTTAGTTTACTTCTCATTTTTTCAGCTTGTTTTTGAGTCGAGGAGGGCGCAAAGTATGATAATAGATACTTTCATTCTATCAATTGCCTAAATTTCTATCCAACCACCATTACAAAAGTTTTGTGATAAAAGAAAAAAGTACATATATCTAATAAAAATAAATTAAAATGTTAATAATCAATGGTAAAAAATTAAAACAATTACTCATTTATTTTTTAAGGGTCTAAAGTTTGTGGGATGTTGTTATAGGAAATATGGAAATAGATAAGAGTTATACCAAAGGGTAATGATATTTAGATGCGTGTCTATATAATATGAACAACTGTTTTTTGGTTTGAGAAGTTGGGAAAGAAATGATAATATATTGATAAAAGTGTAGTCGTGAAGATTGGGAAATGAGGAAAAAATTTTCTTGGTTATTTTTAATAGATTAGCTCCATTAACGATATTATGATAGTTTAATGAGAGTGGTTTGGAGTTTAATAATTAGGATGTTGAAATTTTGGGAACGGAAAAAAGTTAATAGAGGTTTTTAATGAATTGTTGTTGTTGTGGGAAATTAGGTTGGAGGAGAGAGAGAAGGATGTTCTTGAGAATGGGATGGGAGAGAATGTGGAAATTAATTTGCAAAGATTCTTTAGGCATGTTAAAAAAATTGATATATCACTCTTGTTGACAAATATCTCACTGATAAAAGTATATAAATTTTTATTATCTCTTTTATTAACTAATCTCATCAATCACATAACAATAACTTTCTTAAAAATCATCTGTTTTGCCATAAAAAACCGAGATATTATATGTATTTTATTGATGATAGTATATAAACGTTAAAATACTTTCTTATCATTTATTTTCCGCTACCAACTTTTACTTTTTTCTTTAATATTTTAATAAATTCACCAGACGAAAGTCGATTATCGTTCCGATATTTAATAATTTTAATTAAATGATATTTTATATTCTAGATATAATAACGGTATTTCTAGATGTTAAGTATCATTAGCATTTTGAATGAGTATGTTTTAAATGTTATAATATCTTAATCACCAGGTAATTTAATTCCACCTAAACCTCTCGCAGACGGGAGGAACTTTATCCATCAAAAATGTTTGCCATTTAATTTTTTGAGCCTCTACACACACCCGATTACTCAATCGAAATATTTTTTGAAAAAAAAAACAATAAAGAATGTCTGAGTGATATGTATATGTATGAAATATTTTTTCATCACACATAATATAGTGAATGGAAGAGAGAGAGAAATGAGTAAAAAAGTTTTGATGATAAAAATCTGGGTGTAAAGATACATTATAAATAAAATGTTATGTTTTTTGTTTGATAATAAAGCTAGCTACGTTGATATAATAAATTGCTCAGAGATGTGTGCGCCAATATGATGCTGATAACAATAAATACATATATATTTAAATGTCTACAAGATACAAGGAAAAGAGAAAGTTAAGAATTTAGGGATTTTGTGACAAGAATTTTTACTTCTTTTTTAACCAATTTCAAGATAAATGTAAAGGAATGATATTTTATTTGGTGGTAGTGTTGATGTAAAAAAAATCAGATAAAAGACAATATATATTTTTAATTTGACAATATAATCAAATTTCAAGTTGTTATTCTTTAATTTATAAAAAATAGGAAATTTCCACATGATATATAAATGAATTTGTTATACTAAAGAGTGTATGTGTGAAAAGTTGAGAGAGAGATATTTGATAACTAAATGCTACAAATTTTAAAATGATAAAAAACAGCTGTTTAGTGATAATGATATTTTAAAAATATATTATATGATCGGCAGGTGATGAGGGGATAATTTGTGTATATGTACATAAAAACTAATGGTAATATATGTGATATTTTTCTTATTTCAAAAACAATTTAGGTTTTTTTGTCTTGACAAATTATGAGCTCATGCTTGCTTTTTCCTATCATGAGTGTTTTGTTGGAGAAGGAAGTGTTTGTGCTAAAAATAGTTTTGATTATCAATTAAAAGGAATTTTAGATAAAGATATATTAAATTATAAAAGTTTTTATTTTATTTTTATTTTATCTTTTACGCCTACAGACCCCTTCATATGAAACCCTTCTTTTTTATGTAATACAATAAAATTTTATATTAAATTTATATATTTAAATATTTTTCATATTATTTGTTTATTTTTACGCTATAATAGAGATTTCCTGCAAATTTTTTCGTAATATCCTTAAATACAAAAAACATCTCTATAAGTAAAAGTATATACTTTTAAATTATCAATAATATTAAAAGGATTAGCTAGGAAATTTACTACCACACTACATAATAATATCTTTAGTACCTCCGCCTTATTTATTCAAATAAAAAGATAATAATAACAGATGATAATAATAGATATCTGACCCAATAAAGAAATACCAAAAAGTTTAAAATTCTTAAAAATTATCTCAACAAAGCTTAAAAAATTTACATTTTTATGGTTGGTGATAAAATTATAATTAAGATTAGATGCACTTTTATAAGTAAAAAGGAAAAGGATGATGATGAAGGATAAGAAGACAATACTATTTTCATAAAATAACTTTTACTCGTACATACTTATTTTGTACGTATATATACATGTATAAATGATAAATGAACGGAAGTAAATAATTTAAAAACGAAGAGTTTGACTATTTTTGAAAAAAGAATAATAAATAATGGTTAAAAAAATAGCTATCAAGTTTAGGATATATTTATATGTTTAAATATGGGACGAATGTAGGTTGCGCAGTTTATGGACCAATGGCATGTGTCTAGTCAAAAAAAACGACAAATTTCTTTTACATTACATCCTCCTCCGCAATACAAGTTTTAATATTATTTTCCATTTAATTCTTCGGAGTTTTTCTATTTAATAGCTATTTTATTTATTTATTTATTTTAGTTAATTTTTTTTATTGTTTTAGAAAGCGATAAAAAGTGGTATGAATGAATGAATTTTGAATGGGTCGTTATTTTTTTGGCTTTTTTCAGTAAATTTTAGTATGTATGGAAGTTGAAGTAAAAAATGAGCTTATTGACGTCAAATGCGCATTCTTGAGGGAACTGAGGATGACATCAGTAAAAGAAATTTTTCTTAAATTATTTCATTACTTTTTATATATAATTATGACATTCCAACAAATAAAAAAATATTATACGAAAAAATATATTATATTTTTTATCTTTTGCACTTAAAGATAAAGGCGTACCCAATAAATGTCCTTTATTATTCATAAATTAATAGATAAAAGTTTAGAACTTTATAAAAAACAAATTAGTAGTCAATTAATCCCAAATGTAGTTATCTTTCAAATTGTAATATAATTAAAAAAACTAAACTTTACACATAATATTTTATGGCTATATCATAAAAACTAAAAATTAAAAATTGAGGCCAAAAAAATGAGACTAATACATTTTATAAGTTTATTCATTTAAACTGTATACACTAAAAATTGAATGTTTAATTTAAAGTTAAATATTATATAAAAATAAAACACATTTTGATACAACAACTTTTGTTATTTATTTATTAGACTTTCAAAAGTTATGCATATATAGAAATATATGGATGATTGAAAAAAAAACAATATTTGTATTAATAATTTTTATTTAATTTTTTATTGTAAAAGAACAACATTGTTGCGCATTACCATTTTATTTGGTCGACTATTGAGGTATTTTTTTATCATATAAATTTATTATTTATTAATTTTAAAGTTTAATTTTATTGCCTATGGTTCTTTGAAATAGTATTTTATAATTCTTTATTGCTCCTTATTTATTTTGGTTTTTTTTTTATATTTTTTTCATCCATCTTCACGATGGTAATCAACGAAAAAAAAAATTTTCTATGAATATATTAGTAAAGTTATAAAAGTTAATAATGTTTAAAGAAATTTATAGAAAAATGTTTAGAAATAGTTTAAGATGATTAATAACCCTATGAGTTATTAAACGTACATTTAGAGAGAAATTTTATTAATTTTTTGGTCCTTTCATCTAAGAGTACTGTTAAAAAAGAGGTTTTTAATATATGTAGAATTATAGGGTAGATAAAAAAATTGAGTTGGTAAATTTTATGGATGGTATCCTAAATTTTGGAGATAAAATAATGATGAATTGAAAGAAATTAGAAGTAATATTTAAGAGAATTTGTCCTAATAATTGTTGTCCTATGTATGTGTCTGGTGGTAATAAAAAAGTCCATCTATTGTGGGGGGAGAGGAGATGATAATTAATGTATAAAGTTGATAAAAGGAAAAGAATGGTTTATTAAAACTTCTTGAGACATTCTTGGGTAACCTTTAATAAAATAAACGCATACACAGGCTATTGAATTTAAAATAAATATATCATTTCAATATTATTTTTAGATACACAAAAATCTATTTTTTTGGCCCTTCACACTTCTACCAATTGTTATTTTACGGTGTAGTTGAAAAAGTGAGGTTCTTCTATTATTTTCAATAAGATTAAGTAAGCGTTATGTAAACAAATATGAAAACTGATGAGATGGTTTAAAAAACATATTATAAAAAGTTAGTCATGGGATGTATATAAATAAAGTTGACCATCATCATTAGATAGGGGGAAAGACAATGAACAATAATATCACTTAATGATATCATTATCAATAATTAAAATTAATAATTATAGAATAGTAAATAAAGTCTAGAATTTGGTGCTATTCTAATAGAAAAAGTAAACATATGATTATTTTTACCATATAAAGTCTCTAATTTCTGGTACTTATATTTCTCCCTCAATAATTACTCAAGAAAAAACAAAATTTTTGTTACCATAGAACATCTCTCTGTTTATGATCACTCATCAATGAGTAATGATAAAGAATTTATTTAATTTTTTTTTCAAATTACAAAAAAGTTCTTGTTACAAATAAAATTCGTAGTTGGTTTAATTTTCACTAAAATAATATCAAAAGAATCATTTTAGATAAATAAAAGGAAGAATTCACATTTTTTTGGTTGCCACAAAAAAAACCTTTTAAAAATCAATGATTCAAGAATGGTTTACCAATAAAAAACAATACATTTGTAAGTGGAGTAATAAAAGTAAAAAATTTCCACCATACCAATAGTTACATCCTCATTTTTATTTATTTTCATATCATTTAAATTGAAAAAGCTTTGAAGAAAGAAAAAATAAATGTACTATTCTTTATTAAATATCAATTTTATATCTTATATAGGATATTTACTATCAAATATTTGACATATATGCGCATATTATGTATATATCTTATTTATCCAAAAAAAGGTCATAAAAAATGTGTAAAGAAACAGGATATAAAGTATTATGTTGAAAATAGTTAAATATAAATAAATACTACAAGACATGTAATAAAAATATAAATAAAAAAAAAGCTTTAACATGTCCTGCCGGTTTTGCTATATATTTTTTTTCTCCAAAAAAAGAAGGAAACAATTTGTTATTTTTTTATAATGTACTATTTAAAAAATTTTAATAAAAATGTATTTTTTCGTTATATATTGTTATTGCCGTTTATGTTTGCGTAAAAAATATTATTTAAAATACATATTGTGTGTAGAAAAAATAGAAAGAATAATGAGATAGTTAAACAATTTTGGGGGATAACAAAATATTTGATAAAAAAGTTTTGTTTCGTTAAATTTTAAATGAACGAGTGGATGATCAAAGTATGAGAAGGAAAGGTGTATGATTACGAGGAATGTTATGTAACGAATATCTATTAATAGTTTTATCCATATTCAAAGGTAAAAATGCACTTTTGGGATTTAATAAAAGTAACATATAATAATGTTGTTTCTATTATTATAATGTAAAAGGAGAGTTATAATAAAAGATAATCGTTATCTGTCTCCTTCTATCTTTTTCTCAAGAACAACATTAATAGGAGAACCAAAATGGAATTTAAAAAAAAGTAATAAAGAAAGTTTATATAATAAAAGAGTGAATAAAAAAATTGCGTGAAATGTTATGCCCTTGTAGTCGTGATATTAACTGGGAGATGATAAAAAGTTGTTTTTTAATACATCAGGATAATAAGGATTTTTCAATTGTGGTTGCTGTCAAATTACGCAATATACAAAAAAGTTATGAAGATAGAATGATATATGCTTACTTTAGCTTAAAATTTTCATTATAATCTGTTAAAAATATTAACATTTTACTCCTTGATAAAAATCATCTATATTTCGTTATTTATATATAGTATATTCCTAAACAATAATGATATATTCAAGATAGTAAAATTTAAAAAAGGAATTGAAGAATAATTCACTTCATCTAAATTTTTTTTCATAATTAAAAGATAAATCTATAAAGTTAAAAAAAGCAATAAATTTTTTTTTTCGTGCTAAATAATAGTTAAAAAAAACTAATTTTGTAAATGTGTCAGTAAAAACCAAATAATTATTTTCCCTAAATACATTCCTTAAAACTGCGCATTAAGCTTAATACATTTGTCATTAATATATTATAAATATATACATATATATATGTTTATATCTATACTTATATATTTTTATACATAAATATATATAGTACCCATTCTGTGCCAGTTTGTACAGCTTAAGATATTTTTTGATCACCACCTTACAATTTTTGAGATTTCTTCTTAAACGTTATTTAGAACCATTATCATTAATAAAAAAGTAATAGTTGGTAAAAATATATTAGAAGTTGTAAAGGATGGAATGTTGATAGATCAAATTAATATATATTTTGATTTTAAAAAATGTTTTGTTTCATTTTGTAGTAATAAAAATATAGTGAAACTTTTTTTTCAAATTTATATTTTTATTTAATCTTGACGTATTGCATTTTTATACACTTTATTTTAAAGAAAAAGTTTATGTTAATGAGTATGAAGTATTAAGAAATACTTGATACAAAAAAATTAAGAAAAAAAGTCATTGGTATTCATATGTAAATATTAAGGTCGTTATCATTCAAAAATTCAAAAGAATAAGTATATTAAAAAGCTATGACTAATTGTCTTCCTTAAGAAATGGATAGATAACTTTGTTGATAAAAAAATCCTCTGACATTTGTAGATGGGTTCCGTTACAAGTTAACAGATGGATCCTCCCAGAATCTGATAATTTCTTTAACCCTATTTTATCATCAACATATAATGTTGTATTCTCCATAGGAATGACACTCTTCCCATCAATATCATAAAACCCAAACCATTCACTTTCTTTTGGTACAACCATCTCGTCTCTGGAGAATTTAATTAATACTAATTTTTTAAGTTTCAATATATTTTCTTTATATGTTTTGTTGTTTGCTTTTTCATTGTTTAGATCTGCTAAAAAGATATTCTTTTCTTTGTAAATGTCATCAACTAATGGATCATGCCAGTATTGGGCTTGGACAATTTTGTTTTGGACGAAGCTTAGGTATGCTCCCATGTTGAGGAGGGTACTTACGGTTGTGCATAATCTTTTTGGTCCGGTACAATATGGGAAACCAAATATTCCTTGTTGTGGTCCTCCAATAGATATGAGGTTTTTCATTGGAGGGTCCGGACATCTTTGAGCAACGGCTCTGATAAATAAACCTCCCTGAGAAAATCCAAGTCCATTATAGCCATTTCTAAGATATGAATCAGCCTTAATCTTCCTACAAGCCTCCTCGACAAGATCATTCATATTCCCAAGGAAACCATGTTCGGTATCAGTAAATATATTAGACCCAAGCATCAGACTATGTACGTAAGTTCCAGGTAAATGTTCCTGAATTAATTTCTTTACTCTCCCCATAGAAAGTGGATTACAGCAGCTATCACCTAAAATGATTAATAAATGTATTAAAGAGTGAAATGAATTATCAATTCTTACCCATTCCGTGCCACATAACGACCGGAGTTGAAACATTCTTGTAACTCTTCTTCTTGGTTAAGTAAACAAGACCTCTTCTTTTTTCTTTTGTAAATGCAGAGACAATTAACAAAAGAATTAAGTAATAATGATAAAGTATCATCTTTTTAATAGCAAACAAAACTAAGGAATGAATGATAAAGGTTATATTTTATGTTAAATAATACCCCGGTGAATAATCTTATCTTGGTAACTATTTACTCAGAAAATTATAAAAGTGCCTTTTGTAGAGAATAAAAAGTGTGATGATTAATGTTAATTATCTAAGATGAAAACTCTGCAAGAAGATGATGCAATTATCAAAGGCAAATAACAATATTCCAACATAAACATCTACACTAGAAACAAATGCCCTTCCATCACATATACACACACCAACAACCTCATAGCTTTTTATTTCTTATACAAAAAAAAATGATTATACAAATTTAATATGCAATACATACAAAAAAAAGTGTCTCAAAAAATAATTAAAAAAATTAAACCCCAGTGGAACCAAAACCACCTTCACCACGAGCAGTCTCGTTGATATCCTCAACCTTCTCATATCTCAGATGCCCAATTTTCTCCATAACAAATTGAGCTATCCTGTCATGTTTGTTAACTTTGAAATCTTCCTCACCGAAATTGAAGAGGAGAACATGAATGACACCACGATAGTCAGAATCAACAACTCCAGCACCAACATCAACGAAATTCTTCGTTGCCAATCCAGAACGTGGAGCAACCCTTCCATAGTACCCAACAGGTATTTGGACCTTCAATCCGGTAGAGACGAGAGCTTTACCCTTCGCCGGAACAACTGTCTCCTCAACAGCATACAAATCAGCTCCAGCAGAGAAAGGAGATCCATACTTTGGCTCAAGAGCATCTGGGTGAGCTAAGACATATCTTATGACATCATTGTTATCATCCTAAAAAAAAACAAAGTTATTATCGCGATAAAAAAACGGACATTGTCACCACATCCATACAATACTCACCTTCATAGCATATTCCTTATCAATATCAACACATGGTCTTTTTACTGGAACAGGACACTGGATAGGGGATTCAGCAGTTGTTGAGACCATATTAGTGTTAGTACAGAATTTCTCCCAAATAGATGAAGTAAAAAATAACTTGGAAACGAAATGAGATGGGTATGGTGATGACAATGGGTTTAATAGCGCTTTAGAACAGAGAAACGCTTTGGGATACATGTCATATTATGGTGTTTGGATTTATGTTTTATTTCTATTCTATGATTGTTTGGTTGTGTGTGAAGGAGGGCGCGGGCAGGTGTTTTTGTTATTTTAAATTTTTGGTGGTTAGGAAGTGGTAGTTTTTCTTACTACCTTCAGATGGTTAATTAATTTATTTATGGAGATTGTTGTGCTGTGGAGAAATGTTGAGAATGGAATTTTTTGGTGGTAAGATATGTCGTATGTGATATAGTATTTTATCTGGTGAATAAAATTTTGTTTTATGTAGTATTTTATTTCTTGTCAATGATTCACGGTGCGTCGTATAATTGTATTTTAAAGCAATTCCCCGAGTGGGCTTAATTTCCATCTTTAGAAATACTCATCTTCTGTTTGTTATTCGGTAATAATTATCAGTTTCAACAGGTATTCAATTACCTTTAAATTTTTGTTCACCATAGTATAGAGGAGCATGTGGTGGTATCTTCATGGATAACTTTCTCCTTGTGTAGGATTTTTAAGAGTACATACATACGTTTGTTCCTTAGTTTTTGGTGGCACTCGGTACATTGAGAAGGAGTGTATACTTTTTAATATTATTTTGATCAATCAGATGATAAGTGTTATTCGTACCATTTGGCAAATTTCCTGGTGTAAATCTGTCTATGTTGGTTATTACTATTTTCATTAGGTGTATTTTCCCACCATTTTCACTCCTAACGGAAGGTTTATACTATCCCATAGTGGACTCTTCTTCGTATAGTTACTTTTTGCTGTATTCACATATGGATTTCAGTATCAATAGGACTTCGAATGTTGTATCTGGCAATCGTGGGAATTAAGATTAAAATAAACTACTTAAAAATCAAATTTCTATTTAATTTATTCAATATTTGACCAAATAACAAGGTATTTAAAATAAAGCTATATAAAAGAATGAGTTTTTGTTTTTAGAAGAGAGAAGTTCTGGATCAATTGTCAGTTATTTGTTTAATCTTTAATCGTTCCTACATTGTTGGTGGAGGATATTTCCTTTTGATATGAACGCAGACTGTTATATTAAAATTAAATAAATATTTTACTATTAAAATGATTTATGCAAATTACTTTTAAAAATTAATTTATTGTTATGATTTTGAAAAGAAAATGATTTGTGAAATGATAGGTAAAAACAAGTTTCCCTATGCTATTTTAATTCGTTGTACTTTATTAATTTTTCTTGTAATTGTTTGTGTCTTACATGGTGAAGAGAATAATATTACAAAGTCGGAGGATGAAAAACGTTTCGACGATTCTTTCGATGATTCAGGTAAGTTATATTTCTTATATTTTTTTGCAACTTTTTCTTTGCCAGTATTCAACGAAGTAAACTCAGAGATGGCAAAAAGAGTGAAAATATTCTGCCTCATTCTGACGTCAAAAGTCAATAGAGAAAGAGCCATACTTCAGAAGCAGACATGGGTAAAGAGATGCGACAACCATATCTTTGGATCTGGAGAGGAGAGCGAAGATATCCCGACTTTCAAGGCTTATCACAACGATGGATATTCATTCTCTTTTGGGAAGATGAAAAGTACGTTGAGCCATGTTTGGAGAAAGTATGGTGACAAGTACGATTGGTATATCAAGGCAGATGATGATACGTACGTTATTATGGAGAATTTGAGGGCTTTCCTGTTGAATGAGGATCCAAACAAGCATGGTTATCATGGTTTCAGAATGGCAGAAGGTGGTAAATCTGACCCTCATGCATACAACAGTGGTGGAGCTGGTTATGTTATGAGTAGGAGAAGCGTCAAGGAGTTAGTTGAAAAGGGTTTTGGTGACTCAAAGTATTGTAGACAGACAGATGAAGCCTTTGATGATCTTGAAGTTGGGTTATGTTTAGAAAAGTTAGGTGCGATACCAAGTACGAGTCTTGATAGTAGGGATAGGGTTTTGTTTAATGCATTGGATCCTCTAAGGGCAGTGTCTCCAGTAATTGATAGCTTCAAAATGGGACTTATTTGTAGGTCAAAATTTGAATACAGTGCTACAATAACTGCTGTGGCTGATTTTCCAATTACTTTTCACTACGTTAGAGGTGACATGATGTATGCTATGGAGTATTTTCTTTACCATATGGAAGTAATAGGAAGGAATTCCAGACTGAATAAGATGGAGAGTAGTGATAATATCAACACAAAATTGAAAGTTAATAAAAAATTAGATTTAATAAAAAAATTTTCAAAGTACAATTTTAGAAAATAAATAGTTGTAGCTTTACCTTTTTCCATAAAATATTTATACAAGCGACCTTTCTATATGAATAATATTTTTTTAAACTGTAAATTATATATGAAAAAGTGATGCTGGATCAGCCCTACCAGAAAGTACTTCTTGTTCATGATTATCAAAAGATATTTTATCATAATATCTTCTATCGTTGTCAAAGTTGATTTTAGATCTTTCTTGCATCCGATTTCTATAAATTTTTCTGTAAATCCTTGAGGAGTAATAATCAAAGAGAAACCATAGAAAAAAGGAAGAAACCTTATCATACATATATATACACTTAAACAGACTTTTACATTTTGTTTTTTATAGATAATATTTGGTTCTAATAAAAGTTTAAGTTAAATTTTAAGTGTTAACTTAGATATTTAGGAGCCCTTTAGGGGTTCCGACAATCCATCTGGATTGCAATTGGTGGAAATAGTAATTTTCTTTCTGTTTTTTCTTACTATCCGAAAGTACAGAGATACAAAAAAGGATACATACATTGTCGAGACATATTGATATGAATGGTGAGAGCAGAGATGACAACGATTCAACGAATCGTAAAGAAAAAAGAGGCAGAAAAAAGTGATTTCCTAAAAGTACTGTCGATTAAAATAAAAAATGAACTATTTTTTATTGTTGATTTTGTAAATGTTTCTATATATGGACAAAGAAAAAGAAAAATTATAGATACCATGAGTATTAATGTATTTTTGCTGGCAAACTTTTATTACTTTAGTAGTGTTTTACCTATAAAAACTTAATTTAGCTATGTTAATCACCAATATAAAAAAGGAAGTATTATTCTTAGTCGATTAATTCTTTTCCTAATGTAAAAACAAAACTGCAAATATATAGGTAACATCACTTGCCCACATCCGATTCAGTATAAATTTAATGTCACTAACATTAATTTTCTTTATTAACAATCAATCAAGTTATTTATAAGAAAATTATGAAATTGTAAAAGTATCACTATTTCTCTTCTTGTCTTTTTTTTTTCTTCTATAAAAACAAAAGAATTTGTATTAATTTTTCATTTTTTTTTTCTCTACAATGTAGACTGTGACTAAGACGAATGGACATCAAAGAAGAATAAAGGCCGTTGGCTTTGTTCTACAAACATATTGGGCGACACCTAACAAAAGGTAATTTTAGTTAGAATAAAATTTAAGAAACAATATTCAGATTACGTGATGCCAACAACCTTCCGAAGGATCATAGGCGGCTTGGAGCTTGTAGTCGATCTCGTGTAAGACTCAAACGGAATGTAACAGAACTTGGTGAGGAGGAGGAATTTTTTTGTGGACCCCTTTATTATAATGGCTCTAATTCATTTTTTTTGTATTTTTTTATTGTATTTATATGTATACTTGTATTTGATATGTTTATTGTATATATGTATTTAAATCAGTATTTTCACATGGACAATTGTATGTTACATTTTCACGTGTAAAAAGTCCTGATTGTCTATTTGTAAAAACAGAATCTGATAAAGCAAAAATGTTGTTTATACTAGAATATTTAATGCATAGATTCTGAACAAATAGTGGAAATATGAAACACAAGTGACCTGGAGGAAGAAGAACAAATGGAGGACCACAACAATGAAGCAGGAAAAATTTTTATCATTTTTAAATAATGAATACTTTTAAATTGTAATTTTTTTGAACATTTTTAAATAAATGATTGTTTTTTTAATTGTATATTTTTTTCTTTGAATGGCAAATTTTGCTAATACTAATATTTTGGTAATAATTTAATACAAAAATTCTTTAAAAAAATATGCTTTGCAGACCAGACGTGACCTGCCGAAGGTGGATCTAAGGCTGATGTATTTAAAAGTATTTATTGTATTTAATAAAATGTTTTAACAATTTAGCAGATAACAAATTTTTTTTATGTTTAAAAATCAGACAACTTGTAGTCTTTAATACAGTCAATAGTTTTTTTTTTGCTTTACCTAAGCATAAAGAAGCGTTTTCTGTCTTTACATTAATATATGGTCAAAACCGTATTAATTGTTTATGAGAAATTGATTATTACATCAATTAGTTACCTATTTAACAACTAAAACCTAGTTAAATAAAATATTTTTCTATATTTAAAACAAAAGAAAAATCTTAAAAAAAATACTTTAAATGCTACAAACTACCTCTAAATATTTTTTTATCCATTATAAAAATGCTCATTTTAGCAAACTAATTGCATCATTTAGTTATTTAAAGTGGGTCCCTAATCTAAAATTTAGCCCTAGCTTCAATTCAAATGTTGTCAACTACAACATTTTAGATTCAAGGCGACTTTAGTTTATACTCCTTTCAGGGTTCTTAAAACTTCATTTTTTAGAAATATTATTCTAAAAATAAAATTTGTATTAAAAATTCTTTATATGCGTATATCCCCACTTTATTTAGAGGAGTAAGGAGCAAGTGTAAATTATTTTCGATATTGAAACTTTTTTATATCTTAATATATGTAACTTTATGTGCTGATTTCAAAAAACGCAATATTTTTTTAATCTGAAGTCCCGTTCTTGAGATACAGCTACTTAAAGTTGTTTTGGTGTGTTAGTCTTGACCCCCTTAGAGTTATTCGTTTTATCTGAAATTTTACAGGTATATATAGTTTTAGATACTAATAATATAAACATAAAAAAAAGTTAAAATTTCAAGTTCATTCTTGAGATTTTGGATTTCTTCTAAAATGGCCGAAAAAAACCTAAATTCTTACATTTTAAAATGATATATCAGGATTCAGAGAAGAAAATCGAAAAAAAGAAAAAAAGCCATCCTAAGATTCTTTTTAACTTACATTTTGACTATAATCCCAAGAAAATTGGAAAACTTTAAGTACCATAAAACCGTTGCAGAAATTTTTTGAAAAAAAATTTTTTGAAAAAAATTTTTTGTATTTTTTTAAAAAAAGTATGTCAAGATGAAACTTTTTGAATAAAGTGTTTTCACAACTTTTATGTAGAATTAAATTATCTAACGAATGTTATATATATCATGTTGATTCATTTATCCGTTCTCGAGATATAAAGAAAAAAGTGATTTTTTAATTTTCTAAAAAAGTGGTATTTTTTAGTTTCAAGAAAGGAAAAAAGTTTCAATACGTCCATTTTTTTAAAATGTCTTGAATTTCCCCCCTAGAGAAATTTGTTGCGAACATTTTAAGATATTAACCGTTCATTTATCTTTTTTCATTCTTGAGTTAGTCAAAAAACAAATTGATCAATTTTTTTTTTCTAATTTTTAAATTTTAAAAAAAAAGTATGCAAAGATGAAACTTTTTCAATATAAAATGTTTACAGAATTTATGTGAAATTTAATTCTCTATCGAATGACATATAGATCATCTTAATCCCATTATCCGTTGTCGAGATACATCTCATTAAGTACCATATTTTGAAATTCGGTACCTCCATTTTTCCCTCAATACTGATTTTTTTATTCAAAATTTCACATATAAATGTGATTTCTAATGATTATTACATGCAAACAATAAAATTTACCAAAAAAGTCCGATCCCGAAAATAGTAAGTCATCGAAAATTTCCCCCTATTTTAGAAGAAAAATTTACTTCTTTAAATGGTTTTCGTTTTCTGTACTTATTTCTATAAAAATAAAAAATGCATTTTAATGTGGTCGATAGAAAAAATACTTATTAGATTCATTTTAATTTTTGCTCTTGAGATACGTCTATTTTAATGAGAATAATCTTAAAATGTTGTGATCCCCTAAAACTCTTTAAAAATGATCCTAATAACAAGAAATTTCACATTTACGTGCAATTTCTTATGGTTGTTACATATAAACAATAAAATTTACAAAAAAGTCCGATTCCAGAAAATAGTAAGTCATCGAAAATTTCCCTAAATCTCAGAGGAAAAGTTTACTTCTTAAATAGTTTTCGTTATATGCACTTTTTTTATTAAAATAAAAATGTATTTTAAACATGTTGAACAGAAAAAATAAATATTAGCTTCATTTGAATTTTTGCTTTTGAAATACATCTACTTCAGTGAGAATAATATTAAAATTTGTAATCTCCCAAAAAAAATTACAAGAACAACTGATTCTTTGAAAGAAGAACAAAAAACAACAATTCATAAAAGTCACTGGATTAATTGTTTTAAACAATTTTAAATATCAAATTATATTTTTAAGAACATAGTAGATAGGATAGGTGGAAAAATTGGTTTTTATTTAATTATATGTAACTTTTGTGCCTATTAAGATTTTTTTCAATCAGTGCAATATATGACATATGACAATTATTAAGATATGATAAAAAAACTAAAATCAAATTATATTTGATTTGGCTTTTTGAGATTTAACAAAATTTTTATTAAATATCATTTATTCTAGAATAGAGCAGAATTTTTCCTCTACATCTTTTTATGTTTAAATGATCTAAACTAAATTGTCTCAAAATACCGCAATCTAGCCACGCATATTAAAAACTTTGAAAAAATGTTTACAAATTTATGATAAAGCGATGCACATATTTATTTTTTAAAAAATGTAAAAATATCTAAAAGTTTTGCTATGCTTTATTAGAACTGGAAAAAAAGTTACCTAAATTTCTAAGTCGAAACTATTCATCAATGCATTTTTAAAGTAAATTTTATAATATTTAATTAAAAAATTTACCAATACTTTGATTTAAATATATTTATATTTTTTTAAAGTCTATATAAATTTTTTAATACGAAAAGTGTCCGAGTAATTGTTTTGATTTATTTTTTATCTTATCAACCTAGAGAAATATTTTTATCACTTTGAATACATTCAAAATTTATGTTCTTATTTTTATAATACATTTTAAAAAGTTTTTTCAAAAGAATATAAAACAAAATAAAAAATATGCATTAAATTTGTAAAAGTATTTTCTATTATGTAACCAAAATGCGGAATTATAAAATAACAATCGCAAAAATTGGATTATTTTAAGTTAAATAACTATGAAATACTTATTACCAATCTCAAATATTATTAATATTTTAAAAAATTAGCCAAACTTAAAACTAATCTTTGTTTTTAATTTTCATTATATTTAATAACTTAAAACTTGCATATTAACACTAATCAGAAGTCTAACGTAAACATTATTCTTAATTTTTTATTTTTATATTAAAAATTCGTAAAAAATTATTCAAACATAGAATATCAAATGAATTTAAAATCATGAGGATATATAATAACCACATCAAAAACTTAGGTTTTTGTTTTTTAAAGAACTTTTATATCTTAATATATTATACGCGCACCTAAATGAACAAAATAAATTTTGCGAACTTTAAAAGATGAAAATAAATTTCGCGTACTAAAAGGGATGAAAATAAATTTTGATTCCTTTTTTTATCACCCATCTGTATAAAAGTAGCGTCGTTTAGTGAATTAGATTAATTATCGTTTATTATTAAAAAGAAGCTGTGCACTTTTCATTTGATTTTTTAGTTTATTTTAATGGTAACAAATACGTGTTCTATTGTTGAAAACAAAAACAGATTTTAATATATTTGTAACAATATTAAGAGTGTATGATGTTAATAAAATATAATAATTATACAATAATTTTATCCCTATTAGTAGTGAATAGATATTGTGAAAACTTATTACGATATATAAATTCGTGTATTACTTATTTTCATTTGCAAAAAATCACTGATAAGTAGAATTTACATTTAATATTTTTGTTTCTGATTACATGGAATATATGATATTATATTTTTACATAAAAGTTTTAATAAATCAAAGTTGTGTAATTATTATTTTTTCAAGGATGCCGAATATGTGTCTATTGTTGGAATAAAAAATGGATTTAAATATATTTGTAACAACAATGAGAGTGTCTTATTTTAATAAAATAGAGTAACCAAACAATAATTTTATCAATATTAGCATTAAGAGGATTTCGTACACCTTTCTTATAATATATAATTTCATGTAATATTTAATTTCTATTGGCAAATTAATGATTAAGTTGATTTTACATTTGCATTTTTATTTACATGGAATATTATATCGTATATGTCTTTATAATTTTGTAGTAGTCATCGATATAATCTAAATCACTAGACGACGCTACTTTTATACAGATGAGTGATACAAAAATTAATCAAAATTTATTTTCATCCCTTTTAGTACGCGAAATTTATTTTCATCTTTTAAAGTTCGCAAAATTTATTTTGTTCATTTAGGTGCGCGTATAATATATTAAGATATAAAAGTTCTTTAAAAAACAAAAACCTAAGTTTTTGATGTGGTTATTTATTTTTATTATTTTTCGTTACAAATAAGTGTAATAATCTAAAAACATTATAATTATCAATGTCAATAATATAAATTGCTAAATTAGTTGTTTAAACGTGCATCTTTTCAACTGTGTTATTTAATAATTTCTAGATCTCTTAAGTAAATTTTTATTTGTAAAAAAAATTTTTAACTCCTCATATGTTGAAAAAAGTAGGTTTATATAAGAAAAAAACGCAACCCATAACTCTAAAGTAGAAAAAATGCCACGGAAACCTTCACTTTCAGATTCATCTTATTTCAATTTCCCCAAAAAAAACCCTCTAAAAATTAACATCAGAACATCCGTCGTGAAGTCTGAAACCCTATGAAGTACTTCATTGGAGCTTGGATGCCGCACAGCGCACGATGAAACCGACTATTCGTTAGTAAATATTTTATTTAACCCCAGTTTGGCACTTCTTACTTTAGTTGGGTTGGTCAAGATCAAATTTTTACACACACATACTAATTTGTGTGATATATTTTGTTAAAATACGGCGCGTCCATTTACTGAGTAATTAGTGTGTATAATATATTTTGTTAAAACGCGGCGCGTCCATTAATCCAAAATTTGCACCATTTTTGGCACTTTGGATTCGCTTTTCTCCATGATGGAGCAAGATTTTTGCAATTTTTATTTTAGATTCCAATTTCTCGTAGTGGAATCTATATGCATGTAAATTTTCAAAATCAAATTGTGAAATCTAGGGGGTCAAAATATGCTTAACGTTGCATTTTTTGCACACACACATTTGGCCGAGTAGATATAAAAGTCTTTAATAAAACAATTTTGATAAAGTATGTTTTATAAGCTTTTAATGTTCAAAAACCTATAAAATTTTAATAATAATTATTAATATTATAAAATACAAAAATGTTACTTGAGTAAAGGTATCCCTTCACGATGTTCTGGATGTTTCTAGAATTTGGGAGAATGTATTCCTAAAGCTATATAAATAGGGGTCGTTAACGAATCTAATCATTTTAAGTTTTGTTAAGTCATCGTTTTGTATTAGTCCATGTTAATTTGTCTTAATTATTATTGTATACTTATAGGGGTTGCATTATAAATTAATAAAATATTTACTAGTGAGAGTAAATATTCGTACGGAGTTAAGGATTCGTTTTATATTGCGTCGAGTTAGTGTCATCGCGTCGCGAGGAATTTGATGACATTGTGTGTTATTGCGAAATAGGTTTTGAAATTGGTGTTTTGAGAAATTGGTACAGATCTGATTTGTTGTTATTGCTAACGAGGTTAGGAGGTTATTACTGATTATTAGCGAGTAGGGAAATATTTACTGGAAAGCCTGAAAACTAATAACGGTAAAGTTGATGATTGAAGATGTCGAAGAGTTATACTCAGATAGAAAAGTTTGATGGGACTACCCCATTCAAAGATTTTATACGGTCATTGGAATGTGTTTTTACGATTGAAGATGTAGTTGATGATGTTAAGAAGAAGGCAATACTGATGTTGTATTTGACTCCTGAGGTACATGAGGTTCTGGATACGATTGGTGACGACCAGAAGGCTACATATACTGCTTTGAAGAATATGTTGAGTGAAATATACAATGGTGAGAAACAGGCACGTCGGGCAGGAGACCAAGCGAAATTTTATGAATTTGATTATCGAAACTTTGAGTTTAGCTTGAGGAAGTTCTTGAAGTTGGTGAAAGATGGATTCCCGTCTCTTGGTGGAAAAGATCTGCTTGCTACACAGATCTCGTTGTTGATGCAAAAGATTGATGGTAGAATGTATGATAGACTTTACACGAATTCGCGTCAGTACCGAAATGCCGAAGACATTGTAGAAGACTTGGTGTTTGCTTATAGACATAGTAGAAGAAGACGAGAGAGTCCACAGAAGGTGGAGAAAAGGAACTTTTATACAGATCTGGAAAAGAAGTTCATTGGTAGTATTGATCGAGTAAAGAAATGTTTTAATTGTCATGAAGAAGGGCATCTAGCTCGTGATTGCCAGAAGAAGGTTGATGAAATACCAGTTGTCCCGAAGACACAGGTTAACAGCAACTTGGTAGAACAGTTAGATGAGGGTGTTAGCGGACCTAGTTATAAAATTGAGTTAGCTGTAGATGGGAAAAGGATTAAGACCCACTGTGATACAGGTACTCCTGTTACGTTAATGACAAGGAGATTGGCTGATGATCTGGGATTGTCAGTGGAGAATGTTATGTCGGAGAAGATTTCGGTTAAAGGTGTTGCGAATGATGAATTGAAAATTGATGGTATTGTTTATGTGAAGATGAAGGTTGAAGATAAGGAATTTGATACCCCTATCTTGGTTGTTTCTGGAAGAACTACGATTCCGGATGATGAAATTCTCTTGGGTACGAATTTTACAAGTCAATTTGTCTGTACCTATACAGATAATGGAGTCTATTTTGGAAAGAAATTTTATCCTAATTTGGATTACAGATCTGACATTAAAAATGAGGGAGGGAAAGAAGCCTCCATGGTTGAGATGTATCCTGGTTTGACTGTCAAGTTAGAGGATGAAGAGGACAGAATATTTGCGAAGTTTGATAAAGTAATATCCAAAGATGATTTAGATATTGGTACTATTGATATTGAAATTCCCAGAAAAGTTCTGAATAATAAACCATATCGAAGACCACCACGATTTAGATATTCACCTCTTCAGGAAGCTCTTATTGTCGCTTATGTTAAAAGACTTCTTGAAAATAATATTGTTGTTATGAAAGATACTCCGTATGTTACAAACTTTATATTGGTACAATCGAGACATAAGAAAGATGATATTCGTTTTGCAGTTGATCTTCGTGCTTTGAATGAAATAACTCAACCCGATCTGTATGTTACGAAGACACCGAATGAACTGATGAATTATCTTGGTGAAGCTGAGTTGTTTTCATCGTTGGATATCCGTAAGGCATTTTGGAGTATGAAGATTCCAGAGGAAGATATTGGTTATTATGGAGTATTTACACCACTTGGTACGATCTGCTTTTTACGTATGCCGTTTGGAGATATTAATGCCATGCCAAACTTCCAACGTATCTATGATAAGATAATTTTAGAAAGTGTTCCTAAGAATTCAGTTGCATATGTTGATGATCTGTTGATATTTTCGAAAAATGATAAGACTTACCATGAAAGATTGATTGATTCTGCGATGTCTTGTTTTCAAAAGCACGGTATTAAGATAAATAAAGAAAAGAGCAAGTTGATGAGAAAGTCCGTTAGTTTTCTTGGATGGGAGATTTCCAATGGTCAAAGAAAGCCAGGAAATCAAACTACAGATCTGAAAAATAGAAAAAATCCTACCAACCCTAAAGAAACAAAAAGTCTACTTGGAGCTCTGAACTTCTTCAGAGATGCGATTGAAGGTTATGCTAGTATTGTACGTCCAATTCAGGAGATGGCTAATGTTACAAAGAAAGAGTTCTGTTGGAGCGAGGATTGTGAGAAGGCGAAACTGGAGGTATTTAAGAAGTTGGAGACCAGTTTGCTCATACCAAGATTTGACCAGGAATTTTACATTTATACGGATGCAAGTATGTACGCTATATCGGGATGTATATTGCAGAAAAGGGAGGAGAAGTTTGCGCCAGTAAAATTTTATTCTAAGAAGCTTAAGTACCAAAAACGTCAAAAGTCGATAAACCTCTTGGAGATGCAAGCTATTGCTTATACTTTAGTGGCTAATTTGGAGCTATTATATATGGCGAAGATTACTATTTTTACTGATAACAGATCTGTATTGACTATTCTGAGAGATGGTGTAGACCCTGATTACACGAGATACATTGCAATGATTTCAAGTTTCAATTATAGTATTAAGTACATTAATACTAAGGATAATGGAATTGCAGATTATTTGTCACGTCAGGAGATGATTGAAAGTTCTGATGGTGCTGGAGATGGAGTTAAGAAAGAGGAAAAATTAGAATCAAATGTTAATGCTGTTAGTGTAAGTGAAAGTGCTGAAGCTGTAGAAGTTATCAAACATAATGTTTCTCTTGAAGAAAGACTTGCTGAACTTCAAATTATGGATGATGAGTTACAAGGTGAAATTTCTAACCACCCAGATCTGTTTATTAAGTTAAATGATATTTGGCATAAGAAGATTTATGTGTCTGAAGAAAAGAGAGAGGTATTAGTACCTGTTATACCTAAGAAGATGAGAAAAACTATGTTGGACATTATTCATGATAGTCATGGTCATATGGGACTTAAGAAAACTTGGAAATTGATGAAATTAATGATGTATTGGCCTAATAGTAAGACAGATCTGAAGGAACATATTAAATCTTGTGTAATATGTCAACGTTATTCTGATTTGAGTCCGGAGTTACCACTGCTGAAGATATCACAGTTGCCGGAGCAACCTTTTAAAGTTATAGCAATTGATGTAGGAGTTGTTCCTAATCATGGTTTGATTTTCCAGACAATTTGCAGTTTAACACGTTTTTGGGTACCCCAAGTAATAAAGGACCAATCGGCAGAAACTTTGATTGAGGCATTGAATAAGGGAATCTTTTTGCGTTTTGGAAGACCTGAACTTATAATATGTGATAGTTATCCAAGTTTTATATCTGAGCAATTTACAAATTTTCTGAAAGATCTGAATATTGTGCTACATGTTAATGTTCCGTATGCTAAGACACAGAATTCTATTGTAGAACGTTCTTTTAGAACGATGTGGGATATTATGGGCAAGATGAGAGAGGAGATGAAGGAGAACAGGTTGGATTTTGAAACCATGGTCATGACAGCTGCTTATTATTATAATACTCATTACCAGTTGACTACAAATGAAACCCCATTTAATCTTGTATTTAACAAAGAGGAAAGACCGTTTATAATTGATAGAAATAGTGCAGCTCTGTTTGATAAGTATCCGGTATTAGCTGATCAAGTTGCTTCAATGAAGCAAGGGTGGAAAGTAGCTGCTGAGAGAGCGAATCAAGTTAGATCCCAAGATGTAGAAAGGAAGAATTTTACACGTAAGACCGTTAACTTTGATGTTGGTGAGAAGGTACTTATTAGGAATCACGTAAGAGGGAAATTGGAACCTAATTTTAGTGGACCATATTTGATCTGTAAGAAGGATGGTGATACATACCATATGAGAAAGGTTGGAAATACAAGAGGGAAGTTCTTAGTAAGAAATGTTGCAGATCTGAAACCCTATAATGAACTCTCTGATATCTCTTGTTCAAGTATAGAAGAGGATGATGAAGTTGAAGAGCCCATTGATAGTCAAGATAACGTTATGGAAACCAGTGTTGATAACTTCACAGAAACCCTAGATGCTCTCATGAATTTGAACGTAGGGGAGCTTCCTGGTGAAAAAAGAAAAGAAGGCTAGTAAAGGTATCCCTTCACGATGTTCTGGATGTTTCTAGAATTTGGGAGAATGTATTCCTAAAGCTATATAAATAGGGGTCGTTAACGAATCTAATCATTTTAAGTTTTGTTAAGTCATCGTTTTGTATTAGTCCATGTTAATTTGTCTTAATTATTATTGTATACTTATAGGGGTTGCATTATAAATTAATAAAATATTTACTCTTGGAATATTAATATGTGTGTTATTATAAAACAAAAGATTTTTAAGTTTTTTAAATTCTAACATTAAAAAAAAATTCCCACAAGTATGTCGACGAACACAGCGAGTTGCTGCTTATAGAAAAAAGCCCAGCCCTGCGGGCAAGCAGCGACGAGCGAAGCGAGGCTGCGGCTTGTTTTTACATTTATCAGAGCATTTTAAAAATTTTGTCAAATTTTATTGCAACATACTAATTATAAATAATTAATGACTAGAAGTTTTAGAAAATAATTAAAAAAGTAAAAGCTCTATACATTATGCATTAATATAATTAATTAAATTTTTATTAACTTTAAAAATAGACAATAATAAGCAAATGAAATGAAATTAATGCTTAATTATCTATATAAATTCTTGGATACTTTTATCATTTAACCTTCTATTTTCGTTACATTACTTTCTTCAATATATTTCATATATTTATCGTGAACACGATCAACCTCAACTTTAACTTTCTCATCTATAGCTTTACAATCCATCCTAAAAGACTCTTCATAATCCCAAAGTTTTAAAAAATCGGAACTTTTACATATTTTTTCATCTGATAAAAATTTTTTTTTTAAAAATATTTTACGAAGTTCAATTTCTTTTTCTTTGAAATCATGATGGAATAACTCATCATCACAAAATTTATAATCAGTAAGCCATGAATCTCGTGACCACCTCTTTTTAGATAATTTTCTAACAATTTTTATTTTTCCTCCTTCATATGTATGATAATTAATATCATTTGGAGTTTCATCTATTAATTTAAAAATATATCTCATACACGAGACAAATAACATATACGGCTCCATTCCCGATTTATGAGTACTGTATATTTCCATGCATCGCAAATATTTGTTACGATGCTCTACAATTCCAATGAATTCAGCAAAAACTGGATGAAGAGCAGCATTATCTCCAAAAGTATTACCTATAGGTTTTTTGTATTGATAATCAGCAAAGAATTTTAAGAAACTTCTTGTGTACAGCGTATTTTTTATTATAAAACTTCCTGCCATTATTTCATGATTATAAATTCTATCAGAAAATAGAATATCTTCTTCACCTTTTGGAAGGTAATTTTCTATTCTATGTACTGGGTTAACTACCATAATATCAGCATCAATAATTATTATGTACTTTATTTCATTTTTATACCTTTGTGCATAGTTAGCAACTATACAATGTCTTCGGAAAAAAAATTCTGGCTGATTGCAGTTATAAGTAAATTCCGGAAGTTCTTGCGTATTTAATATTGCAAGAGTATAATTATGATGCCAAGAATAACATTTTACGGTTTCTATTGCTTGTTTATACATGTATTCAACGGCACCATCAATTACTGTAACAATAGCGATTTGATGTGGTTGTAATGTATCCTTTATTGAGTTGTCAGTAGTTGTATTAACATTTCTGAAATTGTAGAAATGTATATCCTTAGAAGCAGTAACCATTATTTGATATAATATAAAAAATGATAACAAAATTAAGAAGGATGTCGAGAAACGACGAGCAAACAAAGCCATAGTTGGGATGTCTTTATTAAATAGCTCGAAATTCCATAAAATTTAAACAATTATATAATAATAAATATAATAAAAATTTTCATAACAATATTTAAATTTTCTATAATAAAAATTTTTTCATAATTTAAATCTATTCGTAACAATAATCTTGAATGTATATACATGAAGATCTAACCTCAACCATAGATAAAACTTTATTTTACTCAATATTAATAAGTGAATATATCGACAATTATCTGTTTAAATTTTATTTTAAACTTGTTATCAAGATTATCAAATTGTATTTGATAAACTATTGAAATATTCTCAACAATTATCATTATCCTAATGTCTACAATGGACAAACGTGTCCGAGTATAAATATAACAAAATTCATCCTTAGATATTTTTAATTCTAAAAATCGGTATTTCCATTTCAAGAAGTATATATTTCACGGGGATAATAAATTCTCGATATATGTAATCCAATGAGGCAAATTCAATGGGATATGTTTGAGATCCAAATTTTATGTACCAATTTTGAGAATTGTTGTCCACAATATTTTTTAAAATTATTCAACCATGGGCTGTATGAATTAAAATAGACATATATAATTTTTTTTTAGACTTCTCGAGGTTGTTTTCAAGAAATTAAAATGCTCATGGATTTCATGAAATCCTAAAAATGAAAATCCGGACATATTTTATAAGCTTTAAACTTGTTCAATATAGTCTATCTTCGGTACATATGTCAATCATAGTATATGAAGCCTGCGATTGAAAAAAAACATAAAAAAAATGTTAAACTTCTAGGAATTTATGAGCTAACTACAATTTTAATAATTGTAATGTTAGGATCATTTTTTTACTCACTATTTGATAGTTAAAATGCTCAAATAATTTATTTATCTATATGAAATATGATTTTTAAATGCATTTATAATTAAAAAGATGTGAAGTATTATCTTGTTATGTTCATAAAATCTTCTCATATATAAAAATTAAAAAAGTAGTGTTATGATAAATCGTATAAAATAAAGTAACTATAAATAAAGTTTAAGAAATTTAAATTTATCTTTCATACCATTACAATATATCTAGAGATAATTTCTACTGTTTTTCTAAACTAAGAATTTACAAACTCGTATGGATGACAATATAATATGATACAATTATTTTAACAACATTAAAAAAGTTTTTTTCGTTTACTAAATTACATTTTGAAATCAGTTCTTAAGCAAGATTTTACAGTAGCAAAATTTGGTATATTTGGAAGGTTTACCGCACACATCTGCTTGACCTTTATACATGTTTGTCCTTATTATATCATCTAGTAAGGTAAAATTTTGATTATAATATGCTCTGAATGATCCTTGCCCTGGCTTCGTTATGGCGTTAACTTCATACAACATTGTGTTTTTTCCTTCACTGCTTTGTACTACAAAATAATCTTTCACATCATTTTGGAGTGTTAACTGAGAGCAAATCTCTTTTAAATTGTCGTGTTCAAGTTGTTTGTTTATATCTTTGATAAAAACTTCTTCTAATTTTCTAAAAATTTCTGTAGATTGTCTTCTAACCAATTTTGTATATTTTGGTTGGCATAAACAATATCTAGAAGGGATATTCATATCGTAACAGGAACGATTCTCATCAGGTAATGGACGTAATAAACTCAATCCCTTAATTTTATCATTTACAACATTAGATAAATCATATGGTTTAAGGTTTGTAAAATTATTTTTAGGACCTTCAGTTAGAATATCAAGAAAGGTAGCATATAAATCTAAGTGTGAGATATGCTTTATTGAGTTTGCTTTAAGATTACCAATTAATTCTTCATTCTCTAACAAGTCAGCTGGAGGTTTGATAAGAAGGTATGGATTTAAATATTCATATCTTCCAATCTCTGTATTCATAAATCGACCTAATCGAAAACCATGGTCTGCCATAATAATTAAAAATGAATCTTTGTAATATTTAGAATTCCTTTCAAAGTATTCTGATAAATATTCATCCTGTTCAAAAATGTTATCTATATCACTATGTACCAAATTAGTCTGCCAAGTCAACGATGCTGTAGGTTGATTTGAATACCTTTGAAGGAAATCTTCATGATATTTAAAAAGATCCTGACCGAACAAGTAACATTTATTCTTGAAGTCACCCCGAATTATTTTTTTGGTATCATTACTATTAAAAAGCTGACGAACTCTGGTGGAATGATGAGTGTATTCGGTGGTGAAGCCAACACAATCAGGCCACTCAAATGTTTCAAGGAAGAAATCATCAGCATACAAAGTTAAATAACCCATTTTCTTGTAGTAATCAAATATGAATGTTGTATTGTCTAATGGAACATAACATGGATCTTCTAAACCCCAATCATTTATTTTTGTTGGTCTACCAAAAGAATTATCTTCAACATTGTCTTTGAATTTATTCAAAAGAAAACCATAAGCATTTGGCATGCTGTTTTCACCTTGAATATTTAAATACTTCATTTCTATACCACCGTGTTTTAATAGTACACTTCTCGTTTTGTTAAGTGCTCTTAATGCATTGTAATATGATAATGAATCAATTACTATGACATGAAAACTGTATTTTTTTACATCATTTGGCAGTGAATATCCTGGTTTTAAGAAATCTCTTCTTTCCTCAAATGTTTCATTCAATTTTTTTAATACTAATTCTATATTTTCATAAACTTTTTCATTTTCTTCGTTATAACATTTAACCCATGGAACATCACACTCCAAAATAGCTTTACCATTAATTGTTACATTTTTTGCAATATCAAGTTTTTCGTAATTTCTTTTAGAATAACATGTATAATTACAGTTAATTTTGGATTTCACCTCATCTCTCACGAATATCATGTCATCTTTAATATAGTAGTACAAATTCTTGTTAACAGGTTTGCATGGTGGAGATTTTTTTTTTCTATTAAACCAAAGTATATAATCCTTTGGCCATGGTTTACACTCATTAAAATCACAAGATAAATCATTATTTTTAATTCTATACTTAGCATCAACTATCTTATCACAATTGTGTTCTATCAAACCATAAAAACTATAAATAAGCGGTCCTAACCAAGACAGGTCTATATCTGGATTAAAATATATATATAGAACCACCAACGTTATTGCAAATACTACACTAGCACGTCCAACGAAAACACATTCCTTTTTAGTTAACCCTGAAATGATGAAAAGGTTTTTATTTAATTAAACAAAGTGGACTAACTCATGCTTCTGTTAACTTCATCCTCAGTATTTGTATTATCCTCATGGCTGATTGATGATTCAGTAGACATTTTTGATTTTCAGCCTTGGAGATGATAAATATATCTATATTTCATTTAGAATTCCAAATTTTAAATAATTTCTACAATGGTAAAAATTTGACTATTAAAGTAACAAAAATTTCAAATTTTGTTAATATGATAATTTTAATGAAATTTTCAATAAAACATTTATTCCGAATTTTCATTCAAAAAGTTAGATATTATTTTTAAATTTGTGACTAGTTAAGATTCTTTTAGTTAAAAATGTCAAGAATATTTTGATATAAATTCTATTACAAATCATACCAAAAGAATCTGATATTGAACATAATAGATAATAGAATAATAGAAAATTATTACCTTATTAAAAATTTTAATAATTTTTTAAAATTAATATTTTTTCATCATTATATGGTTATTCTTCTGTAAAACTTTGAAAATCCTCACAAAAAATCACTATCAATGATGAATACCCAATTATAACAACTAAGAATTTATTGATAAAGCAAAGCATATAAATAGGTCTTGAAAATCTCTTTAATTTTCGTAATATATTAATACAATGCTTGATTTATCATTCTTTATTTTAAGTATTCTTAATCATTTTACAAACCTTTTTGACACTTTTATTAATACCACTATGATTTAAATTATTAAAAACAAATATATCAATACACCTGTTGATTGAAAGGTTAAAAATGTTAAAAAAAATTGATTTTGGAATTATTAATTGTTCTTTATAGAATAAAACAGTACATTTTTCATTATCTTATAGTTTTTATAAAAACATTTATCCATCTTCTAACTGATTTAAAGCTTTTACTGTATGCCTAAATACAATAAAACACAGATCAATCTAAAATGAAGTAGATTTTGTTCTAATTTATAAAATTCAAATATTTCGCATATAAAAATTAAAGCTATAATTAAAAGATTATTAAAATAATTCGCTATTTTTGTGTGACATTATTTTTATTTTCAAGCTTAAGTTCCTTTTACAATACATTTTAAAACATTTAATCAGAATTTATTATTTTTAATTATAAATGCTTTAATAAATAACATTTATTAACATATTACTGTATCTTTTTAAATATGTTTCATTAGGCTGACCTTATATAATCTATATTTTTATATAGTTATATTCATATGATAGCCCAACTTTCATCTATAACTTCTTTTAAGATTATGTTATGAAATCAAACGTATGATGAGTTATAAAACACTATACATTTTTGTTCATAGTAAGAAAAAACATTTAAATATTTTAATATAAAATAGAAGCAAATACAAAAATAATGTTTTGATTATTAATCCTTTGTGTAGTTAAATAATTACTGTTTTTGGTTCTTATTGTTATAAAATTTTTAAATTTCTAAATTCATTGTCGGTAGTAGATTGTTTAAAATAATGATTTTTGTTTAAACTTAACAACATTAAACGAAATTGACTTCAAGTAATGTGCTTTAAAATGTATTTTAAAATCAAGTTATACTCTTAGATGAGGATAATTTCGTAGAAAAATATTAAAATTTAAAAAGGGTTAGATAAATTAAAGATGGCAAACAAATATATTTAAAAAATGGTTAAATTTACGTGCCAACCTAATATTTTGTGCTATTACGTCATTTTTTTACCACTTGATATTTTTAAAATTCGAATAAAATTAAATTTTTTAAGTGGTAGGGAATGTTTTTGCATCTTTTGAAGAATTGTCAAATTTTTATTTCAAATTTATCTTAATTAATATATAGTCTATTCATAGTAAATTAATTTTAATTATAAAATGTTAATATTCCTATAAAAATTTGAATATTAGAAACTATAAAAGAATATAAATATGTTGAATTATATAGTTGAAATCATTATGTTATTAAACTAATCTTGTTTCTTTTACGATTAGTCACCAATAATAAAATGTTTGCTTATTCAAGTAAAGCATTGCACTATGTTCTTATATTTCCAACATTATTTGGTACAATATTATTTCTAATAATGTGTTTACTCAAGAATATGTTAACAAATTTAATTTAACATCAAAATTAGAAAGAAAAAGAATTTTATTGTATACACGATATTATTCCACAAACGAGACAGAATTATTTGATAAATGTGAACCCATAAATTGTGAATTTACACAAGATAAAAAATTATTTCCAACCTCTGATGCACCTGTATTTCATTTTCTTCATATGAATAAAAGTGATCTTCCTACTAGAGCTTTCCCTTTACAAAAATTTGTATATTTTACAGAAGAAGCACCATTTTCCATTTTACCTGAATCTTCTCCAAAAAACTATTTTAATTGGTTTATGTCTTATAACAACAAATCGGATGTTTTATTTGAATATAGAAGTAAATGGATTAAAATTGACGGTAACCATGAACGGTTAAATTTAAATTACACTTACGATACAATAATTCCTAAGAAATTATATAAAGAAATTGTAGGATACATATAAAATTGTTGGTCAAATTCAGCTCGTGAATTAATTATTAGAAAATTAGAAAAAAATATTAAAGTAAATGTTTATGGTAATTGTCATATCAATACTATCCCTAAAACGGTGTGTGCTGTTTTGGATTATTAATGTGAAAAAAATTTGATTAATAGTTATTATTTTTATTTTGCTTTAGAAAATGCTGTATGCAATAATTATATAACAGAAAAATATTGGAAAAGGTTCACTTTTGATTCAGTTCCTATTGTTCTGAATAGAACAATTTACACAGACGTTGATATTCCTAATTCATCGTTTATAGCTATTGATGATTTTAAAACGAGTAAACAAATGACTGATTATTTACACTATTTTATAAAAAATCCATCAGAATATCTAAAGTATTTTGAATACAGGAAAGAAAATATAACTGTGGTACCAGACAGCGAGAATGATTTAAACAATGGATTTTGTGCTTTATGTTCAAAAATTCGTCATCATATTGAAGATAATAAAGTTATAGAACATGTTAACCCAATATATGAAGATATAAACAAATGTATTCCAAAAAAAGCTATGTTAGATTTTGCGAACAACTGGTAATATTGCTTCTTGAAATTGTCAATATTATTTTATTCTTTGTAAACGCTAAGATTATTTATTTTAAATGAAGTAATAAATTGTTTAGAAATATGCCGAGATATTGTAAATTAAAGAACACCTTTTGAAGATATTTATTGACTTACAAAAAATTTATGTAAAGTAGGTAAAAAACTGTTAGAATTAGTAGATAGTTTTTTTAACGTAAAAATATAAATTGACATATGGGTAAAACCTAGAGTGTATATACTGTTCTGAAGTCATCATAAAATCATTATTACAACAATCTGAATTTTTAATTCGGTTATTTTTACATTTTTTCCAAAAGATAAGTTTTATTATATTAATAAATTCCCTAAACATTAATTTACGTTAATCAATAGTAGATAGATATGTTCACTTTTAATTAAGAAGGATAAAAAAATAATCATATTATTGTCACATAACACTAGCTTTTAAGAAAAACTCCTTATTTTAAAACATTCTCCATTGTTTGTTTAAAATAACATTTAAATTTAGATTTTTCATAAATTTTCTAGAATAAAAAAACAGTCATTTAAAAAATCTTTTAAAACAAAAAAATTCAAAATTTCATGGGTTAAAAGGTTAAACAAAATCGGTAAAATTCAAACTTGTTTATTAAATATTTTTAAAATAAAGAATACTTCGAAATATAATAGTAAAATATTAATATAAATATTCATTATGTCTAATTAATAAATATTGTAAAATAAAAACCAATAATAAAGTAACACAAGAGAATAAATTAACACATTTTATTATTATTAAACTCTATAATTATTCGAGTATACTAGTGCTAACACCAGCACTAAGACTGATTTTTATCAAAAAATTATACAATTTATAGACTTTTCAATATTTAAAATTCAAAAAAATATTTAAAATTTCTTCTTTTAAAATTCATAATTGATAATTTCTTTTTATTCATATTTATATTTTATAATATTCATATTTCAAAAATGCATGTTTTTTGAATTTCTGCTTTTTATATAGTGTTCATCACAAAATCCTTTTTTCAAATATGAGCAAAAATATGAATTTTATGAAAACAATATTCAAATAAACATCGCATAATATATTATATAAAAAATAAAAATTTTATATTTTCCATCATATTTTTAAACATGACAAAGTTACCTTATATTCATCTAATTTTAACTATACATACATGTATAATGTATATTATTTAAGATGATAATATCTTCTAATGATGGTTCAGAGGAGTATAGTAGTGAAAGTGTCGCTTTAGATGTTTATTGCACGAATAATGAAATAAATTTTTATGACAAGCCATTTTTTGGTACGAGACAAAGGGATACTATCAAAAAACGTGGAATTAATGCACCAAAATATATACTTGTATACAAAGTACCTATAAATAGAGAGTTTTTAACTTCACCTCCATATAACACTGATCTGAAGATGAAATTTAGGATTGATAAAAGGGATTTTACGAATCAAATCCGTGACAGGTGGGGTCTTGTAGCAAAACCAGTTAATTATAATTACTTAATGTGTGATTTATATATATGTCATATAGGAATTTTCTATGATTATCCTACAGGTACAGATTATTGTTCCAAGCCTGATACAATTTAAGAATTTTTTTTATATTGGGTTCATCAGATCACATAAATATGATAATTTGGTTTTGAAAATAATTCCAACAAGTATAACTAATAAATACATATATAGTGCCGTTGTGTGTCCTAATGATAGATGGATACCTGGAGAAATAGAAGCACATATTTTTTATACTCGAGATTTAGGGAATAGCATAACTACAATAGAAGCCAAAGCGCCTTCAAGAATTTACGACTTGAAACTCATCTATTGCCACCAAAATTATGGTCGTGATACATTTGTTAGATGTGGTACTCTTACTCAAAACTTTATGGCTGATATTGCTGTTGGTTATAATTGTGATGATGAATATATTGAAGAGGAGGCAAATAAGATTACTAACAATAATGAAAAAGAAAGCGATATGACTTTCACGTCTAACAATGAATTAATGTGTAATGGTATTAATATATATAGTTCGGATCCTAAAGTTGTTGCCTTTTTAAGCCTGGAAATATTTATAATCCAGGTGGTGATTCATATTGGGGAGGTTTAATACATAATAAAATGAATTTTTATTATGAACAAAAATTTCATGCTATAGATAAAAAATATATACAATCAGAAGTCGAAAATAATAAAGTTGATATACTCTTTGGGTATGTATTTATGTATCAAGCAAATTGTAAAATAACGAATATAAATGCAACACTGCGTTTAAGGATTAATGGCAAAATCCAAGAATTCGATACTAAAATCGACCAAAAATTTAGAAGGAATGACACTTACACATTTGTCAGTAAAAGAATAAGAAATTCTTCAATTGTGTGCCATATAATACTTGATGGATTTGAAGATGCGGCATTTAATGATTTTTATGGACCTCTTTATTTAACATCATTGTTGATGTTTGATGAAAAAAATGAGAAATATATAAAAGTAGATAGTGTACAAAATTTAGTATCAAACAGAATGTATAAATGTGCCTTAATTATAAATGCTAACAATTCTAAATTTGAGAAACCAGATTATATAAAAGAAACTGAGTTTTCTATTAATATAATCTATGAAAAAGATTATAACCATACTGGCTCTATCATCTCTACAACCTCTAACAGCTTTATTGGTTCCAATACCTCTATTATCTATAGTAACTCTGTTGGCTCTAATAACTCAAGTGTCGCTGATAGTTCTAGTAAAACTAATAACTTTACGGATTCTAATAATTCTAAAATTTGAATCATCTTTGGAATCTCTGTGGTCCTTATTATACTTTTAATAATAATGCTTGCAGTCATAAAAAAATTGCAAGGAAAAAGAAAAAAATCCAAGAAGGATATGTCCACGAATTTATCAACTTCTTCATCTCAACGAATGGCTAAATCTTTAACTTCAGTCCCAAAAGTACGTAATGCCAAAATTATCAATAAAAAAACTGCTAATAAAGGACCCAGGAGAATATAAAAAACTATGAGTACTGAAAATTTGAAAACAAAAAAAGAAGTGACCAATTCTGAGCAATCGGCAAAAAGTACCGACTCAAACTTAACAAACCATGCAAAAAAAGCTAAAATTAGGATAGTGGCCAAATAATCAGATCATAATAAGTTTAATAATACAATAGATAGTGCTTCCAAATTATACTGATTTGAATACTTTATTAAATATTATAATATTTGTATTTTATTTTATTCTCTTCTTTACATTTAGTGAAATAAAATATGAAATAAAATTAGTTTTTTGAATATAATATGAATAATAGTCATTTTTTTATTGAAAAAATTTTTAAAAGAGTGTAGTAGTAGAATAAAATAATTGAATGTACTTTATGAAAAAACATTTAATATGCATTTTGAAATAAGTTTGATTTTATTTATTCATTAAATACTCTTTTTTATTTATAAGTTAAAAAAGTTTTAACACTATCTATGATAAAAAAAAGTAAAAAAATAGTTTTGTTGTTAGCAGACATTAGTTAAATTGATCAAAGTTAATGAATAAATAGTCAAAAGACGTGTTCTTATTTAATTTGAATAAGAAGATTACCTACAAATAACCGTTGCAGAAATTTCATAAGATATTTTTCAGATAAACCCTTTTACAAACTCCTTATCCCGCAATTCGATTAGCTTCTTTCAAAATAATAAAACAAAGTTCTTTTTAAATTGTTTGAAAGGTAAAGTCTCAATATTAAGGAAATGCAATAGTATAAATAATAAATTCAAAAATCTAGATTTTTTGTTATGTTAATATACTTTTATAAAGGCATTTTAAACTTTGCAAAGTCGAAAGAAAGAAAATAAATTTCGATTACTATATTATCATTTAACTTGTCATTATTAGACATGGAATCTGATCCTGGTCCACCTTCCTACAATTTTTAAGGATCGATTTCAAATTTTAGGGCCGGTTTTTTTACTATTTCAAATTATAAATTGTCATTCTTTTAATTTAGTTACCACGAATTTAAACAATATATTTCTTTTTAAATATAACTTATAAATTTTATTATGTAACATTGTTTTTTTATAGTAAAGTTTGCTTTAATCTGAATAAAATTAAGTTTTATTGTATGGATATATGTTAGAAGATAAAACTGCGTTTTTGGCTTAACGGGTCGACTGGAATCGATTTAAATAAGTGACTCTAAACTGACCGATCTCGGGTATAATAATTTACCGGCCCGCCCATGTCTAATTGTAGAGCAATTTTTCTAAACTTAAATACGCATTACCTTAAGCAGAAATGTATATTTCTATTTTCTTAGAAAAATTCTAATTCTTAGGTAATCTTTTGCTGAAATTCATTCATATTTTAATCATAGAATTTAAATAGTTTTATTATAATAGCATTTTACAATCAGCATATTATAATTTCTAAAATTCATTTTTTTTTAAAAATGTGAATATTTCAAATATTATTGCATTTTGCATTTCTAAAAATTGGTATTCATACTATCGAAAATTTTATCAATTTTTATAATAGCTTATGTAATCACTTACCTTTGCTTAATATACATAAATTATTATTGTATTATTGCAACCTTTAAACTAATATTATTATTGGAACTTCTTCTTGTATTCTTAAATGCAAATCAACAAATCTCTTCTACAAGACAAAATTTCATTAATACCTACCATAAAACAATTATTCCAAAATGTAAGGTGATGCTTTTTTTAATAATATTCACAATCTCTTTAGGATATTATCTTGATTAGTTGACATCAGAAATTTTTGATGGAGGAGTATGATTGAGATGCTCATCCAAACTGGGGAAAGCAATTTCAACATTCTGAAAATCTCAGTACATTAGAAATCTAGATTGTGAAAAACTTTTAGGAGGTGATGAAACTTATATAAATGAAGCAAGAAAAACAAAACATAAATATGAATTTGTTTCATTTCCGATTCCTTCTTAGTAACTTGTAATGATATTCAAATGAGAATATATTACCCTAATGAATTAATGTTTAAAAGAAGAAGCTGAATATCTTTTAGCATTTGCTATAAATGTTTTAAACGTGTGAAAAAAAACTATGATTTTAAACATTATACTTTAGGATTATTCAAAAATTAAACGAAATCTTTTACCTATGTATAGACGACAAAATCAGCTCTGTTACGCAATTGGTGAAAAATCAATTTAATATTTTTTAGAAGGATGTTAGAAACTTAAATAAATGCTTTAAGGATGTTCTTGTTGTTGAAATAGAATTTCCAATGGACCGTAGTAGTGTTAACAGTATTTTAAATATTTATGAATGCATAGAATCATTAAATGATAAAAACTATAAGTATTTATTTCTTCTACAGGTAAATTTTAGTACCTCACAATTTAACATCAATTTTTTTTCTATAGAATGATGATGTACTCTTACAGACAGATCGTAGATTGGTTCAAATTATGATGCTTTACAATGGATCTTTGGATATTGATTTTGGTAGTTCTTTTACAAGTCGGCCTGTTAACGTAATAAAAAATGTTTCATTCAAACACAAAGATTTAAACATTTTTAAAAAAGTTAATTGGTTTTTATTAGTAATTTTTCGTTTGTTTTTAATGTGACAAAAGACTATAAGATCCAAAAGTGGTGAACCCTAAATTTATGGTTTAAAAATTATTTTTACCACCATCATTGCCAAAAGGAGCTGTTGACTACATAGTGAATGTACTTAATATATCGAAGCTAGTAAGAAACTTGAATTCTATCTACCATATACAGATGAAATTTTGTGGCCAACAATTATGATAAGTCCTGAACTCCAAGTTCCTGGATTGCAACATTATAAATGTAGTAAAAATAAGAAATTTTGTTATTTCTAGTTTACACGAAAAGCATTATAAAGTAATAGTTATAAAGATTGCTCTTCAAAAAGTATAAGATATGGACTTTGTTTACTAGAAATTGAAGATTTACATGACTTTAAATAATGGCCTCAATTTTTTGGTAACGAATATCGTTCTGACTTCAATTCTAGTGCTTTAACGTGTTAAAGTGAAGATATATATGAAAAAAATTTTTGAATTTGATAAGAAGGTGGATAAGTCTATTTACATAAAAAACGCTATAATTAAGTATCAAAAATATAAAGATAATGCAACTGATTGTAATGATTTATGTAATATAGCATTTAAACAACACAAAAAAAAGTTTTAATTATAACAATATTGTAATCACAATCTTGTAATGTTAAGTTATTAAAATTACTTAAAACATTCTATATTTTAGTATAAAAATCTAGATTAAAAAGTGTTAAGTGCAATTTTTTATTTTAAAAATTATCGTAAAAAATTGTTCATTGCAACTTTTTCAATGTATGTATAAAATACCATTAAGAAACGAAGAAAAATATAGTTTATTTAAAAACCATATTTTATGTAATTTAAATTCGTTTTTCAGTGTCTTTTTTCACCACCATCTCGTCCCGGGTTGTATCATTGCAGGATCTTGAGTAACGGGTTGAGAAGACTTAGGAGTATCAGTTGTAAGCTTTCTCTTTGGTACAACTTTAGTAGAGTTACCGCTTATTTTTGAATTTTTAGTTGTTCCTTTTTTGGTACTTGGGTTTCCAGTTTTTCCTTTTTTGGTAGTTGGATTTTTAGTTGTTATTTTCTTATTGCTTGGTTTTTTAGTTGTTACTTTTTTGGTACTTGTGTCTTTAGTTGGTCCTTTTTTGGTACTTAAGTTTCTAATTGTTTCTTTTTTGGTACTTGGATTTTTAGTTGTTATTTTCTCAGTGCTTGGTTTCTTAGTTGTTACTTTTCCGGTATTTTTAGTTGGTACTTTTTTGGTTTTTGTGTCTTTAGTTGGTACTTTTGTAGTACTTGGCTTTACAGTTGATCTTTTTCGGGAGATTTTCTTTTCCAAAAATTCTTCATATAACGATGCAGGTTTAGTATTTATAGATTTTCCTTCTTTTAACACAATTTTTGCTTGTTCATCGTCATCTCGAAGATCCTTTATTAAACCATAGTTTATTGAACTTACAGCATTTGAAGTTTTTTGTGATCCTCCAAGTGAATAAGAAACATTGATAAAACCAAGTAAGCAAAGGAAAGAAATAAAAAATTTCATCTTGTTATTTTCAATATGGTATTCAATGCTTAAAAGACTTCTTATATACAGTCTATTTTGCATTATTTATAATAATTTAACATAAAAATGATCTTAAGAAATAAAAATTATGCAAAAATATCCATTTATTTGAGATATAATAAATAAAAAAAGTTTATTATAATGTCTGCTTGATGTTTTAATTATATGATAATAAAATATTTACATTTTTTTAAAAATTATCATTTTTGTATAGTCGATAAAAATAGAAACTTTTTAAAATTATCTTGTGAATTAATTAGAGTAATTTTTTTTATCAATCATAACATAAATAGTCATTTTTAGTGATTATTAAAAACAATTGTTTAAATTATGGTTTAAAAATAGGTTCTAAAAATGCACAGAAAAGTAGACAAATTTCGACAGTTCTTGATAATATGCAATGAAAATGTCCCACTCATAAAAAAAATTAAATTTTATTCAAATATTAAAAATATCAAGTAACAACGAAAATGTTTTAAACATCGTAAACTATTATATTGTCACATAAATTTTGTCTTTTTTTAACAAAAATAATAAACATTTCTGACATTTTGATTTAATGAAACTTTTAGTATCTCAATATTTTTTTTATAATTTAAGTTCATTTTATTGTCTTATTTTTTTAACAGTATATTATGAAGGAAATTTTAAGAAGTCCATTTTGTGTAAAGTTGAAAGCGTTTCAATTAAAATCATTCTTTTAAACAATGTATTAACAACAATAACGAAAAGCAATAATTATTTAATCAGACAAAATAATATTAATTCAAAATATCATTTTAGTATTTACTTTTTTTAGATTAAATTATTTAAAATTTATTTTTCACTTTGAACAAAAATACATAATTTTTTTATAGCTTTTCATAAGTTTGATTTTTAAAAATAATCTTGAATGATAGTATAAAAAGTTAAGTTAACGGAAAAGTATAATTTCATAATAAATAACCACATCAAAAACTTAGGTTTTTGTTTTTTAAAGAACTTTTATATCTTAATATATTATACGCGCACCTAAATGAACAAAATAAATTTTGCGAACTTTAAAAGATGAAAATAAATTTCGCGTACTAAAAGGGATGAAAATAAATTTTGATTCCTTTTTTTATCACCCATCTGTATAAAAGTAGCGTCGTTTAGTGAATTAGATTAATTATCGTTTATTATTAAAAAGAAGCTGTGCACTTTTCATTTGATTTTTTAGTTTATTTTAATGGTAACAAATACGTGTTCTATTGTTGAAAACAAAAACAGATTTTAATATATTTGTAACAATATTAAGAGTGTATGATGTTAATAAAATATAATAATTATACAATAATTTTATCCCTATTAGTAGTGAATAGATATTGTGAAAACTTATTACGATATATAAATTCGTGTATTACTTATTTTCATTTGCAAAAAATCACTGATAAGTAGAATTTACATTTAATATTTTTGTTTCTGATTACATGGAATATATGATATTATATTTTTACATAAAAGTTTTAATAAATCAAAGTTGTGTAATTATTATTTTTTCAAGGATGCCGAATATGTGTCTATTGTTGGAATAAAAAATGGATTTAAATATATTTGTAACAACAATGAGAGTGTCTTATTTTAATAAAATAGAGTAACCAAACAATAATTTTATCAATATTAGCATTAAGAGGATTTCGTACACCTTTCTTATAATATATAATTTCATGTAATATTTAATTTCTATTGGCAAATTAATGATTAAGTTGATTTTACATTTGCATTTTTATTTACATGGAATATTATATCGTATATGTCTTTATAATTTTGTAGTAGTCATCGATATAATCTAAATCACTAGACGACGCTACTTTTATACAGATGAGTGATACAAAAATTAATCAAAATTTATTTTCATCCCTTTTAGTACGCGAAATTTATTTTCATCTTTTAAAGTTCGCAAAATTTATTTTGTTCATTTAGGTGCGCGTATAATATATTAAGATATAAAAGTTCTTTAAAAAACAAAAACCTAAGTTTTTGATGTGGTTATTTATTTTTATTATTTTTCGTTACAAATAAGTGTAATAATCTAAAAACATTATAATTATCAATGTCAATAATATAAATTGCTAAATTAGTTGTTTAAACGTGCATCTTTTCAACTGTGTTATTTAATAATTTCTAGATCTCTTAAGTAAATTTTTATTTGTAAAAAAAATTTTTAACTCCTCATATGTTGAAAAAAGTAGGTTTATATAAGAAAAAAACGCAACCCATAACTCTAAAGTAGAAAAAATGCCACGGAAACCTTCACTTTCAGATTCATCTTATTTCAATTTCCCCAAAAAAAACCCTCTAAAAATTAACATCAGAACATCCGTCGTGAAGTCTGAAACCCTATGAAGTACTTCATTGGAGCTTGGATGCCGCACAGCGCACGATGAAACCGACTATTCGTTAGTAAATATTTTATTTAACCCCAGTTTGGCACTTCTTACTTTAGTTGGGTTGGTCAAGATCAAATTTTTACACACACATACTAATTTGTGTGATATATTTTGTTAAAATACGGCGCGTCCATTTACTGAGTAATTAGTGTGTATAATATATTTTGTTAAAACGCGGCGCGTCCATTAATCCAAAATTTGCACCATTTTTGGCACTTTGGATTCGCTTTTCTCCATGATGGAGCAAGATTTTTGCAATTTTTATTTTAGATTCCAATTTCTCGTAGTGGAATCTATATGCATGTAAATTTTCAAAATCAAATTGTGAAATCTAGGGGGTCAAAATATGCTTAACGTTGCATTTTTTGCACACACACATTTGGCCGAGTAGATATAAAAGTCTTTAAAAAATAATATAGTTTATAATAATTCAAACTATCAAAACATATTAAAAAACTTTGTTGTGATATGTTAACAAAGTTTGTTATATAATCGTTTGTAATTTTATAAAAAATTAAAATATAGCCTTGTATTTTAAGAAGTACTGTAGAAAACATCTTAAGTTTTAAAATAAGAATAATATAAAAGAAAAATAGAAATTTATTTTGTTAATTGGATAACAAGCAACGACCTCGCTTCGCTCGTCGTTGCTTGCCCGCAGGGCCGGGATTTTTTACATAAAATATATCTCTATCCTTCATTTATTCTTTTTTTAAATTTATAAAATATAGATATAGTTGCTTAATTAAAAAAAATTTACTTTTACCTGACAGATGTATAAAGCTAATTTTGAATGTTATTTTCGTTGATCTTTTTTTTACATGACGCTTCTCTTAATCTACTCAAACATTTTGCTTTTAGGCTTTACACTTTATCATATATCATTTGATATCTAATTTTTGTGATTTTTTTAATCTTAATTTTTTGTGCGTGGTTAAAAAAAAGAAAGATTTTAAAAAATTTAGTTTTATGCGTTAATTTGTTTTAATTCTTTTTTGTTTTGTTGATTATCAAAATAAAAATTTTAATTTATTAGCTTTTTTGCAATTATCAGTAAATATTATAAATAATATGTTTAACTAATTACAAATGACAATGAGAGTAGTTGTTTATACCTTTGAAATGTTTAAAGGGTCAGAGGGGTGGGAAGGTTATGCGCTACAAATGTCGAGATTCTCAAGATTATCTTCAGTTTATTCATTTCAAAAAAATTTTGCGTGTTGTTTAAAGACTTGTGTAAAACATTTTTATCATGAATCATTTCAAAAATGTATCTTTGCGTTATAAAAAATTTATTTATAGCGTAATTTTTTGACGCGTCACATCTTCTTCATTAAGTACTCAAGTAGGGTCATTAAAGGGCATGTGTATATTTATATATAAAAATACATTTACCGTTTGATGATTTGCTATATTTTTCTAGATCGCAGGAATTCATCCCCGTTTATATTATTAAATGTGACATTTATTATAAAAATACAGCTTTTGCGCCGCCAAAATTTTTTGAAATGTCTAAATTTGTTTGATTTGTCGTTATGCTTGATGCATAAGACATCATAGATAAAGTATAAAATTGTTTCTTAATTTAAAATGAAAATATTGACCATCATTTGTTATGTTACTGTTCCGACTTTTTTACATTAAAATGGCATCAAATAATCACTAAAACTTATTTTTAAAATTAAATTGCATAATAATATAGAAAATAGATGTTTAAGTCGTATAAAAGTTAGAAAAAATACGACTTTTAGAGAATTTTTAAACATTTTTTTGGAAACATGCTTCAGCATTTCCCCAGATATCTCAAGAACAGTATAACATATATTGCTGCTTATGATCTTAAAATGTTCACAACAAAATTCTCGAGATATACTTTTTTTGTTTTTTCGATTGCTTTTCATTTTTGTACTTTTTTTTACCTCAAATTTAAAAAAAATTTTTTTGGCAAAAATTTGGTAAATTTTTTAAATCACTATATCTCGGGACAGAGTGGTTCTATCAAATCATGCTTAACGTCGTTTGATAAAGAATTGTTTTTTGAATACTTTTGCCAAAGATACTATATAAATATTTTGACATATTCATATATTTATTTAGTCTCAAAGTCAAAATTTTTACGAAGAAAAAAATTCCCAAAAAAAGTTTTTTTTAGTTCTCTCATATTCAAAGTTATCCGATTTTTTGAAAATACCCTTGAAATGTTCACAACAAAATTCTCCAGATATACTTTTTTTGTTTTTTTGATTGCTTTTCATTTTTGTACTTTTTTTCTACCTCAAAATCAAAAAAAATTTTTTTGCCAAAAATTTGGTAGATTTTTTAAATCACTATATCTCGGGACAGGGTGGTTCTATCAAATCATGCTTAACGTCATTTGATAGAGAATTATTTTATGAATAACTTTGCCAAAGAAACTATATAAATATTTTGACATCTTCATATATCTATTTAGTCTCAAAGTCGAAATTTTTACAAAAATAGAAAATCCCAAAAAAAGGTTTGTCAAAGGTTTTTCATTCTCAAAGTTGTCAGATTTCTTTGAAAATAGTCTTAAAATGTAGAGAAATTAATTACCCGGGAGCATTTTTGAATTGTTTTGAATTTCGTTTTCTGTAGCGAGATATGTCGCTCCAAAGAGGTAAAATTTGGGGTAAAAAGTATCATTTTCGACGATATCCCAAATCTGGAGATTGAATTTTTTTTTGCTGGATTTTATTGTTTATACGTAATAAGCATTAAAAATGATGTCTAATTGCGAAATTTCGAACAAAAAAATTAATTTTTGAGGGAGATATGGAGGTACCAAAATTTGGAATTTGGTACCTTTAAGTCGATGTATCTCAAGAACGGCATATCGTATGGAGCTAATATTTGATATTTTGTTTTACCATGTTTTCCAAGATATATTTCACTAAAAAAAACCCAGAAATTCAAAAATAATTTACAGGCCAAAATCTCTCCTCTATAAATATAGAGGATTGTCTCTTTAATTTTTATGTAAAAAATAATTGCGATAAAATTAGTCGCAAATCAGGAAATTAGAATTTTGTTAGATGGACAAATTTATTCCATTTTATGCAAACTTGTGCCCATTTTTATACGTATTTCTACACTCATTTCGAAAGATCAGTTTGAAAATATTAATAGATTACTTAAATATTAGTTATTTTATGTGAACGATTAACGCATAGATATTTTTACTTTTAATTAACAAATGTAAAAAGTAATTATGTTTTTTGCCGGCATAAAACTAAGTATCACGAAAAAAGACTTCGTTTATACCATTATTCAATTTTTAAAATAATATTTATATTGAGATTTTTCATAAATTTTTGGGAATAGAATAACAATAATGACTTAGAAATTCTTATTAAACGGAAAGAATTCTAAACTGAATGAGTGGAAAGTTTAAACGAAACCAACTGAAGTTAGACTGATTAATTAAAATGTTCTTCAAATAATGAAAACTTTGAAATATATTAATAAAGTTCTAATACAAGTATTCAATATTATCTAATTAATTAAAAGATATATTAAAATTTTCGTTCTATATATAGTTCCCCATAAAAGTTCTCTTTATGGTTAGATCAAATATCTGAATTTTATAGAAAAAAATTTGTATTTTATGAAAAAAATGTAAATAAAAGTCGCATAATACATTATATAGAAAATAAAAATTTTATAATTTTCAAGATATTTTTTAATATGGAAAAGTTATTCTATATCTACCTGATATTTGTCAAATCTGCGTGTATTTTTTTTGGATTGATAACATCTGAAGATTTATTTCGAGGTGAAGATTACCGTTTAAAATATCATCGTTATGATTATCGACAATATTCTTATTGGAATTCATTTGTTGGTCAAGGATACAATTCTTCAACGTTCAAAATAAATGGTGTTGATGTGAAACATAAAGTAGTTGTATATAAAATTCCTATGCATCGTCTTTTTTTAATTGGTAAGGGATATGATGCTGAAATGAGAATATTTTTTAAGAATTATAAAAATGGAACTTATATCACATCTAGTATCTTACCTAAAGAGGATATTATAAGAATCGGAAGTCATAAAACAGAAAAAAAATTACTTTGTATGCAATTTATATAAGTGTCAGATAGGAGTTTTATATTATTGCTCCCATAATACAAACTACTGTTCTAATCCTAAAAATGTCGGAGATCTTATTTATATTGGATTCGTAAAGTCGCATGAATATGAAAATTTCGTTTTGAAACTTATTCCCAAAAGTAATACTAATAAAGACATATTTAATGTCATTGCTTGACCTGGACTAACTTAGTTACCAAAATTTTCAAAAGCCGAATATATTCCAACTCGAGAAAATTTTTTAATTAAATTGACATACCGTGAAAATTCAAAAGACTACTGGTTAAAGTTTACGTATTGCCAAGATGTTGGTGTTAAAACGTTCGTTAAATGTGACTATCTTAGACAAGAGTTTATGCCTTTAATTGATGTTGGTTATCAATGTGATGAATACAATGATGATCCGATTAATCATTTTGTCAATAAAGATAGTAAACCCTACTTCCTTTCTATTAAAAATACCGAATTAATGTGCCAGGATCATATTATTTATCAATCGTCTCCAGCAGGTATTGCTCTCCTAACACGTGGAAATAATTATAATGATGTTAATGAGTTTAGAATTAGACATCTTACAAAAGACACAAATCTTTATGCTGGTGATAGATTACATATTCTAGATAGTGTTAAAAATCAATTTGCTTATATGGAAGATTTTACTGGTTATGTAGTTAATTATGAGGCCAAATGTAAATTACCGAATATAAAAGCAACACTACGTTTAAAAGTTAATGGTACTGTTCAAAAATTTAAAAATAATTTAGACAAAAAATTTGGAAAAATTGATACTTATGTGGTTGACAGAAGAGAAATAAAAGATATTCCAATTGGTTGCCATGCAGTTCCTGATGAGATGAAACAACCGGCATTTAATAATTTTTATGAACTTCTATATTCAACATCATTATTGATGTTTAATGAAACAACACAACATTATATAGAAGTGAATAATACTCAAAGTTTGATATCAAAAACAAAATATAAATGCATCTTAAATATAAAGAGTAGAAATTCTAAAATTGAGAAACCAGATTATATAAAAGAAACTGATTTCGTTATTAATGTAATTTACGAAAAAACTAATAAGTCTACTAGCTTTTATAACTCTACAGTTGCCAAAATCTCTACTATCTCTAATGGATCTACTGGTTCAAATAACTCTACAGTTGCTAAAATATCTACTATCTTAATGGCTCTACTAGTCCTAATAACTCTACAGTTACCGAAATCTCTACTATCTCTAATGGCTCTACAGATTTAAATAACTCAAGTGGCTCTGATAGCTCTAGTAAATCTAATAACTCTGAGTCCTCTAATAATTCTAAAATTTTGATCATTTTTGGAATCTCTTTAGTCATTATTATACTCTTTTATAATTTTACTTGTAATCTTAAAAAAATTGCAAGAAAAAAGAAAGAAATCTAATAAGGATCTCTCCATAAGTTCATTTACATCTGAACAAACAGCTAAATCTTTAACTGCACTCCCAAAAGTACCTAATGCTGGAATTATTAATAAAAAAACCGCTAATAAAGGATCTAAGAATATTGAAAAAACTATGAGTACTGATAATTTGAAAACAAAAAAAGAAGTGACCAATTCTGAGCAATCGGCAGATAGTACCAACTAAAGCTTAACAAATCATACAAAAAAATGCTAAGATTAGGTTAGTGACCAAGTAGTCAGATCAAAATAAGTTTGATAATGCAATAGATAGTGGTTCCAAATTGTATTGATTTGAGGAATTTATTTAGTAATGTAATATTTGTATTTTATTTTATTCATTACTTCACCATAGTTTACTTAATAAAATAAAATGTAAAATAAAATTGATTTTTTTGAATATAATATGACTAATGGTCATTTTTTAAATTGAAAAAATATTTAAAAGTAAGTAGTAAGTAGAATTCGAAAATAGAGTCAATATTATAAAGATATACTACATATGCATTTTGAAAAAAATTTGATTTTATTTATTCATTAAATACTCTATTTTATGAATTAAAAAACTTTTTGATACTTTATTTGCTAAAAAGATAAAAAAAATAATTTTGTTGGTAACAATGTTTAGTTAAAATTCATCAATGTTAATGAATAAATAGTCAAAAGATGGGTTTTTTTCTTATTTTTTTCTAGGAAAATTATTCTCAAAAGTCTGTCATCGAAATTAGACAAGTTATTTCTGAAGAAAATTCATTTTTCAAATTTTCTGTTACTCGATTTGCTTTTCTCAAAGTTAATAAATTGTTTTATAGATCGTTTGAAAGGCAAAATTAAAATAGTAAGAGAACTTGATATAATAGTGAATGATTAAAAATTAGACAAGTTAGGATCCAAACAATAGTAGACTTTTTTTTAAAAGAAGTACGATATTTAGGGAATCATAACTCAGCAAACAGTTATCGAAATTAAATGACATGACGTTAACATATAGATTTCGACTGTCTTAAAAATAAGAATATAAAGAAATTTAAGTGTTAAATATAAATTGGATAATGCTTAAAGTGAATGCCTTTTTTTTTATGTTTTTTTCGAAAAATAAGTTTTAGTATCTTAATAGATTTACTTAATATTAATTATTTTACGTGAATCAATGGTAAAATAGACATATTTATCTTTAATTAAGAAGGATAAAAAAATAACTATGCTTTTTGCCTGCATAAAACTAGGTTTTATAAAAAATTCTTTTTCTAAAACATTCTTCAATGCTTTTTTAAAATAACATGTTAATTTATAATTTTTCATAAATTTTTTGAAGTATAATAATAATAATCTGAAAATTATATAAAAATTCCTTTTAAACAAAAAAATCTAAACTAAATAGGTAAAAGATTAAAAGTACCAGGAAAAGTCAGACTGATTTATAAAAATGTTTTAAAAATTATGACACATTAAATATAATCTATAATAAAAAGAAATAAGAAAAAAATTTGTTTCTCTCATAGCACTTTTAAAATTTAATCAATTTTTTGGAATAAATAGCCAAAAGATGCGTTTTTTCCTAACTAGAGTGGCTGGATCGGTTAAAGAAATTTGGTTCAAAATTTGGCCAAGTTATTCTTAAAAAAACCCTTTTTTGGACCCCTTTTTTAGTATGGTTTTTTTTCAGAGGATAACTTTTTTCAAGTTAATAAAATAATTTGATTAATATGTCATTTAAAAGGTTTAATTCCAGAATAGTTCGGAAACATAATACTATTGAGGTTAATTAATATTTGGCTGAGTTATGATCCAAAGAGTGACGACCATTTCGAAAAAAAGATTTAAAAGTTAAATAGCAATAACTTAGTCACAACTTAATGAAAACAAATAAAATAGTATCTGTTATATAGATGTAAGTCTAACTTAAAAAATAAGAGTATAAATAAGTTTAAAGCTTAGCAAAGAAAGAACTTGTATTAATTTGAATGTCAACTTTTTCACTTTTTTTTCATTTTTTTCACAAAAATCAATTTTGTCTTCATTATAACTTTCCTCAAACTCGATCAGTTTTTATGGTCAGTAGTCATTTGATGTATTTTTTTTCATCTTAGTGGGGAAAATAAGTTTCACAACTTTTGGTCCAAAATTAGCCAAGTTATTTTTAAAAAACACTACTTTTTTTGGACAATTTTTTGCATAGTTTTGTGCAGAGAATAACTGTCTTCAAAGTTAATGAAATTAATTGTTTTTTTAATCATTAAACAAATTTTAATCTGGAATCCTGGGGAAACACAATACGATAGAAATATATGAAAAACTGACTAAGTTATGGACCCAAGAATAGTCACCATTTTTTAAATAAAAACAAAAACTTTTTAATGCTGTAAAATAAATGAAAAGTTGTTTAAAATAAATAAATCAAAAGAATATATAGATTCATGTCTAACTTAAAAAATAAAACTACAACGAATTATATTCATTTTAACAACATAATGAGTTATACTTATTTACGTGTCAATTATTCCACTTATTCTTCATATTTTTCACAAAAATCAATTTTGTGATTGACATAACATTTTTCAAACATAATCAATTTTTATGATTAAGTGGTCGTTAGATGTATTTCTTTCTAACTTAGTGGGAAAAACGGTCTTTGAAAATGTTGGTTCATAATAGGCCATGCTATTCGTAAAAAACACCATTTTTTTAGTCACTTTTTGTGTAGTTTTGTCTTTCAAATAACTTTTAAAAAAGTAAGTAAAGTTTTATGTTTTATGACTTATTTGAAAGGTACAAGTCAGGAATAAGGGAAAAACACAACAGCATTAACATTGATAAAGAATCGGCTAAGTTACGGGTCCACAAATGATAACTATTTTTTTAATGAAAATTAAAAAGTTTATTAGCTATTACCAAATGCACACTTGAAAAAATAAAGTAAACATAATTTTTTTTGAATAGATATAGATCTAACTTAAAAAATGAAACTATTGCAAAAGTTTATAACTTATCTAAAAAACGATTTATGTCAATTTTAGTTTATTTTTTCTTGTATTTTTCTGTTTTTTTTTTGTAAAAATCAATTTTGTTCCAGACATGATCCTTTTCAAACTTGATCAAATTTGGCGGTTAAACATTTAGTACATGTGTTTTGTTATAAATTAGTGCGGAAAATGTGTCTCAAAATGTTTGACTTACAATTGATCAAGTTATATTTAAAAAACACCACTTTTTCGACACATTTTTGTATAGTTTTATATCAGAAATTACTCTTTTCAAAGTTTGATAAAATTTTATGGTTTATGACGTATTTGAAAAATACAATTTAAAAATAAGAAGGTAACTTAATATAAAAAAGATTAATAAAAAATGAATCAAATAATGGATCAAAAGATGATGATCATTTTTTTAGTAGAAATTAAAATTTTCTAATATTTTAATTTTATTCAAAGTTGTTTAAAGAAAATAAAACTAAATTTAGCACATATATCGAAGTCTGGCATAAAATATGGAAACTATAACGTAGTTTGTAGCTTAAAAAAGAAAGAAGTTATTTTTAAGTATTAATTTTTTTGATTTATACAGGGTGTCTCATAATTAACTCTCCACCTGCGAGAGCTTATAACTTTTTTCTACGAAGCGATAAAAACGTGCAATTTTGCAGGTTAGTACAAACAAATAAAAATGGGACACACATTTGCGTAAAATGTAATAAATTTGTCCCATCTAATAAAATTTGAATTTTCTTGATTTGCGATAATTTTAACGCAATTATTTTGTACAAAAAATTAAGACAATAATTAAAATTTGTTTTTATTTTAAAACTTAAGTTATTTTTTACAATACATTTTAAAATACAATATTAGATTTTAACTTATTATAAGATTAAAAAATGCTTTTATAAAGAGTATTTATGGCGATATATGATAGTATTTTTTTTTAGATATTCTTCAATTGTTTGAATAACTATAAATAAGATTTTTATAAAAAGTTATATTCATCTGATGACTCAACTTTTTTATACTGTTTTTCAAGATCATCTTTAAAAGTCAAACCGATTAAAAGTTTTAAAACATTATACGTTTTGTTCATAGTAAAAAAATTTTTAAATATTTTAATTTTAATAAGAAAAATAGCAAGTACTAAGATAACATTTTCAATAAACATTACTTTGTATGGTTAGATAATTATCACTCTTTCTTATTGTTGTTGTTAAATTTCTAAATTTTTCAATTTACTGGTGTTAACGGGTTGTTTAAAAGAATGATTTTTGTTGAAACGTTAATAACTTTACACGAAATTGACTTCTGATAACTTACTTTATAATATATTATAAAAACGAATTAGATTCTAAAATAGGTGTAATATTTTTAAAATTTCTAAGATTAAATAAATGTTTCATTACTTCAAAATATTAAAAGTATATATTTTTGTAAAAAAACGACCAAATTTATGCGAAAATCTAACATTTTGCGTAATTTAAAACATTTTTGTTTGTCGCCTGATATTTTTAAAATTTGAATAAATTTTGACATTTCAAAGTGGTGGGACATTTTATTGCATTTTATGTAATAATGTCAAAATTTGTCCCATTTTTTTGTGTGTAGAAATAAGAGACAATATTTTTTACTTTTTTTATTTTTAAAAAATTATGGTCTCATTAGGACTTATGGCCATTTTAAAAAAATGTGTTTTTTTCGCCTTTATGAGTACGTAACATATTTAAATGAAGAAATATTTAGATGATTCTTTTACAGATCAAAAGCTCAACTTCTTTTGTATAAGAATCCTCAATATCATTAATATTGAACTTCATTAACATTGTTTAATTTTTAATTAAAACAAAAAACCCATAATATTTTATAAAAAATAATCAAAATAAATAAAAATTTAATAAATATATATTAATATAATATAAAAATACTAAACTACATAGCAAAATATTATTTTTTATACTTTTTAGTATGTAGTTATAATTGAAAGAATAACGAAAATTGAACTAGACAACAGAATAAATCCTATATATTGTATTATATGTTATCTAAATTCTTAAAAAATAACTATATAATTGATTAATATATAGTATATTAACTGGTGATTCTCAATTATTTTCCACAACAAAAGGTAGAAGTTTGGAGAATACTATTACAATGATAAATAGATACAATTATACACACAAAACCTAAACATTTCTTTTAGGCCAATATGATTTATATAAAAACAGGGCTATATTCGGTAGTACTTTGGAGCCTTGGTATTTTATCCGTTTTGAAAACACATTCTAACTCATTTTTCATATACAAAACGAGTTAAAATGTGTGTTCAAAATGAAGTAGAATGTACATGCAAAATTGGTTAGAATGTAGCATATAGTTTAGTATCAGTTTGTAACTTTCATACTTTCTTACATATTATGTTAAATTAAAAGTTTTTTAAAACTTTTTTTCAGTTATTTGTTAGAAATATTTATTCTCTATCGATAGAATATGGCATCACTACTTAATATTAATAAGTAACAAAACAAATAAAAAAAATTATAGATATTTTAAGAGTTTTTTTTAACCATCCTGTTTAAAATATTAAAAGCAAACAACGTAAAAAAATATTCATGTTATTTTAAGAATTAACTATACAATAAGTGAATTTTTCTCACAATGTTTACTAAGAAGCCACATCATTTGCAGTACACTCTTGATTCTTTCAATCAATTAACAATTAAGAGTTTCCTAGTGATTTTTTAAAATTTCACACACATATAAAATCATTCTCAAAAACTGCTAGTAATCATAGTCCTTACTCCATTAGATAACCATGCAACATTTAATGCCTATAATTGTTGTAGTAATAAGTGGTTGTGAAATTTCTTTTATGTTAACATATTATGATCTTAGTTTTGTATCAATATAAAAAGTTCCAAATGTTAATATTTTTATAAGATCACTAACTAAAACTAAAAATTTTGAATTTCACAGTAATAACGGTTCATCGCGTTTCTATCAAATTAAACTTTTTAAGTACGTCTAATTTGGTGAGAGACTTCAACAGGTGAATATATCTAATTAATTATTATTAATATTATTGTACTTGATATTCATTAGATCTATAAGACTAATAAAATAATTTTTACTGTTTTAAAGTAAATGTAATAATATAAAAATAAATATAAATATGTGTGGTTTTTCATTAATCCCATTATTTCTTTTCTCATTATCCTACATTTATTATTACCTTTTAGTATCAACTTTCAAATTTGTGTAAAAACATTAATAAGCCTGTGAAATAGCATAAAATGGGTTAATAAACAAATAAAAATTTTTAATAACTTTAAAAACAGTGTCAATCACTAAAAAACTTGGAAGTCTAAAAAACATTTAAGATAAATAAAACTGCAGACTAAATTCAAGCTCATTTTGCATATACAAAAGAGGTAAAAATGTATATGCAAAACAAAGTTCAATGTATACACAAAATGATCTAAAAATATATATGGAAAATGTGTACAACAATAGGATAAAAAATGACTTAGAATGTAGATGTAAAATGGGGTAGAATGTAGCCTGTCACATTTTGGATGGTCGGCTATTTTAACATCACCTGTATTTTTTAGCATTCTGAGCATTTTCTGTCGAAAAGACATGTTTAGGTTTTGTGTGCGGCGTGTTAACAGGCAAGTAAATCGCAGTGGAATTTATGTCCAAATATATTCTTTTTTTTTCTACTGGTGACACCAACTTAACAATATTTTGTTCAGCTTTTTGAATGCTAAACAATTTTTTCCAATATATGATAAAATGTGAGTTAGAACACTCCTTATTTATCATATAACACGAGAGAACCGATAACGCGTTTGTCTGCACTCAAATGGTTAGCGAAACTTATTATGATCCAAGAAAAATTAGATAAAGTGAAATTTATACTCCATTAAATTAAAAAAGTAATGATAGGAAATATCTAATTTTTGAATTGAAATGAGAATGTTTGACAATTCTTTAAAAGAAAATACATAATAATAATATGATCTTATTATCACAACTTGTTAATTAATTATTTTTATAATTTCAACAATTTATTACGTGCATACATTTGCATCTCTTTACAGCAATACGTAATTCGAAGTATATTAGAGATTATAAACTTATCTTTTAATTATTGCAATTTTTATTTTTAAGTTTAATTAATAATGGCATAATGGATAAAAAATGGGAATATATGCGATTTATAATAGATTTTTCTGCTTCTGTTTATTATAAATTGAAAATTAATTTACGAGCCTAATTTCTCCTCTATATACTATTGTAAGTATAATATATTCTTTCTTTGAATTTTCTTACATTTTTATGTACCTCTTCTATCAAGCAATAGACCTTCAATCTAAAAAAGGTATTGAATGAAAATATTACTTACTTTATAACTTACCCTACCAACACCAACTTCAAATATCGCAGACCAGAAAAATGCAAAGAATAAACTAAGAACAATAATCGGAAGAATAATATAAATAAAGGTATTCCATAAACTAACAAAAACAAATCGCCCTTCAAAACCTCCGATAACGTAAATTATCGTCATGAGGTGAATAAGATAAGTTGAATAAGTTATCTTCCCTAGAGGTGACCAAAAAGGCCACGACATAAATCTGTTAATAATACCACCATGACCATAAAAACATGAAATAACAATAAAGGAAAGTGATACTCCCCAGCCAATTTTTGAGAATGCTGAGTACATGGCACGAGGAAATAGATCCATGGGTTTACCACTTGCCCAATCCCTAATTGCAATGACATCGGCAACCATAATAGCTAAAGAAAGAATCCATCCTAATATATTTAGGAAAAAAGGTATTTTAAGTGATTTTTTCATTTGTAGGAAATACCCGACCAACATACCAATAATGTATATTTGACATCTTATCCATGGTGCATTATACATAAATTTTGTGTAATCTAAATAATCTTTCATCCTTGGATCCATCCATCCAAGTGAAAAATCAGATGGAGGGAAATAGAAATAGAAGACTTCAAAAATATTTGCAGCTGTTGATAACACAAGTACCAAAGCCGATACAAATATTCCAAACTTAACATTTATAGCCAAAGGGACTAAAATAACTGGGAAGAATAAAAATATCTGTAAATCAGTTGCAAGGTACCATGAAATCAAATAACACTGATTTTTTACGTTTACAAAATTGTTGATATACAAAAAATTAACCCACCAATATTTATCACAACTATTTGAACCTTTAAACGGTGTTAAGATCAACAGTGGCATGTTATTTAGAAAAGTTGGTGAAAAAACCCATGTAAAAAAAGCTACAGCCATATAATAAGATGGAGACAATCTTATAATACGATGAACATACATCATTACAAAAGTTTTAATAGATAAAGTCTGTCTTCTGTTTCTTTTTAGTTGTTTAAAGAACAAAAATGATAGTAAAAGTCCTGACATAAAGAAGAATGAATCTACGGAAAAAAATGCATTTGTGAGGAATTGCTTTGAGTAATCTCCAAAGTGGACAAACACATCTTTCGGGTTCACTACTGTATACATGATGAGGATTATTGAATGTCCCATCATAACCCAGATTATTGATATTGTTCTTATGCAATGGAGTATTGCAATAATTTCAGAACGTAAAAATGTAGCTTTTGATCCATTTACTTTTTTTTGTGGAACTCGTTTTTTGGGGAGTTTCATTATGGTTTTTATGTTTGTATACAAGGACATTGTTTGAATAAGTTTAAAGAATTTATGATGTAATATGGATGAATTATTTTCCTTAAGATTTGGTACAATAAAAAGATCAACCACACTTGCTAATAAACTCCATATAACAAGAAAAAGCATCAAAAATCCAACAATATATCCCTTGTAGTTCATCTTCGGAAAATCAGCAAAAGTTCCAACATCACATATTGGTGATACTTTCGTTGCATTCTTTAAAATCTCAACTATAAAGATTTGTAATTGACATGTATGTTAATAGAAGCAAACAGTATTATAAATAGCAAGGTGCAATGAGGACGTTTTTTTAAAAACATTATTCCACCAAAAAAATGTTGTTGAAAAATGTACCCCTACTATAAATGTCCATAACTTTTTAAAAAACAAATATAACAATAAACAGCTATCATATTCGTAATCAGCATAAAAATTGCAATCTAATGATATAAAAAAAGTTTGAAAAAGTTAGAAAAAAAGTTTTGGCACTTCACTAATTAATTAATATTTTTTTTAAATAGACGGATATCAAAAATCGGCTTGATCAGATTTAAGAATTAAGTCTTGGCTACAAAATGAGTCATTAACCATACTCATAACTATTTTGGAAGCTTCAATAAATATTATTTTGTGTCCACAATTAAGCATGCCAAAATTCCAAAAAGCCATTTGATAATTAATATCTCGATTTTAAAGTGAGATATCAAAAATCGGCTTGACTGGATTAAAGATTTGTGTCTTGGCTACAAAATGAGCCATTAACCATTTCCGTAGGTGGTCTGATCGCTTCAATAAATATAATTTTCTGTCGATTTTTAAAAATGCCGAAAATTGAAAAAATAATTTTTTAAGTTTAATAACTCGATTTTAAAACGTGATATCAAAAATCGGCTTGATCAGATTTAAGATTAAAGTCTTGCCTACAAAATGAGCTGTTAACCATACTCACAGCTATTCTGGGAGCTTCAATAAATATTATTTTTTGTTAAGAATTTAGTATGCCAAAAATTTGAAAAAAATTTTTAAAATTTAATAACTCGATTTTGAAGAAAGATATTAACAATCGGCTTGATCAGATTAAGGATTCGTAGACGGGCTACAAAATGAGCCATTAACCATCTCTGTAGGGGGTCTGGGGGCTTCAAAAAATATTATTTTGTGTCAATTTTGAAATTTGCCAAAAATCAAAAAATAATTTTTAAAGTTTAATAACTCGATTTTAAAACACGATATCAAAAATCGGCTTGATCAGATTTAAGATTAAGGTCTTGGCTACAGAATAAGCTATCAACTGTGTTCACAGCTATTCTGGGGGCTCCAATAAATATTATTTTTTGTCGACAATTTAGTATGCCAAAAATTTATAGTTAATTTTTAAAATTTAATATCTCCATTTTAAGACGAGATATTTAAAATCCGTAAAATAGGATTACATAATAAAGAAATATCTACAAAATGAGCAATTAACCGTCTTCGTAAGTGGTCTGGGTGCTTCAAAAAATATTATTTTGTGTCAATTTTTAAATTTGCCAAAAATCAAAAAATAATTTTTAAAGTTTAATAACTCAATTTTAAAATCAAATATCAAAAATCGGCTTGATCAGATTTAAGATTTAAGCCTTGGCTACAAAATGAGTTATTAAGAATGTTCACAGGTCTTCTGGGGGCTTCGATAAATATTATTTTTTGTCGACAATTTAGTATGCCAAAAATTTATAGTTAATTTTTAAAATTTAATAACTCGACTTTGAAGCAAGATATTGAAAATCGGCTTGGTCAGATTAAAGATTCGTGGCCGGGCTACAAAATGAGTCACTAACCATCTTCGTAGGTAGTCTGGGAGCTTCAATAAATATTGTTTTATGCCGTAGGTCAAATTTGGCAATTTTTTAAAAAATTTGTAGTATTTTTGCTAGCATTTTGTTTTTAAGCGTTATTTAAGAATTTTTTATTAAAATATGCAATTAATAAGGCTATTATTAATTAAAAATTCGTACTATTTTTACAAAAATTTTTTTAAAAGCATTATTTTAGAATTTTTCTTTGAAACAAGCAGTAAATAAGTTTATTATCAGTTAAAAATTTGTAATTAATGCTTTTACATCCGTTTAAACCCCTATTTATTAAGATATACCAAGGGTAAACAAAATTAACTTTTGGTCCTAAAACGAAATTTTGTTTACTCCCTTTTAGGGGTACTTGCACTTAATATTTTAGGGTTATTATTTCAAAAATAGAATCAGCATGCTTGATTCTATATATGTACAAATTTTCAGGATGGTGGGGGCAATTTGAAATTTTGGTCAATTTTTATTGCACCTTGCTAATTATAAATAATAAAAAAGAGTTATGAAAATTAATATCATTTCATTGACAAGACAACATTTGGTAAAGAAATTTTCTAATACTTTAACACTGTCTAATTTCTTTGGTAACAAAGTTTTATATGTTACAGGAAATATTTTTCTACAAGAATTATAGGAGGAGTTTAGGATAATTTTTGTGGCTAGATTACTTACAATGTCTGACTACATTTAGCATATCACTGTGATTTTGACATGATTTTGGAAGGCAAATATCCCATGTGAAGTATTTTCCGAGGATACATGTTCCTGTATACTTTGTACCGTTTTGAGGAATGTTAATGAAGACTCTGAAATTGTATGGATAAGAAAAATAATTTAAAGATACCTTCCATAAGCTCCTTCAATTGGTCTTGTTCTATTGGGTACATTTGCTTGAATACTTTGACATTCAATTTTCAAACCATTTGAGATGAAATTTCCTTCTAAAAAGCCAACAGGTATTTTTCCAGCTGAATCAATCATTGGTAAAACCACATTTTTCATGATTGAATTATTGGGGTTAATTTTAATGGCTCCAGTGATATCATAGAAAACAGTTTCAATAATTGTCCTAATAATTAAATCCATATCCTCATTACAATCCTCTGAAACAGTAGATACATTGAAAAATGCTTTTCCGTTTTGAAGAAAGGATTTTCTCATGATTTCTAATACTGAATGATCTCTCAGGTATAGTGATTCTAGAAAATCTCTATAAGTTGACTAATAATTAAAATTAACTAATTTTAAATAATTTCACTAACTTGATCTAAATTCATACGTTCATAACCATCTTCAATTAATGTATAATAATTTAATCCATAGCATTTTGCATATAATAAAATAAGTAAAAAGAATATTTTCATCTTGAATATTCAAAAAAGTGTGATTGATATAAAATTTTAAATACAAAGATTTTGTATCAAAATATTGACATATTATAAAGTTTAAATCTAGAAATAAGATATCAAACTTTGTTATCAATGAACATGAAGAGATTAATATTTATTTTTTAAAGCCTGTTACTACAGTTAATTATTTCAACGACGTGTAGAAATTAGTTAATTCAAGGGATTGTGTAATAATGAAAATTGGAACTTAAAATAATGAAATAAATACTATTTTTAAAGCAAGAAAAATGTTTCTTCACCTTTTCTAAGAAAATTTTAAACTATGATCAATTTTTGTTTATATGTAAGGAAGAAATAAATTAAATGATAAATTTTAATAGTGTTGTGAATATTATTACTAATAATTTTATATTTGATTTATTATTACAATATTTAGAATGACTGTTGGACAAGGTTCCTGATAATAAAAATAATTTATATTCATAATTATCACTGAATAGTTGCTCTTAATTTTTTTTGATTTAATAAGCATATTCATAGAATTAAAAATTAATTTTTGTTTTCGAAGAGGTTGATGTTTTTTTAAGAAACAAAAATAATATTAAAGACTAAAAATTTTAATTTTTATCTTTCTTTAAAAGAATTAATTTAATAAGATAATTTCTGATCTAAAATTACTATCACTCTATTATAGTTTGGACTAGGAGAAAATTAAGAACTTAAATTATTGAAACATATCTAGTAATAAAGAGATAAAAGTACACAATACTAAGAATTTGTACTTTAAAATTTCAAAATATTTATAATAATAATCATCAGCAAAATTATTTGAAGAAATTTTCTTTGCCTTTGAATATTGTTTTAGTGATTTCCATGAATGGATAATTTTTTTATAATTTATATGATTAAGAAAATAAATAAAAATTGAGTTTATTTCTTCATTTTAATCTTAATTAGATTTTTATCATTTATTTGGTAAAAGTCTGAACAAGGAAGTAGTAGTACATGCACATATACTTTGTAGTGATATGACTTTACGATTCATTAAGTATTAAACGTCATAGATAAATTCAGTACCATCAATTATTCATTTACAATCTTCATTTTATATAAAAAATATTGGACGAATAAAAGTTAATAGTAAATATTTTCCACATTATTTTCTGTGAATTAAAATATCTATGATTTTTCCTTCTTCAGGTGTTTTCTTCTTTCCTTCAATGGTTAAGATTCCGTCTTTTGACAAATCACTGACTATATCCTCTTCAGAGACGTTTTTAGGTAAAATGTATTTTCTAATGAAATTTCTTTTAATCTTTTAATGTGAGTTTATACAATATTTTAATGACATAAAATTTGCCATTTCCAGAATGGAGATATATCTTTTGAAGACCCAATGTTTAAGCTAAAAAACAGCGTTTCGTAGAATGCTTTAGATTTCATGATTCCCACACTGATTGTCAATTTTTGTTGTTGTACGTAAGAAGCTTAAGAAACTACACGTACCTGTAAAATTTCAGGCTAACAGGATAATTTTTAAATGAATTAGTGGATCACAAATTTTAAGATCATTCTCACTTAAATAAATGTTTCTCAAAAACGAAAATTCTGTTGAAACTAACATTTTAATACATATATTCAAATAAAAAAATTATAGAAAACGGAGATCATTTTTCGGCATAAACTTCTCCTCTAATATATATTTGATGAGTGATACCCTCTTAAGTGACATAGTATAAATTTTTATAATTTACAATATCTTTATGAATATGCAAAAAATTTTAGAAAAAATAATTATTTAATTATATAGATGTATCTATAATAAACCCAATTCTTTATTTAATTAGTAAAATAAATTATTCCTCTATATTAATTAATGAATGATTTTAAAAAAATGGATAACAAGTATAATGTAGAAAAAAGGATATGTCTTTGGTTATTTGTTAAATATTTATTTTCTTCTTTTTTTTAGATAAACCAATAACTGTAAAACATATAATTTACATTGAGTCATCAGAATGAACACTTTCTGTTTCTTCAAAAGTCGGAGATGGTGATCTTGACACTAAATCTCTTATTTTATCAGTAAAATAGTGTAATCCACCATCTGGATGGAACGTTGAAATGAAACCTTTTATAAATTCATCAGATCTATTCTTCCATGTATTTAGTATCTCTACTGATTTTTGTTTAATTTGATCAACAGAATTTTGTATTTGATATTTTGTTGCAGACACAAATCCAACATTAAACTCTTTTGCACTATACCCACGTGCCAAATTTCTCCTCACATATTTATCATAATCACGGATGATACGACAAACAACATCTGAGGTACTGACACCTTCAGTTCTTTGTTTCTCAATATACATATCCACTTTTCTAAATTTTTCATACAAATCCTCCTCACCTGGTGCTGCATATGGTATAGCATCATGAGCAATAAAATCAATATTCATCTCTTTAAGAAAATGAAGCGTTACAAAATATGAACAATTTCTATAAACCTCATCAACATATCTACAATGTCTTATAGCTTCATATCTTTCCTCCTCATTTATTACTGTTTTTCCTTTTAATCTATGTGTTTCTTCATCACCACAAACACCAACAATTAAATAAACATTTGGAAAGGCATTTTTACATTGTCTTAGTTGATTTGCATGTCCATGATGAAAAAGATCATATATACCATCAGAGAAAACTCTAATAGGTCTTCCTGCTGTATTATTTATAGCCATTTCTAACGTTATCTTTTTTGAGTAATCAACTTTTTCTCTCTCAAGAATAGCTGCTTCCTCATCACTATAAGGCGCTGGTGAACTTAATGCTAGTGGTAAATCAGATACATTTTTTCTTGTTCTATTTTTTAAATAATCATCTTTTGGTGTTAGTAATAATCTACTGTTTTTGTTAAAGTTTAGTTAGTGATAATTTCTTCATCAGATGCCTCTGATTGAGAATTTAAATCTTCGTTAATAGAAAGTTTTGATAATTGTGAATAAGTTTGGAAATCTTCTTCAACTGTATGGGCATGTTTATGCTGGGATCTTATTGTTGTGGCCATCTTAGTAGTATCTTAAAAAATACAATGATATAAGTTTCTATAGAAATTAGAAAGTGAATGACTAAATATAGAAATATTATTAATAGATGTTTTGAGATAAATTAAAAATTATAAAATGTATACAATAACTATTTCTATTTAAATGTTAGAACAATTCATATACAACTTTTATTAATCATTTATATTTATTTTTTTTATTAAATTACAAGTACTAGGTGGCACAAAAGTTACTTTCACTATATGAATGCTTTAGCCATTGTTGTAGTTTATAGAATTTTATGATATGATAACCATTCAATAGCTCCACTTGTGTCCCACAACAGAATTTGAGATGGATAGAAAAAACTTTATTTAAAAAAAATGTATATGAATTTTTATGATGAGTGTGATTTTGATAGCCAATTTTTTTTTATAGAACAAACATTAATTCATTATTATAAGGTATTTATAAATAAAGTTACAAAACATTAAATATTGTGAATTTTTGTTCATAATAAAAAAAATTAAATATAAATTTCTATAACTTCCAAATGTTTCAATAAACATTAAATAGGAGATATTAAATAGTTATGATATTTCACAAGCTTCATGCTTATTGCTGCCGACTTCCAAGGTTGTTTTTTATTTTTAATTTTCTAAACTTGTTTTTGATAATGAATTGTAGAAAATGTCCACTATGAAAACAGTTTTAACTTTACTTATAATTAATTTACTTTTATATGTCTTTCAATACTTTTTAAAAAAGAAGTTGAGCTATCAACTAGCTACAATAGTACACAAAAGTACTGCATTCAAAAAAATTTATGTTTACTTTTCTTAATAAAAATACATGGAAAAAATAACACTCATATAAATCCCCATAACTTTTTTCGCACTTAAGTTTTCTAAATTTATTCTGAAACATATTGCGGGATATAAATAAGGTTACAGAATATATATAATAATGATAAAATTCTTTAAATTATAACAAAAGTTATAACCGTTCACATAGGGAAGTAACTTTTGTGTCACTCTTTACTTTTTATATGAAATCAAATAATTAACTTCCTTTTTTATAGAAATGTTAACACTTTTTTTATAACCACAATATTTTTATAATATTAAATATACGTATGCTCTATAATGTTTTACTGATTTCATCGAATAATATTATAAATAAATCACTTGCTTTAGAAATACGCAAAATATTTAAATTTTTAAAAAGTGTGCATTTTTTTATTCTTAAAATCTAGAAAAAATATTTTAATATCTTAATTAATAATGACAGTAATTTTAAATCATAAAAAATTTATTTTTTTTGAATAATGTTCCAAGATATTTTCATATCTTAAAAAAATATTAATTAATTCGTAGAATTTACCAAGAAACATTAAATATTTATCTACTTTGAATTATATTTTATATACTAATTGTTGATCAAATAAAAACTTTAAAATCTAAAAAAATTACATTTTTGATTTTTAACATACTTTTCTGTAATTTTTAAAAAACAAAATCACTATTATTCGTCTATAAAATGACATCTAAAATAACTAACTAGTAGATAATTTAAAGTATATTTATATAATATGGATGTTCAATTATAACTTTTGTATAAATAAGGTTTTATAAATGTAAAAATTTATTGCTAAAATATAACAAAGATAATCAGTATTGTTATTAAAAAGTTAAAACATCATCTAACCGATTGATATTTATCAGCACATCATTACATTTAAAAAAATTATACTATATAAACCACAGATAAACACTAAGGTAAGTGAATATTTTTAAATTGAAACAATTAAGAGGTCTTTAAAGCAAACCACACATTCCAGCAAAAAGCATTAATCTGTAAAAATATTATATTTAAAAATCTTGTAGAAAAAACTTTATTTTTTGAGATTCTAAAAAATGTTCTAGTTTAATAAGATAACAAAAGCAGAGCTTTGAATGAGAAATATTTTTTAAAGTTACTTTGGATGTAATACTAAACAATTTCTGCCGATTTTTCTAATAACAATAATACTTCAAGACAAGGAAACATTTATAAACATCAAAAATAAACTTTTTTTTTATTTCAAGATTAACAATTAATTAGCAATGAATATTTCTTAGGAAGAAACAGACATTAATGATAAAATTAAGGAAAGTAATTTTAAATCTGATATAATTTGGCAACTAAACAATATATATTATGAATGAAGAAAAATAAGAACTTTATATCAAATTTCCATAATAACCTTATTAAATACATTTTGATTAGAGTATATTTTTTTTAAATTATTCAAAAAAAATTTATTATTTGATATTGAGTAGTCAATTTCCTAAATTATAAATTTTTTAGAGAGTGACATAAAACAATGATGATTTACTGTTTATAAAAGAGAAGAAAACCGCCACCTTATGTAAAAATAATGTAACCATATTAGTCATCATTATATTTTGTTATTATGAGTTCGTTAGAGTATTTTATTATTATTATTATTATATCACATCATTTAATTATTATTTTATCATATCAAATTATCAATTTTATCATTGTATAATTTTAGGGGTTAGAAAAGTGTAAAAGAAAAATATATTTAACCTAAGGGGGAAACCAAGACAGAGGATCTTGGGTAAGTATAAAAATATAACTTTAACTAATTAACTACTATATCTTAGTTTATTTTATTGTATCTTATTGTTTTATTGTGGCGTTGATAATAAAAGGTGTACGTAATTCCCAGATATAATATCCATACTTATAAAATATTATACTGGACTTTAAAGTAGATATTTGAGGGAATAAATACACGAGTATCGGTAAAACTGGACGAGTTAACTATAAAGCAGGCGTTAGTCGCGTTATTGGAGACTAAATTCGCAGAATTAGAACATACTGAGGAACAATTAGACCAGTGGACTCAGGAAAACCTGTATCTTAGTGAAAGTGGTGATAATCGTAGGACTGTAAAGTTAGAGGAATTCCTAAGTAAAGAAATTGAAAAAAGAAAGATAGACGATCTTTCATCATCGTTCGAATTGTCATTTAGACATACTGAAGAAGAAGGTGATAAAGTTATAAAGACTGAAATAGCCTATAAAGAGGAAGAAGACATGTCGAAAGCCTGGACTGAAATCGACAAATTTGAAGCTTCCTCTGGAAAGAGTATCAAACCTATGTTAGAAAGACTCAAGATAGCATTTGAAGTAGATGGAACAAATGTTGATCGAATGAAGATAAATTTACTTAAACTGAAAGTGTGTGATGATACACTAAAATTTATTGATAACCTTGAAGAAGATAAAAAGAACACTTTTGACAATCTAGCTGCTGAACTTCTAAATAAATATGAAGGAAAAGTTCAATTAACTACAGCTATGTTAATGCTGAGACATTTTAGAATTAAGAATAACCCCACTACATTCAGGAAAGAATGTGAAGAATTTGGAAAACTATTAGATCAATGCTATAACTTAAAAGAAAGTGAGAAAATAGCAAGACTAATGAGTATCGTTGAAAGTGATTGTGTTTTTAACAAATTAGTGCAAGACTTCGACAAATATTCTTCTTACTCTGAAGCTGTTTTGCAATGCGAATGTATCCTTAAAGCTGATGCGAATAGAAAGAACAGTAGGAGTGAAAGAAAAACATTTGCAGGAGTATGTCATCACTGTCAAATCAAAGGACACAAAAGTGATGAATGCAAATTTAAAAAGAAAGGACTACCAGTTGGCAATTACAATAAAAAGAAAGAAAAAGAAGTTAAAAAAGAAGATATTAACAATGTGGTTAAAAGTAATGAAAGAAAACAGACTGATAACTTATTACTTGTTGATGTAAAATTGAATGATAAGAAAATTAAAGCATTACTTGATACTGGTGCGACTAAAAGTATTATATGTAATAAGGTAGCCCGTGACTTAAACCTGAAAATTGATAAAAACAGAAGTTTAAATATTGCAACTCTTGGTGAAAAAAATTTGAAAATGTGGAAGAGTCAAAAGTCTGTTAATATTAAATTTAAAGGATATTCATTTACAAAATACATCTTAATTAGTGATAATGAATTTTCTCTTGAAAGAGAATATCAACTTATAATTGGAAATGATATATTGAAGGACATCCCACACTTTAATGAATTGAAGAAATTGTCGTGGGATGAAGCTAATGTATTAGTGGTTAAAAATGAGTTAGATCAGAAAGATGAATTAATTGAAAATCTCAAAAGAAAATTTGAAGATGTTTTCTCCAAATCAGATTATGATGTTGGAAATGCTGAATTATACATGGCCCCAGTTGAATTAAATGGGCAAAATTTTGAAAAACCACTATACTATCCGATTCAAGAAGCCTTGAAAGATCAAAGTAACCAATTGATAGATGAGTTAACTTCATCCGGAATTTTAATTATACCAGATGAAAACACAGATGTAGAATTCATCAGTCCAACTATTGTATTAAGTAAAGGTGAAAGAAAAGTTAGACTGGTATGTGATCTTAGAAAATTAAATAAATGTGTAAAAAGAAGACATTTTCCAATGCCATTATTGAAACACCTGCTTGGACGTTGCTCAGGAATGCGATGGTTTACAAAGCTTGACCAAAATTCTGCATTTTGGCAAATTGGTATAAGAAAATGTGATCAAAAATATTTCGGAATATACACGAGTAGAGGAATAAGAATAATGACTAGAATGCCTCAAGGATATGTAAATTCATCTGCTGAATATCAAGCTAAAATTTCAAACTTGTTGAAGAGTATAGAAGGAGTTATTAACTTTATTGATGATATTCTCATTGTAAGTTCTGGTACCTTAGCAGAACATATAAAGATAATTGAATCAGTATTGGAAAAATTTCGTTCAGTTGGCATGAAAATTTGCTTTCAAAAATGTAATTTCGCAGGATCTGCATGTAACTTTTTGGGTTTTGAAATTGATCAATATATTACAAAACCATGCCTTTCTAGTAAACAGAAATTTTTGTGTAGAAAGAAACCTGAAACTAAGAAACAATTGAAAAGTGCATTAGCAAGTGCCAATTATTTCCGTAATCATATTTACATGTTTGCTAACATAACTGCACCGTTAGAATCAATGTTAAATTCTTCTCCAAAACGTTTACAATGGGAAGAGGAAACCAATTCATGTTGGGAAAAATTGAGAGAGGTAGTATATGGTGAAAATAATGTATTTCATGTAAATTTTGAAAAACCATTTCAATTATACTGTGATGCGAGTGATTATGCTATTGGATCTATATTATGTCAAGATAATAAACCAATTAACTATTTCTCTAGGAAGTTACAGAAAACTGCCAGACAATCAGCAACATTCAGAGAACTAGTATCAATAGTAAAATCTGTTCTTAACTTTGGCCCATGGTTATTTGGTCAACATACTACAATTTTTACAGACCATTCACCACTCCTGTCAATTTTTGAAAATACAACAAATAGTCAATATATACGTTTATTAAGTCAAATTGATAGTTACAGCTATGATCTGAAGTATATCAATGGTCCTATAAATCCTGCTGATTTTATGTCGAGATTAGAAGAAAATGACAAGGATAAAGAAACATTTAAAGCTAAACTTACAAAACTTGAAGATTTTGAAACTCCAGTATTGGAAGGTTTACAACATGATGAAATTTATGAATCTGATGACCCATGGATTGAAAATCTTGATACAGATGAAAATGATGATAAAATAATTATCAATGTTATTAATAAGAGTGCACAAATTCCATGCAACAATGAAAAGAAAAGAATAAAGGAAGGGAGTGAAACTTGTCATATACTTCCAAGTATTGAAGAAAATTTTGAAACACAGAAAAGGAGGCGAGGTAGGCCTAGAAAAATTGATAATGCAGAGGAAGAAACTCAAATTAGTGAGAGAGAAACTGAAAATAATGAAATTGACTATACACCATTATATGAACTCACGTTAGAACATATAAAATCTAAACAAACTGATGATCCTAAGTTGGATGATGAAGAGTTTATAAAACAGTTGAAACTTGTATGCATAGACGGAACTTGGGGTATCAAAGAAAAAAAATCATTCAAAGCGTACTTACCAGAAGAATTAAGTGAAACTATAATAAGAGTCATGCATGAACAAGGACATTATGGTAAAGATAGATTATTAAGAACCATATCTCAAAAATATTGTGGTGAAAATTTTATCTCAATAGTTAATCGAATTTGTAAAAACTGTGAACTATGTCAATTATGTATACCAATAAGAAAAAAGTCTAATTATCAAAGTACAATTACTGCTGATTACCCAAATCAAGTATGGGCGATGGATCTCACAGGAGCATTTATGTGGAAAGGATCAAAACAAGCGATCATAGTTAGTCTTGATGTATTCTCAAAATTTCTTATAACCGAAATTGTTGAAAATGAAAATGATATTGAAATTATTAAAATACTATCATCATTTATGTATAGATATGGAAAACCAAAGTACATTGTTAGTGATGGAGCATCCTACTTCAACTCATATAGAATAAAATCATATTTTGAAGCTATTGGTATATGTCATAGAACAACAACACCATACCGTCATGGAAATAGATATGGTGAAATTTATATACGTATTCTTGAAGAGACTATGGCAAAAATAAGAAATGGCCTAAAAGGAAGTGATCTTAAACAAACACTGGAAATTGCTACATACTACATAAATAGGGCAGTACAAGAAAATGGGTACTCTGCTTTTGAAATATTTATCTGTCAACCCAAAGAAACTCTTGAAACTGACTTAATAAATCATGAATACAGGGCCCTTGATGAAATTGATGAATACTTAGCCATAAGACAATTTATTTACTCAACAATATACTCCACCAATTTGTTAACAAAATTAAAAGCTAAAGATGGACAAACTTATAAAGAAAACCCGTACCGTCCTGGAGATACCATTATTGTGAAGAAAGGTCAACGAGAAGGGCATAAATGGGAGTTAAGAAATGAAGGCCCATATAAAATTGAAAAAGTTGATAAATTCCATGTAATGTATAGGAAAGGAAATCGCAGAAAGATGTTTAGAACTCACTTTTCTGATGTTAAGAAAATTCCAGAAATGGAACTTTAAAAATTATTAATAATTTTCAAAAGAAAAGGGGTAGTGACATAAAACAATGATGATTTACTGTTTATAAAAGAGAAGAAAACCGCCACCTTATGTAAAAATAATGTAACCATATTAGTCATCATTATATTTTGTTATTATGAGTTCGTTAGAGTATTTTATTATTATTATTATTATATCACATCATTTAATTATTATTTTATCATATCAAATTATCAATTTTATCATTGTATAATTTTAGGGGTTAGAAAAGTGTAAAAGAAAAATATATTTAACCTAAGGGGGAAACCAAGACAGAGGATCTTGGGTAAGTATAAAAATATAACTTTAACTAATTAACTACTATATCTTAGTTTATTTTATTGTATCTTATTGTTTTATTGTGGCGTTGATAATAAAAGGTGTACGTAATTCCCAGATATAATATCCATACTTATAAAATATTATACTGAGATAAAATATGAGTTTAATTTAAAAGGTTATTACCGTTAATGAACATCATAGCGAAACAATTATTTATTATACGATGAAAATGCCATCAAATATATTATAATAAATCATTTTATTAAATACGAATTAATTTGATTGCTTGTTTTTAATCAGAAAATATTCTAATTAAGTAGATAAATCAAGACTATTTGACTATTTATGTGTTGTTGATAATATATTAAAATTATTCAATTTTTGTTACTAATTGTTTGTTTTAAAATAATTTTATTTGATAAAAACATTAAATATTTTTTTTTTTCATTATGTTTGAATATTAACTATTATTTAGGGAACAAAATGAAGAGGTAGGTAACAAAACGAAGAGATTTTAATAAAATTAATAAAATTGAATATAATTTTGGCGAAAAAAATTATGGAAAATTTTTTTGTGTAACTGAAAATAAATTTTTTAAACTTATAATCTTTAGATGCACAGGTTGTTTCAAAAGATACGCGACTAAGTTAAACGTTAATCAATTTTTTTTAACTTTACGTAATACTATGATATTATATACATTTGTTAATCATAATTGCTATCTACAACATATTTCAAGATCGTTCTTGAATATTAAGTTTAATAAAAGTTATTATGATTTATGTGACTGTTAGTTTTTCAATATATTTTAATTGTGGAAATTAAAACAAAACTTTTTTTTAAAAACTATTTTTTATAATATTACAGACATTAAATAGCCCAAACTCCTTTATTATAGAGTAGTAAACGGTCCATAATTATCAATTAATTATTATCAATAAAGTTATAGATTTTTTTATATCGTATATCTTTTACAATTTTTTAACAAGAATAAGTTTGGAAATTTAAAATAAAATATGATCTTGATAGTAAATAACAATAATCATTTTTGCTTATAAAATATTTTAATTTATAACATTTGTTCTTCTATGTTTCCTAGAATATTTAAAAATTTTTTAAATTTATATTTAATTTTGTTTATTATGAGCAAAAAGTCATAATCTTTGATACTTTATAACTATACTCGTAATTGTGCTGTAGTATTACATATTTGTAAGGATTATACAAAAGAATTTGGGCTAACAAATATCTATAATATTATTAAAAAATTTAAAAAAATTGTAATAATTTTTAAGCTAAAAAATGCATAGAAAAAATGATAGATATATAAATCTCTATAATTTATTTTAAACGTAAGCTTTTTTAACGGTCTTAAAATATATTTTAGAAGACAGGTGAAGCTATCAAAAGATATTATGTGATAAAATTCTATAAACAAAAGCAAAACTTATAACTGTTCAACTGAAAAGAGTATTTTTTTACCGCCCTATAAATTAAACAAATTCAAAAATTAATATATAATCTTATTTTCTGCAAAAAAATTGTGAAATGTTTTGATAAAAGTTGTTAAAGATTACTTTAAGCACAATTTTTTGTTAATTTTTAATACCTTAGTATTGTATAAATGAAGTACAATTTTCGGTTTATATCACAAATGTTATTTTTTGTAGCATGATTTTTTTTAATCGCATTAAACAATATATTCCTTTTATTTTTTGCATTTTAATAATTGAATTTGTAAAATTATCTTTGTCTTCTGAAAGTGACAAATTGCCCGGAGATAGTAGAAAGCAATCAAGTCGAAGAAAAAGCCAATCACCACCAAGACTTCGTATAAAAGGTAAAGATTCAAATAAAGGGGGATTATCACCTGCTCAACGTAGAAGAGTTGACACACTAAGGAAACAACTAAACGTAGGTCAATATGAACCAAAATCAAGACCGGTGTCAGAAATCCGTTTGCCAGAAAGAAAATCCAAAGTAGGAAAAACTCAAAGGAATATAAATACACTAGAAAGAAAACCAAGTCTAAATAAAAGTAATCAAAAAATAAATGGACAAAGAAGACATTCAATTACAAATATTGGTCAACCAAGTTTACAAAAAACAAAAAGACGACAAAGTCAACAATTTAAACGAAGCAAAAGCTGTAGAGGCTACTTTTGTTTTGGCTAATTATCAATGATTTTAAAGCACAAAGTGTTTAAAAAAAATAAAATTACTTTTTATTAAAAAAATTCTCATTAAATTATTGCAATGTAGTTAGAACTAAAAATAAATTTCTTTAGCTTATAATCTTTGGATGTACCGGGTGCTTCAAAACATACACGATTAAAGTTGAAAATTTATAACTTTTTTTTGTACATTACAGTATATTATGATATTATATCCATTCAACGGCCTCACTTGACTTCTATTAAATTTTTCGAGATCTTTTTGAATCTTAGATCTAAATAAACTTGTAGATATTTATATAAGTGCCATTTATTCTATACTTTTTTAATTGAGAAATTGAAAATAATTTTTTTCAAAAAAATATACTTTTTTATAATATTATAGTCATTTCATAATCCAGCTCCTTCTTTATAATGTATTAGAAGTTCCATAATAAGAAGTTAATTATTGGTAAAATTATAGATGTTTTTGAATTGTACATTTCTCTACAATTTATTAACAAGAATAAGTTTAGAAATATAAAAATAAAATATGATATTGATAATAAAATGTAATAAACATTTTTGCTTATTAAATATAATAATTAATAAATATTTGCTTTTCCTTGTTCATCGAAATATTTAAACGTTATAAAAATTTATGTTTAATTTTTTTTATTATAAAAAATCCCATAATCTCTAATGCCTTTAAATTTACTTTTAATTGTGTTGTAACAATAGATTTTTCTATGGTTCATACAAAGGAATTTGGGCTATCATATGGTTATAATATTTTTAAAAAATGTTTAAAATTAAAAAAGTTATAATAGTTTTTATAATGATAACTTTTTACTTCCATACTTAAGAATGAATAAAAAACGATAACCATATAAATCTGTATAACCCCCTTTAAACGTAAGCATTTTCTAACGATCAAGACTATCAAATATATATAAATATGATAGAATTTCATAAATTACAACAAAAGTTATAACCTTTCAACTGCAGAAGGTAACTTTTGTGTGCCCCTTATATGAGGCATATCCAAAAATCTATATAAACCTTAATTTCTTCTAAAAAAGTACAAAAATGTTTAATAAAATTATTAAAGATTACATATAACACTATATATTATTAGTTTTTGATACTTTAATTTTATATAAAAACGAAATCTTCAATTTATTTTAAACATATTTTTTTTATATATTAGTATGATTTTTTTTAATCACACTGAGCAATATATTTTTATTATTTTTTCAATTTCATTAATTGAAATGGTAAAATCCATTTTTGGTCCTGGAAGTCCTATCTTGCCCAAATATGGTAGAAGAAAATCAGAAACTTTTCGTTCCCCTTTAGGATCTAACCCAATAAATAATAGAAATAGTAGAAGAAGTTCACTTCAATTAAATCATCGTTCTACCTTTATATCCAAGGCATTAAATAAGAATGCCCTTAACGAACAAATAAAAAAATCTCGTGGACAAGAAAGATTACTAATAAAAATGAATGAATGAGACGAGAAAATAAGAAAGAAACAAAAACAACATTTAAGTAGATGGAATAGAAAATCATATCAACGAAGAGAAGGTCCTCGAGCTTGGAGTGAATGGTTTTTGTAATTAGCAAAAATTTTAAAGCTTAAAGTATTTTTAAAAATAAAAAATAGTAGCATTAGGAAAATATCAAATAAAGATTAAAATATTTTATGTAAATTTGTCATATTACATATAATAACAAATGCTGTTAAAATGGGTCCTTATTTTTATATTATATTCAAACAATATTATAATTAATAAAATTACTAAGTTCTTCAAAAAAAAATGGGACACACATCTGTGTAAATGTAATATATTTATTCCACCTAATAAAATTCAAATTTTTTGACATGTAAATAATTTCATCTTAAATATGTTTTTCATGAAAATTAAAACAGTATTTAACAAATTATTAAAATGAGTTGTCAGTTTTCTTGATATTATTCTTGTGCTAAAACTTGAACTATTCTCCATAATACATTTCAAAATGCAAGATTAGAATTTGATTTTAAGTGGCATTATAAATGCTTTTATAAATATCATTTATTAACATATAACAAAATTTTTATCAATAAATTTCGATAGTTTGAATTATTATAAGTTTATTTTCATCTGAAAGATCAAATTTTTTGTAATATTTTTAAAAATAATCTTTAAAAATCAAGCTTCTGAAAAGTTATAAAATAATATGCATTTTCATTCGTAAGTAAGAATATGTACTTTCATCGAATGTTCTCACTTGTAATCCAATCCCTGTACCTAAGGCTCTTCTATCTGTCTTTATAGAATTATCTAGATCATGAGAAAAACATCATCCTAAAATTTACTCTTTGTTTTGTAATTCTCGAAGATTCTTTTTTTATATATGTAATACAGATCTGACATTTATTTCATTTATACTTTTGTTATTTTAAAACTATTTCATAAGTTTAATATTTTATCATGTTACCTAATTATTGTATTTTTTAGGGGTTAAAACTATAGTTCTGAACCTAATATTATTTTGGTGATAAATTATCACAAATCTGTAATTAATTAACTGTAAGCTTTAATCACTTATTTTTATTGTATTGTCTTTTTATATTTCCAGAAGGCCTTAGTTAATTTAGTTTATTTAATTATCTGTTTTATTGTACTCTGTTTTTGTATTTGTGGTTTAAAATAAAAGGTGCTCTTTTAAGCTGTACAACACGCCAATAAACATTAATTTTATAATCTTTACTAAGCATATACATCATAATTGTCCTACCGTAATTTATTATATATTTAAGAAATATGTTTTGGTTATTTAAATATTTTAATTTAAAGACATTTTATCAAGTATCAAACATGTTAATGATAATCTTATAGTGATAAGATGAAGGTGAATTTTTAATTGCAATTTTTTAAAATATTTATGAGTATTTATTTTATAATGTGGGGAAAATATTAAATTTAAGAAATATTATTATTTTTATTTAAAATTTTCACCTTTCATAAACTACGTAATTTACATAAGTTAGCAGAACAAAAAGAAAAAAGCCAATGAATTTTTAATAAATTTTTAATTAAAAATTGAACAAATTTTCATAAAGAATCTATAAATTAAAAAATTAGAATGTGTGCAAAATATAAAATCTTTGCTTCTTGGTAATTTTCAAAAATATCAGTAATAAAAAGGAAAAACACAACAATTTAATTATATAATAACATAAATGTTATTTTATATTTTATAATTATTTTGACCAATGTATCTATTTACTGAAACAATACTTTCATCATGTCCACATGAAGATTATTGTCGGTTAATGACAATTTTATCTTTGATAGCATTATTTTTTCAAACTATTGTGGCTTTTACGTTAATAAAAGAATGGAAAACGACAAAAAGTGATTACACAAAATTTCTAACAGTTATAAGAACAATTCATGTTTTCTATAATTTGTTGGGTTCTACAATTGGTGAATTTCGCTTGTTTCTACCTAGAAAGACAGCAGTTTGTCATGGAATAATAAGATTCTTTGGTGATTATGCATGTGGTTTATCACTCGTATGTGTTAATAACTATTTATTAATATTTATTTTAGAATATTTTTATCACCTTTATCTCTGTTGAATCCTTTTCTGTAGTTTATGCATTTAATGGTCAATACAACATTATTTGTAGAAAAGTAAATTTCCATAAAAATAACTTAATTCAACTTATCAGTTTTGGTGGTTTCATAATTAATATCTTTGCAATTTTTATTTGTTTCAACTATGCTTTACTATCTAGGGATGAAGCAATAAATTTATGGTATGTTCCTGATGAAGAATTGAATTTATATCTGAAAGAAAAATATGCTTTGTTAGCATTTGGAGGGCCAAAACAATATGTATTGTTTGTTGCTTTTTCCTTTATATCACTTAATTTCATTAATTTTTTTGTTCATTACTTTGTTATTCTCAAAATGATGATTGAATTTATAAAAAAACTAGGTGAACATAACAAGACAACATCAATCAAGAACGATTACACAACTCAATTAAATCACCATATTATTAATTCTTTGTTGCCAGCAATTTTCTTATTCTTTCCTTTGCTTCATGACTTTATTATTATAATATTTTTTTATGAAGAAAAGTACTATTGGTATACGAAACCAACAACAAATACAATAGCTTTTTTTATTATAATCTATGCGATTGTTTCGGCGTTATATATCATCTTCTTCAAATATAGGTCGTTTAAAAGTCAAAAAAAGATAACAGTTATAAAATTTAAATCATATAAGTCAAATACTGCGAAAGTTCAAAGTAGTTAAAATAAATTTTATGAGGAATATGTAATTATATAAACAACAGTGAATAAAAATTTTACTTTAATAATTTTTTAATTATATTTTTTTTATATTAAAGGATTCTTGAAAACTGTAGTAAAATTGTTTTATTTTTTAAATCAGTTAATAGGTACAAATAAATAATTTAATTTTCATGTGAAAACAAAAGTTTCTTAAATAGTTTTAATATATTTTTGTTTTTTCAAGTTTACAAATTTTATCCACTACAAATTAAATTTTTTAATAAAATATTCATCACTTAATGTTATTATAATTACATAAAAGGTACAATTTTAAACACATTTAAAAATTATTTATTCATAACTATATTTTCATTTTTATTATACTGAAAAAAATTAAAAATTAAAATAAAATATTGCAAAAAAAAGTAATTCTAAAAAATATGCTAAATTGATATAATTTTATAGTTAGTTTGCTATTAACATGTATTTTTTTACTGAAACAGTACTTTCATCATGTCCACATGAAGATTATTGCCGGATAATGACAATTTTATCTCTGATAGCATTATTTTTTCAAACTATTGTGGCTTTTACATTAATAAAAGAATGGAAAACGACAAAAAGTGAATACACAAAATTTCTAACAATTATAAGAACAATTCATATTTTCTATAATTTGTTGGGTACTACAATTGGTGAATTTCGTTTGTTTTTACCTAAATTAACATTAGTTTGTCACGGTGTAATAAGATTCTTTGGTGATTATGCTTGCGGTATATCATTCGTATGTGTTAATAATTATCTATTAATATTTTTTTAAGAATTTATTTGTAATGTTTATTTTTGTTGAAACATTTTCAGTTGTTTATGGATTTAATGGTCAATACAATATTATTTGTAGAAAAGTTAAGTTTCATGAAAATAACTTATTTCAACTTATCAGTTTTTCTATCTCTGTATTTAGTACTGTTGTAATTTTCATTTGTTATAATTTTGCTTCATCATCTAGAGAAGAAGCAATAAATTTATACTATATTCCTAATGAAGAATTAAATTTATATCTGAAAGAAAATTATGCTCTGTTTGCATTTAAAGTACGAAACAGATATATGTTGTTTGTCACTGTTTTTTTTATATTCCTAAATTTTATTATTTCTTTTATTCATTATGTTTGTATTCTCAGAATGATGGTTGAATTTGTAAAAAAACTAGGTGAACATAACAAGACAACATCAATCAAGAATGATTACACAACTCAACTAAAACATCATATTGTAAATTCATTGCTACCAGTAACTTTTTTATACACTCCTGTACTACATATTTTTATTGTGGTAGTATTCTTTCGTGAAGAAAAAGACTCTTGGTATACAAAACCAGCAACAAATGTAATGACATTTTCTATTATAGTATACGCAATTGTTTCGGCACTATATATAATTTTTTTTAAATACAAATCATTAAAAAAGCAAAAGAATAAACTTGTTAAAAAAACAAAGTTGAATAAGAAAATTACTGCGAAAAAACAAAGTAATTGAGAATTGAATATATATTTAGATTTATGTTTAATCTTATAAACTTAATAGTAATAAAAATTTTGTTTTATTAGTGAGATAATAATACTTTTTTGTAATTTACCAAATATTTCCAAAGATTTTAGTAAAAATGCATCTATTTTTTAAAGTCTTTTAAAATCTATTAATAATAAATAATTAAAATTTAAACTTTGATATAAAAACTAAAAATTATTAAAAAATTCTATTATATTTGCATTTATTAATGTGATTAAAGATTATCACTTTTGCATGTGTTTTTTTAATCAAATATTCTTGTCTTGATACTATCATACATATAAAATAATGCTAGAATTTTTGAAAAAATTTCAACAAAATTATTTTTGCAAAACATTAAGTTTGTAAAATAAAACCAAATTAGATAAATAATTATAACACCAAGCTCAATAAATTAACACAATTTATTCAAAACTCTCTTTTTTAGAAAATAATCTTACAATTTATAGACATTTATATATTCAAAATTCATTATATATTTAAAATTTCTTCTTTAAAATTCATAATTTCTTTTCATTTATATTTCATAATATTCATATTTCAAAGTTAAATTAATTTTTAAAATTACAATAAAATTATTCTTTTCCTACAATGTATTTATTTACTGAAACAATACTTTCATCATGTCCACATGAAGATTATTGCCGGATAATGACAATTTTATCTCTGATAGCATTATTTTTTCAAACTATTGTGGCTTTTACATTAATAAAAGAATGGAAAACGACAAAAAGTGAATACACAAAATTTCTAACAATTATAAGAACAATTCATATTTTCTATAATTTGTTGGGTTCTACAATTGGTGAATTTCGTGTATTTTTACCTAAATTAACATCAGTTTGTCACGGTGTAATAAGATTCTTTGGTGATTATGCTTGCGGTGTATCATTCGTATGTGTTAATAATTATCTATTAATATTTTTTTTAGAATTTATTTTTAATGTTTCTTTTTGTTGAAACATTTTCAGTTGTTTATGGATTTAATGGTCAATACAACATTATTTGTAGAAAAGTTAAGTTTCATGAAAATAACTTATTTCAACTTATCAGTTTTTTTATCTCTGTATTTAGTACTGTTGTAATTTTCATTTGTTGTAATTATGCTTTATCATCTAGAGAAGAAACAATAAATTTATACTATATTCCTAGTGAAGAATTAAATTTATATCTGAAAGAAAATTATGCTGTGTTTGCATTTAAAGTACGAAATACGTATTTGTTGTTTGTTGCTGTTTTTTTTGTATTCCTAAATTTTATTATTTCTTTTATTCATTATGTTTGTATTCTCAGAATGATGGTTGAATTTATAAAAAAACTAGGTGAACATAACAAGACAACATCAATCAAGAATGATTACACAACTCAACTAAAACATCATATTGTAAATTCATTGCTACCAGTAATTTTTTTATACACTCCTGTACTACATATTTTTATAACAATGGTATTCTTTTATAAAGAAAAATACTCTTGGTATACAAAACCAGCAACATATGTAATGACATTTTCTATTATAGTATACGCAATTGTTTCGGCACTATATATAATTTTTTTTAAATATAAATCACTTAAAAAACAAAAGAAAATTTTAGTAAAAATTTCTAAATTTAACAAGAAAATTACTCCAAAAGTTCAAAGTAATTGAACTAAACTTTATACATCTCTTTCATGTAAAAGTAATATTGTGGTAATAAAGTATTGTATACATTAGCATTAAGATAACTATATTTTTTTAATTGATCAATTTGTCATTTCGATTATAATAAATGTTATTTTTTTTAAAGTTGATTAAAAATTTTTTACAGATAAGCTACACAGAAAAATAAAATGGGAAAAATTTTGACAATCTATCTGAAATGCAAAAAAATTTCTCACCTATTTAAAAAATCAACATTTATTCAAATTTTAAAATTGTTGAGCGACAGCAAAAATGTTTAAAACGATAAAAAATATTAGGTTGTCGCAGAATTTTGCTGTTTTTTTTACAAAATTACACATGTTTTATATTTTAAGTAATGTAACTTTTATTTAATCTTAACGTTTTTGATGAAATCCTAATCTTAAATTCTATTTTTATTTTAATATACATGAAATACACTGTTTGAACTCAATTTCTTGTAAAGTTGTTAAGTTTAAACAAAAATCATTGTTCTAAACAATATACTAGCAACAATAAATATAAAAAATACATAGTAATAATAACAAAAAGCCAAAAACTATTTCCTAACCACACTAAGCATTAATAATATTTAAAATATTATTTTAGTATTTGTTTTCATATTAAGTTTAAATATGTAGAAGATATTTTTAACTACAGATAAAAATCCATATAATATCATAACTTTTCATAGATTTAATTTTCTAAATAGAACCATTAAAGTCATACAAAAACTTTTCGGCCTTCAGAAGAGTGTAATTTTATAATAAAAAATGAAAATATTAATAACTCAAACTATTAAAACTTATCAATAAAAATATTTTCGTATGTTCAGAATTGCTTTTTATAAAAGCATTTACAATCTTACATAAAATTAAATTCTAATTAAATATTTAAAAAAGTATTGTAGAAGACAATCTATGTTTTAAAATAACAATAATATAGTAAAAAATTGAAACTTATTTCAATAACAACTTAATTATTGCTTTAATTTTTAAGTGCGATATAGTTGCGATAAAATTAGTCGCAATTCAAGAAAATTCAAATTTTAATAGGTGGGAATAATTCATTATATTTTACGCAAAAATGCTTCCTATTTCTTTTTGTGTTCTATTAATAGAATAAAAATAGAGGGTAAAATTTTTAGTTGTACAAAATTTTTAAAAAATGTTCGACTAACTTAAAAAACGGGATTTAAAATTTTTTATTAATTTCTGCTTCATATTGAATAATTGTATAAAATTACTCTATGACATACATAATAATATTGTTACAGTTAGACATTACAAAAATTTAATTTTATGTTAATTTATTAACAGATACAGCATTCTATAACATTTTTAAAAAAGTATGGAAATTTGTGTCATTTCATTTGTGTTTATTAATAATAAAAAGAATATTTGTCTATCTAAAAAAAGGATATCTAAATTTATTTACAAAAAATAATGTCTTGAAAAATTTATTTCTAGGATAATTTTAATCACAAGAATCAAATAAATATTTGTAGAAAATAAGAATTTTAGAGATAATCAATTGATAATATTATATTTTTAATAACTAACCCATCATATTAGACGCATCAGAGCCTTGTTAGTTGATATCGAGTTCTTCCATTATTGGTTCGACCTATTCTTAGTGGACTTTGATTTCTACGAGGACGTTCTCTACTTCTGCTCCTACTTCTTACTCCATTTCCAGGAGATCTAATATCCAATTGTTGAGGCCCCATATCTACACCACTATGTTGACCTGAACGTGAAAAAATTTCCCTTCCTCTATTATTAAAAACAGATTTCCCAAAATCAATTAACGAAATGAAAACAACCGTAAGAATAAACAGTTTAATGTGATTAGAAAATTTCATAGTAATAAATATAAATTTTTTAACATTAATTGAAAATTACATTTTTTATATAGCATTAAAGTATCAAAAATTATCATTATATTATGTTTTTAAAAATTTGCGTTATCTTTTATTGATTTTTTTGGTTGTTTTTTTCACAAAAATAGGATATTTAATAATTTTTTGTACATTTCATTACTATTTCTTGTTGTATAAAGTACTATATATTTATGATTCTTTCTACTTTTTCTTTTTGAATAGTCGTTTAAATATAAGCAATTGTCGAATATGTTTGTTCATGATCAAAATTTATATTTGTGTTTTTTTTATCGATTTTATGCACTTATTCTAAAAAAAAATATTACTATTAGCAGGATAATTTTTTTACTTGTAAAATTTTTTTATTTTATATTTAAATAAACAGTTATTATATTCACCAAAATTAAAAGTAATAAAAAATAGAAATTTTTTTTCAATGATGAAAAGTGGAGAAATTATTTTACATAATACAGAAAATTTAATGTTAAAATTACTGGATTTTTAAGTAATTCTTAAAGTAATATTCCTCCTAATTAAAAAACATTTCTAAAATTAATATACAGTAAATTTTTTTATAATTTGTTTGATTGAGTGTTAAAATAGAATTAAACTAGATTACCAAAAGTACCAATTTTTATTACACACACAGCTCTGACACAGAAAAACAATTCGATTTTCGGTAGTACCTTTAGCCAAAGAAAAGTATGTATATCAAACAATGTAATGAATAGTTGCTGTAAATTATTTTTATGAATGAATTCATTTGTAAAAATGAAAAATATTATTCTAAAACGAAAAAATTTATTCGAATATAAGAAAACAAATATTCAGTTGTCGCATAATTAATGCGACATTTTTTCTCGACGTTTATCTTCTAAAAAAACTAACATTTTTATTTGTGTTTTATCAAAAAAATCATCCTCACATTGCAATTAGTAAGATACAAATAAGGAATCATATTCATATTCACTTTATTATGCTCTGCTACTTCGAGAAACATTGAGATACAAAACAGTAACTTTGCGATCTCAACGAACTTTTTGCAAAAAAATAATCACAAAGGTCTAGTTAAAAAATGATTCAATAAGTTCAAATTGAATCGTTCTTCAATTTATTTTTTGTTGATTGTTTTTTTATCAAAAAAGTTCGTTAAAATCGCAAAATAACTACGCTACCCTCTAACCTTTTTTGAAATTTTATAGCACAATTATTGCGTCATTTTGTCGAGAATTTTTTTTTCATTAAAAATTGGTAACTTTTTAAGTTTTTTTCTTAAAATAATCCTCACATTTTTATAAGTAAAAGACAAATCAATAATTGTATGAATATTCTCCACATCACACTTTATCACTTCGATAAAAGTTAGGAGGTAACACAGTAATTTCACGATCTCAATGAACTTTTTTGCCAAAAAAGCAATCAACAAAAGCCAAATTATAAGATGTTTCAATTTGAGTTACCGAATTTTAACTTCTTGAGCCATTTTTCAACTTGTCTTTTGTAGATTATTCCTTCACAATAAGTTCGTTGAGACCATAAAATGGCTGTTTTTGTATCTCAATCTTTTTCAAAGTGGTAGAGCACAATATGACAAAAATTCATATGATTTTCGATTTGCATTTTACTAATTTAAATTTGAGGATTATTTTTATGCAAAAAATTTTAAAAATAATCAATTTTTAAATAAGAAAAGCGTTGGGAAAAAAAGCCGCATTACTTATGCAACAACTTAATAATTTTAATTTCCTGTTACAAAAAAATAATGAGATTCAAAATTATATAACTATACATTTACATAAATATTCTGCTTATATACATAAAAATGTGACATTTATGAATGTATAATTATTCTTTTACTTGTATTATAATTTTTTATAATTATATTGTGAAAATTTTTTAATTAGTTCCATTCTTTTTTTGATTTTTTCATTTTTATCATCTTGATCATTATCTTCCATTCTAAAAAGACGTGATTTTTTACCGATAACCTCAGCATTGTAAAATAAATATTCAAGGAAATACATAAGATCTGAATTAATACGATGGAATGCTATTGGAAAATCTGCAAGAAAATCCATGCCTCTTTCAGGTTGAATAAATGATTTTTCTTTATAATAATTTATAATTCTTTTATCTTTAGCAAGAACTCTTGATATTCGTTCAGGATAAAATAAATTTCTATTTTTATCGTCAACTAAAAATGTTGTATTAATACCCATCCTAAATAAGCATCTCCCAATTTCCACATCATCAGGAACATCATTTCTTTGAGTACAATACTTTTTATTACTTAACCCTTTTTCAACTAAAGTGTTAAATGATTTTCTACTAAAAACATATCCACTTCCACCTTGTATAAATCCCATTACATGATATTTAGGTGGATTTCTAAAGGCAAAACCGAAATAACTATGATCATCTGGATTTTCATTTATAAGAAATGCTCTAAGATTTTCCATAACAAGATATGCATCATCATCCGCTTTTAAAACATAGTCATACTCATTTTTATGATTTTCCCATACCCATCTTAATGCATTTTTTACTTTACCATATGAATATTTATACTTATCTTTTGAAAATGATTTTATTGATGGTAATGTTGGATCGTCTTCGGATGAAGCAAAAACATAGCCATTGCATCTTTTTAACCATGTCGCTTTTTGAGGAATGCATCTACTGAATTTAAACTTCGGTGATGTCAAAATAACACAAAATATTCGAATATCTTTTTGCAATTTTTGTGATATACTCTCAAATACTTTAAAAGAAAAATTTTATCTCAATATATTATGTAATTACTTACAAGAGTTGTTATATGATTTTTGGAACTTATCATGTTCTTCAGATTCCAATGTCTCATCATCATCATCTATGGGAGCAGTTTCAATAGAATGTATCAAGTAGAACAAAGAAATACATATGAATATTAAATTATACGATGTTAGCATTTGAGTGATATAGGTTAACTGAAAATTTTTATCTTAAATAAACATTTTATCATTGGGAACATTATAATGTATCACAACAATTAGATCCTTGTTTTATATTTTCAATAAAACTAATTTAATAATATAAAATAAAAAGTTTATGGAAATAGGCTAGATCACTTGGATTATGAATAAAACCTCTTATTTGTAAAGGAAAAGTTTTTAAATAATTGTTATGATTTATGATAATAACATAATCTTCCTTTATTACTATAGTGGGATGTATCAATTAACTTTTGTTATATATCAACATCATTTATATTCTGTTTGTTTTCAAATTTTATGATAAAAGTTTCGTGATAACGGGTATTTATAAATAGGAACCTTTTCAATTTTATTCAGTAGATATCAGTGAACAAGTTTAACTTATATTTTAACAATAGAAATGCAACTTTATCGTTTAATTAAATTATTTAAAATTAAAAACATTTAGCACCAGTATGATCCATATGATCTGTTAAAAAACTTTGGATGTCCTACGATTGATGTTGGTTTACTAGAAGTAGTAATACTCTTACGTATGAACTCTCTTATTTTTACTATTAAAACATTAAATATCCGTCTATGTGTTTTAGAGATATCCTTCTTTCTGCTTGATCACCAAACAAATTAAACAACTAAACTTCTTCTATTTTTGCTGTTACAAAAATATCACCTTCGAAGATTATTTTAAAAATTCCTACAGAACTTGCATTTAAGAATGATTTTTAGAGGTTATAGGAGGAATGATTTTTTTTTAAATTTTTTCCTCAATAATACATAGGTAACCATTATAATTATATACAATATATAGTTAAATAATGAAAAACTATTTGTAGTATAATTGATGTTATACTTACAAAAAATAAAAGAAAAGGAAAATTTTTTACAATATCATCAATTAAACGCTCATTCGTTCGAATTATTATTCTTTAAATTTACAATAATGACTAAGATTAATTTTTATTTTCCTGCTTCAATATAATAATAAGAAGTAAAGTTAAATAAATGTATATTTGTATTAATATTTTGCTTATATACATAAAAATAAGACATTTATGAATGTATAATTATTATTTTACTTGTAATTATAATTTTTTATAATTGTATTGTGAAAATGTTTTAATTAGTTCCATTCTTTTTTTGATTTTTTCATTTTCATCATCTTCATCATTGTCTTCCATTCTAAAAAGACGTGATTTTTTACCGATAACCTCAGCATTGTAAAATAAATATTCAAGGAAATACATAAGATCTGAATTAATACGATGGAATGCTATTGGAAAATCTGCAAGAATATCCATGCCTCTTTCAGGTTGAATAAATGATTTTTCTTTATAATAATTTATAATTCTTTTATCTTTAGCAAGAATTCTTGTTATTGGTTCAGGATAAAATGAATTTCTATTTCTATCATCAACTAAAAATGTTGTATTAACACCCATCCTAAATAAACATCTCCCAATTTCCACATCATCAGGAACATCATTTCTTTGGGAACAATACTTTTTATTACTTAACCCTTTTTCAACTAAAGTGTTAAATGATTTTCTACTAAAAACATATCCACTTCCACCTTGTATAAATCCCATTACATGATATTTAGGTGGATTTCTAAAGGCAAAACCGAAATAACTATGATCATCTGGATTTTCATTTAAAAGAAATGCTCTAAGATTTTCCATAACAAGATATGCATCATCATCCGCTTTTAAAACATAATCATACTCATTTTTACGATGTTTATATACCCATCTTAATGCATTTTTTACTTTACCATATGAAAATTTATACTTATCTTTTGGAAATGATTTTATTGACGGCAATGTTGGATCGTTTCTAGACGAAGCAAAAACATAGCCATTACATCTTTTTAGCCATGTCATTTTTTGAGGAATACATTTGCTGAATTTAAACTTCGGTGATGTCAAAATAACACAGAATATTCGAATATCTCTTTTCAATTTTTGTGATATACCCTCAAATACTTTAAAAGAAAAATTTTATCTCAATATATTTTGTAATTACTTACCAGAGTTGTTATATGATTTTTGGAACTTGTCATGTTCTTCAGATTCCAATGTCTCTTCATTAATATTTGTGAAAACTGTTCCAACAGAATTTACTAGGTAAAGTAAAGAAATACATACGAATATAAGATCATAAAGCTTGAGCATTTCGAATTTTAATAAAATGATTGAAAATTTCAATCTTAAATAATGATTTTATCATCAGAAACTTGATGGTATGTCACAATTTTTAGAATCTTGTTTTATTATTCCAATTAAACTATTTAGCTTACATAAATGCAAAACAGTTTTTTAGATATAAGCTACATTATTTATATTATAGATACTATTTCATATTTTCAAAGAAAACGTTTTGATACCATAGCTATTAATCAATGATAGTAAAATATTCTCATTTTATTAGCACCAATAATAAATCTTATTTCAAGGTTATGTAAAATTATCTTGTGTTTTTTTACATCCACATTTTTTTAAAATTTTATGATAAACGGTTTGTAATAACACATACACACAAATAAAAGCATTATCAATCTTTATTACCAAATATAGACAAACAAGTTCAGCTAAATTTTAATAAAAAAAATATAACTTTAATATTTAATCAAATTAGTAAAAATTAAAACTAAAAGTATTTAGCGACAGTATGATCTATATGACCCTTTGAAATACTTTGGATGTCCTACGATTGATGTTAATTTACGAACTGTAATAACGCTGTTAAATATAAATTCTCCCATCCTTATTATTAAAGCATTAACTATCAGTCTATGTATTATAGAAATATTTTTCTTTCTGTTTTATTATGAAACAAATTAAATAATTAAACTTCTCCTTTTTTTGGTGTTACAAAGGGAGTACCTTCAAAGATTGTTTTAAAAATTCCTATTCTCATTGTTGATTGACCTTTAGCTATGTTATAGATAAGTGGAAATTCTTCTAATTCATTTTTATCTATATTATTTTTTATGCTAAACCATTGATTTAATTCCATCTCTATAACTTCGAATATTAACTCCTGTCATTCCAAATATTGTTGCATGCAAATCAACAACGTCAAAAGTTTATTTCATATTGAAAATTATTAAAATATCTTGGTGAATGGTAAATGTATTTGTTTTTGTTCCACTTTCCCGTAAAGAATCTTCCTCTCCACAATGTGGTCCGTTTCTTGCTTCCAATTTTACTCATTCACCATTCTAAAAAAATAAGTTACTAAGAAAAATTAAATTTACATCACTAGAAAAAATTATTATAGAATATACTCTGTCTAACAAAAGAAAGAATGACTATGATATTAAAATGATTATAAATAATCAAAAAACTCATAAGAAAAATCATTATTATTTTTCCAAATCAACTAACAAATTTAATTGTAAAATCATTCAATCAGAATTCAGAAGGATAACTCAGAATTATTTATTAAAATATGGATAGATTCAAAAGTAAAGATAGGTAATAAAATTTTGTTATTTTACTTACTAATCTAATTTTTAAGATTTATAAGACAAATAAAACATTTTACTATATTTTAAGTTAAATATATATATTTATGTAAATATTTTGTCTACATACATCTAAATGCCAAATTTATTATTGTATAACTATTCTTTGACTTGTGATTGCAATTATTTATAATTGTATTTTGAGAATGCTTTAATTAGTCCCATTCGTTTCTCAATTTTTTCATTTTTATTAGATTCATAATTGTCTTTCATTCTAAAAAGACGTGAATTTGTACTGATAACTTGAGCATTGTAAAATAAATATTTAAGGAAACACATGAGATCTGAATTAATACGATGGAATGCTATTGGAAAATCTGCAAAAGAGTTCGTGCCCCTCTTAGGTTAAAACATTGAGTATGTTTTATAAAAATCTATAGTTTTCTTTTCTTATCAAGATATTATGATACTCGTTCAGGATTAAGTACAAATCTACTTCTATCATCACCTATGAATGTTGGATTAATCCCCATTTTTAACAGACATCTCCCAATTCCCATACCTTCAAGAATAATTATCCTTTTGAGTACAATATATTTCATTATCTAATCCCACTTCAACTAAATTGTTATATATTCTCCTACTGGAAACGTATCCACTTATACCTTGTATATATCCATTTGTTTCATCTCCATTTGGATTATATACTATAAAACCAAAATAAATATGATCATCTAGATTTTTATTTAGAAGAAATATCTTAAATTTCCATAACAAGATATGTATAATTATCCGCTTTTAAAACATAGTCATACTTATCTTTATGATTTTTCCATACCCATCTTAATGCATTTTTTACTTAACCATATGAATATTTATAATTGTCTGTTGGAAATGATTTTATTGACGGTAATATTAATCTCCTTGTAATTTTTGTGATATACCCTTAAATATCTTAATAAAAGAATTTTATCCCAATATATCATTTCGTGTCACCAAATTATTTATACATGCTTGTTCAGTATTTTGAATACTAAACAATTTTTTATAATATATGCTAAAATGTGAGTTAGAATACTCCTCATTTTTCATACAGCACGAGAAGGACGATATCTCGCTTGTTTGCAATTTAATAGTTAATGAAATTTGAAATGATTCGAAAAAATCAGATAAAGTGAAATTTATACTCCATTAAGTTAAAAAAATAATAATAAGAAATATCTAATTTTTGAAGTGAAATAAGAATGTTTGACAATTCTTTAAAAAATAATACTCATAATAGTAAGATCCTATTCTCACAGCATGTTAATTAATTGACTTTTCTATAATTTCGGCAATTTATTACGTGCATACATATGCATGTCTTTGCAGCATTAAGTAGTTCAAAGTATATTAGAAATTCTATACTTGTCTATAAATTAATTATTGCAATTTTTATTTTTAAGATAAATAAATAATAGCATGATAGTAAAAAAAGAATATATGCGATTTATGATAAATTTTTCTGTTTTTTTTTACTTAAAATTGAAAATTATTTTTCGAGCCAAATTTCTCCTCTATTTATTATTTTATATATATAATATCTTCATTTTTCGATTTTACATTTCATTTTTATGTACTTCTTCTACCAAGTAATGGATCCTCAATCTAAAATAAAGTATTACATAAAAATATCAATTTTTTATCACTTACCCTACCAACACCAATTTCAAATATTGCAGACCAGAAAAAGGCAAAGAACAAACTAAGAACAATAATCGGAAGAATAATATAAATAAAGGTATTCCATATACTAACAAAAACAAATCGCCCTTCAAAACCTCCGATAACGTAAATTATCGTCATGAGGTGAATAAGATAAGTTGAATAAGTTATCTTCCCTAGAGGTGACCAAAAAGGCACGACATAAATCTGTTAATAATACCACCATGACCATAAAAACATGAAATAACAATAAAGGAAAGTGATACTCCCCAGCCAATTTTTGAGAATGCTGAGTACATGGCACGAGGAAATAGATCCATGGGTTTACCACTTGCCCAATCCCTAATTGCAATGACATCGGCAACCATAATAGCTAAAGAAAGAATCCATCCTAATATATTTAGGAAAAAAGGTATTTTAAGTGATTTTTTCATTTGTAGGAAATACCCGACCAACATACCAATAATGTATATTTGACATCTTATCCATGGTGCATTATACATAAATTTTGTGTAATCTAAATAATCTTTCATCCTTGGATCCATCCATCCAAGTGAAAAATCAGATGGAGGGAAATAGAAATAGAAGACTTCAAAAATATTTGCTGCTGTTGATAACACAAGTACCAAAGCCGATACAAATATTCCAAACTTAACATTTATAGCCAAAGGGACTAAAATAACTGGAAAGAATAAAAATATCTGTAAATCAGTTGCAAGGTACCATGAAATCAAATAACACTGATTTTTTACGTTTACAAAATTGTTGATATACAAAAAATTAACCCACCAATATTTATCACAACTATTTGAACCTTTAAACGGTGTTAAGATCAACAGTGGCATGTTATTTAGAAAAGTTGGTGAAAAAACCCATGTAAAAAAAGCTACAGCCATATAATAAGATGGAGACAATCTTATAATACGATGAACATACATCATTACAAAAGTTTTAATAGATAAAGTCTGTCTTCTGTTTCTTTTTAGTTGTTTAAAGAACAAAAATGATAGTAAAAGTCCTGACATAAAGAAGAATGAATCTACGGAAAAAAATGCATTTGTGAGGAATTGCTTTGAGTAATCTCCAAAGTGGACAAACACATCTTTCGGGTTCACTACTGTATACATGATGAGGATTATTGAATGTCCCATCATAACCCAGATTATTGATATTGTTCTTATGCAATGGAGTATTGCAATAATTTCAGAACGTAAAAATGTAGCTTTTGATCCATTTACTTTTTTTTGTGGAACTCGTTTTTTGGGGAGTTTCATTATGGTTTTTATGTTTGTATACAAGGACATTGTTTGAATAAGTTTAAAGAATTTATGATGTAATATTGATGAATTATTTTCCTTAAGATTTGGTACAATAAAAAGATCAACCACACTTGCTAATAAACTCCATATGACAAGAAAAAGCATCAAAAATCCAACAATATATCCCTTGTAGTTCATCTTCGGAAAATCAGCAAAAGTTCCAACATCACATATTGGTGATGCATTCGTTGCATTCTTTAAAATCTCAACTATAAAGATTTGTAATTGACATGTATGTTAATAGAAGCAAACAGTATTATAAATAATAAAAAAGAGTTATGAAAATTAATATCATTTCATTGACAAGACAACATTTGGTAAAGAAATTTTCTAATACTTTAACACTGTCTAATTTCTTTGGTAACAAAGTTTTATATGTTACAGGAAATATTTTTCTACAAGAATTATAGGAGGAGTTTAGGATAATTTTTATGGTTAGATTACTTACAATGTCTGACTACATTTAGCATATCACTGTGATTTTGACATGATTTTGGAAGGCAAATATCCCATGTGAAGTATTTTCCGAGGATACATGTTCCTGTATACTTTGTACCGTTTTGAGGAATGTTAATGAAGACTCTGAAATTGTATTGATAAGAAAAATAGTTTAAAGATACCTTCCATAAGCTCCTTCAATTGGTCTTGTTATATTGGGTATATTTGCTTGAATACTTTGACATTCAATTTTCAAACTGTTAGATATGACACGTCAATGTCATCATAAAATTAGAATATAAAAGAACATTGACAGAGCTTGTCAACCACTTATTCTACTTACTAACCTCGGTAAAATAACTAGTTAACAAGCTCTGTAGGTTTACTTGTTATATAACATTTATTGTATGTTTTTTAGAGTATTAAATAAATTCTTTCTTTGAAATGATCACCAGAAGCATGAATAGTAATGAGGAGAATGTCGGAGCTAATGTACGTCTCCGTATCCTCAACACAAACCATGTGAGATGAAATTTCCTTCTAAAAAGCCAACAGGTATTTTTCCAGCTGAATCAATCATTGGTAAAACCACATTTTTTATGATTGAGTTATTAGAGTTAATTTTAATGTTTCCGTCAATATCATAGAAAGTACTTTCATTAATTGTCCTGACAATTAAATCCATATCTTCATTACAATCCTCCGAAACAGTAGATACATTGAAAAATGTATTTTCGTTTTGAAGGAAGGAGTTTCTCATGATTTCTAATACTGAATGATCACTTAAGTACATTGATTCTAGAAAATTTCTATAAGCTGACTAAAAATTAAAGTTAAAAATCTTAAATAATTACACTAACTTGATTCAAATTCATACGTTGAAAAACATCTTCAAATAATATTTCGAAATCTAATCCATAGCATTTTGCACATAACAAAATAAATAAAAAGAAAATTTTCATTTTGAAATTTCTAAAACGTGTCATTGGTGTAAAATCTTAAAATAAATGATTTTTTATCGAAATATTGACACATTATAAAGATTTAACTCTAAAAATAAAATATGGAATTTTGTTATCAAATAACATAAAAACGTTAATACTTGTGTTCTAAAGTCCCTCCCTTACTATAGTTGAATAATTCAACAAAATGTAAAAATTAGTTAATTTTAAAGGATGGTGTAATAATGAAAATAAAAATTTAAAACAATGAAAATAAATAAAATTTTTCCAAGCATGCTAAAAGTTGCTTCACCTTTTCTAAGAAAATTTTAAACTTTGATCAATTTTTTTTATATGTAAGGAAGAAATGAATTAAATAATAAATTTTTATATTGTCGTAAATATTATTAATAATAATTTCAGATTTGATTCATTATTGCAACCTTTTTAATGACAATTGGATAAGGTTCCTGATAATAAAAATACTTATGTTTATAGCTAACATAGAATAGTTGTTCTATATTTTTTTTTATTTCAATAAGCATAATCTTAGAATGAAAAATAATTTTTGTTTTCGAGTAATTCGATGTACTTTTTAAGAAACTAAACCAATATTAAAGACTAAAAAATATGTAATTTTATCTTTATTTAAAAGTAATAATTATATAAAATAATTTTTGATCTAAAATCAGTATCGCATTATAATAGTTTGGACTAGGAGGAAATTAAGAACTTAAATCTTTGAAACATTTATAGTAATAGAAATATAAAAGTACTCAATAGTAAAATTTTAAAATGTTTTATAATAATAGTCATCATCGGATTATTTGAAGATATTTTCTTTTTTTTCGACATTTTTTTTAGTGATTTCCATGAATGGATGATTTTTTTATAATTAAAAATAAATAACGTTTTAGTTATTGGTTTTTTTATAATTTATATAAGTAAGAAAACAAACAAGTACATATTGAGTTTTTTTTCTTTATTTTAACTAAATTTCTATCAATTGATTTGGTACAAATTTGATCAAGTAAATAGTAGTAACATGCATGTATACTTTGTAGTTATATCACTTTATGATTTATTAAGTAATAAACGTCATAGATAAATTCGATATCATCAATATTTCATTTACAATCTTTATTTTATATAAAAAATATCGAAAGAATCGAAAGTTAATGGTAAATATTTTCACTTTATTTTCTTTGAATTGGAATATTTATGATTTTTCCTTCTTCAGGTGTTTTCTTCTTTCCTTCAATGGTTAAGATTCCGTCTTTTGACAACTCACTGACAATATCCTCCTCAGCTACGTTTTTAGGTAAAACATATTTTCTAACAAAATTTCTTTTAATCTACACATATGAGTTTATATAATATTTAAATAATAAGAAACTTACAGATCCGTATTTATCAACTTTTTCATCGTGACTTCCTTCAATAACAACATTTCCATCAATAATATTTACTTTAAGTTCAGATGGTTCGAAATGAGAGACATCAATATTCAAAGAAAAAGAGTCATCTGAAACCTTAACTTCATCAAACCCTTCTCCGAATTTTTGACTATCCATCAAAGGCTTATCATTATAGTAACTTCTAGTAAACGGTCTATCAAACTCAAGATCATCAAAAAACCTTCTACTTTCAAAAAAAGGAGAGAAAGTATGAGAAAGTGGTAAACGTGGTAATAGAGAACGACTAGTCATTTTCTAACTAAAAAAATTAAAAATAATTACAAAATTCACCTTTATATATCATAAATAATTTTTGTCTCCACTCTACAAGTTTCTTTCCACCTACACTAAGTAGTAAAATAAATAAACTTTCTATTTCTAAAAAGATCCAGTAAATGTAATGATACAGAACAAATACTTCTAACGTAAAAAAACCCTACAACCCCCATTGTACAATAAACTTTAATAATATAAATAATTTCTGAAAAAAATTAAGGAGCTTAACTTAAAATATTATACTCAAAAAAGAAGTAATTATGTATACACTGTAAGAAAAATATATTTGTTCAAAAGTTTATTCAAAAGTGTTAAAAAGAAACATATTTATTTAAAATAAGTAAACAATTATTAATAAATAACAAAGAGAAAAACCGATAGTTTAATGTATTACAAAGGCAATTAAATTTTGTTGTGTACAATATTTATAAAAATTATTTTCAATAATAATTGGTAACACAATAATCTAAAAAGTGTATGAGATTCTAAATAAGAAAGCTTTTTTTCATTCAAAAAAAATTGAGTCAACTATATTTGTTATATAACAATATCTTATCATTTGGATTTACTTAATGAAATTACAATATAATTACATAATGCTTCATAGTAATAATCTATATTAACGTTTTAAAGTCACAAAAAACGCAATAAAATTATAGGTGAAAATAGTAATGACGTAAAAATAACTAAAAAATATCTTTAATTTTTACAGATCGCTTATATCTATATCAATTGCTTTGAGCATATCTTCTTTACTTTTAAAAGTAGTTTCAGAGTCACGTTTGGTCATTGCACTTTCTTTATTTTTATCACTAAAATCATTGCTGGATCCATTTTCTTTTTTTACCTTAGACCTCCCTGATACAACACGCATCTTAGAGCTTTTACGGGTAAATGGATCGTCCTCATTGACAATATCCACTGGAGCGTCTTTGGATAAAAACAATGAAGCCATCGTTTCACGGTTTCTGATGTTAATTTTTGTAATTGCATCCATACCAGATGATCGTTTTTTGTCAGCAGCTGCTGCCCGTCTCTCGATAGTTGCTAGCTCTGAATCAATTGATTTTACCTTTTCATTGTCACCTGCAAGTGATGCAGCAACCCTCTCACGTAAAAGGACACCCTTACGAAAGGCAAAATTTGTTGGAGCATCACGGAATTTATTCTTTTGACTCACAATATAATTAGCATCCTCCTCCGTATATTGGTGATTAGCTACCTCCTCAATATCCTTTTTCTTACTTTCCACAAATCTCTCTGATGGTAAATTAATATCTAATTGGCGCATATTACTTTTCCAATGACTAAATTCTTCACTAGTTATTGGAGTGTTAGAAACAAACTCCATACGATAAGCTTTATAATCTTTTCCATATTTGAGTTTTAGTGTTAAATTTGTTTTTGTATTTTCTAATGTGTAAATTTTATTTCCCTCATCAACACTATCAATTTGTGTGACGCGGTAAACCTGAACACCATTCTTATGACCAATACCAATTCTGACAAAACATCCAATTACTGATTTTGCAAAAAAAGGTGCATGACAATGTTTAGATAAGAATTGTCGTGTAACAACAATCTCAGATAATTGCTCTACAGTATCAATTTCTTTAGAAAATTCTTCAGATTTAGATCTTGAGCGACTATCTCTGCTACTTTTACGCCTACTTAAAGACCTTGGACTTGATGATGTTGAAATACTACTATTTGAACTGGAGTCTGATTCATTGCCATCATTTCCAAAAGTCTCTGAAACATCAAGAACTTCTTTTTGCTTCTTCTCCTCTGTCTCCAATTTTTCCTTTCTCTTTTGCTTGAACTCCTTTAGAGCATTTCGCTTCTCCTGCTTCTCACTTACTTCAGATGGTAAATAAAAAGCCGCATCTGGTGTGACATCTCTCTCCTCAGATGAATATCTGGTTTTAGACCTAATTCTAGGACTACTGTCTTCATCATCACTACTGTTTGTTGTATAAGTAGAGTTAGTTGTTGTTTGTGATGACTTGAATGGCATTTCCTTTTTTAATCTTCTCTCTTCGTAACGTCTAAGCATTTCCTCTTCTCTTTCCAACTCGCTCATGCTAGCGAGTTTTCTACGATCCTCATCGTTAAGTATCAAATCTTCATCAACACCATCCAAGGTATGACCAAATTCATCATCAGAACTGTCATTTTTCCTGGCTTTTTTAGTGGCCTTTTTATGTGCAAGAGATTTTCTTTTAGTAGGCTTTGATTCTGATTTTAAAGCCTTAGTTTGAGTTTCTTCATTTTCACTATCCAAATCAGAGGAGATCTATAAGAAAAAATAATTATGCTAACTAATATCTTAAAACCTACATAATTGTGCATTTGCTTTATTTTCTCATCATAATCAGAATCGTTTAATGAATCGTCGCTCATATCTAAAATGTAATCTAACTGTTACATAATAAACAAAAACCTTATGATATATGAAAATAAAATAATGTTTTAGTAGGAGTATCCTAAGAACATTGATGCGAGACGTAATATATAGTTAATCTGGAGAACATTAAAATCAATACTAAAAAAAAGTATTTTCTATACATTAAAATGAGAGAAAAATTAGCTGAAAATGCTTGTGAATAATAATCTCAAAAATCATATTTTTAGAAAATATTTAAATTAAGGACCCTTGTGAATGTAGTAGGAAATTTTTAGCCATATTTACAATAAAAAAAAATTAAGAATAATCAAAAAAAGTTAAGTGAGAATGAATGTTCGAAATAGTATGAAAAGATACAACGGGAGGATATCGTTGTTCCACCCGGTTGTTATGGAGCGTTGTGAGATATCAAAGTTCAATGTACAAATGTTGTTGCCGTTGTTGAAATAATTTTTTCTTTAACCCTTTGAATGTATTTATTATTTTGTGATCTTTTTAAATAAATAAAATTAGATGTTTGATGATTTACTTTTTATTACTATGTTTTGTTCCTTATCATAAAAGGTTAATGTCGATTACTTTTTACACTGTTTTAGATTGTAAAGTAATTTAATAAAGAAAGATAATTTGATAAAAAGTCTGCTTAAGGGAAAACTAAATATAATTCTTAGAAAAACTTTTATTATTATCAATCTTTTCAATTAAATCTCATGCCATCAATGTAAATAATCATTTAATAAATATTTAATTAAATTAAAAGCATAAAACTTACTTAAATAATTGTATTTAATTTTTGTTGAAAGGAAATAAAATTGATATGAAAAATTATAAAATATTTAAAGACATAATATTGAACAATTTTTTAATCACATATATCTACATAACATAAATAAATCTTAAATGCTTATCTGTTTGTATAGTGTTTGATGAAAATATTCATAGATGTGGAGATTATATTTTGTTTTTCGTGTAAACATTACTTTCTTCCCCATACAATATATACGATTTAATTTATTAAAAAAATTCAATGCTAGAAAAGTGATTAATTTAATAATTACATCATTATTCATAATGTGTATCACGATATTAAATAAGTTTAGCATCTTTTTTCATATCAAGAAAATAATTTTAAATTCTTTAAGCATTGGATAAATATGCATAATACCCAAGAACATCTCTATAAAAGACTCCTTTTACTCTATACAATCGTCTATGAATTATAAATAAATATGGGAATATAAACTTCTTTGCTAGTTGTTAGCCAATAACTTTTATCCAATTGTAAATATAAAACGTTTCTCCTCTTAGTTGGGGGGAGATATTAAAAGAGTGGCTGCCTCTGGACAGAGTTATATGAAAACTCATAAACATCCTACTTTCAAGCATAGACTGACAAAAGTGCATTCAAGTGATGATATTATAAGTTTTGTTTTCTTGTTTCATTACACATACTCTATTTGTTTTGGTTTATATTATAAATATAATGTTTTGCAAATAAAATATTAGTATTTTTTTGTGCTCGAGTATATTATGGATAAACTTGGTGAAAGAAATTTTTCTCATTTTGTTTTTTTATATTAGCTAGTGCATGCTTTGTAGGAGACTATTATGTTATTCGGATTTAAAATTTATTTTTGACATAAAAATTAATTTAAAGATAACTAATGAGTAATGTATTACGAATATCTCTTTGATAGTGTAAAGTGATTAAACTTTAAGATGTCATGGATAATTGTAAAGTGTTTAATTTCCAAGGAATTAATAGGAAAAGAAACATTTATCAATTGATATAAAGAGATATATTATATAAAGAATTTATATCCTCGCTTTCTAATAAATCACTTTTTTATTAAATTTTCAAAATTATAATTAATTTTATTGCATATATCAGATTAACTATAAGATTTCTATTAGGCATGGAAGGAAAACTTTAGGGACTTTAAGTAATTAGCTCCAATAAATAAACACACTCCTCATAACTCTATCGATAATTCAAATATGTCGTAATAATCTAAAAAAATTTGTTTTTACAATTGTGAACATTAGAATAATTTATGATCATTCATCTACGATTACATGAGTTAGGAAAAATTATAGCATATAAACTATTTTATGTACATTTTAAAATTCTAGTAATCGGGAAAGCTTTAAAATTAATATAAGTTATGATTATACTTTGGGAGAATTTAATAAAAATATTACTACATTTGTAAAAACAAAGTTGTTTATAAGTTAAATTAATTGGACTCAATTAATTCTACTTTGCCAATTGCGCTGTTGACATGTTTACAAAAAAATTTAATTAAGTTAGATTTACTTAATGAACCTTAATTCCTTATGAATTTTTTTGCGATTAGTTGAGGGAGAATATAATAACTTAATTCCAAAATTCCTTTAATAAAGTTTCAAAAAGTACATATTTGCCATGAGAAAATGACATGTAAATCCATCTATATCCGATGGGATCACTTTATCATTAAAAACATTTATAAAATATCGTTTTTTTGCAAAACATTATATTAATTAAATTTTATGCTTTAATTATATACAGCAATGACAAAAGTAATTGAAATAAATTTGAGTTTCAAGTAAGTTCATTAAAATTATTAATTTTAAATTTTAATATATATTTAGAAGCGAGAAGACTAATGAGTTCCCAGCTTTCAAACCCGATGGATTTAGGTTTAAAACCTCAGAAAAAACAATAAAATTAAAAACTGACCACAGTTACAAAATAACCATCAAAACACAGCCAGCAACAGACTTCAAGTACGTTTAAAAAACCCACAAAAAAGGTTAATTAAATTTTTAGTTTTTTGGATGTTGACGGTAATAGAATTGTCCTTCACCCAATGCAACCAGCGGGCTCTGGAGAATACACATGTACTTGGAATACGAGTGGAATGCCAATCACAACAAACAACAATAGAAAAGATTTAGTCTTAGTTTTATCTGGAACTGGTGGGTGTATTGAACGTACTTTCCAGACAAAATTTTATGCTGAAAATGACAATCATGGTTCGTCTGGAGAGAAACTTGAAACTGTTATATGGAGATGCTCAGTTGACACATATGGAACTATACATGTGACAGAGGAAATCTTTAAAGGGAAAAATGCGAATACGATATAGAAAATAGAATTTTTTTCATTTACAATACATTGTAAAGATTCATTTAATACATTTCTATACATATAATATAAAGACGATCTCTTGTAATAAGTTATTATTATTATTGCTTTTTCTTGCATGGTGGTTCATACTCTAATGCTATTTGAGAATTGGTAAAGACTTTTTGTAAACTACTTAATTTAAAGAAATTATTTTGAATTGGTAGTATTGTTTTTTCTAAGTCATTTAGTAAAAAACTAACAACGAGCATGGTTTCATTGTAATCATGTACACCTTTTGAAATGAGATCTAAATTTACTTTTTTAACGGTCCTAATATCAGAGAGATCTTTTAGTGGGTCTTCTTTTTTCAAGGCTTCCTTAATTAAGTTTTCAAAATCCTTTGCACTATCAAGAGTTACTTCATTTAAAAAATCTCGTTTTAACACTATATCATTATGAAGTTTAGAAAGTTTAAGATGATTATTCTGTATATCCGAGGAGACCTCACTAAACATTTCCATAAATCTTTCCCTTTCCTTTATCGTAATAAACTCTACTTGAATAAATGCATGTTTCTTATGATATGTCCATCCACAATTTCCGCAATAAAAGCTATATTTAAAATTTTGTAAATTGTTACATGTTTTGCATGTAAAAACTTCATTAGTATCTAATGGCACTTTACAGGTTGTACAAATTATTTGTGAATCTTTGTCAGTTGCACTTAAATGGTTTACACTTTCCAAGTAACTTTCAACTAAGGCTAAAATGTATTAAGTTATTATTTAGAGGAAGCATATCTTGTTTACATTTTACTGAAATGTCTATGTTAGGAAGGCAATTTTGATACCGATTTTCATATCCACATTCATGACATATACTGTAAAGGAAACCATCTACCCCAGCGGAGATGGAAAAACAATCTTGACAGAATGTATGACCACAAATCTGCGTTATTGGTTTATTGAAAAAATTATTACATTTCTTGCAAGTAATTAAATCAGCATAACTTGAAAGGGCATTATGATCACCCATAACACAAGTATATAGAAGTTTGTGACTTGATAATAAGTATTGTTTTGGTTTTACCAAAAACAAACTGTCTTGGCACGATTACTGTTAACAACCCTTGTATCGACGACGGTCCTCTCAATAAAAAACAATTTCATTTATCCTTCAGGAGTAGATTATTAATTCACATTTCATAAGTGTTTATCATTTATTTTCACAGTGTAAAGATAATGTATTTACATTATTTAAGTTAAAAGTACCACATTTTTAATGAATTAATTCACCAGATGTGTAAATTAACTTCATAATATTTACTCATATGAATACAAAATTTTAACGATCATTTATTATTTTGAAGTAGGAACTTTTTTAAATTTTAAATTTATTTTTACGGTATAAAATTAAAAACATTAGATAAAAACAGTGTAGAAATCGATAATTTTGTTTTTGAATAAGTATAATTCAAAACAAATCATGTAAGTATTTTTTAATATTCTTCACATTATACTTTTCAAGAATTATTAGATATATTTTAATGATTGATGTGTATGTCATATATCTAGTGCCATCTAAGAGTTATTTACAATTGATAAGAAATTTTTTTACCCTCGGCAACTGTTAAAATCTTATGAATTTAGATGTTTATAAAAAGGCAGTAATTTTTTAGTGTTTCAAAAATCTGTTTAAAATTTTTCTGTTTTTAATTTTTTTAACTAAACTTGTTATTTTTTCAATTATTACAATTATATTTTGAATTTTTAGTAGTATGATTTTTTTATGATGTAGGAACTGTATTTTAGACAAGTAATCAAGACCTTTACAGTATTTGTTTACTAAAAATAAGTTATGGTCTGATAAAAAATTGTTATATTCTTATTTAATGGGTACAAAATTTAAATTACTGCACTATATTTTTTTACAATTAATTGTTGGTTAAATAATAAATAATTTAATAGATTTGGTACAATTAACATAATGAATTTTTTTCAAAAAATAAAAAAACATTTTCACATAAAAAATTGTTTCTTGTTGTATGATGAATTCAAGGTAATATTTACAAAACATATGATATCATTAGTATACATATTTTTTGCAAGAGAAATAGTAATATTTATGCAAATAAAAAATGAATTTAAAAATTTAGATTACGAGATGTTTTATTAAACAGGTTTCATATAGTTTATTTTTAATATAATTTTTAATATTAAAAATATAAGATTGTATCAGACATATAGTATATATTTTATTATCAAATTTGACCTTAATTGTTGGTAGTTATTTTTCTTTGGTTAATTTAACAATTTTAAAATATCACAACAAACTAGAATAAATAAACATTTAGAGATGTGTTATAATTTTAAATTTACTGTAATTTTTCTAATCTTTGTTGATGCATAATGAAAAATAATCTATTTAAGGAAATTATTAAAAAAACAAGATCAACAACAATTTCAAATTCATAAATCGTTTATATTGATGTATACTGATCTTGAAACAAACCAATACAGTTTTTTTATTCTATTTTCTTTTATAAAAAATTCTTATCGTTAAATTTTTAAGTAATATTTGTTTATATAACAAAAAAATTAAAGATTAATTGTTTCACGTTAAAATTTTACCGGAAACGATTTCATTTGTTTAGTTAAAAATAATTTTATGATAAATTTTCAAAAATGGCATATTCATGAAGAACAAGAATGCAGAATCATTAATTATCTGTGAATGATAAAAAGTTTATGATTCTATATTGTTGCAATTTTTTTTGTAATATTAAAGTTCAAATAATCCATCTCTTTTCATTTAAAAAAAAAACTTTTGAGATAGTCTGAGATTTGTTTTATCCTAATACTTCAATAAAATATATCATTAATGTAAACATATTATGATCAAAATTAGTACTATTTTTAGGAAATTGATATTTCTTAAGAACCTCAGTCTGAAACAAAGTTAATGTTAAATTAAAATAAATTAATTTTTTTGGTAATATTTAAAATTTATGAGTATAATTGAATGGTTATTATCTTTAAACTCTCATAAATAGAGAACTCTTTCATTTATGAATAGATGTTAAGTAAAGTTTTATTAGAAATTTTGGTGTTTCTTAAGGAAAAATCCCTAAAAAATGTCATAAAATTTTACCTATTAACTAAATTTGGCTGAAAAATTATTAGATAATTCAAACTTCATTTTCTACTGAGAACATTTCAAAAATTTGATCACACCACGTTCTTGCAGCATTTATGAATCTCCATAAATTAAAATGATAAAAATCTTGTTCCTAATGTTTATTTTTATTTTCAAACAAATATCAGAGAACACTGTTTATTGTTTCCTAAAAAAGAAACAATTCTTCTCTTTTATTTGAAATTAATTTTTTTCAATTCCCGTAAAAAATTAAATTTGAAAACAATAATAAAATGTTATTTAATTGATATTGTTTCTGAAATATTTTATCACTTAAAAATTTGACACTTGACGGAGCGTGGATATTTTAAAAACAATATTATGTTTTGTAAAAAAAATTGCAGAATCATTTGACATTTTTAAATAAAGTTTTTATTTTACAACGTGACGAATCGGTGATACAATAGTCTTTGTACTTTTTTGAAAAGTTAAAATATCTAAAAGCTGTTTTTAGAGAGACATCCTCCTATTGTCATATTTTTGCAAGGCATAATTAAGGTTACTTGCAAAAAAATTTAGATTTTCCTTAATACTTTGACAAAAACTAGATTTTACGTCATCTTTCCCAAATCCTTGCAAAGTGTTATTTTTGATCTAGAATTGTACTAAAATATTACAATATAAGTTTGCATAATACAATTTGAATATAATCGAAGAATGTAATTAGTAATCAAAATACCTTGAAATATTTACTAGAACATGAAGAATTATATATATTTGTAGTTTGGTTATTCGCTATAAAATGCTTTAATTATTTCATATGATGATACTATTAAGATGACTGTAAATTAGTATTAAATAGCACAAATTTTTAAAAGACAAGTCTCTTAAGTTGATAATACTTCCTGATAATTTATTTTATTACACAGTTATGTTAATATTGTAGTACAATTAACAAATTATAAGATAATAAAAAGAATGCATAATAAATAGTTACATAAATACTACATACAAAAGACAATAAATTTAAAAAAAAATATAGACATTCTCTATTTATTTTATAGTTATTAGTGATACATTTTTTTATCTTTTATTAATAATAAATGTAATCATTGTGTCAGATCCGGTAAGAATTGTCATCTTTAAATGTAATTGTCTTTCAAAATTAACATATAAAATAAAACAAATATTTTTGTGAAAAATAATTAACAAGTAATGTGAATCTTTGTAAACGGTGGTTAACTACTAATTTGCATATAAAATAATCTTTAAAATATTTGTTTTGAAATGTAATATGCGAAATTTTGTAGTTCTTCTCTGGGAAAAGTTGTGTACAAAATTGTATTTTATTAATTTGTATCATTTTTCGAGATTTCGTCAGAATTATTTTCAAAACACAAAAATTAATTAGATTATTTAGTATCATTTTAACATAAACCAATTAAGATGTATTTTATTTTCGATATGCAAAAAATTTAAATATTTGAGGGAAAACAATTTTTTATGAAAATTTTATTTTAATATTTATCAAATTGACGAGTTTTTTATCTAAGTAATTATATTTTTATAAATACCTGTTTTAATTTGAAAAATCTTATAATTTTCTTGTATTTTTTTTAAAATAAATAAATATTGTTAAAAAACGAATGTTGTTTAGTTCACTTAATTTTTCAAGTATATAACTGCCAACATAAATTCTTCAAGAAGATGTTTTTATGCTGTTTCCACATTCAATTACATCTAAAAAAGTTCTAACAAATTAGATTAAAATTGTCAAATATTCTTGCTTTTTGCTTACCCTAATTGGGGCATAAAAAACCTTATCAAAAAATCATTTTTTCTTGATTTTTTTACAATTCTTTCATTTGTAAAAATCATTTACCAAAAATTAAGTAATCAAACAAATAACAAACTACAATTTTCAGGGAAAAAACCTTATCACAAATTAAAAAAATTAATCTTATTATGTTCAGTGCTGATAGAGTAATTAAAAGAACATTAATGTTAGACTTAAACATGGGCATACTAATTGTAATAACTACCATAAACATGTTACATTAAAAGGAATGGTAATACAACTTTCGAAAAGTATAGCTAATCTCATTAATTAACTTTTTAAGACAACTATTAAATAACGATCAGTCTTTTGTACTTTAATCTTATCAAACAAATGACTACTATCAAATCTTAAAAAACTTAAGTATATTAAAAAATACTTAATTTTAAAATACTTATTTTTTTGACTGTAAAAATTGTTGTCTCTTAAAAAATTAATTGTATCTATTTTTTACCCATTTTAATATATTTTTAATTAGAATATTTACTTTATAAATTGAAAATAAGTGACATCATGTCATACGCTTACAATTTTTAGAGTTTTTATTAATATATTAAAAACCATACTATGCTTTTTGAAATTATTTATGACTAAACATTAAGTTTTTTTATGTATATTTTTTTATTTCAAATCAGATATATAGTTTTATAAATTTCTTGCTTCCACTGAACAAAACTATATAAAGATATAATTTAACTCAACATTTATCAAATGTAAAATTAATTTTATTAATGATTATAAAAAAAAGAATAATTTTTGATGACAAATGATTATTTTAATAAAAATAGAATAGTGTAGGTCACATTTATGATATTGATACTATAATCTTTAAATATTGTATCTACAATATATTTCATGTAATGGGAATATAACTTTTCTATAAAACTTGATAAATATTTTTATTTTTACTTAAAATTATCCCATTAAGCAAAAATACCTTAACATAAAAATAATTTTTGTACAGACGTGATGTCAATGTACAATTAATAATTATTATTATACCACTAAGTAGAAAAATAAACAAACAACGACAAATTGATTTAATATTAAGGCAATAATATATTACAAAATTTTTTTTACTTAAATGTACATAATGATTATTATGATTATAGATGGCTAATTTCCATCTGTGTGAAACACAGGTCTTTTCATATTTGTTTATTTTATCATTAAAATAAAGTAAAAAATAAAAAAAAACCTTTCAAAATATTCAATTGTAAAGAATTAAAAATCATACATGTTAATAAAATTAGAAATTTTTTTTACAATAGCACCTTCAGAAAATGATGTATCTTTAATGTTTTAATTTTAAAGGCGAAAAAATAATATTTTTTTTTATTTTAAAATAATTAACATATGAATAATATTTTAATGGTTTGTTGAAAAACTACTATAGCTGGAATTGTATTATGAGACTTCCATACAAATGATGTGTAGCCGTTTTTATTTTATGCATGTAATAATCACTACTTTACAGTAAAATAATTTACATAAAGAAATAATTTTTTGAAAATATGAAAACAAATATTTTATTATAAAATATTTTTAATAATAATTTTTTTTACTTCTATAATTAATTTTTTTTCCCATTTAACTATACAAGCTTTTTTTGATTATTGTTAATTTCAGATAAGGTTCCTTCGCGTTTTTTGAAAGAAAATTTTAAATTTAAACTTGGGTGGCAGGTATATAAAAAGTATAATATTTTATCTTGGATGTGTGAAGGTAACATTGATAATGGGAGAAAGAGAAACCAGGCGTCGTAACCACAAAGATAACGATGCCGTGGTTTGGCAGATGTAATTGCATGAATGTAGTTATTAACGACTAGATATAAGTTTGAAGAAGCAGCAATATCAACACCTTTTTGCCAGTTAACAATAACTAAAAAACATAAATTAGTTAAGCATAAAAGAAAAGTTATAATTACGATTATTTTTGAATGATGAACCATAGTCATCTTTTGTCTCATCAGACAATGAATTAAAGGCCCTCTCTATTCGATCAGCTAAAAATTTATCTTCTGTTAGTGGAGTTTTAAATGCTCCAGGTTCTAAGACGTGTACAGTTATTCCAAAAGGTTGTAAATCTAGTCGTAAAGAATCCATATACCCCCTTAAACCAAATTTTGAAGTAGTATATGGTCCAAGGAAAAACCCATGAATCCTTCCAGAACATGATATCATTGTTACGAAACGTCCTTTTGATTTTTTAAGTAAAGGAATAAAAGTTTGGCATACCCTTATCGGTCCCATTAAATTTATATCAATATGCATTTTAAAATCCTCTACTGTATACCATTCAATTGGTCCTTTAACAATATTTGCTCCGGCATTATTTACAACGGACCATAAAGTGGTTTTCTAAGTTACGAATATTTATTTTTTACTTTAAACAAACAAACCTTTTCATCCATCAACTTTTCAATATATTTATATGCATTTTGAACAGATTCTATTTTTGTAACATCTAAATCAACTGTGTACAGACTGCCAAGGTATATTTTAGGATCAGAACACTCCTCGGCAAGGTCTTTTTTCCCTACTTTCGTGTAACAACCAGCAATAACATTAATATTACTTTTCAAAAGCTCATTAACAAGTAACCTTCCGAAACCCGAATCGCAACCTGTAACAAAGACAAATTTTCCCTCTACATCATTTAACAACACATTTTCAATATAATATCTCTTAATTAGATAATAGAAAATAATGAGTAAAAAAATAATAATATATAGATTTTCAAAAACAAATTCCATAATTAATAGGAATTACTAAAAAAGGAAAACTTTAATTATGATATAACGAAAAAACAGTAATCTTATAATTTAGATTTAAAAAAAGTAAGAAAAGCAATTACATATTAAAAGTATGTGTCTCTTCTAAATGTATGAGGGCTTTTCTTTATAAAATCGAGGTAAAGGTCATTTAAGATTTTATTTATGATAATGTTTTTCTATCAATACCTACTAACCATCATGCATTTCCACCAATTAAAATTAAATTTAATGGTTACATGAAATATGACAAAATAAGTATCAATTGTTTGTTGATAAATATTTTAAATATTGTATAAAATAAACAGCCATGAAATTTTTGTATCTTAAGTAGCGAGCAAAAATGATGATAAGGAAAATGTGTTTTCTTTTAATAACAAAATTTTTTATATCAATGTTAATTTTTATAAAGGTGGGATTTGTAATAAAATTTTATGTAGGGCAATTCCAGTTTTTCCAATTAAACAACCTATTCTTTGAACAATTATATTTTTGACATTTCTTAAATTTTAATACATTGTCTAGAATCATATGAATTATACCATACAAAGTGATATGAGAATTTTTTTCATAAAACTATTCAAAAAAAATGTATTTTGGTGACTACGAAATTAACAAAAGTAAATGAAATAAAGATTTTATATTTTTTTAAATTTATTCTGTTTGTTAATAATTTTTTGTCTGGATGTATAATTTTATAGTATAACAAAGTATTCATTTTTTTTTCAGAATTCTACATTTTCGTTTAAAATCTTAGCTAAAAATAAGTTGATGCGTTTTAATAGCAATCTTATCAGTATGTGTTTTAGTTTATATCATATCTAATTTGATTGACGGTATATTCTTTTTGATTAAAAAGGCAAAAAATATAGTAAGCTATCACTAAAAGCACGTTAATTTCATAACTTATAATAGTGAAAAACTTTTTTGGGGTTCTTTAGATAGTAACAAACGGTACTAGGATCTTGTTTATTTTTACAAATTGATCAAAAAAATACTTCTTATCAATAACGGCATTAGAATAAAAATAAATAGCTGTTTATTCACATGATGCTTAAAACAATCAAAACATTGTTCTCATAACAACAACATTTCATTTATTTAGATATGCACTTTTAAATAATTTATTAACGTGTATAATGACAAATTTGAAATATGTAATTAAAATTAGAAATGGTGTTCTTAGAAAATTTACTTCAACTTTAATCTTAAAAATCTAATTATTTCAACCTTAATCGAAAGGCATGTGTTTCACATTTGAGTCATATTTTGATGGGAATATAATAAAAAAATATTTACAGCAAGGCATATAAACTCATTATTATTGTTGATATTTCTAATACATAAAAATTATTAGTTTGCAAAACAACTTCTTATTTTTATAACTTTGATTATTATGAAGCTTAATTTAATTAGCTTAATGTTAAAAGATTTGTGTCAATTTACATCCTAAATCAGGAAGTCATAAAAGTAATAATCTGCTTATTATTTTATGAGATTTTCCATTTTTAAATAGGATTAATAATATTTAATTATGTATTTTTCACATAACAAATAGCTTTGTATGACGCAAGTTATGTTCTATTGAAAGAAAATTTGAAATCTCATGATTTATTATTATCTGACCGACAATCATAATACAATTTTAATGAATTATTTTTTCTAATTCATGTTTGATGTAGAAGTGCTAATAATTGCAAGAATTGCGCGTAAGTATTTGAAATTGAAATGATAATCGTGATTATACATTTTTTTAATTTATATTAACACCAACGCAAAAGAAATAAACGTAAGAAAAACTTTTAACAGCAAATGAAACACTCTTTTACAAATAATATATGCTCTCTTCAAATGATACCACCCCTAATAAAAAAGTTACAACAAATGTGTAAAAAAATTAGACTCCTTGACTTTCCAATCATAAATATTTTTTGTCTCCAAATTAAATAAAAATCAGACAGTTAATGAATCATTTTAATACAATTATTCAACAATACAATTTATTTTTTAAATATGAACAAGTTTGTTATTTAAAATTACACTGTTATGACACATAAAAAAATTTGCCTGTCGGTGTAAAGTATTTGTTGAAGATTATTTGTCAACAAAAAATACGCTATATCTTTTTATTTTAAGACCAATAATTTACTTTTTTTATTATAAGAAATACTTATTTGAGTTGATAGATCTTGACTTCTCTTTAAGCCATTTTTTGTTTAAGATATTAAAATTCCATAATTTATTTTGATGACCCTCTTTTTTAAATAGAAAAACAGCTATACTTATTAGTAATGTAATCATACAGTGATGCCATAACCTAATCTGCGTGGTGCAATAAATATTAACATCATAAAATAAACAAAATGTTTTAAAATCACTTCAAATATTGTTGTGAAATATTTATCATTATAATAATTTGTTTTTAAATGTAATGTCTTTAAAAAAATTATTTTTAAAGAGGCATTAAAATTTTGCCATTTTCCTAATAATCCATATAAGAATGTTTTTAAAAATATAAATTTATATTTTAATAAATTTTTTTTATTAAGTGCTTTTGACAGATAATAATATTAGCCCACATATAAAATGAACAATAAATAAATTTATTTATTCTCCTAAAACATTGAGAAAATTGAAAACATGTTAGATGCAATTTTGAAAATTAATTAAATTAAAAAGAAACTTTTATAATAGAATATTGGAATCAAATAAAAGGAAAATTTACATCATAAAATATAGGATTATAGATTTTATAAGAAAATGTTTGTAGGATTAATTTTATAAATTTAAATTTTAAACTTTTTCTTATTTCCTCCTTCTGTCATGGTAAAAAAAATCTTGTTAATTTTAGATGTTTGTAGATTTTTGATGATATTATGATTACATTAGTGGAAGGATAACTTTTAAGATAAAAATCCACTGAAAAATAAACAAGAAAAATGTTTAGATGTCATAAAATATTTGGAGTACGATAATACATTTAGCAATGTTAAACCAAAACATGATATGATACATTTTTATCACACAAGAAAATAAAACCTTTTCAAAAACTTTTTTATCTAATAAATAATTTGCAAAATTTTAGGATTTGTTATTCAATACTAAAATTTTATTTAAAGTGCTACACAGAGAATTTAAAACACTGAAAGAATAAGTAATATACTAACTTCAGATTTCCGATATTCCATTACCAAATATAACACTTGTACTAAAAATAAGTTCAGTTCATTCTATTTACTTAATTTCGATTGTTTTTAACGCCATCTACCACTTAATTCTTGTATTTTTTATACACACGGAATATATCAAATTTATACTATTAATGGTACAATTTTTTGTTACTGAATATTATTTATAATTTCTCATCGTTCCAAACATTTTTAAATTACTAAATTTTATTAAATAAGATTTGTATTAAATTAATATAATTTCCATCTAAAGAGAAAAAATTTAATTTGTTCTTTGACTAATTCTGCTATGTGAAACAGTTTAAATTTTTAGTAAATTTAAAAAATCTTATTGTAGTTTAGTTTTTTAAACTTCAATTTTTGGTTATCTATTTTATTGTGATAAAAGACAAGAATGTAGCATTTCAAAGAAAAGCACCTTCAAGTGATACGTATAATTTAGTATTATATATTTGTTGCTGTTTAATTAATAATCTAATTAACGGTTAGATATCATACGAAATCACTGGAATAGCAACTTTTTGTTTTACTAAAACACGCTAAACTTCTCCATTTTATTCATATTAGCTGTCTGTGAAATGTATTTAAAAAATATATCAGACACATAACTTATTATAAAACTAAACACATCTATTGTTAATTTTAACTTGAAGTCTCAAATTCGAATTATTTTAAAAATTTTTTTAGATTAACTTGAATATTTCTAATATAAATGCACTTGCTTTACTGAATGCTTTAATAGCTGAATAACAAATATGATTAATTACAATGAAGTTATATTTTTTTATCTTTATAACTCAATCAATTTTTATAACTTCCCCCATAAATGTTGAATATAGTTTGTATTCCTAAAAGTATCTATAACGCATAATTAATGAACCCTTGATACCAATAAATCAGCAAAAAATTTCAAATATTTTCTTAATACAAATATGTAAAATACTCCAATTGAAATACTTTTTTTACTTAATTTCAATTACAAAGAATAAGAAGTTAGTTTAGGATAGTGAATGATAATAATATAATACATTCCTTTATGTATAATTTTCATTTAAAAGTTTGTGCAACACTCTAAATGGCAAAAATAAATTAAATTATCTATTTTCTAGCTAAAAATGTATTTAAAGACGACATATGAAAGAGTTTGTAAGTGCAATGACACTTGTTTACTAAATTTTAATACTCAAAAACTCATTCATAAAATTTTTATACACTATTTATTATTTTTAAGATTTATACATTAGATCATTATACATGCTTTTTATTTAAAATTATCAAAGCATATTTTTGCAATGTTTATTTTAGTAAAAATGTATACATAGTAATTATTGTGATTATCATATTGCAATGTGATATTTAAAAACCATTTTAAATATATGTTATTGGAAGTTGTCACTACTATAATGTATAATGAATAAAGTATTAGAAAGACCTATTATGAAAGGAAAAAAACGTGGTTAAGATATATTTTGGTGTTTGTGTGATTAATCTATTTGAGATAATTTTTTATCATGTAATTTGTTATTATTTCCTTTTTTAAAAATTTGTAGTTTTTTAAATATTTTAAAGTATGTGAGATAGTTGATTTAGTCTACATGTCATCTCTATTGATAATATTATTCTCAACTATGTTAGCGAAGAAATTTTAAAATAACAAGACTAATTTTTTTTATAAATTTAATTTCTTTTTTTTGTCTAATATTAATGTAAATATAAAATTTAATTTTTAATATAAATTATTTTTATAATACAATTGAGAGGAAAACGCTCTTTTTATAGCTTGTTACATCACCACCATTTCAAAAGTTCAATTTAAAGTGAATAGTTTTTTATTATTATATGATGCCATTTATACTTTAAATCCAAGATCATACATTACTTTCTTTCACAATCTTTATTTAATTCGCTTATTTTAAAACTTATCACGGATTTAAGTTTTTCGCAATTATGTATTCTGATGCTATAAATTGTGCTTTTAATTCACTATTTAATTTTTTACATCATTAGAACAACTTTTTTTTGAATTTGAAATTCTTATGACGGCATAATTTTATTATGATTTGAAGATAAGAGAAATAATTAACTAGAAAGACCGCATATAAAAAGATATGTTTCATTATTAAATTCTAATTAAATTTTCTAACTACTTTATTAACCATCATATAAATGACAGACGTTTGTCTGGTAATTTTTGTCATATTATTTTAAAATTCACATTTTAGCTATAAATTATCAAAAAAACATTAAAATAGAAGAGTAATGAAAAAAAAAATTATACAAACAATTTTTTTGATCATTTTTTTATAGAAAATATTAAATTTATACTTCTATATTACTAGTATTTAGCTGTTCTGTTAAGCTATTTCTCAAAACCTTATTTTTTCTATATTTCCTTTACAACAACACTTTGTCATTAAAAAAATCTATCTATAATTTATAAACATTTTCTAAGTACACAATTCTACGTATTTTTTATCCAATTTTTTTATAGGCATAAATAATTATACTATTTATTTTTTAAAAATTGAAATAATTGTAGTGTGACAAATTTATTCTCATTTCTGGAAATTTGCTTCAAAAGAATTTTCTATAAACTATTATTATTAGTATATATTTAAAGTAAAAAAAATCTTTTGAATGTTTTTAATTAATATATATTGAATTTTTGAATACAATATGGAGAAATATATAGATTATTTTCTATACTTGACTTCTTATTATTCATCTTAAACCTACACATATAAATTATAATTCTTAAAAATGTAAACACTAATATTTTAAGATAAGTGTTAGCATAAAGTAAGAAAATTTATTAAAATGTGAGTGTAGTGTGTTAAAATAACAATAGAATAAATATTGTATGTTTTACCTTTCTTTAGATTTTGGCAAGTACTTTTTTTTGACTCATATATCATGTTTCGTTAATTTGTCTGAATTTTGAGACTATTATAAGTATATCTTTGTTTTATGATTCACAATTTTTGATGCTTTTTTTACAATTCAACTTTCTGCGTAATTTCCTACTTCCACATTTTCTAATAATTAGTTTAATTTATAGTAAATTAAATAAAAATGTTGATGATTAGCTTTGTCTTTTAAAAAAGGAAAACGTTTTTTTAATAAGAACATTTCTAAATACTGTTTTGATTAAATACCTTTTTAAATAAATTAAAAATCATAATAAAGTGTCATTTATCTGATTAATGGCGGTTGTCTAGGAAACAATTTTTTTTCAAAGCACAATTTGATACATCAAACAAAATTGATACTAAAAAAAATTTTTATTATAATTAAAAATTATGTGATTATATAGTAATTTATACTCTCTAATTACTTATTATAAATGTTTATGTACATAAATTTTATTTTAAATTCCTTTATAATAGAGAATAAGCTTCATACAGCAATAAATTTACCCATAAACTTGGATTTTTTTTCTAAATAATATTAATTATTTTCACAAAATTAAGCACATCTGTATTTTTTATTTTCCTTAACCGCATAATTTTCCTTTTCGCAATTGGTTTTTATCTTCATTATTATATTTTTTTAAATAATGCTATTTAATTTTATGAAAAAGCAGTCAATTGTCTTATAATTACAATCAAAATTTTTATTATCCTAGTATATTAATTTTATTTTTAATATATTACTCATCGTCTATACATTTTTATTTTTTATTTATTATCTTTAATGTTGATAACTTTTGATGTCCAGTAGTCGGGAGTAACTAAATTTATAGAGAATTTTTAAATTTATTAAGAAATACTTATCATTTATTTTTGATTTTTGTTATTGTTTTATTGTCTAAGAGAAAATAAATGTGTTAACAATAATTTTTCAATTTTTTTGAAAAGAATAATTTTACATTTTTAATAGTATTTAATGGAATGTGTATTTTCACAGTAATTAAGTTTTTAGCTCATTTGCCATTTATAAAAAAATAATTTCAGCATTTTTTAAAATAAAGAAATCAAATTAAATTCTTTTTTTAAAATTTATTCAAATGTCTCATTTGTTTCAAAGAATTAGTTTATACTTCACCTAAACTTTACGTTATCATAAACTTTTATTTTTCACTTCATACATAAAACATCATCACTATATAATAATTTTCTTTCTCCTATACATATTTCGTAAAGATTGTTGCTAGCTTTTTAATATAAATATATATATTTTAGAGCTGAAGAAGCATTTCAAAGCATTACTAATCAAATTGCTTTTTAACAGTATTCTATAAAATAACATTTTTTTTTAATAGAAAAACATTTCCTTCCATAAAAAAAACTTTAAAATTGAGGTTGTTTTATTTTTTTTTAAATGCATTATATGTATATTATAGCTTTGCAGGTAAGAGTTATTTGATGTAAAATAAAGAATCAACCGGAAATTATATAAGAGAACATTATATTCACCTTTCTAAATATTTATTTATTTGAAGTAATTAAAGAAACATCCATAGTTAGTTTATTAGTTCTTTTTACTGTCTTACATCTCCAAAAACATACACTATCATTCTTGTTTATATTACTTATTTTGTCAACCTCAATATTATCAATCAAACTGACTACAATTACTTTGACTCATTTATAAGAAAAAGAAGACATTCTTTTGAACTAGAATGTGGGAAAAAGAGCCATTAGGATCATCATTGGTATCTGAAAAAATTCCAATCGATCCGATGATTGAAGCTTCCATCTCAATTGATGAGGATGATGAAGATGGAACCATAAAATCTGGTAAAAATGTTATCATTGTGCCTCCATTAAAGTTACACAGTAATATACCTCCATCCACAAATAATAATAATAATAATAACAATAGCAATATTAATAATGATAATAATAATGGCATGTCTTTACCACTTCTAGTTAACGGAAATCCTAACTGTAATGATAACATTAACGATGACAATGCCGATAAAACCTTAAACATAAGTAATCTAACAAAAAATCATAATACAAGTAATTTTATGGAAAATTCAAAAGCAAATTTTATATTTACTAAAAAAAATAAACATCGTAAAGCTCCGAGATTAGTTTCAAAGAATGGAGAATGTTTAATACAACCTGTACATCTTCCTAATTCTAAGGAAATTGTTTTAAAGTAAATTTTATAATAATGATTAAAAGTTGTTAATTACAGATATCTTTTACTTTTAAGAAATTGGTTTCATCTTATCATTGAATATTCTTGGAGGACTATATTGACTGTTTTTGCTGGTGGTTTTTTATTTAGTTGGGTATTTTTTGGTAGTGTTTATTATTTAATTGTATACTTAAATGGTGATTTAATGGTATGTTTTTACTTATTTGTTTTTTTAATTTTTTAATATCCAGGAACCAAACGAAAGAAAAACATGTATAGCAAATATACAAAGCTTTTCCGGTGCATTTTTGTTTAGTCTAGAAAGTCAACATACAATAGGATATGGTTTTCGATACATGACAGAGAATTGTCCAGTCGCTCACCTTGTTTTATGTATCCAATTGGTGGTTGGTGTTTTTTTGCAAACAATGCTTGCAGGTATTGTTGTAGCAAAAGTGTTAAGACCTAAAAAAAGGAAACAAGAAATGCGTTTTTCACAGTTTGCCGTTATAGGTCCTGTTCATGATCATGATCACAGGCCTGCATTAATGATAAGATTAGCTGATATTCAACATAGGCTTTACCTTGCTGAAAGTCATGTTAGATTGTATATGGCTTGTACTAGGATTAATAAGGTGATTTTTACTTTTTAATTATATTAAGTATTTTAGAACGGTGAGAAAGAACTTGTGGGTGTTAAAGATATGAATGTTGGTTATGATTCGGGATGGGATAGGGTTTTGTTGTTGTGGCCAATTATCGTTCGTCACGTAATTGATGAAGAAAGTCCTTTGTATGGGATGACTCAAGAGACCATGAAAGATCAAGAGTTTGAGTTAATTATGACAGTCGAAGGTATCGTAGAGGCTACAGGAATGACATTTCAAGCTCGAACATCATTCTTGCCAGATGAAATAAATTGGGGACAACGGTTAGTTATTTATTAAAAGTGTATATAATTATTAATTTCTTTATAGTTTCCAAAGTTTGGTTGTATATAATGAAGAAAAATGTACTTATGAAGTTGATTATAGTCGGTTTGAGTGTACAGAACACGCAGATGATGTCAAAATAGATCCTATTCCTGATATAGTAGAAGAGGATGATGAACATCCACTGCTACACAATGCATCCGGTTTTACCTAAATTTTTTACTAGTAATCTAGTATTTTAGATGTTAATTTTGTTTTTTCTTTTCAATATTATGTTGTAGAAGTATTTTTAAGATGAATTTTAAGAGAAATAGTTAGAGAAGTTCTATAAACACTAAAGTGCCTTGATATTCGATTTTATTGTGTATATTTGTTTTAATAAATAATAATAAATTAACTGTGTAAATAAAATATCGTAGATTTGACGAAAGTTAAAAATTATAAATTTAAATAGATGTCACTATTATTTATGTTTTTTTAATAACAAAGGTTTGTTTTATAATATGGAGTAATAAATTTTGTCAAATAATAGAAACTTTTGTTTACCAAATTTCTTTTTTTTAACATTTATTATATTTTAAGACGACAATAGAATCAGTAAAAATTCAATTAAAAATAAAAGCATATTTTTGTTACAATTTAATTTATGGTTTGTGAGAGTATAACTAGATGATTATTCAAAATAATTGCTCAAAAGTGATACATTTTTATTTTTTAAAAGTTGAAATTTTTATATCAAGATAAAATGATAATTTTGTTTCAAATATTAACATCTATCTATATAAACTTTATAAACAATATTATAATATTTTATAAATAGATTGTTATTGTATTATAATATTTTTAAGCTTGATCTTATCTATAAGATGAAACAATACATAATTTAATTCCTAAATACTTTAAAGGTGATTAACAATAAAGCAATTATTTTTAAGTTAGGGAAAGTGATGACAATTAAATTGATCGCAATTAATGTTTTTATAAAAATTTAAAAAATATAATTGAAGGTAGAGTATCTAGTTTAGAGTCAACATAACTGCTAACGAGAATGTTCATGAAACATTTAACATTTACCTCATTTGTTATTTATCAGTCACATTTTATACATCATATTCACTTTTAAAATATAAATTTTTAATTTGTTCAAAATTTATAAACTCCCATTCATAATGTTCATTGTATTATTTTTAATAATAAAAATTCTTCATGATTTAAAAAATTTAAAAATATATGTTTGACCGGGATGTTGTGTGTAACAAAAACTATTTTTTTGTTATTAAAGTTTGATATGTATATTGTTAACATACTTTAAAGTAACAAAAGTAGTATGACATCTTGTGACAAGTTTTTCAATAACCAAATTTTAAATTATTATCATTCAATTATAAATTAAAACTTTTTGTACTAGTATTGAATATGTTTAACGATAAACTATTTAATATGAATGTCCATATATTTTTTTATTTCCGTTTGAAAGTCATCTTGATGTCCCTAATTCATGAAATTTCTATTTTTTTTACTGACGTTTGAATAGGAAAACTTTCAAACTTGTTATTTTTTAAAATATTTCCTATCAGATAAATATTGAAATAGTTTGTGTCTTAATAAATTAACTTTCACTTTTGGAATAAATGAAATATTTTAAATTATTTATTATTCAACTAGATAATGAATTTGTGTAAGTTATTATTTCCGCATTTTTTACTAATGATCTTTTATTTAATAATATACTTTAATGAAAAAAACACATCAAAGGTCGAAGTTAACTTAAAACAATATTACTCCCAAACAAAGTATATTTATTTAACACATATAAATTTTGATTTAACCTTCTGAGAATGCAACAAATAAGCATTTTTAGATTTTGTTATTAATCGTATAATTTCAATGTCATTTTATCTTTCCTTTAACTCAACAAGTTATCATATATTAAATTTTAAAAGGACATTTTTATTTTAGTTCTTTGAGTTCTTTTATAGATCATGTATATTAGATATATTACAAGGCGGTTAATTTTTTTCAAACATGCATTAATATTGATGATTCCTACTGATATAATGTAAATTTGATCACAGATTATTAATTTGATAAAATAAATTTATCCAAATGTGTTTAAATAATTTATATATCTCAAACGTTTTCACATGTAAAAGAGCTTTTTTGATGAGTACCTCTGAAACATTTTTTTGCATTTTATTGTGATTTAGATTGATCGTTCTTTTTATGTAAAATATCAGAATAATATGTATTTTTGATTATTCATATTTTATAAAAAAAAATTCAAATTTAAAAAATGAATTTTATTTAATATATTAGATGTTACAGAGAATATTCCAATGTATATGAAAGTTTATGATTCATACACATATTATTGTTTAAAAATTATATTTCTTTAACACTTCATATATTGTATAATGTATACTAATTTTGATAACAAAAATCTTGTCATGATAAATTTATTCATTTTCAAAACAACTATACATATTTTTTAATTTCATAAGCTTTATTTACATTACTTAATCAAAACATTTTCTTAGTAATATTTTTTAAATTTGTATATAAATAAGTGTAACGCTCAAAAACTGAATTATATTGAATCTTACAACTATACAAGCGTAAATTTAGTTGCTTATTTATTATGGATAATAAAATTTTAACATTATTAAAAATCTTTTGAACAAGTTATTTATTCTTACTTAGTTATTTAAAGTAAATTAAATAAATATTTGTAACCACGAGTAATTTAAGGTATTCAAGAGATTTCTTATGAAATTGATATCAACGACATAATATTATTTATAGATCTAGCACAAAATATTATATTTTTGTTTTATAATAATGTTGTATAAGTATTTCTTCTAACAAAACTATTTTTAATCAGTGTTAAATCACAGATAATTGAAAGCGATTTACTAAATCTATTTTATTTTTTTTCGCTCTCCAATATTTTGATATTTTTCATCTGTTGTTAATGAATTCAAATGCATCTTTTTTGTATAAATAACTGATAAAACAAATATTTTTACACATTTATTGTTTTTATGTTTAACACAAAAAATACAAATATTCATCCAAAAATTTTATTTTTTTTAGATAACAATTTAAAAGTATATTAATATGTTATAATTTTTATATGTTAAATTTAATCTAATGATAATATAAGTAATTGTGTAATTTCCAAGTATTTTATAGGGTATATTAATTTTTGAATCGCTTTAATTATTGCATGCATGTCTTTGACTGATAAGACACTAATTGAATTAATTTAAACTATGTTTTTGATCCTAAACAACCGAAAACACCAAAAGTTAGAACATTATGACATGTGAGAATAAAATTATTTTCATTTTATAATTTATACTTGTTTATGCAATAAAAAAAACAAAGAATGACTAGTAAGAAACATTCTTTTTATATATTGACAATAATTAATTATTAAATTCCTTTTCTACTTTCTATTATATACTAACAACGCCCTAAGCAATAAAATAAGATACTATAATTATGCTTATTTGTGTTCCTATTACAGATCTTGAAACATCCATGACATCTCCAGCTTACACAAACTCCACTACATCATCAACAAAGATTGTTGAAATCAATCCATTTTGTTATAATGATCCAAAATATAAATGTTTATGTCAAAAGGTTCACATTAAAGTTGGAACGTATATTTTTGCATACCTAACTATCTTAGCATATATTACCACTGCTGTCTTAGCATGGGTTTTTGAAGTACAGTCAATCTTATGCATTTCTATCACAGTTCTCGCCGCTATTGCAGTAGTCGCTTCTTTATTACTAATTTATGGAGTTAAAAAAGAGAAGCGACAATTATTTTTACCATATTTAATATTTTGTGTTCTCTCTATTATTGTATTGGCTGTATTTACGGTCTTGTGTTTGATATTCATTATTAATAGGGATAATGAGGATGTAAAGAACTTTTTATATCCCAATCACGGTAATGAAGAAATAAAGAAAGAACAACATGAAAGTAAGTTTTCTAAAAAAGTCATTTCACACTAGAAATTTTAGATCTTTTATCAAATCTAGCAATTCTAATAACAATAGCACTATCATTTTTATTCATTACAATTTGGGCATTTTTCATCGTATTTAGGACCTACAAATTCATAGGAGACATTCTTCTTGCAAGAAAGCCTATCAGAGTAAAAAAAAATATAAACTCAATATAAATTCTTCATAATATATATTATATTTTATAATGCACTAATATCATACTCAATTTTATTTTTTTTAAATTCAATAAACATTTTTAATCAAGATTCATTAAGTCTAGTAGGATTGATGTAGCATTTCGTCCCTCACCGAAGGTGTCACCACTTAATGGTTGTGTTGGAGGCTGAATATCCAATGGTTGTGTGGTGTCATATAAAGCTGGTGCTTGTGTAAAAATAACTATACTTCCGGTAATATTTATAATTGAGTAAAAAATTAAAAGTAGGCGATCAATTGCAATTGCAACATATGACCATTCCTCCGAAATCTAGAAGTATTTATAAATAAAAAACTTAAAACACTTACTTTACTTTGTTTGGCTTTTGCTTTAAAATGATCGCTAATAAATGCCAAATTACTTATCATTCTCCTAATTAAATCACTATGCATTCCACGCAATTGAGCTAGTTGACTTAGCCTCATCCCTCCATCACCTAACTCTGAACCTTCTAAAGCAACACTTCCAGTACGTGGAGTATTTGTAAAAGCTAAGAAATAGGGAGAAGCACGTCTTGAAATTGGATATGCATTTGGACCATCAGTTGTATTGCTATCAATATCACTATCTAAACTACTGTCATCATCAAAACCATCCGGTTTCTTGATACAAAGATATTTTGGAAGAATTTGAATAAATAATTTACGCATCCATTTTGGCATGGCATGAGTTGTACCATCCCGGCGGTATAGATTAATTGATGCTACAGATAAAAAGATTGATGTTGCTACAAGGAACATTGTGAATAACAAGTATTTTCCAATTAATGGGATTACTGTTGATGTTGGAGGGATTAATTCAATGAGGACGAGGTAAAAGACAGTCAATGCTACAAGAACCAAAATTGAGTAGGACATTTTGTGTTCATTTGGAGGAATATAAAAAACGAAAGTTGTTAATATGGCTAAAAATAGTTTAATATTAATAAAAAAGATACTTACCAATTAACATGCATGGTATAACTAAGTTAACAGTGTAAAACAAAGTCTTCCTTCTCAGTCGAATATTATATGTGATATCAATATACATATCTTGTCCGCAACATCCACTGTAAATTTGTTCATGCCTCGCTGCTTCTAATTCCATCAAATCCCACTCTAAACTTCGAACATAAGAACTTAAATCCATACCTTGTTTTAAATATTGGTAATTGTTACCATAGGGATCAGTTCGAATTTCGATTTTATCACCAGGTTTCGGGACGATGGGTCGTACATTGATTAACAATCCACTGTATGTCCATCCTGAATCTTTATAAATTTAATGATAAACTAAACACTTACCACCAAATTTCATTTGACATACTTGTAAATCATATGGGAAGAATTCAATGTCTTAAAATAATATTAACTTTTTTTATTGCATTTTTACCTATAAAACAGAAGCTCTTGTAAATTGATGGGGGTTTCCACACAACTAATCCTGTATGATAAACAATTGCGTCACTGTTTATTGAAATGTGCGGTTCACCATCAGCATTATTGTATAACAAGATATCTGGAATCCAAAGTTGATCTGATGGAATGTGGATTTTCGATAAATTTCTGTATTTCTTTGGATCCCACGATAATTTGTAATCATACCTATAATTTTATTATTAATTTACATAAATTATAACAAACCATTGCATCTCTAACCACAAATTTGTCGTTAATACTTGATTAACTTCATCCTAAAAAATTTGAATAAATAATTATCCAAGAACAAATTATTTCAATTAATTTTTTTATTTATATTTTATTTGTTATTTTTGTAATTATATTATCCTATTTTTAAAACAAGACATACTCAATCTCAATTGACATAAATATATCTTTAAGCATTTTTTCTTACTTTTTAACAATTGCCTATTACAAAGTTATGTATCATTTATATTAACTAAAAAGTACAAATATCCCATAAATTGTTTTTGTGACAAAAAAATAATACAAAAGATAAGATTTAATAAGATACTTGTTATTCTCTAAGATGAATAAACCAAGTGTACTATCTAATTATAATCATAATATATATTATTACTATTGCCTCAATAGTGTTAAGTACCATATCAACACTCACAAGTCTAATTTCAATACCAATACTTAATGTTAAATCAGGTTCCATCTATGAACCATAACAAAATAATCAAGAAATACCATACTACTTCAGAAAATCATGGTAAAATAATTTTTGAATTATTTTTTAAAATTTGTTTTTGATAAAAACTTACAACATCAATAATTCTAATTAATGATGCTCCAAAATTAACGATTAACGCCTTAGAAGCATTCTTCACAGGCCTCACTTGCTTATTATACATATACATAAGATCTTCATAAAGCTGATCTGCATACCTAGGAAAATTCTTCTTCCCATCACAATTCAAAATAAAATAATGGCATGTAGTAATAAAAATAAGTACAAAGAAGAAATTACAGTACAATTTTTCCATTATTTAATAATTACGAAAAATATACTTATTTATCTTCATTTGAGATCAATAAATATTAAACATTAATAATGACAATTTACTTATAGTGTGTAATAACTGGAGAAGACAACAGATGATTTTGTCCTCAAAATCATCTATTCTGACTTTGTAAATATGTAAAATTTTTGCGGATAAGAAAATATAAGATTTTTTAAATTAAAAAAAGGAAAGACATAGACTACTTAGTAACACCAATACAGTCCAGAGTAAAATTTTTTTAAGATATAACCATGTAAAAATATTTTCAACATATTTTTATCGAAATTGCACATATGCACTTTTACAATGCCAATAAGAATTTAAGATTGCAATAAAATTTGTCTATAAATCTTAACAGAATAATATACTTTTCAAAAAAACGGTCCAATAGCAATATACAAAGTGTCAAAAAAGTTACTCTAAAAGTTTGAATGAATATAACTCTTTTCCATGTAAATGTTTTCTATAACATTATATTCATTTGAAAGCCTAGCTTCTAACATAAAAGATTTTTCTAGATCGATAAACAAATATTAATTTATAAAATAGTTATGACTATTTATATGACTTCTATTTTTTTCCTTGATTTTTATGATTGTTTAATTATTTAAAACCGCGTAACCTTTGAAAACTTAGTATTTAATTACAATTTTATATGTATTTGATAGATTAACATCTTTTCTACAAGGTAATTTGAGATTTGTTATTAGATATTATCTTTTACTAGAGTTGTTAAACATCAAATGATACTCATTTTTTTACAGTAGAAATCAGTTTTTCTTACTTTTAACTTTTCTATAAAAACCAAGAACAAATTCAAAATTATTATCACTAATATAAAGTATTTTATTTTTTTGAAAATATGCTGTTCTTTATTATTATAAATCTAATATTTTTAAATACCTAAATTTTTTAGTTAGAAATTTGTTTAAAAAAAGCTTCTTACAAAAGTATTCATATTTTTATTTAAAATAGATATATAATATTGATATTTGAAATATGTTGTAGAAAAGAAGTTTAACTATCAGATGCGTTTAAAAGTGTAAAAAATATTAAGTTTTTAAAAAGTTACGTCATTTTCAAAAATTCAAAAATTTTAAAATTTATGAAAAAAAATGTAGATCATTCAAATGATCATCAATGCATTTTAAACTAGTATTTTTATATTCTTCTTAGAAAACGTGTTAAATTAGAAGTTATGCTTTCAAATGAGCTTAATATCATAAACATACGTTTACATTGAAGAACGTTATTTTTATTTAAACTTTGCCGATAACTTCTTGAACGCTTCGTATATTATATTTTATAATGCACTAATATCATAATTAATTTTATTATTTTTTAAAATTCGATAAACATTTTTTAATCAAGATTCATTAAGTCCAGTAGGATTGCTGTAGCATTTCTTCCCTCACCGAAGGTATCACCACTTAATGGTTGTGTTGGAGGTTGGATATCTAGTGGTTGTGTGGTATCATACAAAGCAGGAGCTTGTGTTAAGATAAGTACACTTCCAGTAATATTTATAATTGAGTAAAAAATTAAAAGTAGACGATCAATTGCAATCGCAACATATGACCATTCCTCCGAAATCTAGAAGTATTTATAAATAAAAAACTTAAAATACTTACTTTACTTTGTTTGGCTTTTGCTTTAAAATGATCGCTAATAAATGCTAAATTACTTATCATTCTCCTAATTAAATCACTATGCATTCCACGCAATTGAGCTAGTTGACTTAACCTCATCTCCCCATCACCTAACTCTGAGCCTTCTAAAGCAACACTACCAGTACGTGGAGGATTTGTAAAAGCTAAGTAATACGGAGAAGGACGTCTTGAATTTGGATCTGCATTTGGACCATCAGTTGTGTTACTGTCATCATCACTTTCTAAACTACTGTCATCATCGAAACCATCTGGTTCCTTGATACAAAGATATTTTGGAAGAATCTGAATAAATACTCTATGCATCCATTTTGGCATGGCGTGAGTTGTACCATCTCGACGATAGAAGTTAATTGATGCTACAGATAAGAAAATTGATGTTGCTACAAGGAACATTGTGAATAGCAGGTACTTTCCAATTAATGGTATAACTGTTGATGTTGGAGGGATTAGTTCAATAAGGACAAGATAAAAGACAGTCAATGCTACAAGAACGGAAATAGAATACGAACATTTGTGTTCATTTGGTGGAATATAGAAAACGAAAGTTGTTAATATGGCTAAAAACAGTTTATTATTTTTAATAACTAAGAGACTTACCAATTAACATGCATGGTATAACTAAATTAACAGTATAAAACAGTGTTTTCCTTCTCAACCGAATATTATATGTAATATCAATATACATATCTTGTCCGCAACATCCACTATAAATTTGTTCATGCCTCGCTGCTTCTAATTCCATCAAATCCCACTCTAAACTCCGAACATAAGAACTTAAATCCATACCTTGTTTTAAATATTGGTAATTGTTACCATAGGGATCAGTTCGAATTTCGATTTTATCACCAGGCTTCGGGACGATAGGCCGTACATTAATTAACAATCCACTGTATGTCCATCCTAAATCTTTATAAATTTAATGATAAATTCAATACTTACCACCGAATTTCATTTGACATACTTGTAAATCATATGGGAAGAATTCAATGTCTTAAAATATTGTTAATTTATTTTTTAAAATATTTTTTTACCTATAAAACAGAAGCTCTTGTAAATTGATGGGGGTTTCCACACAACTAATCCTGTATGATAAACAATTGCATCACTACTAATTGAAATGTGTGGTTCACCATCGGCGTTATTGTATAACAAGATATCTGGAATCCAAAGTTGATCTGATGGGATATGAATCTTCGATAGATTTCTATATTTTTTTGGATCCCACGACAATTTGTAATCGTACCTATAATTTTATCATTAAATCACATTCCTTACAATATAACAAACCATTGCATCTCTAACCACAAATTGGTCGTCAATACTTGATTAACTTCATCCTAAAAAAATTTGAATATAAATTATCCAAGAACAAATTTTATCAATTAATTTATTGTTTATAATCTATTTGTTATTTTTGTAATTATATTATCCTATTTTTGAAACAAGATGCACTCAATGTCAACTGACCTAAATATCTCTCTTATTTCTTTAAACATTTTTTCCTACTTTTAAACAATTACCTATTTTAAAGTTATGTAACATTTGTATGACCTAAAAATTAAAAATATCCTATAAATTGTTTTTGTGACAAAAAAATAGTATAAAAGGATGAGATTTAATAAGGTACTTATTATTCTCGAAGATGAATAAATCGAGTGTACTATTTAATTATAATCATGATATATTTTATTCTGTTGCTATTGCTTCGATAGTGATAAGTATTGTATCAACATTTACAATTCTAATCTCAATTCCAATGCTTAACGTTAAATTGAATAAGGATGCTTTCTTTATTGAGGAAAGCAGCATGAAATTCAAAGAAAATTCTGATAGAATATGGAGAAACTACCTAAGTCAAGAAGTTGTAGAAACCGATGATCCATCTGTAGAGAAAACACGTATTTTATTCTTTTCTAGAAAACCACGTTCCCCTGTCTTTGAGACAACCACATGTAATGGATGTGCTTTATTATCATGCCCAAGTGTTGGACCACCAGGATTGGCTGGAGATCCAGGTATTGATGGAGCTCCAGGAGCTAGTGGTAATACAGGCGCACCAGGAGTTGATGGTTTTGATATTGAGGCTTCATTTGAAGATGAACTTCCTTGTACTATATGCCCTGCCGGCCCACCAGGTAATTTAATTTTTTCTAAACGATAAATAAACTTTTTTCTTATCATTAAAGGTAGCAGAGGTTTCCAAGGCGAGAGAGGAGCACCAGGGTTGGCTGGACAAATTGGAGAACCAGGTGAAGCTGGATCACCAGGACTTGAAGGACCACCAGGAAAACCAGGCCAAATAGGGACAAAAGGTATGGATGGCTTCCCAGGTATTAAAGGACCACCAGGAGATACTGTTATCAGTGGAATCGGTATTAAAGGACCTAAAGGACCACCAGGACCAAATGGATTAAAGGGACCACCAGGATTAAGGGGTAAAAACTCAAATATCCCAGGCCTTCCAGGAAACCCCGGAGCTTCAGGATCCATGGGACCTCCAGGTTTCCCAGGTAAAGCAGGAGGTATCGGAGATTATGGTATGCCAGGAGAACCAGGAATACCAGGTACATATTGTGCTTCTGACTGCGGTGTTAGTCAAATACTTGCACCAGAAATGAGAATAACTAATGGAAATCAAAATGGACAAACAAATGTTCAAGCATCAGGTTCTATCTATGAACCAAAACAAGACAACGAAGAAATGCCATACTACTTCAGAAAATCATGGTAAAATATATTTTGAATATTTGTTAAATTTGTTTTTAATAAAAACTTACAACATCAATAATTCTAATTAATGATGCACCAAAGTTAACCATTAACGCTTTAGAGGCATTTTTCACAGGTCTAACTTGTTTGTTATACATATACATAAGATCTTCATAAAGCTGATCTGCATACCTCGGAAAATTATTCTTTCCATCACAATTCAAAATAATATAATGACAAGTAGTAATAAAAATAAATATAAAGAAGAAATTACAGTATAATTGTTTCATTATCTAACATTTATTAAAAAATATACTTATTTATCTTCATTTGAGATCAATAAATTTAAAGCATTAAAAATGCCAATTTATTTATTGTGTGTAATAGCTGGAGAAGACAACAGATGAATTTGTCTTTATTATCATTTATTCTGACTTTAGTAAATATGTAAAATATTGCGGATAAGATAAGATGAGATTTGTTAAATTAAAAGAAAAGGAAAGACATAAACTATTTAGTAACACCAATACAGTTTAGGGTAAAATTTTTTTTGGGATATAACCATGTACAAATATTTTTGACATATTTTCTTTCAAAATAGCACATTTACACTTTTATAACGCCGATAAAAATTTTTGATTGCAATAAATTTTTTGCTATAAATCTTATCACAATAATATACTTTTCTAAGAAATGGAACGAAACAACATATTATAAATCTTGAAAATAAAATAACACTTAAAAAATAACATTTTACTTTACTTTTCGAAAATACACATTTACAATTTGACATTAAAATTCTAAGTAAAAGAATCTTTAAATTTTATTATTTTTATTTCACTAATTTCCACTGAAAAATTTTTTATTTCCTCTTAAATTTCATATCATCTGATATTCCCTTTAAATTGATGTAGAAAATTTTAATTTTTTCTAAGAAAAATTTTAATTACTTATAAGGACAATTTATAGCTTAGACCAACATCACTCATTCTGTAATAATGAGTAATTGCCCTAGGAGATGTCTATTCTATGATGCATAGACTTTTACATATCCAATACAACGAACACTTTACCAACGAGGTAACGTAAACAGCAATTTAAATTACACACAGGATAATTTGCTTTTTATCTTATTTACTATTCCGAGTCAACATGACATTACCAGATATAGAAAATGACGAACAACTTCAGGAAGCCTTTCGACGACGACGAGAAAAACTAGAAAAAATTAGAAAAGTTAAAAAAATCCATCAATATTTCAGAGACAAGTTTAATAATTACATTCGTGAGACGGTATGTTCGTAAAAGGTTTTTTAAAATGTATTAATAAGTTATTTAGTATGCAAAAACGAGGAAGGATATTCTAGAGGGTACCCACCCAAAAGTCGTTAGGCTAATGAAAAAATGTGATAATAGGCGAGATAAGGCTTTGCAACAAGTTGAGACACTAGCTAAATTGAAGTATGATACTTTGAAGAGGAAGCATGATGCGGAAGATGCAACAATCGAAAAAAGGCAGAAGGAGGAAATTGCTGCTGCAGTGCAACAGGAATTAGATAAATTAGGGGGAGAAAAAAAAGCTTTGTTGAGTATGGCGAAGTCGTTTGGGATGTATGATATTGCAACTATATTCGAGGATAATCCACCCATAGCCAAATCCGATTCTGAATTCAAGGATGTAAAACCTTCCATAAAATCTGAGGTAGTCGTCAAAGTTGAGGCACGTCCAAACAATTTACCGTTCGTATCACCTTCCTCCTCACATTTCTTAACACAACTCTCTGGTCTAGCTCATCTTTCAGAGGATTTCAACACAAAAGTCGATGAAGACATCAAACTCATGCAGGCACATATGGCAGCAAGTAACAAGAAATAATTTTTTAATTTGTATATTTTCATTTTTTAATAAACTGTAATTTTTTGCATAACCTTATTACTTCCCGCAACGAAAAGTTGTTTGCACGTTGGAGATTTATATTTTATAGTATTATTAGTTGTTTTAATATGTCTCTTCCAAAACTTGATTTACTTAATATTTCTGAGAATAACGAAGGATGGGGTCCTAGTTGTGAACAGAAACATGATCCAATGGAGCAGTTTAAAGATCTTCCATTTCAAAGTTTTAACCGTTGTGAGAAGATTGGCCGTATAAGTGATTGGATTGGTGTTGAGAAATTCTTTCAAAGAAGTATGTTTTTTTAAAATATCTTTTAATCTTTCTTTTTTAGATCGTGCTTATGGTAACAAAGATAATGCTGCCTCTCAATTTGATTACGTTCATGATGCTGATGAGAACTTCCAACTCGTCGACAGTTCAAAACCACAAAAACCTCTCCAACAACGTTACCGTAACAGAAATGCAATTCAATTTAAGAAACTCATGTCAAAGGATATTGATGAGAAACAAAATATTCAATCCAGCGGAAAACTCAAGAAGAGTGTCGCTAAAGAACATATGAAGCAATTTAAAATTTGGCAAAAACGCGGTGGTAATACCAGAACTACCAATGCTCGTCCCCAAAACAGGAAATTCGGTGAACGTGGTATCCAAAAGGTTAGGCAACCTTCTGTCCAAATCCAACCAGACTGGAAACACGTTGTTGACCTTGATTTCCCAACATTACAAAGGAAGAAAGCTTCTCACCAATTATATGGAAATGGTGAAGACATTAAAGGCCATAGTTATGGTATAGTTTATTATTATGACAAAAATATCGATAGACTTACTCCAAAGAATTCTATTGAACTTAAGAGAAATTGTGATACATTTATTAGTGTTCCAACAACTGATGATTCTGTTATTGAACAATTAACTACAGAGAAATGTGGAAATATTTTTGCAACAGATATTATTCTCGCTACTTTGATGAGTTCAACGAGAAGTGTATATTCATGGGATGTTGTTATACATAAGCTCGGAAATGTTATTATTTTTGATAAACGTGACAGAACCGACGCTTTAGTTAATCCAGTTGACCAGTATACTGTTAATGAGACACACCCTGATCCACCAGTTTTTGAAGGAAACGGTGAAAATACTGCCAATGAATTAGCTGCTGAGGCACTTTTGGTTAATCAAAACTTCAAACGCCAAGTTTTGAAAAGGAATTCTGATCCATATAAATTTGAGAATGAAGAGATTCCAATTGATGATGATTACGATACCAGTGCATTTGATTGTGCATACAAATACAGAAAATGGAATCTAGGAAGTTCAAAGAAAGGAGTCCCATTGACACTAGTATGTAGAACAGAAGTCAACGGTATCACAACAGGAACATCAGGAGAGGTACAACTCCTTACAATTAAAGCTTTCAACGAATGGGATTCAACAGTGCGTGGTCACTTGGATTGGCGTAAATCTTTAGAAAGTCAAAGAGGTTCTGTCCTAGCTACGGAAATGAGAAATAACTCCTGTAAACTCGCTAAATGGACATTACAGGCCCTCCTTGCTGGAACTGATAATCTCAAAATTGGTTATGTCAGCCGTACATCACCAAAAAATAATACTAGCCACTGCATCTTGGGTGTCCAAAACTTCAGACCTATTGAATTGGCTCAAAATATTTCCTTAGACTTAGATAATTGTTGGGGTATTCTTAAGAGTATTGTTGAGTTGACTTTGGATCAACCTGATGGAAAGTACCTTTTGATTAAGGATCCTGTTGCACCTACACTCAAATTTTATTCACTTCCAAAGGGAGCGTTTGAGACAAGTGATGATGAATCAGATGATGAGGAAGATTAAAGGGAGAGAGATTAATTTTATGTTAATTAAAAGTCTTTTGTGTTATTCTAAAAATAAAATATTTTATTATCATTGTTTTAGTTTTTATCTCTGGAGTTCTAATTATTAGTATGATTATAAAGAAAAGATTTAGAACATTCTTAATTCACGTTTATAATGAAAAAAATTTTTATCACAAATATTTTCTTGTTACTTTCGATGTAATCTATTAGATTATATTTTATTTACTTTTTTCCGATAAAGAAATTTAAAGTGATAAGATTCTAATTTAGAGTCGGATACGTTATATAGTTCTACCATTATTATTTCCAAGATAACAACTACATGTATCTTACAAAATATTGATATTCTAATCGCTATAGTTATTCAACATTAAATCATTCTCCTAAGCTTTAATGATTGTGGAGATATTTAATTTTATATATCGAAAATGACATCATATTTTCAGGTTTGACTCCCATACAACCATGGTCTCATCCTCCTTAATTATTTCATCTAACAACATCAATACATTCAAGTATTTAAAAAATGTCAAAAGTGAGACATCTTATAATTTAAAAACACCACAAAAGATTGATTTTATTAAAAACAATGAAAGAGAAATTGAAAGTGTAAATTTTTCACAATGCTCAGACACAGATTCAATGACACTGATTTGTTCTGATTATAGTTGTAAAGATGATCATTGTTGTGATTCTAATGTTGTAGTTTACCACCCCTATTCGAAGGATAATAATTTTCAATATTGTAATGAACATCATAGTCTTGATAATGGTGCAGTGTATGTTTTTTAAAAGATAGTTTTATGAGAATGAAAATAATTTTTATAGATTAAGAAACAAGTGCTGTGAGATACAGAAGTGGCTTGATACAATAATTAATGAAGTCAGGTCAGAGATAGCTGCGGAGAAATGTGAATGTTTGGGTACACAAACATGCACCCATGGAAGAGTTTCATTAGCAAGCTTCACGAAAGAAGAAATCGTTGAGAGAAAAAAACAACAAAACAGGAAGGCTGCAGCGAAATACCGTTTGAAGAAAAAAGTCAATCTCCAAATGGATAAATTTGAGATGGACTTGTTGAGCAGAAAAAATAGAATGCTAAAAAAAATGGCTTATGAATTGGAATCAGAAATAAATTCAATACAAAATTTCTTAATTAATAATTTTAATTTATCACTCGCTAATATATAAATAAAAAAATTTTTTTCTCGATGCGATGAGATATCAATAATACTCCAACTGTTTTTGATAGTGCAAGTGTATTTGACAATAAATTGCGTAGTATTGCGTTTATTTTAGAAATATGTTTTTGTTCTTTGATGTTGATAATTATAACTTTTGGGATTGTTTTTTGTTACAATTTTTAAATGTTAGATTACAATAATATAACTACGCTAATTACAACTATATCAGGTCACTATATAAACTTCCTGTTTTCCTTCATATATAACATTTATTTATGAGTTGTTGGAATCTTCCAACATACATGTTTTTTATACTTCTCTTACTTAAATCTTAGTTAGTATGTAAGTCATTATAATTAAAATAAACGAACTTTACATAGTGCAATTCACGTGAAGATTAAAAGAGAAATAAAAATGTTTATGCGGATAGTATATAACATTCTTTTAATCAATCTATACACATATGTTGATAGAGAATTTGTTGGTATCAATTTAAGCGATATTTTTAAAACGACAATTTTTATAAATGATATCAAACATGATATTTAATTTTATAAGATGGTCGTCTGTTAACCAAAAATTATTTAAACTTCTTATCGGGTTTACAATTCGTCATTTCTTTTTCTTGTTTATTTGTTAATACTTTTTAACGTGTTTATGTGTTTTAATTATTCTTTTTTTAGGAATTATATTTTATTTCTCTGTTGCTACTAAGCTTCCTGCTCTCTAAGACTTTCAAGTTCAATCAATTTTAACTTCATCCAATTGAAAAAAAATGTCTCTTGTTTCTGAAAACGTCCTTTTCGCTCAATCCCAAGTCGTTTACGACAACCAAGCGTTTGACTTCGTTCAAGAACCTGGCTTCGCCTTCCAACCCGGTTCTGTTGTCGATCTGCCGCCTTCGTTAGGTAACTCCAAACACACATTTTTCATCTCCTTTTTTAGACGAAAGTCAGGCTTCTTTCGAAGCTCCTTCCGTTTTGGCTGAGTGCTCCTTCGCTGCTGCTGCCTGCGGAAACTTGTCAAGAGTTAGGCGTACCACTCAACGCTTTACCACCACAACCTGTGTTTGGCCAACCTCCACCGCTCCATCCCAGGGAATCTCATATTGCTCCTGTTGCGGGCACGGATATAATTCTTGTTCCAATTGTTCCATTACAGGCAACAAGAAGTGCTCCTTTAAACCTAAACACCATAAACATTCAGGAACTAAATGCGGATTCGGAATGCCACAGTGTTTTATGCTCCAGTAATTCACTTGAACAGGAGCCAAACTCTTCTTTGTATATAGATAATCCATATAACTCTAACATATATTACCATAACTCTCCAACATCTTCTTATTCCACTGTATCAAGTTACTCTCCACAATGTGATTCTTCCGATAATGGCTACGCCAGCTGTACAGATAGTTCTTTATCAACATCACCTTTTTCGTATAATCAGTTTGAATGGATTGATAATTTAGTTTTGGAAGCTAGAATGGAAATTCAAGCTGAAAAAATGAAGACAACGACAAAATCGCCTAAACTTAAAAATGAATCTCTGTCAACAGAATCAAAAAAGATTAAAAGTTCAAAGAAACACTGCTTATCAGGAATGAGTTATTCCGATATCGCTAAGCGTAAAAAAGAACAAAATCGCATAGCAGCTCAACGTTACCGTGAAAAACAAAGGGCTGCCCAAGAAGCTGAGAACAAAGAACTAGAATATCTAAGCAAAAGAAATGCATTCCTCCGTTTCGAGGCCGAAAAATTGGAAAAAGAGATAGAAGAAATAAAAAGTATGATGTTGAAATTTATCCAATAAAACACCTTAATCTTAAACCATTTATTTTATTATTTGTAATTGAAAAATTATTTAAAATTTAATAGAATACAATATTTACATATTTACACAAAATATCTTTCATTTTGACACACTATTTCATGTACCACTCAAAGTATTTTGAAAGAAATATTATATTTATACAAGAGAGAAGTATGTGTAACCATTAAAGATTAATATTTTAGAAAAAGAAATCATATGATTTTTTTTAGGATTGTCCATACCATCTATTTTTTTCTTGATTCTAATATATGTTGAGAAGTTGTCAACAAATTGGTTCGTCAGATGACTGTGCGTGAACAGATGAAGATCTTGTTTTTAATTGAAATGTAACTGCACTAGATGTGAAGAAATCTTTATGTGGTATTAAGAGGATCCGGAAACTTTCCTTTAACAAACTACGGTACCTTCGTGATACCAAGCAATATAGACAAAAATTCAAAGAAGCATTCAAAAACACCAACTACAAAATAAAAAGTAATTAATGCAATTAAAAAATAAAAATACCTGTTGACTGATGCATGTGTAAATAATTGCTGTAGGGTGGTAATGTCCTAGAATTTCGTATAACAATCTAGCTGGAGCTTGTGGCGCAACACATATAAACAACATTGCCACGACAGCAAATAAGATTTTATTAGCATTTTGTCTTTGGTTGAAGTTGGTTTCTTGATTGTTTATTAGTTGTGTTGTTTGTTGATTTGATGATGTTATTTGCCTTTGTAATGATAGGTCTTTGTGAATAACTTTTCTTAGGGTCATGATTAATTTGAAGTTTAAATAGAATAAGATTACAATAGGAAATACATTGAAGGCAAATAATGAGAAGTAATCCATTATTCTGTAGTAGGTGATCCAAAATGGATTTTCTGTCATTGAGATAACAAAATATTCATGATTATCATGGAAATCATAGCAATCCGTAACTTGATAAGCTAGTGGCCAATGTAATGAACAAATAAAAGAAAAAAATATACAAATAATTATTGTAGAATTTATGACTTTCTGCGAACACAATCGATGTGATCTTAATGGATAACAAACACTAATATATCTTTCAATATTAAAAACAACTACCAGTAGGACAGATGATTTATAGAATGTTGAAGCACATGTTCTTATATATAAAGCCAGCTTTGTGTAAATTTCGTTAATAATAGGAGATGATAAAAATGATCTTATCGACATCGGTGATACCTCTAGGACAGCAAAAAATAGGAAAAATATATCACAAATCGCTAATATTAGGAGTAACTTCTTTGAAGGTATCCTTTTGGATGATGGATTGTAGGTGAGAACAAAAATATTTATTAAATTACATGTAATACCAATAATTGCAATTGTTGGTAAACACACCGCATTTGTCCACCACACTAAATCTATGGTTAACTAAAAATTACATATTAATATAAATAGCTTTTTTACCTCATCATCTTGATAAGCTTTATGTGGTTGGATTGAACAAGCATTCCATTTATCAGCTAAAATGCCTTCACCAACAGCAGCCATTAACAATTCAATGTATAAAATGGTAGGAAAAAAGGTGTATTTGAAAAGTAGGATAAATATTTATTAATCAAAAAATGAGTACCACTTTTAATAGAATATATATAAAATATAATTGTAATATATTCTATGTGATAGTGAAACCTTTTCTTTACTCGTTTTTATTAACAATTATAGTTCTTTAAAAACAACAAATTTTCTATTGTATAATCTTTTAGCATTTCTTTCTCTGGTTGTGTGAGTGCGCACAGTAAACCCAAGAATCTATGTACACGTATATATGACAAATAACTAAAGGTATTGTGGAAGATATATATATATATATAAATACATTGTCACAGTGTAAGTGGGACTCAAAATGTTTACTTGTTCTTTAAATCATTGAAGAATAGAGTGAATCTTTTAGCCATAAATGAGTTTTGATTTTTATTTACTTAGTTTGTCCCTTATAACATCAAAATTTTATATTAGATCTAATATAGAGGAACATTTTTGTTTATCTGAAATGTGTGTGTGTGTTGAAGGACAATAATTAGGTGACTTTTCAGATTAATTAAAATTGTTTTAGAGTTTTTACCATGATAATTAGTGCAAAATTTAGATTTTAAATTATTAACAAAATATAATTCACATCAATCTTGTTTTATGGGAATTATTGTATGTAACAAAAGGAAAATTATGAATAAATGTCGATTGTCATTAGCATTACTATCTTATTTCCTGGAAAATGTTTTTGATAATTCTTACCATAACTATTTCTTGGTTTTATATTGTTTATAAACTTGCTAATGAAGTTGTAAAATATCCTGATGGTCCAAAACCATTACCAATAATTGGGAATACTTTATCAATTGACATGGCATGTCCATACAAAACAATAATGGAGTGGAAGAAGACATACGGAGACATCTTCACAATATGGCTTCCAAGACCCACAATCGTCCTGGCCTCTGCACACGTCATCAAAGAAGCCCTACTCAAACACAAAGACATCTTCTCATCACGTCCAAACACCTTCATCTACGGAATATTCACCGGTCACAAACCCCACGGGGACGGTATAATCCTAGCCGATGGTGAAAGATGGTATACACAACGCAACTTTGCAGTCAAAGTGTTTCGTGAATTTGGTGTTGGAAGTAAAAGAATGGAGTATAAGATAATGCTCCATACACACAGGATGTTGGTAAATATTTTTAAGAAAATGAAGGGGTCGAGGAAGATTGTTGTTGATCTTCATCATATTATTAGTTTTACTGTTGGGAATATTATTCATGATCTGGTTATGGGGAGGTATTATGAGTTTCATGATCCAGAGTTTATGCATTTTAAGGAGTTGATTGATGCGATATTGAGGGATTTTACTAGTATTCAGATGTTGGTTGTTGATTGTTATCCTTTTATGAGGTATTTCCTCCCTACTTACTATAGATATAAAAGGAATGGTTTTAAGTTACAAAAGTTTTTTATGGATGAAATTGAGAGACATGAATCAAAGATTGAAAATTGTTTAGAGGAAATTAAACCTAATAATTTTATTGATGCTTATTTGCTTGAGATAAGTAAATCACAAGATGAGGAATTATCTAAACTAACTTTAGCTCTAAATGCTGGTGACTTGTGGACAGGTGGTATGGAGACAACAGTTACAACCTTAAGATGGGCTATTCTTTACATGATTATACACCCAAAAGTTCAAAAAGATGTTACAGAGAAATTTCAAATTTATTAAAAAGCGATGTAGATGTAACATCAGAAGACAGAATGCAACTTCCATATACAAGAGCGACAATAGACGAAATTCAACGAATGGTTAATGTACTACCCTGGGGTATACCACATAGAGCTGAATGTGATGTTGAAATAAATGGACAATTCATTCCTCGTGATGCAACTATCCTCATACAGACAGGAGCTATTCATTTTGATGAGGATGAATTTAAGGATCCAGAGTCTTTTAAACCAGAAAGATTTCTAAATAAAGAAGGTGCATATGTATCTGTTAGAAATAATATGCCTTTTGGGATAGGAAAACGCCAGTGTCTTGGAGAAACTTTAGCGAGAATGGAGTTGTTCCTTATATTTGTTACGCTTATAAAGACTTTCGAATTCTGTGAAGGTCCAGATGGCCCTCCAGACATGACAAAATGCGAAGGCATGACAACTGTCCCTAAACCTTATCAAGCTTTACTCAAAAGACGTAATTTCAATGTAAGGCACCAGGATGACGAAAACAACCACGTTACAAGAGATCCCTTCGAAGAGGAACTCGATAAGATACTAAAATACCGAAGCCTAATTTACGAAGAGGAGGAGAGAAGAAATGATAACACAATATTACTATAATTTTTTTTGATAAATTTCTTTTTGTTATAGACACATTAATCACACTTTTTGTTATTAACTTTCTTCGAGTATAAAAATAAAGATGAATGAAGTTACGGCCCATTTTACATAGTCAATAGAAAGCAACTCTATTATTTATAAAGAGTGTTAGAAAAAAGAGTTAGTAAATTGTATATTCCTTTCCTATTTACTATGCTAACAAGGTCAACCGAATTTGATGAGGAGTTTGGGGCAAAACCTATATATGGTGTATGTATTGTAACGGATCCCAAGAATGCACCTAAAAATTATACCCCTATTTTGAAGACTTTCGACGACTCAACAGATGCCGACTTATGGAAAGAGGGTGGTATAACCTCTTTTTTTAGTAGACCTGTTAGGTATTTATGCATTAACAGAATACCAGAAAACGGAGTAAGTACAATAAAAATTAATATTTTAAAATACCGATTTTAGCAAACTGAGATACTTCACGACATACAGATTAAGAAAGAAGACGTTATAATTCCAAACGGTTTCACGGAGATAAGTTTTACCTCTGATACCAAAGAGAAGGGGTTACGCAAGTACCGTCTGTTAGTAAGCTATCTACCAAAAGAAAAGATAATCGACGCCATAACAGATATAATTGTTGTGAAGACAAATAAACCGTATCGGGGATATACACCTGCCGGAGAGATTGATGGTTTACGTATCTGGTATAAGGCATCACCAATCCAGACTTGCTTGCTTGGTTTCCCGAAGTCCGCCTCGAATCCTGTTATGGAAGCGGGATTGTATCCTCATTTACCTTCACATCACTCAACATCGATGTCTGGGAATCTTAATGGGATGATAAATGATGTCAATTCTTTCACTATTAAAGCAGTTGATGAGAAGTCAAAAATGTTAAACAATTTAACATTAATATTAAATGATGTTTATGTAAATGAAAAAGTATCTGGAAAGGGGAATTTCAATATTCCAGAGGTACCATTTTTACAATCATTGAATAGCGAAATTTACAAGTACGATCTTGAACGTTCAATACTTGGTGAGGGGTATTAAAATTGTATTTCTTTTGTAAGATAAGTAATTATTAATTTGTAGCTATACTAATATACACTAATTTCAATATAAAATTAATTAAGATAATAATGTGGTTTTATTCTAATTTTTTCCAGTTTTGTTTATTTTTGATCTCCGAATGATTTTTGTTTTATTGTGATTTTCGGTGTTTGTGTGTATGATATTTCTTAACTTTACTTTTTTAGATTTTTCATTAGTAGAATAATGAGGGGATTAGTATAGTACTTAAATTATATTATTTTTAAATTTTCTACTATGATTCATTTAGAGATATTTTGTCTTTCTTATCTTTTAGGGGTTTGCATTTTTTCGAATTTGTTTGTAAATAATCAAAGTGACTCACCTAATTTTGATTTTTCTTTCTTTTAGTGATATTTTATGACATGCGGGTTTAAATGTACCCACCATAAGTGTGGTTTTTACTACTCTCTTCAATTATGGTGGTTTCTAAAATTCAAACAGTTTCTTAATTTTAGAAGTTTGATCATTTACCTGTTCGGTTACTCAAGAACCATAAATACCATATAGAAAGGTACTCTGAAAATAATAATTTATTAATAATTTTTGTTATAACTGTATTTTTGATTTATATTGGTGAACGTGATAAAGCTTAGTTGCAGGAGTGTTTGTTGTTATTATTGTTTATCATTCATGTATGTAAATTTCACACCATATTCACACAGTGACAGGTTTTTGCAAAAATACATTAAGAGCAAATTAAAAATCTGAATTTTTAAAATTTATTAAATTTTCTTAATGAAGAAAAATAAACATTTATTATAAAAAATTATATTAAAATTTGAATTTTCTTGGTGCTCTCTAATTAACATGATTGTCTTTGTTCTTGAGTGTATAAATTATTGCTTTTGAGTTTTTCTTGAACAGCATTTAAAACTTTCCTATCATATTCTCTGATTGATGAATGTAACTCTTTACCTTTATTAATCTTTTGACTAGGATCCCTTACATTCCTTACAGGTATATGTTTCCTAAGTGAATAATTCCAATCATTATTACTATCATAAACATCCTGTAAAATTTTAACAACGGCAGTTAAAGTTAAATACTTTGTCCCACTCTTCCATTTCACATATCTATCCAATGGCAGTTTCACGCATTTAACATTATCTTTCATCGCTGCTTCCAAAGATGCCTGTCTCGGTATGTTATGTTCCACTACCCTATCAACAATACCACCAATAACAAAAACTTCATCACCCTCAATACGATCTAACTCCTCTTCACCATCAGGACTTAGGTAGACAATTTTTGATGGATCATATAGTTCTGTATAATTTTTTGATGTCCGTTCCTCTAATGCATTTTTAGTATCCATCAATGCTAAGTGATTCATTAATTTTTTATTACTTAGTGATTCATCGAAATTTGCAAGACAAATCGGCCATGGTACCCGTCTATCTCGGTTATCGGATATGATATATTGTAATTGGCACATTGTTAGGTTTTGTGCTCGAATGCTTAGTTGTGGTATGTAACGGCAATCTACGACAACTTTAGGTGTGTCATTTAGGAGTAGTGATGTTGCATAGTTTTTTGCTGCAAATTGTGGTCTTTGTTTTTTGATGTCATTTGATAAAAATAATGTATTTTTCGGTAATAACGCCGAATTTTCGTCATCTGTCATTTTATCACTTTTTTCGACTTTCTTTTTTTCTTTATCTTTATTCTTTAATATTTCCTTTTTTCTAATAAACTTTATCTGATCAAGAGTTTGTTTGACACTAGTGCATTCAAGAAGTAATGACCAATCTCCATCACTAATTTTTGTTGGGAAATAATCATAATAACCACTTATAGTTTCAACTTCACTAATTCTTAATTGTAACTTTTGTTTCTCTTCCTCACTACAATTTTCAATAAATTCATTTGATGGATAACTAAATTTCTGTAATGATACACCTTTCCATACAACATCTTTCTTATTATAATAAAGCTCATATTTCTTATTAAAAAATTTATTTTTGATAAATGATATGGTTTTCCTATACAAAGCTAACATTATTCTTCGTCTAAACACTATTTTAATTAAATAAAAAATTGATTGAATTCAAAATATACAAATGAATAAAACAAATAACAAAATTAAGAAGTAATTTGATCGTTAAATAGTTCAATTTTTTTTAATTCATCAATATTAATGACTTCTTTAAACCTATTTACTTCTTCGCTATTTTCAATAGGAACTTCAATGTAGGTACATTTCATTGTCTTTCTGGAGGAACACCTTTTCAAGACATTTTCACTATTCTCTGAAACAAACTTTCTTGCGTACTTTGAGTTAATACCAAATAAGACAGTCATATTCATTGCATCGTAAGGTCCCCGTAACTCAGAAAGATCTTCTGCTCCACTAGAAATAATAACTCCTCTCCCACATGTGAAAACATTCAACAACAAACGTGAATTCGTAATAAGATTTCTCCTTGCTTCTCTGTCTCTTAATGCTGAACTATAGATAATCTCAAAGGTGAGACCAACTTCAAAAGCAGCTGATTGTAAAACTTTGCTTTTTGTGAGCCAACAAATTCTACCTTCTGAATTGTCAGTGGTAATAATGTCAACAAATGTCCCTTTTTTAGCGACGGTGTTTAAGATATCTAAAGAATTTGGGCGGACAGCTACAATGTCATATTTTGAATTTTTTAAACCTTGCTGCAAACGAAAGACAGATGTTGAATCAGTTAGATCACATGTTAATCTACTGTATTGTCGAAACTTTTTTCCTTGCCTCTCAAGAGAGGATAGGTCTAATAAACTTTCATCAACAAGAAATGGTTCGGGGAGAGTTGGAGTACTTACTTTTTCAACTTCTTTTTTCTTTCTTTTTTTCGATGGTGGTTCGTCCCCCTAAAAAAAGTAATTATTATTATTGGAAAAGAAACATACATTTTTAACTTCTGGACAGAAAAACAATCCAACATCAATATTTATTGCTATAGCATCATATCCCATCCGAATTGCGCGTTTAACAAGATTAATAGTTTTTTCTTTATTACCGGTATACCGAATATTTAAATCAGCGAATTGAAAATTCTCAGTCATCTCTACTCTCAATCTATACCCTGCAATATATCTAAAGGTTTACAATAATCTCTTAAACTTTGACCAAACAGTTTTTAGCAAACACAGAAAAATATTTAAACAATCTAGATAAAAAAAATGTTTATATGACTAATCTATGAATCAAAGTTACGCAGCGGTACGATACTTCAATCTCAAAACCAGCATTAAAGAAACAAAATACTTATTCACTTTTTTACAAATGCACGAATTAATAACTGGTACCAAACAAAAAATCTAAAGAATTAAATTGACATCACATTGACATTTTTTAATTCTCCTCTACAGTAATTGATTTATTTTATTTTTGTATAAGAGAAATTGCAATTTACTAAATATAAAAAATTGAAAAATAGAAATTGTGTGTGCCAATATAATTTCTATATAAACTCTGGAGTAAATTTAAATAAATTTATTTAATTTTATATTTATATAATCCTATCTGCTGTATTCCAAAAATTGTTAACTTTGGTTCTTGTAACGAAATGCCCGACTTTGAAGGTATTGGTTTGTATGGTAAATTGTTGACGTAGACATATTGTATTATTATACAGTTGTTTACATTAATTCTAAATTCTGAGCTTTTTTGTTATTTTTCACTTCTAGGTATCATGTCTAGTGATTTTGGAAATCCACTCAAAAAGTTTAAGCTTGTTTTTCTCGGAGAACAAAGTGGTGAGTTGACACGTTTCATTTGGATATATATCTGTACTTGGAAAAAATCCTTAATCTTTTTATTTACTAAATATATATTTTTTGTAATTTAGTTGGCAAAACATCACTTATTACAAGATTTATGTATGATTCCTTTGATAACACATATCAAGCAACTATTGGTATTGACTTTTTAAGCAAAACAATGTATTTAGAGGATAGAACTGTGAGTCAATCAATCTTTCTCTATGTTAAATATTTGAATATTTTCTTTCTTTAAGGTTCGCCTACAATTATGGGATACTGCTGGTCAGGAGAGATTTAGGTCTTTGATTCCTTCATATATTCGTGATTCTACAGTGGCTGTGGTTGTGTATGATATTACGAATGCCAATTCATTCCACCAAACATCGAAATGGATAGATGACGTCCGAACAGAGAGAGGATCTGATGTTATAATTATGTTAGTTGGGAATAAAACAGATCTTGTTGATAAGAGACAAGTCTCAACCGAGGAAGGGGAACGTAAAGCCAGTGAACTTAACGTTATGTTTATTGAAACATCAGCAAAAGCTGGATATAATGTTAAACAACTATTTCGTCGTATTGCTAATGCTTTGCCTGGAATTGATAATGATAAAACCTCTGAACCAAAACAAACCGTTGACATCGGACCTATTAAACCAAGACAGATCGTTACCGATGAGGGTTCATGTTGGTGCTAACGGTATATATAAAACTTTCATGTTTATATACTACTTTGAATATTTTTGTCAACTATATTATTAATAGCATATTTTTTTGGGAAGATTTAACTATATTCGCTACAGTGAGCTGAAATGCCTCTCATATATGCGTTATCATAATACAATATAACTTATTTAAAAAATATATAATATTTCACGACACCAAAAATATGTACTCTAAATAACATAAAAATTTAAGCTTAATTTTTGTTAATCCAGTAATTTTTATGGAAATTTTTTTAAAGAATTTTATATTAATTAACAAAATAAACAAATGTATCTATGTATGTCTTATTATCTGGGAAAATTTATGTTTCCAGTGCATGTTTATTTAATTGTAATTTACAGATGAATAGTACTGCCAATTTTACTTATCGCATGTCTCCAGAAGCTATAGATTCATTAATTTCCTATAGTCCATCTATTATTTGTCTTTATCTTCTAATTTAAATTCTATTCTATTTGATAATTGTACTGATGCTTAAAGGCAAGACAAACTGAATATTGTATTTAAAAAAATAATTAAAAAGCTTTAAGATTCTATAGAGTGGTCACATTTATTTTACTATGACGTTTTTATTAATCAAGATAGAATTGTGTTTTAGTTTTTTTAATTCTAATAAACTTCTATTTTTTGAAAGCTATATAATGAATACGGTTTTTTTACATATAAAGTAGTTTAATTCTATTACATTTATTGTTAGTTAAAATTACTTTCTCCTATTTATGTATTGTTAGGATAATCTATTTAAAACTTTATCCTATTAAATTTCAGCGAACAACTTTACTAGCTAAAGAAGATTAATGGCAAAAAGTTTCATTTTAAATAACATCTAACTTTTACAAGTTATTAGCATTATTTATACTCGATATTTGACACTCACAACACGTGAATACACAATGATAATGAGGATAGTAAAAAACACATTTAAGGTACAAAATTATAACATTATTTCCAAGTTTATTAAATAAATCATATTACATACATGAGAAACAGTAAACAAAAAAAAATACATAAGATCAGGCTTTTTGTGTGATAATATTTCCATTATTATTGTTGATTGGTAAACATACGTTTCTGAATTAAACGCACTCTACTTGTGGGTACCATTCGGATTTCATTGTTTGTTGAGTTATGGACAGGAACAGTCTTTGTCAGGGAGGAAAATGGTACACTCGATGTGAAAGAACCTGTTGAAGAAAGAGATTGAAAAGGCCGTTTTGCAGTCATATTTGGACGGTTTGGAACCAAACATGTATTACTGATGTCTGTCTGAGTAACATTTATCTGTCTAGGTCTGTTTATTGGGGCCGTTCTACTAGGCACAGGCATAGGACGTTGAATTGGAACTTTGCTTGCGATTTGTGGTCGGGTTTGTGTAACAAACTGCCTTGGCCTTTGTGAAAACGTTTGATAGGGTATCGCAGGTCGGTGTATAATCTCAGTTTTTATTACATCTGATTTTTTAAGATCAACTTTTATTCTCTTGTGAGCTCTCTCTTGAATATCTTTTGAAATAAGGGAAATGTCCTTTGTGAAATTTGCTATTGAATCTTTTAATCGATTTGCATGATCCACTGTCCAGATATTGCCATATTTACCATTTTCTTGATCATTAAGTAATGAATAAAGATTAGAAATTTCGTTGAATGAATTACTTGCCAGCGTGAATATATCTTGAACAGAAACCCTCTGTGGTGCCCGTATTCCAACATCTCTGTTGCTTTCTTTGTCGGTGTCCTTCTCATCATCTTGTTCAGGTTGTTGCATTGATGAAGGACAGGTCTCCTCAGGAGTTAATTTTGGTGGGGCATCAGAGTTATTCAGCAATTCATGATCAGTCTCTGATAGTGTAGGATTTTCAGACATTTGAAATAAAAACAATAAAACAAATAACTATCGGTATTATTAATGCACGATATAAACACTCAAACAGCACGCTTTTGATTGTGTAGTTTACTGCAACTGCCACCCCAACTTTGTAACATACGCAGTATACCAATTTCTGTGTAAGACTACCCACACTAACAGTTGATTTTGGATTGATTTTTGTGATAGTTTTAATTGTATTAGTTTAGGAGTTAATAATCTGATTATTAATTAAGAATGAAATGTATTTTTTAAGGAAATAAATTTTTTTTTGTTTATTTTTAAGTTTAAAAGACGATGACGTGTTGGTATGATGAAATTATTGTGTAGGAGAAAGGCAATTTGAAATAATTTCGAAATTTTCACATATAAAAAAGTATTTCATAAGGTTATTATAAGTGATAAGTAGTTATTAAAATAAATAAAACGAGAATCAAGAACAATACAGATAAAATTGATAAAATTTTTTGAAGTTACAGCCAGAGTTGCTGTGTTTTAATGCACTTCATAAAATTGGGTTGTGGTAGTTCAGTCGTTCAGAATTAATGTATGATAAGGTAGAAATCGTCTTAAATAATAACTATGTACACCCAAAACTTCTCTAAAACACAATATATTTATTAAGATTGACCTTCAGGATTTGCAGCACTAGAAATAACGAAAATCAAAACGAAAAGAGCAATGTAAAGCCAATATTTTTGCAAGAAAGACCTGTTATCACCCTCTCCTCCTGCTGCTCTTTGCTGTTTCTCTTTTTCGAGTCTTTTGACGAAAGTTTGTGTATCTGGGTTTGGTATAGGTACTGGTCTAAATATCTGAACATGAAATTCAGGTTCTTTTTTAAATTCCTTTGCTAAACCCTTTGATTCCGGACATGTTCCATTCAAATGTCCAGTATAAGATTCAAATGGATGTAAAGTTATAGATTTAATCTCATTCTCCTCCTCACCAATAACTACATCTAATCTATGAGCTAGATTTGATTCAGCTAGTATACATAAAGGCAAAGATGTTATGAATTTTCCGTTGTCAAATGATAAATAATACATTTGTTCATCAGTCTGAAGTGCATTTTGGATTTGGTTTTTTAGATATGTTAAAGCACTTTTTTCAGGGACGAAATGAGATGTGATATTAGAACCCGTATTGTAAGCTTCTTCAAACGTTAGGTGACCTAGAAGTTCAACTTTCTTGTAATCTAAATGATTTTATTAAAGAATATGATAAAATATTTATACCTGAAATGCCAAATTTTACATTAACGTCTTTTGGAACTGCTAGTAGACCTTTGCAGAGGCATAACGATAGAAACAGCAGAATAGTATTTGAATTCATTGTGTTTTTATGAATAGGTTATTTGGCCAATATTACAGTTGCGACGAAGTGAAAGTCGTTATTCCAATATTGGAGTTGTGTTCCGTTATATCAGGAAAAATTCAAAATGTAATTAATTTAAAAATTTGGTTATCATTTATTTTAATGTGATTTGGTGACAGGTATTTGAAAATTTCTGATACGAAGTTATTTTAATGTTCTGGAAAGTAATTTATGCATCCACATTTTACGATTGAATCTTTTTTTTACATTGATGAATTCTTTTCTCTCACTGAAACATAATTTGAATCTCTAAATGGTTTTTTTTTGCATATAAGAATAGATTAATTTTTAAATTTTGCATAATTCCTTCTTTTATTTATATTTCAATTGTTTGAAATGTAATTTAAAACGATAGATTTTGGTATGAAATTCTACCAACCTCTATTCTGAAGACAGAGGTTGTTTAACATTCCATGCTAATGTTTTTACATTTATTACTTCTAATACTGCCTTTGATACTCTGCCTTCTTCAATGTGGTGGGGGAGGGAAAGGAAAGAATCAAAAAAAGAATAGTGCACCACATAAACGGAGATCACAAAAAACAAAGTCAACAGATTCTAAAAAAGATGGATCTAAGAAGGAGGATCAAGAAAATTTACAAGGAAACGAACCTGCTCCAGGGGCACCTAGACCTCCAGCAGTATTTGGAGTTGCTGGTACCAACGATGTCAATTACGCTACATTAAATAATCTAAATAACAATTGTTTCGACGCTAAAGGTGGAGCTGGTGGAGCTGCAAATGCAGGACCAAAACCTCCTGATTTGAAGAATGGACCTATGGTTAAAGATGCTCACGATCCACAGTACCAAACACTTAATGCATTGGATAATAATTGCTTTGACAAAAAAGGTGGAGGCGGCGCTGCTGCTGGTGGTCCAAAAGCTCCAGATCCAAAGAATGCCGGAATTGTCCCTGCTGATCAAAAGAACTATCAGACACTCAATGCTCTAGACAACAATTGCTTTGATAAAAAAGATGGAGGTGGTGGTGGTGCAGGTCCAAAAGCTCCTGACGCAAAGAATGCCGGTGTTGTCCCAGCTGACCAACATAACTATCAAACACTTTGTGCTTTGGATAATAACTGTTTTGATGGTAAAGGTGGAGGTGGCGCTGGTGGTGGTGGTCCAAAGGCACCAGACAATAAGGGTGTTGTTCCAGCTGATCAGAAGAACTACCAGACACTTAATGCATTGGATAATAATTGTTTTGATGGTAAAGGTGGAGGTGGCGCTGGTGGTCCAAAGGCACCAGACAACAAGGGAGTCGTTCCTGCCGATCAGAAAAATTATCAAACACTTAATGCACTGGATAATAATTGTTTTGATGCCAAAGGTGGAGGTGGTGCTGGAGGTCCAAAGGCACCAGCTAACAAAGGAGTCGTTCCCGCTGATCAAAAGAACTACCAAACACTCAATGCCTTGGATAATAATTGTTTTGATAGTAAAGACAAAAAAGGAGGAGGAGGCCCAGTGGCACCAGCCAACAAAGCAGGTGTCGTTCCAGCAAATCAGAAAAATTACCAAACCTTGAATGCTCTAGACAACAACTGTTTTGACAAAAAAGATAACAAGGCAGGAGGCGGTGGTGGTGGAGCTCCAAAGGTACCAGCCAACAAAGGAGGAGTCGTTCCAGCTGATCAAAAGAATTACCAAACATTAAATTTCCTTAGTAATGATTGTTTCAAAAAATAGCTTAAACTAAATTTAAATAATATTTCTAACTGTACCAGTTTACAAAAGCTAATGTATATTACAAGCATTTTTTTTAATATTGGCTTTTGTTACAATTTAAAATTGATTATTTCGCCTCATTAGTATCGTTATGTAGGCTTTCACATAAAAATAAATATTAATCACTTTTGGTAGTTTTTGCTTGGATTTGTGATCATTGTTGTGTGTTTTGGTTGGGAGGAATTTAGTCTGGTTAATTTGTCATACCATTGTTGTAAATGTTAGATATGTTAAACATTTATCATCAAAAGAGTATTAATTAAAGTAAATTTCAAAAAAATTCCAAAAAAACACCCGAAAAATTTAGTACACCCTCTCATAAAACAAAGAAACAATCAATTTCTGTGTTAACATTAAAAAAGAATTTTATGGAAAATCAAAATTCAAAATTTTTTCTTTTATTTATTCAGTTAAATGTTAAATATTTTATCTGTACTTTAAAATCTTGGAAAAAATTTCCATAGATAAAAAACGATATTATGTAAATTTTTTCAAAATATTTAACTAAATATTTAGCCTGTACATAAATAATAAAACTACTTTTTCAAATGACAAAGTTTTCCATTGTGATCTCTAAAATCTCTAAAAATTGATTTTAATGTAAGTTAAATAATGTTGTTTTTACGTTTATTTTTGAATAAAATTTAATGTTTTGAAAATATACAAGTGTTTCTACTGATATATATTTGTAACACCATCAGTTTTAAATAATAATATTTAAACTAAGATTGTTTTATGTTTTATTAATTTTAACTACTTTTTTATTTCTATCTTCCCATGATAAATGTTAACAAATATAGACCACTTGACGTTGTGGAATAAAATGTATTTCTACTTTTTATTACGAAATTTTTTTCTCGCATTGTTAACATTCCCAAACCATAATCTTTGGTACTTCTTTTTAACATTATCTAAAAAATCTACGTTAAGAAATACCTAATAACAAAGTACACATAAAAAACATTAACTTGTTAGATTGTTGGAATTATATATAATATTTAATAAGCTATCACACTGAATACAATTTTTATTTGAAGCATCAAATAATCTATCTAATTTGAGAGTAAAGCTATTAAAATATATTTTTGTCCTATCACGAAGTAATCAACACAAAAAAAGTATTTGTAAACATACGTCCTTTGTCTGAAAATTTTTTTAAATTGTGGGATTTTTTCTACAGCTTAAAGGATGAATAAGCGTCCAAAAAGTTTTTACTCTGCTTCACCTATCGATAATGCTCAATAGTAAGTTGTAGATTTGCCTTGAAATTTTAATTTTGTTGTAATAATTATTAGTTCATCTAAACGTCAGGAGAATAGTAGTAGAAGTTTATCGAAGAAGTATGAGAGGTTTTATGAGAATCCAAAGAATGTGAAGGATGCCTTTAATTTTTATAATAATCGTCATGACAAGATAGAGGTAGATGATGGTAGTCCAAAACCTATGGAGAATGATTTGGATGTGGAGCAACCGAGGATGGAAAGTCCAGAGAGAAAAATTAGCAGGGAATGTAACTCATCACCAGTAAAATTGAATTCTCTTGACAAAGCTGAGGATAGATTTATAATTAAAGTTGTTCATGGTGGATTTTGTCGTATTTTTACGTATCGTCGTAGTTATGGCTTTGACTACTTCCGAAGCCAATTATATACTCAGGGAAAACAACCATACAAAGGACCATGTTCCTGGTTTGACTACCAAAATGATAGAATATCTTTGATTGATGAGAACGATTTAAACTCTATGCTTGACTTCTTTGAACTTGCTGGTGAACGTTACATCAGAGTCTTCCTAAACAATCCATCAAATAATCAGCTTTAGCTATTAGTAATATTATTACTACTTTTGAAATATTTCATAATATACATTTTTTTACGAGATGTTGCAATTTAAAGTATTGTTTATTTAATAAAAAATTTTTAAATGGTGAAGTTTTTAAAAAAATCGGTGTACTATGTTGGATTTAATAATTGCACTTTATAACTTTTAAAAATTATGTTTCATCAATATTTATTGTATTAAATACAATTGACACATTAAAAGTAGAAAGTGTCCTTTTACTTTTATGTATACAGCTGTTAGGTTCCTAAAAACATAAATATGACTATTTATTTAACATGTAATTATTGTTCCGTTTGATAACATTTAAGATATAAGTGCATTTGAAAGTAATTATTCTCTTATTAATATGAATTTTTATAATATTTAATGATTGGAGGGTAAAATGAAAATTACGAGGTTGTCAATATTAGTAGATATCAGAAATCTATTAAAAATAAAATTTGATGGTCCAATAAAATTATAGTAAAATATCTGTCACATAATCTTGTTTTCAAAATATTGAGGAATATTACCAATTTATTGTTCATCTGGACAATGAAGGCAAATTTTAATTAAATGGGATTAATGTTAATTTTGGTTTTTATTGCATAACTAAACTTTATATTGTATTTTTAAACATCTAGCAGATGGCAAATCATTACCAGTTATTGAGAGTTATGAAGGGATGAAAGAAAAAAGAATTTGACAGGTGTTGTTTTGGACATGAAATGGTAAAAGCTTATGTCAATTTGGATTGCTCGTAAAATGTATTAAGTTTTGATGTTATCATAAAAATGTTATGTATCTGTAATACCATTTAATTATAGTTTGCTTCTATGATCATTAACTTCTTTTTTTAATACCCAGATGGCTATTTTTAGACTTTTTGTTTCTTATTTTATCTCAATAAAAAATAACCTTAATACCCATTTGAAGTGTAAAACAATCTTATGAAGTAATTTATTATATGACAAGTGGGTTAGAAAAATTTGTATTGAGTACTTGAAACTAACAGATGGAGTAAGGTTTCAGGCACTTATCTTAATACATTGAAATCTCCGGAAATAGGACTTTGATTTAGGAATAGAAAGATGAGATGGGCCAGAATTGTAATAATTATAAAAAGTTTAATGAAACGGGTGGGATGATTTACAGAAAGTATACTTTTTCTTATTGAAAAGTGAAAATGAGTTTTCATTAAGTAATTCTTATTCTTATTACTTTAAAGGAAATGACAGTTTGGATTTCTTATTTACTTCCATATGATATGTATTATATTTTTCCTTTAAAAGCATTATTATCTTTTGCAAAATAGGAATATTAATGTTATATCATTATTTCTTCCTAAATTAGACATTTTTTTGGGATATGTTTATTGTTAGTTGTGATAAAGAAACATTGTCTCGAGATTAGTAAACATTACCATTTACTTCAATGCAACTTTTATTTCATCTTTTTTTATTTAGAATTAGAAGGCGATTATATTAGATTAAAATCAATTTAGTATTCCCCTGATTAACCTAAGCTTCAAAATATTTTTATTCACCCATATTATAATTCTTTATTATCTATAAAGTTAATGGTTTCGATATAAATGATTAAAAGAATTAACTTTTATAATATATTATACTTTTTTATAGAACTACTATATCTGTTTATTATCCTTAAGGAGATCTATTGTTTACCTTCCGTTACTATTATCATATAAACTTATAATGATCCATTATTTGTACACATTATTAATAATCTTATGGTTGCCATATTTTATGAAGGCCAAAATAATCTTTTTTCTTTACGGCATCACTTTTCTCACCTTGGCCCACCCTTTAATTAACATTTCACTTTAATATAAGGCTACACATCCAATGCCTTCATGTTTGTTTTTCTTATTTTGCAAATAACTTTATGAGTTTAATCCTTTTTGAAATCTTTAAGTTTGGTAAATGTATCACATTTCTAGTTATATATAGTAAGGATCATTAGCAAATTATTTTAAAGGTGTATATGATATGGCACACCTGCATCTACAAATCATTAATCATTTAAATTATACATCTAGATAACTTTCTTTTTTTTATTTATCCTGTTTCATCATAATTACTACATATATAATAAAATATTATTATTGTAACATTTATGACTTATGGATGAAATATATAGCATTTTTGGGAATATTAATGGTATATTTATTAAGAATTTTCATTACTTAATTTTATATGCACTTCACACATGGATGTTTGTGAATTTTTAATTAAGTACTAAAATATCCTGAAGTTATTACATGGTGGAGGGGATAATTTATTTTAGAGCATCAGAGAGGATATAAGGAATTGCTGCTTTTTAGTTAACATATTTTTGCAAATTTTTATGATGTTCTTTGGCACTGTATATGATATTCTATTTAGGTTTTTAAATTTATTAATAATTATTTTATAAAACAAGAAAACATTCCTAAAATTTAATAAAAAGAGAACTAATACCATTAAAGTTAAGGCATGCAGAAAGTTAAAACTGTTCTTATCAATTATCAGATTAGTATCAAATATTTTTTTTAATCTTATTGAATTTAAGGCATTGATATAATCGTTTTATTTAGTTTATTTATTTTCTAGTATATCTATATCATGGCGTACTTAGTGGTTACTTCAATTAAATAGGGTATCTTTTCAACAAAAGGCCCAATAATTTGCACTTTTACTACACTAGTTCTATGCCTATTTTAATTGCTTCCTCTGTTAATATTTCTTTAATTTTCCAGTATAAAAATAAAAGCCAACTTGATTCTTTTGACTTATGGGGTAATTCTTCATATTTCTCTTTTTATAAAAGTCATTGTAATTCTAAATTTAGTTTCTTTTATAATTAGCCTTTTAAAGAATATTATTTTACTTGTAACTTTCTTTATTCTTAATAAATATTTTAAATGTAAGATAAAGGACAATAATAAAATTTTCTTTAATCTTTATACTTTTACTTAATTTTTCATTAAATTTGGATTATCACAGTCTTTTACTTTTTACAAGCTAACTTGTAGTTATGTGTTTTATTTATTATTACGTTTTATATTCCTTGTTACGTAAATATTTTTTATATTTCTAAGATATTTGAGTTATCAATTCTGACATAATTAGAGTATGTTTGTTTTATTTTTTATATCTACAAAAATCACTATCTTATTAATTGATTACATAATGTCATTTGCATAAGTACAACTTTTTAAAATCATTTATTTCTAAAAACCATGTTTTTAAAATAATGCTTAAAGAAACATTTTATCAAATTATTTTCAAGAAACATGTAGTAATAAATTTTTTCATTTTTAAATAAAGTTTGAAACAAATTTTATTATTTTGAAGTAGCGCTTGTTTAAGCTTTCAATTTTAAGCTATTTAAATTTTAGTTTGTCTTCATAAAGAACTACATACAATTAATTATATGCCAATGCTATTTGTAAATTTATGAGGTATCTATCAAGCATTGTGATATAATTTTTAGAAAGGGGAGACTTTAATATATATATTTATTGTTTAAAAATGCATTTATATAGTAAGTTTTTATAATGCCTTAAAATATTTCGTGTTAATAATTTTCAAATGTGTTTTAAAATACCCTTTTTCTTATCATAAATAGTACTAAACTTATGGGTAATAAAGACTAAACTAGTATTTTAGAATTACTCAAATATTGGATAAAAAATACATCATACATTAATTATAGCCTTTAAAATTTTATCTTGTAAAATAATTAATAAAAACTATAATTTTAATAAATTTTCTTCTCATCCCTATATCCTCTTTAATCTCTATCTTTAATATAAATCCCAATCTTTTTTAATTATACCATATTTTTGATCAACCACGCCTTCATTACCACTCAATGACTTTTATTCTCGATCATTTAATTGTAATAACAAACTCTTAAAACTTGTCCATCCCTTCTGTTATTCTATACTTTTCCTCATTAATACATGGACATTATCAAGAATTGAAGCATATTATCAATATAATTACCCTCATTCTATATCTAGTGATATATTTTAAGATAAAAAGCTTTAAGCATTAATCTACCATCTTTTAATTCCTTTTCCTCGCGTGCATTTTTATCATTTTATATGATTTTTCCATAATTATTTTTTATATTTTATAGGGATTTGATTCTTGACTCCTAAATAGTTATTTACTAAAATATTATATTAAATTTTCTATATACTAACTCTATCAAAATGATTTCCATAAATATTTCATCAGCTATCTTGACATTATTCTCAATTATTTTGTTGGCAAAGGGTAATGCAATAGATGATGTAGAAAATGCTATAGAGACATCCGTTGAAAATTTTGCAGGAGAAATTGAAAATGTCGTTGATTCTTATCTTACGGAAAGAGATTTTACTGAAAATTGTAGAGAGATTGCAAGTGTCGGTGGAAGTAATCAATGTCAAATCTTTAATATGTGTTGTTCACCAACGATGATGTTGAATCCTAACTTCGGTGATATGTGCCAGGAGGCTGATCAATCAAATGGATGTAGAATTACTGATGAAGGTGTTTTCATGCAATGTAAAGCTAGAAAGTGTAATAAAATGAAACCAACGACAACCACAACGGAGATGCCATACTCTGAGGAGGAAGATTCCTCAAATAGTAGTTCATTTATTTCATTAGGTAAGTGTAAAATGTTGTCGGTACATGAGTAGCATACAAAAGAGAACATGATTGTATAATTACTTAATGTTCTTTTTACAAGCATCTTGATTGTACTAATCATTTCAATATTAAGTGCTTATTAAGATGCGTGTTAAAAGAACAAATTTATTCCTAGCATTTTTAAATGATTCATTTGTTCCGGTCATTTGTAATTAACTCTCATACTAACTTTTTATTTTAACAATTTACAAAACATGTGCCGTATGACCTGGTAATATACACCTGACTAAGCATGTGTTGTTTAAAAAATGACTAGATTAAGTTAAATTACCTACAATGCTTAATCCTCTTTTGTCCACTCATTTCGATTCTCTTAATTGAGGATAATTCGCTGAAATTTGGAGATTAACATGCGTTATATTTCAGGATCAAGTATTATTTTTGCTTTATTGTGCCGTTTTGCCTTTCTCTAATAAATTTGAAGTCTAATGATCTATATTTCCGAAATGGTAAGTAAGACATAATAATATGGAGTTTAAAAAAATTATTTGAATATAAAATTTTATGTAAATACATGTTAAGAGATTAAATATTGACTCTTAAGTAAACACATACTTTGTTATTTTTAGCTTTAGTATCAATTCTTTGTCGGCATTTTTAAAAAATATTTTATAAAAGAGTTTTAATTGAATAGATATAGAAATTATCAATTAATAGTGTGATTAATAATTAATTCACTGATAGAAATGACACTATCAATGCTTCAAAGAAGGTCTTTTTTAATGCCGCGATGGAAATTTGCTTTGAGGTTATACCACTCGTGAAGGGCACTATGACAGAGTTAATTAAAATTTGACGTGTAGTGTAATGGTAATTCAAAAATTATATGGTTTAAGGAAATGTGTTTAAAAAACAAAGTTTAATATAGTTCAGTTGACTAATTTTTACTAATGAGTACGAGTAATAATACAGTATAATTACCGAATTTATGACACCTGTTTTTTTTGAGTAAATTTACAAAACCAGCTGAGAAAATTGATGGAGTTTGTAATTTGACCTAACTATTATTTGCCTACAACAATATTTAGATACTGGCAATTAAATTACACAAAAAGTTATGAAGATTTTTTTTAGTATTCTTTAAAATAATGATTCAAAAAATATTCAAGCGCCTGATAAATTAAATAATGCAAATAATTTTTTATACTTACAAAAATAAAAATATGAATAAAAAAAACTACTAATAAAGTTAAAATTAAATTTATTTTTTAGGCGATAAAGGATATTCAATGGCATACATTTTCAATAACATCTTTTATATCATCAACATGATTATTTTATCTAAAAGCAGAATTTTAAAATGTTGGAAGTTTTTACTAATGAATAGCCGTTTCTTTCAAACTCAATGCTTCCGTAAAATCTTATTTTTTATCGTTGCTTTTTATGTAAAACAATTTTTTTATTGTATTTTTAAAAGTTTTTATTATAATAATAAATTGCACATTTTATATGTTGTTTAAAAGTTATTTTTTTATGGTTACCATTATCAATCAAAGGATATTTTAAAAAACTCTCAATAACATTATAATTATTGGTATGTAAAGTGGAAAAGGAAAATAATTAAGAATTAGTATGTGCTTTTTTGTGAAACTTAAAAATAACAAGATACATAATGTATATTTCAGTATAGACTCCAAAATATTCTTTTAACAAACATTATAAATTTTTGGTTGTCCCTTGAAAAATAATTTTATTGACATTCCTTTTAATGATAGTTTATATATATTACTAAAAGCAAACAAAATAATATTTTAAAAAATGCAACTTTTTATTTTGCAAGTAATCATAAATTTTAAAAATTTTATGATTATATACTAAAATGCTCTTGGCAGGTGTTGATTTTAATAAATATTTTGTCTAAAATATACCTATTCATGTATATTAAATATTTATAAAATATGGCATTTATCACACATATTTACCTACATTAAGAATGGTTTTAAGCTTACTAACTTTAGTTATGTAATTCTTCAACAAAAATATTATGTGCCTTTTAACAAAAGCTTTTTGATTATTTTATTTTTTTTTTCGAGAGACAACAATAGATATTACTATAGATATGTAAAAACTTTTTTATGTGTCAAATTTTTATAAATGCTTAATTTGAGATGCATTAAAAATGTAAAAAATTGATGGCTGAAAATTCTTACTAAACTAATAAATATAAAAGTATATAATATAACTAAAAATTTTTGAAATATTATTTATTATTTCAATTCTAAATAATTTTTTTTGACTTCTATTATCATCTTAATATCTCTATAAATAAATTTTTTAAATTTCATTGAGAATTTTATTAAAAAATTTCTGAACAAAGAATAACTTAATCTCTTAAGTCGGTAAACTCATTTAATTATTTTTATTTATGTGTTTATTATGTAATATATAATTTTACGTTGACAGCAGTTTTTTCTCTTCAATAAAAAATTTATAATGTCTATTAATTTTTATATTCTAATTTTTAATTTATTGTTTCTATAATCCTTATATGGTTACTCGATAATATTTTCAATTAGTTTGTTATTTGAATTTTTTCATTCTGTGTATATTCAAATTTTTTTACCTTTTGCTACTTCACGTAATAATATCATTTATTCTAGCGATGTAATTAATTTCCCAATAATTATATAGAATATATATTTAAAATTTGAATAGTAATTAATTTATGGCAATTAAAAATAAAATTATTAAAGTATAATTTCTCTTCCCATCAATGACGTTTAAATTTTTTTAAATTAAGTAAATATTTACGAAGTGGTATGCCAAACACGTTTACATTTAATATTATTATGATAATATTTCATAAATTGTTCCATAAAATCTTCTAGATTCATTGTTACGTATTTAAAAATATATAATACTTATACAACATCAATTTTTTACATATAATTCATTGGATTTGTTTGCTTAAAGGCATAAGAAAAAATAATTATATCAACACAATCATACAATTATTTAATTTCCTTTTTTTTCTGAAATAAAGTTATTGTGCCTTTCATATATATGTTGTAAAAAGAAAAATTTATTATGTAGTTGTGAAAATTAATTTTTATGTATTACACTTTTGTTTTATTCTCCTCAACCGAGAAATTTAATAAGGGAAGTCAGACATTTTAAGCTAGCTAATATTTATATTTTTAAATAAGATCTTCATTAAGTAAGAAAATATTATGTGCAAAAGTTTTCTTATTTTAATTTTCTTCTATTTGGCATTTTTATTTTGAGAAATGTGCAAAATTATTAGGTTTAAGTCTTTAATGTATTTAAGAAATTTTGTTTATGTTGAAGTTAATTTATATTACGGCCAAATTATGTAATTTTCACTCTACTTGTCGCTATGTGTTTACATAAAAAAATATTAGCTTTATTTCTATACTTGATGAGATTTTTTAAGAATTTAATTTAAAAAGAGATCAATTGTGGAGTGATTTTAATAAAAGACTCAAATTTATATTATAAGGCTTTACTTAAATCTAAGGCACAACAATTTTCTTAGTAATATCTTGAAAAAAGAAGATTTCTATTTATAAAAATATTATGTTACCTCTTTCTATAAAATTTCAAGTTATACTTCCATTATCAATATGCTAGTATATAAAGTGTACATGATAACTTAGAGAATAAGAATTCTTTGATGTCATTTTATATCCGACAAGTGTGAATTTATTTTCAAAAAAAATTATTTCATTTTTTACACTTGATAATTCAACTTTTAAATATATATACTTACTGATGTTTAAAAAAAAGCATAAGTCTATTATTCACAGAACACCAATTTAGACACTGATAATTTTATAACATTGTCAAAATACAAATGTTGGAGTATCTTTATATCTGATAATGGAACTACTATCTAGCGATATATTGCCTTTACTTCTTATATTTGTAGTATATTTCCTTAAAAGTTTTACTTGTGTTTATATTTTTTTCCCTCAAAGCTTATTAAATATATTAGGATTAAAAGTACAAGTTTAATAGGTCATATTTAATATTCTAAGCTTATTTTTTATTACTAATCCTAATTTTTTATGGAATATAATATTAATCATCTAATTCCAAATGATTTTTAGCAATTTATTGTAGCAATATATTAGTTTTCAAATTTAATTAAAAAATATATTTATTAGATATCAATTTATGCCGAAATTTCTAGAAAAAAAAATTTATTTCGTTTTTTATGAAATAATTCAGTTTTAGTTAAAAATTGTAAAATGTTAAGAATGACAATAAGAACGAATTTAATGTTCCTACAACTAATTTTGTCTCTATTGGCAATAAATGCGTTTGATATAACATACAAAATTTGACCCTATAATAAAAGAGTATAAATTGATAAATATATGGCAAACTGTTTTCCAATTTATTTATTATTAGATTTTTAAATAATTTAATTCTAATCTAAACTTTTATGATATTTCTATTGACATTTTTAAATTTTATATAGTTTATTTAAAGCTGTATCCCTATCTTTTATTTCGGAAATATTTTTTGAACCAAAATTTGTTTTAAATAGTTTTATATATAAAACGTAAACTGTAATATTGGTATAAAAGCACTTAATATCTCCGTATTTATTTATGCCAATTTTGGCCATATTTTAATGATCATTATATATGTGTACATATTTTAATTTCCAATGTTAAAAGATATTTTTAATATATCTTTATTTTTCCTCAAATACATTATTTAATAATGTCAGAATAAATTTTATTTTATTTTTTTTTAGTTAGCTTGTGTAAATTATCAAAAGCAATACATACTTGTTGTTTATTAAGGGAAAGTAATCATATGTATAATGTTATTAAGGTTTCTAATTATATTTTTTACCAATATATATCTTGCAATAAATATAAGTTTCAAAAACAATAATTTGAATGAAGAAAATAATACGGATAATGAAAATTTTAAAGAAGGAATATTTTTAAGAACCAGAGATCTTTTTAAAGGAACTCAATTAATACAAGTTGGTCAAAGTATGTTTAATTTAGTTTTGTTAGCATCTATAATTTTATTATAGGAGAACCATACACAGCATTTATAACAAAAATTACATTACCGAAATATCATTGTATTAGTAAATTAAAACTCAAGACACGTACAATTTTGACAGGTGCGGAGGATATTGAGATTGTCTTTGAGGATTGTAATAGACGATGGAAGTTAACTCATTATAGTAATCTCAAGAATCAATTTGATTTTTTGAAGAAAATATATGCTAGAACATTTGCTATACTGAGTTCCAAGGCAATTGATGATGTGAAGGAGGTATTCGTTGGTCTATGTGATGCAGTTGACAAGGAGTATATCGAGAATGAACATAAAAATGATTGCAAAAGTAGTGAAAAAAACACCAAGAAAAACAAACATACAAGGATAAAAAGATCTCTAAAAAACCCACAAAATCCAATAAACGTTCTCTTTCTGAATGAGGTTGGTACTTAATTCTAAGTTTATTTTTATCACTGTTTTTCTTTTTTTTTTCACATCGCAAGTGCATTTTGTTAACAGATATCATTGTAAAGTACTTATTGTTTCAATGCATATCTATCTTTAAGTTATACATATAAATCATTCTTGTTATTTATCTTTTTTAACTTATTTTTCTCATTACAGCAACCAAAAGAAAGTTATCAACCATTTCATCGAATTAATTCAACTCAAAAAGGTATAATTTATTGAAAACACACATGACACTCACTTCACACTAATGCAGTTTTCATACACATTTTTTGTTAAAATAAAAATGACTTCTTAAAAAACATATTATTTATAGAGAAAAGATATAATACTTTTGATATTGTAAATATATTATTAATTTAAAAATGTATAGTTATGGATATATAATTGTATCAATTGTAATTAAATGACAAAAGAATAAAAACAATAAATTATTTATTACAATATTCATTTATGCACCTTAATTTACAAAGATTTCACTTCACAATGGTATTTAATTAAATATTTACTACATGTATTGTGTAATTTTAGAAATAGATAAAAGACAGACTATTGGTAATGTTATACGAACATGTGAACCAGGGTGGATGGGAGATAATTGTAATATAGCTGATTGTTCCTCAAAAAAGAATTGTTCCGGGGCTGGATATTGTATTAGGCCAAATGAATGTCGTTGTATATTGAATCATTATGGTGATGATTGTAGCTTGTGTCAAGGACCATATTGTAGTTATTGTGATTACCATTGTGTCCATGGGAAGTGTGACTTTATAACAAAGTAATTTTATAACAATGATTATTTTATAATTTAATATTTATTCTAGAACTTGTCAATGTTCTAATTTCTGGGGTGGAAGTGCTTGTGATGTTTGTTTGGATGAGAAGAAGTGCTTGAGTGAACCAAAAATTTTAATGCTCCTTCCACAATCAGGACCAATACTTAAACAAAATACATTTGTCTTTGCCCATGGGACTGATTTTCCAAAGGCAGACTCATATAGATATTCATGCATCTTTGGAGGAATAGCAACAGAGGGTCGGTGGTTAAGCTCAAATTTAATTCGATGCCTCGTTCCACCAGTATCTCATGTTGGGAAACATTTATTCAATTTAATTCCACTTAATAGTAACATAAAAATTGGATACTTAGAAAATAGACCGGTTTGTTATTATGAAATGATTATTTATTAATTTAATTTTTAGATTCATTATACATTTTATGTTGATTGTAATCCCAATGTTTGTCAAGGCAATTGCATGGGTCCACAGTGTATTTGTGGCAATGATAGGAATGGCCTCCAATGTGAGAATATAAATGTTTTGTCGAATGAGATATATAACGAGACGAACGTAAACGAAGAATTGGCTAATGCTTTTGAGGGGGTATCTTATAGAGTGAGTGTTCCTATTAATAGTGACTCAACTTTGATATCATTAACGTCGGAAGCAATTAACTATGGATTGCGTTTTGATGCTTTTAAGGGGCAATTAATTTGGGACAATCCAATAGGAAGAAAGGAACCTTACGAAGTGAATTTTTTAATGAACCATGGTTTTATAAAGTATTCTTTAAAGTGGATTTTGAATGTTACACCAAGTTATGAGGGTAGAATTATTGGTATTAATTCTCCTGATATTAATGATGTTTTATTGAGGGGATTTGTCAAATTTGAATATAATTCTGTAGGTTTTATAAATATAACAATTGTTTTATTTTTGTTAAGAGATCATTTCAAGCACCATTATTAATTTTGGTATTTTCATCAAATACAAAATCACCTGATTCATTAATAGAAATAGTCAAAATAAAAACAGCACAAAATGGGACATTCACAACACAACTCGTTCCATATTCATTACCATTTCAAGATTATTCTCTTTGCATAATCCATCCTGGGATTCTAGATATCAAAAGTAACATACTCTGCCAAAATTCCAGTAGTTACTCCGAAGGCACATGGACCATTTCAAGATTAACTCTTGACTATCAAAAAGTATTAAAATGTAATAAGAATCAAAATAGAACTTTAAGTAACATGATAGATGGCAATTATAAAATAAAGAGTCTTAATTTTGATTGTGCAAACAGCTGGGAATTCGATATCATATTCCCAAGAGAGAAAATTTCTGTGAGAAAATTGCAATTCGCTGATGATGGAAATAATATTATGGTTGAGTTTGTCTTGAAAAGTAACCAATGTCTGGAGAAAAAGTTTAATTTTACTGGGCTCGTTTTTTGCCCTAATAGTAGGATGTCAGGGGTTATTAGGCAGATAATTGAATGTCAGGAGATTGGCTTTTTGAGGACTGAGCCGGAGAAATTGTTCGTTACAATAAATCCTTTAAGTAATTTTACTGAATCGTCAAGTTTGAAGATTTTTGTTAATGATGAAACAAGGAGGAAAGAATTATTGGATAATATTTTGTCAGATTCTAATATTGTGAAGCCTTTTTCTGTTATAAGTTTGGATGGGAACGATGATTTTATTGAAATTGAATTAATTAATGAAAAACGTAATAATATAAAAAACAATAGTGGTTTTCTTTATTTACCAAATTCTAAAAATCCCATTGTTGAAGTACCTTATTTCATTAAATTCTCAACATCAGATATCACAAGTTTTAGCATTTATTTAAGATCACTTCTGGATGATAATTTACAACAAAATGATCCAACATTAGCTACAATATATATCAAATCTCCATCAAGAAATGTATCAATTGTCAGGGGTTGTAGGATGAATGATATTGTTGAATTTGGTAATTTTAAGACTGGAGTATATAGTATTTCAATTGAAGCAAGTGGTTATAATAATTATTACAATATTGAAACTATCAATGAGTTTACCAAAATTTTGACAATCTTCCTAGAACCACAATTTCCTTACAAACCAATTATTAATAATGGTGAATATTCTATGGAAAGGGTACAAAATTATTTAAAAAATACTCCATTAGTAAGTATAAATCCTAGTTATATAACAATTCAAGATGATGAAGATACATTCAAACAGTATATTGAATTATATTATGAAGAAGGAATAGAATCAACATTTGTTGCTTTTAATGATGTTGATTTAATTTATCAGACATTTAGTCTAAATGGCAAATTATATGAACTTGAAATTGATGCATTAAATGATACATCATTGTGTTTGGGATGCAAAATGAAAGTTTTATTGAAAATAACAAAGCAAGAAATAACATTTGATGAAGTTATTGAATTTAACAAAGCAATAATGGTAAAAATAGATTATTTTGTTCTTATAAGGAGTATCAATTGGAATTACAAAGGTTCATCAGATTTATTAGTTATTAGTAAAAATTCTGATAAAGAACTTAATTTACCTGTAGTAAATAAATATCAAATTCTGTGTAATTGTTATATCTCAACATTACAAAAATGTCTAAAAGACTACCAAAGTGTTCTTGGTTGTTCAAAAAGTTGGGAACGGATACCTGATGAAATTGTTTCAATACACACATTTGCCAATTTCATTTTACTAAAAGCAGATTGTGAAAGAAGTGGAGTACGAATTAAAAAAATAAAAAAATTGCTTGATTGCCTAAACGACATGGAGCAAATGTGTCCAAAGGTCTCTGGTTACAATAAGAATCCAAGCATACATGAAAGTTTCCCACAACAACTAAAGAATACATTTTTGTCCTCATTTACTAATTTAAAAACATTAGAGTTACAATTAAATGAAATTCCAATTTTGTTTAACCAATTTTTGAAGCAACTAGATATTTTAATCCCAGATAACGAGATAAACCAAATATCAGATGTTGGGTGGTTTGATAATTTTATTAAATTTGCTTCAGACTATTCTCATGGTAGTAATGAAATAACTGAGCAAGAATTGTTGCGTTTTCCTAATTGGCACCAGGGGAAATCTTTGATATTTAGGTGGAATACAATGAATAAAGAGATGGAAGGTGAAAAAAATCCAATGTTTACTTTGATGTCGAATTCCAGTTTATTGGCATTTCAAGATTTAGTTGAACAGTCGGATAAATTAAAATCTTTGAGTCGTCAATTTAATCAAGATACGCCATTTACAATGCTTCATGAAGTATTACATACATTGTTTTCGAATGTAGAAACTACTACTAGTTTAATTCCTTCAGCCTTAGATGATTCATGTACATTTAATGATGTATATATTCAAAATTCTGTTGAAAGAATCTTTGAGGATGAAAGTTTTAAGGTAATACTTATAATTAAAGCAAATACTAGAATGAAGAATACTATAAATAATATAAAGTTAAATCTGGAAATGAAGAAAGTTGATGATGATGAAGGGAACATTCAATTTAGGATAATACCAAATTCAAACAAATATTTTTCTTCTAGTAAAATGACTGTTGTAGAGTGGGCAATCACACCTATGATTATGAGAAGATTGACAAAAGAGATGAAGTTTAAACCTGTGGCTAAACTAAGATTTAGACATCCAATTAGTGGAGATATTGCAGAGCAACAACTAGTATCTCAAATTATGACAATAAGTCCAATGGAATTTGTTAGAATTTATTGGTTTTCATATCCTTATGTAACAAATGAAAATAATAAAGATCCATTACGCCCTTATACAGCATTGCTCTCCATAATGAATGTAGGATATATTGAACTTAGAAATATTGAATTAAATAAAGTAAAAGCTTATATTACTTCTGAAGATGGAAGTAGAAGGGTTCCTTTTAAAATTGTAAAAAATAATACACTAATGAAGATCCCTGTTTTGTTATCTGGAGAAAGCATTCATATTCCATTTGATTTTTATTTAGAAAAAGATGATCAAGGTATACTAACAAATTTAACTCTCCAGCTTACAACAAATGGTAGATTCCCTGCTCATATACAAAGTAGAAATTTCAATATACTTCAGTCAATTAACAATAAAAAATTAATTGTCTATGAAAATAATTTTTATCTATCAACAATTTACTATGATATTGAGCATAACAAAATGACACCTATTCAAGAATCAGTAGTTAGTAGTTCAAAAAATAAAACAGTAAATATTAATGGAAATGAATTTAAACTTGTTATTTTGAATGTTCAAAGAAAATCAGATCAAGAAAATGAATCGAGATCTGGTCCATTATTAATACAACACAATATTTCTTCCATACTTAATGAACCGTCTGACCAAATCATAGAAATATCTGCTAATATAAATGGAATAACAAGATATATAGAATACGATAATATTTGGATTAATGATGGAAAATTATATTTTACAGATTTAGAAGCAAGAAACAATCAGGAAAACTTACAATACGTTGCTGTTATTGGAGAAAATAAATGGAATACAAACTTTTCAAAGATATATGAGACACTTAGGGAAGATCAAAATACAACAAGTAACTTTGAAAATCATAAATCTACTGAAAGCAGCAATAATGTTCTTACGACAGAAAAATATACAACTCTTCCTGTTATTACTGAGACATTATTTCCTCTTGAAAAAACAAGTACTCAATTTACAAACATTGTTAAAGGAAATAAAAATAATTCATTATCTTCAAATAAAGTTATTTCAAAAACAACGTTACCAAATATAATATCAACTTCAAGTAATTACAATAAAACTTTTAAATATACAACACCTTCTAAAATGTTACCACATAGAAATACTTCACGAAGTCCACCAAAATTAACTGAAAAAGAAAATGATTTTAAAAATAGTGGTGAAAAAATTTTAACTTTCTATGAAAATAATCTATCCAGTACCACTAAAACGACTTTAAATTATATTGAAGGCAGTGTTACCCCAACGAAGGAAAATTTCTATTTCTCAATATTACCGTCTTCAACTAAACAGAAGGGAAAAGCAATACCTTTCGATACTACACAGGCACCAAAACAGATTGGAAAGAATTCTACAAAAGACAATGATACTAAAGAAAGTCCATTTATATTTTCAAATGGTAATAATAATATCGAAAAAAATTTGTATACAAATTCCCCGTCTTCAGAATTTCCAACAAAAGAAGAAAACGGTGGTGAATTTATATTTGTTGAAAGTTCAAAAACTACCAAAAAGGTATCAAATGATTTGCTTACTCCAAAACCAACAGAGGAGATAGATTTTTATAACCTTGTAACGACCACAAATTCTTATTCATCGACCATTTTAAATACAGTAGAAAATGACACAAATAATATTTTTTTACCACCACCGGTGAAAAATATTTCAACAACAACATTAACATATCCAGAAAAAGTACTTCCACCCATTGATAAAATGGATGAATATATAAAAGAGAATAATAATAGGATAAATAATTATTATGAAACAAGTACAGGAGTAGAAACACTTTTTCCATCAACTAAAGATGATACTTCAACAAAAAGTATAGATTCATCCCTTACTCAACCACCTGAAAAAAATATGAAAAATATTGAGAATTCAGAAAATGATTTTTCATCAATCTTTCCAATGAATGATGTTACAACGATACACTCTACTACAAATACGAATGGTAATTTAGATTTACCTGGTTTTGTTTTTGCTCCTTTCACTCCTGACAAATTAGATGGTGAAAATAGTGGTAATAAAGATGCAACCAGTGGTGATTACTTTAAAAAGGTTGCTTTAAAAATTCAGAATAATCCCCGAGAAATGGTACAAATGGCATGCAATAACAAGAGGACACATCCAATTTGGGAGATAATCTGTGATTTGGACAAAATTTTTGAGATAGAATCTAATTTATAAAATTTAATATTTCTAGATAAAATGTTTACTATATTAGAAATTTGTAAATAAAAATGTTATAAAAACTATATTGTAATCATGGAATTTAATGAAATTTATTTTTAAAAAACCAGCCAAAGGTCATGTCTTTGATTGGCTTTGTCTAATTTTCCAACACATTTAGTTCGCGTTCGTTTTTTCCTAAAAATATCACTTATTTTTGGTTAATAATTTGGTTAAATGAAATTTCTATATTTTATTGCTTTCTTCTTATTTTTTTAATTGTTCTTTTAAAATAAAGCATAAACTATCCTATTTTATTAACTTTGAAGAAAGTAATTATCTCTACAAGAATATGCTTTAAAGAACAGAAAGAAGTGGTTTTAAAAATAGTTTGAGCAATTTTAACCAAAAATATTTGAGACTACATTTTTCATTAAGTTAGAAAAAATACCTTTTGACTATTTAATAATAAAAATTGATACAGTTTAAAGAAAGTTATGATAGTCACAAAATTAATTTTTTTGAAAAAAAAGTGAAAAAAATAATAGTTAAATAAATATTAATCGCTACGTTGTTAACCAATAAAATTCGTTATAGTTTCATTTTCTAAGTTCGATTTGAATTTATACACTAAGTTTAGTTTTTTTTATTTTAAACAACTTTTCATTAATTTATACCATTTAAACACAGTCTCTTTAGTCGCTAAAAATATTATAGGAAATAGTTAATAATTCAGTTCACAACTTTTTTAAAATTTAAATGCCTTTAACGATACTATACTTATTTAATAGATATTTATTTGATTAAGATAATAAGTGCATTTTTAAAAGTTACCTTACTAAATTTTAATTCTTAAAAAAAACATCGAAATTATGACAAAATTCGTGGTTTTTTCTTCATTAAAAAATAGTTTCTGAATTTCTATATCCATGATATTTATGAAATAGATAGAATTGAATAATCTTTTTCATTTTCAATAACAATCGAAATATTATCCTTCCACATCACAAAGTTACATTAATTTGAAGTTAACAAATATACAAAAATTTTGATAAATTACAACTCCGCCTAGAATATAGATTTCTTTATGAGATCTAATAGCAAATAATGATATATAACTGTATCTCAACTATAAAATGATTATAATATAATATTTGTATTTCAAGAAATGTATAAGTTATTGATGTGAATACCTGGGAAGTATTAAGTGACCATCTTGTATATCTTTAAAGAAAATTATTTAGTGATTTCTTATATATTTTACTGTATTTATTTTATTATCATGACTTAACCTTTTTTGGAAAAGATAAAAATGTTTATTGAAATTAATTAGTAAGTTAAAATTTACATAATATAAGATCTCATTAAGATGGCCACTAATTTTATTATATATAGAACTCAAATTAAAGATATACAGTGTGGTGCAAAATTATAGCACACAACATTTTTTTGCAATTACTTTATTATAAAGAAATGTTTTTTATCTAATTTTAATTCTATTCGTTAATAGACCTTAGTAATATATAGTATATTAAAAAGCATGTTGAAATAATAAGTTATAACATCAAAAAACTACATTTATCTATCAATGCATGGTGCATAATTATAGCACATGTTAAAATTTTAACTTAAAACTTATGGGAAAATTTTATTGAACAAAGGTAAATGATGTAAATTGGTACAATAGTAAAAAACAACTGTTTTAAAACATTATTAACTTTACTATCTCGTATATTATTTTTTTTTGCTATGCCAAAAGGAACAAAGCTTACTGAGTTTGAAAAAGGCCAAATTTTGGCATTTGCAACTGTTGGGAAAACATATAGCGAAATCTCAACACTTGTAAATCGCTCTAGAAAAGTTATTTCAACATTTCTAAAAGATCCATCATCTTATGGAACTACAAAATATACAGAAAGACCATCAAAGTTAAGTGTTCGTGATATAAGAGCAATTTCTCGATCAGCTTCAAATACTACTAAAAGCTGCACTTCAATAAGAAATGAACTGAATTTACCAGTTTCAAGATGGACAGTAAATAGAGCTCTTAATAGAGATCAAAATATTGTACGCTCTAAAATGGCAAAGTGTCCAAAATTAGATAAAAGTCATAAAGCAGCACGTTTAGAATATGCTCGTAAATACATGACATAGAATGAAGAATGAACTAGAGTAATATTCAGCGATGAAAAGAAATTCAATTTAGATGGTCCTGATGGTTTCAACAGTTATTGGCGTGATTTAAGAAAGAAGCCCAGATACTATTCAAAGCGTAATTTTGGTGGTGGGAATGTAATGGTTTTTGCGTGCTTCAGTTCGTATGGTAGATCAAAATTGACATTTATAGATCATCGTATGGATTCATTGATGTATCAAAATGTTCTCGGGGATAACATAATGTCATATATGAAACAATTTAGATCTGTTTCATTCAAATTTATGAAAGATAATGCTAGTTGTCATGCTAGTGCAAAGACAAAAAAATGGATTTCTGATAAAAAAATCAGTCTTATAGATCATCTATCAAGAAGCCCAGATTTGAATCCAATAGAAAATTTATGGGGGGTACTTGTTCGTGCTGTTTATAAAGATAATAAACAATATTCTACCGTTCAAGAATTAAAAGAAGCTATTGTAAAATGTTGGGATGAAATACCTAATGAAAAACTTGTTTCACTTGTAAATAGTATGCCAAATAGAATTTTTGAGGTAATCAGCAAAAAAGGGAGTATACAAACTATTAAAAATAGTTTTAAATCCTTAAATTTAAATATGTGCTATAATTTTGCACCACACAATTAGAGAAAATCTTAAATTTTTGATGTCATTACTTATTAGTTAATTATTTTACCACTTATATAATATTTTTATAATTTTATTGATAAATATAAACTCTTATTATATAATTTTTTTTATATAAAATATAATTTTATGCAATAAATAGCAGTGTGCTATAATTATGCACCACACTGTAGTATTATGAGCATTTTGTAGAGAATTTGTTTGAAAATAATAAATTACAAGATCGTTCATCAAGAATGAACTTAAAAAAAGTTTTTTAATTTTTTAATATTTTACATTTCAAAGAAAATATTTCTTAATTTTATTTATATTAAACTTTTTTTTAAGTTTAAAACACATGGATACAATTCGTAATAATTCAATATTTCACACAATTATGTATGAAAAATGATATCTTTTAAATGATCACCATTTAAATTCTTGCACAAGCTTGTTCAATATAAAACATTAATTATTACTCTTATTAAATTGTTTTATTTAACTCTTTGAAATGATTTACAACACTTAATAATGCATGTCTTGACGAAGCTTGGATCACATTGTAATAGGTTTTGAATAATTTTTAAGTTATAGCGATTGAACATCTGTTGGTGTAGCAACTACGAACTACTTTTGTCCGTTCTTCAGTAGAATACTTTCTTAAAGAGGTAACAAAGATAAAAAATATTTGGAATATATGAAGGAAATTAATGTTGTATAAACAAAATGTTTTATGAAGAAAGATGTTTTCAACTAACATTTTAAGCATCTAGCCTTTATTTTTTAATTAAAACGCATTTTGCGAGTCAGTCGAACATTTTTTTAAAATCTTGTACAATTAAAAGTTTTACCCCCATTTTTATTCCATAAATAAAAAGAGCAACCAAAAAAATGTATGTTAGCAAATTTATTCGGCTTGAAACTTTGAGATACAGAAGCTGCAACGAGTCAAAGTCGTAAAAATTGATTTTTACAAGTTTCCAATAAATAGATTTTTTTAAAAATAAATGTTGTTCCTAGGGGTAATTTTTTATGAAAAAACGAATGAGCATACTTTCCACTTCATAAATTTACGTCTTTAATGTCTTTTGCAATTTTTTTTGAGTTTTTTTCAATTTTTGATTACAAAAATTGAAAAAGCGCATGTTCTCACTATGCTCATTCGATTTCTCATGTGAATTTACATCTAGATTCATAGAAATCAAAAAAATTAAATGGGAAGGTAAATGTGATCTTGAGTGAAGAACAATACTGGTATTATTAAATAGAATAGATGTCTTCACATTTGAGTGCAGAAATCGAAAAAGCGCATGTTTCCACTATGCTCATTCGATTTCTCATGTGATTTTACATCTAACTCCATGAAAATCAGGAAAATAAAATGGGAAGGTAAACGTGTTCTCATACAAAATATAGATTTCAATTCAATATAGTAGAATATTGGTACACTTTTTTAATAAATTTTAAATTTTTTTTATAATAAATATTGTTTCTAACAGTATTTTTATATGAAAAATCGAATGAACACAGTGAGAACATGCGCTTTTTCGATTTTTGTACTCAAATGTGAAAACACCTATTCTATATGAAAATACCGGTATTCTTCTTCACTCAAGATCACATTTACCTTCCCATTTTATTCTTCTAAATTTTATGAATCTAGATGTAAATTCACATGAGAAATCGAATAAGCATAGTGGGAACATGCGCTTTTTTGATTTTTGTACTCAAAAATTGAAAAATCTTATTTCCTTGGGAAATACAAGATTCTTCTTCACTCAAGAACACATTTACCTTCCCATTTAAATTTTCTAAATTTTATGAATCTAGATGTAAAATCACATGAGAAATCGAATGAGCATAGTGGGAGCATGCGCTTTTTTGATTTTTGTACTCAAAAATTGAAAAAACTCAAAAAAAATTGCAAAAGACATTAAAGACGTAAATTTATGAAGTGGAAAGTATGCTCATTCGTTTTTTCATAAAAAATTACCCCTAGGAACAACATTTATTTTTAAAAAAATCTATTTATTGGAAACTTGTAAAAATCAATTTTTACGACTTTGACTCGTTGCAGCTCCTGTATCTCAAAGTTTCAAGCCGAATAAATTTGCTAACATACATTTTTTTGGTTGCTCTTTTTATTTATGGAATAAAAATGGGGGTAAAACTTTTAATTGTACATCAAATGTCTGATTGACTCACAAAATGGGTTTTAATTGAAATATTATAAGATGTACTTTATAAACAAAAATACAAACATTTTTATTTAATTTAATACAACTTTTCGTAAAGATCATTTTTGAAAACGATCTTGTGATATATTATTCTATAAATCATTCTCTACAAGATGCGTATAATATCATCTAAATATGTCAATTACAAAAAAAGTTATAACATTTATAATGTGTTTCATCCAACTGTGATGTGACTTTTGGCCCACCCTGTAAATAAGGGTTGATTTTAAAAATAAACAGTTTTTATGTTCATATCAATACTTATTATAAATTTCGTCTTTAATCACAAAAAAGCTTTTACATCAAGAAGCATAAAGTAATAAACATTGTAAATTGTTATTTGAAAACAATTTCTCAATATTTTTTTAACATCATTAGTAAATATTAATCAATATTAATAAATATACGCAATAGTTTAAAGCCTTTTGTACAATTTTCGAATGTATTTAGAAAAATAATATTTCTATTTTTTAATTTAACTAATCAATTGCTAATTTTATATCATATTTGAAAAATTTTCTTATTTTATCTATACTTATTTTAAATTTTATTACTAACATATTAAAAACTTTATTTTGAAAATTGATGGAAAAATAGTTATTGTAATCAAATATATTTGTTATAAATCTATAAATATGTATGAAACTTTATAAATAATTTAAAATTACTTATATACATTTGCTTACAATTAAACCAACAATAGTAGGTATAAAAGTTGCAATTTATAAAGGACTATTATATCTATATAACATTATATTATTCTTGATGAACAAGAAAAACAACTTAAAATAAAATAATGATGTTTCATATTATTAAATTATTTTTTTATGCTTTATTGCAAAATTATAAATCAATTTTTATATGTCACACTACGCCATTGTGGTGTTTACAACACCTTATAAATAATAATGAGTAACTTATAAAGTTTATATTAAAATAACTAAAGACACAATGAAGACATGTTATATATATAATAGTTATTTTTTTGTCAAACATCATGTTTGCCGCAGCAGTCATATTTAAGTAAATTCATATCTTATACATGTTATGATTAAAACTTTTCTTATCATGATCAAAGTTGAAATTTAGAAGTGTCTACAATGCTGATTATATTAATTAAACTTATTATACCTACTGAAGATCTCAAAGTTGCAAATTATTTTACTCTGCTGTAGTTTAATTTTTTTTCATATGAACAAAATAATATTAAAGAAATAAAATATTATATTTTATGTTCAAAAGGGTAGTAAAATTTTTAAATTATTTAAAGGTAAATTTAGTATTTTTTTACTTAGCTTGATATTTTATTGTCAACGCATTACTGCTATTGTAGGTATGATAAGTTACTATTACACTACTAGATAATGAAGGGAACACAATATTTTTAACGTCACGGGTTATGAGTAATCCAGCTGCACCTTTGTCATTACGATATTTGACTTCGAGTTTATATTGACCAACACCTTTAAAGTTTACAATAGCAAATTTTACTTTCTTTCTACTATTTTTTGCTTCTATAATATAGTAGCATTCTCCTGTATATTTTTTAAATGTTTTAGTTTTTGGTTTGGAATATGCTTTTAAGATTGATTCTTCACAAGTTCCAATTTTTTTAGCATAAGATTTACAAGATTCTCCTGCATAAGGATAGACACATTTGCATGTCTCACAATTGTTACCATAATAGCCCTTATTTTGGCACTTCGGTGATTTTTTGCATTGATCTTTACAGTACAAAACATTTAAACGTTTATAATCATTGAAAGAATATAAGCCTAATCCGCCGATTTGTTTTTCATAAGATGAATCAAATTTGGATCTAAACGTACGCTTTCCCTTTTCAATACTTCCAAAAGAAGAATTAAACATCATCATTGATGAATAGTCAAAATCTGTGGTATAATAAGATTCGGGATATTCTTTTTTTTTATCATAAAATTCCTTATATTTAGCTAAAATATTTTTTGGAAAAATTTCGACGTTAGCATCTCTATCTTTTCGTGCAATTTCTGGGATTAATCCTAAAGCATAGCCAACATAGAATTTTGCCAAATATTTAGAATTATAAGTATTTTTTGTCAAATTAACAATTGTAGGTTTTTTACTGTCATATGATAGCTCTACTTTATCTTCCTTATTATTATAGTAAAAATTTATGCCTACACCGTTAATTTTCTTTTTTTGTTCCGAAAACTTTAAAAATGTGTTATGCTCTATAAATTCGATAGCAGATTTAGCATAGTAGATTATATCATCATCTTGAAGATAATATTTAACTGGTGAACATTTAACATAAGCTGGTAGTTGTTGATTTTTTGAAGGCTTTTTACTGGGTTTTGATGATTTTGCTTCAATTGTCTTAAAAAATATTTATTTTAATATTGAAAACCTACATTTTGTATGATGTAAAATAAAGCAAAGAATAAAATAAGGAATAATTGTTTCATTATGATGAATTGATGTATTATAGTATGAAATTTTTTTTAGTATTTATAGGATTTAATACAAACAATAGTTATGTATAATATCAATAATACAATAAACAGTTTCAAAAATTAATTTTTGATGTTGAAAAATTATGTTTGATTTTTTGTTTATTAATATTACAGAAATCATGTTTTAAGCATGATAAATAACAATGGTAGTATATGACGTTACTTTATATTTCAAATTTAAAAATTACAAAATATGCCATCTTTCTGAATTCAATTCATTATTATTTTAATTGAAACAGCAATAAAATTAAATTTTAATATACTTAAAAGATAAGTTCCAACTATATATATTCAAGTTATTTGTCTTCAGCAAAAACATTTTATTATTTATATCGTAACATTAAAATATTTTTATTTTATTAAAAAGACTTAATTTTTTTTCTTTTAAACGATAAAAAATAATAATCTCTAAATATGATAAAAACTCTATGATTTCTAATGTTTTTTGTTATTTAAAACAAAAGTTAGAATAATAATTTTTTTAATTTAAGTATTTTTTTAATGAATTTTTTTTACTACCTCTAAAAATGATTTTAAAATTTTTTATTTTAAATTAAAATGACATTTTAAATTAAATAACTTTTAATTTCAAAAAATTTTTTCTAACAAATATTATTTTTTGAAATTATCATGTAGAGCATGTCAAGAACAATTACAACATTTTTTCATATTATAAAATTTGAATGCTTCCGATATTTAATAATTTCAAGTATATCAACTTTTAAAATTTATCTAGCTGATAAAAGTGAAAATAATTTATATTTACGAGTAAATATGATCTAATAATTCTATAAACATTTTATGTGCTATATAAACTAATAAGAATGTGATATAAAAACAACTTAGTTTAGGAATGAACTGAAAAACAAAGATTGATATAATCAGTTGATAATATAAAGTTATATAAAAAAGCACATAGTTAACACAAAAGTTCAATTTTTATTATAAATGTACTTTTTTTTACTTTCAATAGAGTTTTATATACAAAAAAAATAAGAAATGAACACATTGAAACCTTTTTAATTATAAAATATTCTGCCAAGTTTTATAAAAGTGGTGCCATCATTAGTGTTTTAATATCTATCATTTTACACAAAAAATAATGCTTAATAATTTGTCTGTTTATAGCAATTTTTTTAAAATTAATTTTTAAATAATGTAGTAAAAAATTATTGATTAAAAAATATTATCTTATATAGGTACCATTATTTTAAATCTTTCTAAGTATATTTTAATGTCTACAACAACATTTTTGCACTAATAAAATAATTAAACAAAATTTACTACTTTTATTTAATCAAAATTATTTTTAAAGTTCTTCAGCAACAAATTGATTTATATGAATATACAAAATATATAATTTTTCAAAATGTTATTTAAAGATCTATTTCATAAAATATATTGCAAAGTAATAGCTCTTTTTAAAACACAGTGACTAAGAAATTTATTACCAATTTTGCTTCTGTATAGTTGCTTCAGTTAATCGTGTATAGGACCATAAACAACTTATAGTAACAATAAATGGTGCTATAAAAATTCATTCTTAAAACTAAATAAACATAAAAAGTACTTTGGATTTTTATTAAATCAAACAATAAAGATCGATGAGATTTTCTACTTTATGTACATCATTCTGTGGTTAATTCTAAAATAATACGTTTTATTAATTTTCTAATTTGTAAGCCGTATAATTTGAATTTCGCTTATTAACCAGATAAACCATTCTGAAAAAAAAGATGTACATTTCGTCCGCCACTATATATAAAATGAACGTCAATTTGCATAAAGAAAAAATCTAAAATTGTAATTATTTTTAAAGCAATATAATATATATACATGATACCAATAACAATGTCTTTCATTTTTTTTCAATATGACGAGCAAACAGTCATCATTTTTTCCTTACTTTTCCACAATTAATAAAGAGGAGTATGAAAATAAAATCGCTTCAGAAAGTATGAGGAAAAAAACAACAAAAGGTGAATTCTGTTATTATGTATGTAAAAAAAGAAAAGTGTAAAAGGCGTTTTCGTACTACTTTCATCCCTACTGCTAACATATATATAATATCATCAAATAGTAAGTTTAAAAAGGCTGTTTGATAATGTTTTTTAGACGTTAGTCATAATGAAAGTTGCTTTGAATCTAAGAAATTTACTATTGACGAGCAAACTAAAAAAGTAGTATTGGACATGTATTCTTCAAATGCAACACCTTCACGAATTGAAGTTTTTCTTCGTTCTGTAAGTTAACAAACAAATATTTTAGTATTATTTTTTACTTTTATCAATAATTTACGTTAAACTTGTCATTACAACAAATAAGAAATATATGTTATACCAACAATAAAAAAGACACAAATTCTACTGATCATGTAAGAGATATAATTGAAAAAATTAAACAAGAAAATAAAGTTAATGTCATTTATGATAACATTGATATAGAATCAAATTATGGTGAATTTTCTCTATTGTTATCCACTGATAGTCTTATTGAATCTTTCAAAAAAAATGGTTCAATACTTCATTGGGATGGAACGTATAAACATGGAAAAATTAAGTCAATTTGTCATATATTTGGATATGTTAGTAGAACAAATAATTTTGTTCCAATTGCTATTGGAATATCAACTAAAGAAGACGCAAAAACTATTGAAAATATGCTTAATACACTCAAAAATCATGGAATTTTACCAAAACAAGTAATGGGAGATTGTTCATTAGCTTTTACATGTGCTGTTAAAAATGTTTATGGTAATATAAAAAGAAAATGTTGTTTTTTTCATGTATCACAAAGTGTTGACAGAAAATTCAAAATATAGTAATCTTGTCAGGATACTTAGCTATAGTTTTGATGAAGATTTGTTTAATGCTTTATGGAAAGTTGCAAAAAAAAGTAATTTAAATGAAGTTGAAGATAGTGAATTTCAAGAATATTTTAAAAATCTTTACATAAACACATATAAACATTGGTACGGACCATTAGTTAAAACAAATAATCATTTAGAATCATATAATAGAAGTATAAAAGTAAGTCATGAAAACATAATTTGTATTATTTTTTAGTGTATCTTTTATAGAAGATCAAAAAATCTTGAAGGTTATTTTGGAGGAGTTGTAGAGTTAATAATTTATGCTAATTCGAAAATATTAGAAAGTGATGATGATGAATTTAATAAAATTACTAGAAAAATATACAAAGAAGCTTTTGAGCTAAAAACATTAAATGTTCCTTTAATTCGTTCAGATCCCTATAGATGTGTTGCTATAGGAAGTAGTATTACAAATGAAGAGCTTAAAAATATGTTAAATGTATGTAGAAGCAAATCATGGTCTACAATTCAAGATTTTCAGAAATTGATTTCAATAGGATATTTAAATAATGGCACAATGTGTACTTGTATGGTTAATGGTATTCAATGTGCTCACATAAAATATACTTTTTGATGATATACCTCATGAATTTATCTCAAAACCATTAAAAGTAAGGAAAAAAAAATATGGAATATGCATTGGAATATTAACTATTAGATTATTATAATATTTATATTTTTTTACTTATTAAATAAATTTTTGATTAGATTATTTCGAAGTAGCGCATAATAATGCATATAGTGGCGCGATTTCTAATACATCCTGTCTATTTATTTTATAGTTTTACTAAAAAAATGAAAAAATTACAATGTTTTTCTATAAAGCTATTGAAATTTTTGTAAGATAGAAAAAATTGTAAAACAAACAAACAATTCTTAAAATAGACTATATGAAATGATTAGTATGATCGCCTATTGTAAAAATATGGATTATATCTGTTAATCGCTCTGTCAAATATTTCATTTAAATAGCACCGATTTCTGAAGCAAGTATAACCTTGTGGACAGTCGTTATTATTTACACATGATTTAATTTGTACAATATTTGTATTTCCAACAACATATGGATACCATCTTTTCGGACCATTAAGATACCAGCTTCCTGGACCATATGGATAAGGACAATATCCTCTACCACCATGCCAACGTCCATGCCAATGCCTTTTATATAGTGATCTTATATCTTCATATAGTTTGTTTACGCATAATGTAAAACAATTTAGAAAAAAGAGAAATAAAAATAATTTCATTTTAAATTTTAAAAAATCCAAGTTGTAAATTAAATACAATCCATTTATTGACAATTATGAAAAAACTATGCTTTTATTATATGAAGAGATAAAAAAATCATATTTATATTAAAATATTTGTTTGAAAGATCTATTATTTTATTTTTTTTATTATTTTAAAAAAAATTGTATGTATTGTTTTTCTTCCTTGATAATTAAAATGTAAATTTTTTAATGTTTGATAATTATTTCAATATATTTTTACTTTATAATTGATTTATGTTTAAATGAAAAATGAATTATCACCGGAATGGGCATTTATCACTTATCAATGATAATATTATCAGTGGTATATTTATCAGTGATAAATTTTTTTCCAACTATGAAAGATGAAAAAAAATGTAATGCTTTTTTATGACTGATAATGATGCACAAGTTATTTTATCTTAAATATTTTTGGTATTAAGACTTAAAAGAAAATTTATCAGTGATTTTTGAATAAAGTTTTATTTTCAATTGAGGAATGGTATTTTTTGATTAAATAATAAGTTAAAAAACTTTTATACAAATATAATAGTTCTTCTTCGACTGATAAAATTTTAAAAATCACGTGCCATTTTAAAAATAATTCAAACAATAAAGTGAAACAAATTTTTAATTATAAACATTTTATCAATAATACACTTTTACAAAAGTTAGACGTTTGAAAAATATTTTGTATTTTAAAACTGCAAACCTTTTAATTACTAAAATTATTTAAAATTTCTATTATAACTCCACATAAGACAGATTTTAAATATTATTTAATGAAAAATTTATAAACAGTTTTATTTTTACTGTCTTCATAGATGTACGCGACTTTCTACCGTCTAATAACATTTTCGAATAAGAAAATGTTCCCTCTACTTACTCTAGCAATAGATGCAGGTGTTGAAATTATTGCTTTGTAATATTTTTGAAGATTTATATTTTCAAATTCAAAATATGGTAGTGTTTGAAAATATGGATCCATAAAAATTACAGAATTTACATATTTATTTTTTTTCTTCTCAGTTCTGATATGTAATCATCGTCATCTTCATTATTATTATGAACTGAATCAATTCCATTATTTAAATTAACCTGTTTTTGTAGCATATTAATAACAGTTTCTTTTTCTGACGATGTTAGCCAAAGTCTTTTATCTACATTTGGATTAAAAAATGCAAAAATATAAAAAATTGGATTTTTAGATATGTCCAAAACATCAGAAAATTTTTTTTACAGCTTTAAAATATACATTTTTAAATTAATCTCTTATTTCTAATTTTTTATCAAAAAATCTGGTTTACTTAAGATAAAAACAGCATCTTTCATACCAAAACTATTTTTCTGCATATTTTCAAAAGTTATGTACAAAATTTTTAACAAGCTTTAAATTTCTTTAGCAACATTGATATCTTCATTATCAAAATAAAAATCATCAAATCTCTTTAATTAAAAACATTATTGATTAAACCTATGAATCATACGATATGAATATATCCAACGAGTTTTGGGTACCAAAATAATTCCTAAACCGGAATGTTGCTTCAAATAACTATGCATTTTATAACGACGTCTAATAGATACGCAATATGTATAAATATGTTGTATAAGTTTGAAGTATTTCATATTTACTAAATCTTTAAAAAGTAGGTTTAGTTCATGACTTAGGCACCATATACGTATTGACGATTAAAAATGAGTTAAAAAATTTTTTGCATCAACATTATCATCTGCATTATTAAATGAAAAAACATCATCAACTTCCATTAGATCAAATTCACTATCATTAAAATTAAGTGATTCTTCAATATTACAAATAATATCATTAAAATTATTTTCCTCTATAAATTAAAAAATGTATGTTTTTATACAAAATTTTTGAATTATAATAATATTTAAAAATTTTATTCATTAATTAATCAAAGCATGTTAAATATTCCTCAATTGAAAATAAAACTTTATTCAAAAATCGCTGATAAATTTTCTTTTAATTCTTAATACCAAAAAATATCAAAGATAAAATAATTCGTGCATTATTATCAGTCATAATAAAGCACTACATTTTTTATCATCGTTTATTGTAAAAGAAACAAACTTTTCACTGACAAATTATTATCACTGATCAGATAGTATGTTCCAAAATGATCAGTGAATTTTGTCAAAACTTATCACTGATAAATTTTACCACTAATAGATATATCACTGATAATATAATCATTTATAAGTGATAAATGCCCATATCCGATCACAAGATCGTTCTCAAGACTGGTCTTTTTGAAAAGTTACATGAAGTTAAATTAAAATGTTTTTATTTTTGTTCTAAAGGTATGTCTTATAATATTTCAATTATTTAAAAAATTAATTCTAGATGTTGAAAAGTTAGTTTAAGGCATATTTCTTCATAAAAAATGTCATCTTTACAAAATTATATTTTTTCATATATTTTCTACTGTTGTTACCTCAGTAATAAAATATTCTATTGTGGAAAGGTTAAAAATAGTTCGTTATTATTATACCAACAATTGCTCAACTGCTACAACCCAAAATTAATAAAAAAAGCACTACATAGTGAGCCCAGCTGCATCAAAGCGCGCAATATTATATATGATAAACAATTTTGAATAATCAGATGCAAACATTTTAAAAATGTTAATGAATAATGCTTCAGAAATAACACATTTGTGCAATTAATCGGGGAGTGGTCGCTTAAAAGATATCAATTTTCATACATAATTGCATGAAATATTGAATTTTTACGAAATTTATTTATGCATTTTAAATTTGAAAATAAGTTTAAATTAAATAAAATTAGAAATATTTTTTTTAAATGTCAAATATTAAAAAATTATGTAACTATTTTTAAGTTCATTCTTAAAAACGGTCTTGCAATATATTATCCTCTAGCACATTTTCTACAAAATGCGTATAATACCATAAAAATATGTCATCTACCAAAAAAGTTATAAGGTGTTTTATCTCGACTGTGACGTTATTTTTGGCCCACTCTGTATATTCATTTATATGCATAACATATATTATTATTTTTCATATTTTCTAATGCTGTGCATTACGATTTCGTTATGAGATCAAATAGCAAATAATGATATATAACTGTATCTCAACTATAAAATGATTATAATATAACATTTGTATTTCAAGAATTGTAAAAGTTATTGATGTGAATACCTGGGAAGTATTAAGTGGCCATCTTGTATAATCTTTAAAGAAAATTATTTAATGATTTCTTATATATTTTACTGTATTTTATTTTATTATCATGACTTAACCTTCTTGGAAAAGGTAAAAATGTATATTGAAATTAATTAGTAAGTTAAGATTTACATAATATAAGATCTCATTAAGATGGCCACTAATTTAATTATTTATAGAACTCAAATAAAAGATATATAAAAATATAAACTAAATTGCTATTTGTTTGAGAACACATTTCAATCAATAAAATGTTTTGACTATTTGCATGATAATGGCTTTTAATACTTCTTATTATATCACTTTTTCATTTAATGATTCAATTTACTTTAAATGCAATACCTCAAAATCAATTTTATAAAGTCTTCTTAATAACAAACATAAACATTAATCAATATACATCAGTTTATAACATAACAGATTGGATAAAAAAATTTTTAACTAATATTTTTAATTAAATATTATGATAAGATTGAACACTCATTATCATCTTTGTAAATCTATAAAAAATTTAGACTTATAATTTTCAGCAATTTATTAAAAAGTTATTTAAAACAAAAAACTTATGACTTATTTATGTTGATCTTCAAAAATAATTTTTCAATATAGTAAAGAAAAAATGCATTTTAGGATAAATATAACATCGTAAAGATTATTATCTATTAAAAATTCCAAAGATTAAAAAGTCTAATGTAATTTATAATGAATTTGCAAAAAAATATTAAGTTTTCACTAAAAAGCACAGCTTAAATCTTCTAGTTAAAAACAAAAGTTTTTTAAATTTATTATCAAAAAAAATTTACCGTTTAAAATTATATACAGAAAGCTAAAAATGTAGTCTTCTTGAAATAAATATTTAGTAAAATCTGATTGAAAAGTTTAAATTTGATCTAGCATTTTAAAATAAATAACAAATTTAGCAACTAATTATATAATTTGGAAAATAATAAAAAAGATATAATGGTAAATTACAGGTTTATTATTTTTAACTTTATTTATAGATTGAAATGAATTTCTTACTTTTTAACGTGGAACAATATACATATATTTACACGTACTCAAATATATAAAATTACATTATTGTAACTAAAATATGAATATTATAATGTAATTTTGAATATAATTTTTATATACACGTGTGGTAAATTTCTGGACAACACCACTTAAAAAATTTATATTACTAGTTCTATAATAGGAATCAATTAGAATTTCTAGATATTATATTTAAGTGCAATGATTTGTTTCTTTAATATGTCTCCATTATTTTATATTTCCTAAATATCTATTAGATCGGTAAATATAGCATAATTAAATATTTAAAAATAATTTATTAATTTGTTATTATTCATCAAATTTTTTATTATAAGGAAAATACCAGATAAAAAAAGTGAATCTCTAAAGATAAACTTACTACTTTCTATTAGGTTGTTCAATTGAAAATGTCGCTTTTAAGATAATCAATTTTTAAATGATGATAATTTTCTTTTACGTTCGCGTATCGCCACAAGGTCTATACCACCTTGTAGAGCAAATCGAGGACTATCATTGTCATCTTTTTTCATTTCGCTCGCTATTATTAATAAGTTGCTGTTACTCTAAAAATAAGTTACGTCAAAATAGATTTTTGACCAATTTACTTGTACGAGTTCAAACTTGGCCAAGCAGCAGCCAAAACTTCAAGAAAAATTAATAAAGCACTTGGCCAAGGATCTACTAACAAAAGAACTATACAACGTTAGTTTCAGAAATTCCGCAATGGAGATATAAGTCTTTAAAGAAAGGAGGGTTTTCGTGGAGTAAGTGTTTTTGAGAACGAAAAATTAAAAAAAATGATAGAGCATAATCTAAGAATAACTGTTTGGGATCTCACAGGGGAATTGGATGTCAGTGTTGGAACTGCATTCAACCACTTAAAAGACATAAATATGAAGAAAAAATGGATTCAATCGAACACCATGATTTAATTTCCGATCAATGTTTAAGGAAATTGAAAACTTGTTCTTCTTTGATTCTTAAGAACTAGAAGAACCCATTTTTGAATAGAATTGTAACGTGCGATGAAAAATGTATCATGTTTGACAACCGTAGAAGGTCATCAGAATGGGTGAACAAAAATGGAAGCCCTAAAAACTTCCCGAAACTCAAGATCTCAAATAAGAAGCTTTTGTTAACTATTTGGTGGAATTGTGATGGAATCATCCATCATAAGTTTTTAAATCCTGGAGAAACAAAGACTTCAGATCGACACTGTAAGGAAATAAAAGAAATGAATCAGAAATTATCGGTTCTGAAGCCTGCATTGGTCAACAGAAGAGGTCCAATACTACTTCATGATAATGCCAAACCTCACGTTTCAAGAATCACGGTGCATAAGATTAACGAGTTGGAATATGAAACTCTGTCACATTCACTTTATTCACTAGACTTGTCTCCAACAGATTATCATTTGTCCAAGGAACTAGAGCTTCATTTAAGGCAGAAAAAATTCTCTAAATCTGATGATCTGAAAATTGACGACTTGGAGTTTTTAGATTCTAGAGACGGGAGTTTCTATTCAAATGGCATAAATAGACTCGTATAACATTTACACCAATGTGTTGATTCTAACGGTACCTACTCTTAATAAAAATATAAATTTTTGCTTGAGCTATAACATTTTGAAATTGACCTTCAAAAAGCGACATTTTCAATTGAACAACCTAGTATAATAATTACTTATATTTAAATTTATATATTTATGTAAATTTTGATAGGTAGTTGATATAATGAGTTAACTGCAACACATCTTGTAGGCCAACATCTTGGAGATATAAAAATATGAAATTATACTAACCATAAAGCTATATTATCAATTGTTATGAAGTTATTTAATTAAAATCATAAATTAAATGTAGATTTTGAAATACCTTATGAATTTCTCATGTCGAAATATAAAAATAAAAAAGTTAATTAATTTACAGTTTGAATTGTTTATTTTTTATAAGATACATTTCTAAATTATTTATTAAAGTACATTACTAAAGTTCATTTTTTAATAACATTCTATAGTAAAATATGATTTAAATATTTTTCATTTTAAGGTCATTTGTCATTTTAGCACGTGCCTCCAGGAGTTATAATGTTTAAATATAAGGGTTGAGAAAATCTAGTGATTGTCATTTTATTCTTCATGTCATTATTTTGTAATATTTTCCACTGGTTGTAATCAAATTTTATTTTAGGTAGTTTGATAATACTACAACGCTAATATATTGTTTATTGTAATTAGTGATAAATAGTTTGTGTAATTTGTAAGTAGAATCTTTCCCTTATGTTATAACTCTTACAGGTGATCACGTTTTACATTTGTCCTATTGTACTGTTTTGTATTTCTCTATAAAGTATACTCCACTAATAAATTATAATCTTATAAATTTTTACTCTATATTTTTTGTCGAAAACATATAGAAATCTAATTTATTACTATTATAATGTTAAATCTTTAAATTATAGGCTATAGTTAAAATTTATTAACAATAAATTGAGAGTGGAGTATATCCCCTATAAAATTAAACAATACAACAGAATTATTATAAACCCTTACTATTAATTACAATATCTCCCTTTTTAACTTTTACGTATCCCCTAGAAGTCAAGACGATGAATATGAGGTGTGCCTTCTGAAAAACCTAGAAATTAGAAAGATGACGTGATTATTGTATTATTGCGAAATAATGTTTTTGTCATCCTTTCTTTTCTTTTATACACCTGTTTTTTGCCGCGTTTTAGCCTTTGTGAAAATAAGGATAGATTTTGGATAGTGCGTATCCAACTCTATATTTTATATAAATAAAGACTAGGCTTCTAAAATAAAGAATGTCTAACAAAATTCTCTGTCATAGCTGTTCAGATACGTCTTTTTAAAATATAAAAATATGTTCGAAATTATAGTTAACCAGTAAATTTTTTTTAAAACATTCCAAGTAATTAAAAAAATACATTTTTTAATTTACTTCCATAAAAATTAAAAAAGGTAAATAGTATAAAATTGTGTTATTTTAAATATTTTGTTTAATCTTTGATTATTTTAAATAAAATCTATTAATACATCAAGAGCAACTTTTTTAATGCTGTAAAAAATATAAAAATAAATCAAATGCTACAATTTAATGTCTTTTAATAATAAAATTATATAATATTTTTAAGAATTATAAAAAATATTTTTTTATGAAATATTATTACTAAATAAATTTGACATTATACTAAAAGTGCATGTAAAAAATGTTGAAATAAATGTCTTTGAGAAAAATAGAATTATTTATTTTGAATTTATCACATGAGATTTTTATTGTATGTACTTTTATTTGAAAAATTCAATAATTATTTTATCACGAAAGTTACAAAAACATCAAAAATTTAATTTAAATGAATTATAGCTTACTATTATCAGTTTTATTATATACATTTTACCAAGATATGTAAATATTATATAAATTAAATCTTATTTTAATATTCTATAATAAAATATGATTTATTTCTGAAATATATTTTTGCTATATATTTGATTCTACAATAAATATTTGAAAAAATTTATTTTTGTTGCTAAATATTAAATATAATTTTTTCTCGTATGATCCTTGATATTCTTATATATTTTTCTACCACTTAGAAATTAATTTCAATTAATAGATGAACGGAGTCAACTGAAACTACCTCTTCTTTTATATAAATTAACGCTATTTCGGGCTTGGTAATTTCTGTTAAAGCTATATCTTCCAAAAGTTTTCCCAAAAATTTTAAAACTTTCTCGATTGAAAAATCCATTCGCGGCTAAACAAATATTAATTATAAAATAGAATAATTACCATTTCTCTGGGGATCACAAATATTATTTTTGTTTTTTGCCCTTAAAATAAGATATGTTTGATAAGTACACTTTTTAAGTATGTTTAACTTTGCACAAATAATGTACTGAAAATACAATTTAAATAGAAAAATAAAGTGTTAGACACTAACAATATCACTTTGACCTAGTTTATTTCTGATTTCTCTGTTTAATTCATATATTTTCCTAGAATCTTTGCTATATTCCTCCCAATTTTTATCAATATATGATTTAATATTATAGTTTAATAATGGAAGAACTTTTTTTCTAAATGTTTTTCCTTCTGGTTTGATTATTATATAGCACATTATAATTCCATAACTCTTGCAACATTTAAACTTATATCCATGCAAATAATTATATAAATAGCAAATAAGAATAATTTTAAAAAATATATGTAGTATAGTCATTATCGTTTAATATTGTTAAAATATAATTATTATATATAATTTTTTTAATTTATATCGCAAAATACTTTTGCAACAGAGGAATTATTTAATAATTTAACAAATATTTGCTGTTATTAGTTTTGGTGAATTAAATTTAGATGTTTGAACTAAATGCGATATTTTATTCTATGATTTGCATTTTATCCAATAGTTAGAATTTTTATTTTTAAATGATAGTAATTTTTTTATAGTGATTATATTCATTAAATTTATATTAAGTTGTTGCAAAAAATAGTAAAAATTAAATAGTACAATTTAAGCATTATAATCTACACAGAAAAAAAAAAGGACAAATTTTGACAAATCTATCTATAATGCAAAAAAATGTCCCACCATTTTAAAAAATTGAATATTATTCAAATTTTAAAATTATCAAGCAATAGCAAAAATTTTTAAACAACACAAAATATTGGGTTGTCGCATACATTTTGTCGTTTTTTTACAAAGATATATATGTTTAACTTTTTAAATTAATGTGACTTTTTTAAATTTTAATATTTTTTATGATATTATGCTCATTTAGATCTTAACTTGTTTTTTTATTTTATAAAATATGATATTAAAAGTTAATTTCGTGTAAAATTATTGATGTTTTATTAAAAATCATTATTTTAAACAATCTATTAACGACAAAAAGTTTAAAAATTTCGCAACAATAATAAAGAAAAGCAGTAATTATTTACTCACACAAAGTATTATTATTTAAAAATATTAATTTAGTATTCGTTCTTATTTTAAATTAAAATATGTAAAAGTTATTTTTTTTACTATAAATAAAAATCTACATTATTTTATAACTTTTCATAAGTTTGATTTTAAAAGATGATCTTTAAGAGACATGGAAAATGGAATTTGACAGTTAACTAACATTAAATATGCTACATATTTGTAAAATTTGCTACATCTTATGAAATTTTGCGCCATCTTTTTTAGCAATTTGCACCATCTTAGTACATTTTTTCGACATGTATCTTTCATACCAAATAAATTATCTTTCAACATAATTTAGGTATGTTAAAGAGTAAAATAATATTATTAAAATAAAGTGGAATTGAATTGGAAAAAGTGACTTTCGCTTGTCCATTGGGTAACAAAAATGATTTTTTTTAAGAAACATACATAATATGGGCCAGCGAAAAAGCATTCTTTTTTATTTTTTACTAACTTAATTTTCGATTATTCCATTGGGTTCAGTTCACACACGACAACTCACTTTACAGCGACTCCTACCCTAATTAAGTTAAAAAAGAGACGATGGAAATCAGCTTGCCCGTGGTCACCTATGATCAAACGAAATGACATTAAAAAAAAGGAAAAAATATGAGTAACCATGGACAAGTGAATGTCTACCGTCCTAAAAAAGATGGCGCAAATTGGTCAAAAAGATGTAGCAAAAATGACAAAGATGGCCAAATTGATAAAAAAGATGGCGCAAAATGTCATAAGATGCAGCAAATTTTACAAATATGTAACATATTTGATGTAGATAACTCTTAAATTCTGGGTTTCAAAAAACATTATGAAAACAATTTAGAGCATAAAATGTGAAAATTTCATAAAATACAATTTATAATAATTCAAACAATTGAAAAATATTTAAAAAATGTACTATAATATGTTAAAAATGTTTTTTTTTATAAAAGTGTTTGTAATTTTACATAGAATTAAATTCTAACCTTATATTTTAGAATTTATTGTAGAAAACAAGTTATGTTCTAAAATAAAAATAGTATACTAAAAAAAGAGAAACTTATTTTAATAATTCACTAATTATTGTTTTAATTTTTCATGTACAAAATAATTGTGATAAAATTAGTCGCAAATAAAGAAAATTTGAATTTTATTTGGTGGGACAAATTTATTACATTTTTTGCAAACCTGTGTCCTTTTTTTTTTGTGTGTAATTGCAAAATAAATTTCTTTAATCAAAGTAAAAGATATCTGAACAAATATACTTTGGTTTGTGAGCTCAAAGCATTATTATATTTGAATTATATAGAATTCTAGAGTAATAGAAAAGTTAGATTATATACAAATAATCTGAAGAAGCTTCCAGAATAAAATAAAAAGAAGAAAAAGAATTTTTAAACTGCTATTCTAATTTAATCTTTGATTATTATAAATGGTCTTATTTCAATATAATTTTTCATAATCTCTTATTATTATTTCATGTTTGTGTTTATAATCCCTATATCCCTATATACAGGGTGTCCCATAATTAACTCCCCACCTGCAAGAACTTATAACTTTTTTCTACGAAGAGATAAAAACGTGAAATTTTGCAGGTTAGTAGAACTAAGAGACAATATTTTTTATTTTTTTTATTTTTAAAAAATTATGGTCCCATTGGGACTTATGGCCATTTTAAAAAAATGTGTTTTTTTCGCTTTTATGAGTATGTAACTTTTTTATATGAAGAGATATTAAGATGATTCTTTTACAGATCGAAAGCTCAACTTCTTTTGTACTAGAATCCTCAACATCATAAATATTAAACTTCATTAACATTGTTTAATTTTTAACTAAAACAAAAAAACCACGATTTTTGCCAAAATTTCGTAGTTTTTTTAATATTAAAGCTCGTTGAGAAGATTCTGGCAAAAGCTTTATCATTATTCTGATAGAGTAAACGATGCCCTATTCAACGGTAATAATCTTGTTTTCTAGTGATAAGTTTCAAGAAAGTTATTACAATCCAAAAATAGTCTAATTTTTCATTTTCTTTAATATTTGAAAAAAACTATGCTATTTCTTTCAATTTTTCAACATCGATAATGATTTTTTATTGAAAGTAGTTGAAATATTACTTTATTTTTTATTGCTAATTGTTCATATTTCGAACAAAATCCAATGAGAACAAGGTCGAAAATACGAAATTTTTGAAAGATGTATAAAAATGCTCTTATAGGGCAATTATGATGTAAAATAGTATAAAATGCAGATAAATTGCAATAAATGTTAAGAAAAATGATTTTTAAAAAAATTTAAGTGATAAAAATTATTGGAATTTTTTGGCCAAATATGGACAAATGAGCAATATACCTTTAATTGGCATACTTTATTGATGAAAATAACACTATTAGGTATTAAATATGTTAAAAAAAATAGTGTCTATAACTTAATTTTTTACCAAAAGTACGAAATTTGTGATCTTTGGTAAGTCATAACTTTCGTCAATGGCATTTGATTTTAATGTCACTATACTCATTCGATAGAACTTCGTTAACTCCATCAGAATAATGATAAGACTTTTGTGAGAATCTTTTCAATGAGCTTTAATTTTGAAAAAACTACGAAATTTTGGCAAAAATCGTGGTTTTTTTGTTTTAATTAAAAATTAAACAATGTTAATGTAGTTCAATATTTATGATATTAAGGATTCTTATACAAAAGAAGTTGAGCTTTCGATCTGTAAAAGAATCATCTTAATATCTCTTCATATAAAAAAGTTACATACTCATAAAAGCGAAAAAAACACATTTTTTTAAAATGGCCATAAGTCCCATTGGGACCATAATTTTTTAAAAATAAAAAAAATAAAAAATATTGTCTCTTAGTTCTACTAACCTGCAAAATTTCACGTTTTTATCTCTTCGTAGAAAAAAGTTATTAGCTCTCGCAGGTGGGGAGTTATTTATGGGACACCCTGTATATTATAGGAGTAGTGAGAATGTGTAAATTATTCTTGATAATAAACCTTCTTTATATTTCAATATATGTAACTTTACGTGCCGATTTCAAAAAACGCAAAATTATTTTAATCTGAAGTCCCGTCCTTGAGATATAGTTATTTAAATGTGTTTTAGTGTGTTATTCTTGACTCCCTTAAAGTTATTTGTTTTATCCGAAATTTAACAAGCATATATAGTTTTAGATGCTAATAATATAAAAATAAAAAAAGTTGAAATTTCAAGTTTCATTCTTAAGATTTTGAACTTTTTTGAAAATGACCGAAGTACCCCTAAATTCTTACATTTAAAAATGATATATTAGGATTCAGAGAAGGAAATTTTAAAAAAAAGCTATCCTAAGTTTCTCTTTAACTTACATTTTAAGTATAATCTCAAGAAAATCGAATAGCATTAAGCACCATAAAATCGTTGTTAAAATTTTTTGAAAAAAAAGTTTTTTGTGTTTTTTAAAAAAAAGTGCATCAAGATGAAACTTTTTAGGTAAAGTGCTACCACAACTCTCATATAGAATTAAATTTCTTAACGAATGATATATATACCATGTTAATTCATTTATCTATTCTCGTGATATAAAGAGAAATGTGATTTTTTAATTTTGTAATAAAGTGCTATTTTCTAATTTCAAGAAGGGAAAAAAGTTTCAATACGTCACTTTTTTCAAAATATCTTAAATTTTCCCCTAGAGAAATTTGTTGCGAGCATTTTAAGATATTAACCGTTAATTTATGTCTTTTCATTCTTGAGTTAGTCAAAAAACAAATTAGTCAATTTTTTTCTAATTTTCAAATTTTTAAGAAAAAGTAAGCAAAAATGAAACTTTTTTTATTATGAAATGTTCACAAAATATATTTGGGATTAAATTCTCTATCGAATGAAATTTAGATCGTTTTAATCCTATTATCCGTTCTTGAGATACATCGCATTAAGTACCAGATTCCAAAATTTGGTATCTCCATTTCTCTCTCAAAAAATGATTTTTTTGTTCGAAATTTCACATATAAATGTAATTTTTAATGCTTATTACATGCAAACAATAAAATTTACCAAAAAAGTCTGATTCTTGAAAAATAGTAAGTTATCGAAAATTCCCCTTTATATTAGAGAAAAAGTTTATCTCTTGTGGTTTTCGTTTTATGTACTTCTTTCTATTACAAAAAGAAATAAGAAAAAAAAATTTGTCTTTAACATAACTCTCTTCAAAGTTAACCGATTTTAATAGCAAATAGCCAAAAGATGTATTTTTTCTAACTTAGAGGGGAAAATAGGTCTTAAATGTTTTGGGCCATAATTAACCAAGTTATTCTTTAAAAACACCCTTTTTTTAGGGCCTTTTTTATATAGTTTTGTTACTCGACTAACTCACCTAAAAGTTAACGAATTAAATTGCTTCATATCTCATTCGAAAGTTAAAATTCAAAAGTAGTTCGGAAACTCAGTGATATTAGATTTGATTCATAATTGGCCGAGTTATGGTTTAAAGAGTGGTGACCATTCTTAAAAAAAATTAAAATGTTAAATAGCTATAACTCAGTCATAACTTGATGAAAACAAATAAAATAATATCTGTTATGTAGATCTAAGTCTAACTTTAAAAATAGGAGTCTGGCGAAGTTTATAGCTCAACTACGAAAGAAGTTATATTAATTTGAATGTCAACTTTCACCTTTTTCCTATTTTTATTGTAAAAATCAATTTTGTTCCAGGCATAACTCTCTCTAAACTTAATCAAATTTTATAGTAAAATAGTCATTTGATGTATTTTATTTCAACTTAGTGCGGAAAAAGGGTCTCAAAACTTTTAGACCACAAGTGGCCAAATTATGTTTAAAAAATACCACATTTTTAGACAGTTTTTTGCATAGTTTCGTTTCAAAAATAACTCTTTTCAAAGTTAATGAAATTTTATGCTTTATAACTCATTTAATAGATACAACTCCAGGATAGTGCGAAAATATTAGCAACATAAGAATTGATAAAGAATTGACCAAGTGATGGACCAATAAATGATACCCATTTTTTTAATAAAAATGAAAAATTTAAATAGTTATAACTTAATGGAAACTTGACAAAATAAAGTAAACATGATTATTTTTAGTAGATCTAGATATAACTAAAAAAAACTATTGTGAAGTTATTAGTTATCTACAAAACGATTTATACCAATTTTAAGTGTATTTTTCTTGCATTTTTCAGTTGTTATTTTTTGAAAAGTCAATTTTGCTCCAGACATAACCCTTTTCAAACTTGATCAAGTTTTACGGTTAAACATTTTATGAATGTATTTTTTTCCAACTTAAAGGTGAAAATATGTCTTAAAACATTTGGTTCACAATTGACCAAGTTATGTTTAAAAAACACCACTTTTTAGACACATTTTTGTATAGTTTTTATCAGAAATTAAAGTTAAAGAAACTTTATGATTTATGACTCATTTGAAAGATACAACTCAGAAATGAGAAGGAAACTTAATATTTAAAAGATTAATAAAAAATGAATCAAAAGATGATGACCATTTTTTTAGCAAAAATCAAAATTTTCTAATATTTTAATTTTTTGAAAAGTTGTTTAAAAAAATTAAACTAAATTTAGTACATAAAACAAAGTCTTACATAAAATATGAAAACATTAAGGAAATTTATAGCTTAAAAACGATAGAACTTATTTTAGGTATTAATTTTTTTGTTTTTTAATTCACATATTTGTAAAATTAAGGTAGATATGTAGTTAATAGAGCAATGATATCAAATTGTATATACCAATTTCAAAAATATGATGAATAGTTACTTAAATTGTTACTTGGAATAATTCAAATTTTAATTTTTATTCATCTTTTGGATATATATAAGATTTTTTTGTTAGGTGGATATTTTATTTAACTAAACAGTCTCAATAAATGTAAACGTTATGAAATGTTTCTCAAACTTAGAAATATTTCATATTTTATAACATTGTATTTTCGGTTATCTTATTTCTCCAGAAATTTTTAATTTAATAGAACAATTTTTTGTATACATACTTTGATTAATAACTTTGTACAAAAATGCTTTTATAAAAAATATGCTCCGCGGACCAGCCCTGACCTGCCGAAGGCGGGTCCAAGGCTGGTGTATAAAAAAAGATTAAAGATACGATACAGAAAGAATGTTATTTTTGTTTATCTTAAGGCGAATTAACAAATTTGATGAAATTGAAAAAGGTGTTAAAAAAGGGATAGTTTTTGGTTGAAATTTTGAGAGATTATTATTTTGAGTTGTACTTTTGCAAATTGTAATATTCCCGTAAATAGTAATCCAAATAAAACTTTATACAAAAATCATAAAAATTTTATCTATACTCTAAAAAATACGTAAAAATGTTTTATAATGTAACAGTTTTGCAAGTAGTGTGAAAAAATGGTAAATGATCTAAAAAAATGAAAAAAATATTTTTACAAAAAATTAAAGTGATAAAAGATATTACTGTTTTGTGAACAATATACAAGGTGTCTCATAATTAACTCCTCACTTGCGAAAGCTTATAACTTTTTTCTACGAAGAGATAAAAACGTAAAATTTTGCAGGTTAGTAGAACTAAGAGACAATATTTTTGATTTTTTTTATTTTTAAAAAATTTTGGTTCCATTTGAACTTATGGCCATTTTAAAAAAATGTGTTTTTTTCGCCTTTATGAGTGCGTAACTTTTTTATATGACGAGATGTTGAGATGATTTTTTTACAGGTCGAAAGCTCAACTTCCTTTGTACTAGAATCCTCAACATCATAAATATTGAACTTCATTAGCATTGTTTAATTTTTAATTAAATCAAAAAAACCACGATTTTTGCCAAAATTTCGGAGTTTTTTCAAAATTAAAGCTCATTGAGAAGATTCTCGCAAAAGCTTTATCATTAATCTGATAGAGTAAACGATGCTATATCGAATGGGTATAGTATCATAAAAATCAAATAAGATTGACGAAAGTTACGATTTACTAAAGATAGCTAATTTCGTACTTTTGGTAAAAAATTAGGTTATAAACACTATTTATTCTAACACGATTGGTACCTAATAGCATTATTATTATCAATAAAGTATGCTAATTTACAGTATATTGCTTATTTGTTCATATTTTGCCAAAAAAATTTTAATAATTTTTATCGCTAAAATTTTGTTAAAAATTAATTTTTTAAATAATTTTCATTATTTATTTGTATTTCATACTCTTTTACATAATTAATATCCTATAAAAACATTTTTATGTACTTTTCAAAAATATCGTATATTCGACCTTGTTTTTATAAAGTTTATGTTTGAAATATGAACAAATAACAATACAAGATAGGATAATATTTCAATTACTATCATTAAAAAAGCATTATAAATATTAAAAAATTAAAAAAAAATAAAATATTTTCTTAAATACTGAAGAAAATAGAGAAAGTAGACTATTTTTGGATTGTCATAACGTTCTTGAAACTTATTACTGGGAAACAAGATTATTACCGTTGAAGAGGACATCGTTTACTCTATCAGAATAATGATAAAGCTTTTGTGAGAATCTTCTCAATGAGCTTTAATTTTGAAAAAACTACGAAATTTTGGCAAAAATCGTGGTTTTTTTTGATTTAATTAAAAATTAAACAATGCTAATGAAGTTCAATATTTATGATACTGGGGATTCTAGTACAAAAGAAGTTGAGCTTTCGGTATGTAAAAAAATCATCTCAACATCTCGTCATATAAAAAAGTTATGCACTCATAAAGGCGAAAAAAACACATTTTTTTAAAATGGCCATAAGTCCAAATGGAACCAAAATTTTTTAAAAATAAAAAAAATCAAAAATATTGTCTCTTAGTTCTACCAACCTGCAAAATTTTACGTTTTTATCTCTTCGTAGAAAAAAGTTATAAGCTCTTGCAGGTGGGGAGTTAATTATGGGACACCCTGTATAATTTAGTATAAAAATGTTTTATTAAAAAATATGCTCTGCAGATCAGCTTTGACCTGCCGAAGGCGGGTCTAAGGCTGGTTATTGCAAAATTATATAAAATGATATCGTCCAGCTTTATCAACGACATTTTGTAAAAGAATGTATGATACATTATATGCAAAAAAAACTTGCCTCATTATTACCTAAACCACACATTAAATTTTTTAATATAATTGGCATAATGCGGTTTACATTAAAATGTAACATGTGGTTTTTCATTAAACCGTTAATGACGGTTTAGCATAGACGGCACGTCACATGGAGACATGTTTAGGTTTTGTGTGTAGGATAAGATACGATTACACAATAATAAATTTTATTATTAGAAAGAGCGATTATATAAAATAACTATAAAATCACAATCCGACTTTTAAGCAAAATTTAATTAAAATAATGAGAATTTTAGATAAAAAAATTCACTTTTATATGTAGAGAATTTTATGATCCTTTAATTTATCCAATAAATGTCTACTTAAGGGGTACGTTTTTCTATCAGTAGATCCGTATCATCCATATAAAGAAAACACGCAACTTGGTGATTTTTAAGATCCCAATGACCTGAGTTTTCACAAACAGTTTTGAGTTTTCTTTTCACACGGTAAGTAATTTCAACATTACAATCATCTTAACAAACAGATTATTTTCTTATGTATTTATTTACCTGGTATTTTATCCTCTTTACTTTCTACAATAACTGTGTAAATAGAATTATTAACTTCTGTCGACCAGTTGATACATAGTTTTTACATTTTATATCTATTGTGCCTTTAGTTTCTTCATTTCCAATTTTCCAATAAGGTTTTCCGCTGACAATTGTATTTAGGAAACCTTCAACAAAACTATTATAATGATTATAAAACATTAGAACAATTATAAGTGTTGTAAATATTCTTAAGAACATTATTGCAATATATTTTAATATTATAGAAATAAAATTCACTTAAATACTAAAATTTATTATATATAAATATTTAAAAACAAATATTTAAACCTGTAATATTGGAAATCAAAAAGCAGTAAATATTATACGAATTATATATTAATATTATTTTTACTACAGATTACAAAAATTTTAGCATTATATAATCAGATGTGTGGTAGATGGGTAAATTTATAAAATTTTGTCTGAAGTCAACGTACATTAAAAAATGGAAAAACAATCAAAAACGATGTATAAAACAAATGTTTATTAAAAAAATACTTTCAATCACCTGTACTGTAACAACATTTATAATAAGCAAAATAATGAAATATAAACATTCAAGAACTAATTTAGAGTGTATGTTGAATACAAATATTCGATATAAGCAAGTAATTTAAATGATAAAATAAAACATAAATGAGATTCAATTAAGGCGACTTTATTTGCTTTCAAATGTTTCATACGTAATCCTTATGCCATTCTTTCTTATTAAGATTGAAGATTGATTTTTCAACCAATCAAAATACAGCTTAAACATTTTTGTTTATATTTAATTTAATGTTACTTAAAACTTTGTAAATTTTATCATAGATATTATCGAATTTTATACAACCAGCCTTAGACCCGCCTTCGGCAGGTCATAGTTTGTCCGCAGAGCAAAATTTTTATTAAAACATTTTTATACTAAATTGTTAATCGAAGTATGTGTATAAACAATTATTTCATTGAAATTATACATTTCTGAAGATATAAGATAACCGAAAATAAATTGTTATAAAATATGAAATATTTCTGAGTTTGAGAATCATTTCATAACGTTTACATTTATTGAAACTGTTTTGTTTAAAAAAAATCTACCTAACAAAAAGAATCTCATTTATTATCCAAAAGATAAATAGATATGTATATTTGAATATTTCCAAGTAACAATTTAAGTGACTCTTCATCATACCTTTGAATTGGTATAAACAATTTAATATTATTGCTCTATTAACTACATATTTACGTTAATTTTACAAATATATAAATGAAAAAAGAATCAAAAAATTGGTACCTAAAAATAACTTTTTTCGTTTATAATCTACAAACTTCGTTATAGTTTTCATATTTATGTCAATCTTTGATATATGTAATAAATTTAGTTTTATTTACTTTAAACAACTTTGATAAAGTTATAACATGAGAAAATTTTAATTTTTTCTAAAAAAATGATCATCACTTTTTGGTCCATAATTTGATTTATCTTTTGTTAATCTTTTTAATACTGAGTTTACCTCTCAATTTAATACTCGTACATCCTAAATAAATTATAAAACATAAAATTTTAATTCTTTTTACAAAAGTTATTTGAAAGAGAATAACTATACAAAAAAAGTGCATTAAAAAGTAATATTTTTTAACATAATTTGATAAATTGTGGACTAAACGTTTTGTGACTTATTTTCTCTTTAAGTTAGAAAAAAATACATCTGACGACTATTTAATCATAATAAATGATCGAGTTTAAAAAGAGTTTTGTCTGAAACTAAATAGATCTATAATAAAAAGAAATAAGAAAAGAAAGTTTGTCTCTCTCATAACTCTCTAAAAATTCAACCGATTTTCATAGATAAAAAGTCAAAAGATGTGTTTTTTTTCTAACTTAGTGGAGAAGATAGGTCTCAAAAGTTTTGGAGCATAATTGGCCAAATTATCTTTAAAAAACAGTGTTTTTTTGGCCTTTTTTAGCATAGTTTTGTACAAGAGATAACGTTATCATAAAATATATGAAATACAATGGTTTATATGTCATTTGAAAGATCAAATTCCAGAATAGTGCGGAAAGACAATAATATGGAATTGTGTCAATAATTGGCCGAGTTATGGTTCAAAGAGTAGTGACTATTTTGAAAAAAAGGTTTAAAATTTAAATAGTTATAACTTAGTCGTAACTTAATAAAATTAAATAAAATAGTATTTGTCATATAGACCTAAGTCTAACTTAAAAAATAAGGGTTTAACTAAGTTTATAGCTTAACAACAAAGGAAGTTATGTTAATTTGAATGTCAACTTTCCCGCTTTTATTTTATTTTTTTCACAAAAATCAATTTTGTCTTCAACATAACTTTTCTGAAACTTAATCAATTTTTATGGTTGAGTAGTCATTTAATGGATTTTTTTCAACTTGGTAGGAAAAGTAGATTTCAAAACTTTTAAGCAATACGTGGCTAAGCCATATTTAAAAAACAATATTTTTTTGGACAATTTTTTACATAGTTTTGTGGAGAGAATACTGTTTTCAAAATTAATAAAATAAATTCTTTAAGTAATCATTAAAAAGGTTTAAATCTAGAATCCTGAGGAAGCACAATACGATAGAAATATGTGGAAAACTAGCTAAGTTATGGACCTAAGAATAGTCATCATTTTTTTAAATAAAAACAAAAAATTTTTAATGTTATGTTCTAAATGAAAATTTGTTTAAAATAAATAAATCCAAAGTTTCATATAGACAAATGTCTAACTTAAAAAATAAAACTTCAACGAATTATATTCATTAACAACATAGAGAGTTATATTTATTTAGGTGTCAATTTTTCCGCTTTTTCTTCATCTTTTTCATAAAAATCAATTTTGTGATTGACATAACATTCTTCAAACTTAATCAATTTTTATGATTAAGTAGTCATTAGATGTATTTCTTTCTAATTTAGTGCAGAAAATGGTCTTTAAAAATGTTGGTTTATAAAAGACCATGTTATTTTTAAAAAGCACCATTTTTTAGTTACTTTTTTGTGTAGTTATGTCTTTAAAAAAACTTTTGTAAAAGTAAGTGAGATGTTATTGCTTATGACTTTTTTGTATGGTACGAATCAGGAATAAAGGAGAAACACAGCAGCATTAAGATTGGTAAAGAATTGTCCAAGTTATGGATCAATAAGTGATGACTACTTTTTTGGTAAAAAATAAAAAGTTAAATAGCTATTACTTAATGGAAACTTTTTAAAATTAAGTAGTTATGATTTGCTAATATAGATTTAAGTCTAACTTAAAAAATGAGACTATTATGAAGTTTATAGCTTATCTACGAAACGATTTATGCCAATTTTAGTGTCATTTCTCTTGCTTTTTTCTATTCATTTCGTAAAAATCAATTTTGTTCCAGACATAACTCTTTTCAAATTAGATCAATTTTTATGGTCAAATAGTCATTTGATGTATTTTTTCCAACTTAGAGTGAAAATAAGTCACAAAACTTTTAATCTACAATTTATCAAATTATGTTAAAAAATATTACTTTTTTATATACTTTTTTTGTATAGTTTTTCTCTTTCAAATAACTTTTGTAAAAAGAATTAAAATTTTATGTTTTATGATTTGTTTAGAATGTACGAGTATGAAATTGAGAGGAAAACTCAGTATTAAAAAGATTAATAAAAGATAAATCAAATTATGGACCAAAAAGTGATGATCATTTTTTTAGTAAAAATTAAAATTTTCTAACATTTTAATTTTATCCAAAGTTGTTTAAAAAAAGTTAAACTCAATTTAGTACATAGAACAAAGTCTTATATAAAATATAAAAACATTAAGGAAGTTTGTAGCTTAAAAACGAAAGAAGTTATTCTAGGTATTATTTTTTTTGTTTTTCCATTTATATATTTGTAAAATTAAGGTAGATATGTAGTTAATAGAGAAATGATATTAAATTATTTATACTAATTTAAATAATATAAGAGAAAGTCACTTTAATTGTTACTTGGAATTATTCAAATGTTTGTTTTTATCCACTTTTTCAATATAAATAAAATTCTTTTTGTTGAGTAAATTTTTTACTTAACAAAGCAGTTTCAACAAATATAAATGTTATAAAATGACTTTAAAACTTAGAAATATTTCATGTATTAAAATAATATAACTGTGTATTTTTGGTTATTTAATTTTTCCATAAAAATGTAATTCAATGAAAGAATTTTTTACACACATACTTTGATTAATAAATTATTATAAAAAATTTTTATTAAAAAATATGCTCTGCGGACCAGCTCTGACCTGCCGAAGGTGGGTCTAAAGCTGGTTTAAATATAAATAATTATATATGATAATTTATTATGTTATTATTATAATTTCATTTACATTATTTTCTATTTAAATAGTATATTTCCATAATAAAACAGTTTACTCTTCACTGAAATAAGCGAATTTTGGTGCTAAACTCATAGCTTTAACTATGAGCAAAGGTTACAACAATATGGGCAAAATGTTTTTAGAGAAATTATAAAATGCTATTTAAATATTAGTAAAATACAGTATAAATAATCTAACAAAACATATAAAAAGTGATTATTTATTTTTCAAAAGTATTAAATAAAATGAAAATGGTTTTAGATGTTTTAATTAATTTCTTCAATCGTTAAAAATTTTTACAAGAGATCAAGGGAATTTTCAGTAGGAAGTTAAAAATTTTTTGTCAGTTATTCCTTCAGTACGTCCACAACCTTTAATCGAGTATTTAAGAAAAGACTCATGACGTTGTAGAATATAATTTTCTATGTCATTTATATTATGTTTTTTAAAGTAAATCAAGCATTTGGCAAAATTTATTATAAAAAATAAGGAATTAACTAAAATATAATTGTATTAATATGAAAAGTTAACCTTTTATTTATAAATCAAAAATTTTAAAATATAAAAATTGAACAATAATTCATTCAAAAATTATTTGTATTATCCATTTACATTGTTCACATTTTTATAATATAATCCGTAAATTCGCAAAGTGATCTGTGTTTTGTCAAATTTAGTTCACAAATTGATAAAAAAAAAGGTTTATGTGTGATAAAAAAAGTACTTTATATGTTCATAAACAATTGAATTTATGAGAGCCAGCATATTGAAAAATATATAGTTTTTTGCAAAAAAATTTAAAAAATTTTGAATTTAAAAAATGTATATAATTAACATTGCAAAAAGATGCAAATATAAATATTGTAATGTCTATAGTCAAATAAAATATTTGATATTAATCTCCACTTTCATAATTGCAAGCCACAAATATTATAATTTTTTCTGCATAATTTGTTTAATTGTTTATTTTGAATAAGTCTAATAGCAAATATAATTTTCATAAACTACATTGAATTTTTAGAAAGGAAACCAATAAACCTAAATATGTTTAAATTTAGTATTATCTAAGTTAATTAAGGATAAGAATTTTTTATCAAATACTGAATGAAAAGATATAAAACTTCATCTATAAAATATTTTAAAAAATAGATATCATTTTTTCAAATTGAATTAATAATATAAGAAATGTAAAAAATCGTCAGATAATAATTTTAATTTATAAAACAAATATTAGAAAGTTATAAAATTAATGAAGTGAATAAGTACTTAAATTTTATTCATAATGAACATTAATAAAACATTCAGAGACTTTTACATTTTTAAATTCAATACATTTACAAGTTTAAAAGTCTTTTCAAATTGGATATGAAATTTGCAATGTTCTTAATTCAAATATCGGATGTAAAAATTATCTGGCAAATACTCTTACACATTTATAAAACAAAGAAAAAGTTTAAATATATTAGATGGTAACTTTGTCATTAAAACATTTCGAAAAATTGTATCAATTTTTATATATTTTTATGATCTTATATTTTTTTAAATGCTTAAATCCACTTCTACAACATATTTTAAGATAAATAAAAAATTTTAATTTATAATATAACTTAAAACTTTTTTATAATGTCTATATTTCTAAGAATTTTACGGTTTGTTAATTCTTCAAATTAATGTAACATTTTCTAAACATAATAACTTTTTTTAATATTAAACTCATCTAGTGGCTCAAATTTTTTTCTGCAACATTTTTTAAAGTATGTTTTAAGATATTGATTGTAAATAAAGTTTATAAATACATCTAACATAAAATTTTTGAACAATTTTCAAACTAATAAATTTAGCTATTTAAAAATATTCATATTTGTGATAATGAAGTGCAGCAAATATTTAATTTTATAAATTTGAGATTGTGGTTTTATATTTGCTCTTAGTTTTTTTAAAATAATTTAAAAAATTTATTTTCATTATGAAAAAAATAAATAGAAATTTGATGATCATAACTTTATTTAAAATTAATATCTAATAACTAATTTTAAAATATGTTGTATAATATAATTTAATTTATCAGATGAGTATAATATTACAAATAAAACATAAGATTTTGAAAACGTTACACTTTTTTAGATGTTTATGATGATTTGTTGACATTCTGTAAGTAATTTACTTTTTGATCTTATTGTAGGAGATGTTCGAAAGATACGTGATTTATTTGAGAATCAAAACTTTTTTTATATTTTATAATTTTTAAAAAAATTATATTTATCTGATAGACCCACATTTTTTCTAAAATATATTTTATAATTGTTTTTTTAATCATAAGTTTAATGAAAGTCAAATAAATTCGTTTGAGTTCTATTTTTTTATACTTTCTATTGTGGTAATCAACCTAAGTTTTTTGCAAACGATATATTTTTCAGTGATATTATAATCATTTGATAACCTATTTTTTTATCAAATATAGAAAGAGTCATTTTAAAATGTCAATTATAAGTAAGGTTTTAGACTTCTTTTGAGTAACCATTTATCTACAATTTATTAGCAATAATAAGTTTAAAAATTTTTAAATTAGTAAAACCCTGGTAATAAACAATAATAAGCATTTTTATTAATAAATGTCAATTAGTAATATTATTTAACTACTTGTTTCTTCATTTTTTAGTAAAATATTTGTATGTTGTAGAAATTTATATTTAATCTTCTTGATTGTGATCAAAAACACATAATGTTTAATGTTCTATAACTTTACTTATAAATGATTTATAGTAATAAATCCTTATATACTTATAAAAAGAGAAGTTTGGATATCAAATAACTATAATATTGTATAAAAGAATTATAAGGTTACAATAGTTTTGTTTAGACAAAATATTTATTTTTAGATTGGAATGCACAGAAAAATATGACACTTTTATTTATCTTTATAATTTTATCCAAACATGAGGCTCAAAAACGATCTTAAATATAAAATATATTTTAGAAAATAAGAGTGATTATCAAATTCACATAATATTTTATAAAGTATAATAAAACGTTATTGACGCTGAGCTGAGCTTCGCATTTTTTAAGACATTTTGGGTGTTGTGACATTTAATCTTTAAAATTCAATATTTTTTTTATGATTTGATTTTTTTTGGTTTAAAATCTATTAATACCTTACAAATTAGGTTTGTGTTTTGCTTAAAAAAATAAAATAATATGTTATTAAGGCTCTATTTATTCGCATACAGCTCTGACACTGAAAAACAATTTGATTTTCTGGCAGTATCTTTAGATAAAGAAAAATAAATTTTTCTTTTACCTAAATACAATATTCAAAAAATATGACTTTGAGCATGTAAGAAGAAATTATTTTCTCATAACGAATTTGACTATTTTTGTTAGAATTTATTATTTGTTTGTAAAAGTATTAATATTGGTAACAACCATAGCAAAATAAATTTCAGAACACAGTACACATGCTTAACTTTTCATGATTCAGTAAAATTAAAATAACAAAAAGAATTTTATTTTTGCTTTTTAGTAAATCAGACAAACAAAATAATAAATCAGTTTATCTTCTTGAGAATTAAAAGTAAAGTGAGGTATAATTATTTATGAATTCATTTAATTTTACTTATTATTATTTATGAATTTTTAAAAAAAAATGTATGATATACTTTTAAGAACAAATATATAATCTTAAAATAACGGAATTTTTTTATAATATTTATGATTACACAACTTTACTTATAATAAAGATGTTTTATATATTTATTGTAGCTAAAAAGTTTTGCTTTAATTTGCAATATTAATCTATTTATCTTCTTATATTCGAATAAATAAATATTTTCGTTTTATGATAAAATATTTTCTATTTTTACAAGTGAATGTATTCATAAAAATAATTTACAGCAACTATTCATTATATTGTTTGATATACATACATTTCTTTGTCTAAAGATACTGCTGGAAAATCGGATTGTTTTTCAGTGTCGGAGCTGTGTGTATTATCTAAATAAATCTATAAAGAATGAAGTTAAAATTAAAAAATTACATAACTTTGAATGTTCTTTCAGTTCAGAAATTATTCATGATTGTGACATAAAATCAAGCTAAATTATTTTTAATTATTACACTTTTCTTTATATTTTTCATAAATTATAGCAGTAGTATTTTATGCTTACGTCATTTTAAATTAAACTTAGTTTGCATAATATAATATTGATACTTTTTATAAAAGCAAAATATGTATTGTGTCAATTTTGAGGGAGTATCAAACATAGTGCCACTTTATTAACAAAATAAACATTGAATCAAGAGAAAAAAATTATTAATTTCTTTTTACATTCGTTTTAATATATTATTGTATTTAAATATTTCACTTTTATCTTTATTTATCTTTAGTAAACTATACTTATTTAAATACTATCGTATTATTTTAAGATTTCTTTAGAGACTGACTATTTATTCTAAGATTATAAAGGTAAAGTAATAGCTTTTTTAAATTTTTTAAGTTATTATTCTGTAAATAAGTTTTGTGTATTTTTTATTGATAATATAGTAAAAGTTTTTGAAACTAAGTATAATATAATTTATATTGATAAAATATTAATTATATTTATTACATTTAAAATTAAAAACTGTTTTTATAAGTGTATGGATTCTATAACAAAGAATATATACACATACAGAATCTAAACTTGTCATTCTGACTAATATAATTATATAAAAAAAGAGTATATTCGGTAGCATTTCAGAACCCACGGTTTTACTCATTTTGCAAACACATTCTAGCTCATTTTTCTTATACATTCTACTTCATTTTGAGTACACATTCAACCCGTTTTGTATATACAAAATAAGATATAATGTACATCAAATTGGGGTATTATGTAGCCTATGGTTTACCCTCAGTTTGTAAGTTTCATAGTTTTTTAATTATTACACTTTATTAAAAGATTTTAAAATTTTTTTTGGTAACTTGATAAAAATATTCTTACTCCATCGATAGAATATAGTATCTTTACTCAATATTAATTAGTGACAAAATAAAAAAAAATATTCATATCATTTTAATAGTAAACTTTAAATAAATAAATTTTTTTTCACAATATTCACCAAAAAATCACATTATCTGTATTACATTCTAAATTCTCTTCAATTAACTATTAATTAAAAGTTTTCTGGTGATTTTTTAAAACTTTATATACATATAAAATCACTAGCTGAGACTGCTGATAATCATATTCCTTACTCTATAGTATAACCATGCAACATTTAATGCCTAAAGTTGTTGTAGTAATAAGTGATTGTGAAATTTCTTATATGTTAACATATTACGATCTTAGTTTTGTATCAATATAAAAACTTCCAAATGTTATTATTGTTAAAAAATCACTAACTAAAACTAAGAATGTTGAATTTTTTAGTGATAGCGGTTCATCGCACTATTGTCAAACTAAACTTTTTAAAGATGTCTAACTTTTTGAAAGACTTCAACAGATTTTTAGAATATCTAATTAAAAGTAAATATTGTATTGGCGTAAACAATTTAAAAGAAATGATCCAATTTATAAAACAATAGTATCAATTTATGCTTTTTTATTTATGTTTAAATTTGAATATTAATTTTTTTACTTTAAATATTATTAATATTATTGTACTTATTATTTATTAGATCTATAAGTAGCAACCTGTCATCCTTAATGTTTTAAAAAAAACATTATTCCAATGATAAAAAGTTGTTGAAAAGTGTTTACTTTTTTAATGATAAATAACATTTTAATAAATAACAATAATGATAAACAAATAACATATTCATAATCAGCGTAAAATTTTGAATCTATTGATATATAAATTTGTTAAAAATTCAAAAAAATTTTTTTTTGTTGATAATCAATTAACCTATATCTTTCTTAAATACTAAAATTTCAAGAATCTGTTCCATGCGTTTGTAGAACAAATTCGTGGCTACAAAATGAGATATCAACCATTTCTGTAACTTATATACACACTTCAATAAATATTATTAAATTATTTTAGTCAACTTCAATAAAATATGAAAAAAATTATTAAAAATATTAATTTTTAGACAATAAAACAAAATTTAAAAAATCTGTCCCATGCGTTTGTAGAACAAACTCTTGGCTACAAAACGAGACTATAAACATCTCTGTATCTTAAGTACAGGCTCCAATAAATATTCCTAAAGATTTTCATTCAAGTATAGAAAATTTTTAAAAATTTATTTTAATTTTGAATAATTTTACTAAAAAGTAATATTTCGAAAATCTGTCCCATGCGTTTGTAGAACAAACTCTTGGCTACAAAATGACACCTTAACCATTTCTGTAGCTTAAGCACAGGCTTCAATAAATATTCCTAAAGATTTTTATTCAGGTATGGGAAAATTTTTTAAAAACTTATTATTAATTTTTAAATTTAAATAATTCCACAATAAAACAATATTTAAAAAATCTGTCCCATGCGTTTGTAGAACAAACTCTTGGCTACAAAACGAGACTATAAACATCTCTGTATCTTAAGTACAGGCTCCAATAAATATTCCTAAAGATTTTCATTCAAGTATAGAAAATTTTTAAAAATTTATTTTAATTTTGAATAATTTTACTAAAAAGTAATATTTCGAAAATCTGTCCCATGCGTTTGTAGAACAAACCCTTGGCTACAAAATGACACCCTAACCATTTCTGTAGCTCAAGCACAGGCTTCAATAAATATTCCTAAAGATTTTTATTCAAGTATGGGAAAATTTTTTAAAAACTTATTATTAATTTTTAAATTTAAATAATTCCACAATAAAACAATATTTAAAAAATCTGTCCCATGCGTTTGTAGAACAAACTCTTGGCTACAAAACGAGACTATAAACATCTCTGTATCTTAAGTACAGGCTCCAATAAATATTCCTAAAGATTTTCATTCAAGTATAGAAAATTTTTAAAAATTTATTTTAATTTTGAATAATTTTACTAAAAAGTAATATTTCGAAAATCTGTCCCATGCGTTTGTAGAACAAACCCTTGGCTACAAAATGACACCCTAACCATTTCTGTAGCTCAAGCACAGGCTTCAATAAATATTCCTAAAGATTTTTATTCAAGTATAGAAAATTTTTAAAAATTTATTTTAATTTTGAATAATTTCCTTAAAAAGTAATATTTTGAAAATCTGTCCCATGCGTTTGTAGACCAAACCCTTGGCTACAAAATGACACCCTAACCATTTCTGTAGCTCAAGCACAGGCTTCAATAAATATTCCTAAAGATTTTTATTCAAGTATAGGAAATTTTTAAAAATTTATTTTAATTTTGAATAATTTCCTTAAAAAGTAATATTTTAAAAATCTGTCCCATGCGTTTGTAGAACAAATTCTTGGCTACAAAATGACACCCTAACCATTTCTGTAGCTCAAGCACAGGCTTCAATAAATATTCCTAAAGATTTTTATTCAAGTATAGAAAATTTTTAAAAATTTATTTTAATTTTGAATAATTTCACTAAAAAGTAATATTTCAAAAATCTGTCCCATGCGTTTGTAGAACAAACCCTTGGCTACAAAATGACACCCTAACCATTTCTGTAACTCAAGCACAGGCTTCAAAAAAAATTATAATTTAACCACAATCACGTTTAGTTTAATAGAAATATAATTTCATGTTTAAATGCTTTTTTTTCAATTTTATTTCTGTAATAATCTTCTTCATTGTTTATTTTCTATTAAAAAGTTGTAATTAACTTATATTTTTTGTATATTTGTATAAATACTGTAATAGTAAACAAATAAATAACTAACGTAAAGATTACTTGGAATTTTGTCACTGTAACTTTTATCCTAAGAAGAAAATTTTGTTTACTTCATTTTTTAGGTGTTTACACACAACTTTTTTAAAATATAATTTTAAAAATAGATTCCCCATGTTAAATTACATATACTTGTAAATTTTTAAGGCATAATAATCATTTTAAAATTTCTACAAATTTAGATGGCAGGTTGCTATCTATAAGACTATTAAAATAATTTTTATTGTTGTAAAGTAAATGTAATAATATAAAAATAAATATAAGTATGTGTTATTTAAAACAAATGTCGTTATTTCTCCTCTTATGATCTATATCTTTTATTACCTTTTTATATCAACTTTCAAATTTTTGTTGAGATATTAATAAGTGTATAAAATAATATAAAATGGACAGATAAACAAATAAATATTGATAAAACTTTCTAAAAGAGTGTAAATTACTAAAAAAACATGCAGTTCTAAAGATATTTAATATAGATAAACCATAGACTACATTCAATTTGATTTTGCATATACAAAACGAGGTAGAATGGATTCGCAAAACGAAGTAGAATGTATACACAAAACGAGCTAAAAATATATATGCAAAAAGGATACGACTATAGGCTACAAAATGAACTAGAATGTAGATGTAAAGTGAGGTAGAATGTAGCTTGTGTCTATTCCATTTTGGATGGTCGGTTGTTTTAACACCATCTACGTTTTGTAGCATTCTGAGCATTTTCGGTCAAACGACATGTTTAAGTTTGTGTGTAGCCAAAAGAAAGATAACAATTTTCTCCCCAGCAGATTTAAAATTAGTATGAAACATAATATTTGATGTACCTTTAAGTCGCATTAAATATGAAAGTGAGTACATTTAGAAATTAAATTTTTTGATTGTGTCTGACATATTATTTTGAAAAAAAAGAAAATTTTCTTAGAAAAAAACATTTTGCGATTATTCTCCATATACTCAGTGTTGTTCAAATTTCTTGGAATTATTCTTTAAATGTGGGAAATGGAAAAATTCGGGATACTCTTTTTATTTTTCTCGATTTTTTTCCAGAACAGATGCATCATCTTGAATCTTCAAAATTTGGGGTAAAAAATAACGTTTCGTAGAATGCTTCAATTTTCGCGATTGCTGCATCGATTGTCAATTTTTTCTGTTTGTACGTAATAAGCATAAAAGACTACACGTATTTGTGAAATTTGAGGCTAATAAAATAATTTTCGAGGGATTTTAGAGGATCACAAATTTTTAGATTAATCTCACTTAAGAGAGTGTATCTATTGAACGAGTAACATGATAGAGTTAAACTATCTTATAACGAAAAGAATTTTGATGATTTATTAAATATAAATAGCATATTTTCACTATATTATTTCATTGTAATTTTATTGTCATATTGTATCTCGTTTGCCTGTTAATTAAGAAAGGTAAAAGATTATATTAATTAGTGGCCACTAATTATTTTAATAAATATAGACATAAAAAAATTGTTATTGGAGCCCTCCGTCTATATTTAAAAATTTATAATAAATCTAATGGTACCAAAGTTCCTCCCGAAGAGAGCACACAAATGATGCCCAAGGAGAATACTTCAAATCTTATTCATGACTCAGCTTATGCCAATGTTACTCCTGACGGAAGAAGAAAGCTAAACCCTATGGAGAACAGTACTAACCTGCCTTTGGTAATTTTAATGACAATTCTTCAACCGGAAAAAATGGTTCACCCGCTAGTGGAAACGTTACCCCCATTATGTCAAAGAACAACCAATTCGTTAAATCGCCACAAACGATAATTGTACAACAAAAAAGAAAAGTTGGTAGACCACCTAAGAGTGCTAAATCTGGTGTCCAAACAAAGAAGACTGTTAGTTCAAAAATGGTTTCTGCTTCTAATGTTTTAAAGGATTCTATCAACTATGATATTCAAATTTCTCAACTACGTTGTGAATTTTAGCAAAATCAAAAAATGATGACAACAATGATGACAGAGTTGACAAAAAATGTGCAATCTCTTATGTCACAGGTACATCAAATCAATACTGTATTACTCAGTGATACCATAGTTCAAAAGCATGAAATGATTCAATCTGCTGATTCTCTTAGATATGACAACCAATTAATTAGTGATAACAGTAGTGAACAATCATATAATCAAGATATACAAAGTAATTGTGGATATCCAACCAAACAAAATCTCTCATCTCATCTTCAATCTCAACTTCAACTTTATGGTATTAGTATGAATGATAATCGCTTGTCAAAAACTTATCAAATTGAAAAGATAATAAAACCATTTTGTGGAGAGAACATTAATGGATGGATTTCAATACTTGAAATGTACTTCAATCATTTTGGAATATCTGAAGATCCTGACAAACATTTTATTCTAATGTTAAAAATTGATTTTAAACTATATGAAGATCATATACGCGAATTTAAAATGATGAAAACTTATGTCAACTTGAAAGAATTTTTATTAAATACTTTTAATAATGAAGTCTCTGTTCAAAATGCTGAAATAGAAATTAAGCTTATGAAAAAGAACAAGAAAATTACTCATCATCAAGACATTGAACGTTTTGCTAAGAAGTCATTGAAACTGGTCAAGATTGCTTATACACATATGAGTGAACAACAACGTTTACGAAAAGTGGCAGAGTTATTAGGAGCCAGTATAGCCAATGAAAATATCAAATTATTACTTGTGAGATTTCAATCAAATACCATACAGAATCTGATATGCTATACAAAACAACTTCATCAAACATCCCATTCTTCTAATGGTAAAAATATCAATAGACATTTTTCGAATACAAACGTTAAAAGTGATAAAAAAAACCTGGTTCAAACTTTAGTAAGAATGATAGATCTAATATTAAATTTGGTTCTGATGGTAATAATAAAGTTTGGCAGGCTACAAATAATATTAGTAATGATCAAGTATCGAATTCTTATAATGCAAAAAATAAACAACATGGTTTTCGCAACAATAAAAACAATAAACGTCCTGCTGCCAATTATGCTTCTGGTAATGATGATAATGATGAATGCAATAGTGATAAAGAAAATAAATTTATTTCATCTTCTTCTTCAGAAACTGATGGTCAAGATTGACAATTAGCCCCAACTGTCGGAGATTTTTATTTTTATACAATTTATATTAACAATATTCAATTAACAGCAATGATTGATAGTGGATCGAATATCTGCATTATCAATAAATCTACTTACAATAAATTATTGAATACACCTTTGACAACAATTAATAAAAAGACTCGTGAAGTTATGACTGATGGAGGCCCAGCTCGACTTATTAAAATTGTTAATAACTTTATGGTAATTGTTAATGATTCAGTAATAAAGTTGAATAGTCTTTATGTTGGTCTTGATTTACAATATGATGTGATATTAGGTTCTAATGTTTTACGTGTATCAAATTTTTGCTTAAATTTAAGTTTTGGTCAATTATGTAAAGCCCCCAATACAATACCTCAATGTCACTTCACTGTTTTAAATAACAATTCTGAATTAACCACACCAATTATCAATATGTTATTCGATAAATATAATTTAGCATTTTCAACCGATGATTTTGACTTAGGAAATTGCCAAATCTTTGCAAAAAAACAAACTTATTTACCGATAGACAAGATTAATAAGAAAAATCCTTATTACGAATGCCCGTTACATATGCAATCTGAAGCTCTTGCACTTGCAGAAAAGCTTGTACAAAGTAATGTTTTATCTCGTGGTATGGGAGATGTGATTCATCCTGTAATCTTAATTCGTAAACCTAATGGTAAACAAAGATTTATTGCAGACTTGAGACGAGTCAACTCTATCACTGAAAAAATGGTGTCCCAGATATCGACAGCAAATAATTTATTAAGTTCATTACAGTGCTTTAAGTACATTTCAAAGTTTGACTTGATCCAAGGATTTTTCCAAATTAAGATAAATAGTGATGAAAAACGTTATTATGGCATTAAAATTGGCGAACATTACTTTTATTACAATACATTAATACAAGGTTCTAAGAATAGTTCTATTTTATTTGTATCAGTAATGCAAGACATATATTCTACCATTAATAACTTTACACATTCTAAAATTTATATTTATGTAGATGATATCATTGTGGTAACACATACCAATCGTCAAGATCATATTGAAGCTTTAGAATGCTTATTACAAACAACAATTAAATATGGTCTAAAGTTATCCCCTGATAAATCACAATTACTAGCTACTGAAACTATCTTCCTTGGTAATCATATTACTCAGAATACTAGGAAAATAGAACAATCACACATTACCAAGCTACTTCAGAAGAATAAGCCTGAAACACCTTCTCAATTATTATCCTTCCTTCAGAGTATACAGTTTTATAGAGAGTGCTTTAGAAAAATTCACGTTGATATAACTGAACTCTATAAATATACGTCCACTGATCGAAACTTGAAACATAAAAAACTAAATATGCCTACTTCTATATGGAAACATTATAATAATATCATAAATGAATTAAAAGAGAATACTGGTTTGCATTTATATATACCCGGTTATCCTATTGAAGTTCATTGTGATGCATCATCATATGGTATTGGAGGTATGTTATGTCAAAGAGTTCCCCAACATATCTTAGATGGACATGATCTGAAAATTGGTAAACATAGAGATGAAGTGTTAGTTCCGTTGTCTTTCTACAGTAAAACATTACCATCTGTTAAAAGAAAACGTTGTCCTACATTTACAGAAATTTATTCAATTTTACATTGTCTGAGATATTGGTCATATATATTATACAATATAGAATTTAGTGTTTTCTCAGATCATAAACCTTTAGTATCATTACGTGTATCTTCTTCAATACCTAAATTTGTTGAAATACTTACCGAACAAGAATCATATAACTTCACATTATATTATATTGAAGGTCCAAAGAATCATTTTCCTGACTATCTCTCACGCTTGCAAAAACTACCAGATGTTACATCAGCGATACCTTGTGATTTTAAGAATTTAAATATACAATCCAATAAAAGCACCGTTGATCCTATGACTCAGATGTTGCTTAGATTAAATAGATATCTTAAATCAAATGATTTCCTCAATTTCCAAGATGACAATTGTAAGATACAGCAGTTGTTATTGAATAAAAAACTTGGTAATTTATTAATACGTCGTGATAAGTCAAAAATTATTAAAATTCGCACTCAATTGATGGGGTCAGAAGAGTATATTTGGTTACCTCTTATTACTAGTGAAAAATTGGAAGATATTGTTCCGAATTTAGATTCACATTTAATGAAAACAGTTTTGGAAGAATTTGTATATATCTTAACTGATAAGGGTAAAGAAACATAAATAAACATGACAATTAATAATGAAACACCAACGATAAATTGAGATAATATTAACTTAGAAATAGCATTAGAGAATGATGTATTCTTAGAAGATGTAAAGAAAAATGAAGATAAGTGGCGAAATTTTCAATTTTTTAGAGAGAATGATATTTATAAAGTAAAAGATGAATTAGACAGTGATAGTAAGTCAATGATTTATATTCCTATTTCACTTGAAGAAATAATATTCGACATGCTCTATAAGAAAGCCAATCATTCTTCATACGATAAAATGCGTATAATGTTAAAAGAGATTTTTATTCCGTCAAAAACAAAAAAATTATTAGATTATTTGAGAAAATGTTCAACATGTCTCCAAAGAAACATTGCCTTAAAATCTGATAATCAAAAGTTAAAACCTGTAAAGATGGATGAAGTATATACTGCATTGAGTTTCGACTATCTCGGAGAAATAGAAGCTGACACAAAAGGTAGAAAATATATTTTGGTTGTAATATGCAATGCGTCAACATTTATTTGGAGTTTTCCAATGCGTACTACAGGCACACAAGAGTTACTGAAGAAATTGCACAAGATGTTCACAAAGTTTGGAAGACCAGAAAAGCTCCACAGAGATAACGCACGTGGTAATCTTGGTAAAGAACTGTTAGAGTATTGTAATAGTTGGAGAATTCAAACATCGACATCAACAACCAAATACAGCCGCTCCAACTGTCTTGTAGAACGAAACCTTCGTGATATGCAGTCAATTTTATCGAAGAAACTAATTGACTATAAAATGTCAAGGACCAAAGTCTACTGGAGTGATCTTCTTCCTGAAGTCACGTACCAACTAAATACAACTCCAATTCTCAAGTGTGAAGTTACGCCGTTCCAGATTATGTTTTCCAGAAAGGGACGAAATTACCTAGACCTGTTTTTACAAAGGTATTCACCTTATGAATTTTCAAAGACTGATCCAATATTTCAAAGTTCTAAGTTAGCATTAGATATAGTACAAGAACATCAACAGGCTGAAAGGTTTAGACATAGAGAAAGAGTTAACGTTAATAAAAATGACTCATCTAAGATAAAAGTTGGACAATCAGTATATTTGAAAGATAGCAATCCCAGGAAAGCTAAGTTATCATCTCACTATAAGGGTCCGTATAAGGTTCACGAGATTTCTTCTAATCATGTAATTATTACCGATATGAATGGTAAAAAAATTAAGTGTCATATTAAAAGTCTAAAGATTCTTCCTTCTGATAATTGAGGTATAATCGTCACATGGATAAATTCTTTTAACGTTAAAGATTCTCTAAGTAGAGTGAAGTAACATGATAGAGTTAAACTATCTTATAACGAAAAGAATTTTGATGATTTATTAAATATAAATAGCATATTTTCATTATATTATTTCATTGTGATTCTCTTTTAACGCATGCTAGAGAGAGGTGGTTTTTATATTTCTCTCTTAATATTTGTCATCGTTTTTGGAGTTTTCGTGCTCCTGGACTGCTAATCGGAGTTACTATTCTAGCTACGGTACCTTTTCTGTACAATTTCTATTAACACAATCCTAATATATACTTACATAAAATATTAGAAAATTTCGTAACAGATTTCTGCCTTAAAATGATTAAGAAACTTTGTTTTCTGAACACCAGATCACTAGTCAGTGACGCGTCGATAGAGCTATTGTCATCACAATTACAAAAGTTAAATGTAGACATTTGTATGGTTGCAGAAACAAGGAGAAAAACTTTCGAGAGTTTCCGATGGCATAATGGGTATTCACTATTTCTAGGTGAAGCATATCATCAATCCTCAGGTGCTCCTATAGGCGGAATTGGTTTCCTAATTAAATCTGAATTAGAAAAATATATTTCAGACTTGGTTATCATCAACTTCAGAATTGCAGTTATGAGGTTAAATATCAATAATAAAATGATTCTATGTATAGGTGATTATGCTCCAACGACAAGTTATGAAGATAGTATATACTTATCTTTTCTTGACGACCTTTCTAAAGCGATACAAACATATAGCTATGATTATCTATTCCTCGGTGCTGATATGAATTGTCATTTACCAATATGTAAAGTCTATAAAAAATACCCTTTTTATTATCATTCCGAAGGTAATCATAGGGGTGATTTACTGGATACTTGGGTTAACTCTAGTAAGCTCGTCTGTGCTAATTCTCTATACAGGAAAAGGAGAGGTAGAAGATGGACTTGGGAAAGCCCTTATGCTCTAAGTACAAATAAAGATGTTTTAGATAGAATTGAGATCTCAAACCATAGAGCTGAGATTGACTTCTTCTTTATCTCTGATAAAAGACTGCTTAGAAATTGCGAAGTTTGGTCTAAGACTCAATTTTTAAATACTTCTGACCACCGCCCTATATATATTGAACTAAAAGATGACTGGTTATCTACCCAAAATTCATATAAATATAAGAAAAATGCTTTCTCGTTTAATAGGAAAAAATTAGACGTTGATAAATATAGAGGTACAATTCAATATATAGATTGGTCCTACAAAAGTTGTGATATTGACAAAGATTATGAAACTCTTTGTAAAAAACTAACTGAATCATATTGTAAATGTCTACAATTAGAACCTAAGATACCATCTCTCTTCTCCGAGAATGTGCTGTCTCTCTTTAAGAAAAAATCACTACTGAAATCTAGGCATATTACTAGGAGTGTAGTAGTAGAACTTAACATTTTGAATAAACTGATTCGTCAAAACATTAAAAAAGATTTAATACTAAGAAGGGAAGAAATCATTAAATCTGCTGTTCTAGCTAATACTTCTACTAGACGTGCCTACATTAAAACTATCATGAAAAAGAAAGTTATTAGTCAGATATATGATAATAAAGGAAGTGTATTATGTTCACCAAAAGATATCAGGAATAGAGTTGCTGAATTTTATAAGGACTTATACTCTGAAAGATCCACCAATTACGTTATACCCGAAATCTTCGTTAACAATGATTCGGTAGAACCTTTCATTAGATCGGAAATAGAGTTTGCATTATGGAAAATGAAGCCAGGAAAAGCTTCTGGTGTTGATGGGATAATGGACTACCATATAAAACCTGTGCAAGATATTCTTATTCCTCACCTACTAGTCCGCCTAAATAAGTATCTTGACGAAGCAAAGCACCCCTCTGCTTTTAAGAAAAGTAAACTGGTTCAATTATTTAAGAGTGGTGACGTTAAATGTTTAGGAAATTATAGACCAATTTCTCTTCTATCAAATCTCTATAAATTGTACAGTTTAATGATCTTCAAACGACTAGAAAAAAGATTTGATGAAATAATTGACACTTCTCAAGGAGGTTTTGTGCGTAATTCAAGTTGCTGTGATTTGATTTTAGCATTGCAATTAGAGCTGGAAAGATGTAGAGAGTTCAAATAAATTCCATTGTATATGTGCTTCATCGACTTTAAAAAAGCTTTCGACCTTTTATGTAGGAAAAGTCTATTTCATATACTAAATTTCTATAACTTCCCTGCACAATATATAAAAGTTCTTGCTGATGTGTATTCTAACTCTTCTCTTCTAATTGAAATTTACGGGAAAACAGAAGAAGTTGAACAGAATTCGGGAGTCAGACAAGGAGATGTATTATCCCCTAAATTATTTATTCTATGCCTGCAGTACTGTATATCTTTAATCGATGAAGATGCTTCGAATAAAGGTATTTCTTGGTTAGGAAAGAAAATATGGTACTTAGCATATGCAGATGACATTGTACTATTATCAAGATCCATTTGTGATCTACAGGATTTGTTAAACATGATAGTTCAAGTTACGTCAGATATACACACAATCTACTTACCCTGGTTCAATATATCTAAAATAGTAAGAAAATTAGCACATTAATAATACAATATATTTAAGGGAATAAAAAATTATGCAATCGAAATTTGAAGGATTTGAAAAATTCTAAAATTATTTTATTAGTAAATTGAGGGATTAAAAGTATTATTAGTATTGAATTTTTATTTTAACTGAATAATTTGTTTTTTATAAAATACTGATAGTCCTTAAAATTTTAATTAATTAATACTCCTGATTTATCTAAACTATCAGTATACTTGCATACCAATTTGATCTATTGTATTAAAATTTCAGTCTATCAATATAACTAACTCGACTAAAAAGTTATACAACGAAAATAACTAAACTAGCAATTGTTTATTTGGGTTAATGTTTTAAAAGTTTGTTACTTTGGGTATTTAAAACATATTAGAAAATTGAAAAATTAATAAATTGAAATACTAAGAAATTAAAATGTCGATTCAATTATTACTATTAATTCTGCTTCGTTGAAGCTTCTGAAGTACTAAAATCCGGATATTCAAATGGCAAAAGATAAAAACTATTTCAGATGAAACTTAATATACCAAATTAAAATTAATTTAATCAAAAAATAATTGACAAATATTAGAAAAAAATTTATAATATTAAATGTTTATGTATGCACTGTATTCTTTTTCAAATATAAAATAATAGAAATAGCAAAAATCTTATTATTATTTAAAATAAATACTATTTTTACTTCATCAATTACCTTAAGTTTACTGTAATTTTCAACAGTAATTAAGAATAAAATCCAAATATTTTGATCTTTAATAAACACTACACATATATAATATTTGTTTAGTTATTTTCTGATTAAAATAATTATAATCTGGATTATTATATTTTTTTTAAAGTATTTTTTATCTTTTGTCATTTTAAAATCCGGATTTTAGTACTCCCAGAATTCTCAACGAAGCAGAATTAATAGTAATAATTAAATCAACATTTTAATTTATTAATATTTCAATTTATTATTTTTTCAATTTTCTAATATGTTTTAAATACCTAAAGTAACAAACTTTTAAAACATTAACCCAAATAAACAATTGCTAGTTTAGTTGTTTTCGTTGTATAACTTTTTAGTCGAGTTAGTTAAATTGATAGACTGAACTTTTAATACAATAGATCAGATTGGTATGTAGGTATAGTAATAGTTTAGATAAATCAGGAGTTCTTAGTTGATTAAAATTTTAAGAATTATTAAAATTTAATATAAACTAAAAATCTAATACCAACGATATCTTAATTGAACTAATTTATTAATAAAATAATTTTAGAATTTTTTAAATCTTTAAAATTTTAATTGCTTAATTTTTATTTTCTTTAAGTATAATGTACTATTAATGTGCTAATTTTTTACTATTTTAGAAATATTGAACCAGGGTAAGTAGATTGTGTGTAGGTTTAGAGGTTAATGTTAAAAAGACAAAATATATGTGCTTTGACAATAATTTAATTGATGACGAAAGTTCTGTTAAGTTAAAAATAGATGGTAAAGAAATTGAGAAAGTTTCTCAATTTAAATATTTGGGAAAGATAATTAGTATTAATGAAAAAATATACAAAAATACACTTCCTAAAGATGATAATTCATGGAACTCTTTTCTTTCTGAACGTATTAGAGGCGGTTGGATATCTTTTCATAAACATAAAAGATTATTACTAGACCATTCAATAGCCCTTGAAAAAAGAATTAATCTTTACGTTCAATTAGTCAGACCTTCTATTTTATATAGTTGTCAATGTTGGAATCTTCTGAAAACACAATACCTACGTCTGCAATCTAACGAAAATAAAATGATTAGGCTCATCTCCAGAAAATCGATATTAGATCACATAAATATTAAAGAGTTATATAATTCAATTGGTCTTACTCCTATAGTAAATGTGGTGTTTCGTTTAAAACTTAGATTTATTGGCCATACTGTAAGACAAAAATTGAACAAGCCAGCGAAAATGAGTTTACAACATTTTCCTTATGGCTTCAAGAGAAGGAAAGGAAGACCTCCATTAAGATATACTGACTGTCTGAAAAGTAGGAGTTTATGGTTAAGAGATTGTCTAGATAGAAATTTATGGAAGAGTACAAACTCCCAAATTAATTTACTTGATAGATTGTATTTAGATAAGAGTTAAAATTAAAATTAAAAAATTATTTCATTGTAATTTTATTGTCATATTGTATCTCGTTTGCCTGTTAATTAAGAAAGGTAAAAGAATATATTAATTAGTAAGTTAATAATTAATATATATAATTTTTCTATTTTAAGGTGGCCACTAATTAGATAATAAATATAAAAAATTGTTTTTTGCTTAATATTATATTTTAATTATGTGGCGTTATATCAGGGTCAGAATATACTTTTGTAATAAAAACAATTCAAAACTACACTAAGTTTTTACACAAAACATAAGATTACAAAATGAGTTACAATTATAATAAAGCTAAGGTTACCAAATTACAAACAAACAAATTAATTATTTATTTATTACAAGTTAAATTATTTTGATTGGCGTAGAAAAAAAGATCCGTGACGAAGCTACGACACAATATTAACGTAGACTTTATTGATTGAAAAAACTAGAACTAAAATTATAACAATTAATTATAAAAATAGTGATATATAAAAAAGAATAAAACGAATTCTAAAATGATTTAAAATGAATAAATGAGATAAATTTAATTTATGGGATTTTCCATGACCTTTTTCTTAACACGATCCAGGGCTTGGCGCGTTCTGAGTATCATTTTCTTTTTAGTTGGGTCCTTTGTAGTACTAATTCTTACTTTACATAACTAAAATTTCAAATCTTGATTTCTGTCTTTTTATTCTCTTAAATTTTTTATACCCTTAAATACATAAATTTTGTACAATTCTAAATTATTACAATTTATAAATACAAAAAATGAAGAAGAAATTTTATTGCAATTCGCAGGAAAGCTAGTAGACTATGTGATTGGAGAAATAGTATTTCTATAAATCGTGGAAAATATTTCTTTTAGATTTTGTTTTAACTAAATTTTTAAATTCTTTAATTTAAGAAAATATTTAATATTATTTTTCCCATTGCATATTAGATGAAGCAGTAAAATATGATTTAAATATTTTCGTCTTAAGATCATTTGTTATTTTACCGTGTGCCTCCAGGAGTTATAATGTTAGATATAAGGGTTGAGAAAAACTAAAAATTGTCATTTTATTTTTCATGACATTATAATGTAATGCTTTTCACTGGTAGTAATCAAATTTTATTTTCAGGTAGTTAGTGATACTACAGTGCTATTCCATTGTTTATTATAATTAGTGATAATTAATTTGTGTAATTCGTAAGTAGAATCTTTCCCTTATATTATAACTCTTACAGGTGGTCACGTTTTACATCCGTCTTATTGTACTAGTTTTTGTATTTCTCTGTAAAGTATAGTCCACTAATAAATTATAATCTTATAAATTTTTACTAAGCCATTTTGCAAATATCTTTTGCAGATCTGAAAAATGCAATACATCTACCGTTCATTAGTTTAATTTACAGAAAAAATTATCCTAAAATATATTTTCTCTTCAATAATTGTTCTGTCCATGAAAATTCAGAAAGTATTTTCGTGTGTTACTACAAACAAATTTTCGGATTATTACTAATTAAAAATAATGAAATAATCGGAACGATTTATTGGCGTAATTTAATAAAGTTGTGATTATAGATATTATACAAATAAAAAATTTCTATTATTTATTTAGTTAAAAAAATTATTTTTTAGATCCTACGTAATAGAAAAATTTTATTAGTTTGTTTATTAAAATATAAACATTATAATATTATATAAAAGTCAAATAATAAAATAATGTAATAAATTATTAAAATGAACTAGATAAGAAATAGTTTTGTTTTAGCCACGATTAAAAGGAGGATATTGAGCTCCCTAAACATAAGGCCACATAAATTCATACATTTCAGGGCTTATGAGGTTTTTCCTATCTGGATTGATTTTATCAATTCTACATATAAAACGACCTTGTATCTTTTCACCAGTTTTGTCTTTACATTCTCCTGGAATTTTCTTCGTAAACTTTAATTCGGTAACATGATAAAAATATCTAACAACAAAAACTAAAAATATATATATGATTGTTTTTCTATACTTATTTACCTCCACTTGTTATGTCATTTTCATCTACAATTGCCTCAATTTTAATTTCTTTATTACATGAAACAGTTACATTAGTATTACCATAATATTCTGTTTTAGTTCCTAATTGCGCTGTAACATTATCTGTAAGTTCTAACTTAAATGGATTAATAAAAAGACATTCAGGTGTTCCAATGATGGTAAGCAATTTTGTTCCGGGTGAAACATCTCTTTCTAAGTTAAAGACAGGGAAATGTAAAAGACGAGCATTAGATATTGAAATAATTGTAAATAATGTTAATGTTTTAAACGCTCTCATTTTTGAATATTTTACTTTGATATTTTGAAAGTAAAATTCCCTTATATACTAAAAACCACTATGAATGACTATTATAAAACAAATATTTAATTTCTAAAGAATTAAAGAACAACAAATACAGGACGTTTCAAATAGGTATATCTTTTTTTAAATTTTTATAACTTCGTTTATTTTTAACCGATTTTAATAAATTGTTTTTAATCTGTAATTAAGACTTCGGAGTTTTATCACATAAAGGAAGTTGTTTCAATTTTCTGATTTCTTTGCAGTAGAAATTACGTTCAAGGATAATGAACATTTATTTAAAATTTTTAATTAATTTTTATACGAAAAGAGACATAAAATGGCATTCATTTTAGCTTAGTCATGATGTCAGTCTTTTTTCAGAATTTTAGAGAACTTTTTCTCAAACCTTCTTTATTATCATTTATCACTTCAAAGAACTTCTTAATTTTCTCATCAATTTTTTTATTTTCAATTTGTGTATAGTAGATAAGCAATCTGACATGGCTTCAAAGAAGAAATCCATTATAGTTAAATCAAACGATATTGGAAATCATATTAAAAATGTTTATTTTTTTTAAATATAGACTATTTCTAGATTAAACCTAATACTTAAGAACAGTTTTTTAATTTTTATGATGAACAAAATTTAAAAGTTTTAGCTACAGACAAAAGAAAGTTTGTTAAAATTGGTTAGAAATGAACGTAGTTATAAAAATTAAAAAAGAGTATACTTATTTGAAACTGTATGTACTTGATATTTGGAAGTAATGTAACTTTTATTTAATCCTAATATTATGTTTATTTTAGAAACCAACTTGTTTTTTATAATATTCTATGAATACGTTTTTAAAAGTCAATTTTGTGTAAAATTGTAAATGTTTAACAAAGATCATTCTTTTAAAAGCTCAATTAACAGCATTAAGTTTTTAAAATTTAAAAATTTTATAGAAGTAATAATGAAAAGCAATAATTATTCAATTACGCAGATCATTATGAATTAATCCAAAGTATTATTTTAGTATTTACACTTTTTTAGAGCAAAACATTTACAAACTATTTTGTACCATGTAGAAAAATATACAATGTTTTATAACTTTTCACATGTTTGATTTTTAAAAATGATCTTGAAAAGGAATATAATAAAGTTGTGTTATAAATAGAGTGTAATTTAACTTAAAAATTTAATTTATAATAATTTAACAATTGAAAAACATAAAAAAAATAATGTTAAATGTAAACAAACGCTTTTTATAAAGGCATTCATAATCTTACATAAGATTAAATCCTAATTTTGTACCTTAAAATAGACTGTAGAAGAAACCTTAGGCTTTAAAACAAGAGTGTTATAATAAAAAAAAATTTTTAAATAGTTTTTTTTAATTGTTATTTTAATTTTTATAAACAAAATAATTAGTCAAAATTCAGGAAAATTCAAATTTTTCTAGATTGAACAAGTTTATGCATTTTGCGTAAACTTATGTCTCTTTTTTGTGTGTGTACTAGTCATTTCAAAATAATAATTATATTCAATATGGCTCTATATATTTAACAAGAATACAAGATTGTCTGCTTAAACTTATTAGATATCCGCATATATAATTTTACATATACTTAAATACAAATGTGATGTTAGAATTATTTTGTAGCCAACATCAATATTTTATTTGTTTTACAGAGTTCCTAAAGAAATTTGGAATTTAAACGGAGTTACAGGTTTTCAAAATTTAAGCAGATTTTTGAAATTTCAAGTAGATAATAGTTTTTTATATAAAAAACATTTTAATAATTGTTGCTGATTACAAAAACTTTTTTTCTCAATATTTCTAAAATTTCACAAACATAGAATTTCAATAACAATGTTGAATTTCCTAATATAAAAAAATATTATGATTTTTGTCAACTTTTTTATGTTCTTTAATAATAAAACTTTGATAAGATAATACTTAAAAATACGCTGGCATTATTATAATATAGTAAATAAATATCTATCACATGAATATATTATCATTTACTACAATTAAATTTGCAGAAATTTATCATTAGTCAAATATTGATCACTTTTATAATATTTTTAACAACCAGCCTTCGGCAGGTCATAATTTGTTCGCAGAGAATATTTTTGAATAAGGAGTTTTTATACTAATATATTAATCAAAGTATGTATGAACAAATTGTTTCATTGAATTACATATCTTTGGAAAAGTAGAGTAACCGAAAAAACATTGTTATAATATGTAAATATTTCTGATTGTGAGAATCGATTTATATCATCTACAAGTATTGAAACTGTTAGTTAAGTAAAAATTTACCTAACAAAAAGAATTTAATTTATATCCAAAAAGTGAATAAAAATGAATATTTGAAACAATCCAAGTAACTATTTAGGTGACTCTTCATTATATGTTTGAAATTGGTATAAACAATTTGATATCATTGCTCTATTAACTACACATTTAACTTAATTTTACAAATATGCATATGAGAAAAAAAATTAAAACCTAAAAAAAACTTTTTCGTTTTTAAGCTACAATTTCGTTATGATTTTATATTTAAAATCAGACTTTGACCTATATACTATATTTAATTTTATTTATTTAAAACAACTTTTTATAAAGTTATAATATTTAGAAATTTTATTTCTACTAAAAAAATGTTTGTCACATTTTACATCATAACTTTACTAATTTTTTGTTGATCATTTTAATATTAAAAGTAAGAATGGATGACTCCTGAACGGATTGTTAGCTCAATGAGTCCTATCCTGATTACCTGTTCACCTATCATTGGGATTATTAATTATCATTCTTTTTATATTGTTATAACCCCAGTTTCATTCTAATAAAATTTTTACTTTAAATTTCCCTCTTTTCCATACTTGTACTTTATAAATGAGTCATAAATCACAAAGTTTAATCAACTTTTAAAAGAGTTATTTTTAGAACAAAACTATGCAAAAATGTGGCTAAAAAATGATGTTTTCTAAAAATAATTTGTCCAGTTATGAGCCAAAAGTTTCGAAACTTATTTTCTCCCCTGATTTGAAAAAAATAAATCAAATAACTATTTCACCATAAAAATTGATTAAGTTTGAAAAAAGTTATGCTGAAGACAAAATTGATTTTTGTGAAAAATGTGAAAAAAAGGCAAAAAAGTTGATATTCAAATTAAAATAACTAACTTACGTAGTTGAGCTAATCTTAGTTAGACACTTATTTTTTAAGTTAGACTTAGATCTATATAACATATGTTATTTTATTTGTTTTTATAAAGTTATGATTAAGTTGTAGCTATTTAACTTTTAAATCTTTTTTTCAAAATGGTCACTACTTTTTGGACCATAACTCGACCAATTTTCAATACAATTTTAGAGTATTGTGTTTCCGCACTATTCTGGAATTTAACATTTCAAATGACATATAGATCATTATATTTGATATATTTTGAGATAACGTTACCCCCTGGTCAAATCTATGCTAAAAAAAGACGAAAAAACGGGGTTTTTTTAAAGATAATTTAGCCGAAATCTTGCCAAAAGTTTTTAAAGCTAACTCATCGCTTTAGTTAGAAAAAAACACATCTTTTGACTATTCACTTATAAAAATCGGTTGAATTTGAAAAGAGTTATGAGAGAGACAAGTTTTCTTTTCTTATTTCTTTTTGTTATAGATATTGACGAACTTAAAGCATATTTTTTAGATTTCAAAATTTCTGACTGGCAATCAACAATTTTATCTTCGAGTAGTTTTTCACATTCTTTCTTTAAATTATAAATATTATTAATTACTTTTGATTCACTATTAAGGTTTCCTTTTTAAATTCTGAAAACAAATGAATAAGAACTGTAAAGATATTACTGTCAACCAATTTATAAAAATTTATTTTATAAGTAAAAATTATATTTTTATTGTATCGAACATGTAAAAATGCTCATAATATATAATCATTACAGTATTTAAATTTACGTAAATTATAATTAAGGGAGAAATTTAAACTATATTTAAATTTTACTTTAAAGATAAATAATTGAATACTTTATTTTACAATAAAAAGATAAACATTATAAAAACCCACTATTAATAATATAGAGGTTTAAATTCAAAATATTTTGAGTTCATTTTTCTATAATAAAAAGAAATAAGAAAAAAAAATTTTTCTCTCTCATAATTTCTCTCAAAATTAACGGATTTTTATATGTAAATAGCCAAAAAAATGTGTTTTTTTCTAACTAAAGAGCTGAATTAGTTTTAAAAACTTTTGGCCAGATTTTGCCAAATTATCTTTAAAAAACATCGTTTTTTGACTTTTTTAGCATAGTTTTATACAGAAAATAACGTTATTATAAAATATATAAGATACAATAGTATATATGTCATTTTTAAGGTCAAATTTTAGAATAGTGTAGAAACACAATACTATAGAATTGTTTTAAAAATTGACCGAGCTATGTTCCAAAGAGTGGTGATCATTTTGAAAAAAAAATTTAAAAGTTATATGACTACAACTTAGTCAAAACGTGATGAAAACAAATAAAATGATATCTATTATTTAGATATACGTCTAACTTAAAAAAAGGGTCTGACGAAGTTTATAGCTTAATAACCAAAGAAGTTATGTTGATTTAAACGCCAACATTTTTGCTTTTTTTTGATTTTTTTCGTAAAAATGAAATTTGTTCTAAACATAACTCTTTTTAAACTTGATCAATTTTTATGATTTAAGAGTCATTAAATGTGTTTTGTTCTAACTTAGTGCGGAAAGTGGGTTTTAAAACTTTTAATCATATGTGGCCAAATTATTTTTAAAAAAACATCACTTTTTTGGATACGTTTTTGCATATTTTTGTTCCAGAAATAATTTTTTTTAAGTTAATGAAATTTTATGTTAGTGAATTATTTTTAAAAGGTACAAGTCAAGAATAAGGGGGAAACACAACAGCATTAAGATTAATAAAGAATCGACTAAGTTATGGATCAATAAATGATAACTATTTTTTAAATGAAAATGAAAAAATTAAATAGTTGTTATTTAATTGAAACATGCTAAAATTAAGTAGATATGGTTTTTTTTACATACATTTAAGTCTAAATTTAAAAATGAAACTATTGTGAAGTTTATAACTTATCTACAAAACGATATATGGTAATTTTTGTATCATTTTTCTTGCTTTTTTCCATTCTTTTTTTGCAAAAATTAATTTTGTTCCAGACATAATTATTTTTAAACTTGATCATTTACTATGATTAAATAGTCTCTAGATGTATTTTTTTTCTAACTTAAAGAGGAAAATAAGTCGCAAAAAGTTTTGTCTACAATCGACCAAGTTATGTTTAAACGATACCACTTTTTATACACTTTTTTTTTATAGTTTTGTCTTTCAAATACCTTCTGTAAAAGTAAATAAAATTTTATGTCATATGATTTATTTAGAAGGTACGAGTATGAAATGAAAAAAAACTCAGTAAAGTAATAAAAATTTTATTAGTTATGCACTAAAATGGATAAAAGATTAATAATTGACAATAATTGTTAATAAAATTATTTAACTAGCAATTACACCGAAATGATTAATTCATCATAAACGCCGCTCTTATATAGACCTCAATGCTAGTTGTCATCAAAACATTCATCAAACAGTAATCCTTTACTGTATTAAAAAGATTAAAAAAAGATGAATCAAGTTATGGACCAAAAAGTGATGACCATCCTTTTAGTAAAAATTAAAATTTTTTCATGTTATTACTTTATCAAAGTTGTTTAAGATAATTAAAACTAAATCTACTACATATATCAAGGTCTCGCATAAAATATGAAAACTATAACGAAGTTTGTAACTTAAAAACGAAAGAAATTATTTTTAGTATTAATTTTTTGGTTTTTTTTTTATTTATATATTTATAGAATTAAGGTAAATATGTAGCTAATAAGCGTGATATTAAATTTTTTGTGCCAATTTCAAAAAAATGATAAAAATTCACTTAAATAGTTAATTGCATGATTCAAGTATTCATTTTTATCCACTTTTTAGATATAAATAAAACTGTTTTTGTCAGGTAAATTTTTTACTTAACTGAACAGTTTCAATAAATGTAGAAGTTATAAAATAATTCTTAAACTCAGAATTATTAACGTATTTAAACAATGCATTTTCGGTTATTTTATTTTTCCAATAAAATTAAATTCAATAGAACAATTATTTGTACACATACTTTGATTAATAATTTAGTATAGAAATACTTTTATAAAAAAGATGCTCTGCGAAGTAGCTCTGATCTGCCGAAGACGGGTTTAAGGCCGGTTATATAAAAGTATCTATTCAGTACTTCAGCTAGTATTTTAATTGTCTAATGGCTCAAAAAAATTTATATAAATTAAAGGCAACAAAAAGTAGATCTTGTTTATTAGATGATGATAAATCTCTGTAAATTTTTTTGATGATGCAAAATGCTAAAAAAGGATTATTGTTATAAATTAGAAGGTTTATATTAGAAGCTATATATTTGCAAATCAGCACTAACCAATAAAAAAATTCTATTCTACATTAACATAATAACAAGTTACATGTTTTGGAAATGACAATGCTGACGCAGAATAATTTAAAACATGAATCTTTATATCATTCTTCTTATTCATAAGGTCATCCCTTATAGATTACATTTTTTAAAAATATTAAATGTCATTTAAAAGAGGAATGTTTTAAAAATTTGAGGAAATATAAAATTCTTTCGATTTATCATAGATACATTTTTTTAAATTGACAACTAAATGTAAATTAAAAACAAATTCCCAAGAAATAAAAATTCAGTATCGAAGCATTAAGTAAAGTAGGAAAAACTTTAGCTACCATTGTTGATGGAATTTAGAATCAAATAATCGCTATTTTTGTAAATTTATTATATAATATAAAAAAATTACTTTTTCACGAATTTTACGTGATGATAAAATGGTAAAATAAGCATGCTCAAAAAAATGAGCATTAATAATTAAAAAAAATTGTTATCATCATAACTTATTAAATCTCACGGTATAGTATTTTTATTTTGCTATAGTGGGTTAATCCAACATACTTCATAACTACAACATTATCTTCGGATGTTATAATCTTTCCAACGATTCTTCCACAAAGCATAGCACCAGAAACAGCTTTATCAGAAAGATATTTAACTTCTAATCCTTCATCCGGTTGACAAATGTGGTTGTCAGCTAAATCTGTTTCAATATTTAATTCTACTCTACTCCCATTTGATGCGGTTATTTGAAAGTAACAAGTTTTAATTCCATCGACAGTTAATTCTTTATCTACGGTTTTAGTTTTAAATTTTGCTGGACCACATTGTTCATCTGAAAGTGATAATTTTTGACACAGTTTTCCCGTATAAAATTCTGGGCATTTACAAACTTCGCAGTTGTTTGGGTTAGGGTATCCGCCCATTTTACAATTTAATTTCGAATCCCGACATTTATCACTACAATAATGAATATTAAGTTGTTTTGCATCGTTAAACCCAAATCTTGTTCTTTGTCCTATAGTTTTTAAATAACTTTCATATTTTGGTTGCATTGTTAATTGTCTATTTATTGTACCTGCATATCTATCATAATGCATAACAGAACCAAAATCATATGTTAGGCCTAATGGTGATGCTTTTGTTAAGTCGAAAATTTTAAAATTAGGGTGAGTAGGAGGGTGTATGTTTACAAATTTTACATCAACATAATAATCTCTGTCATGTCTAGTCATTTCATGAATCACACCAAGGGCATGAGATGTTTCATGGAGAACAATTGTAACTTTATTACATTCGGGTGCTAAACCTATGTCTTGTGGTATAGTTGTTGTAACTTTTCCAACATAAGAAAAACACCGATTATTTTGAACATAATTTAAGCCCCCTTTTGTAAAAGTACTAGTTTCATTAAACGTTATGCATGTTTCTTTTTCCAAAAGTGCCAATGCTGCCTTGATTGTGTCTCTATCTAAGTTAGGACCAATTTTATAATCAATTGGAAAAGTCCATTTAAATGCCATATTTTTTAAAATTGACTTTTTAATTCTAGTTTCATAAGATTCTGAATTACCTTCAGCCTTTAAACTACCTTCATCCTTAAAGATATTGTTATTAAAAAATGATCCCTTTATAGGACTTACATTAAAAATTCCTTTCTGAATACATAGAGAAAATAAAAATAACTTGATAAACGAATTCATTGTATTACATAATGTTAGAAATTTAATTTACCTATTATATATGGTAGAAAATTCACATTATTTGCCTAAGACAATAGATTTAATCATTGCTTAAGTAAATTGAGTCAAAATATTCTTTACATTTTAACGAAACTTTTGTTTTTTTTTAACATAAACTTAATATAAATATGTTTTATTGGGATTAATTCAAATAATAAAATTAAATTATAACAGTAATATTAGTTTACATATGTATAATATTTCAAGAACAAATTCATTTTATTTGTTTTAAGTAAAAATTTATTGGTTTTATTACACTAAAATATATTACAATATAATAAGGGAAAAATGTTATACAATAATGTAAAGAAAACGTGTCATATAATAAAATGAAATAAGCAATGTAATGTAAATTAGTGAATAAATATGTGACAATATTAATCTTATATAGGCAAAAGATTAACTATGTCACAGGTATAAGCTGATTGATTGGTCAATCATCACTTTTAAATCCCGTTTTGTGATCCAGTCGAATATTTTTAATAAATTTGATACAACACAAATTTGTAACTCTCCTTCCCAATTTTTATTACATTAATAAAAAGAGCAACTAAAATAATGTGTGTTGGAAGATTTATTCGGTCTGAAACTTTGAGATATAGGAGCTGTAGTGAATCAAAGTATGAAAAATCGATGTTTATAAGTTTGCGGTAAATAGATTTTTTCTTAAAAACGAATAATGTTTCTAGAGGTAATTTTTTGTAAAAGAAACGAATGAGCATACCTTCGACTTCATAAATCTACGTTTTTATTGTTTTTTAGAATTGTTTTTTAGTTTTTTCATCTTTTGAATACAAAAATGGAAAAAACACATGTTCTCACTATGCTCACTCGATTTTTCATGTAATTTTATGCCTAGACTCATGAAAAAACGTAAAATAAAAAGTGTAGATCATCGTGCTCTTTAATTTCAGTACAAAAATTAGAAAATCGCATGCTCCCACTATGTTTATTCGTTGTTTTATAAAAAACTACCCCCGGAAACAAAATTTATTTCTAAAAAAATCTATTTACCGGAAATTTATAAAATCAATTTTTACGAACTTGTATCACTACAGGTGCTTTATCTCAAAGTTTCAAACCGAATAAATCTTCCAATATACATTATTTTAATCCCTCTTTTTATTAATAAAATAAAAATGGGGGTAAAATTTTAAGTTGTGTCAAATTTTTAAAAAATGAGATTCAAATGAAAAACTTTTATGTTACATATAAAAGTTAACAAAACGTGATGATAGCTAAGAAAATTTATATTTAGTTATACTTGATACAAATATAAAGATTAACATTTTGGTCTTGCAAATGATAGCAAATTTTATTTAAAACAATTTATAATGTTAATCTTTAACACTTAATAATTCTATAAAAGTGAAGTAAAATTTTTAATTATCATTGCATTCGCAACTTTTTTTTAATGAATTGTAAAAAAAGCATTGAAACAAATATACTCATTTTATTGATTATTTCTATAGTTTATTTTCAATTAGTTGAAAGTACTACGAAAAAAAAATGACTTAACAACGATAAAACCACTAATTAAGAATTCTACGTTAAGTAATAATTCTACTTCAAAAAATATAACAAAATCATGAAATAAAAATGGTCCTTAAAATCAGTCAGGAAAAGGATATAGATTATCTGTTGGTAAAACTTTACATCTAGCAGAAAAATTACATAATGAGAATGTACGTAATTCACTACAAAGTGTTACAGAAAAATACAAAAACCCTAATGATCCAGAAAGCTATGGAAGAAAAAAATAATTTTAATAATTTGTTAAAATTTTTTAAATTATATCTTATAATAATAATAAATTTTACTAATATTATTGTTCCTTAATAATCTCAGTTATGAGTATTTTGTTTCTACATTTTTACCATAAATTATTAGATTTACAGAAGATATTAATATAAACGTTAAGATATAACATTTTCAAAATAAACATAATGAGTAAAAATTATTTCTCGTTATCAAGATTTTTGCATAGAATTTTTTTAAAATGTCTTTTTGTTGCCTACACAAAAAAGTTAGAAATTTAGATTTTTACATAAAATAAAAGTCATTAAACTCGCCACGTTGTTGTCAATATTTTAAGTGCTTATTAATTTCAAATAAAAAAAATTAAACAACTTAGAATTTAGAATCTTCAAGACATCGAATTTTAAGTATTTAAATCTAGTTACTATTTTCTATTTTAAATAAAATACCATTTTTAAACATAAATGATTATATTTTAGATGAAAGATTTAAAAAATAAAATATTTGTGATTTAGTATTTTTTTTTAATTTACAAAATTTTTACACAATAATTTGTAAAACATAAATCAAGGATTACTAAAAAGTTATAATTGGTCAATTTAAATAGCAAACATTAAGTTTAAAATCAAAATTTTTGCTGAATTTCATCTAACCAGCCTTAGACCCACCTTTGGCAGGTCAAAGCTGGTCCGCAAAGCATAGTTTTTATAAAAGCATTTTTATACTAAATTATTAATCAAAATCTATGTATTAAAAATTGTTTCATTAAACTACGTATTAATGGAGAAATAAAATAACCGAAAATACATTGTTTTAATATAAAGGCATTTCTGAGTTTGAGAATCATTTCATAACGTTTACATTTATTGGAAATTTTTAGTTTAATAAAAAATCCACCCAACAAAAAGAATTTTTTTAATATCCAAAAGGTGAATAAAAATTAATATTCGAATAATTATAAGCAACAATTTCAGTGAAAAACATGCTTGTCACGTTGGCTGTAAATGTGTCATCAATAATAAGAGTATATAATGTACGAGATCTTATGTCATCAGGAGGATATTTTTTTAACTTGTACTAACATTTATAATTTTAGGCCTAGGTGTTATGTTATTTACTAACGTACTAATATTAGATAAGCCTCCACGAGAAGTAGAATGTAAGTTAATGTCTTTATAATTATTATTGTAATTAAGGTTTTTGGTGTGAAAATAAATTTGCAATTTAAGTACCTAGAGGTCACGAGGACCAATTAAACAAATGTATTTTCGGTTATTTTATTTCTCCATTAATACGTAGTTTAATGAAACAATTTTTTTATACATATATTTGATTAATAACTTAGTATAAAAGTGCTTTTATAAAATCTATGCTTTGCGGACCAGCTTTGACCTGCCAAAGGTGGGTCTAAGGCTAGTAAGAATATAGCCTTTGTCGAATGTTCTCATTTGTACTTTACTCTTTGTACCTAAGGCTCTTCTATTTCTCATCTATTTTCTCTCATAGAACTATCTAGATCATGGGAAAAACATTATCCCAAAACTAACTCTTTGTTTTGTATTTCTAGAAGATTCTTTTTTATATATATATAGTACAGATCTGTCATTTTATTTCATTTATATCTTTTGTCATTGTATTATTTCATCATTTTTAGTACTTCTTATATTACCTAATTATTGTATATTTTAGGGTTAAACTACATTTCTGAAATCTGATATTTTTCTGGTGATAAGCTATCACAGATCTGTTTTGTTCAACTGTAAGCTTTTATTAATTATCTTTATTGTATTATTTCCTTTATATTCTAGAAGGCCTTAGTTGAATCCGTCACTTAGTTGATGTCTGATACTTTAGTTAATTAAGTCCGTTAATTAAATAATTCTGTTTATTGTAATCTGATTTTATTTTGTGGTTTTTAAATAAAAGGTGTCTTTTGAGCGGTGCAACACTCCAACAAAAACTATCTCTATAATTTTTACTGGCTGGTTAGATGAAGTTCAGCAAAAATTTTGATTTTAAACTTAATGTTTGCTATTTGAAATGACCAACTATAACTTTTTAGTAATCTTTAATTATATGTTTTACAAATTATTGTGTAAAAACTATGCGAATTAAAGAATAGAACTGAATCACAAATATTTTATTTTTTAAATCTTTCATCTAAAATATAATCATTTATGTTTAAAAATGGTGTTTTATTTGAAATAGAAAATAGTAACTAGATTTAAATACTTAAAATCTGATGTCTTGAAAATTTTAGATTCTAAATTGTTTAACTTTTTTTTATTTGAAATTAATAAGCACTTAAAATATTGACAACAATGTGGCGAGTATAATGGCTTTTATTTTATGTAGAAATATAAATTTCTAACTTTTTGTGTGTAGGCAACAAAAAGACATTTTAAAAAAATTCTATGCAAAAATCTTGATAACGAGAAATAATTTTTACTCATTATGTTTATTTTGAAAAGGTTAAATCCGAACGTTTATATTTATATCTTCTGTAAATCTAATAATTTACGGTAGAAATGTAGAAACAAAATAGTCATAACTGAGATTATTAAGGAACAATAGTATTAGTAAAATTTTTTATTATTATTATAAGATATAAATTAAAAATTTTAACAAATTATTAAAATTATTTTTTTCTTTCGTAACTTCTTGATCACTAGGGTGTTTGTATTTTTCTGTAACAATTTCTAATGAATTTACGTACATTTTCATTATGTAATTTTTCTACTTGATGTAAAGTTGCACCAACAAATAATCTGGAACCTTTTCCGGACTGATTTTTAGAACCATTTTTATTTGATGATTTTGTTGCATTTTTTGAAGTAGAATTATTACTTAACGTAGAATTTCTAATTAGTAGTTTTATTGTGATTAAGTCATTATTTTTTTGTAGTATTTTCAACTAATTGAAAATAAAATATAGAAATAATCAAGAAAATGAGTACATTTGTTTCAATGCTTTTGAAAAAATTCATAGTAAAAAAAGTTTTTAATGATATGCTTATTGAAAATAATACTTCATTTTTATAAATTTTTTAAGTGCCAAAGATCAACATTATATAATTATTTTAAATAAAATTTGCTATCATTTGCAAAACCTATACGTTAATCTTTATATTTGTATCAAGTATAACTAAATATAAATTTACTTACCTATCATCACGTTTTGTTAACTTATAGATGTAACATAAAAGTTTTTCATTTGAATCCCATTTTTTGAAAATTTGACACAACTTAAAATTTTACCCCCATTTTTATTTTATTACTAAAAAGAGGGACTAAAATAATGTACGTTGGAAAATTTATTCGGCTTGAAACTTTGAGATACAGCACCTGTAGTGATACAAGTTCGTAAAAATTGATTTTATTAATTTCCGGTAAATAGATTTTTTTAGAAATAAATATTGTTTCCGGGGGTAGTTTTTTATAAAACAACGAATAAACATAGTGGGAGCATGCGATTTTCTAATTTTTGTACTGAAATTAAAGAGCACGATGATCTACACTTTTTGTTTTCTGTATTATTTTGAATTTGGATATACAATTGTATGAGAAATCGAGTGAGCATAGTGAAAACATGTGCTTTTTCGATTTTTCTACTAAAAAAGTGAAAAAACTAAAAAAAATATTCTAAAAAACAATAAAAACGCAGATTTATGAAGTCGAAGGTTTGCTCATTCCTTTTTTTACAAAAAATTACTCCTAGAAACATTATTCATTTTTAAAATTTCTTTTTGGTATAGAAATCTATTTACCGCAAACTTGTAAACATCGATTTTTCATACTTTGATTCACTACAGCTCCTATATCTCAAAGTTTCAGACCTAATAAATCTGCCAACATACATTATTTTAGTTGCTCTTTTTATTAATGTAATAAAAATTGAAGAGAGGGGTTACAAATGTGTGTTGTATCAAATTTTTTAAAAATGTTTGACTGGCTCACAAAACGGGATTTAAAACAAATAAAATAAACTTGTTCTTGAAATGTTATACATATGTAAACTAATATTACTATTATAATTTAATTTTATTATTTGTATTAATACCAATAAAACATATTTAATTTAACTTTATGTTAAAAAAAACCAAAAGTTTCGTTAAAATGTAAAGAATATTTTGACTCAATTTACTTGAGCAACGATTAAATCTATTATCTCATGTAAATAACGTGAATTCTTTACTATATATAGGTAGATTAATTTTCTAACACCATGTAATACAATGAATTCGTTTATCAAGTTATTTTTATTTTCTCTATGTATTCAGAAAGCAATTTCTAATGTAAGTCCTATAAAGGAATCATTTTTTATTAATAATATCTTTAAGGATGAAGGTAGTTTAAAGGCTGAAGGTAATTCAGAATCTTATGAAACTAGAATTAAAAAGTCAATTTTAAACAATATGGCATTAAAATGGACTTTTCCTATTGATTATAAAATTGGTCCTAACGTAGATAGAGACACAATCAAGGCAGCATTGGCACTTTTGGAAAAAGAAACATGCATAACGTTTAATGAAACTAGTACTTTTACAAAAGGGGGCTTAAATTATATTTATGATAAAAAGTGTTTTTCTTTTGTTGGAAAAGCAACAACAACTATACCACAAAACATAGGTTTAGCACCCGAATGTAATAAAGTTACAATTGTTCTCCATGAAACATCTCATGCCCTTGGTGTGATTCATGAAATGACTAGACATGACAGAGATTATTATGTTGATGTAAAATTTGTAAACATACACCCTCCTTATCATCCTAATTTTCAAGTTTTCGACTTAACAAAAGCATCACCATTAGGCCTAACATATGATTTTGGTTCTGTTATGCATTACGATAGATATTCAGGATCAATAAATAGACAATTAGCAATGCAACCAAAATATGAAAGTTATTTAAAAACTATAGGACAAAGAACAAGATTTGGGTTTAATGATGCAAAACAACTTAATATTCATTATTGTAGTGATAGATGCCATGGTTCGAAATTAGAGTGTAAAATGGGCGGATACCCTAACCCAAACAACTGCGAAGTTTGTAAGTGCCCAGAATTTTATACGGGAAAACTGTGTCAAAAATTATCACCTTCAGATGAACAATGTGGTCGAACAAAAGTTAAAGCTAAAACCCTAGATAAAGAATTAACAGTCGATGGAATTAAAACTTGTTACTTTCAAATAACCGCATCAAATGGGAGCAGAGTAGAATTAAATATTGAAACAGATTTAGCTGACAACCACGTTTGCCAACCGGATGAAGGATTAGAAGTTAAATATCTTTCTGATAAAGCTGTTTCTGGTGCTATGCTTTGTGGGAGAATCTTTGGAAAGATTATAACATCCGAAGATGAAGTTTTAGTTATGAAGTATGTTGGATTAACCCAATATAGCAAAATAAAAATACTATACCGTGAGATTTAATAAGTTATGATGATAACAAATTGTTTTTATTTTAATTTTTAATGCTCGTTTTTTGAGCATGCTTATTTTACCATTTTATCATCACGTAAAAAAATCGTGAAAAAGTAATTTTTTATATTAAATAATAAATACATAAAAATTGTTATATTTGATTCTAAATTCCATCAACAATGGTAGCTAAAATATTTCCTACTTTACTTAGTGCTTCGATACTGAATTTTTATTTCTTGGGAATTTGTTTTTAATTTACATTTAGTTGTCAATTTAAAAAAATGTATCTAAGATAAATCGAAAGAATTTTATATTTCCTCAAATTTTTAAAACATTCCTCTTTTAAATGACATTCAATATTTTTAAAAAAAGTAATCTATAAGCGCAGACTTTATGAATAAGAAGAATGATTTAAAGATTCATGTTTTAAATTATTCAGCGTCAGCATTGTCTTTTCCAAAACACGTAACTTATTATTATGTTAATGTAGAGTAGAATTTTTTTATTGATTAATGCTGATTTGTAAATATATAGCTTCTAATATAAACCTTATAATTCACAACAATAATCCTTTTTTAGCATTTTGCATTATCAAAAAATTTACAAAGATTTATCATCATCTAATAGTAAAGCTATGAGATGACAGCAATCATCGAATGTCACCTTTACTATATTTAAGATACAATTTCCCAACAAAAAGAGTATAATATTTTATAAGTATTGATATTATATCTGGGAATTACGTACACCTTTTATTATTTACGCCACAATAAAACAATAAGATACAATAAAATAAACTAAGATATAGTAGTTAATTAGTTAAAGTTATATTTTTATACTTACCCAAGATCCTCTGTCTTGGTTTCCCCCTTAGGTTAAATATATTTTTCTTTTACACTTTTCTAACCCCTAAAATTGTACAATGATAAAATTGATAATTTGATATGATAAAATAATAATTAAATAATATGATATAATGATAATAAAATACTCTAACGAACTCATAATAACAAAATATAATGATGACTAATATGGTTACATTATTTTTACATAAGGTGGCGGTTTTATTCTCTTTTATAAACAGTAAATCATCATTGTTTTATGTCACTAAGTCATTATTTTGAAATACATTGTTTTTTATTTCGTAATCAAAAAATTCTATGACTATTAATAATATTTTATATTTTACATTTTAGGGGGTATAATAGCCATTAATTTTATTGTATTGCAGTTAGGGAAGACCAAGATTGGTAATCTTGGGTAAATTCTTTTTGTCACTAACTTTTAATTGTATTATTAGTTTTTTTATGTGTATTCTTAAAATTTAAATAAAAGGCTTCTACTAAAGAGTAATCGCCAAGCAAATTCTTATAAAATTTTTACTTAATTAACAAGATCTACTTTTTGTAGTTTTAATTTTTATAAATTTTTTTGAGCCAGTAAACAATTTAAATGCTAGCTGAAGTACTGAATAGATACTTTTATATAACCAGCTTTAAACCCGTCTTCTTCAGATCAGAGCTACTCCGCAGAGCATCTTTTTTATAAAAACATTTCTATAACTAAATTATTAATCAAAGTATGTGTATAAATAATTATTCTATTAAATTAAATTTTCTATAACAAAAAGAAATAAGAAAAGAAAATTTGTTTCTCTCATAACTCTTTTCAAATTTAACCGATTTTATTGAGTAAATAGTCAAAAGATGTGTTTTTTTTTAACTTCGTGAAGAAGGTGGGCCTTAAAACTTCTGGACCAAATTTTAGTCAAATTACCTTTAAAAAACACCGTTTTTTTTTGCCTCTTATAGCATAGATTTGACCAGGAGATAACGTTATCTAAAAATATATCAAATATAATGATCTATATGTCATTTGAAAAGTCTAATTCCAGAATAGTGCGGAAACAAAATACTATAGAATTGTATTAAAAGTTGGCCGAGTTATGGTCCAAAGAGTGGTGACCATTCTGAAAAATAAATTTAAAAGTTAAATAGCTATAATTTAGTCATAATTTGATGAAATAAAATAGTATCTGTTATATAGATCTAAGTCTAACTTAAAAAATAAGAGTCTAACAAAGTTTATAGCCCAACCTCAAAGAAGTTATTTTAACTTGAATATCAACTTTTTTGCTTTTTTCCTTTTTTTTTGTTGTAAAAACCAATTATGTTCCAGACATAAGCTTTTAAAAACTTGATCATTTTTTATAGTTAAATAGTCATTTGATGTATTTTTTTCCAACTTAGAGGAAAAAATAAGTCCCGAAACTTTTGGTCAATAACTGGCCAAATTATTTTCATAAAATCCTACCTATTTAGACACGTTTTTACATAGTTTTGTTCCAGAAATAACTCTTTTCAAAATTAATGAAACTTTATAGTTTATGACTGATTTGAAAAGTACAAGTATAGAAGAAGGGGAAAAATTAATATTAAAAAGCATAAAAAAAACTAGTAAAGTTATGAGCTAAAATATGACAACTACTTTTTTAGTAAAAATTAAATTTTTCTCATGTTATAACTTTATCAGAGTTGTTTAAAGTAAAGGAAACCAATTTAGTACATACATCAAAAAATGGTATAAAATATAAAAACTATAACGAAGTTTGTAGCTTAAAAACGAAAGAAATTATTTTTAGTACTAATTTTTTTGATTTTTTCTCATTTATATATTTGTTAAATTAAGGTGAATACGTAGTTAGTAGAAGAATGTCATTAAATTTTCTATACCAATTTCAAAAATATAATGGAAAGTCACTTAAATAGTTAATTGAATGATTCAAGTGTTCATTTTTATCCACTTTTTAGATATAAATAAAACTGTTTTTGTTAGGTAAATTTTTTATTTAACTAAGCAGTTTCAATAAATGTAAAAGTTATAAAATGATTCTTAAACTCAGAAGTATTCGCATACTTAAACAAAGTATTTTCAGTTATTTTATTTCTCCATTAATACGTAGTTTAATGAAACAATTTTTTTATACATATATTTTGATTAGTAATTTAGTATAAAAATGCTTTTATAAAAACTATGCTTTGCGGACCAGCTTTAATCTGCCAAAGATGGGTCTAAGGCTGGTTATATGAAATTCAGCAAAAATTTTGATTTTAAACTTAATGTTTGCTATTTGAAATGACCAACTATAACTTTTTAGTAATCTTTAATTATATGTTTTACAAATTATTGTGTAAAAATTTTGTAAATTAAAAAAAAAACTAAATCACAAATATTTTATTTTTTAAATCTTTAGTAAAATATGATTTAAATATTTTCGTCTTAAGATCATTTGTTATTTTACCGTGTGCCTCCAGGAGTTATAATGTTAGATATAAGGGTTGAGAAAAACTAAAAATTGTCATTTTATTTTTCATGACATTATAATGTAATACTTTTCACTGATAGTAATCAAATTTTATTTCAGGTAGTTAGTGATACTACAGTGTTATTCTATTGTTTATTATAATTAGTGATAATTAATTTGTGTAATTCGTAAGTAGAATCTTTCCCTTATATTATAACTCTTACAGGTGGCCACGTTTTACATCCGTCTTATTGTACTGTTATTTGTATTTCTCTGTAAAGTATAGTCCACTAATAAATTATAATCTTATAAATTTTTACTCTTTCATCTAAAATATAATCATTTATGTTTAAAAATGGTATTTTATTTAAAATAGAAAATAGTAACTAGATTTAAATACTTAAAATTCGATGTCTTGAAGATTCTGAATTCTAAGTTGTTTAATTTTTTTTATTTGAAATTAATAAGCACTTAAAATATTGACAACAACGTGGCGAGTTTAATGACTTTTATTTTATGTAAAAATCTAAATTTCTAACTTTTTTGTGTAGGCAACAAAAAGACATTTTAAAAAAATTCTATGCAAAAATCTTGATAACGAGAAATAATTTTTACTCATTATGTTTATTTTGAAAATGTTATATCTTAACGTTTATATTAATATCTTCTGTAAATCTAATAATTTATGGTAAAAATGTAGAAACAAAATACTCATAACTGAGATTATTAAGGAACAATAATATTAGTAAAATTTATTATTATTATAAGATATAATTTAAAAAATTTTAACAAATTATTAAAATTATTTTTTTCTTCCATAGCTTTCTGGATCATTAGGGTTTTTGTATTTTTCTGTAACACTTTGTAGTGAATTACGTACATTCTCATTATGTAATTTTTCTGCTAGATGTAAAGTTTTACCAACAGATAATCTATATCCTTTTCCTGACTGATTTTAAGGACCATTTTTATTTCATGATTTTGTTATATTTTTTGAAGTAGAATTATTACTTAACGTAGAATTCTTAATTAGTGGTTTTATCGTTGTTAAGTCATTTTTTTTTCGTAGTACTTTCAACTAATTGAAAATAAACTATAGAAATAATCAATAAAATGAGTATATTTGTTTCAATGCTTTTTTTACAATTCATTAAAAAAAAGTTGCGAATGCAATGATAATTAAAAATTTTACTTCACTTTTATAGAATTATTAAGTGTTAAAGATTAACATTATAAATTGTTTTAAATAAAATTTGCTATCATTTGCAAGACCAAAATGTTAATCTTTATATTTGTATCAAGTATAACTAAATATAAATTTTCTTAGCTATCATCACGTTTTGTTAACTTTTATATGTAACATAAAAGTTTTTCATTTGAATCTCATTTTTTAAAAATTTGACACAACTTAAAATTTTACCCCCATTTTTATTTTATTAATAAAAAGAGGGATTAAAATAATGTATATTGGAAGATTTATTCGGTTTGAAACTTTGAGATAAAGCACCTGTTGTGATACAAATTCGGAAAAATTGATTTTTATAAATTTCCGGTAAATAGATTTTTTTAGAAATAAATTTTGTTTCCGGGGGTAGTTTTTTATAAAACAACGAATAAACATAGTGGGAGCATGCGATTTTCTAATTTTTGTACTGAAATTAAAGAGCACGATGATCTACACTTTTTATTTTACGTTTTTTCATGAGTCTAGGCATAAAATTACATGAAAAATCGAGTGAGCATAGTGAGAACATGTGTTTTTTCCATTTTTGTATTCAAAAGATGAAAAAACTAAAAAACAATTCTAAAAAACAATAAAAACGTAGATTTATGAAGTCGAAGGTATGCTCATTCGTTTCTTTTACAAAAAATTACCTCTAGAAACATTATTCGTTTTTAAGAAAAAATCTATTTACCGCAAACTTATAAACATCGATTTTTCATACTTTGATTCACTACAGCTCCTATATCTCAAAGTTTCAGACCGAATAAATCTTCCAACACACATTATTTTAGTTGCTCTTTTTATTAATGTAATAAAAATTGGGAAGGAGAGTTACAAATTTGTGTTGTATCAAATTTATTAAAAATATTCGACTGGATCACAAAACGGGATTTAAAAGTGATGATTGACCAATCAATCAGCTTATACCTGTGACATAGTTAATCTTTTGCCTATATAAGATTAATATTGTCACATATTTATTCACTAATTTACATTACATTGCTTATTTCATTTTATTATATGACACGTTTTCTTTACATTATTGTATAACATTTTTCCCTTATTATATTGTAATATATTTTAGTGTAATAAAACCAATAAATTTTTACTTAAAACAAATAAAATGAATTTGTTCTTGAAATATTATACATATGTAAACTAATATTACTGTTATAATTTAATTTTATTATTTGTATTAATCCCAATAAAACATATTTAATTTATGTTTATGTTAAAAAAAACCAAAAGTTTCGTTAAAATGTAAAGAATATTTTGACTCAATTTACTTGAGCAACGATTAAATCTATTGTCTCAGGTAAATAATGTGAATTCTCTACCATATATATAGGTAAATTAATTTTCTAACACCATGTAATACAATGAATTCGTTTATCAAGTTATTTTTATTTTCTCTATGTATTCAGAAAGCAATTTCTAATGTAAGTCCTATAAAGGAATCATTTTTTATTAACAATATCTTTAAGGATGAAGGTAGTTTAAAGGCTGAAGGTAATTCAGAATCTTATGAAACTAGAATTAAAAAGTCAATTTTAAACAATATGGCATTAAAATGGACTTTTCCTATTGATTATAAAATTGGTCCTAACGTAGATAGAGACACAATCAAGGCAGCATTGGCACTTTTGGAAAAAGAAACATGCATAACGTTTAATGAAACTAGTACTTTTACAAAAGGGGGCTTAAATTATGTTCATAAAAATCGGTGTTTTTCTTTTATTGGAAAAATAACAACAACTATACCACAAGACATAGATTTAGCACCCGAATGTAATAAAGTTACAATTGTTCTCCATGAAACATCTCATGCCCTTGGTGTGATTCATGAAATGACTAGACATGACAGAGATTATTATGTTGATGTAAAATTTGTAAACATACACCCTCCTTATCATCCTAATTTTCAAGTTTTCGACTTAACAAAAGCATCACCATTAGGCCTAACATATGATTTTGGTTCTGTTATGCATTACGATAGATATGCAGGATCAATAAATAGACAATTAGCAATGCAACCAAAATATGAAAGTTATTTAAAAACTATAGGACAAGGAACAAGATTTGGGTTTAATGATGCAAAACAACTTAATATTCATTATTGTAGTGATAAATGTCGGGATTCGAAATTAGAGTGTAAAATGGGCGGATACCCTAACCCAAACAACTGCGAAGTTTGTAAGTGCCCAGAATTTTATACGGGGAAACTGTGTCAAAAATTATCACCTTCAGATGAACAATGTGGTCGAACAAAAGTTAAAGCTAAAACCCTAATTAAAGAATTAACAGTCGATGGAATTAAAACTTGTTACTTTCAAATAACCGCATCAAATGGGAGCAGAGTAGAATTAAATATTGAAACAGATTTAGCTGACAACCACGTTTGCCAACCGGATGAAGGATTAGAAGTTAAATATCTTTCTGATAAAGCTGTTTCTGGTGCTATGCTTTGTGGAAGAATCGTTGGAAAGATTATAACATCCGAAGATAATGTTGTAGTTATGAAGTATGTTGGATTAACCCAATATAGCAAAATAAAAATACTATACCGTGAGATTTAATAAGTTATGATGATAACAAATTGTTTTTATTTTAATTTTTATTGCTCGTTTTTTGAGCATGCTTATTTTACCATTTTATCATCACGTAAAAAAATCGTGAAAAAGTAATTTTTTATATTAAATAATAAATACATAAAAATTGTTATATTTGATTCTAAATTCCATCAACAATGGTAGCTAAAATATTTCCTACTTTACTTAGTGCTTCGATACTGAATTTTTATTTCTTGGGAATTTGTTTTTAATTTACATTTAGTTGTCAATTTAAAAAAATGTATCTAAGATAAATCGAAAGAATTTTATATTTCCTCAAATTTTTAAAACATTCCTCTTTTAAATGACATTCAATATTTTTAAAAAAAGTAATCTATAAGCGCAGACTTTATGAATAAGAAGAATGATTTAAAGATTCATGTTTTAAATTATTCAGCGTCAGCATTGTCATTTCCAAAACATATAACATGTTATTATGTTAATGTAGAACAGAATTTTTTTATTGGTTAATGCTGATTTGTAAATATATAGCTTCTAATATAAACCTTATAATTTACAACAATAATTCTTTTTTATCATTTGGCATCATCAAAAAAGTTTACAGAGATTTATCATCATCTAATAAACAAGATCTACTTTTTGTAGGCTTTAATTTTTATAAATTTTTTTGAGCTATTAAACAATTAAAATACTAGCTGAAGTACTGAATAGATACTTTTATATAACCAGCCTTAAACCCGTCTTCGGCAGATCAGAGCTACTCCGCAAAGCGTCTTTTTTAAAAAAAACATTTTTTTACTAAATTATTAATCAAAGTATGTGTACAAATAATTGTTCTATTGAATCTAATTTTATTGGAAAAATAAAATAACTGAAAATACTTTGTTTAAGTATGCGAATACTTCTGAGTTTAAGAATCATTTTATAACTTTTACATTTATTGAAACTGCTTAGTTAAATAAAAAATTTACCTAACAAAAACAGTTTTATTTATATCTAAAAAGTGGATAAAAATGAACACTTGAATCATTCAATTAACTATTTAAGTGACTTTCCATTATATTTTTGAAATTTGTATAGAAAATTTAATATCATTCTTCTACTAACTACGTATTCACCTTAATTTAACAAATATATAAATGAGAAAAAATCAAAAAATTAATACTAAAAGTAACTTCTGTCGCTTTTAATCTACAAACTTCGTTATAGTTTTTATATTTTATATCATTTTTTGATGTATGTACTAAATTGGTTTCCTTTACTTTAAACAACTCTGATAAAGTTATAACATGAGAAAAATTTAATTTTTACTAAAAAAGTAGTTGTCATATTTTAGCCCATAACTTTACTAGTTTTTTTTATGCTTTTTAATATTAATTTTTCCCCTTCTTCTATACTTGTACTTTTCAAATCAGTCATAAACTATAAAGTTTCATTAATTTTGAAAAGAGTTATTTCTGGAACAAAACTATGTAAAAACGTGTCTAAATAGGTAGGATTTTATGAAAATAATTTGGCCAGTTATTGACCAAAAGTTTCGGGACTTATTTTTTCCTCTAATTTGGAAAAAAATACATCAAATGACTATTTAACCATAAAAAATGATCAAGTTTTTAAAAGCTTATGTCTGGAACATGATTGGTTTTTACAACAAAAAAAAAAGGAAAAAAGCAAAAAAGTTGATATTCAAGTTAAAATAACTTCTTTGAAGTTGGGCTATAAACTTTGTTAGACTCTTATTTTTTAAGTTAGACTTAGATCTATATAACAGATACTATTTTATTTCATCAAGTTATGACTAAATTATAGCTATTTAACTTTTAAATCTTTTTTCCAAAATGGTCACCACTCTTTGGACCATAACTCGGCCAATTTTTAATACAATTCCACAGTATTTTGTTTCCGCACTATTCTGGAATTAGACCTTTCAAATGATATGTAAACGATTGTATTTTATATATTTTAAAATAACGTTATTCCTTGTACAAAACTATGCTAAAAAAGGCCAAAAAAACAGTGTTTTTTGAAGATAATTTGACCAATCATGGTCTAAAACATTTGAAACCTATTTTTCCCCCTAAGTTAAAAAAAACACATCTTTTGGCTATCTATCCATTAAAATCGGTTAAATTTGAAGAGAATTATGAGAGAGACAAATTTTTTTTCTTATTTCTTTTTATTATAGAAAGCAAATACCCCAATAAAAGCATTAGAAAAAATTTTGCATGCGTGTACAGTCTATGCGAGATAATAAAAAAAGTACTTGAAAAATAATAATCCTTATCACTGAAAAATAATTATAAACTTAAACAATCAATCATAGTGTCCCAACACAAAAAGAAATGAACAAAAATGAGAAGAGATTTATTCTACAATAATAAAGTAAAATAACACAGCAATAATTAATAATCCATAAAATATAATGTAGACAAAAAAAACTATTGATAATTAAACTCTTCTCTACTAGCAGCAGGATTTTGATACATTCCATTATAAGATGGAGGATTAGAAATGCTTTTAGAATAATAAGTAGAGACTTTTTCAGAAAAGAGTGTTCGACAGTCTACAACTGAAGTCTCCATTAGGAGATTCTTGACGGTAAATTGTTGATCATCAAGCTAGTTATTAATGGCAGTTTTCTCAGATTCAAGATTTCTCTTTATATTACAGTGTAACCTCTTAATAAGAAACCTCCTAATAAGAGAAACCTCTATTTAGTCACCCTAAAGTCTGGTCCCGAAATTTTTTTTAAAATTCCCATACAAAAAAACCTCCAAATAAAGTACCTCCAAATAAAAAAAATCTCTAAATAATCATGGTAATAAAGAAAATCATATGCATTTTTGCTTACATTTTAACCTCTAAATAGTCTTTTAATTAACTAGAGTAGAGTAAGCAATAAAAATCTTCATTACATTATAGCTTTTTCTCTCAAAGACAAACCCCATTTACTATATAAAAAATAAAAAGGGTGAATGTGTCAAATTATAGTAATTTTAAGATTTGTTTTGATGGTGTTTGACATGGTATGATGTACGTACACCTTGAGATATATATTTTATAAAAAAAATATTGTAAAATTTTGTTAAACGTGATATTAAAATAAGTATAATTTAGCTAATTGTTGTTTTAATTTTTGTTATTTTTAGTAATCCCCGCACAAAAAAAAACTTAAAGAAAGACGTTGAAGATGAAGAGAAAATGCTTAACATTAAAAGAAAAATTGGACATTCATGGAAGAAATAGCGACACTAAAGAAATTGCAAAAAAATATGGTTTAGACATATCAACAGTAAAAAAAATGTTTTAAAATAGAGAGGTTATAGAAGAACAATTTTACAAAAGTCCAGCTATGAAAAAACCACGTACTTGCAAATATGAAATTATAAATGATGGATTATACACGTGGTTTCAATCAAACAATAATTTGATTATAACAGGAGATATCTTAAAGGAAAAAGGTAAAGAGTTAGCGAGAATTCATAACGTTGATGGTTTTACTGGTTCAAATGGATGGCTTCAAAAATTTAAAAATAGGTATAACATTAAGTACAAAAAGTTCCATGGTGAAGCCAGCGAAAGTGATCATCTATCGGCAGATATATGGAAAAGTCAAGTTGATGATTTTTTTGGTGATTTTTAAATAATGATATTTTTAATTTAGATGAAACAGCACTTTTTTACAAGGTAACTTATAATTTTTTTCTACATAAATGCAATTACAGATGTGTCCAAATGGAACATTAACTTCAACTCAAGGTCAATTAACTGGTATTAAGAAGGATAAATCTAGAGTCACTTTGTTGATAGGAAGTAATATTTTGGGAGATGAAAGAAAAATCATAATGATAAGAAAACATCTAAAGCCGAGATGTTTTAAAGGAAAAAATATATCTTCAAATGAGTATTTACAATCACAAAAATCCTGGATGAGTAGAAAATTGTTTTTTAAAATTATGCTTGAATAGAACACACAATTAAAAAAGATGAAAGAAAAATCTTAGTTATCGTTGATAATGCGAGTTGTCATAAGTTAGAGCAAGATGAAGAAATCAAATTGTCACAAATAACACTTAAATTTCTTCCTCTATCAACAACAGCTCTGTGTCAACCTTGTGATCAAGGAATAATAAAATGCTTTAAGGATAAGTATAGACAAATGTTGATAAGACGTCAAATAGTATTTGCTGAAAATAAAAAAAGTTTCAAAGAATTTTTATCAACTGTTACACTATATGATGCGTTAATAATGACAAAAGAATCGTTTTCTATGGTTTCTAATGAAACAATATATAATTGCTTCAGAAAAGGGGGATGGATAAGAAAAATTGATGGTTTAGAAGAAAATATGATTATTGAAGAATCAATTATTAATGAACTTACTGGTGAATTTTCTAAAATTGATATTTTAGAGAATAATGAAAATACGTGTGATAATTTGAAATTGGAAGAATGTTATGATCTTAATAATAATGATGTCAGTGATTCTGGAAGTGATGAAGAAATTATTAAAGAAGTAACAAAGGATGATGTCTTTAAGGGTCTTTACGATTTAAGAACTTATATCAAAAATTCTAAATTAGATGATTGTCTTCCTCTTATAGCCCGTTTAGAAGATAAGATAGTAAATCATATCACTAATCACAGTTCTCAATCTAAGATCACGGATTACTTTCAATAATTTACTTAATGATAAATAATTATAATTAAACTATTTTTAATATTTATTTTTTTTTTGTTTTTTTACTTTATACGGCACTTCTCTTATCACTTAACATTACCTAATAAATATTTTTACATATTATTAGATTTTAGTTATCATTATTATTAATATATTAAATAACCTCTAAATAAGTAATACCTCTAAATATTCACCAAATTCCTTGGTCCCGGCAAGGCTCTTATTTAGAGGTTACACTGTAGCAAGTCTTTCCAAGATAGTAGTAACTTGATTTTTTCCTAAGTAAGAAAAGATAGAGTTGAAAAAAAGAAGAATAAAGTAAAGAAATAATCTTACAACAGCGTAGCGTACAAGACTTTCAAGATCATCAGAGACAGCCATGATGTTAAATTTTAATATTAAAGTTAAAACAAGAATAAATAAAAATGTGGTGCAAAGAATACTATTAAAATCAAAACAATTTACCTATTATGCTATTAATCTGAGCAGCACTTGTATATAAAATATTAATAAAAGATATAAGGTAGAAATTAAGTTATTAAAAGCTAGTAAATTAGTTATCAGAACTGTATAATAGAAAAATTCTTTAAAATTTCATAACAAAGTATAAAAATATTATTAATTGAACAATTTTTACGATCTATATTGATGTAGTTTGTCACTTATTAATCAACACGTTTATTGTGTTATTAAATATCTCTTTGTTATATCACTAGATTCATTAAAATGTAATTAAAGTAAAAAACAACTAAAGGCGCAATTACTAGAACAATAATTCACTCCAAACGCTTCAATGTGACAAAAATATGTTTATTTGTGCATATTTGTACTTTAAATAATTTTTATTTTTAAAAATCGAGCTGTTTAAAGATTTTTCGATAGTCAACATTACTTCAAACTTTAATTGATTAATTAACTGTTGCTGTTTTATTCTACTCATCCGTAAACCTGTGTTCTACAAAGTACATCTGGCAAAAGCGAATATTTTAAAATTTTAATAAGCAGACGAAACCGATATCTTTTAATTTCTTTGTTTAATCTTTCAATGCATTCTATAAAAACATTTTTACGAAAAAAATAGTCATAACGCTTTAGTCCATAATTTTTGTCATTTATTAATCAATCTCAATATTATTATGTTCCCGTACTATTCTGGAATTGTACCTTTTAAGTGATATAATAATTAAATTATTTTATTAACTTTGAAGAAAGTCATCTTCCGAACAAAATTACAATAATTGTAGTTAAAAATAAAAAACATTTTTAGCTCTCCACTTACAAGAATCAATCAAGTTTAAAAAGAGTAATTTTGAAAACAAAATAGATTTCTTTATTTTTTTCTAAAGAAAGAAATAGAATAAAATATAGATAATAAAGAAACTTCTAATTTTGTTTTAATTTTTCCACAATTCACATTTATCTTCAGGATTCATTTTACTGTTTAACTCACACTTAAAAGCATTAGAAAACGGTTTATAATTTGATAAAGCCATTATAGTACGTAATTCCGCTGGCGTATGAGAATCAATTTTTATTTGTTCTTCTAAAATTTCTTTACTATTATGTTCACAAAAAGTCCTACCAAAACTGATAAAAAATAACTGTTCACTATTAAAGTCCTCCAAACCAGGAACTCTAGGTTCTTCACCACCAATACTTTGGAGATACTTCATGTAAGCTCTATGGGCAATTTTAAGTCCACCATTATCTGCAATATTTTCATCTAATGTTAATGTACCATTAACATTTAACCCAGTTACACTTTCTTTTTGGCCACCGTATTGTTTAACGAAACATTTAATTTTTTTCTCCGAATTTTCTATAGATTCTGGTGTTAATATCACAGTACTTTTATTATTAGGACCAAATATGAGTTTATAACTATCACTGTCAAAAGCATGTAGAATTTCATGAGCAATAACAAATCCAATATTACCATAATTAAGGGAGTATGGAAAATGTCTATTAAACAATGGTTCTTTGAGGGCACTTGGATAAATAAAAAATTTGTTATACTCTTTATGATACCCAGCACCATTTATAACAAAACCATTTAAATATACAGAAACTTTGAAAATTTTTTCACCACAATAATTATCAGTATAGTTCATTTTTGACATTGAATCAATATTTTCAAGAATCTTTTCAATTCTATCATTTTCTGATATTCCTATTTCTTTATAACAATTTTCCATTAACAGTACATTAGAAATATCGTCTTCGTCAAATTTTGTTGTAAATTCTGTTTCATAAAGTTTCCGCAAGAGATTGTCTCTTGATTTGTCATCGAATATATCCTTCTTTTCATTTATTAATAATCTTAATTCTTCCTTAATTCTTCTAATTATATCTTGTATTACAGCGTAATCGTTATGCTTATCACTATCAATTCTGTTTTTCGACATAAATAATGAACTTATTGCATATAATCCAAAATTCATAATATTTCTATCGCAAGTTTGTATTTTATTAAAAGGTAATTTAATACATTTTTTCTTTAGATTATTAACAGTCTTAATTGCAGCAGATTCATCATCATATTTTCCATCCAAAGCTTCTGAAAACAAGTAATTAAAAACAAAAACAGATATTACCATCAACAAATTTTTGAAAATGTGTGTCAGTATTCGAATATGAGAAATTTCTACTATATTTACTTTCTTTTTCCCTTGCTTTAATCCATGTACCACAGGAAAATTTATAAAAATTATCACATGGATCTAAACTAAGGTCAACATTTTCAAGAAGACTTTTAGAACCTAATTGAAGATTAAATTTTGATGAAACTTCTTCTAAATTAGGTGAAACACAGCATTTTGATAAAAAAATAAATACATAAAAATTAAGAATCAAAAATAAGTTTTTCATATTTTTTAAAGTTATAATATTTTTATTCCTTCTCGAAGTATTTATACTAACCATAGAAATCTAATGAATGAATGTGTATTAAAAAAATTTAAGAAATGTCATAGTCATATAATGTCTAAAAATTATTGAAAATGTGATTAAATTATTCAAATATGTATAGAATAGCATTACATTTTTTCCGTTTCTAATTTTTTGTGTTATGTTTTGTCTATACTTGATTGAAAGGTTTAAATCAGCATATTATTAAGGAAATAAAATTTCTTAGTGATATGATTAAGACACAAAGCAAATGTTATTATTATACAAAATTCATGAATGTATTTTAAATTATATTATTAGTAATAAATTTGGCAGTTTTAAGTTTTATAAAAACCAGCCTTAGATCTGCCTTCGGCAGGTCAAGACTGGTCCGCAGAGCATATTTTTGAAAAAACATTTCTATGCGAAATTATTAATTAAAGTATGTGTATAATAAAATTGTTTTATTTAATTATATATCTATGGAGAAGCAGAATAACCGAAAAAGCATCGTTATAATATATGAAATATTTCTGATTGTGAGAATCATTTTATATCGTTTACATTTATTGAAACTGTTTAGTTAAGTAAAAAATTTACCCAGCAAAAAAAATTTTATTATATCCAAAAGGTAAATAAAGATGAATATTTGAAGCAATCCAAGTAACTATTTAGGTGACTCTTCATCATATCTTTAAACTTTGTATAAACAATTTGATATTATTGCTCTATTAACCACATATTTATCTTAATTTTACAAATATGTAAATAAGAAAAAACAAAGAAAAATGGAATTTCACAGTCAACTACGTTAAATATGCTACATCTTTGTAAAATTTACTACATCTTATAACATTTTGCGCCATCTTTTTGAACAATTTGCGCTATCTTTGTCACTTTTGCTACATTTTTTTGATCAATTTGCGCCATCTTAGTACATTTTTGCGACATGTATTTTTCATACCTAATAAATTATTCTTCAACATAATTTAGGTATGTTAAACAGTAAAATGATATTTATTAAAATAAAGTGGAATTGAATTGAATTGAAAAAAGTGACTTTCGCTTGTCCATTGGGTAACAAAAATGATTTTTTTAAGAAACATACATAATATGGGCAAGCGAAAAAGCATTCTTTTTTTTTACTAACTTATTTTTTGATTATTCCATTGGATTCAGTTTACACACGGAAACGCACTTTACAGCAATCCCTACCCTAATTAAATTAAAGAAGAGACGATGGAAAATAAACTTGCCCATGGTCACCTATGATCAAGCGAAATGGTATTAAAAAAAAAAAAAAAATATGAGTAACCATGGACAAGCAAATGTCTATCGTCTGAAAAAAGATGTGGCAAATATGTACTAAGATGGCGCAAATTTGTCAAAAAGATGTAGCAAAAATGACAAAGATGGCGCAAATTGGTCAGAAAGATGTAGCAAAAGTGACAAAGATATCGCAAACTGGTCAAAAAGATGGCGCAAAATGTCATAAGATGTAGAAAATTTTACAAAGATGTAGCATATTTGATGTAGATAACTCTTAAATTCCGAAGTTCAAAAACAAAAAATTAACACCTAAAATAACTTTTTTCTTTTTTAAGCTACAAACTTCGTTATTTTTTTATATTTTAAAACAGATTTTGATCTATGTACTACATTTAATTTTACTCGTTTAAACAACTTTTTAGAAAGTTATAACATTAAAAACTTTTATTTTTACTAAAAAAATGGTTGTCACATTTTAGCCCATAACTTTACTAATTTTTTGTTAATCTTTTTAACATTAAGTTTCTCCCTTATCCCATATCTATACGTTTCAAATTAGTCATAAATCATAAAATTCCATTAACTTTGAATAAAGTTATTTTCTGAACTATACTATGCAAAATTATGTTCACACAAACGTTTTTTTCATCATTTTACGGACTAGATTTGACAAAATGCGTATCACTTCATCAATTCACGGACCATTTGTCAAAACACGAACCGTCTTATCAAATATCAAAATGCGGACCATGTTAATTCAAAGGAAATAATTTTTTAAATTTTTTTTTATTTTAATGGTCCGAGAAATGACAAGGTTGTCTGAGAAATGATAAGGTAGTTCGAGAATTGATAAAATGGTTCGAAAAATGACAAGTTGGTCCGGTAAATGATGAAATAGTTCTACTTTTGATAAAATATTCTGTTGTGTGTTCAAAAAGTGGTGTTTTTTAAAAATAATTTGGTCAATCATGAACCAAAAGTTTTGTAATCTGTTTTTCCCTCTAAGTCGAAGAAGAATACATTTTTTGTTTATTTGACCAAAAAATTTGATCAAGTTTGAAAAAAGCTATGTCTGGAACAAAATTGATTATTACAAAAGAAATAGAAAAAATCAAAAAAATACACTAAAATTGACATGAATCGTTTTCTAGATAAGCTGTAAATTTCGCAATAAGTAAGATAATTTTAGAAAATTATCTCTATTGTACTTTTGTAAATTCTTTTAATTTTGATCTTTAATTTCTCGCGCGAAATTACGTAGCTTAGATAATAGATTACATTTTACCAATCATGACATTTGGTATATAAGCTTAGAAATTTTAAAATTATTTCATTTTACATTTCTGATTTAATTGCATGAGGTATTTTACAATCTAACGTATTCGCCTATTTTAGGGGTTTAAGTTAATACTTGTGTGCTGATAAACTCACAGAGCTACAAGTTAAAAATTGGTTATAAATGTAAGTTATCTTATCGTGTTGTCTCCCTCATTAAATTTTAGTGGGCCCAATTTTAAATAGTCAATTTTTTATAAGGATTAAATTTGATTTATTGTACTGTGTTTGTTTTAATAAAAAAATAAATTTTACGTATCTGAAATATATACCGGACTCTTACCCTGGCTTAGAAACGCGCCAGTACAAATTCTCATAAAATTTAACTTATTTTACTGCTATAAAATTTTTTATATTTAAATCATTTCACAACAACAAATTTTAAAAAGTGTATTTAAAAAAAATATCTTAAGAGAATAAGATAAATTATATTATTTGTACATAATCAAGGAAATATTTGGAAAATTTAACGTCTGTTTAAAATACATTCGAGTTTAATGTTAATAACAATTATAAGCTATAAGTATAAAAAAATTTTAAAAAATAGTTTTGATGAGCTTCGTTATATAAGTTATTACAAATTCGAAGATAAACAAAAAAATTTTTTTAAATTTTAAATTGCTTTAATTTACGGGAATTACATCTTTTTTTTATAAATTTAACCAAAATCTAGAAAGTATTTAAAAATATAAAGAGTGTCTAAAATAGGTCTGATGCTTTTTAAACGTTAATAACTTTTTTACTTTATTTCAACTTCAATAATTTTTTTAAAATAATGAGTGAAGGTAGGAATTTTAAACTATATAATTTTTTTTCTGCAAACTTCTTTTTGTTCATTAGTCATTTAATACGTGGAATTTAGTTCCTTAAGAAACAATTTTGGAGTAGCGCTGAAAGTTACATCTTAATTTTTTACACAGCTTTAAAAGCTCTTCTATTAGTTATTTTTTGTAAACAATCATTATGCTTTATAAGATAATGATGACGATCCTTGTTATATAAGAGCAGAAAAATAAACTTACCTCTCTATTGTTACAAACCTCCAACAAAACGAGAGGTTTTTCCATACTTATCAATAAAATTTTCAAACAGTTTTAGAACTTTTTTGTTGGCATTAATCGTTTCATAGGCAATAATGTTGAACAAGCCCCTTAGAAATCTTATTTAACCATGAAAAACGTTTTTGAGCTCTTTAAACACAAAGGTTACATCTTTTTGATCATTACTTTAAATTTTAAATCATAGAATAATACGACTTTGGCATGTAAGACGATCAATCTGTAGGTATAAAATTTGCAGCAAAAAAAATTATCTAGCCAAATTATCCTACCTTTGCTCATTATTTTAGGAAAAAATATTGAATTTGATCAAAGTATAAAAAATTTATTAACGTTTAGAAAGTTTAAGACCTATTTCAGACACTTCTTATTTGTTAAAATCTTATTATTTTCGTTAAAGTCGTTAATAATTACAATGAATATTGATGGATTAATACGTTGCTTTTTTTAAAGCTGATATAATTTATATTATAATTTCAAGGTATGTAATAAATATATTATCATTTGATAATACAAAGAAATAATTGACCATAAATGGTTATGCATTTAATCCTAATAACGTAGATTATCTACTTTTTTATATTTACTTACTGTGGTTTATTTTTTAAGTAATTTAAATTTAAAAATTCTACTAGTACTAATTTTTTTATCAACAAGTTTATTTTATTGAGTTTTTAAGGACTTTTAAGTTCATTAATTTAACTACAAATACTTTTAATTAATAGCCATGCTATGTGAATATGTAATAATGACAATATTATCTAGAAGATAATTGAAGCTAATGATTATATAATTTGATTATTTAACAGTTTTGCAGTTTTTATTTAAATATACAACTACCGGGGATGATATAGCAATTTTATATTTTGTAATAAAGCTTCAAACAATGTTATTCAAATTTTTTCTAATAACGTGTTCTTGTTTTATAATTTTTAGTTTTATTTTTGATATAAAAAAAATTTTGGATTCTATATCAAGATTTTAAGTCACTAGAATTCAGTATTTTATTTTTCTATCTTTATCGAAATTTAATAACAAAAAGATTCATACTTTAGGTTCCATGAACATACGATTTACTTATCTAGAGATAAAGAACTCAATTAAATGAATCAATATATCTTTATTTCTATTTTACAGATATGTGATAATCCATTTGATTTTAAAAACAGGCAATAATAATTGATGATTTTGGTTTAATTTTTTTACTTAAAATAATAAAGAAGGTCTTTTTAGTAGAAACACAATTTATCATATACTTAGATATATTCAATGTGGAAAATTAGCATTTAAAGTTTACTACGAAAAAATCTTTTGTGAAAATATAACAGTTTCAAGTTTGGCGTTTAATATCTTTATTCTGCACTATCATATTTATTTTTGATATTTGTAAAGTATGTAATTCAAAATACAAGATAGTTACGAATCAAATGTTTTTGATTTTATCGCTTATGTTTGCTATATGTTTATATAATCTTTAACTTGATTTTACGTAGCAAATTAACTTCCTTTTTATTTCAGTGATATGTTTATAAAAATATCACTTACAAAATTAGGTAGAAACTATAGAGAAAAGTTTGAAGATATAAAAATTTAAACAAAAAATAGATTAACCCTTTCACGCCCGGATGACACATATATGCGTCATAAACAAAAATATTAATGCGTGGTGGTAATTTGTACTGAAGGAGGAAATTTTGGAATAAAGTTTTTTCTAGCGATATAAAATATATATATTAAAAAAAAGAGGGAAAACAATAAATAAATTAAAAATAATAAATAAAAATAGATATAAAAAAAATAAAAATTGTACTTTTGGTTTATTTTTATTTTTTAAATATTAATTTTCATCAAAAAAATATATTACCAATCTATTGTTAACTTTTATTCTATGTGAAAGTACTTTTTCTATTTTACACACAGATAAATGCGTAGTACAAAGAGAAAAATCTCCGGGCGCGAAAGGGTTAAAATCATTTTCATCTTGTCATTTATAATTGAATACAAGCTATATTTTAATATTAGTAGTTACCAAGAAAAGTTAAATATATATTAGTTTGTTGTACCTTGTAACTTTAAAGAAATTAAAAATGTTTTGGTCACTTGAAAAATAATTGATTATAAATATGAACCTTCGACGAATAACCCCTTGTCCAAATCAAAGAAAATTTCCTAGATCTAAGAAAAAAATTGAATTTAAATTCAACATTTTAATCAAAAAATTAGTTGCAACGATATTGACTTGACACACTTTTGCTTTAAATATAAAAAATTATTTTATGACTACAAAGAGTTTAAAAATATTTATTCTGTTTGTAATAAAATTACTGATGTGGTGAAAGAATCTACTAGCATAAAGTTTTTTGTATATTAGATAAATAAATTCTGCCAAATATGACGATTCATGATTTCTAGTGAAATATTTTTAATTATTAAACTATAAAATTAATTTTTTTATATTTTATTTTTTATATATGAAATTTATAAAAAATAAAAATATTTTTTGCGAGTCATTTTGAGGCGAGTAGTAATTAATTTTACGTTGAAGACATTTTTAGTTAAGTGTCTTGTTATTCAAAAAAAATTTTGGTTCCTGAATTTTAATCAATTTTAAAATTTTTGTTATCAATCTTATTATATAATCGAGACCCACACAGAAAGACATGAATTGTATTTTAGTTAAATAATGAGTTTAAGCTATAAATTGCATGTAGACAGATTCTTTAAAAATTATAATTTTTATGATTTAACAAAATGTTTAAAAAAATCAATAAATTGATCATTTAATTGTCATCAGTTTTACATTTAATTATAAATATTATAAAATGGTTATTTTTAGTATATGTTTGACATTAAAATTTTACTAAATTAACATTTTTTTATATAAAAATTATTTTCTTGTGGTTTCAAAGAAAAATGGTTTTTATGAGAAATCATTTTTCATAACTACATAGTATTTATCAAAAAATGTGGTTAATAATTTCGATATCATGTGAAATAGTTATCCATTAATAAATAAAACCAATTGACGTAGATATCAAGCAATATCTTTAAAATGTATGAATTAATTATGTAAAAATCAAAGTTTATAGGATTTTATAATTTTTGTGATCTAACTTTATATTTAAAAAAATCCATCATAGGTTTTTGATTTCTATTCTGCTGATTTCTACTACTTCTGCGTAATTTAATTTGATAAAAAATACTTTAATCTGTTATTGATGACAATACTTCTTACTTTTTTACACGATATTTTTAAATGACTATTTAAATTACCGTGTCACAATGTAATTCATGTTATAATGATTTTTTTATTGCTTACCACACCAACACAGATTTCACTTAGATAAATTTTTGCAAAGCATTTTTAATTCAGCAAAAAATATAAAAACTAAATTACTATGAAGCGATATTATGGATAATAAAGTTGGGAAATAGAATTGTTACTTTTTTAAATTTACACTTTATAATGAAAAAATCTCATATCAGTTTTATCTGAAAAACTAATAAAATTTAAAAAATGAATTTAAAATAATTATTTGTTAACATATTTTTTCTGTTTATATATACTTACGTTTACTCACATTTTTATCAAGTTTTAAAATAAAGTAATTAAAAGTTTTTATTTGATTAGTAAAATTGTACTTTTGTGATGTTTACTTAAACAAGGTATTTAATTCCAAAAAAATCCATGTATTGTCAAACTTTACAATCCTTTGTTGAAACAATTATTTTTCAATGAGGAAATTATTAATTGTTTTATTTATATCGTTACTTTGTTTAGCAGATGCTGTAAGTTTATAGTGTTTAAGATTAAAGTTTTATTTAGAAATCAAAAAAAAAAGAAGCCTTCATCAACAAATGAACATCCATCTTATCCAATCAAGCTCAAAGATACTATGTATTATGTTCAATTTAACGGTAATTTTACCTTTGTAGATGAAGTTCTAAACTATTTGCAATATTTCATCTGTATTTCTTTTAAAAGGCAATACAGTCCTGTTACTAGTATAGGCATCAATTTCTTAAGAACAACAACGAAATCTTATGTAAAATTATCTAAGGACAAAAGAACACCTACAAACGTTTCTTTGTTAATAAATGATTTTTATGATAATAAGAAAGTGCTTTATTATGTTGGACTTGCGTTGGGTTTAACCCCAGAAATTAAACATTATGATAGAGATTCATATGTTAAAGTTTTCTCGAAAAACATTCGTGAAGATAATAAAACATATTATGAAAAAGCAACATGCAAAACTAAGTATAGTACAGACTTTGATTATGGAACTGTTATGCTTCTTAGCCCTTATTATGGAAGCATAACAAAAAAGCGTGCATATAGAACAAAATTGGAACCTTACTATGACAAAATGATTGAAAGAACAAAAATGTTTTCTAGAAATGATTTAAAAAAACTATATTATATGTATTGTAATGGTACTTGTAAAGCATTAAGTAATCAGTGTTTAAATGGCGGATACCCAGATATATTTTGCCATCATTGTGAATGTACTATTCCCTTTATGGATTGGAATTGTGGTGGTATTCGTCGAAATAGAAGTCCTTCTTGTGGTGATAAACAAGAATTACTTTCAAAATCTACAGAAAATACTGTCAAAATAGAGAATATCAATAAAGCATGTTATTATAAAATAACATCATCGAATAGTAAAAAAGTAACTGTTACCATTAAAAAAGTGAATTTTTCAAATTCATCTATGTGTGATGATAAAAATGGCTTATTTATTAATTACCACAGTGACAAAGGATTAACGCCACTTCATATATGTGATAATGATGCTACTGTTAAAATTCCTCCCTTGTCTAGTACAGTATACATTGCTTTCCGGGATGAAAATCCAAAGAATTTTCTACAATTTTCTTACAAAAATGACCAATAAATTAGAACAAATTGAAAAATAATTTAAAATAAATTATATACAGTTTAAAAAATAAATTTTTGTCTTATAACACTCATTCGACATAATTCAAAATATATTTTTTTTATTTAAATAGTATATTTTACAATTAAATAATAAAATTTATAATAATACGTGGTTAATTGCTATATAATTAGTAATTTTAACAATAAAACATTTTATATTTAAACTGGTATGTGATTATAAAGAACTTAATCATTCATGTAAAATTAAAAAGGTTCAATAAATTGGAAGTAATTTATACTAATATTTTCGTTTATATACGTTAGTTCAAAATTTAGCTTTATATTATTACTTAGATATACAGTGTAACCTCCAAATAAGAGCCTTGCCGGAACCAAGGAATTTGGTGACTATTTAGAGGTTTTACTTATTTAGAGGTTATTTAATATATCATTAATATTGATGACTAAAATCTAATAATATGAATAAATATTTACTAGGCAATGTTAAATGATAAAAAAAAAGTGCCATATAGAGTAAAAAACAAAAAGAAATAAATATTAAATATAGTATAATTATAATTATTTATTTTTAATTACATTATTTAAAGTAGTCCGTGATCTTAGATTGAGAAATGCAATTAGTGATATGATTAACTATTTTATCTTTTAAACGGACTATATGAGGAAGAGAATCATCTATTATAGAATTTTTGATATAGGTTCTTAAATTGTATAGACCCCTAATAACTTCATATTTTGTTACTTCTTGAGTAATTTCTTCATCACTATTAAAATCACTGACTTCACTACTGTTAAGATCAGAAGACTTTCAAATTTAAATTACTACACGTTTTTTCATTATTCCCTAAAATATCAATTTTAGAAAATTTTCCAGTAAATTCATGCCTCTAATTGACTAAGAAACTATTCAGAGGTTAAAATATATGGAGAAATGCTTATGATTTTCTTAATTACCATGATTATTTGGAGGTACTTTATTTAAAGGTTTTTTTGTATGGAAATTAAGAAAAAAAATTTGGGACCAGACTTTACGGTGACTAAGTAGAGGTTTCTCTTATTAACCCTTTCACGCCCGGATGACGCATATATGCGTCATAAACAAAAATGTTAATGCGTGGTGGTAATTTGTACTGAAGGGGGAAATTTTGGAATAAAGTTTTTTCTAGTGATATAAAATATATATATTAAAAAAAGAGGGAAAATAATAAATAAATTAAAAATAATAAATAAAAATAGATATAAAAAAATTAAAAATTGTACTTTTGGTTTATTTTTATTTTTTAAATATTAATTTTCACCAAAGAAATATATTACCAATCTATTGTTAACTTTTATTCTATGTGAAAGTACTTTTTCTATTTTACACACAGATAAATGCGTAGTACAAAGAGAAAAATCTCCGGGCGCGAAAGGGTTAAGAGGTTTCTTATTAAGAGGTTACACTGTAATACTTAATAATGTTATATTAAAAGTATACTTTATATAAGCATTATTTTGCATAAACTTTACATACAAATTAGCAAAATTACTAAAAGAAGAAATTTTATGCATATATTTTCAAAATAATAATCAGCAGTATTCCTAGACAAAAAAATATATATTACAAAACAATTTTATTTAACCATTATTTCATTTTTAGAAATGAAATATTAAAATTTTTGCTATATAATAATAACGAGGTGCAATAAAAATTGACCAAAATTTTAAAGTGCTCCTATTGATTTGAAATTTTGCATATATATAGAATTTTATATGCTGATTCTTTTTTTCAACTAATATTTTTAAAAAACTAAGTGTAAACACTCATAAAAAGGGGTAAACAAATGTTGCCTTAGGACCAAAGTGTTACAGGTGACAACATCCCAGATGAAGTATAAACTAATAATCTAATGCTTCATTTAAGCATGTCTTATAAGAAAACAATTATTTAAGGGTTTTTTTTAATAGTAGTAAGTAAACATTACAAATAGAAGTCTTAAAAATAACTAATTAAGCATAAATAATAAAATTTCTATAATAAAATGCTAAGTTTTGAAGTCAAAATTTAATAATTTTTATTGAAGTCAGTTCTTGAGCTATTGAGATGGTTAATATCTTATTTTGTAGCCAAGACTTTGCTCTATCTAAATTAGTTAGCTTTTACTGATATGTTTTTATATAGGCGAGATATTTAATGTCAAAGATAAAAAAATTAAAATCTTCAAAAATGACCAACAATATTCAATAATTTTTATTGAAGCGCGTTCTTGAGCTACTGAGACGATTAATATTTCATTTTGTAGCCAAGAATTTACTCTATCTAAATTAGTTAGCTTTTATTGATAAGTTTTTAAATGGCCGAGATATTAAATGCCAAACACGAAAAACTAAAATTTTTATTATTGATCAAAACTATTCAATAATTTTTATTGAAGTCCGTTCTTGAGCTATTGAAATGGTTAATATCTCATTTTGTAGCCAAGAATTTACTCTATCTAAATTAGTTAGCTTTTGATGATAGGTGGTCAATTAATAAAAATATTAATTAAAAAATTAAATAATTAACAGTAAAAAAGTGTTTTTCAAATTTCCTAGTATTTTATCAACATTTTTGGTATCACCTGACTCCAAATTTCATGCTGATTATGAAAACAGTATTTGTTTTTCAAAATAGTTATTTATTTTAATGTTATTTACGTTTAAAAAATATTGACATTTTACCACACTATTTTGATGTGGAATAACGTTTTTGAAAAATTAACTTTATTGCACCTTACTATATAATAATTCCGAAATTCTAATATATTTTTTAAATTTGCAATTAAATCATGATATGACTTATCTCATTTAGTAGATTCGAAAAATTCTATTATTGTTAAATCATATCCACCAAAAAATATATCATTTATGTATTCTTCAAAAACCAAGTCCTAAAAACATATTATAGGCCAATAGAATTTTAAACTTACCTTGGTATTGGTTAGTAATTCACCGACTTTTCAATAAAAAAGATATACATTTTATACCAAGGTATCATCAAAAATAGGCTAACATGTCATACGTACTAGCATAACATGACAATTATGAATATCAAATAAAAGTAAATTCTGTATTACCAGCAATATTACAAGTTATTATTAATAGTTAGCGAATAAAATCATACCTTTTTTATATTTAATATATTAGGTTGTTCAATTGAAAATGTCGCTTTTTAGATCATCAAATTTTAAATGATGATAACTCTCTTATATGTTAACATATCGTTACAAGATATATACCATCTTGTAGAGCTAATCGAGGACTATCATTGTCATTTTTTTGCATTTTGTTGGAAATTATTAAAAAGTTGCTATTACTCTAAAAAAAGTTACGTCAAAAATGGATTTCCGACCAATTTACTTGTACGAGTTCAAACTTTGCCAAGCAGCAGCCAAAACTTCAAGGAAAATAAATAAAGCATTTTGTCAAAGATCCACTAACAAACGAACCATACAACGTTGGTTCCAAAAATTCCGCAATGGAGATATAAGTCTTCAAAAACAGGAGGGTTTTCATAGAATAAATGTTCTTGAGAACGAAAAAATAAAAAGAATGGTGGAACGTAATCCAAGAATAACTGTTCGGGAGCTCGCGGGGGAATTGGGCGTCAGTATTGGAACTGTATCTAACTACTTAAAGGAGTTAAATATGAAGAAAAAAATTGATTCTATCATACCCCATGAATTAACTTCCGATCAATGTTTAAGGAGAATGGAAACTTGTTCTTCTTTGATTCTTAGGAACAAAAATGACCCATTTTTGAATAGGATTGTAACGTGCGATAAAAAATGGGTCGTGTTTGACAATCGTAGAAGGTCATCGCAATAGGTGGACAAAAATGGAAGCTCTAAAATCTTCCCGAATCTCAAGAACTCAAATAAGAAGCTTTTGTTAACTATTTGGTGGAATTGTGATGGAATCATCCATCATAAGTTTCTAAATTCTGCAGAAACAATGACTTCAGACCGATACTGTAAAGAAATAGAAGAAATGAATCAGAAATTATCGGTTCTGAAGCCTGCATTGGTCGACAGAAGAGGTCCAATACTACTTCATGATAATGCCAAACCTCACGTTTCAAGAATCACGGTGCAGAAACTAATCGAATTGGGATATGAAACTCTGCTACATCCTCCTTATTCACCGGACTTGTCTCCAACGGATTACCACTTATTCAAGGAATTAAAGCTTCATTTGCGTCAGAAAAAATTCTCCAAATCTGATGACCTAAAAAATAACGTCTTGGAGTTTTTGGATTCTAGAGACCGGAGTTTTTTTTTTCAAATGGCATAAATAACCTTGTATCACGTTGGCAACAATGTGCTGATTCCAACGATACTTATTTCAAATAAAAACATTAATTTTTGACTAAGTTATGACATTTTAAAATTGACTGTCAAAAAGCGACATTTTCAATTGAATAACCTAATATAATCTAGAAATATGAAGAATAATTTTAGTGATGATTTAAAAATGTTTATAACTTTATAATTTTAGGTTTTATACTATTATATTATTAGTTGCTACATTGTAAATCTGTGAAGAAATATAAGTTGGTTTTCACAGGGTAAGTTCTTATATTATTTACATTGTTTTATATAACTTTTAGTTTTTTTTATTGTAGTAAAATTTATATCTAACTCGGGTGCACTTTATTCTCTTAACAGGAAGCCGCCCCTAAACTTAAAAATTTTACTTAAATATAGAAAACTTTACCCTCTTGCAGGCTTCAGTAAAATCTCCTTCTTGCTTTTTTGTTAGTATAAATAAGTAAGCAATGAATGATGTAATTGTTTCAGATCCCATTTATTTATAGTCATGTTTTCATTATTTTTGAAGCCGCCGTACCTCTGATTAATTAAATCATTTAAGATTTACTATTAAAATAGATTTATTAAGAAGACTTTAAATTAACCATTTAAACTACACACAAAACCTAAAATGTCTTTTTAACCAAGACGATTTATATAAAAACAAGAGGTATATTCGATAGCATTTTGGTCCCTTGGTTTTTTATTTATTTTGCAAACACATTATTGCTCATTTTGTATGTACATTCTAATTTATTTTGCATATACAAAACGAGTTAGAATGTGTGCTCAAAATGAAGTAGAATATACATGCAAATATGGTTAGAATGTGGCCTATGGTTCACTACCAGTTTGTAACTTTCATAGTTTCTTACGTATTATGTTAAATTAAAAGATTTTTTAAACGTTTTTTTTAGTTAGTTGATAGAAATATTTATTATCTATCGATAGAATATGGCATCACTACTTAATACTAATAAGTAACAAAACAAACAAAAATAAATGATAGATATTTTAAAAGTTGTTTTTAACCATCCTGTTAAAAATATTAAAAGCAATCAAAGTAAAAAAATATTCATATTATTTTAAAAATAAACTTTACAATAAATAAATTTTTTCACAATGTCTACTAAAAATCACATTATTCATGGTACATTCTTGATTCTCTTCTATCAACTAACAACTAAGAGTTTCCTAGTGATTTTTTAAAATTTCATACACACATAAAATCACCATCTAAAACTGCTAATAATCATAATCCTTACTCTAAAAGATAACCATAGAACATTTAATGCCTAAAATTGTAGTAGTAATAAGTGGTAGTGAAATTTCTTTTATGTTAACATATTACGATGTTAGTTTTTTATCAATGTAAAAAGTTCCAAATGTAATTATTGTTATAAGATCACTAATTAAAACTAAGAATTTTAGATTTCACAGTAATGTGTGGCCCATCGCGTTTATTTCAAATTAAACTTTAAAAGGGTATCTAATTTCTTAAGAGACTTTAACAGACTCGTATAATATCTAATAAATATTATTGTACTTGATAATTACTAGATCTTTAAGACTAATAAAATAAATTTTACGGTTCAAAAATAAATGTAATAATATAAAAATACGTGTATGTATGTGTTATTAAAAATTAATGCCGTTATTTCTTTTCTTATTATCTGTATTTATTATTACCTTTTTGTATCAACTTTCAAATTTGTGTAAAAACATTAATAAATTTGTGAAATAGTATAAAATGGGTAAATAAACAAATAAAAATTTTTAATAACTTTAAAAACAGGGTCAATCACTAAAAAACTTCGGAAGTCTAAAAAACATTTAAGATAGATAAAATTACAGGCTAAATTTAAGCTCACTTTGCATATACAAAACGAGGTAGAATGTATATGCAAAACAAATTTCAATGTATACACAAAATGATCTAAAAATATGTATACAAAATTTGTACAACAATAGCATAAAAAATGACTTAGAATGTAGATGTAAAATAGGAAAGAATGTAGCCTGTTGCTTACGTCATTTTGGATGGTCGGTTATTTTAACATCACCTGCATTTTGTAACATTCTGAGCATTTTCGATCGAAAATACATGTTTAGGTTTTGTGTGTATAATTTAAAGGTATTAACACATGAAAAAATAAGAAATACTACGTTTCGCTATTATCTGCGGCAGTCTCAGGAACCAATCTAACGCGGATACGATGGGATTACTATATATATAGTTAACTTTTATATTATTATTCAATTTTTATTTTATTCAATAGACTCTCTTTTTTATTAACTATTAATTTGTATTTATTACAACATATGATTATTAGTTTATTAAAAATTAGTTCAGAAATTAAACAATCATCTTAAGAATATGACAAATTTACGTTTTTTAAATAAGATGAAAAATTTAATTCAAATAATTAAAATCGTATTCAAATTTAGTATGATTTATTATTGTAAAAAATAAGATGTTCAAGAAACTATATTTAACTTTTAACCAATTTGACATATGTCGGATATTTAGGATCAGAACCAGTCAAATTTTTATAAAATTGTTTCTAAAAAAAATAAATTATAAAAATATCGGAATTACTTACAGTTATATTTTGGCTAACATGTTTTTTAAGATTACTGTTTATTGTATTAAGAACGTAAATATCATCAGAATTTGGATCAAAGTAAAGACCCAAATTTAATACATCCCCAGGAACTAATGATAAAAAGTTTTCATAAGTTTCTTCAGATGGAGTCATAAGAATATAGCATTCTTCTTTACTACTAGGGCAATCAAAAGAGTATTCTAAAGTAGTAAATATTGTGATTGAGAAAAGAATAATGATGCTTTTAAAAATCATTTCTTTCATGATATTAAAGAATTGACTACCTTTTACTTTTATATAAATTTTATGCTATTTATTTTTATAAAAAAATTATGATTTCTGTTTTTTAAAAAATATTTATTTAATAAAATATCTTTTTTTATTGTTAAAAGTTCAACTTTTTCTTTTTAAATTATTTTTTTTATAATTGTTACATTAAATTTTTTTAAAGCTTGTTTATTTTTTTTTAAATAATATATCTCATAAATATTTTAGAAGATTAAATAAAATAAAAAATTTTTATTTGATTGAAATAAACAAATCCTCAGAGTTTTGATTATATTCCATCCTTTTGTATGACTTTTTTCAATGCGCTATTACGAAGAGAAATTTTTCTATAATTTTAATAGTAAAAATCATTTATTAAAAAGAAACGGACATATTATATAATAGATGTAATAATCAAATTTTTATTGGCGATCATGTTAATTTTGTGAAATGCATAATTCACTTTAATAATATTTAAAAATTCGACTTATCCATAACAAAAAGAAATAAGAAAAGAAAATTTGCCTCTCTCATAACTCTCTTCAAGTTCAACCGATTTTTATAAGTAAAAAGCCAAAAGATGTGTTTTTTTCTAACTAGAGGGGCTAGATCAGTTCCAAAAATTTCTGGCCAAATTATCTTTAAAAAACATCGTTTTTTGGCTTTTTTTAGCATAGATTTGAGTAGGGTATAACGTTATTTTAAAAAAGATAAGATACAGTGGTTTATATATCATTTGAAAGGTCTTATTTCAGAATAGTCCGGAAACACAGTCTTATTAAATTGTACTAAAAATTGGTCAAATTATGGTCCAAAGAGTTGTGACCATTTTAAAAAAATGATTAAAATGTTAAATATCTATAACTTAGTCAAAACTTGATGAAATGAAGTAAAATAGAATCTGTTATATAGATCTACGTCTAACTTAAAAAATGAGACTATTGCGAAGTTTATAGCTTATCTAAAAAACGATTTATGCTAATTTTAATGTCATTTTTCTTGCTCTATTTCTTTTGTAAAAATCAATTTTTTTTCTAGACGTAACTCTTTTCAAACTTGATCAATTTTTACGGTCAAACAGTCATTTAATGTATTTTTTTTCAACTTAGGGAGAAAGTGGGTCTCAAAACGTTTGGTCTATAACTGACCAAGTTATGCTTAAAAAACATCACTTTTTTAGAAACATTTTTGCATAGTTTTGTTCCAAAAATAACTTTTTTAAAAGTTGATAAAACTTTATTATTTTTGATTCATTTATAAGGTACAAGTATGGAAAAGAGGGAAACTCAATATTAAAAGAATTAATAAAATATGAATAAAGTAATGGATCAAGAGATGATGACCATTTTTTAGTTAAAATTAACATTTTCTAATGTTATAACTTTATGAACAGCTGTTTAAAGAAAATAAAACTAAATTTAGTACGTAGAACAAAGTCTAGCATAAAATATGAAAACTATAACAAAGTTTGTAGCTTAAAAACGAAAGAAATTATTTTTAGGCAATAACTTTTTTGGTTTTTTTCTATTTATTTATTTGTAAAATTAAGATGAATATGTAGTTAATAGAAGAATGATATTGAAATATTTATATCAATTTCAAAACTATAATAGAAAAGCATCTAAATAGTTACTTAAATAATTCAAATATTCATTTTTATTCACTTTTTAGATATACATAAAATTCTTTTGTTGGATGAATTTTCTAAACTATTCAGTTTTAATAAAAGCAAACATTATAAAATTATTCTTAAACTCAAAAAAATTTCCTATATTAATATGTTATAGCAATGTATTTTAGGTTATTTTATTTCTTCAGAAATATGTAATTCAATGAAACATTCTTTTACACACATACTTTGATTAATAATTTATTATAAAAATGTATTTTTAAAAATATGCTCTGTGGACCAGCCCTGACCTGCCGAAGGCTGGTATATTTAAAATAAAATATAAAATTAAAGTATCTTTATAAAAATACAATATTTCTATCTTCAAAAAATAGAGTAGAAACTTATTTTTAATGATAAAAGTCATTTTTAAAATTAATATACTGTATAATGATTAATTATAAGATTTTCCTTCACATTGAGATAAATCAGAAACGATTGTGATCTTTGTTGGATTTACATATTGTCCTAACTTTTCAACAAATTGTTGCTAGAAAGACAATTATTAAGATGTTAAAATTACTTACCATCGTTTTTTGATCGACATTATTTTTAATTTGTTGATTTACAAAATTATAAGCGTACTCATCATTATCATAACTGTCGATATCAAGACCTAATTCTAAAACTTTTTCAGGAATCGTGGTTAAAAATACGGTTTTATAAGCTGATTCTTGTGGAGTCATACAAATTGAACATTTATTACCATTATTAGGACAATCAACTTTATATTCTAACGTAATAGATACAATAGTTACCAAAAGAATAAGAACGCCTTGGAAATTCATCTCTTACTTGATGTTAAATGATTGAAAATCTTTTATTTTTATATGAATTTTATACTATTTATTTTTTAAAAAAAATTTTGATTCTCTGCTTTTTAACAAATATTTACTGTTTAAAATAACCTTTTTTATTATTCAAATATAACTTTTTCATTCATAAATTCTTTCTTATTTAAAATGTTCTTAGTAAAAAAATTTCTGCAACATATTGTGATAGTTTGCTACTCAATATGATACAACAAGCATAGTTATTTATTAAAATCAGCATGGTAACAAAGAAGTCAAATGTAATATTAATAGTCAAACAATTTTGTTAAATTCGTAAACTTATTCTACAAATATTTTATAGACATTTTATGTCATTTAAATTATTAACTATGTTTAAAGAAACAAATTTTTTATCATTCTTGTTTTTTTTATTTGCAAATCATGTTTGCCTTTTTTATTCAAATTTATTGCTTAAAAACACAATATTTCATAAATACCAGCCTTAAACCCGTCTTCGGCAGATCAGAGCTACTTCGCAGAGCATCTTTTTTAAAAAAACATTTTTTTACTAAATTATTAATCAAAGTATGTGTACAAATAATTGTTCTATTGAATCGAATTTTATTGGAAAAATAAAATACCGAAAATACATTTTTTAAGTATGCAAATACTTCTGAATTTAAGAATCATTTTAGAACTTTTACATTTATTGAAACTGTTTAGTTAAGTAAAAAATTTACCTGACAAAGACAGTTTTATTTATATCTAAAAAGTGGATAAAAATGAACACTTGAATCATTCAATTAACTATTTAAGTGACTTTCAATTATATTTTTGAAATTGGTATAGAACATTTAATGCCATTCTTCTATTAACTACGTATTTACCTTAATTTAACAAATATATAAATGAGAAAAAATAAAAAAATTAATACTAAAAATAACTTCTGTCGCTTTTAATCTACAAACTTCGTTATAGTTTTTATATTTTATACCATTTTTTGATGTATGTACTAAATTTAGTTTCATTTACTTTAAACAACTCTGATAAAGTTATAACATGAGGAAAATTTAATTTTTACTAAAAAAGTGGTTGTCACATTTTATCCCATAAATTTACTAATTTTTTTATGCTTTTTAATATTAATTTTTTCCCTTATTCTATACTTGTACTTTTCAAATCAGTCATAAACTATAAAATTTCATTAATTTTGAAAAGAGTTATTTCTGGAACAAAACTATGTAAAAACGTGTCTAAAAAAGTAGGGTTTTATAAAATAATTTGGCCAGTTATTGACCAAAAGTTTCGGGACTTATTTTTCCCTCTAAGTTGGAAAAAAATACATCAAATGACTATTTAACCATAAAAATGATCAAGTTTTTAAAGGCTTATGTCTGGAACATAATTGGTTTTTACAAAAAAAAATCGAAAAAAGCAAAAACGTTGACATTCAAGTTAAAATAACTTCTTTGAAGTTGAGATATAAACTTTGTTAGACTCTTATTTTTTAAGTTAGACTTAGATTTATATAACAGATACTATTTTATTTCATCAAGTTATGACTAGATTATAGCTATTTAACTTTTAAATCTTTTTTTAAAATAGTCACCACTCTTTGGACCATAACTCGGCCAATTTTTAATACAATTCCATAGTATTTTGTTTTCGCACTATTCTGGAATTAGACCTTTCAAATGATATATAAACGATTGTATTTTATATATTTTAAAATAACGCTATTCCTTGTACAAAACTATGCTAAAAAAGGCAAAAAAAACAGTGTTTTTTGAAGATAATTTGACCAATTATGGTCCAAAACATTTGAGACCTATTTTTTCCCCTAAGTTAGAAAAAAACACATCTTTTGGCTATCTACCCATTAAAATCGGTTAAATTTGAAGAGAATTATGAGAGAGACAAATTTTTTTTTCTTATTTCTTTTTATTATATACGAATTACCAAATAAAGACGGTAAAAGTAATTTTTGACGTCAAAATTTTGATTTACTAAGACCATTTTTATTAGAATGACAATTAAACAAAATAATTCACAAAAAAATAAAAATGTCGTTCATTGATGACCGTTATTTAAAACTTTACAAGAAAGTAAATAATGAATTAGATGTTTTGGAAAAGATGGGTGAAGTATTTGATGAAAGAAAACAAGGAAATATTAGCCAAAATTGATAAAACAATTCGCAAATCTGAAGATGATGGAGACACAGAATATTACAGCAATCCTTAATCATAAGACATTATTTAATTCATATAATCAACTCCATTGGTTAATAAATTTTTTTCACATAATCATGTATTCTATCAATGTATCACTAAAGCCAAATCAAATTATTTGTTTATTCCTGTGATTTCATTTATAGTATTATATATTAATAATACTAATGATTGGTACAATAATCCATCAATTTCTTATCATAAATTATGATAATATCTTAGGTATATTTAATCTGTCTCTGTCTACATAGTTTTATATTTTAAAATTTGCAACAATGAAAAAATGTAGTAATACTTTCTTCTTTTTTTCTTTGATTTTTATTTTTCCTGCTATTACTTTGATAGCTGATATTGCTCTAATACATTTCCATTTAACTTTAAATAATGATCCACAATCATTGGTATATGCTTACATTAAATTTGATAGTCTTTCCCAGTCAAGTGTACCAATTGTTAAATATGGAAAAAAATCCAAATTCATTAACAAATACTGTGACAGGAAGTTATTCTATATTTATTTATCATGACATTGTAAGATACAAGTAACGTGCAACAGCATCAAACTTGGATTATGACAATATATTATTATGCCGTTGGTAGTCAGGGAAATTTGAGTAAAACTTTTACTTTTAAAACATTCCCAAAAGGTAATAATATACTATTAAGAATTTGTATGTTTGGAGATTTGGGTATTGTAAATGATGTCTCATTGATGCCATTGCAAATAGCTGGCCTTCGTGGAGATTTTGATATGATTGTCCATGTTGGTGATTTAGCTTATGATCTCCATACAAATGATGGTAGACTTGGTGATGAGTATATGGAGTTGATGGAGCCACTTATATCATCCATACCATATATGGTGATAGCGGGTAATCATGAATATGATTGGGAGGCAAAAAATTTTGAAAACTATGAAAGGAGATTTAATATGCCTACAAATGGTGATGGAAAAAATCAGTATTATTCGTTTGGTGTTGGCTCAATACAATTTGTTGGTGTTTCAACAGAATTTTATGGATTTTTCTATGATTTTGGAATCCAACCAGTTCTTGATCAATATTCGTGGTTAGAAAAAGAGTTACAGAAGGCTAATGAAAATAGAAATAATAGACCATGGTTAATGACATACCAACATAGACCATTTTACTGTTCTAATGAAAATTCAATGGAATGTGATGCATTTGAAAATCGTGTTATAAGAACTGGATATCTTAATATGCCAGGTTTGGAACCATTATATGGAAAATATGGAGTTGATGTTAATTGGTCTGGTCATGAACATTCATACGAAAGAATGTTCCCTGTTTACGATAGAAAACTATATAATACAGACCCTGATCCTTATCATAATGCTAAAGCTACAACCTATATTATTACTGGAAGTGCTGGTTGCCATTCTTACCAAGCTGCATTTGGTAATCCCTCGCCATTTAGTGCGAAAAGGTATAGTAATAATTCATTTTTTTAAGGAATTTTTTAGATTAAATAAATATGGTTACACTGTAATGCATATAAAAAATATGACACATTTATATTTTGAACAAATAGATACTCAAGCTACAGGAACAAATACTGTCGTTGATTCATGGTGGATGTCTAAAGATATTGGTTACGTAAAAAAGGATGACATAAGTGAAAATGCTGACTTTGTTAATCTACAAGTTGAATATACAGATATTCCAGTTTTCATAAGGAAACTATGTGCTGGTAGATCTGCAAGGTGTTGACAAATTTTTTCACAAGATACAAATAGATACAGTAGAAGAAATGAGAAACAAGAAAATAAATATTCAAAGTATAAATATGATGTCGTTTATTGATATTGAGACTGAGACAAATGCTTTAAAATATTTTTTATATCCAATATAGGTTTGTATAAATTTTTCAAATTTATATTTTTTTGACAATTAATAAAAATTTACAAGTACAAGGGTGAGATATAATTGTAGTAGAAAAATGTAAAGGTATTTAAATCTGCTTTATATATAAATATTCAGTTATTAAATATTTTTATATACTGTTATAAATATATTCAATAAATGCATCCATGTAATGAGGAAAAGAAATATATGATCTTATATTATCACCACATATATTATAAAAATGGCGCCATCTCAATCATTTAAATATCATTGATAACTACAAGAAGAAATTATTACGTATTAAATAATGATTACTCTATAGTCAAAAAATGTTAATTCTAGTTGATTTATCATATTGGTAGAAAAAATTATATGTTATATTGAACAATATTTCATATTAAATTTATCAAAATTCACATACGGCATTAATAATGATTTGAAATTAATATTCAAATAATATAATATTTATAAAAATTTTACCAAAATAAGGTACTCCATTTAATGTTATATGAATTCACAGAGAAAAGTATTTTAATTTCTAAAAAAAAACAAAATGTAATTGACTTAAAAAACAGATGTTGAAACCTTGGTTTAACTTAAAAAGTTATCTAGATGCTTGAGAAGACACGATTTCTATGATAGATGGAGTGATAATATAAGTATCAAAATTAATCATCTTTCTTTTACATCTGATAAATTGAATATAGCTGTAAAAGTATATTGAAATCTTCGAAAACTCTAAAAATATCAAAATTTGTGTAAGTAAAAAAGAAATATAAAAATAAAAAACAAATAAAAGATAATTCACCACTACTTTACTTCAATAACATATTTAAAAATTTTTTAGACATAAAAATGAACATAATGTTTAGTTATTATTTTAAAAATTTTAAATATATATTATAATTTTCCCGATTAAACACTTTCATGATTTATAAAGTAGATCTTATTTTGTCTTCGAAGCTCTCCTTTCATTTGATACAACTTTGCTCATTGGGGTTTTGGATAATGCATTTGATTTTGAAGTACTCATGGACATTGATGGATCTGATAGACTTCCTAATACAATTGGTACTTTAAATTTTGAACGGCTATTTTTTGTTTTTAGAAAATTGGAAACAGATTGTGATGTTGTTTTTGAAGCCGATGATAAACTGCTTTCACTATTGCTATTACTGATGTCAATGCTACTAAAGCTATCATTACCCTTCTTTTTCTTCTTATTTTTTAATTTCAAGCAGATAATAATAGCGACGGCTATGATTACTGTTATTACAATTAAAGATACAGCTATAATTGTAACAATCAATGCAGTAGATAATCCACCATTTGAAGTGCTATTGGATTTTCTATTTATAGTGCCATTTGGAGTAACATTTGAGTTACCATTTATAGTGCTATTTGGAGTACCATTTGAATTACCATTTATAGTGCTATTTGAGCGACGAGTTAGATTACCATTAGTAGTACTTTCTGCTAAAACCACGTCTTCAGGTTTAAATTTTCTCTTCAATAATATGAAAGGTTCATTAAAAGCTTTGTATTCACAAAATAATTTCATAACACCATTACCATAATCATTATAATCATCAAAAATAATTAAACTTTCATTCGCAGTAAAAGCTGATGGATTGTCCAAATTGTTTAATTCACTCCCTGTAGGTAATTCTATTCTTATCACAGATAGTACTCCTATTTCCATATAATTATTAAAACAAAAAAATAAATTATTTGTTTTTGAAATACTTGTAACAGGTTCGGTCCAAATAACTTGCTTCTCTGGTAGTAAAACAAATTCTGATTCTTTTATCTTACTGCTATTTTTATTTTTATCCATTCTACAACTATAATATCCATAAATATTTTTTTGATTCATTGTTGAAGAGATATTTATTTTATCCAATTTATTTGAACTGCTAAAGTTGGACAACTTTCCTTTAAAAAGTACAAATTTATATCTTTTTAAATAAAAGTCCTCATATATTTTACCACTATTATCATCTACAACAGCATGACATCCAACATGTAGTATTTTATTTTCATACAATTCTGTACTAATTTTTACTAACTTTATCCCACTAGCTGTTTTATTATAATTAAATATTTTACCATTAATTTTTAGGTGTAATGTCGCTTCTTTGTCAGAAACTATTCCATTACACATTGGTTCTACTTTCTTTTGTTTATCAAAGAACTTATCAGTTAATTCTCCATTACTCGTATAATCACTTATAGTCAATCTTACTGTAGCTTTCTCATAGACTATGATTATTTGGCCAGAATAAATGTTATCTTTTTCAGGATTAAATTTTTTAATTTCTCTGCTATTTCCATCGTAATTTATATTATCTGGTGTATAGGAGAAAGAATAATGATTAATAGGATTAATTTCTTCATTTAAACATTTAACTCCGGTTCTAGTAGTTTCAATCTTGTCATAACTAGTACTTTGACTACCAAATTTTAACTTAACACCAACATTAATTTCCTTAAAATTGGGTTGGTAAATTTTTCCACAATAAAGAGTTATATTATCATTTGATGAAGGAATTACAGGAACAAATACATGACGATCATTATATTCATCAGGAAACTGAATACCATTCTCCATAACATACTTGGATGGAATAAACTTCGTTAAATTAATATTTGGAATCCAATTTGTATAAGGACATGGTATCAATGGATACCTATGATTATCATATACATATGTACCAAATTTAATATCTTGTTCTCTCACTTTGTTATTAATTACCACATAAAATACATCTTTTTCGTTGGAATTTAATATTTTATCTAGAGTATTATAGGTATAAGGTCTATAATAGATTCCTATTTCACAAATCTTTAATGAACATGTTCTAGGTTTGTCATAACGTAGAAACAAACTTCTTTTTTCATATTCAGAAATGAGAGAGCTATTAATTGTCTGATAGTATTTAGTAGGGCAAAACATTAAAATGATTTTTTTGTCATCTTCAAAATCTCCGTAATCAAATTTGCTAATATCAATTTCAATAATGTAAACTTTCTTAGCATTAAGCACTTCCTCTAGTGTTTTTCCATTATATTTATAATCTTTATAAGAGTCGTTTTCAACATGCGGATAGTAACGATTATTGGTGATAGGATGACTTCCATTTTTGTAGATACCAATTCCTACTTCAATCCGGGACAGATTTCCTAAATTTTCTAAACATTTGTACCCGTCGTTATTTCCATATAGACTAACGAAAAATTGATGTAGTTGAAGGAATATTAAAATAATATTCCACAATGGTAACTCCATAACGCAATAAAAATGATTTGAAACAGAAAAATAGTTGAATTTATAAATTTATTCAATTAGTAAATTTGAATAAATTTTATTCAAATTTTTTTAATTTACAAATTATATGAAAACAGTCATTAAAAAGGATAGAAAGAATTAAAAAGTCATTAATTTATTGTCTAATAAAATAAATATCTATATTTTTACAATAGTCTATATTATTTATTTAATATTCAAAATATATACATAATTATCAGTTTTTATTACAGGAAAGGGACAGCCAATTAATTACTTATTGTTCATAATACTAACACATTATTGTTTTATACGCAATATAATAAAACCAATAAATTATTTTTTTTATAAAAAGTTGTTACATTGTTTAACTTTTTCAATTCTATCGTAGTAATAATCAACTATTTCCTTAAAACTAATGAATTGATTCATGGTATCATAGGATGTTTTAACAACATAAAATCTCTTTACTAATCCCTTAAAACCATCATACAGTGGATTTCTTTTTCTAATTATTGGAAGATCAAAAGATTTTCCTTTAATTAATTTGTAAATCAGATACATTGCCTTTTTTCTATTTCTTATTTTTTTCTTTAATAAACGATGGTAAAAGGTAAAATCAAAAGATTTTTTTACCGATTTTTTAGCTTCTTTTTTAGCAACCTCTCAAAGATAATAACTGTTGTAAAAATCATCGTCTCTTTTTACTTCTTTATTTATTTCCTTCTTCTTAATATCAAAATTTTCTACTAATGTTGTTGATGGTTCAGATGACTTGAAGGTGGTAGATGCTGATATTGATAATGATTTGAGATGGTAGACATTGGCTTGTCTATGGGTAACCATAAGCAAGCTAATTTCCGCCGTCTCTTTTTAAATTTAGTTAGAGTAGGGGCCGCTGTGAAGTAGATATTTGTATGTCAAGTGAATTCAATGAATTAATCAAAAATAAGTTTGTAAAAATAAATATATCCTTTTTCGCTTACCTATATTTTGTATTTTTTTAAAAAAGGCACCTCGCATACCTATAGACAAGAGAATGCCCCTTACCCTGTTCAATCACTATCAATTTTGTTTTTGAATATATATAATGAACTTATTGCATATAATCCAAATTACCGAAATTTTGCTTAAAAAAGTTTATTTTAACTTAATGTGATATAGTACCTTTTTTTAAATTACTAATAGTTTCAATTGCATCTGATACATCATCATATTTTGCGGACAAGGAATCTGAAAACAAGTGATAAAAGACAAAAACAGATATTACCGTTGAGAAATTTTTGAAACTTTGTGTTACTATTCGAATAAGAGGAATTTTTTTTATTTATACTCTCCATTTTCTTAACTTCAATTCGTTTACCACAGAAAAAGTTTAAAAAATTCTCACATGGATCTAAACTAAAATCAACATCTTCAGTAAGACATTTGGGAGCCAATTAAAGATTATATTTTGATGAAACCTCTTTTAATCAAGTGAAGTACACTTTTTTATAAAAAAATGAATACATAAAAATTAAGGATCAAAAAGAAATTTCTCATTTTTCTTTGAAAATTACGGTATTTTTCTATTTCTTCTTGAAATATTTATACTAAACATAAAAACCTAATGGCTAAATGTGTAATTTAAAAAAAAGAAATGTTATAGTCATATTATGTTTAAAAATTCTTGAAAATGTGACAGTTATTCAAATCTATTTAAAATGCCATTGCATTTTTTTTATATTTTTTCTATGCTTGATTAAATAGTTAAATCACCATATTTTGAGGAAACTAAATTCTTAGTGATATAGTTAAGATACAAAGCAAAAATTTTTACAGTACAAAATTTACCTATGTATTTTACGTTATATTATTAGTAATAAATTTTGCAATTTAAAAGTTCTATAAGTATTTAACATTTTTTAATGATTTAGAGATAATTTATTAAAGTAGTGAACAAAAATAATTAGATCACAATGTTTTAGAACAGAAGGGAAATTACTAAAACAATTAAAATATTCAAAATCAGCAAACTTTAGTCTTTTTTAAAATCTCAATTTAAAAGCATTTCATTTTCAAGATTAAAATAAATTCAAGAGTTATTAAATTTGCGTACTATTATGAAATTGTTCTTCATATTTCCTTTTATTACAGAAATTCAAATTACTTAAAAATATTGTTATAATATATTATAAATTCAAATTTTTGATGAAATAATTTTATAAAAGACATGTATGTTCAATTGTTCTAATCCATATATACATTAATTTTTAAAACAGTCTGTTGTAATTTTAAATCCTTCTTCTTTTAAGTAAGAAAAAAGTGAATAGTTGATTTATTTTACAACCAATTGATTGGTAGGTTTTTTCTTCCATTTTATGGTGATAATGTATGTATAAAATATTTTTAGATATGGATAACCGTGAACCTGCTTTTCAAAGAAAGCTTTGGCAAATAGAACACCTCTCATACAAAGATGAAATAATACCGAATTCGGAGGAGAATTTTCGAAAGATTACCAATGGTCTGTTAGAAGCTATTGGAAAAAAAGACTTATATCATGGACTTTCTTTCTACCTTGTCCAACTTCAAAGGTAGATAAAAAAAACACTATTATTTAATATGTTAATTTAGATACATCCAATTGTACGAAATTCAAATGACAAAAAGTGACCATATAATGATACTCAAAATACTCTATTCTTTGATGCTTGAAAGAAAACTTCATGTTGATATATTTAACGGTGTGACATATCTTATCTATATAATCCTCCCGAGAGCTTCAAATCTTACAAGAGATGACGTTGATTTTGTAAATTGGAGAGAGTTATATCAATTATATAAATATGTTGCTGATGAAAAAGATCAAGAAGGTCGTTTCTATTTAACAACATCATCATTCACTCAATTTCAAAAAACAATTGTCAGATTAAGGTATTTATTCCCACTCTCTGCTACAAAAGAAATATTTAATGAGATCAGAACAATTTTTTATCCATTTGATTCTACTATGGAGTTTGCTATCAAATCATTATCACTATTCCTACCTCTTCGGATGACTTTTGAGGAACACACAAAATATGGTGCCAATCTTTGGTTTGAAGAATTATGGAAATGGTATACTCTTGCTGATCATAACCTTGCGTGGGATCCTTTATGTGTTGAGATATTTTCGGGACTAGCGAAAAATTGCTGTGGTTTTGCTAATTGGAATGACAAATATAATATTATTATGTCAAAATCATTAAGAAATTTTGATATCTCTTTCGGAAATAACAGAGAAATATCGTTAACTGATGATAACAGTAATACTTCCCAAAGATCACTTGCAACGTGGTTTGTATATATGCTCGGTGGTAAAGATGATGGATTTCAACCGTATTTAAGAAAATTATTTGTTTCTATTGAATCTTACTTTCATCCTTCTAATGACGGTGACCATTTGGAATCATTGATAAGATTTGTCAACAACTTAACGTCAGAAATGGCCACCAGAATTCATTATGAAAGACATTCTTCTAAAAAAACAAATACTATACCGGAAATGAGACTTACAGATGATCAAATAGAAAAATTTGTTAGAACACTAATGCATATCATGAAATGGCTTGTTTTTTCAAAATGTGAATTAGAACTCATTCCAGAAACAGTTAAAAAATTATGTGATATATCTCCTGGTATTGTTTTACCTTTTGTATTGAAACTAATATACCCTGCACTTAAGAATGTTAGTGCACCTCACCGATTAAGACAATCTATGAAATGTTTCCTAGCTGTTTGTGTGCCGTTGGTAAGAGATTCTGATTGTAATATAGTAAGAGATAATTGTGACGAAAATGTTTTAAAGGCGATTGAAATAATATATCTTGAGAAGGAAAATTTATATGACACAAAGAGATTAAATGAGGGAAATTTAAGTAACAAGGATAAGAAAATTTTATCAAAAAGGATAAAATTAAGAAAATTGACTATTAAGAAATTAACTAAATCAAATTCGGAGTTTGTAAAGAAATCTGATAAACTTGAAAAAGGTAAAAATCTACTTAAACTTGAGATGGATGCTGATGGTGATATAAATAATATCCATATTGATGATCAAATAGTTGAAAAAGCATCAGATATATGTATTAAAAATTCATTGTTTTCCAACCTACTCCAACATGATTTTAGTGGTCCGCTTCGTTTCCATGTAATTTTACTTCTTGAAATGATTATCAAATCATTTGATATTAATGATATTGAAAAAACATCTCAGTCATTAGAAGCATTAACAAGAATTTTTAATGTTATTATTGTTGCTGATTGTTCAGGAGCAATTGATCAAATGAAGGAACAGTTAAATGAGGAGGAAATTAGGCTATGCCAATTAACAAAAGAATTCCCCGATATCATCAAACTCTTCATAACAAATGTACTTTCTTTAATTGAAAAGCTTGAAGCCGGAGGAGCCCGTATACGAAATGATGATGCAGATTGTGGAAAAGTTAGTGGTTTATCAGAGTGTGAAGAGAACGATAAGGAAGCTTTACTATCAAACGAAGAAGTGTCTCTACGTGAAAATTTGGTTTTCGTATTCACTGGACTACTTGAAAATTGTTCAAACTCTATTAGAGAAACAATTTTTGATTCTATTTTCAAATTCGTCCAAGAAAATGTTTTTGAAAACCAATTGTCAATTTCAATAATCACTGGTGTTATAAATCAAATTATTTACTTTTATCCTGATTATTCATTTCCTTTATTGTATAATCATGTGAAAAAAAATTTCCCATCGTGTTATCCAAAGATGAAAAAAGATATTGAAATTGATATTGCTCTGATGTGGTATATCTCATTGTCATGTAGTATATTTTCAATGCCTGGTTTATCTATTATCAAGTACAAAAAAGAAATATCAGAGTTGGCGGAATTTTTGTTGAGTTTTGAACATAAAATGATATACCATCTTGCTTGTAATGGACTTATCAACACATTTTCTAATCTAGTTGCAATTTACACAGAGGTTAATACAAAATTAATTATTAAAATTGATAAACCTTTTAATGAATTTCTACCAATTAGACATTGGGGGAAAATGTGTGATAAGAGAAATCCAAATAAGAAGGTTATTTTCCATTCACCTACCAAAATTGAAATTGATTATGCCTTTGAGTTAGCTAATTTGATAATGATTCCTTGTTTAAAGAATATTGAAAATATTGAAAAATTGACAAAAAAACAGTTAAGAAAAAACTTGGGAATTATAAAAATGGTACTTAGTGGAATGTCTGAAGTTTTGAGACCTCTTGATGGAAAGTTTATACCGTTATTTAAAGTATCTACTAGTGAAAATCCAAATTTATACTTTAACAATATAACAAAAAAGGCCGAAGTTTATAATTACCTAGTTGATAAACCAAACTTTAGAAATATAATATTTGAGGTATTGACAAAAGCATTACCATACATGTTAAAAAATCGTGAAGCAGAAACAACAAATATCAATATGATACTATCTATATATAACAAAATTCTTTCTGACTATGGAATCACACGAGCATTATACACCGATGAACAAAATGATGCTACAAACAATGAAATGGTATTTGGGAATGTAGTTTTAGGAGCAAAAGCAGATATTTTTGATATTGTTAGGAAAAAAGTTTCACTTTGTCATAGTACCAGGTTATTATTATATCTCTCAGAACCATGTATTTTCAATGATACATACCTCCGAATTTTGGATGATTATGTTATGGCTGCAGAGTCTAGTTATAATAAGATTTCAAATTTAGCAGTTGATTATATTGATAATCTTCTATCAAACTTTCCTAGAGCGATAGTTTACATTGTCCCACACATAAAACGACTACTATCTTTGAATGGTGAAAAAAATGAATACAAAATATGTGCTGGTTATAGTTTGATAGGTCTTGAATTATGCTCTAGTACAAGAGATTTTGCTGTAAAAAATGAAATTATACAAGCTATTTCATCTAACTCTGATCATTTCCAACATCAAGTTATTGTTAAATGCATCAAAAAGAATTGTATCACTGGTTTGAGTAAATGGAGGCAAGTACCAATTGACTTGAAAATCTCAGAAAATTTACATCACTATTCCATACAGCAATACTTTTTGAAGAATTCAAAAAATTTAGATGTTTCAGAATGTGATAAATTAGAAAAACAAAGAAATGAAGAATCTCTAGATAATTATAACAAAATAATTGACACAATAAATTCAACTTTACTAAATCCAAATTGTCATTGGCAAATTAAGAAAATATTACTAGAATTAATATCAAACTTCATAACACCTCATCTAAAGGCAAAACACATTGATACTGTCATAAAATATTTCTTAGATGCAGATAATGACAATTCAAAAAATGCACGTTCATTTATTCTAGATTATATGATTTTCACAAAACCACTGGTCTCTAAACTTTCTATCACACCTCCACAAGCGATGTTTAACAGAAATTATGAAGACAATGGCACCCCATTATATGGAATATTTAAAGATAATCTTTGTGTAACGTATGACAGTTTCATTGACCAAAAAACTCTTAAACAAGTTTCAAAAAATTACATTGGATTCATAAAATGGCAACAAAAAATAAGAGCTTCAGCTCCATGTGATGATCAACACCTTTGCAATAGGAGCTTTGAACAATTAAACGATATTGAAAAGTTGATTGTGGAATTTTTTAAACAACCTAACAATGTCAAGAAATTTTTTGAAAATATCGCTTTAACATATACAGAAACTAGTGGATTTTATTTGAGATTAGCTTCATTTATCTCACAATTGGGTCGGAATTATAATGATCTTGTTGTAATGGAATTTATTAAAATTATGGAGGTATATGCTTGTCACGAGAAACTTGGAGAGAGAAAACTTGCAGCTGTTATCTTTTCTGGGTTATGTCGTGGTGCAAAATACTGGAATTTGGAGAAATACGATAATTTCATAAAAATAATGAGTGAAAAATTACCAAAAATCTGGGACAACCTATCTCCTGACATTTTCAAACACTGGGGTGAGGCTCTTAGTTTAATACTAGCAAAACGCGATGTTAGAAGATATAAATGGCTTGTTGATCTTGTAATACAATTCGCCGACCAAATACATCCAAATATGCATCCAATATTCATTCAGACAAGATTAACCTTACTAGGAATGATAAATTGTTCATTTGCTTGGAGAGGAACTAGCATAATGACAAAATGTGTTGAAATAGCAATAAAGTACCTGTTTTCACAACATTATATAATTACAAAAGGAGCTGCTGATATTATTTCGGATGCTTGTCTTTTGGATATTCAAGGACTTGGATTTGATGATAGAATAACACCATCGATGAAACCATATGACATGGATATTATTTTTGAAAGATTGGGGGAAAGTTTGAATATAATGATGAGTGAAGGATATACGAAATGCTTCTTTACGGATGGTGACTTATGTCCTATTGATAAACAATCTAAGATTTATAAATCATCTTTTAACAGTCTTCAAAGTATAATTTTCATTATCGAAAATAGGTTTCTCACAGGATACTTAAGATTTACCAGTTACATCATTGTTCTCATTCCAATTCTTGCTGTATTTGAAAACGATGCCAACCCCAATATGAAGGAAGCATGTGCTTTAGCATTAAATGAAATATTCCCCAAACTAATTTTGAAAAAAAGTATGATATCAGAATTTATTGGAACCATGGAACATGCTCTTAGATACGCAAGATCATGGAAAACACAATGTTCCATCTTAAAAATCACAAGAACAATTATATTCGGAAACTATTTCAATGCCATGTCTGTAGAGTACCAACAACGAATTGAAAACATCATCGTCCAAATGATAGTATCTCCCTTCATTGAGGTTCGCCAATCAGCAGCTGAAACTTTAACAGGACTAATTTTGTGTAACTACTTGACAGTTAATTCGAATCTACTAAATATCTTCCTTAAAATGGCTAGAGACAACGATGAGAATATGCACAAAAAGCATGGCGGAATCCTTGGATTAGGAGCTGTCATTCTCGGATTCCCATATACCTGTCCTCATTACATTCCAAAAGTTATTGTAGCTCTAGCAAAAATTGCAAGAAAATCTAACGATAAAATCCTATTCAACTCAATGATATCAACTCTAAGAGATTTCAAAAGAACTCACCAAGATACTTGGGATGAGCATGAAAAATGCTTCAAAACAGAGCAATTAACTATTCTAAATAATGTTTTAACTTCACCTAATTATTATGTCTAAAATTTTTACTATATGATTACACGAATAATTTTATTTGTATTTTTAACCATGTCATATACAATATCACTAAATAAAATATTATTAAATTATCCAAAATAATTACTAAGAAAACAAGACTATTTTTATTAGATTTACAATTTTTGTCTCAAAAAATATATATTTAAAATTTTATTATAAATATTAGCAAAAACTGGCTATAAACATAAAAATAAAAGAACTTTTATATTTATCATATTCTATTCTAAATACTAAAATATGTAACCTTGGATTTAAACATTTGTTTATCTTTTATTTAAAAGATCTCAAGTATCCATTTTTAGAAATGTATATTATTATTACAAGATATAACATTCCTGCAACACTATATTGAACATTATACATTCTAAGTTTTTAATCATTTTCACTATTTTTTTAATTATGTATATTTGTAAATTTTTATTGAGAAGTTGTCAAATTTTGTTGGTATTTTTGTTATGTAATAGTAAAATTAGAGGATGTTTTCCTGGTATGGAACATTTACAGTACCAATTGAAACTTCTACAAGGTATGTTTGAATACTATCATATCATAACATTATTATAGAGAAACTCGGAGGAGATATTGAAGTTGATTTATCGTTAACTTCAATACCACTCATAAAATACAGAATACCGTCATCACCTAATCCTTTTATTGCACAATCCTGTGATCTTGATTGTTACTCATTTGATGCTCTTGGAACCCCTCCATGCAAATGGAATAATGAAATAAACCAACCATGTAATCCAAATTGTGGTGATTCACTTGATTTTGTAAGGGCAAAAAACTCCTGGGGACCAAAACAATCTTCATTGATATTTGGTACTGATGAAACTGCCTCGAAATACTATATAATCGCTGGAACTGATATTAAAATGAGACCAGATTCATCAGCTATGCTTGTATCTAATCCAATTCAATGTCAGGAAGGAGATGGAGAATTTATATTCAAGTATTGGACTTCACCTGGTGTCTCCATACAAATATGTACAAGAAGGTTTGGTGCTCCTATCAAAGAATTTACATGGTGTTCAGGAAATGTAACAATTGGTGATCCTGGACCAATAAATCTTATGATTCCTGGTTCTATAATGTATAATTTTGAATTGGTCCTCCTTGCCAAAGGTTTCAACTTTGATGCATTTGGAGCAAGAGGTGGAATAGTCATCATTGACGATATCATCTACAAAGCATCATCTGTACAGAACTGTGCTAACATCCCTCATGTAGATCCACCACCAACCCTTCCTAAAGACACATGTCATCAACTAACATGCCAATTCGAGGAAACAGACGAATGTAGCGAAAGTCTAAAATACTCAGGCTTCTGGAGACACACAGACGAAAGTCCATTAGGAAATCTTCATACCGGTATTAGAACACCCTACAAAGGCAGTTTTATTTATGCACGTGGACCTGGAACGAAATCCTATAGCATTCGTAGTGTAAACATAAATAGACAAATATCTTTTGAATTTTGTCTATACGCACCTGGGGATGGTGCTAATCTTGAAATTTGGGGAACTACCCCAGATTCGAATGGAACGTTACTGTTTTCCTCTGATAACATTGAACATTCAAATCACATATGGACGTGTCAGAGATTGGTATTTTACCCGAATAATTATACATCAATTGAATTTAAAGCAAAAAAACTACCTAATAAATTCACTTATGTTGGATTAGATGGTTTTAAAATAGTTGATCCAGTTACACAACAGAATCTATGTGATACCTAACACTATTAATTTATTTTAATTTAATACAAAATATTAAAATTTCTATTTATTGTTGTTTAATGTATATTTTATTAAAAAAAGTATATATTTGTATCTATATAGTTTTTAAATTTATTTACTGTAAACAGTCTATCTACACGTATCAATTGGTAAAGAAAATCAGCTGATTTATTTAATGTTATTTACATTATAAAGATAATCATAAATAACACAAATATTCGAATTAAAGTATATACAAAATCAATTTGATTGACAATATAAATAACTTAATGAATGTTAATTAAACAAAATCTCCTGACACATTAACCTTTTGCTTTATTTCTTTCCCGTTTCTTAAGTTTCCTCATTTGTTTTTTACTCAATGGCCTCTCATTTCTTAACTCCTCCATTTTGGTTTTGGTATATTGGGAAGCTAGATAAGTATTGGTAGTTGTTTTATCCTCACCATTTTCATCGAAAATTTTCTTGTTTCTTAGGATACCTTTCCCTGGTAACTTATCAGACATCTCATAATTACTATCATTCTTCCCTTTTTTGAAATAACTTTAATTCAAAATTATATATTATAAATTATTAAGGCACCTACCGGACTTCTTCAAGCCTTGGAGACCATATTACATACTTAATCTGAAAACTTTCTTGACTCTTTTCCGATTCCACCATTTGTTGAGTTGTTTTAAATGATAAAATATCTCTAAACGATGTTGGAAATGTGATGCCATATAATTAATGCATCCGGCATATATGGTCAGGTCAAAGTTCAGATGCACTATATGTTTACTTATGACATTTACACAAGTATCCTTGATTTTTACTTAAAGTTTAATTTTTTCCTCCTTATCCCAGCAATGCAATTTCCTTCTTAATATAATAAAATGCCTGATAAACACTATCAAATTTATAAAATTTATCACCAATTGCGAAATAAAAAACCTCCAACAACACAAGGTAGTCTTAACTCTTAAGAAGTGCCAAAGCCACTCTGTTCCAATTCTCCTTTATCTTATCCTTCTACTCTAATAGCCACGTCACCCTACAATCACCCAATAATAGTTGAGCACGTTACTACAATAGGTACAGCCCACATGATTGTGAATACGTATTCTTAGCCTGTGTGAAAAAAATACAAAGTAGTTTGATGACAATCAATTCACTTCTCAAGATATATAAAAGTATTTATCATTACATTGACATTACCCTTTTGTTTTCTTCTCTATATTTTATTTTTCGTAATTATTCTAATCATGTAATAACCTATTTTTTTATTTTTAGATGAAGGTGAATTACCTTTTAGGACTTGTCAGTTTACTGGCAATTAGCGGAGTAATTTACAGTGAAGAAGAGAGTAAAGAAAATAAATATGGGACAATTATAGGTATTGATTTGGGTACAACATATTCATGTGTTGGTGTTTACAAGAATGGACGTGTAGAAATTATTGCAAATGATCAAGGTAACCGTATTACACCATCTTATGTTGCATTTACCCCTGATACTGGTGAGCGTCTCATCGGAGATGCTGCCAAAAATCAATTGACCTCAAATCCAGAGAATACCGTCTTTGATGCCAAGAGATTGGTGGGAAGAGAATTCACTGACAAGACCGTCCAAGCTGATATGAAGTTGTGGCCATTCAAGGTTGTTGACAAGAACAATAAGCCACATGTTTCCGTTAAAGTTGGAGCTGACAAGAAGACATTTACTGCTGAAGAGATTTCAGCTATGGTCTTGACAAAGATGAAAGAAATCGCTGAGACATACCTTGGAAAAGAGGTAAAACATGCCGTAATTACTGTCCCTGCCTATTTCAATGATGCTCAAAGACAAGCCACCAAGGACGCCGGAACTATCGCAGGATTGAATGTAGTTCGTGTAATTAACGAACCAACTGCCGCTGCTATTGCTTATGGTTTAGATAAGAAAGAAGGTATGTTAATAGTTACTTTTTTTGTTATTTGTTTAATTCCTATACACTGGTCATCTATGAATGACACTCCTTTATAAGTATCTCAAACTTTCCGCAAAGCAAACAAAACTCCTTTTGTTTATCTTTTTCAATTGTTTATTTAACTTTTTTCTACTTTTAGGTGAAAGAAACATTCTTGTCTTCGATTTAGGTGGTGGTACCTTTGATGTATCTCTTCTCACAATCGACAATGGGGTATTTGAAGTATTGGCAACAAATGGAGATACTCATTTAGGAGGTGAAGATTTCGATCAACGTGTAATGGAATACTTCATCAAATTGTACAAAAAGAAAACTGGAAAAGATATTAGAAGTGATAATCGTGCTGTCCAAAAACTTCGTCGTGAAGTTGAGAAGGCCAAGAGAGCTCTTTCCATTCAACACCAAGTTAGGGTTGAGGTTGAATCTCTTTTCGATGGTGAGGACTTCTCTGAGACTCTTACTCGTTCCAAGTTTGAGGAACTTAATATGGATCTCTTCCGTGCTACTATGAAGCCAGTACAAAAAGTCTTGGAGGATGCTGATTTGAAGAAGAGTGATATTCACGAGATTGTTCTTGTTGGTGGATCTACCCGTATTCCAAAGGTTCAACAACTTATCAAGGAATTCTTCAACGGTAAAGAACCATCAAGAGGTATCAACCCTGATGAGGCTGTCGCTTATGGTGCTGCCGTCCAAGGTGGTGTCATCTCTGGAGAAGACTCAACCTCCGGAATTGTCCTTCTCGATGTAAACCCACTCACATTAGGTATTGAAACTGTCGGTGGAGTTATGACAAAACTTATCCCAAGAAACACCGTTATCCCAACAAAGAAATCCCAGGTCTTCTCTACAGCTGCTGATAATCAACCAACTGTAACTATTCAAGTTTTCGAGGGAGAACGCCCAATGACTAAAGACAACCACCAACTTGGTAAATTCGATCTCACTGGTATTGCTCCAGCCCCACGTGGTGTCCCACAAATTGAAGTTACATTCGAGATTGATGTTAACGGTATCCTCCATGTATCCGCTGAGGATAAGGGAACAGGATCAAAGAATAAGATTACAATCACAAATGACCAAAACAGACTTTCTCCAGAAGACATTGAACGTATGATCAATGATGCCGAGAAATTCGCTGATGAGGATAAGAAACTCAAAGAAATCGTTGAGGCCCGTAATGAACTCGAAGGATACGCATACAACCTCAAAAACCAAGTTGGAGACAGCGAGAAATTAGGAGGTAAACTCTCAGATGACGATAAAGTAACAATCGAGACAGCTGTAGATCAAGCAATCAATTGGTTAGAATCAAACAAAGAAGCCACCGTCGAGGAGCTCCAGCAACAAAAGAAAGACTTAGAAGGAACCGTCCAACCAATAATCAGCAAATTATACCAAGGAGCCGAAGGTGGAGCCGGTGCCCAACAAGGCGAGGAGGAATCAGCAGACAAGGATGAGCTTTAATCGTATTAACTTAACTTAGACAAAAAAACATCTCGAAATTAATAACTTATTTCTTTATTATGTTTTATAATTGAATTTTTTTGTTGTCTCATAATTAACAAATGTTTTTCTTTTATAAAACTTTCTCATATAATATATGGATAATACATACCCCATACAATACAAATAATTTTTTTCCTTATTACGGAGGCGATTACATTAATTCATTAAAAAATATCTACCTGAATGGATAAAAGGAAAACAGTCATATCTAAAAATATTTTCGTTTTATCTCTATAGAATTCTGCAAAATTTTCTACCCTTCAATTGACAATCATATATTTTATATATGAATTTAATAATTATCTCGTTATTATATTTTTTCATTAAAAAAGATTTTTCATTTGAATGTGTATTATGTTTTTGTTTAGTGTGGTAAATAAAGGAGAATATAAATGTTAACATAGTGTATCCGGGATTTTATTGGTGTATCGGGTGATAAAGCTTGATGGAGTTGAGGAACCACTTATGGTACTGGGGTAGTCGTTTATTGGAACTCTGTGTCTGAAATGAAATATTTAGAATGTTTCCTTTAAATTAACGTACTTACCGTATTTTCAGATGTTCATTTCCATCGTGTTGTGGGAAATTTTTGAAATTGTCATTTTTAAAATCCTATAATAAAGTTATTTAAAGATAATATTATATATGGAAATCTTACACATAGTTTCACTTCTCTTTTAGGAAGTTTTATTTGCGGTATATTATCCTTATCATACCCAATTTTGACGTTCCCACTCCCAATGACGGCATTGTCTGGCATTCCAAATTCACTACTTAGTAGTAAATCCTTAATCCTATTATTTAATATCGTTATCTGTGCTCTTAGATAATTAAGTTTCTGTTCATGAACTGCCGTATCAAGGGCAACCAAGCCTCTATCAAGCATGCTTTTCCTCTTCTTCACAGCATTCCACCTATTTTGGTACCACTCCAATAGAGCCTTAGTATTCTCTAATCCTTGATTCAATATCTTACTTTCTTCTTCAAGAAAATTATGGTGCTTTTCCTTAAATATTAAACATCATCAAAATTATATTGTAGTAATAACTAAATATAAATACAAATCCTAATCTCTTTTCTATGAATTACCTTTCCTAATTTAGAAAAATCTCTAGTCTACCATTCATTTCTGTTAATGAAAAAGAAAAAGGTAATTTCTAATACTTTTTTATGTTGCGTGATTATGCATTTGGTTATGTAAAAAAATTAATTATAGAAAAATGATGTATAGTTTTACTTAGAGAGGTGGAGTTAGGAGGGATATTACATAATAACAAATTTAATAAATGCGGTTTATTTAGGAAAAATATTTTATATTTCGTTCTTGGCATCTCGTATTATAATGGTTAAAAATTTTATCTCTATTTTACTTGTCTTTTTGATAGTTTTTGTTGGTACCTCTTATTGTGAAGAGAATAATGAGAACTATGAGGAAGGGGAACCTTACCCTTTTATGAAGAGATCATTGGCAATTGGAAGAATGGGATTTAGACCTGGTTTGTTTGGGAAATTTTAATTTTATTACTTCTTTTTTTTAGGTAAAAGATCTTATTTAGACTACATGCTCAGAGAGGATATGGACCCTGATTTTGATGAGTACCATAACTTTAATTACGCTATAAAAAGAAGTGCTGCTTTAGGAAGACTCAACTTCCGCCCAGCAAAACGTTCATTGGCCCTCGGGAGATCCGGTTTTAGACCCGGAAAAAGAAGTGTCGCCTTGGGAAGACAAAAATTTAGACCCGGAAAATAAATTAATTCCAACAATCTTATGAGAGTAAATCAAAATTGGCTACAAAAATTTGATAAATGAGCATAGACAAAACAACTAATGTTAAAACGTTAATGGCTATTCATTCAAATCAAATAATTTTCTAAAAAAAGATCACATATTTCCACTCTAATTTTTGCTATCATATTAATCTCTCACCTGTATAAATAAAAAAGTTAATTTCACTAAATTTTCCCATACATCATTGAGGCGCATTAAATATGTGTATTATATTATTTTCTAAAGATAATAATAACAAAATAATGTTTACCTTAAAATAAAGGATATTACATCATTAATTATTTAGATGGATGCAATAATGCATAAAGTTCATCTTCATCACACATTTAATTATTAGTTAGTTTACAGTAATATAATTTTTATAAAAGTGAAAAGGAAAACTTACGACAAAAGGTATTAGTTCGGGTGAATAGTTATTATTCATCCTCATTTGATTATTGTTAATGGCGTATTTTTCATTGTTTTCCTGGTAGTAATTTTTTTCCATGATATTTTGTGATTCGGAAAAGGATCTATCGGAGGGACTTAGAGATGATGGAGATATTGAATTTGTGGTACTGTTTGTGTAGGTTGAATTTAGATGGTGGTGATTTGCTTGGAAATGGGAATTGTTGTTGAATAGGTAATCTGAATTGGTGGTTGTTCTTGGAATTTTCTGATTTAAGAAGGCACTTTGTGGTCGGTATATGTAATTTTGTTTGCGTTCACTCGATATTTCATCTACATAATGGAGTGGTGGCTGTGATTTAGGCCGGTACCTTACTTGTCTTGGAGGCATGCTGATAATAATATATTACATATAATATTTAATTATATTTTGAGAAATACTTAAAAATCTAAGAATTAGTATCAAAATTTTTAGTACTGATATAATGATATTATTATTAATCTATAGATTGATTTCTGTGTTTACTAATAGTAATATATTAAAGGACGATTGATAAGAAATCTTTGGTCATAAAACAATAGTTTGTGCTCTAAAATTAAGTAATAATTAATATATATATTACTAAGACATTTATAATGACTATAAAAAGGTTAGAAACAAAGGAAATTACAAATACCATTCATTCACTTTAAATAAAAAACTTGCTGACTTCTAAAAATTATTATTTACACTATAATTTATTGGTATTTATAGAATTAATTATACACTAGTATACTTTTAAATGATGCAAAAATGAGTAATATAAAAAGTGATATTAGGACTAATGTTGTATATTTGTAGATGTATGATTATAATATTATGTATAAAGAGTTCTCATAAAATTTTATTTATTTTTATATATATATAAGGGAATGTTTATAGACATGGTATGTTTACTTTTATAGTATTTGTTGAAATCATTTAAGGATCAGAAAAAAGCGTAATCTTTTTAGAAAAGATACATAATAATTCTATATTAAAAGATAATTGTAAAATGCATAAATTTCATTTTGTTCAAATACAAAATTTAACATTAAAATATTTGTTTCAATAAAAATTAGGGTAAAATAACAAATAGTATATTAAATATAAATATGAATATAAAATTATAAATAGCCCTAAAAATAATTTTTATTGTCAGGATGTATTGTTACACTTTCACTTAACACAAATATGGCATGTTTAATGATCTATTATAAACAATAATAAAGAAGTTCCATTTAAATTAAATAACATTACTATTTAAATAGAGGGTTAACCGCCAGATTGTGTGATGATAAGAAATGTACTTAATTTCATAAGTTTGTATTACTTTTAGAAGCTGGTAAATTAGATTGTATTGTCTAATTTTACAGAGAATAATCTATGTAAGTGTTTCTCACACTCCACTCCGTCGTCACCCATCATTATCTCCATATATAGTTGATAGAAGAGTTAGGAGTAAAGATATTCTCTCAACTTGTGATCTACAACAAAAGATAATGTTTAAGATTGAACCTTGTATTAATAAAGTACTTTTATAGAATTAAAATGAGTAAGTTTATAAATTGTTATTATTATTAAATTCAATGATAAATAAGACTTGAGATGGTTCAATGAAAGGGGAAAAGATTTTTAAGAGCTATTCAAAATTTTTGATTAGGTAAAGTCAAGACCATTCAAAGTTTTACATTGGACTTGATTCTTTGTAAAATAGAAATATTTAATGTGGAAGGTGATTTATATAATCAAAAATAAATAATATTATTACTATTATAAATATTTATATATATTCAAAGATATATGTATAGTATAAAAATGAAATATAACGGTTTATAAATACACAATTACAATAAAAATAACAATATAGAAAAATTTTTAAATTAAAGTTGTTGATAATTGCTTGTTTTGGTACTTTAAAACCTCGCAATAATTTATTAAGTTAATCATTTTCAAGTGGATGTTAAATTCCTTATAATTTAATATAATTTTAAGACTGGTCTTAAACAATTATAAATTTTTGAATAACAATAAAACAATTTTACAGTTTATAAGTAGTAACAAATACAATTCTCTTCATAACAAGATCACATTTAATAAAAACTCTAACAATAATTTCATTTATTTTATTTTTTAAAAAAACTCCTTTTCGAAATTTGTTTTTATTGAAAAAAATAATATGGTTACTAAAACCCTTTAACAAGAATTTATACATATACACATATATATATATATAAAACATCTCAAAAATATAATTCCCTATTTAAGTAATAATGTATTAAGAGAAATGTAGATATTAGTCAAATATATATAAAATTAATTAAAAATACATTAACTTATAAAAATATTCCTTAAGGTTCTTGCTGATTTTTTAAAACATCTAGACATAATAACTTGACAAAATATTCTTTTATACTTCGTATTTTCCTTTTCCTCCTGTTGCCATATCACGTCCAAACCTAGAAGATTTATATTTTAGTAAAAAGAAATGTCTTTGTATAGGAAAATTATTTAGAAAGTTTTTAAAAAATTTAAAACTAGATGTATAAACTTGATGAATTAAAGAAGGGCTTGATTTTAATAAAGTCAACTATATATGAAAGTATATAGAATTACTATATATGTACATATGTATTAAAGAATCTTAAAACTAGTCAGATTTACATAATAATATGGGAGTTAAAGTAATATTCTTTTGATTTAAGAGATCAAAAAACTTCCTTAGTAGATAAAAAAATAAACAAAATAAAACTTACAATTTATAATCATTGTAGTTATTAATAATTTTCCAGACTTTATATTTATTTTGACGATACTTTGTGTAGATTATCAAACACATAATACCAACGATTATCAACCAAATAATAGATGTTGATCTTCCTGAAGCTGTTGATGATATATTATTTCTATGGAGATCTATAAATAAATAAGATGATTTATGAAATAATGTATGAAAAGGGAAAAGAAAAAGCCATACCATCTTCCGTGGCGGCTACAATAGCTCCAACCACATATATTATGTTCTCTCCATCGTTATCAACGTTATTATTAGTTATTTCAATAGGGATGATTAAGGATTTATCTTCTTCATGGGTTAACTTACCATTCTCGAATTCAAGTAATCTATATGCTGGTTCATCTGTAAGTCCATCTTTATGAATGTTTTGATAATACTTGATCAAGAAATCAAATGTTTTCTTCTCATCAAAAGTACCATCATTTTCATTAATAACACACTCAGGACAAATCTCTTTATTCGGGAATTGACGTTTCGGGAACATTGGATCTTCACTTCCCTCACCACTTAATCGGCGATTGACATTATTATGAGCCTTCCACAACCACAATATCACATCTTCAGGCCTTGTAACAAGTTCCAAATGATTCTTCTCTGTCATGTGAGCGAAATTCTTAGCACATATCTCACAACTAAGATAATTTACAATAAACCCTTTAATAGGTTCCAAAACATCATTCTTAGGATTAAATGTTGGGTCATTCTTAGAGGCGACGTATGCCTCTACCGTCACAACATGCATCAATGACCACAAGCCACAGGTATATCCACGGAGGTAACTTTTTGATCCTTTACAAGCTACCCAATTTGTTGTAAATGGGATTGGGTTACCTAATTGATTTTGGAGTTCATTAAGTTTTACAATCCATTCATCTGCTGTTATTGCAGTTGGTTTCAGTTGTAACCATTCATCGAGTCTGTAGAAGAACCTTTTTATTGGTGTTGTTCCCGGGACGTATTTTTTTAACATGTGTATCCAGGATTTTAAACTCTGGAGTTTAACACCATCAAGAATTGGTTTTCTTGGTATTTCAGTATAAAGCATGTATTTTATCGCTGATAGTAGATCACCGTATTGTAGTTTGAATTGATTTAGATTTATTGGAACGACCGGTTTTACTAAATCTTTTTCCTCCATATTAACAGCCAATTTTGGTGGGTGTGCTACAAGAATGGTATCTGATAATATTTCATTAATCTTCTCAACGACATCAAAAACATTCTCAACTCTATCAGCTGAGGTAAAAACTGGAACATCAGAATTTTTCTTGTACACTAATACTTTAGGCAAATTATACTCAATAATACTCTGTTTCAATGAAGGAACCAATGGATGATCCGATGTTGAGTAGAACATAGTAATCCTTGGATCAGAATCATAATAAAGACTCAAAGCATAGGATAAAGATGTAGGTATCTTCTCAATAATTATAGCAATATATTTATTATCTTGACCTTTATTAAATAATGCTTGTAAGTTACTATCAGCACTAGTTATTTCATTAAAATGTGCAAAATGAGGGGGATGGTTTTGTTTGGTCCAATCGTCATATACTAATTTGGAGAGCTCTTTTGTCATTGTATGTACATTATATTTGTCACCTGTAAATGTTACGCCATCATCTTTATTTTTTGAAGAGAACTTAAAGTATTTTACTGTTGGGAAGGCATCAATAGCATGTTCTCTACATATAGGTGAATTAATTGGATCCGCACAATTTATAACAGTAACCGGAACGATATCTTTCCATGATTCTAAGTGATGACCAAATTCAATCCAGGTTGGTCTGTACTTCTGGCAGTGACCACACCACGAGGAGTAAAACTGTATAAAATAAGCTTTTGGATTTACTTGATTATACACAGTCTCATTGAAATTAGTCACATCCAATTGTAATACTGGATCCTGCAATGTATACAAAGACTCAACAGCCTCCATAGATGTAGTAAATTCAATAAAACACAATAAAATTATTGTTAAATATAGTAAATATGAGAAGCATCGCAAAACCATCTGAAAGGTTATATTTAAAATAGTTATGCAAACAAATATATATAAAATATCAAAATAATAATCTACTCTATTTATATGTTTATATTAACAATAATAATCATAATATAAAATCAAATAAATGAAATTAAAAATAATAATTAATAATAAATTAGACAATTATATATCATAGCATATTATATTGGTGATATATTATCTTAAAGTAGCAACCTCCTCAATATTATAAACAAAGAAAGAATCCTTATATTTTCGTGATATGACTGTCAGATAAAGAAAATATTTATAAAAGTTAAATTACAACATAGCGCAACAACCAGTGAGAAGTACAGTGTGTATATACTATAAAGGATTTGTTTTGTAACTTCTCGATCAATTTTATTATAAATATGGGACGGTATATAATAAGATATATGAGAGTATTGAATACACGTGTAAAGAAAACAGTAGATTATATAATTAAATATTATATCTCAGTTATAAATGTAAAGGAGTGTTCATTTAAAAAATAAATAAAATATTATAAAAAGAATGATATTTTTGGTTGAAATTGCCTGACATCCGAAGACATCAAATCATCCCATTTTGAGAAGGAATTGAAGGTGTTCTAAAAAACAAATTATTAAATAAAAAAAAAACCAATCTTACTTTGTGAAACTCCTCAATTGTCCAATTAACTTTAGACAAAAACAATGTCTGCAAGGACACATAATTAATCCTACTCCAGGTAAATTTTTCAGGAAGTGAACGCAGGCATCTCGGATTGCAATACTCATTAATTGCGTCAATCGGTGGGAACTGGAAAAAAAATAAATTGATCATCCAATAAAACTTACGCTTAACAACAATTTCAAGTTTTCTTCTTTCTGTTTATAGAAGTTGTTTATGATAGTCATCCTTCTCTGGGATACCACTGGCCTTGTTCCGTTTTCTCTTATAAATTTTTTAAATCTACTACATATATCGATGATATCGTGATTTGATTCTAATTCACTGACTTCCTTTTGCTCGCAAAATTCATTGATTATCTTTTCTGCACTTTTAATACCGATATCGTAGAAGCCTTCAGTGTAATCTCCTCCGGAGAATAAGGCCATGGAGATGAATGCAAAGCGATTGTATTTTAGTTTTTCATGGATGAGGGATGTCTTAAAACACTTCAATTCTCTTGAATGACTAAACATGTTTTTGTAAACTTTTTTACAACCGAATAAAAATACATCTGAATCGTCTGTGACAATTCCATCTACCAGTTTTGCTTTCTCTAGATTAACACACTCTGCTTCAGCCTCTCCATATGCTGTTATGTAAGGGAGACCAAGGGCATCGAGAACTTTTTGCCATTCACCATACTTCTCATTTATTAATGCATTATCATCAACCAATGTAGCTGAAGGGGGAATCATATCTACAGAATCTTCATTATTAAAACTATCATAAAAATCATTTGAAAAGTCATTTGATTCCTCATTTTCTTCAAAATCACCCACATCCTCATCCTCCAATACATCCTCCCACTCACTCTCATCAGACTCCTCTGCAGAATCCTCATCCTGATGCCCAATCTTCTGACTACCACTCTTCACATCATCCTTCCTCACAAAATTCGTTCCTTTAAAATTCTGCAATTCACTAATCGAGAAATTAGGTTTATCTGTTCTCATTTCAATCTCCTCTTCCAATTTATTTTGTTTTGATATGGTATGCAAACCAAAAACAGGATCAATTACCATGTCGTAATTTTTAGAAATGTCATTCTTACCAAACACATCTTTGCTTTTGTTATCAATGAGATTTTCTATCTTTTTTGCATATTTACGTCTTTTTAGTAGTCTCGATAATTGGCCTTCTGAAAATTCTACGGCGTTTTTTTCCAGTTCACTTGTTGGGAGACGTTTCCTTCGGTATTCGTCTCTTTTGTTAATTAGTTCCAGTATTTCGTCTTTTTTGGTGATGTCATCTTTGCGCTTTTTAGTTGAACTGGCAGTTCCTTCCGATAATTGGGATGAAGATGAAAGTTCAAAGATGTCGTTCAGTTTTCCTTTACTTGTGGCAGGTAATTTTTTCTTGGTTAGAAAGTCTCGGAATATTTTTACTTTTTTTCTATCTTCACTAATGAATTGTTGTAATTTCCTGTTACTCTATAAAAAAAATGAAAAAGAAGTTTTTTAATTCAAACATACCAAAGTTCTCTTTTTAACATCAGGAATGTTTGGGCCGTCAAATACAAATACAGGACGGATTTTATAAAACAATAATTTTGCTATTCTTTTTATCAACAAAATTAAATGACTTCCAGTACCAGAGTTCTGGTACTTTACTGTTTCTTCAGATTGGTATATCCATATAGAAGCATCTTAAATATTTAATTTACAATTACATTTTAAAATAACACACCTATTGCCAATCTTAAACCCTCAAGAGATTCTAACTCAACTTTCGTACCACATTCATCAAGAATACTCCACAAACCAGGTACACCCATAAGAAGAAAATATTTGTAGAAAAAAAAATTTATTTAAAGTATGAATCAGTGCTAAAATGTAACAATATTTGGGAAAAAGTACCTTAGCGTTAGATACATTAATAGACTGTGTAAAAAAATAATTTTATGGAAGATAAGAAAAATAAAATTACATTATACATATGTAATACCACGATTAGACACAACATTTGTTTCTTTAGCCTTTCTCCGTAAACAGTCTCTTATTAGCCTGTCAACCTCTGAAAACATTTTTAAGACGACTTTGACTCCTATATCTGTCATGTCGTCGATACTCAATATTTGTAGTCCTCCTTCTTTTCTTAGTTTTGCATAGAATATGTGTTTTGAGATGTCGTAGTTTATTTCTTCATAATCTATCATTTCATCATCCTTTATCTCATCGTGTTTCAATCCAATCATTAACAAACTTTTGACATACTTATCTTCGTACCTATTACAGTTAACGAGATTCTCAAATCCTAATTTATTAGTTGTACAAATTAAAGGCCAGAGATCCCACTTACATCCCCAGAAAGTTACATTACTATCAATCTCCAAACCAACTTCACCGTAATCAATCATAGTAGAAATCACAGAAGGTACCTGAACATCAGCAAAAGCAGCTCTTACAGCAATCGCCATACAGTCAAAAACTGCTCCATTGTCTGCATGGACAACAACATCAACAATAAATGTCCATATATGTTTTTTGGAGATTCTAAAATTTGTAAAATCTATCTCATCTTTGATTGATGAAAACATGGCCATTAATGCATTTGCCATTATACTTTCCTCAGTAGCTGATACCTCCTCTCCATCAATATCATTATCATCACCAACTAAAAAATATATATTAATTAATTAAATATTATAACAAATTTACCATCATCATATTTGGGATGAGCAACAGGAGAGCATGTCACATAAAATTTGATAAAATCTTCCCAAGTAGGTTCTTTCGTTATCTTATAAATATCAGGTTTAATAACAACCATAACATCCGATCCACCCATTGTACACCTCGCTGATCCTGAACAATTTTCATTAATTCCTAAAAATATTTCAGGTGGTCGGTAACATTCATTACTAAAATAAACATAACAAATAGTTAAAAATAAACAAACAAATTAAATTTACCTTCTCCCATCGAGGCGAGCATTGTTTTCAATTGCATGGAACATGAAAATTCTCTCCAAGAGGCCATCTTCTAAATCCTTATCCATACTTTTATTTTTTACCAAAAAACTCAATCACAAAAGATGCTTTTCTTAAATTTTTTTATATGTATTTTAAATTTAAAGTACAGATATTCTTAACGAGATCTAGAATGGTGTAAAGACACTCTACATGAAGCTTTGATCTACACATGATACTTCGTATCTAATAAACCCAAAAATGTGTTACAATCACATTGATAAGAAAAACATCCGCTAATAACTCTTAAAATATAAAAGAAAATTCCTAGAAAAAAAAAGTACTTTGTACTTCAATTAAACCTTATCACTAGTAAAAATAAAGTTTTATAAATATTATAAAAAGTAACACAATAAAATCGTCACTTCCAAATACATACACATCTAAAACATATTTTTAAAATGGTTGATTGGACATTTATCAAATTTATTCTTATTTGCACATGTATAGCATTTGCCTGTAATTTTCAGTATGGCTTCTCAACCGTCTATGCTAATACACCCGTTGATGAATTTAAAAAATATCTTGTTGAAAGTTGTAAACATCGAGGTATATTAGTAAAAAAGTTTTTGATGTGTGTATAATGAAATTATTGTAGGGAAGGTTTTTACGGAGGGTTTTTATGATTCAATATGGAATTGGATTTTGAATATTTGGTTTATTGGGTTTTTCATTGGTATTTGGATTAATCCACTGTTTTGTGATAGGTATGGGAGAAGATTAACATTCTTGGGTGCAAATATTTTGTCGTTACTAGGAAGTTGTATCAGGTGTGCTGCGATAAAGAGTTATCTTTATGAATTGCTTATTGTTGGAAGGCTTATAATTTCAATTTCTACTGCAATTACCTATCAATGTCAGATATTGTACCTTCAGGAGTCTGCTCCAACACATTATAGAGGAATTGCTGGTTTTATTTCTGAGATTTCTTTTGCTGTCTCATGCCTGATTGGGATGTTTTTGGGAATGTCCAGTATTTTGGGGTCACATTTATTCTGGTTCCTCTTTTTCCCCATAATCCCTTGTGCAATTTCAGTTGTCGCTATTTGGTTAATGAAAGAAACTCCAAAATTTTTACTTATCGTCAAAAAAGACTATACACAAACAATAGAAGCAATAAAATTTTATCATGGTAAAGATGTTGATTACCAAGGTGTCATGAAAGAAATTGAATTGGAATCGAGAGAAGATGAGGAGACAAAACATTTTTTTAAGTTATTTAAGGAATTTATAAAAGAGAAATATTTGATAAAGGGATTGATATTAAGTTGTGCTGCATTGGAAAATACCGTTGCTTTGTGGTCTATTTTGCTTTCGTCTACAACATTTTTGACATCTGTAAATTTAGAAAATGATTTATCTCAGTGGTCATCAACATTAATGGCATTATGTTATGTTATTGGAACATTAAGTGGTTCAGTTGTTATTGAAAAATTTGGGAGGAGACCTATGTTGTTAGGTTTCTCGACTGCAAATACAGTTATTTTAGTTATTTTTTCAATATTCTCTATAATACACAATGAATTTTCTTTCTCAAAATATATCTGTCTGATAAGTTTACTCCTATACTCATTCACCTATGGTTGTGCAGTTGGTCCCATCTCATGGTTCATATCAAGTGAACTTGTTGATCAAAAGTATAGATCATTCATCCAATCACTATGCTACGCTTTCAACACCATAATGGTTGTCATTACATCATTCATAGTCCTCCCACTCTACGATTCAATTGGAGCATACACATTTATAATTTTATACGTCATCCCATCAACAATCTCCTTAACTCTATTGTTCCTCTACCTCCCCGAGACGAAGGGTAGAGAAATTCATGAAATAATTGGGCAAATCAAAAACCAAAAGTGGTTTAGAACTTTTTAAATTAATAAAAATATCTGTGATAATACATCAACTCAACCAAACACAAATTTCAACATGGTATGAGGTCAAATTTGATAATCATAAAAATAAAATTAACATCATTCGGTAAATTATATTCCTGAAGATATATATTAGAAGGCGGGTAGGAAAATTAAATTCTAATTAATAAAACCTGTTGTTAAGAGTTTTACTGAAGAGTAATATTTTATCGACAAAGTTGCATAGGCATTTAATTTATTATACACTTGTAAATAGAATTGCGGTGTGATTTTTTATTAATACATTTTATTATAATTAAAGTTGAAATGACAAATTTGTTATTGGTGGTTTTAATAATTGTTTTTGTGTCCATAAGTTCTGTACAGTGTAGGGATATTCGTGCTATTTCTATAAAAGATGAACCTCCATATCCTGTGTCGAGGGGAACACCACTCTCAAAAAATCTCAATTTAATGTATGTTTTTAATAAAAATAATTATATCTAAAAGTAATTATGATTTTAGATGCGTCAATGGACATAAAGTGGGAGCAAAATGTATATGTAAAGCCGGATTTTCAGGGGAGTTTTGTCAAAACAAAATGTATTGTCAGGATTTTAACCGCACAAGTGATGGATCATGTGAAGCATGCATGGAAAATTATGAAGGAAATTTTTGTGATACACCTATTTGTAAACATGGTACTGTTGACAAATCTGTGCAAAAGTGTGTTTGCACTGAACCGTACAGTGGAGAGTTTTGCACCAAATTTGTTAAGGCTGATGTTTTGCTTTTTCATAATCTGAAGATGAGGAATTTTGGACCTCTTGGATTTTTGTTTATCATTCCTATGGCTTTAGTTTATTATTGCTGTGAGAGGGAATCTAAGAAAAGGAAAGTTCAACGGTATGCTAAAATTTTGGAGGGAGAAGAATTTGAGGTTTCACACGAAGCTGTGAAAAATATTCTTCATGAAAAATAAAATTCAAATTTATGTTATATATTTGTTTTTCTATTTCGTTATTATTCGTTTATGTAATTTCGACAAAAATTATAATTAAAATTTTATCAATATTGTAATTTCTTGATATCTTAATTGCTATGTATTATTAATTTATAAATTATCTAAAAATACCATAATGGATGATAAATGTCAAAAGAATTTAAGTAAAATTTTAAAACGCTTGGAAGAAATAGACAAAATCGCCACAAAAGAAATAAACGAGTTGGAAGAAAAAATCAAAAAAATAACAGAAACCATAAAAGAGCAGTACCTAATACTTCAACAAAAGAATAGAACAGAAAAAATTATTAAAAATAAAATAAATGTTTTGAAGGAAAGGAATGTCAATTTATCAACTACAATATTATAAAGATAAATATAATTATATTTTTTTATTATTCATTTTTTAATACATTCAAAATTATACAATTTATAAATAAATCATAACGCACAAATGTAATTACAGGTTTGAAGGTGCTCCCACTCAGATTTAATGATGTTTTTTGCATCTTGTTGTCCTGGCATACCTGCTCCAGCCATTGCCATTTGACTTTCCATCATTGTATCGTTGGCGTTATTTTCTCCTAAAACTAGTGTGTATATTGATCTAAGACCAAAGACGTTAAGGAAGTACCATGAGGCTGAGGAGACCCATGAAGCTTCCAGGCCAGTTAAATCAACTCCTCTTTGTAACATTTGTTTAAATTTATGAGTTAATGGAAAAGGTAAATTAAGAGTAACAAAACCACTGTAAGTATAATTTACCCACCCACCAATAACAATCATAGGAATCATATTAATAACATTCCCCTTCATCATCTCCATCATAGCTGTTGGATCCATAGGATCTGCTTTTTTATCAGGCATTGCCATTCGTTCCTGGAAATAACTATTATCATCACAATAGAATTCTTTTCTTGCTTGAAAAGATGATGCTGTTAAGAAGCCACCGTGTTCTCTCAGTAGTTTGGCACGTATCAGATAGTGAGTGTCTTTTACTGAACGAAGTTCGGCCTGTTTCTTTGTACTAAATAATACGTGGACATAATGTTTTATAATACCAATGAAGAATGATAGAGTAATAATTGGGACAAATACCCATGTCCTGATTCCTGGATCTAGTAGTAACTTCGTCATACTTGAGTAGGATACTGAAAGTACAACATTCGTAACACTTTACCAAGTATACTGGAAAGTCGTTTCAAGAAATGAAGGGAAGTTGTTTATACTCGCTGTTATAGAAAGGTCTTACTGATAGGCGCAGCGAGTGCCCCAAGAATGTCTTGGTGATAAAATAAAATGTTGTAAACATTTGTATACTTCAAAAACAAATTAATCACTTAACATTAAGTCCTTTGTAATACACCAGGTAGGTTTTACATTATTTATTTAATGTATATAATAAATTTTATTTATTTATTGAAGACTTTCTGAAGCATCATGTTAAGAAGTAGCAAAAGGTTCTCCAACCAACCGGATTCGAACCAGTGACCTAAGGATAACTATTTCATAATCTACAGTCCTCCGCTCTACCAACTGAGCTATGGTTGGGCGAAAATGCGGGTGGTCTAGGTTGGTACAGACTAAATTTAAGAAAATTTTAGAAATTGAATATTTTTTGATATATTTGGATAGTACTAATCTTCAGCATGATATTATATAATGATTTTTTTAAAAATATTTAAATTTTATCATATTTTTAACTATTGGTTTTTTTTGCATTCGCAACTCCTTTTTTGGAATTTCCGGGCCTTCCTAGCTCAGTTGGTAGAGCGTTAGACTTTTAATCTAACGGTCAGGGGTTCGAGCCCCCTGGAGGGCTACTTTTTTGGGGGTTTTGATGATAACTATATGATTATTAATTCGTTTACTAGTAATATTTCATGTAAAAAAAATATTTTTTTCAAAATTTTCAAAATAAAAAAACTTTTACATAACCTTCTCCCATTCATTATCTTAGTTTTTCAATCACATTTTTTCATGAAAATAATTACAATTTTACTACAACAAAGATTTCTCTCTTTTCTTATCAACATCTGTTAAGCTAACTTAACATTAAGATCTTATCGAATGGCGTAATTCTTTGAGATAAAATTAAATGCAATTGGTTATAAAAAAGGTAATAAAATTTTTTTATTTCATCTGTAATTACAATGATAACAAATTTGAAATAAATATGAATTTATTCTAGTTTGGTTTATAAACATTATTAGTTTGTCATGGAAAAATGTCAAAATGTAATTTTAAATTCTTAGTAAATATTTACTATATTGTAGAATATTCTCCTTTGGTAAACGTGATATTAGTGATAGTGGTATACTTTTTATCAAAGAAATGGTGATTTAATATAAATGGATATGTTGTAAATTTAATGGTATTTCCCTTTTGAAGTGGAGTACCTTTGATTTTTATTTTCAAAAGGCTTTTTAGTATTCAACAATCAAAATGAAACTCATTATGAGGAAATATGAAATAAAAATTCCATGAAAAGTGTGGTAAATAATTAAATTCTTTTCATTTGAAAATTGATATATTAGGGAATTTCAAATGTGAAAATTTTTCTCAGAATTTTTTAATTAAAATACATAATTTTGCAACTTACTTGTGATTGAAATAAATTTATTTCATGGAAATAAACAACTTATAATCAATTTTAAAAATAGAACATTTTTTATTTGAATTCATAACTTTACCTGTTTCTACTTCATTAATTATTAGACTTTTTAATCAAACAAAATACACACAAATTATAAAAAATGAAATAGTCGTGGTTATTTTTAGAATGGTATATTCAATTATGTTTTTTAATTGTACTTATTTTTCGTACTTTTGTTTTTTTATTAAAGATAATTGATCAGTAATTTTTAATATGATTAATTTTTAAATTTTTTATATTTATCAACAAAGATTTTAAGGAATTTGAATTATGTGGGGATTTTTTTTAAAAATGAAGTTAAAAAAAGAAAGAATGTACTTCATCAATTCTATATAATCAACAAAAATTATTTTTAAAAAATATTAGGTTATTTAATTTATTATTCCGATAATCTTTGGCGTATTTCTAAAATTTTAGTTGTACTTACTTCCCCTTATCAATGAATAAATAATATGATTCATTTTTTGGTAATGTAAAATTGTGTCAAAAAAACACTTTCTGACCTTCGTACATTACAAACTACTAATTAGTTATGAAAAAACGTCTTAAAATATGACTAGAAAACATTGAATAACTATTTTTTAAGATAGGATGTTTACAATTCCCAAAGAAACTAATCTTTAATGTTAGATCAGATCTATAGAAGTTTAAATAATTTCATAAACAAACTTTCACCAGTCAAAGGCTATTTAAAACAACAATTATCTAATTGAAATCAATCTTTAATCAGTTTATTATGTATATCAAAAGTTTTACAACCCAAACAATTATAGGTATTTCTCTTTAAACTACCCATTAATCTCCATAAAATAATTTCGCGATTTAAAGAACAATGTATATTAGATAATAAAATGCAATTTTGTTTTCCTAATATTTCATTTCGTTGACACATTTTTGTTTAATTCCTTAAAATGTCAAGTTCATGACAAAATAATGTATCAATTAATAATATTGACTTTAGATTATATATATTACTTATCTAACATCCTAAATTATATATATTTCCTAGAATGCTTTGATTATGTTTAATGTTCCTTTTATTTGTTTTTATTGGATTTAATTATTTAAATTTCTCTTCACTAATTATAATGAACATTTAAATATACTAAAGTAATAAAAATCATTTACCGACAATTTTATATCTGTTACCAAATGCTTCTAAATATAACATTATTAGTATATCAATATTATTTAATAAAGATAAAGGAATAAGAATTGTAGTAAAGTTTATCACATTTACCTTAAAATTTATACGTGCACTTTTAATTTTTATTTATATAGTCTGGTAATTATATTACTTCAAATAAAAACCACCGAATATATTTAAGTACTGGAATAATCAGTATTTATCATTATTATAAACAAATTAATAAAATTATTTAACTAAAGATTCGAAACTCTTATATTCGTGGAAACATCTAAACTCCCATCTCTCTTGAAAAGATTTTTCCACATAAAAAATTGGGAATGATATTTATTAGTGATTGCTAATTTAAAATAAATCTGTTTATGATACGTTTAAAAAACTAATTTATCGCTTCTTATCAATAATAAAATATCTTTTTTCCTTATAATTCTTTAAAACCACATTTGTTTATATTTAAATAATTTTTTACAAACAAAGAATATTTAGTCTAGATTACATTTCTTGATAATGTAATTTCTAAGAAATTTTAACTAACATTAAAGGTTATCAGGTGCAATAAAATTTTTTTATAACATGTACATCACGTTCTTACTTTTTTATCTCTTTCGTCTTATCAATTATTATTTATTATTATACATATCGTCAACGCCTTCTTACATTTATATTTAAATATTTTACACTACAGTACATATCTTACGGAATCTACGATGGCTTCTCATCTTATTCTTGATGGTGCTTCTCACAAAATATGGAATGAGGAGGGTGTTCATGATACAGCTGGTATGCATAAGTTTAAGCCTTATGCACCTGAGACAGGGAAAATTATGAATAATGCCCTTGAAGCTGTTGGTCATACTCCTTTAGTTAAGTTAAATAAAATTCCAAAGGAATATGGTATTGAGTGTAATATTTGTAAGTTTTTTTGTTATCTAATTAATTATTAAAAATATTATTATATAGATGTAAAACCAGAATACTTAAATGCTGGAGGATCAGTAAAAGATCGCATAGGTATTCGTATGATTGAGTTAGCTGAACAAGAAGGAATACTTAAACCAGGTATGACATTAATCGAACCAACATCCGGAAACACAGGAATCGGTCTCGCTCTAGCTGCTGCCGTTAAAGGATACAAATGCATCATCGTAATGCCAGAAAAAATGTCAAAAGAAAAAGAAGTTATAATCAGAGCTCTCGGTGCACAAATAGTACGTACCCCAACAGAAGCTGCCTGGGATTCACCAGAATCACACATTGGTGTCTCCGCCAGACTTGAAAAAGAAATCGAAGGTGGCATTATACTTAATCAGTATAACAACGCCGGAAACCCGATGGCCCATTACGAATCAACTGCCACTGAAATTATTGAATCATTAGGTGATAAAATTGATATGGTAGTTGCTGGAGTTGGTACAGGAGGTTCTGTTTCTGGATTAGCTAAAAAGATTAAAGACTTCAAAAAGGATGTCAAAATCGTTGGTGTAGATCCTGTTGGTTCTTTATTAGCAGATCCACATAATAGTGAAGTACACAATTATCTTGTTGAAGGAATTGGTTATGACTTCATTCCAGATGTCTGTGATCTTAAAATTATTGATGAATGGATCAAGACAACTGATAAAGATTCATTCGTTATGGCTCGTGAATTGATAAGAAAGGAAGGATTTTTATGTGGTGGTTCATCAGGTGCCAATGTTTGGGGTGCCCTTAAAGCAGCTAAAAACTTGAAGAAAGGACAAAACTGTGTTGTCCTCCTCCCTGATGGAATTCGTAATTACATGACAAAATTCTGTGATGATGATTGGATGGTTGAACATGGTTTTATGGAGAAACATGAAGTTACACCAATAGTTCCTAAAGAAGATCATCCATTTAAGAATGGTTTAAATTATGATCCATCACAAAAACCAACCGAACAATGGAGATACCCTCCAACACCACCACCATTCCATCCACTTAAGAAAATGGTTATGGATTCTATTCTTGAGGCAATCGGTCATACACCATTAATAAGACTTAACAAACTTCCAAAAGAATTGGGTATTGAAGCAGAGGTACTTGTAAAATGTGAATTCTTTAATGCCGGTGGTTCTATCAAAGATCGTATTGGACTTCGTATGGTTGAGGCAGCTGAGGAGAGTGGAGTCCTCAAACCAGGAATGACAATCATTGAACCAACATCCGGTAACACAGGAATTGGTTTAGCACTCGTTGCTGCTGTTAAAGGATACCGTTGTATTATAGTTATGCCAAGAAAAATGTCAAAAGAAAAGGAAATAGCTTTAAAAGTTTTAGGAGCTGAGATTGTACGTACACCAACAGAGGCCGCCTCAGAATCACCCGATTCACATATTGGTGTTGCTCTTAGATTACAAAATGAAATTCCTGGTTCAATAATCCTTGATCAATATACGAATTTCGCCAATCCCCAAGCACATTACGCCTATACTGCTGAGGAAATTTTGTATGCATGTGACAACAAGTTAGATGCAGTTGTTATTGGTGCAGGTACAGGTGGATCTGTTACAGGAATTGCTAAAAAGATAAAAGAAAAAGTCCCATCATGTACGGTAGTTGGTACAGATCCAGAAGGTTCATTATTAGCTAACCCAGATATAAAAGAAATCCATGGATACGAGGTTGAAGGTACCGGTTACGATTTCGTCCCAGCTGTCCTCGATAGAAGTCTTGTTGATGTTTGGATGAAGACAAATGACAAAAATTCATTTGAAACAGCATGTAAATTAATTGCCCAAGAAGGATTGTTATGTGGTGGGTCATCAGGATCGAATGTCTGGGCGGGTTTGGAGTATGCCAAAAAATTGAAAAAAGGCCAGAGAATGGTTATTGTTTTACCTGATGGTGTAAGAAACTACCTAACTAAATTCGTTGATCCACAATGGATGAAGGAAAGAAATTACAAACCAGCAGTATAAATTTTATTTTATTATTCAATCACTGTTATTTGTCAGTTAATAAAATTATTATTCTATTTTACTTTTTGATTTAAAATTAAAAAATATGCATATTGTTTTTTTAATGGCAATTATTATAGCATAGATGATGAATGATATTAATAGAATGATTGGGAGTATCACATCATAATTGTAATATTGTATAAAATTCATATCTCTACTACCTAAATCTAATTCTGGTAATTTTTTAAATTTTTTTGCTATTTCTATATGTTTTAAAAATACTTCCTTTGGTCCTAATGGTCTACTCTTAATCATTTCTTGGATTCTTAAAGCTTTCTTTTTGTACTCACTATTTTGCAACATATCTCTAATAATATTGATAAATTCTTCCCCATTTTCAAGTGTCTTCTTATCAACAGCCCTTCCTGATCCACCTTTCTTTAGTAATTGTGAATTCCTAAACTGATCAGCCAAAAACGGTATAGCTAAAGCAACTTTTCCATGATGTGTGAGTTCCATGAAACTATTCAAACCACAATGAGTTATGAAAAGATACAAACGTTCATCGGCCAATAAATCACTTTGTGGAATCCATGAAGACATAATAATATTGTCATATTCTTTTCCAACGTCAACATCAGTCTTATCAACTTTCCAGATAAATGTAACATCTTTGAAAGATAGGAAAGTGTTTATGATATTAGCTCTAATGTTTGAAGGCATGTTTTTAGTTTGAACAACTGTTCCGAATGATAGTAAAACATTTATCTTTCTTCTATTTAATATGTCATCCCACTCTTTTGGTAATGGCTTTTTATCGGGAATTGCTATACCACCAATTTCTTGAATTTTTGGTGGTAATGTTTGAGGGAAATCTAGGTATGGGTGTGTGTTGAGGAATAAAAATGATACCTCTCCAACTTCATATTCATGGTCTATATCTCTATCAGGATATACCTCCTTTAACATAGCAGCGTAATTATAAGTCTTGTCAAACTCAAACAAAACTCTCAAAATAATGAAATTAAGATAATTTTGAAATCTTTCTGAATATGTCATTTTATCATTGAAATTCATATTGATTCCCGGAATATATGAAGCAGGGTACCCCATGCCATACCATTTTCTATATGTTTCCACCAAAGGAATTGCTGATACAGCAATTGTTGTTTCAATATCCCATGATTTGAAAATTCCGAAAGCATAAGTGTTGAATACTTCACTAACAGCCATGTCAAATTTTTGTTCTTTTATCCAGTTTGATAGATCTTTATCGTAGATCATTTGAGTTCCCACATCTCTATTGGATTCAATGATATCCATGATAAGCTAAAAAAATACTTTAGAATAATGGTGGTATTTTTACATCTATCTGTTCTATTGATCCTGGTTCAGTTTTCCAGGCATCCAAATGATTACTAGATTTACTTAGGCGTTTAATTACACTCTCTGTACCACGGTAAAGTACATTTTTAGATTTTTCAGTTCCGTTGGTTTTAATTGAATAATCCATTTCGATAACTAACTGAACAACTTCATTTCCATCTTCCACTAAAATCTCAGCAATCTTCCCAACAAATTGAACATGAGAATAGCTAAACTTCGGATTTAATACAAGAATTTTATAAGCATCCCCTAATAAAAAGCTACTCCACAAAATAAACAGTAATAATTGCTTCATTTCAAAATTGTGATTAAAATGAAAATATCAGTGAGAATTATGTGAATAGACATGAAGTTATATATATTAATCACTATCATGCATCATTATTCTTACAATTGTATCCCATTCTATATATGATTCTATCTTTAAAATAAAATTTATAACTGTATTATTCTTTATGATTTATTAGAATGTCAGTATGTTATCATAGAATTTAGTTTTATCTTTGAATTTTTGTGTTGAAATTAGATAACACAAAGGATGTAACATAATTTTTTTATCATTAAAAAAGTTTTATTTTGTTGGAGAGAGGCGTTTTTAAGGTTTTAAAGTGGAGAATTGTATGGGGAATTTTAAAGATTGTTCTTTTTGGTGTTGCTAAATATTAGATTATGTACAAACTGAATATTTTTTTTATGATATTTGATTTCAAACTGCTGTTCCATAAATTAAATAATATGATATCGTAAAATAATAAGTAGATTCATAAAGATATAAAAATTTTAAACATGAAAAATCAAATGTTTAATAGTTTATTTCAGATTTGTTAAAAAAAATTATGATAAAAATGTTTTAAAGTCTTTTGCACTTTTTTTTATCACAATTGTTATCATAAATTTATTGTAAACCTCAATATTTACATTCTGAATTTACTTAAAAATGTCTACCAGTAAAAAAACATAAAAATATTTGTTTTTTTTTTAAATAATGTTGAATTATTCGTGTAATACACAAAAAAAAATTAATTTTACCAAGTGACATCTCTCCAAGTACCTTTTAAAAAGTTTGTTTCAAGTGTAATGCAGTTTGAAGGAAATCGGCTATTAATGTAATAACAATAAATATAATTAAAATTTTATGTACCATTTTAGAAGCTATACATTTTAAATATTGAAATACTAATCAAAAATTAATATATTGTATTTAAAAATTACTTTTCCTAAGAAATAATATTTCTATCTAACATGAATTGTGAACTAATACTAAAGAAAGATCTTACTAATGATATTATAGAACTGGATAAGAAGATGTCATCTGTAAGTTTATACCTTCATTATCTCTAACTAAATTACGTAGCTCTTCGAAACTGTATTTAAAAAAAAAGATGAACCAGATGAGAATAAAAAAGAAAATTTCAAATCTCTTGTAAATGACATATCTAGAATTGAAATTGATATAATTCAGAGACTAAAAAGTGTACCTTGTATAGATAAGACGCAAAAGAAAATTAAAAGAATGAAATCAGAGATATCTAAATATGATAAAGCGATATTGAAGACTGAGGCAGGATTGTATAGAATTTATGGGGCTGTAACGAATAGTTTGAGTATAGCACAGGAAAAGCTATCTGAACTGAAGAAATCACAACAACAACAAAATACAAAGAATGATATTTTGGATATATCAAAGAGTTTAACGAAAAATTATTCAATTGCTGCCCCACCTTTTTGGAAACCTGAAGATTATGTAAAACCTTTCCCTACCGGGGTGCAATTTGTTAGGGGGTGCCTGAAACACAATATACCATTAAAGGACATCTCTAGGAGACGTATCCTAAGAACCCCAACAATCAACACAATAAGCAACATCAGAAATCTACAACAACATGACAGAATGTATTCCTCTTTATCCAACCAACAAAGGCAATCATATTCAATGCAACAAGCAAATTATAATCTTCAAAACAGCAATTATAAAAATATGAATAAACCTTATCAATCTCCTAAAAACCAAAAAGGTTATATGAATCAGCAAAGAGGCTCCTACCAAAACTTCTTACAACGTTCCATAAACCCTCCACACCATTATTCACAGATGGCCAATCGTGTAAATAAAATGCCCTACCAACATGATCAAAATCGTTACCCAGGTGAGACACAGATCGGAACGAAACGTTTCATAACAAAACCGGGACAATCGGATATTCACCAAGCAGCAGGCATATCAAAGAGAACACCAAACGCAGCAAATATTCAAATGAAACCCCAACGTCTACCATCATACTCCTCATACTTGCATAAGACTGAAGACGGCACAACATTCAAGAAAGCCAAAAAGCTAAAAGTCGGGAGGAACATGCGAATTCTACCCTGGTCTAGTTTCATTGATCCATACTACAAAGGTTACGAAACCTCAACATCAGATGATAGTGATGAACTAAACTCAGAGGAGGAAAAAGAAATAACAACCAAGTATTATACAAAAAAAGCAGGTCCCTCGGTGGAGTTGCCGGTAGAAAGAACCGACTCACCAGATACCTCTCGACACATGAATTATTTATAATTTTTTATAATACATTTTGTAATAAACCAATAAAATTTATAAAGTTATATTCCATCGTACCAGGAGTCGACGAATTCCGTTACCATTTCTACGTCAATGTTTATTCCGATGAATTGACTGAAGAAGTATAACCAGTTGACTAGTGAAAATTCTTTTCCCTCCTGATTCTCACATGTTTTTGTTGGTACGAAACAGTAAAATTGCTCGTTTTTTTCTGGGTTGTTTTTTGATATAACTTCGAAATTTACTGGCTCTTTGAGGTGTGGAATTAAAGCTGATGGGATGACACCGATCTCAGTTATTTCATCAATACTTAGTCTCTTGCCGTCTAAACGAAAATTATAATAAATATTTCGTTATATTCAAATTTACCAATAGAATAAAAATTAAACCACACCAGTGGTAACTCCAAATCTTTATCATAATGAATCTCAATACATCGCTTTACCTTGCTTTGTGTTCTCCATAAATTAATAGTCTGTGATAATGTAGCGTAAGCATGATCAGTTTCATCAAAATTTCTCCATGTCTGTGCATGGTAATTAGTTAGAATATGGGTTAGTCTTTTTAATTGAAAAACATATGAATCATAACTAACAGTGAGCATCTAAAATTAGAATAAGTTAGTGTAATAAAAAATTTTAGTGAAAAAAAAGTATTAAATATCGATGATTGGAAGAACGTAGAAGTATATGTGTGTTTGGGGCAAAAAGGATTCCGATGCCGGGAATCGGACCCGGGCCTTGTGGGTGAGAGCCACAAATCCTAACCACTAGACCACATCGGATGGTACCACGGCAAAGGCATTTACCTCAATCGACGATTTACCATTTTGCGGACATCCTGCCGCGACATCTTTGACGTCTCGCCACCTACGTTGTTTAAATTAGTTTTTTCGTAATTTCTCTATTATGGAAACCTCCACTAATTCTGGTAAGACTCTTGGGGACAACAATCAAAAGATGGTAACCAGTGATGGGAAGACTGAAAAAGAAAAATTAGAAAGTTTGAACATAGAAAAAATAAGAAGTAAAATCAAGCCAAGCAGTTTTGGTTTGAAACCCAAAAATTCATCAGTCTGCATTGACTCCGACAAATGGTACCTAACACTACAGGAGAGTTCCAAAAAACTACTAGCAAACCCACCATCAATAGTGGATGGGATCCCAATCAACATTGAACAGGAACTCCGATACCTGGGATGTGAACTGATACAATCCCTAACTATTCTCCTAAAAATGCCTCAGACAGCTGCAGCAACGGGTCAAATTCTATATCAACGATTTTACTACCAAAAATCATTTGCAAAGTATTATTTCGAGGTTAGTTGACAAGTAATAAATTATTAATTTAATTTATATGTTTTTTAGCATGCAGTAATGGCTTGTGTCTTGCTAGCCAGTAAGATAGAGGAAAATCCACGTCGTTGTAGGGAGGTAATTAACACATTTGATAGGATGAAAAAAAGACACGCACTAAAAAATACTCCCGAGGAAAATAATGATATACCACCTATTGATTTAGATCAACATTATGTCCACTTGAAGAATAGTGTAATTAAGACGGAAAGGCAAATTTTGAAGACGTTGGGTTTTGTTGTTTATGTAAATCATCCTCATAAGTGGATTTATGTTTTTGCTCATGCTTTGAGACAAATCGATAACTCGGAGTTGATTGGAAAGGCATGGTCGTATATGAATGATGGGTTGAGGACTGATATCTTTTTGAGATATCAACCAAATACTATTGCCTGTGCCTGTCTTTTCCTTGCATCAAGGACTATAAGTTCTCCCATATCTTTGCCAAAGAAACCGAGACCGTGGTATGAAATATTTGATGTACAGGAGAAGGATGTCATTCATATTTCGAAGATTCTTTTGTTAATGTATAATAGATACCAATCTGTAGATTGGATAAAATTGAGAAAATACGTTAGCAAGATTTGTTTTCCTGATAAAAATTAATTTAATTATTTGAATTTTTGGTGATTTTTTCGGTACACAAGTGATTTTTGATTATTTTAATAAGTACTTACCTATTCATTGAATATGTACGTAACTATACTGATAAACAATTTTGACATCACTATGTTTTTCTATTTTTTTCTCCCCAAAAATATATACTTAACAACTAAATGATTTATGTAAATACAGTTTAAAATTTTCATAACATAAGAATAATCAAATAAATAAATATCAATATAATAAACTAAATAAATATTTACGAGTTTATATTATAAGACCATTGTTTAAAGAAAAGTAACAACTTCATTAAAAATTACGCAGACAAAATTACGAAAAATCAAAAGTACAAAGTTTATACACACACCATTTTATATTTTAACGATAGAACTAAAAAAAATCAATGGACTCATTGAAATATAATAAACTACTGCAATATCGGTAACCATTAAAATTGAAAAGTATAATAAAATACGATAGAAAAGACAACGTCATTATAGAGATAAAACGACTCACAATCATAAGAATCTTATAATCAAAAAGAAAAACTCCGTAAAACTTCTAAAATAAAACACATTACTCACATTCACAACATCCCATCTCCCAAAAAATTCATATGGTATTCCAATTTTTTTTGGAATTACGTTACAATAGAGGAAGAACAGTTCATGAACTATGTTAACAAAACTAAAAACTTTTGATCTTGCCTATATTATGACAGTACTGGTATAACGTTTCACTTATCATTTCATTTTTAGAAATACATTTTTATTAAGTTGTCTCGTAAAGATTTATGTCTCAAAATTTACCATACTTCAAGAATATGGATTATGCAAAATCAGGGGGAAAATCAAGAGAAAATGAATATTCAGATTTTGAGAAGTCTTCAGTAGATGAGTGGCAGTTATCAGAGGAAATTATGGAAATTATTGACACTCCTCCGTCTCCTGGTAGAGAGAGATACTTCTCTGAGGGGAATTTGAATATGGTGCATCAGGGAAATGATACGAATTGTGGTGGGGAAATCCAGATGGAAGATGAAAATTTTTCAGAGGATGTTCTCAAGGAAAGTAAGTGGGAAATGTGATAATGTTTAGAATATTGTAATTTTTAAATGATATTTTAGATATATGTACATGCAAAAAGAGAATGAAATTTAATTTAAGGACAAATCCCAAAACTGAAAAATGTGTAGAGGAAAAAACAGTAGGTGATGTATTGAAAGAAAATCCCACCTCAGAGTTGCAATTAAAAAATTCTCCTCCAATAAAGACAGGAAAAAATGAGTCTTCAAAGTCCATATTTGTATGTGTATGTAATGTAGTAAATATTGAATGTAGATTTCAAAGTCCTCCAAATTATATTTCTGGTATCCCTTGGTAAGTCCACATTAACAATTATTTTAAAAATATTTCCAGGAGATTGTATGTTGAGAAAAAAATGCTAAATGTAAATAGAAAATACGAGGAATACCTTTCATTCTACGTCCAATGTTGCGAGAGTAAAAAAAATTGGAAAGTTTCAGCGAATTGTAAATTAGTTATATTTAATCAGGAAACTAAGAAACCAAATTTAATAAGAAAAATTTCTCATCTATTTTGTGAAGAACAAAATTATTGTGGGTATAATAATTTTGTCTCAATGAGTGAATTGACTGATCCAAGGAATAAGTATATGGTTGAGAATAAAATTTTTTTAGAAGTTGTACTTAATGTTAATAAGTATATAACAGATAAAGATATAAATAAGAAGGTTAGGAAATATCTAGAGGTGGTAGATGATAATTTGAAGAATGGGGAATTGTGTGAGGCAGGAAGTATATGTGCAAATGCCATTCAATGTCTTGGTCATTTGGGGTCCTCATACATTGAACCGTTTAAGAGGAAGTTAAAAGAAATCACTCTTCGTCAGGTTAGTCAGACAATTGAACGGATTGAAAATGTTAATTTAAAAAGTGATGCCAGGAATGATAAAGTTTTGAAAAAAGAATCTGATTTGAAGAAACTATGTCAAGAAAATAAAAACAATAATAATAAGAATAATTGTAATGATAGTGATAATAAAAATGGCAATAGTGATGTAAAAAACAACAATCAAGTGATTAAAAAAGACAGTGATTTCCTGACTCAAGAAAATACCAGAAACAATTCAACAAACTGTGATTGCAGATACAGTTTCCCTGATATGACGAATGTCTGTGAAAATTGTAGAGATCATTATGAGTCAAAAACATTTTTCTACCATGTAAATGACTGCAAAACATTCTACTACATGGTATATGGTCCACGTCTTTACCTAGCCGAGATTTGTCTGGGAAAGTTTTTTGAATACAAAACCGTTCACCTAGATTCTAGGATAGTGCCTGTAGAGAAATTTTTCAATAAAAACTTGAAATTTAACCCTACAGTTGAGAGTGTATTTTTTAACAAGATTTCCTATTTAAATGCAAGCGTCGGGAAGTTTATTATAAATGTACAAAAGAATAAGAATGAACTTCAGAAGATTTTGTATAATATAATGACTGCTTTTAAAACGTAAGATTTATTTTTTAACAATTATCATTTTTAAAAAGTAATTTTAGTAAAGTTGATGATAATATTACTAGTACTATACCATCAATAGCACAAGATCACCTTCTAGGATTGAATGTCTTTGACAACATCTCTACAATCCATTTTGGTGAGTATCCACTGGAAGTAGTAATGGAATGTATAAGACTGAATACCCGCAAATCAATTAATATATTTGATAAGTACAGTAAAGCGAATGACTTTCAAAATCACAATGGTATTCTAGATGTTGTAAGGGACCCAAATATAGAGAGCATATTTCAAAATTCTAATAGTTATCTGTGTCTGTTTCCTACGATGTGGTTAACAATAATAGGTCAAACTCTAGATTCATGGATAAAATTTTATTCTAAATGTAATATTACAAGTTTAACTCAAGAACTTCTGGATACAAAGGCTGAAATTAATAGGCTAGAAAAACATGTAAATTCTTTAAATGCAATTTTGGAGAAAAAGACACTTTTAATAAATAAATTACATAAGAAGATAGACATAACTAAGAAACCTTCCGAAAAATTGATTGAGGCAAACAATAGAATTTCAAAATTAGAAGAAATGGTGGCCGCCTTAACGGAACAAAATAAAGCATTATGTTCAGAGAAAGAACATTTATCAGATGAAGTAAGACAACTAAAAGGTCAATGTAAAAATTTTGAGAGAATGAATAATGAAAAGGAAAATAGGTATAAGGCGCTGCAAAGATCTTCTAAAAGCGAGAAGGCCGAACTTGATCAGAAAATAAAAACTCTTAAGAATCAATGCAAAAAGAGTGAATTGGCACTTCTAGAAAAGATGTATGATATGGAAATAGAAGGTTTACAAAAATACAAGAATGAAGCAATTGAAAAGCTAGAGAAATGGAATACATTATCGGGTGACATTTTCAATAGAAACAGTGATGCAATTATAAAAAACAAGGAAATCATCAATAAATACATTAATGATGTATCAGAACAAATTAATACAGCTACTAACAATTACAAAAAAAATATTACATTAATTGAAGATGGAAAATCATTTTCTCAAATTAGTAAGGCAAAACCAAAAAATGTCAGACGCTGTCCTTCAACTAACTATGATCATTTGATTGAAATACAAAAACTTGAAACAGTAACTTATGATGGAATATCAGTATCTCCAATGATTACTTATAAAAGGAAAAGTAACTTAAAAATTACTTCTAAAAATCAATTCAATTCCTCTTATAGACAGGATGCTCGGACAAGTTGTAGTAGTGATTCACAATCTAAAGTCTCTAATGTAGTTGAGGATGTCTTTTCGAATTGTGGTCATTTTGATAAAAATGATTTCTTAGTTACATCTAATAAGATGGAATATTATTCTTCAAATAACTCCTGGGTTAGTGACGATTTTGAAAGGAGGGATTTTAATTTTCATGATTCTTTATCTCCAGCTTATAATGGTACTGGAGGTATAAAAGAATCTAGCACTCCTAGAAACAATGTATTTTCACCATACCCAGATCCCCCTCGATCCGGATTTATAAACAACGAAAATCAATTTTTCTCACAAATAAATCCAGTCTGTTCCCCAGAAACTAACACAATCACTTCTAACATTAGAACAGTCAAATCACTTCCACTTCCCATCCAGCCTCCTAATACATTTCCAGGAAAACACTACATTCAATCTGAAAATGAAAATCCATACATCACCAGTCAAATGAGTCCCTTCTACAAAAAGGCACCAGACAATTTCTCAAACACCATCTCAAAAAATAATCACACTCCTTCGCATTTAAATTTCAATAATTATTTGTACGGAAATAATTGTTTAAATGGGCAGTTGATTACAAAAAATCAGTATATTCCAAACTCTACGGATGATAATTTTTCAAGACTTTTAAAAGATTTCTCCTCTGAACAGTCAAGTAATAATATGTGGTGATATTATATTATAATATATGTAGGATAATTTTATAACTTTTTATAAAAATGATAATAATTTAAAGGATTTTGAATTGTTAAAAATAGTATAAAAGTTTAAAATATATTTAGATGTAGAGAGAGTAAGAAAGTTTAATTATTATGTAATTTTATTGTATATACTATTTTAATAGTAGTGATTTTTTATTGTCTCATACATTAATTGCATAATTGTAGATAGTTGTTAAGTTTTATTGTTATCTAAATAAACATTGTTTAAAAGGAATAATCTTTCCAGATGTTTATTATTTTTATTAATTTCTGTTGTTCATTTAAAGGGGAATTTGTTCAGTGAATATTTTGGTACTTTTTATTTTGATACTCTAAAGGATAACACATTGAAATGATATAATATTGTGTATATTTTTGTATACAAATTAGTGAATCATTTTTGATCGGTAATCCGCTAATAAAAAATTATTTCCCTATATAACTTGTGAACGATAAAAGTCCTAGGAAAGTTTAAAGTTTTCAAACTATTTAAATTTAATCAAAGAGTATTTGATAATCGAGATTATAAATAATTTAATAATAATTTTGCTATTATTAAATACATCAAAAAAATGGACCTTTAAAACTTACTACTAAAAATATACCTGGTGAAAAAACACTTCTAGAATTTCTTCATGAATATGAACTTATACTCAGAAAATGGTAAATTTTGGAGATCAACAAGAAAGATAAATAAAAAACAATGTGGTTCTCGCGGAAGTATAAATAAAGTCACATGTATGAGTTTACGTAGCACAAAAAAAATTTGGAAAATGCTTTTAAAGCATTATTATAAACATAAAGTATTATCAAAGTTTAAAATTTTTTATCCATTTTAAAAATTAATATTTTTCTAATTTTTTTGGTGATAAATAATAAAAATAACTTTATTTATATAAACATATCTATAAATAACAAAAAGCCATCATAATAATCTTTACTAATTAAATTTTTATGGTTGTCAAAGCGGAAATTTAACAATAGATAATATTACCACTTTTATATTCTTTAAATTCATCTTGTCAAATTTTAAATTTTATCACAAATTTAGTAAAGTTATTACCATTTTCCAAATAAGTTAAATAAAAAATTAATTAAACTATAAAATGTTGTAAAGAATATGGACTAGAACAAGAAAAATGATAGGTTCTTTATAAAAATTTATCATGTTGCATTTGTCTGGTTAATGGATGATTAAGGAATGCAACATACTAAATAGTGTTCAAAAAGCAAGATTATATATATTTAAATATAATTTTAAAATTTTTAGTACAGAGAATTCTGTTCGATTCTTGTAATATTAATAAGAATCTTTTTACTAAACATTTGTTTGTTGATTATTTGTTTCATTTACGCATTTTTCTTTTCCATAATTAGTATTACTTTCACTGCTATTATCAACTTTGACATAAAGTTTATAAGGAAATTTTATTGCTCCATCTTCAGTACTGTTGGTAAAATTTCGTGAAAAAGAAAAAACAAATGTTCTGTTACATCTTGTTCGATCGGTAACATGGCATTTATGTGTAAAAGATATATGACTATCTTTAAGGAAAAATAATAAAATAAAATTTGTAAAACTTACCAAACCGATTACTACTGTTCCAATGTCCCAGTATGTCGAATTTACCATTTTCATTGGTTGTGGTGCTATTTAATTCTTCTCTACCTATTGTATCATTTCCACTTCTTTTATAAAGTTTTACTGTAACATTAGCTTCTGGTTTATCACCACAACTAAAATTTCCTATACAATAAAGATATTCATCAGGGATAACTGTAGTTGATTCATACATTTCAGACATTGTATAATGCAAATTATGTGCACAGAAAATTATACTAGAAATAATTATTAAAAAAATATTCATTGTGTTATTAAATATCCTGAAAAGAAGTATATAAAGTATTTTAATTTTTTTCTTTAAAAATGTTAATAAAACTACAAATTTTAAGAACAATTTTTGAAATATTTTATTTCTAGAAATAATTAGATTTTCAATAATAGTTGACAATAAAAATTCAATCAAACTTATTATATACTAATTTTAGATAAGGTAAAGAAACATAATTGTTATATAAATTGTTGAAAAACAAATATATTAAAATAAATATTTTATTTTCAGGAAAATTAAAAAAGAGTAGGAGGGTACTTTTCATGATCTTTTAATAAAAAGTACAAAATTAGACCAATTTTTATTGATATATTTTTTGATTTATTTTTAAAACAAAGAAGAAAATTTGTTGCTTTTCTGTTTCCATACTCAAAAAAATGAATTGTTATGATTAATAATTACAGTTTTTGTTATTATAGATAAATCGTATAAAATAAAACAATTCTTAGATATTTATAACAAAAGAATTAGAAAAATATCTGTTTTTGGAGAATATTGGAATCCCACATTTTGACAATAACAAAGTTCTAAGTTTTTAATAGTGGTTTAAAACGATTTTAGTAATTTTTAAGCACCACGTGAACTCAAATATGTAGATTTCTAGTATACTCTTACGAAGTTTACATTTTTTTTACTTTTCTCCTTTACCGATATCAAAATTTTTCTAGTGTTTTGAGTATGTTCATTTATAATTGGATTTACAAAATTGTCTGTATGATTAACTTGAAAATTTTCATACTTAGAATCAACTGCTTGTGAGTACACTTTCTTAATATCGAAAATGGTGAGACATCTTCAACTTCGTCTTCCAAAACTTTACCGATATTCTTTCAGCTAACCAGAAATTGATGAATAAAATCTGCGTTCTTAGAGACATTTTTGAATCCTCAAACAATGTGTCAGTTCTCACATCAGTATTCTTTCTACAATCTTTCATGAAGCACAACCAACGAATTGTTTTCTCATTATCAACTTCATTTTGTAACCATTTTACCATTTCTGCTGCTTTTATATTTAATATATATAGGATAATTTTATAACATTTTATAAAAATAAAAAAAATTGAAAGATATTTGAATTGTCAAAAAAATAGAAAAAAAAATTAAAATTATATTTGAATATGGAGAGAGTAAGCAGTTACACCTGTTAAGAAGTTTAATTATTATGTAATTTTACCTTATACACTATTTTAATAGTAGTGATTTTTTGTCTCATACATTAATTGCATAATTATGGATAGTTGTTAAGTTTTATTGCTATCTAAATAAACACTATTTAAAAGGAATAATCTTCCAGATGTTTATTTTTTATATTAATTTCTGCTGTTCTTTTAAACGGGAAATTATTTAGTGGACATTTCTTTCTACGAAAAATTATTTGCTAAGACTTCTTAAATAAGCCATCTGGTGCGTAATTATTTATAAGTTTGACTCTTGTTTACATATTTACGGTCTTAGTAAATTTTGACATAAATTAATTTGTTTTAATTAAAAATTTACATATTGTAATGTTATTGTTATTCATAATTTAAAAGAACAATTTTTTGTAGTTTTGCTATAATATATGTTTCATTTTGTAATATTTGCATATAAAAATGTATAATATTTAATATCATTTATTTGTTTTTTTATTTCAAAAATTGTATCACAAATTCGTCATACAATAAATATTATGAGTAAAAAACAAATTGTCTATTGCATTATCAAAATGAGTAATAAATAATATTTCATACATGGATTATTATTATTATATAATTAATGGAAATAAATCATTTTATACCCATTTAACTTTATTTCATAGATTTAAATAAATTATTCGTTAAAATAATTAATACAAACAATTATTCAAAAAAATGAATAATAGATAAACATTAAAAAAAGTAATTAATTACTCTTGGCGGTATTTTAACCCCTCTGTTCGGAAGCGGAAATTTTCTTAATCCAAAAAGAATACTAATCTTTTGATAAATGTGACAATCTTTTTTGCCAAAACAGAAGGTTATAACTCCTGTTATAGTAACTTATCTGGATTAGTTTATGTCTGTTTTGATGTAAATGTAGATAAATTACTCCTTCTCGTAAGTAGGCGATTTTTTTGTTTAATGTACCATTATTTTAATAGTTATGTTAATTATTAATTTATTTTAAACATCATAAACTTGTTTGATTTATTTTTTAGATTTGTTTCATTAAATAAAATAGTAGGGAAAACGTTTTAATGTTAAATGATTTCTTTTCTTAATAGTTTTATAGTGTTTCTCCACCTGTTGGCAGTTGGAAGGTTACAAATGATACTTAGGAAAGAACAAATTTATTGTTACTACAGATAACAAATAAACATTTTATTTATAGTTATATGCATCTTCGTATTGTTGGATTTAATTATCAACCAAAAAACTTTTTAATATAACTTTACAAAAGTTTTTGCGATAAAATTTGAAGATAAAAGGATTAATGAAGTAGGATAATGGCGTAACAATTGCGTCTGTTTAGGTATACATTAAAAATGCTTTCTCCAATAAGCAATTACGCAAAGTTCACAAGTTTACGACCCTTTGAAGTATTCGCCATTATCAATTGTTATTGCTATTTATTTATATTTATAAGTAGTTCTCGAATTAACACGGTTATGAAATTTATATTAAGCCTTTTGTATTGTGTAAAGTACTAAAACACATTTCATTTATACTATCACATATTAAAATGAAGTTTTACTTATAATACAATGCGCTGTTGTTGTTGTTTTTTTTGTATTTATTTTAATAGATAAGAAGATAATCAAATAAATAAATTTTTTTTGACTACTCCAAATCAAATTGTTTATTAATATTTTACTGACAACAACTTCTTTTAGAGTTTCACTATCAGAAGGAATATACAAATCATATATTACTCTGCTTTATTAAAGTTACTGAATGTAGTAACAGAATAAGTTTAATGACAGATTATTATTAAGAAAGGTATCTTATTTCTATTTTATATACCATAAAACTTCCTGTTTAAGGGTATTTTTATTTTACCTAATTTATCTTTAATGTGTAATTATATATTATTATTTTTATTTTATATTACAATTAATTTTTATATTCTTTTTCATTGAATTCTATCTATACAATATTATTGCTGACTTTAGATTATCATCTTAATAGATCTCCTTGATAAAGTATTTTAGTTATTTTACTATTTTTATTTATGTTTAAAAAAATGCAATTATTTAAATTATTTAAATGTATCTAAGAAGGGCTGTTTATAAATCATACTATTTGTTTTGATAATAAAGTGTAAATAATAATGAATATTTGTTAGTTTAGTTGAATAATTATACTATGTTGTATAACTATAAAATAATTTACATAACCATGTATTCAAAATTTCCTAATTTTTTCTCATATCTATAGCATTTATGAATCATTTAGACTTTACTATATAGTCTTAAATATTTGTATATAAATTAACGAAACCATAGATAGCCTTAATTTATTATATTAAAATCTTAATAGTATCAATTTGCTCTATTTGACCATCCAGTTGTTGATTACCTCATTTCAGTATATGTCACTTTGACAACCCTCAGGAGAGTATATCTCTTTTGTATGTTGGTTCTTATCAAATTGCAAGTTGAATAGTTAACAGCTGATAGCCAACGGTTACTCTTTACTTAATGTGTAAATATACTAAATTGGATTCAACAATAAAAGTTTATTTAATTGATGAGTATTGTAAAGGAAATGACTAGCTTATATATGGTATAAGATATCTTCCTATTTTACTTGATAAACTGTCGAAATATTTCATTTTAATATTTATGTTTGATAACTTTTGTAGAAATGTAAAGAAAATTTCTTCTTTTTTTGAACATTTTCAGTATATTTTAAACAAAATTATGAAATTCTACTTCTATTTTACAACAGGCAATAATTAAAACATTATAACTATTTTAAACATTACATTATATTGTTATCACTGTAAAAATTTTATAGCTCCATAACAATACAATATAAAATTAAATTTTAATATTTTTAATAGAATTCTTTTAATTTTGAAGTTTTAAATTATCTATAAATTTCTATACAAAAATGGTTATTAGAACACTTCAAAATAACTAGTCACAATTTTTCCTTATCCAAATCACTACTATAAAGTTTATTGTTCTTTTTTAATTGCACCAACAAATTATCTATTTTGTTTTTAACCATACCATAATTTGCATAATATTTATTCTATAACTTTTTATCATGCTATTTTAGATAAAGAACGTAATTAGACATGAATCTTAAATTATTGAATAATTGGATTAAATTTTTATTTAGATTGATAATTTGTCAGATTTTGCCTTTATCTCCATATTCCTATTGTTCGAGTAAGATTTAATCTCAGTAAAAACGATATTATCATTATAAACAGTGCTAACTTTATGATAATAAAATAATTCAATTTATGCAATAGTGTAATATATGACTAAATATAAATCACTTTGAATGATTAAGATTCTCCAATCACATTATCATATTAGCAAATATTTTCTACTCATAACTGTTGAATCAAAAGGAAAAACTTTTCATAATGCATATTATTTCTTATCATATCGTTTTCTACATAGTAGTCATATAAATATATTTTAATTTCCTGTTAAAAAGTAATATTATATTTTTTGTTTACATATATTAATATAAAATTTTATGTTTATAATTTTTACTTTAATAATATAAAGAAAATATATGTTTCTAAATAGTGGTGCAATAATTATGCTTTAGATTTAAAAGATAATATCAAATATCAATGGTATATATGTGATTAATAATAAGATATATTGTATACATATAAGCAAATCTATAAAAAATCCTTTAATACATATATTTTATATTAAAAGAATTCGTATTGTTTATAAATATTGTTAATATCATTTGAAGTAGTCATGTCTGATAATTTTTTTATGAAATACTTTTATCTTTTTACAATGATGATAATGTTCTTTTATTTTGTCTTTTTTTTCGCTTGTATTTAATGATAAGTTTTCATGGTATTATTTATCAATTTTAGATAATATGACCACTATATTTCCTACTGAATTAGACAATGTACCAGACGATTCAATTGTGATGGATAATGATATATTGTATTTTAAGTATAATCCAGAACCACCACAAAAATTACATAGTCAACCCTGGTATCATGGCCTAATAAAACGTATTGAAGCAGAGTTTCTCCTAAAAAATGATGGAGATTTCTTAGTTCGTGATAGTATCTCAAAAGAAGGTGAATATGTCTTAACAGTCCAATGGTCATCAAAACCATTACATTTTCAAATAAATCAAGAGACTATCAATAATAAAACTTATTACAAAGTAAGTTTATTTCTCATTAATTTTACTTAACTTCTACATAAATATTTAATTAATATAATTATATTTTAAGTTTGAAGATGAACAATTCCCATCAATTGTAGATTTAATTAACTTTTTTCGTACACATAAAAGAAAAGTAACTTTATTAAGTGGTTGTATTATTTCGAATCCTATCAACTGTCAATTGATTAAAAATAAATTATCTAACAAAAATTACCATATTTCTGAAATAGAAGCTAATTACGCAAGATTATTTAATTCCCCAACCCAGCCAAGGTTACCAAATATAAAACACAACCTGTCACAAGAAGCAATGTTAACAAATGCAAAAAAGTATCTTAATAAGTCAGAAAATAATTTAAATTCATTATTTAACAGTAAAGAAAAGTTTAATAATAATTTCCAATCGACATCTAATATAAAACTAAATTCTCTATTTTCTATTAAACCACAAGAAACCAAAGTACTTACATTTATTAATGAAAAAGACGGGGAACAAGATTACTGTGATATAGATTATGACACTATGGAAAATTATCCGTTACCAGTACATATCAAACGCCTCTCCACAAGTGGCGATGAAGATAACACAATATCCAACTTAAAAAAGAATTATAGTAATTCTGTTCATGATTTACAGACTAATTTAGGTGATACAGACAATGACCACATTCACAACAATATTGGAAAGACAAGATCATTTAGTAATTTAAGATTTATGGTAAATCCTCCCAATACAAGGCCTGTTTCCATCTCGTCAACATCAACAACATCATCATCAACCACCAACTCTTTTCCTAAAGGTCTATATAATTTTACTGGTTCTAATAAAAATTATAAATTTATATCTCAGCCAAAATCTATTTCGAGATTATCAATGGGAAAAACAGCTGCTTCTATTATTGCCGAGAAAAAAAGAGGAGATTTGGTTCCCTCTCTACCACAGAGGCCATCTGAAGAAACAACTATTGAGGATAAATTAAATAATGAATCTATTAGTGAATTAACTAAACTTGAAAAAGAACTTAAGCAATCTATTATGTCCTTGAATAATTTGGTTTTAATCAATAACGATAGAGATTCAGCATGTGTACTTGATACATCTAATGAAGGTGATTATGATTGCCTACCTTTGACCAAGAAATGTGGAAGTTTATCACCGGATTCTGTTATTAATAATGATACGGATGAATCAGAGTCAGAAAATTCAGAGCAAACATATTTGTCAGCGATGAATGTATTTTGTGATCGTCTTATATCGATGAATGTCAATTCTATTTGTAGAATGATTACTGAAGAAGATATAAAATTATTAAATTTACATTCTGATGAAGAAAATGAAATAACGAAATTATTACTACCATTTGGATCAATAATAAGACAAGAATGTTCTGAAAGAAGTTCCACATTATCGGAGGTTGTCTTAAATACTTTATATCATTTCAGTAATACTAAACTAATATTAGACATGTGGACACGTGTAGCATCATCACTCCTACACGACTATGGTAATTTGTTCTCATTTGCAAGTATATATGTTTCATTAAAACAATTTTATGAAGAACACCACTACAAAAATGATTCAGATGACTCATCATTAAAACTAATCAAAAGTTTATTAACACCAATATTTGAAGATTTAAAAAACACAGGGGAGATAAGTTACAAAAACAATATTGGTACGACAATGATCCCATACATTCAACCATTTATTAAAATCTACAACAATGATTCATTAAAAGATTATGAATCATCCTTAGTTACTTCTTATGATAAAACGCCAATAGATAAACAACTAGATTACATGTGGACCTGGTTATCAATTGGAAGGAAATGGTGTCAAAATGCTAATGTGTTTGTCAATAAAGCAAAACTTTTTTATAAGCCTGAAAATGAGATAAAACACAATATTTTTGAGATGACCCAATTAAGAACGTTACTGAGTAGTATAAAACAAGATAAGAAAAAAAATGGAAAATGTTATACGGATAAAGTGTATATAGATAATAATGAGAAAAGTATTCTAATTAGTAATTAATAATTTTATGATTGTAAAAAGATATTTTTTGGTTAATTGTATTACGTAAAATTTTTAAATTACCTTTAATTATATAAGTAATAATAAATATTTGATTTTAATAAAATTATTGTAAAGTAAATTTTAAATGTAATTAATTACTATTGTGTAAATAAAGTGCAATTACTATAAATGATGAATTATTTAAAATATTATAAAAGATTTATTTAAAGTTGATATTATAATATTTAAGGGTACGTCAAATTGAACAAAAAAATTATTTATGTAGTTTTTAGATTACTATTCCGGAAAGAGACTAACAATTTTCGGAAAAAAATCTTTTCTGTCTGTAAGAGTTTTTGTATTTTACAGGAAAATGAATCACTCGAAAGACAAATATTGAATAATTAAATAAAAGTTACAAAAAGTTATTTCAATCAAGTAAAGATTAATCATTTATTTATTTTCTTTAATAATTAACAGTTCCTAAATGAACTTTACTTGATTTATATCAGAGTTAATGTTTATGTTTGCAAATTTAATCCTATTTAAACAACTCCCAAGAATGTATATAAGTGAACGTAATTTCATAATTAAAACACAAAGTCCTTTAGAGCTTTAAAAAATTGTATTATTAAAATCATGAAATACTGTATTACTGTTATTGTTGCTGTTCTTGCTTTAAGATGTTATGGTGATAATTATTACAGAATGAACAATCCTTTATATATGTCATTGACTAGTGCACAAATACAACAAATCAAATGGATCGAAGATGATGATACAATTTCTCAAAATCAAATTAAGCAAAAAATTTCTGATTATCTTAATACACAAGGTGGAAATCTTGCTGTAAGTTTAATTAATCATATATAAATTATTATTACTTTAGAATCTTTACAACCAATACGTCCAAAATCAAACATCTTTATTGAATGAAGTAAAACAAACAAGAACTGAACTTATAAATAACTCCACAATGTCTGATGCTGCTAAAAATGCACAAAGACAAATTGATCAAATTTCTTCTAATGAAAGTCTTTCTAAAAATGACAAAAAAACTCAGATAAGACAAGTTAAATCAAATCTAACTCAAGCTGTTTTGAATGAATTAGAGAATTTCGAGGATGGGCGTATGAATCCTATGGGCAGTGGATACCTTGTTGGAAAAATTAATAATGGTTTGAGAAATTATGATCATAGTGGAGAAAGAATATTCGACTTTGATTTTGATGATATTTATGAAATCGCCAAAAGATCTATCAATACACCAGCATCGAGAGGAGGAAGATATATTTAGAAAAACGTGCAAATCACAGACGTATTGTTAAAGTTGATATTTTGTTCAATTACTTTTTTATAAAAATAAATGATATAATATACATTGAATTCAATGAACCTATAAGAAAAAAATAAAAAACTAAATTTTCTCATCACCATAATTCTTTTTAATTTTAATTGGTTTCTATGATAATATAGTTGATAGATATATTCTTTTCCAACTTAAGGGAGAAAAATGGCATCAAAAAGCTTTGACCATAATTGGCCAAGTTATTTTTAAAAATACATTATTTTTTTGGTCACTTTTTTGTATAAAATTGTACCAGAATGACTTTTTCCAAAGTTAAAGGAACTAAAAAAATTATAATTCTTTCGGCAGACCAAACTCTTGAATAATGGGAAAATTTAATATTGTAAAATTTAATTAATCACTCACTAAGTTATAAAAAGAAGAGCTATGATATTTTTTTATCAAAAAAAATGTTCTAAAACAAAATGGGTTGAAAAGTTAAACAAAGCCAGGTGAAAGCATGGTCTTCAACTGATATTCTAAAAATATAGAACTTATTTGAAAATTTTAGCAAGAAATGTATAGAACGAAGATTTATTCTATTTTTATATTTAGCAACAATAATATTGTTATGAATGTTCTGCAATTATTAGCCTTTGTTTTGTGATTTTTTTTAAAGAAATGTGATTGCTAGATAACATAATCAAGTGACAATTTAGTAAACAATGATGTTCTTTATAATAAAAAAATTAGCATGTTAAAGTGATTATAATGTAATTTTTTATATTTATAATAAAAATTATAATTTTTTATTTATATTTCCATACAAAAAATTACAATAAAGTTTGTGCTAAAAAGTAGATTTAATTAGATTGTCAAATTTATACATTGAATGAATCATTATCCATTTTTTTGTATTATAATGCTAAGAAATTTCTCGGAAATCAAATACTATAACATCATTCACCAAGTTTACTATGAATGGTTTTATTTTATTTTTCTATACTTATGGACATTTGTCTGTATCACAAGGAGGTTTTCTTGATGCAATCAAAATTGTGTTGGAGAACATTAGAAATAATGTAATAGCATCTGGAATTCTTAATGAATACCTTGACTTTGCTATATAACCATATGGTAATTTTTAGGAATTTTCCTATCAAAATTGGATTCAAACTAAACAAGGGATACATGGAAATGGGAAGGATATCAATATGGGAAATCATAAGATAAACTTCAAAAAAAAATTGTTAAAGGTAATATCTTTTTTTATATCTATTTGTTTTCAGAATCTAAAGAAGGAAAACTTAATAATCAATCAAAATCAATTAATAATATTTATAATCTATAGAGACAATGGAATGAACAACCTGAAGTTGAAATTGGAGATTGCCAATCAGAAATTTTTAATTTTAGAAGATTTACTTTAGGGTAGGTATTTGTTAAAAAGATCCAATTAAAAAGTTCACTGTTTGGTGAAATATAATAAAATAGAAAATATGGTCGCAAGAATTTAAGAAGAATTTCAATTACTTATAGGTGAAAAGAAAGATATATTTGATAAAGGAACAAGAAATAATATTTCGTTTAAACTTAATAAGATGTAGTTTGAAAAAACTCATTTCTCGTGATTTTTCTTGTGTACAGTTAACAAAAAACTATTGTGAAAACGATATAAGAGAATTTAAATCCAAGCGAATTCAATATATTCTTGACTATATTAGGGACTTTGGAAAATATTCAATGAAAGATGCTGATAATTTGACTATTTGCAGGAGAAAATAAATAAAAACTCATGATTTTATCAGAAAATATGTATATAATAATGGATATTATTATTATGCGTGGAATTATTTTCTATCAATTCAGATGCCCTTAATAAACTGTCATTTAGTGCATACTATCAAAAGTCACATAATTATGATTATTTTTAAGCCACTATAGGACATAAAGTTTTTCATGCTTTTGATAATCAAGAATATAATCGTACATTTGAAGGTTATAGTAAAAATAAATTTAATGTCACTCAAATGTCAATTAAAAATTTTGAAGAAAAAAGTAATTATTTTGTTAAACAATATGGTATGCAAAAAGATAGTATAACTAATAAAAATGGTTCACTGACATTAAGTGAACATATTCCTGACAATGGTGGACTTAAAATTGCTCACAGAGCTTACATGAAGTATCTTCAAAGTAATGATGGTAAGGATTTAGTTGTTCCTGGTTTTGAAGATATTACTAATGAACAATTATTTTTCATCAGTTTTGGTAGGATTTTTTGTGAACATATTACTAAAGAAAAATTAGAAGAACTAATAAAAACTGATGAACATGCTCTAGGAGAAACACGAACTAAAGTGGCTTTATCAAACTATAAACCGTTTTCTGATGCTTTTAAATGTAAATTGAACAGTAAAATGAATCCTGAAAATAGATGTGAATTGTGGGAAAATCAAAAACAACATTAGAAACTTTTATTTTATCTACATTTTTATGTTGTTTCTTTGCATTGTAAAAGATAAAAAATTCATTCCGTATTCGCATTAACTCTTTTTAAAATTAACTGACTTTTAATAGTAAAAATGTTCTAATATAAAGCTTTAGAAGACTAAGTAAAATCATACGAAAAATGGCTTTCGACTGTTTATTAAAATTAAAAAATATATAAAATATGCGCCGTGTACAAGACATAACCTGTTAAAACATATCAAAGAAAAGTTTTGGGAAAAAAATCATTTTTGTCAGTAAAAATATTCGTAAACTGTAGGAAGGTGAACCACTATAAAGATAAATATTGATAATCTAAACAAAATTTATAAAAATTATTATAATCAAGTACAAAATCTTTTATTTTGTTTAATCAGCAACAATTTTTAAATAAGCTCTATTAGGTTTGAATTAAAGTCAATGTTTATGCTTGACAGTTTAACCTATTTAAACAACTTCCAAGAAGTGTATTTAAGTTAGCGTATTGCACATTAAAAATACAAAGCCTTTTAAAGCTTTAATAAAATTGAATACCATAATCATGAAGTATTTTATTGTTATTTTTATTGTTGTTATTGCTTTGAGATGCTATGGTGGTAACTTTAACAGAAGGAACAATCCCTCATATATGTCACTTACTAGTTCACAGGAACAAGATGATAAATCAAATGAAGATGGTGATACAAATTATCAAGCGAAACAAAAAAATTCTGATTACCCTAACACTCAAAGCAGAAATTATGCTGTAAGTTTAGTAATTAATAATATATAATTTATTATTATCTTAGATTCGTTACGATCAGTATAACCAAAACAAAACATCTAATTTAAATGAAGTAAAACAAGGAAGAATTAAATATAGAAATAATTCAACAATGTCTTATGGCGATAAAAATGGACAGAGACAAGTTGATCAAGTTTCAGGCAATGAAAGTTTATCCAGAAATGATAGAAAAAGTCAGATAAAACAAGTTAATTCAAATTCAATTGAAGATTTTTCAAATGAATATGATAGTTTTGAGGATGGTCGTAAGAATCCTATGAGTAATGGAGGCTTTGTTGGAAGAAACAATATCGGTGTAAGAAATTCTGGCAATAGAAGGACAAAGAATATTTGAGTTTGACGGTATTTACTAAATTGTCAGAAGATATGTCAATATAACAACATCAAGAGGAAGGGGATACTTTTAATGAAGCATACAAATCAAAAAGTTATTGTTAAAGTTAATATTGTATTCAATTTTCCTTTTTTATAAACTGTTGTAGCCTTTGCTCACAACTAATGCTATGAGTTTAATATCTAAGTCTATCTATTTCTGTGAAGAATAAACTTATTTATTATAAAAAATAAACTTTTTAAATAGAAAACAATGTAAGTAAAACTATAATAATAGTATACTTAATTATCATATACTTAAATACTTATAATATAAAAATAACAACCTATATTAATAATTCTTTAACTATTGCTTTAATTTTAATGTACAAAACATTTACGATAAAATTGGTCGCTAGTAAAAAAATTTGAATTTTTTATTTGAGAAAAACTTGTTACATTTTAAAATGAGTTGTTTTTATATTTTTTTTGCGTGCAATTATTATGATAAAAAATTCTTAAATTTGTTAAGTATCACGTTATATCTATAAAAAAGTTTTTCAGAACCAATTAAGCAACGGAAAGGCATTATCAAAAAAGTACTGTGCAAAAGTCTCGATAACGAAGTATAATTTTTTACGCTTTTTTATATTTAATGATGAAATCTGAACATTTACTTCAATATCTACTATAAATCCAATATTTTATAGCAGAAATATAGTGAAAAAATATTTATAACCAAGATTATTTAAGAGCAACAAGTAAAACTAATTTATAAAATTACTTGAATTATAATAAAATAACATCGTTTGGTTGAAGCTCTAATTTTTTATTGTTAACTATATTGTTATAAGATTTCATAAAAATTAGTATAAGTAAATATTTTATTGAGTTAAAAATTTTATTTTAAATGGTGATTTTGGTCTACAAAATACAAATTAATAATTATAAGAAATTTAAAGTTAGATAATATTACATAATATTTACAATTAAACTTAGAAAAAAATATAATGACTTTATTGTCATTTTGCCTCCTTAAATAGGATGACATCAATCCATCATTCCGCTATGTCATCCCTTTACTCCCTCTCTCTTTCTGAAACCTCAACTCCATCTTTAACAACTTTTGCCTGCTTAATATGTACTCTTGACAGGCGACGCTTTCCGGGTTTCAGATACCATAACGTGTTGAAAGTGACTTTCTTAACTTCATACGGCCCATCAAAAACAAAGTCCAATTTAGAATCCTTCATATACTTCTTTACCAAATCCTCACTAGCTTCATAAAATCTTTTTATAAATTGTAAAGTTCTTTCTTTAGGCATGTGTGTTGCTTTGTGTAACTCTTCCACTAATAGATAAACTTTTGGATCTGGAATGAACGGCTTAAATTTTTCACCATCAATTTTCCCGTATATTCCTCCCCTCTTCAAATACTTCTTTCTTACGTCACTTGGAGATTCTTGTTGAATGTCAGCTAACGTCTGAGATGAAACAAACTTTACTTCAGGAACCCTTGATAGTGCATCGGCTATCGTATTCTTTGACCCTTGAATCCACTCTACTTGAATATTGTACATGTTAATATTGTTTATATGCTTGTATATTCTGGGATCCAAGTTAGACTGTATTAATGACTTTAAATTCTTATGATCACTTCTAACTATCACCATATTTCCCCACAAGAATTCTCGAAAGTACGTAAGTGCATTTGAAATTGATCGTAATTCTAAATGTGTTGTTGGATATTTCCTCTTCAGCGGTGACGTTGACTTGTTGTAATATCCAATAACATTTTTAGTATTATCACTTTCATTTATTTGATATAAGACAGCTCCATATCCGTATATGGATGCATCTGCTTCCAAGTAGAAAACCTCATCCCACTTCGGAAAAGCCATTATTGTTATTTCAATAACTTTCTCTTTTAATTCTCTTATTGCTTTTTGAACATCATTTGGTAACTCTATAATAGTATTCTTTGGAATCTTCTTAGATTCTAATTGAGCTATACATTGATTTAACGGTCTTTCTATTTCATAACATTTTGGAATCATTGTTCTCACATAACCATATCCTCCTCTAAATTTCCTCAAATTAGCCAATGTGTTCGGCATAGGAAAATCACTAATTGATTTAGTATATTTATCAGTAATTGTGTAACCTGCTGGTGTGAATTTATACCCCAAAAACGTACATTCTTGTGCCATAAACTTTGATTTACTTAAATTTATCTTAAACCCATAAGTTTCTAAAACTTTCAAAAGATCTGCTAGAGCTGCTAGATGTTCATCTCTAGAACCGGAGGTTGGCAAAATAATATCATCTTGATAACTTCTGGCTTTAGTATTCAACAACATTTGGTCCATGATTTTCTGAAAGATTTGAGGCGATGTTTTAAGCCCGAATGGTAATCTCATCATTGTATAACAATTATCACCCCACCTGAATCCTATTAAATTGAGATCTTCTTCACACAGTGGAACTTGGTAGTACGACTGAACCAAATCGATTGAAGACACGTAAGAAAAATTTTGAAATTCTCTACAGAAATCCTTCACTGACCATGAACGATATTGAAAAGATTTAACTAAGACATTCAATGGTCTCAGGTCTAAACATAGTCTTATACTACCAGAAGGTTTATATGCACATACCAAATTAAACATAAACTTAGCATCAAAAGAAGGTTTGCAAACTCCAGACTCTACCATTTGATTAATGTATTCTAAAGCATCCTTTCTGTAGTGCTGAGGCGGAAAATATCTTCGGAATGGTGCAATATCACCACTCATCAACTCAATTTTCTGTGCAGGAATAATTGACTTTCCCAAATCAAATTGATGTTGAGAGATGACATTAGGAAATTTGGACTTAATGAAATTCTCAACCTCAACAGCAGCTTCGGCCACTTTGCTCAATACAGGTTTATTTCTATTGTTCAGATCATCAACTGTTAAACTTGGAATTGTAACTCCATCAACAACAAGAGCAGGAAGATTACCATATTGAATGTTTGCAGAAAGAAGACTCAATACATCACTTCCTATCAACACTTTACTGAAAACATCTAGCTGAGCATCAACTACTTCAAACACAAGAGAGATCATCCTTTGACCAATTTTCATATCAACTTTTACTGAAGCAACAGGAGTTAGTTGATTTCCCCCAAGTGTTTTCAAACCAGGATACCGAGGAGGAGCAAGCTCCATCTCCAGTTGACGTGCAAGCCTATTTTCCATAATAGATACTTGTGCTCCAGAATCTACATACCCAACAGTAAAAACACTCTTCATACCTTCACCTGCATCAATTTGTACATGAATTCTAATATCTAAAGACTTCTGACTAACTTCAGGTAACACAGACGCTTTTATCTTGTTTACTTGATTATCTTTACTAGCTCCTTTCAGTTTTTCTTGAAATTTACACTGTTCATTGGTGTGGTTTCCTTTTGGATGAAGTACACAACCACCCTTAGCTTTCAACTGATCAGTAGTTGGTGGAGCCTTCGACTGTTTGGATTTCCCGGAAGAAAACTTTTGATGATGTAACTCATTTGCATTCACCATTCTTTGTACCAAGACTTCAATATGTTCATCATCATTTGATTCATTTATCAACTTCCATAAAGCCATTTTACCTCTAGTTCTCATTTCTAACTCAGCCTTTTGTAACCTTTTAACCACTCTAGGAGGAATGCCTGGATTTGCAATTTCAACCATAGTCAAGAGTTGTTTAACACTTTCTTCAAACTTATCTTTACTAAAGTCTAAAGCAAAGGACAGTAATTTTATTCTAATAGCACCAACTTTATTATCTCTACCATGACTTCTCTCCAGTGTTGCAACCAATGTCTGGAATGACTGAAGCTGTGGTTTTCCCAGAAACTCATTATTAAGCTTTCGTTGGATGTCTTCAGGCATCTTCAATAGCAACAGATGTGACTTTTTGTCTTCTTCAACATCATCGGCCTCCAAGGCTAACGATAACCGCTTTAAATAGTCACTTATTCCGAATTCACTATGCTGATACATTGGTACTTGTGAAGTGAAGGTTAACCTGTTTTGTTTCTTCGAAGGATGTGGTGTAGGATTCTCGGTGACATTAGCCTTTGCAAAAGCTACCATGATAGCATTCAATTGTTCTTGTGTGAAGGTGATATCTTGTTTAGGCTTAGGTGTCGATGTGAAAGTTTTATCCTCTTGGTTAGGCTTGGGTGTCGATGTGAAAGTCTTGTCTTCTTCCTTCGGTTCGTCATCCTCACTGTCATCCTCATCATTTTCTCCAAAAATCAGATCGAAGTCCTCTCTCTCAACCAACCTTCTCGCGATTTCCAATTTCTTTCCTTTATAACTAATTCCGTGTTTTTGACATATAGTAATTAACTGTCTAACCTTTTTGTTAAGAACTTTATCCATTCTTTCATCTAAAACATCTTGCTGTAACGCCTCTTCATTTACCCCAGTCTTGGGTGTTTCCTCATTACCATCGTTTACTTCTGTTGACATGTTGGCTTCACCAGTTAAAAATAGCCCTATGTCCGGTAGAAGTGTAGTTAAAAATTTTATTTTAAATGGTGATTTTGGTCTACAAAATACAAATTAATAATTATAAGAAATTTAAAGTTAGATAATATTACATAATATTTACAATTAAACTTAGAAAAAAATATAATGACTTTATTGTCATTTTGCCTCCTTAAATAGGATGACATCAATCCATCATTCCGCTATGTCATCCCTTTACTATTGGAGATAAATATAATTTAAAAATGAGTACAATTTAATAATAATATAAGAAAAATATATATGTAAACATTAGTGGTATTAGTTATTTTTACTTCTTTTTAGTTCATTTATACTCATTATTTCATGTTCTTTTCTAGCCATCAATCATGGTGACATGACCTGTCTTTTTTAAAAAAAATTTATTAATTCCTCTCATTGTATAATTTAGTAAAAATATTTCTATTGGTATGCACTCTATATATAAAATATAAACAATAATAAATAAAGATGATATGAACTTGCCTAATTAGTTACAGAGCTATTCGAGAATATATGAACGATTCTTCTCTCAAGTCTCGAGTAGTGTTAGTAAACTCTGAAATAACAAATTTGATTACAATAAGAATAAAAGATTATAAAAAACATCAGATCTTTAAGAAATGGTAAATTCATTGTTTTCCCCCATATTTATACACAAATAGCAGAAATAATCGTTTTAAGATGTGATATATTTGCAAACTGTTTACTATTTAGAACAAAGAGTAGTATAAAATAAAATATTTTTTTGTCAAAAGAAAATAGTGTAAAAATCTTTAAAGTCAATTTAAAATAAATATTTGTAAAATTTTTTATTGAATAACAAAAATTTTAAGAAATATTAAAATTATTTTCTTCTTCCATAACCTCCTGGACCGGTACCGCCATAGCTAGATGAATTTCCTAGAATCCCTCGTCCACCTAAATATCTGCTTGTATCCTCAAAACCCTTTTGAATTGGATTAGAAGGTAATCCCAAGTTTCCAGTTTTACGTCTTAACGGAAAAGTATCTACCGAATCACCTCTTCTTCTTGGAGCATTTTCGACAAATTGAGAACAAAGTATAGAAAAAATCAAAAAAATGAAAATATTTGTTTTAGTGTTTTTGATAAAATTCATTGGGAAAAAAGTTGCGAATGCATTGATAATTGAATATTTTACTTTTATTTTATAAAATTATTAAAGGTCAAAGATTAACATTATAAATTGTTTTAAATAAAAATTTGCTTTCATTTTCATGACCAACAGGTTAATCTTTATTTTTATAAAGTATAACTAAATATAGATTTATTTAGCTATCATTGTATTTTGTTAACTATTAAATGTATTAGGTCGTTCCATGTAAAATAATCGTTTTTTAAATAAATTTTTAATGCGCGTAACTCTATAAAAAATAAATATTTTTATTCGAAATAAGAATCATTAGAATCTACACATTGTTGCCAATAAGATACAAGTTTTCTTATTTTTTTTGCATAGAATCCAGACTTCTAGAATCAAGGAAAGTTTCAATGGCAGTTTTTATGTCTTCATTGTTCCTAAAGATTATCTTCATTAAGAAGTTTTTAAGATGTTTGAAAAAGTAAAAATCTGTTCCAGCAAGGTCAGGTGAATATGCGGAATGAGGCAAAGTTTTATATTCTTAATTGCTCAATTTCTGAAGAGTTGTCTTTGAAAAATATGGTCTTGCATCATCATAAAGAAGAATAGGTTCTTTCCTATTGACTAAAACAAGTATTTTTTTGACAATTTTAGGTCATCTCTTTAAGTACTCAGCAATAAAAGTCTGAATTAAAGGTTTCTCCAGGTTTCATGGACTTATATTGAATAACTCCTACAGCAGACCACGAAACAATCACCATAACTTTTTTTTGGAGATAATTTGGGTTGCAGGAACTGTTTCGGTGCTTCATTTTTGTTCAACCATTGTTCAGTTCTTTTACAATTTTCGTACAGAATCCACTTTTTATCACAAGTTATAGTTATAAGACGACTTAGAAGTGCGTCATTTTTCTTCAAAATGAGAGAAGAACAAACTTCATAACGACGCAATTTTTTATTGTCATTTAATTCGTAAAGTGCCCATTTGTCGAGCTTTTTGTCTTTTCTATCTTCTTTTAGTGATTAGAATTTGTTGATTTTGATATATTTAACTCCTTTGCAGGTTTCTTAACAGTTGTGTGTAAATTGTGTTTAACAGCTTTCCGTAATTCGTTGATATCAAGAACAGACTCAGGTCTCCCATGCTTTTCGTTTTCGAGGTCCTCACTGCCTTCTTTGAATTTTCTAAACCATCTTTGTACAGTAAAAACATTGACAAGATTTTTCCGAAAGTTTCGTTATTTTCTCAAGTTGTTTTTGTAGCATTAGTACCACGTTTAAAATCATAAAGCATAGTGGCACGAATATCACGTTTTGATACCATTGTTTGTTTTTCAGATAAGATGATGATAAATAGAGCTCATGGCAATGATATATATCATCGTGTAGAAGAGATTTAGAAGAATATAACAACTTGTTTATTGCACCAAAGCTAAACCAATCATTTAAGAAAACGCTCGTTAAACAACGCGGATCAAAAAATGGTTGTTGTGCATGAAAAAACATAATACTTATAGCCGAGATTATTAAAAAACAACAGGTAAAATAATTATTAAAGCTATTCCAACTATAATACAACAACATCGTTTGGTTGAAACTCTAATTTTTTATTTTTAACAACATTACCATAAGATTTAATAAAAATTTATATAATAAATTTGTTAGTTCCTTTAATTGTATAATTTATATCAATGAATAATATCAATAAAATGTTTCATTGTTAAAAAGTGCTGTTTTAAAAGGCATTATGTAAAACTCGTTTAAAGTTGATTTAAAAGACTTTTACATTATTCCTTCTAAAAAGTAAAGATTTTAAAAAATATCAAATTTATTTATTTCTTCCGTGATCCCATGCACCGGTACCTATGCCCTGTTGACTTTAATGATCTAGATACTCTTTATTTCCATATGTGTTTATTTGAAACCAAAGATTATTAGTTGCAGCAATGGAAGCTTACTTAAAATAAATTGAAAACAAAGTATAGAAATAATTAGAAAAATAAATATATTTGAACTATTGTTTTCAAAAATTTATAGAGAAAAAAGTTATGAATGCAATGATAATTAAAAATTTTACCTATCTTTTATAAAATTATTAAGTTTTAAAGATCAATATTATAAGTTGTTTTAAATAAAATTTTGCTTTCATTTTCATGACCAATACGTTAATCTTTGTTTTTATAAAGTATAACTAAATACAGATATATTTAGCTTTCATCGTATTTTGTTAACTATAAAATGTAACATTATAAGTGTTATAATTAAGCAAAATTTCCAATTTTTGAAACAAATTAAATTTTTTTCCAATTAAACAAAAAATCACAGTAATCGGATGTTTTATTTATAATATTTTCTAATATTAAAACAGATAATAAAAATTGGATGTAAAAAATTAATATACTTTTTGTTTAATTTTAATAATGGAAAAAGTATAGCATTCTGTTATTATACCAAAAATATTTAGGTAATTTACTCATATCTGGATTGTATTAAAGTGAAAATTATTTAAATATATATATATGTTTACATTCCTACAAAATCTATGATAACATTATTTTTAAAAACATACTTTAAATTTAGAAATAATAGATTTGATATATTTTATAAGTAGAAAGAATGTTATTTTTTATCATCTAAAGCGAATTAACAAATTTGATGAAATTGAAAAAGATGTTAAAAAGAGAGACGGATTAGTATATTTTAAATATAATTATAAATTTTTAGTTAGTAGATTTTTGCGCTTTGTAATATTTCTCTAAGAAGTCATCCAAATAAACTTTATAGAAAAATTATATTTTTTAAAACTTTTATCTAAATGATTATTTTGTAAGAATATTTATTCTAAAAAATTTTTAAATTTTTATTGTGAATACACTTCACAAAAACATGACAGTGTTAATGAGATGACACATAAAGGGGTTAATATTGTAAACGTTGTTTATTGTATTGCTAATATGTTAATTATTAATATGTTTATTGTAAGGGTAATCGTCAACTAAAATAAAAATTTTACTTATATTTAACTAATAAACAGCATATTTTTTACAAGATTTTTGAGACCACATTTTAGAAGCTACTTTTGACTCTATTATAAATTTTTTTTCTAAACATTTAATTGTAATAATATGCTTAAAAATTTTATCTAATCTAACAACAGAAACCAATAAACAGTTAATCCCTAGGAATATCACCAATTAAAGATGTTATTTAAATATTTACTATTAATTTTTTATTGAAATATAAATATTTTAAAGATCTAAAAATGAATTTTTATATAATTTTGTTATTACAAATTATGGGTGTTTCCATAAATGGAGAGTTAAAATTTTTTTAATTTTTAGATTTTAAAATTTGAATTCTGATCGGATTTTAAACGTATAACCGAAATTTAAGAAATGTTCGAAAAAATAGCTTGTTGTCAAATTTCTAAAAATGTTCATTTTTACTATTTTACTTAATCACTTCTATGCAAAAATTTTGATATAAAAATATAAATTGAATATACCAAAAAATAGAACACAGATTTGTGTGAATTGTAATAAATTTGTACCACCTAGTAAAATTCAATTTTTTTTTGACTTGCGAATATTTTCATCAAAAGTAGTTCGTTCATGAAAATTTAAACAATAATTTAAAAATTACCATTAATAAGTCGTTATTTTTCCTTTATATTATTTTTATTTTAAAACTTATGTTGTTCATTACAACACGTTTTAAAATACCAGACAAAAAGTTAATTTTAAGTAAAATTAAAAAGTTTTTATAAAAACATAAAACTGAATCTTTTTTAATATGTCTAAATAAAGTAAAAAAATTTATTTTGAAACTGGTCTTGCAATCTATTCTAACATAAATTTAGGGTATTAAATGCATAAAAGATTATTGTAAAGGAACAAGGTTGCTAGAAAAATTATAGTATGAATAAACATTAAAATGTTGGTTTTCTCATTCTTTTTATCTCACATTGCCACTATTTTTTTTTATTCGTTTATATTTAATAAAGTTCCTATTAACTCCTTGACAGAATTTACAATTATATTATAAAATCATAAAAAATGTTTATTAATGTGTTACTTATAATTTGAATTATTATAAATTATATTTTTTAATAAAACTATACATTTCTGATAGCCTAACTTTTTTTTATAATGTTTTCCAATATCATTTTTAAAAATCAAATTTATGAAATTTCTAAAACATTACACATTTTGCTTTTACTAAAAAGTAATTTTTAAATTTGTTAATTCAAAATAAGAGCAAATACTATGATAATATTTTTATTTATTAATGCTTTCTGTAGTAAAATAATAATTTTTGGTTTTTCGTTATTATTGTTATAAAACATTTAAATTATTCAATTTATTGTTGTTAGTAGATTATTTAATTGAATGATTTTTGTTAAAACACTAACAACATTACACGAAATTGACTTCAACATACTTCATAATAAATTATAAAAATCAAGTTAGATTCTAAGATGGGTATAAAATCATAAAAAAAATATCATAATTAAGTAAAGGTTTCATTACTTAAAATTTCAAATATATTTTTATAAAAAAAAAGCAAAATTTATGCGACATCCAATTATTTTGCATTGTTCAAAACATTTTTGCTGTTACTTGATACTATTAAAACTTGAATAAAATCTAAATTTTTTAAAAATAGGGATATTTTATTGCATTTTAAGAAAAATTGTCAAAATTTGCCTTCTCTAATTTTTCTTTGTCGATCCTGGCAAATTTTTCGCAAATGCTTGCTAATTTGAATGAATTTTTACTTCAGTGTAAGTATATAAAAATGGATAATACTAAAAAGATTTAGAAAATTTCTAAAAAAATCATTTTGTTTTATTGAATCGTTGCAAAAATTGTTTTTTTTTTTAGAAAAACACAAATGTTTGGCATTTCTGAGTAATGTAACTTTTATTCAATTTCCATATTTTTTATGATATTACGCACATGCTAAAGTTTGAATTATTTTTATAATATATTATAAAGCATATTATTAAGAGTCAATTTTACATAAGGTTATTAACTTTTTAACAAAGATCATTCCTTCAAATAATCTACTAGGTAAAATAAGTCTAGAAATCTGAAAGTTTTATAACATGAACAACGAAAAGCAATAATTATTTAATCACACAAAGTATTATTTATTGATAATATTATTTCAATGTTTGTTAAATTAAGATATTTTAATATTTTTTTACTATAAGAAAAATCCATAATGTTTTAGAATTTTAAAAAGCTGATTTTTTAATGTGATTTTGAAAGACAGAAAAAAATAAGTCAAATTAATAAATGAATGTTATTTTAATAAAAAAAATAAAAGTTATAGTAATTTTAACTATTTAAACATATTAATAATCCTATGATATGTTAATAAATTTTCTTTATAAAGTTAAATTTTATTTATTTGGCGATTCACCTTCAAATTATATAAGATAAAATAAAAATATTAAAAATTATCTTCCACAAAAATAACAATTTTTCTATCCTTAACAACAAATATGAGACTGATAAGATGCTTCTCAAGCATTTTTACTTAAACCCCTAAAATTTTTACAATGTTAATATATTTTAATACATGAAGTTTTTAAATATTTTGGGATTACAGAATAAAAACACTTTTTCCCAATTATTGCTACCTATTATAAAATGAAGGTGGCTTTATACCAGGTCAAACAAAAACAATGACAAATTTAAACTAATTATAATCCCCATTATTTGACTATAAAACATTTAGAATTTTATGTAAAATGAAATTTTAATTTTGCACTATATAATGTATTGTAAAAAAAAACTTTAATTTAAGAATAAAATAGCACAATAGGAGAAAAGCAACTTATTATAATTATTTTTTTAATTATTGCTTTTTTTTTAATGTGAAAAATATTTGCAAAAGGAAGACAAAAATGACGATTATACTAGAAGTATTGGAATTTTAAAAATTGTCATGGATAGATTAGTTTTGGTAGAGTGTAAGATCCCACAACTTTACAGTAGGGATATTATTATATTGTTTTAGATATATGTTTAATTTTATAAAGTTTTATAAGGTACTTTCTATATTTTGACATGGCGATCCAACAGACGAAGGAGGATGTTCTTCGCAAATTTGAGGGGAGACTCACGAAATATGAAATGGAAAGGGGTGACTATAAAGCGTATATTAAGGAGAATATCATCGTTATGACACAATTGCAAACAGATGATCAAAAAGCCAAAGAGAGCCAATGTGTTACATTGGAGGATAAAATTTACTTGTTGTTGTCTAAGTTGGATGGACGTGCTCAATCTTTTGTAGCGGACAATGGATTTCTGAAGACAGCTACAGCAGCAACAACGTTTGAAGATTGTATTAAAGTTTTGATAAAGGCATTTAGTAAAGAGAAGAATGAGATTATGACAGCGTATGAAGTCATACTTGGTAAAAGAAAAGGCTTGAACTTGTTAGAAAATATGTCAAAAGTTAAAAGTGAGGTAGAAGACTTGAATGATTTTTTCAGTAAGAAGGACAATATTATATTGTTAGTTGCTTTGTTACAATTGAAACACACGGATTCTCCAGATGTTACTTCGTACAAAGATAAATTAATAACGGAGATCTTGAGTAAACAAATTAAGTCATATGATGAGTTAATAACCAAGATAAAAATATGTCAAAACACTGTTGAAGCCAAGCAAATGCTGGACGTGGTAAAGGTCGAAACCAAAAATGTCCATGCTATCAATAAACAACACTTTAAACCTGATTATGTTAAGTCTAATGATAAGAAACTTCCATTGAAATGTTTTAATTGTGGAGGCTCTAATCATATTGCTAAATTCTGTAAACAACCTAAGAAAAGACATGTTCGTGCCGTTGAAGTTGTTGATAAGTCTGATGATAGTGATCATTGTAGTGTTATTGATGACAATAAAAGTTTAGTTTACAAGGTGTTTTTAATTGATAATAAGAAAGTTGATTTTACGAAAATGATAGATTTTGGTTCAGAAAGTGTACCATTTGCAGTTGACACACAAGCCGAAATATCAATAGTTCCAAAGTATTTGTATGATAAATACTCTCAAAGTTTTGGCAATATTAATCGTAGGATACGCGTAACATTGTTAGGATATGGTGGTGATGTTATACCTCATATAGGGAAAGTTTTCTGTAAACCATTAAATGTAAACGTTATGATTGTTGACAAATCTAATACTCAACCCATCTTAGGTCAGGACTGGATAGTCGAAAATAGATGGAAACCTGAGTATAAAGATAAAAGTATGTCGGTACGTCGTGTATCCATGAAAGATTGTGAATTCAAATCAGAAGATGATGAAACAGTTATACTTGATAAGGCAAAAACATCTTTTAAAAAGTTATTTTGTAATAAGACTGGTAAAGTTGATTTTCGTGTACAAATTGAATTAGAAGATAATGCTAAACCAGTATGTTGTGTAAAGCCTCGCAGTATTGCATATGCATTATATGAACCAACACGGAAAAAATTGTTAAAGATGGAAAATGACGGATTGATAAGAAAGGTATCATGTCCACAGTGGGCCTCTCCTATTAACGTGTTATATAAACCAAACGGGTCTATTAGAATAACGGGTGATTATTCCACTGGAGTTAATAAGGCAATCAAAACATATCCAAGCGTCATGCCTATCACAGATGATATTCTGAATGTTGCTCATGGTAGAATATTTTCAGTAATAGATATACGCGATGCATTCACGGCTATAACACTACATGAAAAGTCAAAATTTATCACTACATTATGTACACCATTTGGATATTTTGAGTATAACAGATTACCACAAGGTCTGAAAATTTCACCTCTCCTGTATCAAGATATTATGAGGCAACAAGTTAATAAAGACTCTGATCCTAGGATACAAATCTACCAGGACGACTTGTTAATTATCACAAGTGATAAAGAGGAAAATTTAAAGTTACTATGGTCCACACTGTGGAAGTTAGAACAATTGGGGTTTACCCTATCCTCAGATAAGTTAAAGATATGTCGTACTGAAATAGATTTTTTAGGGACACGCATATCTTATGATAAAAGAGAAATTTGTGCATCTCGTCTAGAAGCATTTAAGCATCTTCGTATACCAAAGACAAAACCTGAACTCGACACCTTTTTGGGTATTCTGACTCATTATGAAAAATATCTTCCAGATATTGTAAAAGATAAAGAAATAGTAGACGAGGTTAAAAATCAACGTAAATTGAAACTGGAGCAGAGACATATAGATGCCTTAAACAGACTCTTATGTAGGTTGCAAAATCCTGCTACATTGGCGAAATACAACACAAAGTTTGATGTCGTTGCTCAGACAGATGCGAGTGATAATTATATCAGTGGTGTATTATGGCAAATTGAATTCATTGACAAAACACCTGTTAGAAAACCATTAGTATTTAGCACGCACAAGTTGAATGTTCACCAAAGAAATTGGGATATTCGAGAGAAAGAAGCTTATGCAATTGTCACATTCTTATTAAAATGTTATAAATATCTAATTGGTAGACGTTTCACATTGGAAATTGATAACTTATCATTACAACATTTATTCACTAAAACGGAAATGTTAAATAAAATTCAAAATAGACGTACTGCACGGTGGAGAAATATTTTATCAATGTTTGACTTTGATGTTAAGTGGATTCGTTCTTCGGAGAATGCTACTGCTGATGCTCTTACCAGATTGATAGATGAAAATAGACAGAATGAAATAAAAGAAGGTGAAGAATTTGTTATTAACAAAATATTGGAAGTACCATTGGACATCCAATCCTACCTACCCGATTATATAAATGATCTTGAGTTACATGATCACATACACAATGATACAGATCTGAATAGTTTAAAGAAGTACATGAAACAGCCTGAAGACACTGTTATTGACAAGAATGAATATTTGTCGTGCATTAGAAAGAATAATGATGAACAAAATACATTGTTAACAGTAGTAGATAATGCTGTGTTATTTGAAGGAAAAATCATAATACCAAAAGCATTTCGTATTCCCGTGGTGAGACAGTTACATATAGGCAGAAATCATTTAGGTGCGAATAACATGTATAAAGTATTACGTAAACATACTTATTTTCCAAATATGTACCAGTTCATTCAAAAATATGTTGATACATGTGATGTTTGTAAAGTAACAAGTAAACGTCCAAATTACAATGGTACTAAGTGGGAAGAGTCAGTTAGAAGTAATCAACGTGTTCACGTTGACTATGCATACATTTTGGGTCATGATGTGCTGATTTTTAAGGACACGTATAGCAATTTGGCATTTTACAAGTTATGTCCAAATAAAACAGCTAAATCCACAGTACATGGAATTCAATCTTACATTGCAAGCAGAGGTATGATAGAAGAAATAGTATCTGATAATGCGACACCATTTAAAAATTCAACTCTTGATTGTTACTTAGCAAGTCAGAAAATTAACATTGGGTATTCAATTCCATATTTAAGTTGGACTAATGGAGCTGCTGAACGTGAAGTTCAACATTTAAAAGACAGGGTGAAGAAAGTGATGATGGAAAACCAAAAGTCAAGTTTATCTCAAAATGTGCTGGATACGATCATGATTCAAGAATCTAAGCGGCCATATAAGGATACTGATGAAACATTATGGGAGAAATTTTCTAAAGGCCTGGTATGTTCTGATGCTCTCAATAAAATAAGTCCAACAGTGGAAAATCCATTTACAAATGGTCAGAAGATTTGGTATTACTATAAGGATCGATGGTTACCAGCTCAAATCGTAGCAGTTGTTTCAGGAAAAACTGCACGTGTAAATATACTTGAAAGTGATAAATCAACCATCAAGTATTCTTTTCAAGGGCACACTGCATGTATGAGGAAAAGAGTTGATCTTGAAGATCTGGAGCTGTCAATTTCTTTTAGAGAGGATGAGAGGGTTGATGTATCAAATGTTCCTGACAAAGAAACAACATCAACGATTTGTACTAAAGAAGAAACTCCACCAACAACCTATATTAAGGAAGAAACACCATCAACTACTTGTATTAAACGAGAAAATATAAAATTTGAAGTTTACACCAAAGAAGAACCTCACTCAATACCACCATCCACAAGACTACCAAGAAAGGCTAAAAAGAACATTAGCTACAAAGATCAACTTTAGTATTTTCTAATTAAAATGAAAAGGAATGTCATGGATAGATTAGTTTTGGTAGAGTGTAAGATCCCACAACTTTACAGTAGGGATATTATTATATTGTTTTAGATATATGTTTAATTTTATAAAGTTTTATAAGGTACTTTCTATATTTTGACAAAAATTAAATTTGTTTTCAATGTTTTGAAAATGTTTAACATGGTATAAAGCATGTTTTTAAATATTATAAATTTTCTGAGAAAAGATAACATGTTTATTTTTAAATTTCAAAATTTGTTGGTAATTATAATTTTATTTTTAGGATTAGATATTAAATTATTGTCATTGTGAGCCTAGAAAATCTGCTTGATTAAATAGGAAAAATAATTATATAATATTTTCTTATTTAAACGTCTAAATTTTACAAAATAAGTTATAGATAAAAAAGACTGGTATTTTTGAAAACTTCAATCTAAAATAATAAATTAGTAATATAATTAAAACTTTCTTTTCATATAAAATTTGATTAAATATATATGTCTAACGATTTTTTTTTATCTAAAATTCTTCTAATTTCTTTTTAGGATTCACTTATTTTGAGATAATTTTTCTAGTAGTAATCATATTTATTGTAAAATTTAAAATAGGCGTGATACCAGATAAAATATTTAATTTTATAGTACAAATAATGACAAAAAGTCTATATAAAGCACACACTTCGTCGATAATATGTCATTTTAAACATTTTGTATAATTGTGATGATAATTAATTTTATTAATTTTAGACTTCTTTTGTTAATTATTATTATTCCTATATTTTAAATAAAAGTTAAACAGCATTGTAATCTCATGTTATTATAGTTTAAAAATTTATCTTAAAATTAGTCACAAATCAAAACAATGAATTTTTTTAGTTGAGACAAAGTTATTACATTTTAAAACGAGTTGTGTTTGTTTTCTTGCGTATAATTATTATGATAAAAAATTTTAAACTTGCAAAGTATCACTTTATAATTTGATATAACGTTTTCCAGACGGATTGAGCAACATAAAGTTAGGACATTGTCTAAAGAATATTGTACGAAATTATCGATAACAAAGTGTGATTTCTTATACATTTTTTTTATTAAATGATGAAATCTGTATGTTTACTTTAATATCTACTATAAATATAATATTTTATAGCATAAATTTTGTGACAAAGTACTCATAACCAAAATCAATTATGAACAAAAGATAAAATAATTAATAAAGTTATTTGAATTATAATACAACAACATTGCTTGCTTGAAGATCAAATTTTTTATTGTTAACGATATTGTCATAAGATTTCATAAAAATTAGTATAATAAATTTGTTAATTCCTCTCATTGTATAATTTATAACAATGAGTAGTATCAATAAAATGTTTTTTTGTTAGAAGAAAAAAACTTAAAAGTCTGTTATGTCAATTTTTAAGAAAAACATACTTGCAAAATTTCTTTTTGAATGGTAAAAATTTTAACAAATAGTAAAATTGTTTTCTTCTTCCGTAACTGTTCATATCGCTATGTTGAGATTAACTGTTTAGGTAGCTTTGATTATTTCTATATTTTTATACATTAACAAAAAGATTTTGAATTCCATTTTTAGGTAATCCAATGTTTCCATATCTATAAATAGTAATATCATAAGACTTTCCATACTTTTTACTAGATGATTTTCTTTTCCTGCGCCCTCCTTTTTTTTTGATATCATACTTTTATTATATGAATTATTTTTCCTACTTGAATTAGTTTTCTTTTTTGGTTCTTTTTTCTCAGTTAAATTACTTATTTTTTTTGGAGCATTTTCAATTAATTGAAAACAAAGTACAGAAATAATAAAAAAAAGAATATATTTATTTTAATGCTTTTGATAAAATTCACTAAAAAAAAGTCGCGAATGCGATGTTTATTAAAAATTTTACTTTATTTTTATAAAACTATTAGGTGTCGTAGATTATCATTATAAATTATTTCAAACAAAATTTGCTATCATTTGCAAGACTATTTCGTTAAACTTTGCTTTTTTTATCAAATATAACCAAATATATATTTTTTTACTTATAACCACGTTTTGTTGACTATTAAATATAACATAAAAAGTGTTATATTTAAGCAAAATTTCTAACTTTTTTTAAATAAAATAAAATTTCGTTTCAATCAAACTTAAAATCACAGTAATCAAATTTATATTCATAATATTTTTTAATATTTAAATCAGGTAAAAAAATTAATTTGGTATCTGTTTAATTCTAATAACAAATAATAATATAACATCCCGTAATTATGAAGAAAATTTAAGCAATTTACTCGCAATAAGATTTCAATAGAGTGAAAATTAATAAATAAAAAGTAAATATATTTACATTCTTACAAAATCTATAAAAAATATTATTTCTAAAAATATATTTTAAATTCAGAATTAATGAGTTTTATAGTTGATACAAATGACTATGTTGTAAAAACTTTAATTTTTAAAAAAATTATAAATTTGGACACCCAATTAATATCTTTGCATATTTTTTTATGAGATATTATAAGTCTACTTTTCAGAATTTACTTTTGACTCTATAATAAATTTAGTAGGAAATTTTTTTACTAAACATTTACATAAACAATATGTTTTAAAATTCAAATGATTACAACAACGAAGATCAATAAACAGTATATCCCATGAAATATCACTAATTAAAGATGTTTTCTAAATATTTACCTTTAATTTTTTATTAAAGTACTACTTCAAAGTTACAAAAATTAATTCCTACACATTTATAAATGTATCGAAAAATGTAAAGTTATAATTTTTTAGCCTTTAGATTTTAAAAATAAACGTTAAAATTTGAATCTAGGTAGAATCTTAAACGTACTATCAAAATTTAAAAAATATAAAGAATAATTGTTCAAAAAAAGAAATTCATTGTAAAATTCTTCAAAATGGTCATTTTCTACAATTCTGATTAATCACGTTTGTGCAACAATTCCGATATAAAAATATAAAATGAATATACACAAAAAAGAGACACTGATTCGTGTAAAATGTAATAATTTTTTTACCATTCAATAAAAATCAGTTTTATTTGACTAGCGAATAATTAATGACGTGTTCTACGCTAAAATGATGAGAAAAGATTAAATTATTTAACCTATATATGCTATATAAGATATTGCTTTTATTTTAATCTAAATATTCTTTTTCATCATTTTTTTATCATTATACGTACCATTAATAATTTAAGATTTTAATTAAATAAAGTTGAATTAAGAAGAAGCCAATTAATATTATTTGATCTTCATTGTAAGATCAGTTTAATTTATCATTTTTTATATATTTTTTAATATAACTGCATAGGTTCCAATTAAATTTTTACTATTGGAACAACCCGATCTAATAATCATCAATTGATACGTCAGCAGGTACATTTCATCACTCTATAGCAACTTTTTACCAGACAAATCTATGGTATCTTTCGAATCAAGTACACACTGACTTAGGCATCTAAAAAATTTGGCTACTTTAAAGACTCTTGAGTAAACTTTTTTCCATCATTAAAAATTTAATTTTTTATATCTTTGAAAAAACTCATTAAAGAAGCTCTTGCTAATTATTGGACATCCACTTACTACTCTGAAGGATTTACATACTTAAAAAAAAACTTAGATGATTCTTTGAAGATCCTAAAACTCATCCCAAATTTCATAACTTTCTACAAGAACTTACTAGCTCCAATCAATTCACACAGTTTTTAACCACAAATAGACTTCAATTAACTAGGGTTTCAGGAATTAATGGGTTTTACATTGTCAAAGCAATCAAGAACCTCAACACTAATTTGATATATGATAATACCGTAAACGGAGAACTAATTAATTTTTTTGGCATCTTACCAGACTCACTAACTACATCTTTTAACGTTATTGATCCCGTTAAACAACTGTTCTCAACGATTCAATCATTATAGCTACACCACCATCATCTACGTTATCTACATCATCTGCTAAAGACAATCTTAAAAATAACTTCGAAGTATCTTACAAATTTTCATTCAAAAATCGTCGTTTCATTTTCAAAATAGATAAATTTTGTCATAAATCAACTACATATTCATTAGAGGAATTTATAGAATCCCGTTTTTTGAGTCAGTCGAACACTTTTTAAAAATTTGATACAACTAAAAATTTTACCCTCCATTTTTATTTTATTAATAAAAATAGGGACTAAAATAATGTATGTTGGTAAATTTATTCGGCTTGAAACTTTGAGATACAGCAGCTGCAGTGTACAAATTCGGAAAAATTAATTTTTATAAGTTTCCGGTAAATATATTTTTTTAGAAACAAATATTGTTGCTAGAGGTAATTTTTTATAAATAAAGAATAAGCATAGTGGGAACATGCGATTTTCTGATTTTCGTACTGAAATTCAAGAGCACTGTGATATACACTTTTTATTTTTCTTTTTTTCATGAATTTATTTTATTTATCACCCATTAATCAGAATACAAAATAATTTTTATATAGTGAGGGTCAAGATTATTTCACCTTAAAAATATTTAGTAGTTGGTTCAAGAATCTGCGAGAAAGACGTCCAACTGGTCTCTTTGTAAAGTATTAATATGTTGTTACCAGGTAAATTGATGATATTGCTTCTTTTATTCTCTCTTTTGATACACCTAGTATAACCAAATCAAAATTTGATGATTCTTTATCTAGTAGCCAAAGATTGTCGTTAGATTTGAAACTTCTACAATTCAGGAAACCAACTTTCTGGAACAATTTTGTTAGTTGAAGGTTGAGTAATCTTTGAAGCAGCCTTCAGATCTGGTTGCCATCCCAGGATCTTCATTAGGGGACTTAATCAACAGTTAGTTTAGCAAAATCTATTTAATTTAGAGAAAATGTTGCAAAAGCGACACCTTTAAGATGACATGTTGAAAAGTATCTTTTCATGAATTTAGATGTAAAATTATGTGAGAAGTCGAATAAGCATAGTGGAAACATGGACTTTTTTTATTTCTGTACTCAAAATGCGAAAAAACTAAAAAAAATTCCAAAAGACAATAAAGACAAAAATTTACGAAGCTGAAAGTATGCTCATTCGTTTTTTATAAACAAATACCGCCTAGAAACATTATTTTTAAAAAAATCTATTTCCTTGAAACATGTAAAAATCGATTTTTCAAATTTTGACTTACTGCTGTTGCTGTATATCGAAGTTTCAGGTCGAATAAATTTGCTAACATACATTTCTTTAGTTGATCTTTCTTTTAATAAAATAAAAATAAGGGGTGAAATTTTTAGTTGTACATCCAATGTGTGATTGACTCAAAAAATGGGTTTTAAGTTATTATTTTTTAATTTTATTGTTTTACCAAATATGATTGCTATATCCTATTATACTTTTTAGATTTTATTAAATACATTAAATTCAAATTCTTGTCAAAATTAAGCGGTCATACTTAAGAAGCCTCACTAAAATCAGTATTAAAAAAAAGAATAAGTTTAAATGAGAAGATGAGAGAAAACATGGATACTTAAAATTCTCTAGATATAAGACAATCTAAAAGTCTTGACAAAAAGAGATTAAGCTAATAGATAAGTAGAAAATTAAAAAAGATGTCTTATGATTGCTGAATCATTTAAAGAATTATCTGAGGTTCTTAGAAGTAAATTTAAACTTAGCTGGCTATTAAAAGAAACTAAAAAAAATTTTCTATTAGAAATCATATAAAAAATATTAATAAAAATTTTATTTTTAGACCTATGTAATAATTGCAAATTAAAGCAATATTTTTTAAGGTTATAGTGGTTTTAAGATTATTTCTCCAATAAATACACTATTTCCTTTTTTTATAGATTTGTTAGTTAATTCATGTTTCATTTTTTTCCATAACTTTTTGGATCTTGAGGACTTCTGTAATTATCAGTTACGTGTTCTTTTGCATTTTCAACAGAGAGATTGTAAAGTTGGTTTGCAAGTCTTCCAGTTTGACCAACAGATGAACGACTACGCTTGGCTCTTATTGATGCATCTTCGAATTGATTTGAAAATTGTAAAATTTCTTTACATTTAATAATTGTAAAAGAAATTAAGCACATCAAAATAATTACTTGAGCAACTTTATTAAAGCTGGTAGAATACATTTTAAAATGTTTAATAAATGTTATTTGATATCATTTAAAAATTCAGGTTATTTTTATACTACTTTTTTTTTAAAAGAGTAAGTTTCAAAAAACAAGGATGAATAAATTTTAAGTAAAGTTATTAAAACAAATAAAATTTAACTACACGAAAATTAGAATTGTATTTGACATATTCTTTGCTTCAATAAAATTTATTTACATATTACCATTAGAAATCACACTATGTTTTTTGGTGTTAATTTCTAAATCGTATATTTTGACCTCTACTGCAGCAGGGATATTAAAAATTAATAAAAAATTTATCTATAATTAATAAAAATTCTTGAAACTCTTATAGTGCAATGTTTATGTTGTGTTAAGCATAGATTATTTAAAAATTTTGAATTTCAAAAAATAGAAATCTTTTCTAAAGTTGTTTATCTCAAAATTTAAACTTGAAACATTATATGAAACCGATATCATCTGAAAGCCCATATTTTCTTCCGTAAGAATATATTAAAGTTTCTGCACAGTTTTGAAATAATAAACTTTAAATTTTATTACTCTTGATTTTTCTATATTTTTTATCTTAAAATCGAATTTTTTGAACTATTAGGACTCAGGAATTTGAAAGTGCTAATAAGTCTAAATTAAAAAAATTTTATTTAATGATTATAATTTAGTAGAAAAATGTTTTTATCATTTTTAAAAAATTTGAGTGTTACTTTTAAAAAAATGATTAAATATTTTAGTTTTAGTATTCAAAGCTTTTTAAAATGTTGAAAAACTGTTCTCTACATAGAAATCGAAAATACTCATATATGTGTCTGAGGTACGGTGGAAAACATCTGAGATAATTTCAAGCATTAGCATGATTTAATAAAAACAAATATTTTTTTGTTAACTCTAAGAATTAAAAATTACATTTACAAGTACAAAAAATCAGTTACTGTTTCATCGAAAAACATACACTAAAAATATAAATAAAAATACCAAAAACTTCGTTTTTGTAAAAAACATACTTTTATATTGAGATTCATTTTGCGCACTCAAAAGGATGAAAATAAATTCTGATTTTTATATTATTACTTTACTTGGCAATATAAATGTATCGCCGTCTGAGGCATTTCAATATTTGTTGAACACTACAAAAAGATATCACTGAATATTAAATAATAAGAGCTTTTCTCATTAAAGTAATAAAAAATAAGGATATACCTAATAGTACATTTACAAACAAGTCTCTACAAAATTAGGTATTTTTATTTTTAACCAATAAAGATCAAAATATAAATAATTTAAAAGAAATGTTTGCTTCAACTATAGTTCAATTACAAACGATAAAGCGTTCAAATGCCTCAGACGGCGATACATTTATATTGCCAAGTAAAGTGATAATATAAAAATCAGAATTTATTTTCATCCTTTTGAGTGCGCAAAATGAATCTCAATATAAAAGTATGTTTTTTACAAAAACGAAGTTTTTGGTATTTTTATTTATATTTTTAGTGTATGTTTTTCGATGAAACAGTAACTGATTTTTTGTACTTGTAAATGTAATTTTTAATTCTTAGAGTTAACAAAAAAATATTTGTTTTTATTAAATCATGCTAATGCTTGAAATTATCTCAGATGTTTTCCACCGTACCTCAGACACATATATGAGTATTTTCGATTTCTATGTAGAGAACAGTTTTTCAACATTTTAAAAAGCTTTGAATACTAAAACTAAAATATTTAATCATTTTTTTAAAAGTAACACTCAAATTTTTTAAAAATGATAAAAACATTTTTCTACTAAATTATAATCATTAAATAAAATTTTTTTAATTTAGACTTATTAGCACTTTCAAATTCCTGAGTCCTAATAGTTCAAAAAATTCGATTTTAAGATAAAAAATATAGAAAAATCAAGAGTAATAAAATTTAAAGTTTATTATTTCAAAACTGTGCAGAAACTTTAATATATTCTTACGGAAGAAAATATGGGCTCTCAGATGATATCGGTTTCATATAATGTTTCAAGTTTAAATTTTGAGATAAACAACTTTAGAAAAGATTTCTATTTTTTGAAATTCAAAATTTTTAAATAATCTATGCTTAACACAACATAAACATTGCACTATAAGAGTTTCAAGAATTTTTATTAATTATAGATAAATTTTTTATTAATTTTTAATATCCCTGCTGCAGTAGAGGTCAAAATATACGATTTAGAAATTAACACCAAAAAACATAGTGTGATTTCTAATGGTAATATGTAAATAAATTTTATTGAAGCAAAGAATATGTCAAATACAATTCTAATTTTCGTGTAGTTAAATTTTATTTGTTTTAATAACTTTACTTAAAATTTATTCATCCTTGTTTTTTGAAACTTACTCTTTTAAAAAAAAAGTAGTATAAAAATAACCTGAATTTTTAAATGATATCAAATAACATTTATTAAACATTTTAAAATGTATTCTACCAGCTTTAATAAAGTTGCTCAAGTAATTATTTTGATGTGCTTAATTTCTTTTACAATTATTAAATGTAAAGAAATTTTACAATTTTCAAATCAATTCGAAGATGCATCAATAAGAGCCAAGCGTAGTCGTTCATCTGTTGGTCAAACTGGAAGACTTGCAAACCAACTTTACAATCTCTCTGTTGAAAATGCAAAAGAACACGTAACTGATAATTACAGAAGTCCTCAAGATCCAAAAAGTTATGGAAAAAAATGAAACATGAATTAACTAACAAATCTATAAAAAAAGGAAATAGTGTATTTATTGGAGAAATAATCTTAAAACCACTATAACCTTAAAAAATATTGCTTTAATTTGCAATTATTACATAGGTCTAAAAATAAAATTTTTATTAATATTTTTTATATGATTTCTAATAGAAAATTTTTTTTAGTTTCTTTTAATAGCCAGCTAAGTTTAAATTTACTTCTAAGAACCTCAGATAATTCTTTAAATGATTCAGCAATCATAAGACATCTTTTTTAATTTTCTACTTATCTATTAGCTTAATCTCTTTTTGTCAAGACTTTTAGATTGTCTTATATCTAGAGAATTTTAAGTATCCATGTTTTCTCTCATCTTCTCATTTAAACTTATTCTTTTTTTTAATACTGATTTTAGTGAGGCTTCTTAAGTATGACCGCTTAATTTTGACAAGAATTTGAATTTAATGTATTTAATAAAATCTAAAAAGTATAATAAGATAAAGCAATCATATTTGGTAAAACAATAAAATTAAAAAATAATAACTTAAAACCCATTTTTTGAGTCAATCACACATTGGGTGTACAACTAAAAATTTCACCCCTTATTTTTATTTTATTAAAAGAAAGATCAACTAAAGAAATATATGTTAGCAAATTTATTCGACCTGAAACTTCGATATACAGCAACAGCAGTAAGTCAAAGTTTGAAAAATCGATTTTTACATGTTTCAAGGAAATAGATTTTTTTAAAAATAATGTTTCTAGGCGGTATTTGTTTATGAAAAAACGAATGAGCATACTTTCAGCTTCGTAAATTTTTGTCTTTATTGTCTTTTGGAATTTTTTTTAGTTTTTTCGCATTTTGAGTACAGAAATAAAAAAAGTCCATGTTTCCACTATGCTTATTCGACTTCTCACATAATTTTACACCTACATTCATGAAAAGATACTTTTCAACATGTCATCTTAAAGGTGTCGCTTTTGCAACATTTTCTCTAAATTAAATAGATTTTGCTAAACTAACTGTTGATTAAGTCCCCTAATGAAGATCCTGGGATGGCAACCAGATCTGAAGGCTGCTTCAAAGATTACTCAACCTCCAACTAACAAAATTGTTCCAGAAAGTTGGTTTCCTGAATTGTAGAAGTTTCAAATCTAACGACAATCTTTGGCTACTAAATAAAGAATCATCAAATTTTGATTTGGTTGTACTAGGTGTATCAAAAGAGAGAATAAAAGAAGCAATATCATCAATTTATCTAGTAACAACATATTAATACTTTACAAAGAGACCAGTTGGACGTCTTTCTCGCAGATTCTTGAACCAACTACTAAATATTTTTAAGGTGAAATAATCTTGACCCTCACTATATAAAAATTATTTTGTATTCTGATTAATGGGTGATAAATAAAATAAATTCATGAAAAAAAGAAAAATAAAAAGTGTATATCACAGTGCTCTTGAATTTCAGTACAAAAATCAGAAAATCGCATGTTCCCACTATGCTTATTTTTTTTTTTTATAAAAAATTACCTCTAGCAACAATATTTATTTCTAAAAAAAATATATTTACCGGAAACTTATAAAAATTAATTTTTCCGAATTTGTACACTGCAGCTGCTGTATCTCAAAGTTTCAAGCCGAATAAATTTACCAACATACATTATTTTAGTCCCTCTTTTTATTAATAAAATAAAAATGGAGGGTAAAATTTTTAGTTGTATCAAATTTTTAAAAAGTGTTCGACTGACTCAAAAAACGGGATTCTATAAATTCTTCTAATGAATATGTAGTTGATTTATGACAAAATTTATCTATCTTGAAAATGAAACGACGATTTTTGAATGAAAATTTGTAAGATACTTCGAAGTTATTTTTAAGATTGTCTTTAGCAGATGATGTAGATAACGTAGATGATGGTGGTGTAGCTATAATGATTGAATCGTTGAGAACAGTTGTTTAACGGGATCAATAACGTTAAAAGATGTAGTTAGTGAGTCTGATAAGGTGCCAAAAAAATTAATTAGTTCTCCGTTTACGGTATTATCATATATCAAATTAGTGTTGAGATTCTTGATTGCTTTGACAATGTAAAACCCATTAATTTCTGAAACCCTAGTTAATTGAAGTCTATTTGTGGTTAAAAACTGTGTAAATTGATTGGAGCTAGTAAGTTCTTGTAGAAAGTTATGAAATTCGGGATGAGTTTTAGGATCTTCAAAGAATCATCTAAGTTTTTTTTTAGTATGTAAATCCTTCAGAGTAGTAAGTGGATGTCCAATAATTAGCAAGAGCTTCTTTAATGAATTTTTTTAAAGATATAAAAAATTAAATTTTTAATGATGGAAAAAAGTTTACTCAAGAGTCTTTAAAGGAGCCAAATTTTTTAGATGCCTAAGTCAGTGTGTACTTGATTCGAAAGATACTATAGATTTGTCTGGTAAAAAGTTGCTATAGAATGATGAAATGTACCTGCTGACGTATCAATTGATGATTATTAGATCGGGTTGTTCCAATAGTAAAAATTTAATTGGAACCTATGCAGTTATATTAAAAAATATATAAAAAATGGTAAATTAAACTGATCTTACAATAAAGATCAAATAATATTAATTGGCTTCTTCTTAATTCAACTTTATTTAATTAAAATCTTAAATTATTAATGGTACGTATAATGATAAAAAAATGATGAAAAAGAATATTTAGATTAAAATAAAAGCAATATCTTATATAGCATATATAGGTTAAATAATTTAATCTTTTCTCATCATTTTCGCGTAGAACACGTCATTAATTATTCGCTAGTCAAATAAATCTGATTTTTATTAAATGGTAAAAAAATTATTACAATTTACACGAAGCAGTGTCTCTTTTTTGTGTATATTCATTTTATATTTTTATATCGGAATTGTTGCACAAACGTGATTAAGCAGAATTGTAGAAAATGACCATTTTGAAGAATTTTACAATGAATTTCTTTTTTTGAACAATTATTCTTTATATTTTTTAAATTTTGATAGTACGTTTAAGATTCTACCTAGATTCAAATTTTAACGTTTATTTTTAAAATCTAAAGGCTAAAAAATTCTAACTCTACATTTTTCGATACACTTATAAATGTATAGTGATAAAAATGTGTAGGAATTCATTTTTGTAACTTTAAATATTTTAATAAAGAATTAAAAGTAAATATTTAGAAAACATCTTTAATTAGTGATATTTCATGGGATATACTGTTTATTGATCTTCGTTGTTAGAATCATTTAAATTTTAAAACATATTGTTTATGTAAATGTTTAGAAAAAAATTCCTACTAAATTTATTATAGAGTCAAAAGTAAATTCTAAAAAGTAGACTTATAATATCTAATAAAAAAAATATGCAAAGATATTAATTGAGTGTCAAAATTTATAATTTTTTTAAAAATTAAAGTTTTTACAACATAGTCATTTGTATCAACTATAAAACTCATTAATTCTGAATTTAAAATTTATTTTTAGAAATAATATTTTTTATAGATTTTGTAAGAATGTAAATATATTTACCTTTAGTTAAAATTTTTATTAAAGCGAACGAATGAATGAATGAAATAAGATGAGATGAATGAAAATTAGGTTAAAAACTGGGAAATTATCCCTCTAAGAGACAGATTGGAATAAAATTCCAACTCCTTTTATCTATTAATTTTCACTCTAATAAAATCTAATTACGAATAAATTGCTTAAATTTTCTTTACAATTACAGGATGTTATATTGTTATTTGTTATAAAAAATAAAGAAATAACATATTAATTTATATTACCCGATTTAAATGTTAACAAATATTATGAATATACCCGGTTTAACGTCACAGCTAAGGTACAGGAATTAGGTGTACGTTAGCTGTATCTTAGCTGTACAGAAAAATATACAGCGACTTTGGAAATATGTTTACTTGCATAAGTTTCTGTATATTCTGTATATGCTGTATGCTGTATACAGAATTCATACAGCTAAGGTACAGATAAGAAAAAACTAAGTAAATCATATAAATTTTGTTATAAAAACATATTTTAGCTATGTATAAAGGAATGAAGTGTTCAAGAAACATTATTTGCTTGTGAATTTGATTGAATAAAATAAATGTCTTAAAATAGATACAATTTTTACTCTTAATAGCTATTATGGTATTGACATTTATAACCTAAATAAAATTTTTATAGGAGTTATCAATGATATTAAATATTTTAAAAAAACACAAATCGTCAACAATATTTACTAAGTTTTTATACTACTGGTTAGATATAGATTTTTAGATTTTTAAAGAATAAACTACTAACAGTAACCAATTTTTTAACTGTTCAAAGCATTTATCTTTTTTGCCATTCATTATTCTTTTGCTACATTAAAAATCATATTTTTAGGTGTAATTATCGCATTTGTTCGTTCAAACTATACACGATACCTTTTGATATACATTAAGCCGGGAAAGGTCAAGACACACCTGTCTATCAAGAAGTATTTTGGTTTTGCTCTTGTATTATTGTGTTGGATAAAGCACACTTTTACACTAGCATTTTACCGAAATGTGCACATTTTGTCACATGTATTTTTATACCTGTATATCGGTAATTTTTTTATTTAACATTTATTACTCATTTATTAATGTTATTTTTATAGATATTATTTTCTCCACTACCTTGGAGCTTGACTACAGTTGTTAGCAGATAAGTTTGGATTATTTATTTCATGATTTAATTAGTTTGCTTTTAGATAAAATATTCTTCATCAGAACAGGAAGAAAAGGTTTAAAGTAATGACTGTGTAAGTATTTTTTATTCAAATATTTAATACTTTTATATTTACAGATATCATATGCACCTTTTTGATAGTTGGCTGGACATTTAAAAGATAAGTTGCATTATTTTCTTCATTAGTTAAATATTTTGCTTTTAGGTCCAATCATTTCACAGTACAAAAATATCGTCGGAAGGAAGGCAAATTGTAAGTTTGGTTTGTTCTTTTAGTATAATACATTCTTTATTTTTTTAGATATGGAAGCAGTAATCTAACAACTGTGAGTTTTTACTACTATAAAATTAATTTTGTTTAATTTTTAATGTATTTTTAATTTGCAATAAAATTTTTCTATATTTATATGTGTATTTTGTGTAAAAAAATATAAAAATTTGCAATTATTAAATGTGTTTTTTCTTAGCTGTATACAGCTAACGTACAGGTAAGGTACACCTTACGTACAGCTAATGTACAGCTTATTAGCTTTCTGTACGCCGTACAGGTACTGCTTGTAACAAATCTGTATATTACCTGTATACAAGTTGTATATCGCGTACGGCTATTAACCGGGTAAATTGGATTACTGTGATATTAAGTTTGATTGAAACGAAATTTTATTTTGTTTAAAAAAAGTTAGAAATTTTGCTTAAAAATAACACTTTTTATGTTATATTTAATTGTCAACAAAACGTGGTTATAAGTAAAAAAATCTATATTTGGTTATATTTGATAAAAAAAAGCAAAGTTTAACGAAATAGTCTTGCAAATAATAGCAAATTTTGTTTGAAATAATTTATAATGATAATCTACGACACCTAATAATTTTATTAAAATAAAGTAAAATCTTCAATAAGAATCGCATTCGCAACTTTTTTTCAATGAATTTTATCAAAAGCATTAAAGCAAATATATTCTTTTTTTTTAATTATTTCTATACTTTGATTTCAATTAGTTGAAAATGCTCCAAGAAAAAAAGTGGTTTTACTGAGAGAAAAGAACTAAGTAAGAAAAATAATTCATATAATAAAAGTAAGATATCAAAAAGGAGGGTGCAGGAGAAGAAAATCACCTACTAAAAAGTATGGAAAGTCTTCTGATATTACTTTGTATAAATATGGAAGAATTGAATTACCTAAAAACGGAATTTAAAATCTTTTTATTAATGTATACAAATATAGAAATAATCGAAACCACCTAGACAGTTCATCTCAACATGGCTGTATGAACAGTTACAAAAGAAGAAAATAATTTTACTATTTGTTAAAATTTTTACCATTCAAAAATAAATTTTTCAAATATGTTTTTTTTTAAAATTGACATAAAAGACTTTTACATTATTTTCTTCTAACAAAAAAACATTTTATTGATACTACTCATTGTTATAAATTATACAATGAGAGGAATTAACAAAATTATTATACTAATTTTTATGAAGTCTTATGACAATATAGTTAACAATAAAAAATTAAATCTTCAAGCAAGCAATGTTGTTGTATTATAATTTAAATAACTTTATTAATTATTTTATCTTTTATTCATAATTGATTCCGGTTATGAGTACTTTGTCACAAAATTTATGCTATAAAATATTATATTTATAGTAGATATTAAAGTAAACATACAGATTTCATCATTTAATAAGAAAAAATGTATAAAAAATCACACTTTGTTATCGATAATTTCGTACAGTACTCTTTAGACAATGTCCTAACTTTATGTTGTTCAATCCGTCTGAAAAACTTTATATCAAATTATAAAGTGACACTTTGCAAATTTAAAATTTTTTATCATAATAATTATACGCAAGAAAACAAACACAACTCGTTTTAAAATGTAATAAATTTGTCTCAACTAAAAAAATTCATTTTTTTGACTTGTGACTAATTTTAAGATAAATTTTTAAGTTAGAATAACACGAGGTTACAATACTATTCAATTTTTATTTAGAATATAGAAATAATAATAATTAACAAGTGGAGTCTGAAATTAATAAAATTAATTATCATTACAATTACGCAAAATGTTCAAAATGACATAATAGCAACAAAGTATGTGTTTATATAGGCTTTTCGTCATTATTTGTACTATAAAATTAAATATTTTATCTGATATCACGCCTATTTTAAATTTTACAATAAATATAATTACTATTATAAAAATTATTTCAAAATAAGTGAGTTCTAAAAAGAATTTTAGATAAACAAAAATTGTTACACATATATATTTAATCAAATTTTAATTTTATATGAAAAGAAAGTTTTAATTAAATTACTAATTTATTATTTTAGATTGAAGTTCTTAAAAATACCAGTCCTTTTATTTTTAACTTATTTTGTAAAATTTAGACGTTTTAATAAAAAACTATGTAATTATTTTCTCTATTTAATCAATTGGATTTCCTAATCTCACAATAACAATAATTTAATATTTAACTCTAACAATAAGATCACAGTTACCAACATATTTGAAATTTAAAAAAAAATGTTATCTTTTCTCAGAAAATTTATAATATCTTAAGACATGCTTTAAAACATGTTTAACACTTTTAAAACAATGAAGACAATTTTAAAATCACAATAGTTCTAGTATAGTTATCATTTTTATCTTACTTTTATTGCAAATATTTTTCACATTAAAATAAAAGCCATAATTTAAAAATAATTATAATAAGTTTCAATTTTCCTATAGTACTATTTTATCTCATAATTAAAGTTACTCTTTCAATACATTTCAAAGTGCAATATTAAACTTCATTTTATGTAAAATTATAAATACTTTTATAAAAAAAATTTATTAACATATAATAAGTATTTTTATTAATATGTTCAAAATAGTTTAAATTATTATAAACTATATTTTTATGAATTTATACTTATTTATTAATTTAACTTATTTTATTTGTCTTTCAAGATCATATTTAAAAACCAAACTTATTAAGATTCTAAAACATTATGTATTTTATTTATAGTGGAAAAACTTAAAAATATTTTAATTTAATAAATACTGAAATAATATTATTAATTGATAATACTTTATGTGTTTAAATTATTATCGCTTTTCGTTATTCTTGTTATAAAATTTTTAGATTTCTAAACATATTTTTCCCAGTAGATTGTAAAAAATAATGATCTTTGCTAAGAAGTGAGTAATTTTATGAGAAATTAACTCTTAATAATATGCTTTATAATACATTAAAAAAACAAATTTTAACTTTACCGGGAACATAATATCATAAAAAAATATAAAGATTAAACAAATTTACATTATTAAAAATGTCAAACATATGTTTTTTTGTAAATGAAGGGCACAATTTATGGAACAATCTAACACAAGCCAAATGAGTTTCTTTAAATTTTTTTAAAAATTTTTACTATAATTCGTTTTAGTATGCTTATAATGAAGCAAAAAATCATTTAATTTAGCAATTATTTGCACATTTTGGAAAGCTCTAAAACTGAAAAATAGAAAAGAACAAATTTTGGCAATTCTTGATAAACTGTAATAAAATATCCCACTTTTTAAAAAAATTAAATTTTATTGAAGTTTAAATAATATTAAGTGACAACAAAAATGTTTTAAACAATGCAAAATGATAGGTTGTCGAATAAATTCTGCGTTTTTTACAAAAATATATTTAATATTTTGAAGTAATGTAACTTTTACTTAATCATCATATTTTTTATGATTTTATGCTCATCTTACAGTCTAACTTAATTTTGATAATTTATTATGAAGTATGTTGAAGTCAATTTCGTGTAATGTTGTTAATGTTTCAACAAAAATCATTCATTTAAACAATCTACAAACAACAATAAATTGAATAATTTGAATGTTTTTTAACAGTAATAACGAAAAACCAAAAATTATTATTTAGCTACAGAAGGGATTAATGATCAAAAATATTATCCTATTATTTGCTCTTATTTTAAATTAACGAATTGAAAAATTACTTTTTAGTAAAAACAAAATACGTAATGTTTTAGGGCTTTCATAAATTTGACTTTTAAAGGTGATATTGGAAAGTATTACAAAAAAAGTTAGGCTATCGGATAAGTAAAGTTTTATTAAAAAATATAGTTTATAATAATTCAAACTATTAGTAACACATTAATAAAATATTATTATTTATACATTTTATAATATAATTGTAAATCCTGTCTAGAGGTTTATAGAAATTTTATTAAATATTAACGAGTAAATAAATAAAAACCGTGACAATATAAAATAAAAAGAATGAGAAAAACAATATTTTAGTGCTTTTTTATACTAAAATTTTCTTTTTAGCAATCTTGTTCTTTTACAATAATCTTTTATGCATTTAATAATCTAAATTTATGTTAGAGTAGATTGTGAGACCAAAATCAAAATAAATTTTTTTTAGACATATTAAAAAAGATTCTATTTTATGTTTATAAATGTTTTTATAAAAACTTTTTAATTTTACTTAAAATTAATTTTTTGTCTGGTATTTTAAAATATATTGTTTAGAACAACTTAAGTTTTAAAATAAAAATAATATAATGGAAAAATAACGATTTATTTTAATGATTTTAAAATTATTGTTTTAATTTTCATGAACAAAATATTTGTTATAAAATTAGTCTCTGGTCAAAAAAATTTGATTTTTATTATGTGGTACAAATCTATTACATTTTACACAAATCTGTGTCCCTTTTTTGTGTATAATCAATTTATATTTGTATATGAAAATTTTTGCATAAAAGTGATTTAGTAAAATAGTAAAAAATAATCATTTTGGAAAATTTGACATCGAATTTTTTTTGAATATTTTTAAACTTAAATAATACTTTAAGATTCTTGAAAAATTCGAATTTTAACGTTTAATTTTAAGATCTAAAAGTTGAAAAATTTTAACTCTGCATTTTTGGAAACACCCATAATTTGTAATAACAAAATTATATAAAAATTCATTTTTAGATCTTTAAAATATTTATATTTCAATAAAAAATTAATAGTAAATATTTAAATAACATCTTTAATTGGTGATATTCCTAGGGATTAACTGTTTATTAATCTCCGTTGAGAAGGATTGTTATTCTCTCGTAAAGAATAAGAGACGAAATACCCGCAAGTAATTAAAATGAGATAGCTAAAGTGGTTGTAAGATACCTAAAAGAGTGACATTACAATCACGTACATATATATTTCAAAATAATTTTATTTTATTCATTTACAAGTCACCTAAAGATGTTGAAATATGTAATTATATTTTTTGATGATTCTTAACCCCAAATATTTCTAAATTTTATCACATAATTAATTTATTATTTACCGCTTAATTTATATATTTTTTATATACTTATTTAATATTATATAATTCAATTGTAGAAGAGATAATATAAGTTAGCTAAGCACACCTCAAGAATTTATATACTTGAGAATACACGTATTTAAATATAAGTAAGTTAAATTTTATATTATTAATTATTGTATTAATTTGTTCCCCAATTAGGTGGCCACTAATACTTAAGTATAATAAAAGTTTGTGATATCTTCTTTTCATTACTCTACTATCCAACGAAAATAATATTTTGCTGTTGTTAGAATAGATTAAATTTTTAAACATATTAATGCAAGTAAATATTTAGAAAAAAAATTTATAGTAGAGTCAAAAGTAGCTTCTAAAATGTGGTCTCAAAAATTTTGTAAAATATATAAAAACTATTAATTCTAAATTTAAATTATGTTTTATAAAATAATATTATCATAGATTTTGTAAGAATGTAAATATACATACATTTTTTAATAATTTTCAGCTTAATACAATCTAGTTATGAGTAAATTATCTGAATTTTTTTGGCATAATAACAGAATGCTATATTTTTTTTTATTATTAAGATTAAACAAAAAGTATATTAATTTTTTACATTCAATTTTTATTATCTGATTTTAATATTAAAAAAGTTGATAATTAAAACATCTGATTACTGTGATTTTTTGTTTGATTGGAACGAAAATTTTATTTGTTTAAAAAAATTGGATATTTTGCTTAAATATAACATTTCTTATGTTGCATTTAATAGTTAAAAAAATACGATGATAGCTTAATAAATCTATATTTAGTTATACTTTACAAAAATAAAGATTAACGTATTGGTCATGCAAATGATAGCAAAATTTTATTTAAAACAATTTATAATGTTGATCTTTGAGACTTAATAATTTTATAAAATTGAAGTAAAATTTTTTATTATCATTGCATTCAAAACTTATTTTCCTATAAATTTTTAAGAAGCATTGGAACAAATCTATTTATTTTTTCTAATTATTTCTATACTTTGTTTTCAATTAGTTGAAAGTAAGCTTTCTATTGCTGCAACTAATAATCTTTTATCTCAAAAAAAACACATATGGAAATCGAGAGCATCTAGATCATTCAGGTCAACAGGGCAATGGTACCAGTGCAGGGGATCACAGAAGAAAGAAATCATTTTGATATTTCTTAAAATCTTTACTTTTTAGAAGGAATAATGTAAAAGTCTTTTAAATCAACTTTAAACGACTTTTACATTATGCCTTTTAGAACAGCATCTTTTAACAATGAAACATTTTATTGATATTACTCATTGATATAAATTATACAATAAAAGGAACTAACAAATTTATTATATAAATTTTTATTAAATCTTATGATAATATTGTTAACAATAAAAAATTAGAGTTTCAACCAAACGATGTTGTTGTATTATAGTTGGAATAACTTTATTAATTATTTTATCTGTTGTTCTTTAATAATCTCGGCTATAAATATTATGTTTTTTAATGCACAATGACCGTTTTTTGATCCGCGTTGTTTGACGAGTGTTTTCTCAAATGATTGGTTATGTTTTAGTACAATAAACAAACTGTTAGATTTCTCTAAATCTTTTCTACACGATGATATATATCATTGTCATGAGCTCTATTTATCATCATCTTATCTGAAAAACAAACTATGCTATCAAAACGTGATATTGGTGCCATTATGCTTTGTGATTCTAAACGTGGTAATAATGCTACAAAGACAACTTAAGAAAATAACGAAACTTTCGGAAAAATCTTGTCAATGTTTTTACTGTACAAAGATGGTTTAGAAAATTTAAAGAAGGAAATAAAGATCTCGAGAACGAAGAGCGTAAAAGACCTGAGTCTATTCTTGACAACAATAAATTACAAAAGTTGCTAAAGTCAATCCACGCAAAACTCTTGAGAAACTTACGGAAGAGTTAAATATATTCAAATTGATATTTTTCTTTCACTTACAGAAAATAGAAAAGACAAAATAAATCAACAAATGGATACCTCACAAATTAAACGACTATCAAAAATTGTGTCGTTATGAGGTTTGTTCTTCTCTCATTTTGAGGAACAAAAATGGCGCACTTTTAAGTCGTCTTATAACTTGTGATGAAAAATGGATTCTGTGCGACAATCATAAAAGAACTGAACAATGGTTGAACAAAAATGAAGCACCGAAACAGTTCCCGAAACCCAAATTATCTCCAAAAGAAGCTTATGGTATCTGTTTGGTGTTCTGCTGCAGGAATTATTCACTATGATTTTTTAAAACCTGGTGAAAATATTGATTCAGTATCCTACTGTTAACTTATTGAAAGAATGCACCAGAAATTGTCTCAAAAAGAACCCACTGTAGTCAATAGAAAAGGGCCCATTCTTCTTTACGATAATGCAAAATCACACGTTTCAAACATGACTCTCCAGAAATTGTGCGAATTAGGATATGAAACTCTGCCTCACTCGCCATATTCACTTGACCTTTCTCTAACAGATTACCACTTTTTCAAACATCTCAACAACTTCTTAACAGACAAAGTCTTCAGGAACGATGACGACATAAAAACTGCCTTCGAAGCTTTCGTTGAATCTAGAAGTCCGGATTTCTATGTAAATGGAATTAATAAGCTCTTATCTCGTTGGCAACAATGTGTATATTGTAATGGTTCTTATTTTGAATAAAAATATTTATTTTTAAAAAAGTTATGTGTATTTAAAAATTAGGGTAGAAAAAGCTCATTTCATTATGGACAACCAAATAGATTACATGATATTAATATAATTATATCAAATTCTGGAATTGAAGTTGCAAAACGTTTTGCAAGCAAATACATAAAAAATAAAGGTAAGCTTATATTTTTTTTTTAAATTAAGAATTTTTAGGTGTAAATTTTTGTTGTGATAATTGATATAGTTCAATTGATTTTTTAAAATTTTTACAGAGCAGGTCAATCTCATTTATAGGTAAATTTAATAAAGTAACAACAAATGTATATAAATTTTTAAGAACATTACGTTCAAATAAAAAAGAAGTTGATGAAGATATGCGTTATAGTAAAACAAGAGAACTAAAATCAGTTTTAACAAAATACATTGATGGAGCAAGTTTGACAAGTTACAAATGTAAATTAAATAAAACAGTTTTTATATTATCATCAATACATGATAAAGTAAGAATTGATCCTACAACAAAAAAAACCAAATAGTGTCATTGTTTATAATTCTCTAAAAAGTGCGGTTGACATAATTGATCAAATGATCAAGACATTAACCATTCGAAGATCTGTAATAAAGTAAGCATCTGAATATTTTTTACGTTTTATGGATTTTATTTTGTTAAATTCATTCGGAAAAACTAAATAATTAAAAATAATTGATAGTAAAGTTTCAAGTTTCGATTTTCAATTAGAAATTGTAAAAAAAAATTAATGCTTTTGTTGGCATCTTATCGTTTAGAAACAAATAAAACGTTACAAACAAGTATAAAACGTCGAATACAGGAATTTATAGACAATAAAAATAATGAGAATATCAAACCTGTAGTATCATCAGAAAATATATCAAATCTGAATGTAAAAAAAGAATAACTTGTGAACAATGCGCTGGTGCATTTAGACAAAAATACAAAGCGGTTACTTCTTGCAGTTATTGTGCTAACAATTATTGCAAGAATCACACTAAGTCAATATGTTATGGAATACAAATAAAATACGAATAAGTATGTAAATCGTTTATACCCAGTGCTCGGTAGATGGCTATTTCTGCGGCAGACGTATCTGCTCTATACAGAGTCTATAATCATCTGTGGCAGATCTGCAGTCATCTCCACTATCTCCCGCAGATCTGCGACTATCTCCACCATCTCCCGCAGATCTGCCACAGACAGTTTTTAAAAAAATTTATGGAAAAAATGCCAAAAAAAACATAAAAGAGGCAAAAGCCAAATACGTATGAGTCCTCCCACGGCCTTCTCGTATGCCTACGACCCTAGAAACCTTTGGAATCTCAAGAACTAACCCTAATTTAGACCTATGCCCATGTGAAGAACAGAACTCAACTACGTAACTCAGTAACTTAACTACTGGTCAACTAAACTACAGAAGGGTGCACGTAAAGTGTTCAAAACTTTTTGTCAAAAAACGCGATTTAGAGCATTTCCCGTTTTTTGACAAAAAATGCATTTTAGAAATCGCATAGTGTATTTCAACTATGCAGTAAATAAAATGCAAACCTCAGTATTCTCGACTACCGAGAAACTGGGTTTTATAAACCGACGGCATTGGAAATGTACCAACCCTACATTTATTTCATTTCATTCACTTAAAATTTTTCTGTCACTTTAAAAAAAACGAAAGTACACATAGTATATACATTTTCCCAAAAAATGGCAAAAATTTTCTTCCTTTGTCTTTTTAAAAAATAAATAAATTTTGTGTCTTTTTTTTCAAAAATATGAACTTGCTTAAAGTAAAACTGTATAAACAAAAAAAATATTGCATCAAAAATTTTTTACTTAAAATAATTTTTAATATTTTACTGTATCAGTAGAATTTTTTTAATAAATCATTCGTAGAATTTTCTATTATTTCATTATATGAGGGCTAAACTATGCGATGCTGGTTAAAAGGAGGCCACGGGTCAAGACTTATCAACAAATTGATAAAAATAGTGTGATTTAGATATTTTTTATTATTATACTTTTTAATATTCCATATTTTTAACCTATTTTGCTAGCTACTCCTACAAAAATTTGGAGTTATATGTATCCCCGGGAATTGTCAAAAAACGCATTGTACACTTCACGTGTCACCACTACAGAAGCTTGGAATCCTTCTTTCAGAAATTTTATATATATTAAATAAGCTTTCATTAATAATATTACAATATTATTTGCAGTTATTAATGCATATTAAGTAATATTTAACAAAATGTGCCATAATGCATGAACTTTATCACATGTAAATGGTAATTATTAATTTTTTATCATTCAAAATGTACTGGACAATGAAATACTCAATCTTAAGAATATAATAAAAACCATACTATATTAAAAAATTTGTAAATTAATTTTTAACAATTATTTTTATTAAAACAAATATTTATACAACGTTATTTTTTATGATTTAGTTATGTTCATAACTATTTAAGGGACATATGAATGATTTATCAACTGTCTTTGAGCAAATGCCTTTAATAAAAGATATTTTGCTAATAATTTATATATTTTGTTGATATAAGCACAATTTGATTGTTGAATTGAGTTTATTGTGATCTAGAAGAAGATTTTCAAACAAAAAACGATAATATCTTTTAAATTAATGGTTTGAACATAATATTTATTAACAAAGGAAAATTTTATATAATATTACAAGTTATTTATAAACTGTTGTCACATAGTGACAGTAAATTGGAATAAACACTCATTAAGATAGAATTCAATTTATTAATATAACGGTTGTTTTATATAATAAATAATATATATGAAATATGAATATATTCTATATTCAACATCCCCCTTTCAAAGAAGAATTTCCGGGAATTTTGAAATAATCTTATCAACATCAGTGTCTTTCATTTTCTTATCCGTTAATTTTATAGCATTCGACGTACGCTGAGAAAGTTTTCCAGTATCGGTTAATATATTATAGCTATTATTGTTTATTTTCGTTAAAATTTTGCATTCACTCCAACCAGATGCTAGGTCAGGTCTTTTTTTATAATAACCATCAACAAATAACTTTTCAATCGTGTTCTTTTTAGGTTCTGGTAATATATTAACAAAATCGCGAGTACTATCATCAAAAAAGAGTTGAAGTGGTGTTTTTCCATTTTTATACGGTGTAACTCTTGATTTTGATAGTGCTTGTGTTAGTGCTTCTGTTTTAGATTTACCTTCTAAATGAAACTTTTTTAAATTATCTTTTAAACTACGAATACTTCTCTCTGCTGGACCATTCGTTGCATGTTCGTAAGGGATACTTGTTAATTTGATTATGCCCTTTTCCTTCATATATACATCAATTTCTTCTGACATAAAGCAACTTTGTTGATCACACATTAATTCACGCCAGACTCCATACGTATCTATTATAGAGCTTAAAGTTTTCTTTATTGTACAGGTCTTCATATTACATATCCATCGTGCTATGATAAAATTTGTACCTGCATCTCTTAATACCAAAAATTGACTATCATATTCTTCAGAATGTCCTATGTCAATGTAAGCACGTTCCATACGTTTGAACTTTTCATTTCTTAACGGTCTTACTCTTCTTACATCTTTCGTTTGTAAACAAATTTTGCATAACTTTAAAAAATTGTCTAATTTTTTGTTGATATTTTCAATATGGAATTTTTTCGTTAATCTATCTATTACAGCCATTTTTGACTCATGATTTTTGTGCGATAAAGTAAACAATTTATCAACACATTTATTTGGTACAATAATTTTTTTATTCTTCTTATTTACTAACAATCCATTTTCTCCCAATTCTTTATCCTTAACATCAAGATTCTTTTCATCAATTTCCATTTTTAGTTGATTTATTATTTTCACTAGATCTTCATCTTCATATTGAAGGTCAATCCATTTATCTACAGATGGAAACGTTTCCCAGTTCCATTGTGTTTCTACAACACAAATGCGTGGAATTTCAAGAGCTGTGGTATCAACATTTTCATCTTTTCTAATGCATCTACTTAAGCAATCTGCTAGTAGATTGGATTTTCCTTTGATATAGGATATCTTGATGTTGTAGTTTTGAATTAATAGCGACCATTTCAGTAGACGTAAACTTAAGTTGCTCTTTGAAAAAATGTAAGTTAACGCTATATGGTCAGTCAAACAATGGACTCTATTATTATATAAAAGAACATGGTAATGTTCTAGTGAAGCACATAGTGCCAAAGCTTCTAGATCAGTTGGTGGGTAATTTACTTCACTACCACGTAATGTTCTATTATACATTCCTACTATTTTTAATGCTCCATCTTGTTTTTGAAGTAATACTCCCGCAATTCCAACTCTGGATGCATCTGTGATTAGCTGGAATTCAGCTTTTCCACTATATGCATCTTCTAGATTTGGGGCTGATATAAATGAGGAGTTTTGTAGTGATTTTTTTAACTGTACAAAATCTTGTTTTGTATTTTCTGACCAACTAAATTTGTCTACCGATAATAAACCATATAAACTTTTTGAATATTGACTAAATTTATAACAGAATTGTCTTAAGTAATTGGCTAGTCCTAAAAAGGACTGAAGTTCTTTTTTTGATTGTGGTAATGGGAAATTTAATATTTTCTTTATTTTATCTGTATTTGCTTGGAGACCATTTTTTGTTAATGTCATTCCAAGAAAATCAACAGAAGATTGTATCCATTTACTTTTATTTATATTTATTTTTAGATCATTAGTTTGTAGCAATTCGAAAACATTTTTCAATATCATTATATTTTCTGCAATCGATTCGGTAGCTATTAGAATGTCATCAATGTATAAATAAATACTATTTGGATATTTTTTCATTAACGGTTCAAGAATATTAAAAATGATTGAGTTAAAAAGACCAGGAGCCAACGACAGTCCAAATGGTAACACTTTAAATTGAAGTTTGTGACCATTGAAACTGAATGCTGTTAACTCTCTACTATTTTTATTTAATCTTAATTGATAGTAGCCTTTATACAAATCAATCGTAGTGAATACTTTTTTCTTATACATATGATAAAACATTGATGTAATATGTGGTAATGGTCTGTCTTCATATTTTATTTTTTGGTTAACCAATCTGTAATCTATGCAAAGTCTTATTGAACCATCTGGTTTTTTTATAGGAACAATAGCTGAATTATACGGTGAAGATGATGTTTCAACAATATTTGATTTTATCATTTCTTGTACTTGATTATTTATTGTTTTAAATAGTGTAAACGGAATTGGACGATTTTTCATTACTACTGGTTTTACATCATTTACTGTTATTTCTATTTCAGGTATCACTTTTGATGGTTTAATAATATCATCTTTTGGAAGTATATTATAACTATTTAAAAGTTTTTTTATTGAGCTCTCAGATTCTTTATCACTTATTGTTATTGCATTTACTTCATTATTCTCTAATAGTTGAAATAAAATGGTTTTTAATCTTTTCGAATTTTTTAATATATTCGTTCCAACAATTACATCGACAGCTCCAAAATTATTATTTGAAACTATCATTTCTACTTTTTGACCATCTAATACAACTTTTGTTTTACCTAAAATGCTGATTAACTGTTGTTGTACATCCATTATTCTAAATGAAGCAGGCAATGGATGAATAGTAATTTTATTTTTGATTTTGTCGTATAATTTACTTGACATTAACGATATATTTGCACCTGTATCAAGAAGAGCTTGACAATTGTAATTTTCTATTACCACTCTGGTAGTCATTTTTTTATCATTTAATTTACAATAATATACAACTTTATAATCATCATTAGCTTTATTATCATCTGAAGAATTAGAAAAATCAACATTGTTTACTTCATTCTTTTTAAAATTGTTTTTTTTATAATCTTTCTTATTAAATTCAAATTTCTTTTTATCATTTTTCTGATTATCATTTCCAGTTTTATGTATCTCTTTAGGTTTTATATATATTTCACGTGCCATTTTTAGAAATTCTTTCTTCAAACTTTCAATATTATTATCACATTGCTTGTAATATTTATACATTTTACCATTAACTGAAGTTTTTTTTAACAAAAATACTATTATTTCAAACAGCTCTCCATTACTTAAAACTACATTTGTTGTTTCCTCAAATTTTTCTACTTGACTTTCTATACGTAATAAAAACATTTTACCAGTTTCTTTATCTTTTGGTGTAATTTGTCTAAGTCGTTGTTTTACTTCTAATGACGATAATCTCCCTTCTTCTGGATCATATTTTTCAATTAATGTATTCTTCAACTCATCCCAACTTAAGGTATGTTTCTTTTTTATTGCAAAATATGCTAATTTTGCTGTACCCATTAAATGTTTTTCAATTTCAAATGCTCTTTCTTGATCATCTTCAATGATATCTTCATATTCTTCTAAGAATCTACGGATATCACCACTTTTGAATGTCTTTATTTTTCTTCCATTTGTTATATTTAACGTTTTATTTATTGATAATAACGTATCATTGAATACCGACATACTCACATTATTGTTATCATTGCTATCAATTTTTGATTTTAATTTTGCATATTGTGTTGCTAATAACATCACTGATGGTAACAATTTTTTACCTGTGCCTGATTTGGTCACCTCAACTTCTTCCATTATTTCTTTGACATGACTAAGTAGTTTTCTTAAGTCAATACCTCCAGAAGAGTCGAGGATCGGTGGAACCTCCATGTTGTCACATAGTGACAGTAAATTGGAATAAACACTCATTAAGATAGAATTCAATTTATTAATATAACGGTTGTTTTATATAATAAATAATATATATGAAATATGAATATATTCTATATTCAACATAAACACTGGACAATAATTAATTCTTGAAAGAAGAATATCTTTTAACAAATGTATATTTATTTATATAACTATTTTGAATACTTATTCATAAATTAATATTGGAAAAATCAAGGAATATATATAAATTGTATTAAACAATAAATTTATTATTTGAAATTGATACATTATGTAATATAATACAACAATTCTCTATGGCATAATGGATGATCTTAAGAATAATTTAGATTATTTTTATGCGCAACTGATAAAAATAATTATATAAATGTCAAGTTAGAAACATTTTTTTCATAATGTTATCATGTATTTTTTAATTTTATATTTCAAGTAATTTTATTAATTTAGATACTAGCATGGGAGGAACATAAGTTAAGAGACTAAAGAAACAATTAACATCATAACAGATAATATGCATGTCCAGGGCAGCAATACAATGGATTCAAGTGGCCATATGAGGCACATTTATTATGGTGAAACACTTTCACTTGTAATAAAAATTCTTGCAATTGTAGGCCTTATCGGCACTATGATTTTTATTATTCGATGCTGCTTAGCATATCACAAACTTCAAAAAAGATCATCCAGATCAAATTATAGTAAGTTAAATTTATTTTATTTAATTATATAGATTTTAGTTCAACTGCCTGCAATAAGAAAAACAGATGTTGGAAATTCAAACAATGATGGGATCATAAGAGAGATCAGAAACTCGAATGGTGAAATTATAAATTTCCTCCATTCATATGCCCGTAACAATGATTTATCAGGTATGATATAAATATTTTATTAATCATTTTGTTAACTTTTAGTTATTTTTTAATAAATAATTAAATTTAAATGTTCTCTTTTAAAATTTTTACTTGTTTAATTTCAAAAATGCACTGAAAAATTTATTTGAAACTTAATTACATCAATTATTGTAATTTACATATAATTAAAATAATACAATAATATTTCATCATCGATCAACTACTATCACTTTTTATTTTCAATATGTTGTTCTTTTATGCTAGTTTAAATGGCACATTATACTTACAACATTTGAATATAATTTTTTAATATGTTTATTGTATTATATTAAATATTAATAAAACTGTTGTAAGATGATAGTTATAATCATACTAAAATATTTTATTTAAATGTGGCAAGAAGTATAGTGCATAACATGACCTACCATGGATAAAAGTATCTGTCACTCTTTAAAAAAAATGCCAAATGTTGCTAATTAATAGTGTTTGATAAAATTGTGTCCTTGAATTAGCAAAAAAAGAAAACAAATATCTAGAACTTTATTTATGCCTGCCTTAAAGTGATTTTACCATTTAAAATAATGTCATTTATCACTATATAAAGATAACATTTTTTATTATTAACCACTTTCTTGTACTTAATAAACATCTTTAATATTTTAAATATGTTTGCCCTATAATCTGAATATACATTAATTAATATGATAATTATATTATTAATCTATAGTAAAAGTTAGTCGTGTTACAATAATATTTTTTAATATAATTTACTTTATATTTATGATTACATATTTCTAGATAACAATCAATTTAACAATCATTTTTAAAATGTCTTCCGGAAAGAAAGATATTTCTAAAAACACATTCGTTCTTCTATCAGAATCAAATTCTCCTGTTTCTAATTCTCCGAGAGGTAGCAGCCTTAGAACACCAACTCCTTCTAAGGTACCTCGTTTAGAAGAATCTACTAATAAGAATAATCCTAAAACTGATAAGATTCAAACAAGATCTGCTAGAAAAAAAACAACATATGGTGAACAAATTGGTAAAAATCTTGCTGATAAGAAAAGAAAAGTGACCGATAATGAAAATAAAAAAGTTGATACCGTAAGTTTTATTTTACATATATTTATTATTTTTTGATTATTATAGGGAAGTATCAATACCCAACTTGAAAAATTCATGGAATCTGTTAAAAGAAAAGAAAAAGACGAAACAGAAAATAATGAAAGACCAAGTGGGGAAAACCCTTTTATTGAAGGATTATCAATTTTGGAGAGTGGAAATGATCAAATCAAAACTAGCGTTGACAAACCTACTATTATGTCAATGTTTCAAATCATTAGGAAGGACATAAATACAAATACACAACTCAATGAAAATATAATCAGAAAGATTAAAGAAACTGATTATAATATTTATAGACTAAGTGAATCAGTGGAAGAAATAAAAATAAAGTTAGATGATTTGTTTGAAATTCAACTAACAAACAAAAATATAAAGAAAACTCATTCAAAAACACTGTATCTCTTCAGCGGCACTATTCCCTGTTTATTAATGGAAGCCAGCAACGAAGAACTTAAAGATATGGTTTATCAAATGCGGGAAAGATGTTTCGAAGTTGATGGAAAAGATAGAATTGAAAATATGAGGTTAAGAAAATTCCTGGACGACAACACAATTAAGAGAAAGGCACTAGAACTTATTCAAAACGAAGGAACATTCTGCAAGTTTGTTGCAGATATTTTAATTTCTAACAGTCAAATACTAAAGTTTTATTTCCCAAGTCAATACACAAGAAAAAATAAAGACCAACTCTTTGGTCAGGATATAGTGAAAGCATTCATGATAACTGCAAAATACCTGGGAGCTGCAATTATTTCAGAATTTAAACAGTAAGTTTTATAATAAATTATAAATTAATAATTTATTTTAGTTACTTGTCCCATGGAATTCACCTAGTAAATACAAGAACAGGTGATAAAGTAAAAAGGAAAGCGAATGTGACATTCTTTGAGCTGAGCCATAAACCAACATTTTTTTCAGAGGAAGAAATTGTTTCTCAAGAAAATGACGTGCAGGAGTAAATTTAAAAGATTTTGGAGAAATTATCTTTACTTTAATTGTAACATTATTCATTATTTCAAACAAAATTTGTTTCTAATTTGATTTTTAATCTTACTTTTCTATAACATTTGTTTATTTTTTTAATTTAAAATTTTTTTCTATATATTTGATTATATTTCTTATTTAAAAATTGTAGAAAAATTAATTTCTCACAGCACTGTAGCATACATAATACATTTAAAGATATTTCCGACTGTTTATTGTTATTAAAAATCATCTTGAAGATATAACTTATCTGCCGCAGATCTGCAACTATCTGCTGCAAAGATCTGTGGGAGATAGTTGCAGATCTGCCACAGATATTTCGTCTCTCGCAGATCTGCAGAAGATGACTTATCTACCGCAGATCTGCCAAAGATACCATCTGCTGCAGATCTGCGGGAGATCTCAAATCTGCTGAGCACTGGGTAAACAACCGAGAAATGCCCGGCTATCATATGCTTTTAGTTTACTTTTATAGTAATCATATTTTAGAAAAGAAATATATAAATACTTAAATAGTTTCTTGTTTTTAGTCTTGATTATTGATGTTGTTGGTTTCTTCCTTTTATGTTAATCAATTTCCATTACAAATATGTCTTTCATGTTATAATATTTTAGAACGATAATTTTTTTATTTAAAGATTTATTAACTAATATTTATTCAGAGTCACTTTTTTTGAGATGTCGGTACTTCAGGCTATTAAAATTTGTTATTATGTATAGTCTCAATTTTTCAGATGTCGGGGTTTCAGATTATAAAAAATATGTTAGTACCTTAAGGGTTAAAATGTATTGTGGAAAACAACCTGAGTTTTAAGATGATAATAACATCATAGAGAAATAATACAGCTTATGTTAATAATTCTTTAATTTTTGCTTAATTTTAATGTGCAAAATGTTTACGGTAAAATCAGTTACAAGTCAAAAAAATCTTAAGTTTTTTTAGTTAAGACAAAGTTATTACTGTTAAAATTTAAATATTACACAATAACACAGAAAAAAAAAATGGGAAAAATTTTGACAAATCTATCTGAAATGCAAAAAAATTTCCCACCTATTTAAAAAATAAACATTTATTCAAATTTCAAAATTATAGAGCACAGCAAAAATGTTTTAAACGATGAAAAATATTTGATTGTCGCAGAATTTTGCTTTTTTTTTTTTAAAATTACATATGTTTTATATTTTAAGTAATGTAATTTTTTTTAGTCTTAATGTTTTTGATATAATGCTAATCATAGTATATAGTTTTTTTTTCTAATATACATGAAACATGTTGTTAGAAGTCAATTTCGTGTAGAGTTGTTAAGTTTTAACAAAAATCATTGTCCTAAACAATTTACTAGCAACAATAAAAATAAAAAATTCGTAATATTAGGTTGTTGCAAAAGTTCTGTCGTATTTTTTACAAAATTTTTAAATGTTTGTAATTTTAATAAGAAGTATGTCTAATTTACAATATATTATCGAATATAATTTACAACTAGTCTCCATTTATTAGTCACCTTATCGTTTCCAGATGTGAAGAATTTTCCATCCTTTTTGAAGAAAGTTTTAAAAAAACCAACATTTGCCTCACCAACTTTAATGAAGTACCTACCGTCTTAGAAGTTATGTAGAGATAAGAGCAGGTAGTGATTAGATAGAGAAACATCTGGAGAATATGTTGTGTGCGAGAGTAATTCATAACTTCTCTTATCCAGAACTTTTCGAGTCTTCAATGTCACATGTCGTTATCTTGAAGAACAACATTTTTGCCATTTTTCGAATTTCATAATTTTTTCAGGATTTTTTTGTTTAATTTTTATAGAATTTTACAATAGAAGTTATTAAAAGTAGTTTAGAAATCATAGAATCTCAAAAATCTTCATTCGAAGCTGAAGCCATACAAATGCATGCTTCATTTCCGAGATTCATTTCTTTGTCTTGGAACTTTGAAAACGATCTTAACATAGTTACCGCATCTACTACATCTTCTTCTAATGCTCCACATAAATTTTTAAAATCGTCAGTTGTCAATTGTCTTAGTTGGAGCTCTTAGAAAATACAGTGTTAAAAATGACTTCTGACCACATCCACTTTTAGCAAAAGAAAATGTAGCATAGACGGTGTAACAAATTGTGATTATACGAATTTTAAAGTTAAGAAGTGGCACTATCTAATTATTATAATAGCTTAATTTTATATCAATTGTAATCATATTTTTTTGATGATTAAAAATGACTATAGAAAATACGACAGAACTTTTGCAACAACCTAATAATAATAACAAAAAGCCAAAAATTATTATTTAACTACACAAAGCATTAATAATTAAAAATATTATTTTAGTATTTGTTCTTATATTAAGTTTAAATATGTAGAAGATATTTTTTACTATAGATAAAAATCTATATAATATTATAACTTTTCATAGATTTAATTTTTTAAATAGGGCCATTAAAAATCGTTAGAAAATTTTTTCGGCCTTCAGAAGTGTATAATTTTATAATAAAAAGTGTAATTATTAATAACTCAAACTATTAAAACTTATTAATAAAAATATTTTGGTATGTTTTGAATTGCTTTTATAAAAGCATTTATAATCTTACATAAAATTAAATTATAATCTTATATTTAAAAAAGTATTTTAGAAGACAATCTATGTTTTAAAATAACAATAATATAATAAAAAATTGAAACTTGTTTTAATAACTACTTAATTATCATTTCAATTTTTAAGTACGATATGATTGCGGTAAAATTAGTCGCAAATCAAGAACATTCAAATTTTAATAGATGGGAAAAATTCATTACATTTTACGCAAAAATGCTTCCCATTTTTTTTTTGTGTGAATACTATAATTTTATATATGCTCTTATCTATAAATAATGATATTTTTTACACAAATAAAAATTATTTTCTTTCTATTTTCTACTTTCTCATGTCTTCAGTGAAAGACAAAATAGGAGCACTCTTAAAGGAGAAGTGCTCCGAACTCAACAATTACACATTAAAATGATTTGCCTTTTGTTTTTTACGTAGAATTACACGATAAATAAATTTTGAATTTAATAAATAATATTAAATTTAATAAGATTCAGATTGGTGGATCGCTAGTAGATAAAAAAATCTGTACCACCAAGGAAAAGACACCAATAATTTTAAGCACTTTATTTTTACTTTAACTTTATATATAAAAAAAACTAAATAGACAATTAAACATAACATTTATTAAACATTATACTTACCTAAATTTATAACTTGGTTACAAACGAATCTTTAAAGACTTACGAAACATTAGTAGAAAAAGAAAATAAAAAAATCATTAAATTTTACACTAATTATACCCAAATTTGATAGGCTCGATTGGTATGGTGTCAATCAAAATGTATACTATATCACTTTTCAATATATAAAAAGTTTTTAAAATAGATTGAAAAATAGAAAGGCGTCATCTAAAAAGCACTTTACGAAAATTCCGATTGCAAAGTATAATTTCTCACGCATTTTATTATATCAAATGACAAAATCCGAACTTTTATTTCAATATCTACTATAAATCTAATATTTTATAGCAGAAATATATTGACAAATTACTAGCAAACGAGATTATTTAAAAACAACAGATAAAATAAATAAATAAAGACGTTTGAATTATAATACAACAAGACTATTTAGTTGAAACTATAATTTTTTATTGTTAACTATATTGTCATAAGATTTCATAAAAATTAGCATAATGAATTTGTTGATTTTTCCCATTATAAAAGTTATAACAATGAGTGATATCAACAAAATATTTTACTATTAAAAGTTAATAATGTAAAAGTCTTTTTAATCAACTTATAAAGGCATACTTGCAAAATTTCTTTAGAATGATGAAAATTTTTACAAACATTAGAATTATTTTCTTCTTCCGTAACTATTTGGACCAGTACCGCCATGTTTAGATGAAGGGTCGTGGTCGCCTCGTCCTGTTAAATTGACTAATTTTTCTCCAAGTCGCAAAGTCGCATCAAAAGGCATACCACGTCTAACCCTAGTTAAATCTTCAACTTTTTCTGGAGTATTTTCAATTAATTGAAAACAAAGTGTAGAAATAATCAAAAAAATGAATATATTTGTTTTAATGCTTTTGATAAAATTCATTGAAAAAAAAGTTCGAATGTAATGATAATTAAAAGTTTTACTTCATTTTTATAGAATTATTAAGTGTCAAAGACTAACATTATAAATTATTTTAAACAAATTTTGCATTATTTACAAGACCAATACGTTAATCTTTGTTATTTAGCAAGTATAACTAAATACAGATTTTTTAGTTATCACCACGTTTTGTTAACTGTTAAATGTAACATAAAAAATTTGATATTTAAGAGAAATTTTTAATTTTTCCTAAACAATTTAAACTTTCGTATCAATCAAACTTAAAATCACAATAATCAAATTTATATTATTTTTTAATATTTAGATCAGATAATAAAAGTTAATATGGTATTTGTTTAATTTTTATAATGAATAATAATGTTACATTCTGTAATTAAAAAAAAATTTAAGCAATTTACTATTAATTAGATTTCTATTAGAGTGAAAATTAATAACTCAAAAGTAAATATATTTACATTCTCACACAATCTATAAAAATATTATTTTCAAAAATATAAATTAAATTTAAAATTAATAAATTATATAATTGATACAAATTATATTATTATGTTGTAAAAACTTCATTTTTTAAAAAAAATTTATAAATTTTTATATTCAACTAATAACTCGACATGTTTTACATAAATATTATGATACTACTCTTTAGAAGTTATCTTTAACTCTATTGTAAATTTTTTAAAACATTTATTTGCAATAATATGTTTAAAAATTCAAATAATTCTAACAACGAAGATCAATAAACAGTTAATCCTATAAAATATCACTGATTAAAGATGTTGTATAAATATTTACTTTTAATTCTTTATTAAAATATTTAAAGTTATTGTTTTATATAATCAATCAGTGGTGATTGTAAAAATGTTTTTTAGATGAAATATAAAACGAATAAAAAATGTTCATTTATTCCATATTGTCATCGAACTACTAAGCTTTGCAATTTTAGATTATTAATTTACTTTTTTAATTACTAAATATTGAACCTTTTGATAAAAAGAGAGGATAGCTGTTTATTTATTTTAATTATGAACATACTCACATAATTGTAGTTTCCTTTGTCTGAATAAAAGTATTTGTTTTAATATTGTAATTTTCAAAACAGTAAGAAAAATAAATTTTTATTATTACACATTTCTGAATGTATCGAAAAATGCAAAGTTAAAATTTTTAAGTCTTCAGATTTTTAAATTGAACGTTAAAATTTTAATATTGTTCTTATAAGTATTAATTTTTATAAAAAATATTGGATACAAGGAACTTCGATCAACCCCTTAATTTCTACCTAACACCAATTACAATATAAAATAGTAAAATTGGCCAACTTGAATATAATTACATTTAATAAAAAAACTTTGTACTTACTTTTTACTCCTTAAATAATTCTTCCGGTAATTATAGTGTTAGCTTTTACAATTAATATATATTAATTAAATTTCCCCTAAAATTTTACAAAATTATTAGTACTATATATCCCAGTTATAAAATTTGATTACTCTATTTTGAGTTGATTACAATAAATGAACGAAATTCATGATGAATTTTTATTATACTCTATTTTCTATTCAGGACATCTTAATGCTTTTAGCATATATATTCAAAAAACAATATTCTATAAAATGACGTGAAAAATGTTTTTATAGAACTATCCAGTCTCGAGTTATAACGATATAAAAATTCTAAACATATTTTTACCAAAAAAATGTTTTTACATTTATGGTAACATAAAAATATTAAAATGACAAACATACAAAAAAACAAAAGAAGTATATCTGGAGATTTTTGTTGTAAACATTTTAATATTCTAAACAACTATATATGTTGTGCCGTTTTTGAGATATCTAGAAAAATATCAAAGCATGTTTCGAAGAATATTTGAAAAAATCGTAATTTTTTCTAACTTTTTTACGATTTAAACACGCATTTTTGTAATATAATGTATATTTATAAGACATTAAGTTATAGCAATTATTCAAAATAATTTTATTGTAGAAATTTTAAACAATAATAAAATAAAGTTTGGTGGCAAAAAAGAACTATATTTTATAACAAATATCTTTAACGATTATAAATACTGCAATACATTTTGACAATCTAGCAATTAATAATATTTAAAATTTATCAACTCATCAAAGTGGTTAAAGTATCTCTATATATTTCTATATATATTTTCTGTCATTACTCTTACGTGAGAAATAAATTTTTTACAATGTGAAACTACATTAAAAATTATTTCATGATAAAATAGCTTTCCATAAATCTAACAAAACACAAATAAAGTTTGATAAATTTAATAAACTGAAAATGTTTTGTATAATCACTAACATGGGAATCTTAATTTCACATTGTTTATTCAACATTTAAAAAAATTTCAAAGGTATAAACAACTAGAATCATCATGGAAAAGTTTATTTTAACAAATAAAAACTAACACAAATCAACGCACAAAAACTAATTTTTTTTAATTTTTTCATTTTTTAATCACATACAAAAAAAAGTTAAGATTATACTGTGAAAGAAAGAAAATAAAAACATTTCTTTTTGCTAAATTGCTTTTTTCGCATAAGACTATTAACTATGGCCAACATCTCTAATGGGTATCATCAATAAATATAACATGAAATGAATATCAATAGTTAATTTTAATATTTTATCTTACAATAAGTTCTTTTCATCTAAATTTTCTTTTTGTTTTATTACTATTGATTACAATAATCAAATCACAATGTCGAAATCGCATAATAATACAAAAAACTTTTAAAATTTCGTTATTGTAATGTATCAAAAATGAGTTCATAAAAAAAGACTCTAACCTAGAAATACCAAGAAGAAATTTAAGAAACTAGAATATACAATTTTTTAATTGTAGTCCTGTTACATATACATTAAACGACATGAATTAAACACATGAATCACACAACATATGAATAGAGTAATTTTAATCATATAACATATGAATAATAAAACGATTAATCAAATGATATTTCAAATAAAGATATAAAAGAAGCGAATAAATCAAATTATATTAATTAATTTTAAGATTTTGTTTTAATACCTTTGTTATGATCACTTATTGCTAAATATACATTTAATCCATGATTACAAAATTTTTAACAACAATGTTATTGTTATGAATATTTTTGCAATTATTAGCCTTCATTTTTGGGAATTTTTTTATAAAAAAATAAGATTTTTAGGCAATAGAATTAAGTGACATAATTTATTAAACATTGATGTTATTCATAATAATTATAAAATAATAATAAAATTATTATATGAGAATTGTAATTTTTTATCTATGTTTCTATATATAAAAAATTATGACAAGTTGCTATGCTAAAAAAATAAATTTTATTAGATTATCAAATTTATACATTTATTGAATTATTGTCAATTCTTTTGTTTATAATGCTAACAAATTCTCAGAATTCAGATACTACACAATCATTCGTCAAATTTAAAATGAATGTTTTTATTTTAATTCTCTATACTTATGGACTTTTTTCCATTTCATAGGGAGGTATTGTTAATGAGGTGGATAAAGGTGATCCAAAAGTTTCAACAATTATTGAATCAGGAATAATATCATTAAATATAACAATAGAAACTACAGATCTTGACGAGTATCTAAATCCTAATGTAGATCCATGTGATAATTTTTATTTATTTTCCTGTGGTAAATGAATTCAAACTCAGAAAAAGAAATATGGAAGCACTACGGCTATTAGTGTTAATGATTCATACAGGAACTTCATTAAATTTATTGATGGTAATATTTTTTTAACTTTATTTATTTTTTTTCAGAATTTAAGGAAGGAAAATATGATAATGAATCAAAAGTAATTAATACTCTTTATAAATTACGAAATAAATGCAATGAATTGCCTCAAGATGAAATTGAGGATTGTCAATTAGAAATTTTGGATTTTGGAATATATTCTTTTAGTTTAATATTTATAAAAAAAATAAAATAAGAAGTGAAGAGAATGGTGACTATAGTATAATAAAAGACATGTTTAAAAGAATTAAGGAAGAATTAAGATTACTAATTGATGAAAAAAAGCATATGTTTGATAAGAAAACAATGAAACATTTTTTGAAAAAACTTGATCAAATGAAATTTGAAAGAAATTTTGACAGCATGAATTCGTTTAATGTAACATCAATGGAGAATTGTTATAATAATATAGGAATAAATTATAATGACCGCTTTGGAAAAGTTCTTGTACTTATTATGCATTATAAAGCAGTATCAGACGTATATGGGATGGATTTAAAGTCTTGTGAGGGTAAAATTTTCCAACCAATCAAATATCTGAATACAAATGTATTAAGAAATGTATATTATGATTCTGAGAAGAATACTGTTACTGTCAATTCAGATTATTTTAATGAACCAATGTTTAGTAGAAAATTTCCTATGTCACCTAATTATGGTGGTATTGGATCTACTATTGCTCAGAAAATGTTGGAGGCTTTTGATAATGTTGATTATAAACGTATACTTGAAGGTGATAATAGAAATAAATTAAGCTTCACTCAAATGTTAATGGAAAATTATAAAGTAAAAAGTGATTGCTTTGTTAAACAATACGGTTTGCAAAAAGAAAGTATAACTAATAAAAATATAAATGATTTACTAACATTAAATGAAAATTTTGCTAATAATGGTGGAATTAAAATTGCCCATAGAGCTTACATGAAACATCTTGAAAGTATCGGTAGTGAGAATATATTTCTTAATGGCTATTTTAAATTCACCGATGAACAATTGTTTTTTATTAGTGCTGGTAGACAGTATTGTGAATATACAACTAAAGGCTATTTAGAAAAATTAATTGATATGAGAAAATATCCTGCAGGAGAAATACGGACTAATATGGCTTTATCAAACTATAAACCGTTTTCTAATGCTTTTAAATGTAAATTAAACAGTAAAATGAATCCTAGAGATAAATGTGAATTATGGAAAAATCAAAAACAACATTAGAAACGGATAAAAAAGTAGTTTTGGGAAAAAAATCTTTTTTCAGTAGAAATATTCGTACTTTGTAGGAAGATGAATCACTATACAGATAAATATTGATAATCAAAACAAAATTTATAAAAATTATAATAATCAGATGCAAAATCTTTTATTTTCCTTAATCAGCAACAGTTTTTCAATAAACTCTATTAGGTTTAAATTAAATTCAATGTTTATGCTTGACAATTGAACATATTTAAACAACTCCCAAGAAATGTATTTAAATTAGTGTATTGCTCATTAAAAATACAAATTCTTTTAAATCATTAATAAATTTCATTATCAAAACCATGAAATATTTTATTGCTATTTTTGTGGCTGTTTTTGCTTTAAGATGTTATGGTAATAACTACAACAGAAGGAACAATCCATCATATATGTTACGTATTAATTCGCAGATACAACAAGATAACTGGAATGAAGATAATAATAAAAATTTTGAATCTCAAACGAGACAAAAAATTCTAATTACCCTAACACACAAGGTAGAAATTATAGTATAAGTTTAGTAACTAATAGTATGTAATTTATTATTATCTTAGAATCGTTACAATCAATATGTCCAAAACCAAACATCTTATTCAAATGAATCAAAACAACGAAGAGCTAAACATATAAATAACTCCAGCCCGTTTTATAGTAATAACAATAGACAAAGACGAATTGGTCAAACTTCAGATAATGAAAGTTTTTCTAGAAATAACAGAATAAGCCAGTTAAGACAGGTTAAATCAAAGTTAACTCGAGGTCTTTTTAATGAATTTGATAATTCTGCGGATGGTCGTATGAATCCGATGAGCAGTGGAGATTTTGTTGGAAGAAACAATACTGCTGTTAGAAATTCCAATAATTTCGGAGGTGGTCATAGGAATCCTATGGACAATAGAGACTTTGGTGAAAGAAACAATACTGGTGTAAGAAATTATGATAATTTCGTGAATGATCGTAGAAATCCTATAACCAAATGGATACAATATTTAAAGAAATAATACTGGTGTAAGAAATTCTGAGAATAGAAGGACAAGAAATATGCGACTTTGACTTTGATGATATATATGAAATTGCCAAAAGATCTACCAAAACAACAGCACCAAGGGGAGGGAGATACACATAATAAAATGCATAAATCACTAAATTATTGCTAAATTTAATGTTGTATTCATTTTTTTAAAAAAAGATATAATACGAATCAAATTCAATAAGTCTTTAAGAAAAAATTATGATAAAAAATTTTGTCTTTCTCGTAACTTTTCTCAAATTTTACTGATTCTTAATGAGTAGATAACTAAAGGATGTCTTTTTTTTCTTACTTGAGTGGGGAAAATTGGTCAATTTATTGACAAAAAAGTGATTATAATTTTTTTAGTGAAATCATTCTATGAGAATACGATGGATAATTAAAAAATAACCATTATAATGAATGGCTATTGACCATTTACTAAAATTTTAAAGGTTATAAAACATGTACTACGCCCTAAATGTGATCTGTCGAATGTGAATTTACTCTAGTTATGAAAAAAAACCTATTCGGTCTGTAAAAATATTTGTATTTTGTGATAAAATGAATCACAAAAAAAACAAATATTGGAAATTTAAATAAAAAAAATATATTATTTACCTAAAAAATTTTTTATTTTGTTTAATCAGTAACATTTTTTAAATAAGTTTTACTTGTTTTGAATAAAAGTTTATGTTTATGCTTACAAATTTAATCCTATTTAGAACAAACACAAGAAATCTATTTAAATGAGGATAATTCCACATTAAAAACAAACTTTTTCAGAGCTTTAAAAGGTTCTATTATTAAAATCATGAAATATTATATTTTTATTGTTGTTACTGTTGCTTTAAGATGTTATTGTCGTTATTATTATACTCATGACAACATGCACAATCCTTTCCATGAACCATTAACCGATGAACAATGGCAACGAATCTATGAGATTGAAAATGACAATACAATTACTCGAACTCAGATCATACAAAACGTTTTTGATTACCTTAAAAGACAAGTTGAAAATCTTACCGTAAGTTTAAAAATTAATAACATAAAAATTACAATTATAAAGAAACTTTACAATCAATCCATTAAACATGAAAAAGATTAATTTAATCATTTAAAACGATCAAGAATTATTTGTATAAATAACTCAACAATGTCTGATAGTGCTAAAGATGCACAAAAACAAATTGAATCAAATTTAACTGCAGCTGCTTTTGAAGAATTGGTGATTTTTAATAATGCTTTTTCTGCTAGTCCTTTGATGAATATGCATGTACCTTCAGGATTCTTTACTGTTTTTAGAAAAGATGTTAATGGGACACAAAAATATTTAGACTATAATTACGCAATACTTAAAAAATCGTCAAAAGATCTATCGATACACCTGGATCAAGTGGAAGCAGATATATTAAATAAAACATACAAATCACATAACTTTTATTGTTAAATTTAATTCACCCTTTAATTTCTTTTTTATTAACAATAAAAAAATGATATAATATACATCATATTGAAATAAATTATATAAAAAAAATGATTACAAAAAAAACAAAAATAAATAAAAATTACTAGAAAACAATATTAAAATAAATTATTATTTCTTTATTTTAAGGCTTGAGAAACGGCAACCAAGGAAATTGAACAGAAAGTTTTATGTTTATTAAATAAAAATATCAAAATTTACAACACCTATTTATATTGCTGATGCAGGTGGATTTAGGTTGAAGAGACTTCCAATTAATTTGCTAAAATCCAATTGATCAATTTGTGGCGTTTCATGATTGTTTGAGTCAATGCACATTGCATCCTTTTGTTGTGACTCGCTTCCATTCAATGATAATGGAAGAGAATTACTTTGAGAATTGATGTTTTGAAAGAGTGATAAAGCATCCCCGAAAAATGAAAGAGTATTAAATGGTTCCTTTGAATGTTCTTTTAATAAACCAGCTGTATTAAATTTATTCCTCAATTGTCCCTCATTTAAATTATAACATATACTTGGATTCATCTGTTTTTCATGCTCCAAAACTTTGTGTATCTCTTTGACACTCATACCATCAAGCCTATACTTCTTTGCCATCTCAAAAGCTTTATCACAAATCTCCAATTTCCTAACTTTTATAGAATTAATACTCTTTAAATCCTCATCTGTATGTTCGTGATTGACACTATTTGCTCTTAGTATACACTTTTCATTCTCACTCATCTTAAGCATAATTGAGAACCTACAATCACGCATTCGACAAACATACTGGTGAGAACGCCTCTGCCTTTTTGGGTATTTACTTTTACAACGGAGGATTTTCATTGACTTTATGTACTCTTCACCTTGTTCCCAGGAGTCGAATACTTTTACATGTTCAAAGGATATTTTGGAATTATTTGATTCATTTAATAAAGAGGTATTGTCAAGGTAGGTGTTGTCTGATTTACTACAACCTGGACTTGAATTTTCTTTAGATGACACACATGCCTGGAAATTTGACAATAAATTTACAATACTTTCAGTTGTTTCATTTTTTATTGGGGGATGGCATTCATCTACTTCCATTTTACTATTGTTTTCAGTGTTACTTAATTTTAGTAATTCATTATTAAATAATTGAGAGGTAATTGATTCCAACGAAACAGGACCATTATCATTTCCTGCTTCTGTCTTGACTTTATCTTTCATTCTACTAAGTCTACTTCTTAACATTTTACAATCACCTCTGTAGACAATTTTCCCTTTCTTAGCCTCATTCTCCAGAAATTCATGAATCTCCGAGTATTGCAAACCATTTCTCTTAAGCTCGATTGCTATTTCTAAACCTTTATCCGACAACTCAAATGCCTTCTTTTTCATTGGTAAATAATCATTCATATTATCAGCATTATGTTCATGAGTTAAAGAATTAGCCTTTAAAATACAGTTATTACCTTCTTTGGCACTTTTTAATATCAAAGAATATTTACAATCTTCAATTTTACAAACATATTGATAAGATTTCCTTGTCGAGGAAGGGTAAGTACTCCTTCTTCTAAAAACTTTTAAATCTTGTACATATTTTTCACCTTTTTCCCAAGTATCAAAAACTTTAATTAATGAATTACCAGAACAAATACTATCCAATTCTGAGGTACTAAATAACTTATCTCCTGATACATCCATACAATTTGAATTATTAAAAATTAACTCATCAAAGTTATTTTGTTGATTCTCATCAACGGAAATTGATCCATTATTACTTATTACAGAAGATTCCTTCTCACTTGATGGGATGGAAGGATTAAAGGTACGAATTAAATCAATAAAAGTATCTGATGACCTCTCAATTTCATTTTTACCATTTTTATATAACTTATTTCTTAATTGATGTATACCACTCTTAAAAATAACATTCCCTTTCTCATCTTCAGCTTTCAATTTACTTTCAATATCACACAACTTAAAACCAGCCTTCTTCATAGTAGAAGCTATCTCCAAAGCCTTCGGACATATATCTATTTTCCTTTTCTTAATCATATTATGTTCCTCCACATTATCAGCAGTATGATCGTGAGTAGGATAATTACCTCGTAAAATTGAGACAGAATCACGTCCTGTCATCTTAAGCATTGCACTATAGTTACAATCTCTTATTCTACAAACAAATTGATGTGTCTTTCTAACAATACGCTTGGGGTAAGTAGATTTACATCTAAGAATTTTCAAATTTTTAATGTATTCTTGACCTTCCTCCCAGGTGTGGAAGACTTTTACACATGGATCGTGGGCGTACTCCTCCACAGTTATGTCATAGCTGCTTTTCCCAAAAATATTTTCTACGATGTTTATGTTATTTGAGATTGATGAAGAGGAATCTTTTAATGATTGTTTATAAAGTTTATGCTTCAACTGCATTTCATCTCCTCTAAATGATAAAACACCACTTTTCGCATCTTCTTCAAGCTTCTTATGAATATCTTTAATAGACATACCAGATTTCTTTAATGACATCGCCACCTCTAAAGCCTTCTCACACATATCTAATTTTGGTTTCTTAGGATTAACTTGCTGTTCCTCAAGATCTTTAATAGTATGAGAATGAAATTCATTATTAACTTGAAGTATAGCTGTTCTACCATCCTTCTCCGTCCTTAATAATGCATAATATTTACAATCTTTTATTTTGCAAGCATACTGGAACGTTTTTAAAGCTCTACCAGGATATTGAGATTTACATCTTAAGATTTTTAAACTTTTCACATACTCTTCACCTTCATTAAATGTTGAGAATGTTTTTAGTGTTTTGTATTTCTTGTGTGATGGGAAACCATCCACCACCGATGATTCTGATGAAGATGTGATGTTATTAGGAAAATCAAATGATCCATTAAATAGTGAAAATGAGGTATCCTCTGCTGATAAAGGTTGTGATAAAAATCTCAGTATTGCATTAGTAACATCATTTGTTGCTTTATCAACAGTACCATTATAACTCATATCATCAAGTGACATATTATGAATCTATAATAATCAAATATAATATAAATAACTGTAGAAGAAAATAATAATTACAATAGTGATAAAAAGTTTTGTCAGCAAAAGACAATCGATTCGAATAGCTTAAATAATATAGTTAGCCTGCTAAATTGAGTAGTGTAGCAGGGGAGCGCTCAATTTTTGTCTCTTCTCAACTAGTCACCAACTACATCAAGTAAAGGAGAAGTTGAAAATCACAGACATACATACAAAAGAAATTTTGGATGCGTAGTCATGTTTCCAACACCTCATTCTCGTGCATTGTACAAAATCAGTGCCATCAGTTAATTATTATATGCTACTAGTGTGATTATGTCATGTTTACATGTAAATTTCTAATTTTAGACTTTATTTTATATTTAATTTCCTCCATATGATATGTATTTTAGTGATAATAAATGGAGTAACTTTTCACATACAACAACATAAAACATTCCAAACATAATTAAAATAAACACTTTTTAAATTGAAAAACAAAATAACTATTAAATATATAAAAACAACTAAAGAAAAATCTAATAGCAATAAATTTAAATACAAACTAAAGAAGAATGTGTTACTAAGAAACGCCATAAAATGACTAATGCTTTCGCACATGATTATCCTTTTCGAAGAATCACAACAAAAAGTACAATAAAAAAATCTACATAAAAGTACAACGGTATCATAAAAATAAAAAAATCTAATGACAACGCAACATAAAAGTTTATAAAAATTTTTAAAAGAAAAAATATTTTTTGATTACACAAAATAAAGCAACGTAGATTACGAAATTAGTAGCAAAAAGTTAGTCTCATGATTTTTATTTGTAATCATAAATTTAAAGTCAGACATGCATACCACAAAATTAATATATATTATCATTCACATAATTATTAAGCAAAATTTTAATTTAATAAAAATAATACTAAAATCTGTGATGGCACAGTAGGATATAATCAAGTTATTAGGGATATTAAAAAAATATAATCACACATTATTGATATGAGCGCATGGAATACATCCTGCAAAATGCACATATATTTCACATAAGCACATTCGCGGTATGCTGCAGTCAACTTTGATATATCCTATTAAATATTTGCTGCCTAATACATTCTTAGTAAAACAATTTCGAAACAAATCAATAAACACAAAAAGATATTTCGGAGGGAATACATATAAAAATTGTAATAAGGTAAAACAGATGAAGAAGCAAAATCTTTATAAAAAGTGTATCTATCTAAAAATATAGTTACAGCTTGTCGATTGACATATGCTTTAGCATTTAGCAAACCAAAACCACAACACTATTCCTTTTGAGAGAGGCGACCTATATTTTTATTGAATATGCTGCACAGAATAGCATTTATATAATATGAGTTTGCTAGTCTCTGTGTTAGATTAATGTACGATGCTTTGAGTTTGTCCTATATAAGTGAACTGTTATTAATGTTGTAGATGGTGAAGACAATACAACTAGAATAAAAAAATTGAATGAATAGAATTAACGAATCAGTATTGTATTGTATTGTAAAATTAAATTGTGATATTTAAATGAGATTGTAATTACTACTATTTCACTTTTTCATTAATGGTTGAATATTATATTCAATATTTGTATGATCTTTTAGAGTTGGTAGAAGAAATTGTCATTAATGATTTAATTTTATGCCAAAAAAAAATGTTGTTTTTGATGTGATTTATAAGTATTTATAATGAATATTAATTTGTAATAACTTATCCTATTAATAGAAAATACAAAATTCCGGTTGATTGGTACCAAAATAAGTAATTTTAATATCTATTTACACTTAAACACCCAATGTTTGTTCTCAATAAAATTTAAATAAATATATTTATTCATAAAAATTTTCTTTAAAACATATTATTATACAAAAATCTATTCAATTCAGTTATTATGGTATCATCAATACCCAAATGCTGCAATGTATTTATAAATATTTGATTTATTATTTTTTTATCATAATAAAATTAATTTTTAAATAATTTATGATATTTATTATATTCTTCATTTTTTAAACTACTTGATTTGCAACAAAATTACAGACACCAATCCATTCCAAAGATGAAAATTTCTTTTCAATGTAATAGAATGGTAGAATGTTATAATATTTTCGTATATTTTTTATATCTATTCACTAAATACAGACTTTGAAAATAATTGCAATTTATATGCATATTTTAGAATGATATTTGTAGGTGCGTAAAAGATTATTATTTTAATAAAATGATTGCAATATTCAAAGTGTAACTAATAAAATTTTTAAATTATCTTAATAAATTAAGTGAACATATGAGATTTTTTCACAAAAGCACATAAAATATAACTTCTTTGATATATTTAATTACCATCAATTATTTGATATCTAAATAATCTTAAACTTTACCTCCGTTATATACCTATTAATAAATATTTTTTAAACCAATTTATTGTTTACAAACCAAAAATAATGTTTTAATATTGATAATCAAAATAATTAAAAATTTATCATTAAAAACATATTTTAGCGATTGTTTATTGTTTGCACTTACCAAATTACATTCTTAGTTTATCAAATTGATAAGTAAACATTAAAAATCTCCATTTTTTTATGATATCCTCAATCTGCAACTAATTATTATTTTTATGTATACAATTTAAAAAAATAAACAGAAGATTTATCAACATCCAAACGTTTGATAAAAAGCTTTAAGCAAAGTTATAAAACAAAATTTATTTGATAATTGATGGTTGTTTATTTGATTAAAAAAACAGCAAAAATCACATTCACCTAGACGTCATTTGCTTTTTTACGGAAGGTAATTGTAAAGTTTTAATAAAAAATTACCATCAATCTACAGACAATATTAGCTTTTTTAAACTTAAGAAATATTCAATGTCAAAGGTTCATTTGTATTTGAGATGTTTTTAACATGTGAAAATTGTACAATAAAACCTGATTATATTTTTAATTAACTTGTTGGAGACTTAAAAATTTTTATTGTTTTAGTAAAAACAATTTATTTTGTATCAAATATTTTGTATAAATAATTGGATGTTTCACTTTTTGGAGTATATGTTAAATTAATTTAACTTTGCTATGCTTATTATAACTTTTGTTTTTGCTATTATTTTATTGTGTAGTCCTGTATATTCAAGGCCCGGATATGGTAGACCAATGCCAGAACCAATGCCCATGAGTGGAGGTTACGGAGGAAACAGTTATGGAGGAAGTAGTTACGGAGGAAGCAGTTATGGTGGCGGAATGGGTGGAGGTATGCCAATGGGTGGTGGAGGTTTTGGTGGTGGAAGCTTTGGTGGCGGAGGATTTGGAAGACGTTAATAACCAAGATCATTAAAAATTTACCACTTCAACTTGTTATACTAATGGCATTATTAAATAACGATTAAATCAACCATTATAAATCAAAATGACTTACTTACATCTATTTTTTTTTGACAGAGTGAGGTTCTTGCTATCATCATTTTAACAATTTACCTTTCTTTAATGACAATTTTAATAAAGAAAATTAGATAATAAAAAAATTTTAACTTTCTCCTTTTAATATTTGTAAACTCATTTGTTAAAGATGGATGGAAATAAATTAAAGTATGTTTAAAGTTTTAAAAAGAAGATGCGTAATATATAAAAGATACATAAAAGCTTAAAGGAATCATTATTTAATTGGATGATAAAAGATAATAAAAATTCTATAGACAATCTAATGTTTCTATAGAATGTACCTTTTAATCCCATAACCAAAATGAATTTGTATTATTTTAAGAACAATAAAATATCTAAAAAGTAATCTAACCTATTTCAAAAGTCGTTAGCACTTAAAATGTTTTTAAGGAACAGAATTACTTTAGTTTTTCTTTTTTCGTTAAATTATTAGATCTGGTCAACCCTTTCTTTAATATTATTACGATTAAAGATAATAGTTCACAATTATTCCAATCATTTTACTACTTTTTGTCAAAGTACATTTCCTAGAGATATCAGATTGGATTATTATTGAAATATGATTGAATGATATACATCTTAAAAGATAATAATTTGTTTTCTTTACGCCCCATAATATGTGGATATTTCATAATATATATTTATTTTGTTTTTCAAATCTTTTTTTTAATTTCGACAGCAGCCCATCGTTTGATTAATTCATAAAATCAAATATTTCAGCAGTATAATATTAATTAATTTTAAATTTGTTACCTTGTTTTTTAATATTCACTATATGAAAATATCTATTATTATCATAAAAAACAAACTGCATTGTTTTTCATTAACTAAATTTCTCACATTCCTCTGAAAACTCAAATTCCAGATGTTATTGAAACTTAGGATTTAATTAAAATATCCAATATCATAAAATAAAAAAATATTTCTATAATATTGAGCAAATGTAAAGTTTTATTGATATTATTTACTATAATTTAATTTTCACAATAATCTTCGTTAAAGTAATATTTAATGCTCTTCATTTTAGCTTCATAGCACTTAACTTTTAGGTACAAGTGAAAATTTTGCCATATGACTTAAAAATATTAATTTTTGATGAATTTTCCAACAACTACATTTCCTATAACCACTTGAGTAATTTATTTATAATTATAATTGCTCTTGGTTTACTATTTTATTGATATCATATACTATATGCATCAAGATAAGCATATTACATTGTAAACAATTTTGTATAATCTTTCAATTCCAAAATTTTTTTTAAAATTTAATTTTAACAATTTTTTGAAAGAGATAAGACAATTTAGAATGAATTTATTGCTATACAGGATAAGAAAATTATATTATAGTAACATTTTTGGTATTACATGGCCCCTGGTCCTGTTAATATCATACACCTTACTAGGAGCAGTAATTTTTCGAAACCTAGAGTTAGAAAAAGATCAAAAACAACGTTTATTGTTTAGAGAAAAAACTGAGTATGCATTTAGTGAAGTAAGTTTTGATGATAAATTTTTTATAGTTATTGTTAGGTTGTCAATAGATTGCTAAAAATACAATGTCCAAATAATGTTCCATCAAATGATGATGGTCAATCAAATGGTGTCAATACAACTTATCAAAGATTTCTAATACGAGATTCTATATTATTTTTTGTTGATCATCTAAATTTAACTGATGTAATAGAGGATCGTATGGGTCCTAGCCCATGGACGATAATGGGTTCTATGTTTTATGCTGGCCAGTTATACACAACTATAGGGTATGGAAATCCAGTTGCCAAGACAAACTCTGGAAAATTAGCCTCAATTATATATATTATGATAGGTATTCCGTTATTTTTAATTATTCTCAAAAAAATAGGTAAAATTATGAGTGAAACATTAACAAAAATATATCAACACTATATGTATGCAAGAAAACAATTACCATCTGCCAAAAGGAATGTAAGTATTTTGATATAAAAACTCTTTTCAAATTATATTTACTTTAGTTGATAAGAAGAGCGTCAACAAAACTAGGGAAAAATATTGATTCTATTGCAACGGTTTCTGAGAAAGTAGATTCTGATACATTTGTTGAAACTTCTGTGGTCGACGAAGAAGTGGAGGAGGTAGAAGATTTCCCAATTTTTCTAGCACTCCTCATTATGATTCTTTGGATAGCACTGTCCGCAGCATTATTCTGTATCTGGGAAACAGAATGGCCTTATCTTACATCTGTCTACTTCTTTTTTGTTAGTATATCAACTGTTGGACTAGGGGATATTGTACCATCAAAATTTGACATGATATTTGTTAATTTTTTATTAATTTTAATAGGATTGGCATTATTATCTATGTGTATTAATTTAATTCAAACGGCAATTGAGAAATTATTGAATGATTTGTTGAATGATTATATAAATGAAATTGAAAAGCTCGGCCATCAAAAAAATAAAAACAATGATATTGTGATTTTTAAAGATGATAAAAATGATCTTCATTTTAAAAGTGAGAAAAAAAAACATAGTAAAGGTTATAGATTAAAAGATTGGGGGTCGAAAATTTTCAAAACTTGGATAGAGGGAAATTTGATTAAAGAAATTGGTTTTGTTGAGGGTGATGATGAGGAGAAAGAGGATCTTGAAGTTAAACCAGCAAAGAGATCTAATCATTTTAAACTTGCTCCGAAAAAATCTTTACAAAGAAAGTTATCAAATTTAAGGAAAACCGGTAATATGTCATATCATTTAAGAACTACTCTTCTGCATAAAATTCTTACTCCAGATGATTTTGAACCATTAGATAATGATGATAAAGTTGAAACTAAAAAAGATTCAATGATGATTACTAGTTCTTGTCAAACAGATACACAACCAGAACCAAATCCTATGTCACCATACGATAACTGTACAACACCTATAGATAAAAACGATATCATATCCATATACTCATCACCCTGTGACGGATCACTAATATCCGTAGCTTACAACGATGTCAGTTACGGTTACAGCAACGAAACACTAACAAACATGTTCAAAAATCACAAAGACAGTGGAGCAACAGCCAGTTTAGATGACGCAAGAAGTTGGTACAGCATGAGCCACGCCAATACTCCACTAAGTTTAAGAAGAATGTTAAATGGTGAATTGATATATCAAAATACGGGAACCCATTATCCAGGGGGCGAGAGTGGTACAATAAAGAAAAAAACATCACTAGTGCAATTTCCAAACAAAAAATAACTCTTCTAAATTGTTTAATACGATCTCAAATTAGTTTAAAGTTATTATGAATGTTAAAATATAAATATATAATTACTATTCATTTTTGGCTGAACTACATACACTCCATGTCTCGTCCTCCTCGTTATTGAGTGATTCTTTTGTTTTGGTCGTTTCATTTGAGGAGGGTAGCATGATTACATCTGAGTCATCTTCAGAACTTTCATTTCGGGTTAAGTTTTTTTGACTTGCTTTGATTTTTTGTATCTCGTAATAGTATCTCATCCAGAAACCGAGTTCATCCATGATATTTGGAACGAGCCTGGAATATTTATCTGTGATATCTGGTTTTTGACTTAAAATGGCAGAAATTTCATCAACTTTATCCTCCAATTCAAAGGTATCACAAAATTTTTCGAAATCATTATCCATTCCCTGGAGGAATATTTTACCATCGCTAAGCGAAGGTGAAAAATGAATTTTGTCAAGTTTATATTTATTTTCATCTTCAAGAACAACCTCTTTTTCAAAGTTCTCCTCGTCCTCTGTTGTATCTTCAATAGTTAGTGTTTTTTTCACTGTATCTGTTATTTTTGACACCCATTCGAAGTTTATTGGTGGTACTAGTGAAAATGGTTCCTCTGGTTTTTCTTTCTCTTCCACCTCTTCATCTTCCTCGGTTTCAGATTTCTCATCAATACCCAATTGGTTATCAATAATATTAGATATATTTTCAACCTGTTTAGATAATGCCTCTGTTGTAGAAGTCATTTGCTTGTTAATCTCTTTTGAAAGCTCACTAAAATCTGATTTGACAGATTCAAATGTTTCCATAGTCTAAATCATCATAGTACTCAAAGAATAAGAATAATGTAATTACCTTTTTCATTGTGGTGTTTAAAGCTTTATTCATCATCGAAAATCCCCACATGCTATTATTACTAAACCATTTATTATTCCCATCTTCTTTATTGTCTTCTTCCTCCTCTATATTATTATCATTCTCCACTTGTTTACTTTCTTCTTGGCTATTTTCTTCCTTATTATTTTCTTCATTTTTTGTTTCAGAATTTATATCTTTTTCACTCATCTCTGAAGATATTTCCTCGTTTTTTTTCTTCAATTCTGACATATTTAAAACTAAAAAAAAATAAATGAAAATATTGAATAAAATATTATGATAAATCATTGTAAAGATTCTATGATATAACAAACAAAATTTGTCACATGGTATTTATTTACATAAACATGTGTATTTATACAACAAACAGAAAATCTAGCTAGAAAAAGCGTGTAGATCAAAACAATATACAAAAAAGTATATAAAATATGAAAAGTTTTATCGTTATATGTGTAATTAAGTAATGCAAAATATGATATTTAAAACAAGCTAGTTCTTAGATGTACATCATATAACACACAAATTGGAGGTCCGGCCAGAGAAAAGTTGTATTATTAACAAGCCGCGACTTGTTTAAATGTATTTGGATAGGAGCAAATCATATACGTAGTGTGATATCTTGTTTTCATATTTGGTTTCATTTTTGAGTAAACTCATTGTTTGTATAGTATATTTAATCTTATTCTTACGACTCTTTTAGATATGACAAAACTCAAGAAGATTGCTTCTGAGACTATCAAAAACAGGAGACATACACCTCTTGGGGAATATATTCGTGATAAACTTCTTGCTGCATATCGTTCACCGATAACCCCACCACCTGGTCTTCCTAAAGCCCCCGGAGAGGTATGAGGATTTCTATATATTTAAAAATAACCTCTTTCAGAGTCCATTATTTTACCCAAATCGTTTTCCAAACACTCAAACAACAAGATCACCTCCACCTCCAGCACTTCCTAATGGTGTATACCATAAATTAAGTGATAATTACTATTTAAATCACGATGCAAGAAGAAGTATAGAACCACCAAAGGCACTTTACAAAATAGATGCATCTGGAAAGCCAATTTATGCTGATCAACATGGAAAACAATGTGATGCTGTTGTAAATAAAGGACCAGGTGCCAACTTTGGTTTAGGTACACCAACTCCAGGATTTGGATATGAATGGACTAGAGATATTAAGGTAGAACGATTTCCACAACAAGAAGATCCAGTACTGAGAAGTTTTGAGAAATATGACAAGTTTACGAGCGATAAACATTAGGAAAGTTGTTTTACAATTGATAGGATATATTACAGGATGTCTTGAGTTTATTATTCTCTTATCACATGTATTTTCTTTTTATATGACAAATAAATTTATACGTGGATAGAGGTATTTGTGAAGAAATGTTTATACTTTTTATTATTCCTTAAAGAATTTAGTATACTGATTTCTAGATAAATTTCCAATTCTTTATAAATAGCAAATTTTGTATGATATAATACAATTATGTGGAAAAATTAACGCCATTCTAAAATTTAATCCTCTTAAAATGTATTTAAATTATGTAAAACCAAGATGGATTCTTTATTGTTCATTATTTGTCGGAAATCTTGTATATAACAAAGTATAATTTCAAAATATTTGGAATGGATTGTGTCGCGCCATCTTTGATATCTCAATGATTATCTGTTAATTAAGTTTTTAGAACACATTTTTAAACATATATCCATATCATTCTTCAAGTCTTTTACACAGAAAGAAAATGTAAAGACGTTCTTCGGCAGATGCCAAATTCATATTATTGTTTTGTAATTTGATATGTTCTTTCGCTTTTCTTAGATAGATTATTACGGGGTATAACTCCTCTCATGCTGTTTTAAATTGCCACAAATTTGGCTTCATAATCAACAGGTGAAATAAAATTTTATCTCTTTCAAAAAATCAGGGTACAGTTTTATTTTGTTGGTTGGCATCCATACATGTTTCATACGTGGTAAACATGATGAAAAATATATTGTTTTTGTGAAATTTCACTTTTTATACCAACATAAATATTAACAAAGTACATTAAGATGTTTACTGTCATTGTTTTAAATTTTGAATTTTTTAAATTCAAATTTCTGTACCATAATCATGATAGTAACACATTTACCTATATTAAGACATTATTTTTTATCTTAGAAGATAAATTGATATGTAGTAATAATTTAAAGAAAACATTTTATTAGTTTAATCAAAATTTTTCTTGATCAGAATGATAAAACGACTGATAATCTTAAAAGAAGTATTTACAACGAAAAAATAAAAATACAGAAAGTATAAAAATCAATGTTTATGTTGTAAGTATATTTGCGGTTATTCTCTATATGAATAAAAATTTTTGATCACACTGTCATTACTTTATTTTATTCAAAAATTTATTAACCAATTTCTAACAATTTAATTCAAAAATCGAATCATTATAACTTTACCATGGTAGGTACTCAACAAAATACAACTTTTGATGTGATTGTTATTGGAGCTGGTATAATGGGTAGTTGTTCAGCCTATCATGCAGCTAAGAATGGAAAGAAAGTTTTGTTAGTTGAACAAGTAAGGATTCCTTCAAAAACACTTTAAAAATACAAAATTTTAAAAATAATTACAGTTTTCATTATTTCATCATAATGGAGGTTCACATGGAGCTTCAAGGATTGTGAGACTTTGTCATAATAATGAAATATACATGAATATGACAAAAAGAAGTTTTGAACTATGGGATGAAATAATGGAATTGGATGAATATAAAGAAAAAATTTATACATCTTGTGGATTATTATGGATAGGTGACAAAGATGGTACCGAAAAAAGAGTAAAATTGCTTGAATCTATCAATGCTGAGTATGAAAGAATGACAGGAATTGATATTAAAGCAAAATATAAGCATTTAAATTACGATGATGATTTTCATGGTGTTTTAGATAAAAAAGGTGGTGTAATATATTCCGAAAAATGCCTTAAAACAGTAATAAGATTATTTAAAAAATTTAATGGTCAAGTTAAAGAACATTGTAAAGTAACACAAATAATTCCAGGAAGTGTAACAAGATTAATAACTAAAAACGGAGAAATTTTAGAATGTAAAAATTTAATTATAACTGTTGGTGCGTGGATGAATGATCTTTTACCTGAGATAAATTGCAAAGTTACACCAACACTTGTTTCTGTCAGCTTCTGGAAGATAAAAAAAGAATATGAAGAGTTATTCGAGAAATATTTTTTACCTGAAAGTAATTCTCCGACTATTATATTTACTAATGGGGAGGAAAATCTTTTTATGGTACCTGGATCTGATTTCGATAATATGGTTAAATTTGGTGCTCCAAAAAGTGGAACATTTGATATTAACTCAAGTCACTCTGATAGAAAGATATCTGAATCAGTATTTAGGGAGACTAGTAAACATATAGAAAAATACATCCCATTCTTGGATTCAACAAAACCAGAAGAAATTGTGTCATGTGTTTATCAAGTAAGTAATTAATTTTGGTTATATGAAAAAAAAATATGTATATTTTTTAGATGACTAATGATATGAACTTTATTCTTGACAAACATCCAAAGTATTCAAATATTGTAATTGGATCTGGTTTTTCAGGATCAGGATTTAAGTTTGGTGCTGTGATAGGGGAAATTTTAAACCAACTAATTGATAATGAGGAAATCAAATGTTGTGATATTAATAATTTTAGTTCAAATAGAGTAATTTCTTAAAAACTCAATGTGTGAACTATAAATGCTTTTGTTATCATTAAGGAAAAAGATGTAATTGTCATTTGATTGTGTACATCATTAATGAAGCTAACAGAAGCAATTAAATAAATATCTATAGATTTAAAAACTACAAATCGTTTGTTCTATTATAATTTGGTAAAATTGAATAATTATTTTAAGTTGTAAATATTTAAATGAAATAACCGCGTTACAAACAAAAGATTTTGTAATTCCAATATAATTGTATAACTATATTCAATCTATGCATCTACAATTATGCAAAATTTAAGAATTGAATATCAAATGTTTATTCTATTGGTAAGTAACATGATAGAGTTGAACCATCTTATAACGAAAAGAATTTTGATGACTTATAAAATATAAATAGCATATTTTCATTATATTATTTCATTGTAATTTTATTGTCATATTGTATCTCGTTTGCCTGTTAATTAAGAAAGGTAAAAGAATATATTAATTAGTAAGTTAATAATTAATATATATAATTTTCCGATTTTAAGGTGGCCACTAATTAATTTAATAAATATAGACATAAAAAATTGTTATTGGAGCCCTCCGTCTATATTCAAAAAATGGATAATAAATCTAATGGTACCAAAGTTCCTCCTGGAGAGAGCACACAAATGATGCCCAAGGAGAATACTTCAAATCTTATTTATGACTCAGTTTATGCCAATGTTACTCCTGACGGAAGAAAAAAGTTAAACCCTATAGAGAACAGTACTATACCTGCATTTGGTAATTTTAATGACAATTCTTCAACCGAAAAAAATGGTTCACCTGCTAGTGGAAACGTTACCCCCATTATGCCTAAGAACAACCAATTCGTTAAATCACCACAAACGGTAATTGTACAACAAAAAAGAAAAGTTGGTAGACCACCTAAGAGTGCTAAATCTGGTGTTCAAACAAAGAAGACTGTTAGTTCAAAAATGGCTTCTGCTTCTAATGTTTTAAAGGATTCCACCAACTACGATATTCAAATTTCTCAACTACGTAGTGAATTTGAACAAAATCAAAAAATGATGACAACAATGATGACAGAGTTGACTAAAAATATGCAATCTCTTATGTCACAGGTACATCAAATCAATACTGTCTTACTCAGTGATACCATAGTTCAAAAGCATGAAATGATTCAATCTGTTGACTCTCTTAGATATGACAACCAATCTATTAGTGATAACAGTAGTGAACAATCATATAATCAAGATATACAAAGTAATTGTGGATATCCAACCAAACAAAATCTCTCATCTCATAATCAACCTCAACTTCAACATGTTGGTATTGGTATGAATGATAATCGCTTATCAAAAACTTATCAAATTGAAAAGATGATAAAACCATTTCGTGGAGAAAACATTAATGGATGGATTTCAATACTTGAAATGTACTTCAATCATTTTGGAATATCTGAAGATGCTGACAAACATTTCATTCTAATGTCAAAAATTGATTTTCAACTATATGAAGATCATATACACGAATTTAAAATGATGAAAACTTATGTCAACTTGAAGGAATTTTTATTAAATACTTTTAATAATGAAGTTTCTGTTCAAAATGCTGAAATAGAAATTAAGCTTATGAAAAAGGACAAGAAAATTACTCATCATCAAGACATTGAACGTTTTGCTAAGAAGTCGTTGAAACTGGTCAAAATTGCTTATACACATATGAGTGAACAACAACGTTTACGAAAAGTGGCAGAGTTATTAGGAGCCAGTATAGCCAATGAAATTATCAAATTATTACTTGTGAGATTTCAACCAAATACTTTACAGGATTTGATATGCTATACAAAACAACTTCATCAAACATCTCATTCTTCTAATGGTAAAAATATCAATAGACATTTTCCAAATACAAACATTAAAAGTGATAAAAAAGCTGGCTTAAACTTTGATAAGAAGGATATATCTAATATTAAATTTGGTTCTGATGGTAATAATAAAGTTTGGCAAGGTACAAATAATATTAGTAATGATCAAGTATCACATTCTTATAATACAAAAAATAAAAAACATAGTTTTCACAACAACAGAAACAACAAACGTCCTGCTGCAAATTATTCGTCTTGTAATGATGAACGCAGTAATAATGAAGAAAATAAATATGTTTCATCTTCGTCCTCAGAAACTGATAGTCTGGATTGACAATTAACTCCTGATGTTGAAGACTTTTATTTCTTTATAATTCAGACTAACAACATTAAACTAACAACTATGATTGATAATGGATCAAATATCTACATTATCAATAAATCCAAATACAATAAATTAATGACTACTTCAACGTTATCTTGTGATTTTCAAAATTTCTATACACTGTTCAATAATAACACCATTGAACCTATGACTCACACACTATTTAGATTAAATGAATATTTAAAATCTCATGACTTCCTCAATGTTCAAGATAAAATGGTATGATACAGCAGTTATGGGTGGATAAAAAACTTGGCAATTTGTTAGTACGTCGTGATAAATCAAAAATTATTAAAATTCGCACTCAATTGATGGGGTCAGAAGAACATTTAATAAAAACAGTTTTGAAAGTTGTAAAAGAAAATGAAGATAAGTGGCGAAATTTTAATTTTTTTAAAGATAATGGTATTTATAAAGTCAAGGATGAATTAGATAGTGATAATAAACACATTATATATATATCAAATTCACCTGAAGGAACAATCTGTGACATTCTCTATAATAAAGTCAATCATCCTACATACGGACATGGGCATTTATCACTTATCACTGATAATATTATCAGTGATACATCTATCAGTGATAAAATTTATCACTGATAAGTTTTGACAGAAATCACTGATCATTTTGGAACATACTATCTGATCAGTGATAAAAATTTATCAGTGATAAGTTCGCTTCTTCTACAATGAACAATGATAACAAATGTGATGTATTATTATCACAGATAATAATGCAAAAGTTATTTTATCTTTGATATTTTTTGGTATTAAGATTTAAAAGAAAATTTATCAGTGATTTTTGAATAAAGTTTTATTTTCAATTGAGGAATATTTAACATGTTTTGATAAATTAATGAATAAAAATTTTTTTACAAATATTATTTATATTTTGATTGACTGACAAAATTTTAAAAATTTGTCAGTAATAATTTTACAATAAAAACGCCACCACAGCCAGTTAATAATACAAATAAACAGGAAGAAGATCTTTTTGAAAAAATTGCCGAGATGCTTGAAAGAATAGCAACTCTTGAAGATACTTTTGCATCTTTATCAGAAGAAATTCAAACACTTAAAGAAAAAGTTTATATATGATTTTTGTATACATCAATTTTTAAAATAAGAGAAAGAAATACAGTTAATAGTGATAATAATGTTATTAAAATTGAAAAAGTAAAAATGCTGTTTTTATCTTAGGTAAACTAGATTTTTTGGTAAAAAAATAAAAAATAAGAGATCAATTTAAAAATGCATATTTTTAAGCTGCAAAAAAAAGATTTTCTGATGTTTTGGATATATCTAAAAATCCAATTTTCTACATTTCTGCATTTTTTAATCCAAATGTAAATAAAAGACTTTGTCTAACATCGTCAGAAAAAGAAACTGTTATTAATATGCTACAAAAAAAGTTTAATTTAAATAATGGAAATGATTCAGTTCATAATGATGAAGATGAGAGTAGTTACATATCAGAATTAAGAAAAAATAATAATAAAAATATTAATTCTGTCATTTTTCAAATCCATATTTTCAAACTCAACCATACTTTGAATTTGAAAATATAAATCTTCAAAAATATTACAAAGCAATTATTACAACACCTGCATCTATTGCTAGAGTAGAGGGAATATTTTCTTATTCGAAAATGTTATTAGACGGCAGAAAATCGCGTACATCCATGGAGACTGTAAAAATGAAACTGTTTATAAATTTTTCATTAAATAACATTTAAATCTGTTTTATGTGATGTTATAATAAATATTTTAAACAATTTTAGTAATCAAAAGATTTGTAATTTTAAAATACAAAATATTTTTCAAAAGTCTAACTTTTATAAAACTGTATATTTGATAAAATGTTTATAATTAAAAATTTCTTTCGCATTGCTGTTTAAATTATTTTTAAAATGGCATGTGATTTTTTAAATTTTATTCGTCCAGAAAAACTATTATATTTGTAAAAAAATTTTTTATTTATTATTTAATCAAAATATACTATTCATCAATAGAAGATAAAACATTATTCAAAAATCACTGATAAATTTTCTTTTAAGTCTTAATATCAAAGATAAAATAACTTTTGCAATATTATCTGTCATAAAAAAACATTACATTTTTTATCATCGTTCAAAGTTAGAAGAAATAATTTATCACTGATCAGATAGTATGTTCCAAAATAATCAGTGATTTTTGTCAAAACTTATCACTGATAAGTTCTATCACTGATAGATGTATCACTGATAAGTTTTATCACGGATAAATGTATCACTGATAATATTATCACTGATAATTGATAAACGCCCATGTCCGCCTACATATGATAAAATACGCTTGATGCTGATAGAAATTCTTATTCCTTCAAAAATGAAAGAAATATTAGATTACTTGAGAAAATGTTCGGTATGTCGTCAAAAGAACATTATTTTAGAACCTGATTATCAAAACCTAAGTGTCATATTAAAAATCTAAGAATTCTTCCTTCTAATAATTGAGTAAAAATCGTCACATGGATAAATTCTTTTACGTTAAAGATTCTCTAAGTAGGGTGAAGTAACATGATAGAGTTGAACCATCTTATAACGAAAAGAATTTTGATGACTTATAAAATATAAATAGCATATTTTCATTATATTATTTCATTGTAATTTTATTGTCATATTGTATCTCGTTTGCCTGTTAATTAAGAAAGGTAAAAGAATATATTAATTAGTAAGTTAATAATTAATATATATAATTTTCCGATTTTAAGGTGGCCACTAATTAATTTAATAAATATAGACATAAAAAATTGTTATTGGTATAAACATTTTTTATCCCTCTGTATATTATATATTAATTTATCTTAAAATACAACACATGAACAAATGACATTTTATCATATTTTAACTAAACCAGCCTTAGACCCGCCTTCGGCAGGTTGGAGCTGGTCCGCAGAGCATATTTTTTAATAAAGAATTTTTATACAAAATCATTAATCAAAGTATCTGTATAAAAAAATTGTTTTATTAAATTACAAATTTCTGGAGAAAAAAGATAACCGAAAATACATTGTTATAATATAAGAAATATTTCGATTGTGAGAATCATTTTATAACGTCTACATTTATTGAAACTGTTTAGTTTAATAAAAAAATTACGAAACAAAAAGAATTTTACTAATATCTAAAGGGTGAATAAAAATGAATGTTTGAATCATTCCAAATAAATATTTAATTGATCTTCTATTATATTTTAAAGATTGATATAAACGATTTAATATCATTTTTCTATTAACTACATATTTACCTTAATTTTACAATTGTAAAATGAGAAATAGCAAAAAATTAATACCTTAAATAAGTTTTATCGTTTTAAAGCTAAAAACTTCGTTATAGTTTCAAATTTAAAGTTAGACTTTGAAGTATACTCTAAATTTAGTTTTTGTTTCTTTAAACAACCATTATTAAGGTTAAAACATTAGGAAAATTTTATTTTTACTAACAAAAATGATTATCATTTTTTGATTCATAACATAACTAATTTTTTATTAACCTTTTTAATATTGAATTTTTTTTTTATTCCATATTTGTACCTTCTAGATAAGTCATAAAACAAAATTTTTTATTAATTTTGAAAAGATGACTTTGTCAATTTTAGTTAAAAACTTTAAAAGCTATTTTCTCTCCTTAAGTTAGAAAAGAATACATTTACTGAATATTAAACCATAAAAATTAATCAGGTTTGAATACAGTTATGCTGAAAACAAAACCGATATTTGTGTAAAAAATGAAGAAAATATGAGAAAATTTGCACTAAAATTAGTATAATCCGCTCCGCAAATAAGCAATAAACTTCGCAATAGTTTGACTTTTTAAATTAGACTTAAATCTATATAAAAGAAACTATATTTATTTAATTTTATAGAGCATCCATTAAGTAATAGCTATTTAACATTTTAATTTTTAACAAAAAAATAGTCATCACTTGTTGACCCATAACTTAACTAATTCGCTATCAATCTTAATACTGCTGTGTTTCTTCCTTATTTTATGTCAGTATCTTTCAAATGAGTTATAAATCATAACATTTCACTAACTTTGATAAGAGTTATTTCTGGAACAAAACTATGCAAAAATGTGTTTTAAAAGCGATGTTTTCTAAAAATAATTTGGCCAGTTATGGACTAAAAGTTTTGAGATACACTTTCCCCCCTAAGTTGGAAAAAAATACATCAAATGAATATTTGACTATAAAAATTGATCAAGTTTTAAAAGAGTTATGTCTGGAACAAAATTGATTTTTGCAGAAAAAATAGAAAAAAGCAAGAAAAATGACACTAAAATTGGCATAAATCGTTTTGTAGGTAAACTTTAAACTTCGCAATAGTTTTATTTTCTAAGTTAGACCTAGATCTATTTAATGAAAGTCTTGTCTATTTTATTTTTATAAGTTTCTTTAAAGTAATAACTATTTAACTTTTTAATTTTCATTAAAAAAATAGTCATTACTTTTTGCCCCATATCTTAGCCAATTATTTATCAATCTTGATGTTATTGTGTTTCCCCCTTATTCCTGACTTGTACCTTTCAAATGAGTAAGAAACCATAAAATTTCATTAACTTTAAAAAGAGTTATTTCTGGAACAAACTATGCAAAAACGTGTTCTAAAAAGTGAAGTTTTTTAAATATAATTTGGTCAGTTATGAACCAAAAGTTTTGTGATCTACTTTCCCCCCTAACTTGAAAAAAAATACATCAAATGACTATTTAACCATAAAAATTAATCAAGTTTGAAAAGAGTTATGTCTGGAACAAAATTGATTTTTACAATAAAAATAGAAAAAAGGCAAAAAAGTTGACATTCAAATTAATATAACTTCTTTCGTAGTTGAGCTATAAACTTCGTTAGACTCATATTTTTTAAGTTAGATTTAGATCTATTAAATAGATACTATTTTGTTTGTTTTTGTCAAGTTACGACTAAGTTGTAGCTATTAGACATTTAAGATTTTTTTTCAAAATGATCACCACTCTTTGGACCATAACTTGGTCACTGTTTAATATAATTCCATAGTAGTGTGTTTCCGCACTATTCTGGAATTAGACCTTTCAAATGATATATATACCATTGTATCTTATATATTTTTAAATACCGTTAACCTGTGGTCAAATCTATGCTAAAAAAGACCAAAAAAACGATGTTTTTTAAAGATAATTTGTCCAAAATTTGGCCAAAAGTTTTTGAAACTAATTCAGCCCCTCTAGTTAGAAAAAAACACATCTTTTGGCTATCTACCCATAAAAATCGGTTGAATTTGAAGAGAGTTATGTGAGAGACAAATTTTTTTTCCTTATTTCTTTTTGTTATAGATTAGGTAAATTATTTGCCAAAAATGTCTAATGTTAACATATGTTATCACGGAATGTTATTATGTTACAATACCTTAGTATTTATTGGGTGACAAATTTAGTTAGATGAAAAGTAATCTTATAATTTAACTTTTCCAACATATGTCTGGTTATTTTAATAAAAATGTTTATAAATATCTTTTATTGTATGACATTTATTTCTCTAAGAAGTAATAGTATCTTTTTCATACAAAAATTTGTATTACACTATCTAAAAATTTAAAATTTTTTTATATTGTTCACTTTTTTTTGAAATTAATAGTTTATTTAATGTATTTTACATTTCTAAAAAGCAAATATTTTCATATTTATTCTTCAATAAAAAATGTTTACAAAATAATAGAAAAATTTGAATAAAACATTTTATGATTATTTGATGTTAATATCAGAGAACATCAATTTTCACATATAATTGTAATTTTTTATTCCATGTTTTACTAAACATTTTCATGTATATAAATTATTTTTTTGTTACAATAAATAAACATTTTAAGTTCATTATTTTGAAAAATATTCAATTGTAATGGATGAACAATAGGCGTAAAAAATTGTCTGACTTGTAGTTTTTATTTATTACTTGATTACATTGACAATTATTTTTAAAGAAAATTCAAGTAGTAAAATAATTGCCACAACAAAAACTTTCATCAATTCAAAATAAATATTATATTTATATGATGGAAATTTTTTATTCTATAATTTTTATTTAATTGTTTATAATAATATTTGTATGATAAATTTTAAATGTATAAATAAGTTTTGAATGATAATAAAATTATAATTTATTTGTAAGTAAATTTATAAGAGATCAAATAATGTGACTTTAACATAAAATTAAATAAATTATTCAATCAAGTAAAATTAATAATAACTTTTATTAATTAAATAAATAAGGAAAGTAATTTGCACAATTATGCTTATTAAAACATTTTTAAATATTATAACATTTCAATATTTCTTTTTACAAGTATAATAGGTATACCTGTTGTAGGTTTTTGTATGATATCTGGAACTGATTGAACGTAATCTTCATTTCTTTTTGTGGTTAATTTATAGCGTCTTAGAATCCATATTAGCATTGTTTTTGTTTCATTTAATGCAAATTTTTGTCCAATACAATTTCTTGGTCCAGCACTGAATGGTGTAAAATCATAAGCATTTCTTTTTGCAACGTTTTCTGGTAAGAATCTATCAGGATCAAATTTATATGGATCTGGGAAAACTTTAGGATTATAATTGGTATGTTGAAGGGGAAAAACAAAATTAGCACCTTTAGGGATTACATAGCCACAAACTTCAATTTCATTATTTATAGCCCTATTAAAATATGGAACTATTGAATATCTTCTAAGTGTTTCTTTTATAACCATATCAGTGTAGTTTAATTTAGGTAAATCCTCTGGTAAAACATCTCTCTCCTCCTCACCAAAGACATCACATATCTCTTCATAAACTTTTTCTTGTATATCTTGATGGCATGCCAATGCCCACCATAAGAATGAAACTAAACTTGACGTAGTATCATGGCCAGCAAACATGAAAGTCTCGACCTCTTCTCTTATATCCTCATCGGTCCATTTATTTTCTTGTTTTAGTTGTAATAAGTTTGATAAAAATGTATTGTCGTGTAATTCTCCATTATTATTTTCAAACTCTAAAGTTTTTCGCTTGATAATGCTTTGAGTAAATGATTTAAGTATTGATAGTGTTTTATCTCTTTCAAAACCATCACCAAATAAATAATATATTATAGGTATTTTATAAAAGACACTTCTAAAATGTATTACACCTAATTTAGCATACTTTTCAACAGCTAGTAAATATGGATTATTTGGTTCATCAATTGCATTTATTTTAACACCCATTGCAGTGTCTAAAGAAGAAAAATGTTTTTAAAACAAAAAAAAATAATAAATTACCGCATATAATATCTAAGGCCATTCTTTTAACAATATTAAAAATTTCTACTTCTTCACCGCTTTTAGCAAATTTTTCAAATCTCTGAACCATTAATCTTGATTCATTATTATATGCTTCAAAATATCTTTTTAGCATATTAAAATGGAATGTTGGAGTGAGTAGTCTTCTTCTTCCTTTCCATTTATCTCCATCTGATATTAATAATCCATCTCCTAACCAAAGACTAAAAAAATTATAACTACGTCCTTTACTTATTTCAGAGGTACTATCATAAATAATTTTAGTTGCTTCAGATGACAAACCATGAATCAACAAAACATCTCCTATCCAATATCTTCTTAGTGGGTCATTATTCTTGAAAGCAATGGCACTTTCCTCATTCAACTTTTTTCTTATATCACCTGATGTTCCCATAAATGATAATGAATTTCCAAAAATTGGTAGTGCCTTTGGTCCTGGTATTTTTTCTGCTAACTCAATTCTTCTTCTCCTTTCCAACCACCATGTTTTGATTCTTTTAATATTAGTTGCAATATATAACGTTAATAGAGTAAAAATGACGGGTAAAATAATCATTTTTTATTTTTAGTGAAATGATTTCATTATAAGAAGTTTTCTAAATTTATATGATTAGGTATGTTCACAAACCTTATCATTATACACAAAACGACACAGAATATGATCAAAATGATCGCAAAAAAATTTAAACATTAAAAACTTTCACGTTTCACTACTTAATGTATATTTGTCATTTATAACCTTCATCTAATCAATTTGTAAATAACATTGTCATGATAACCTAGTAAAACTATAAACTATACAATAAAGGAAGTATGTATTTTTTAAATTATCATATGAAATATACATCAAATAATAAAATCAAATTAATAAATTAATTTTTTTAGAATATTCTTAATTTGTTTACTTTTGTCATAAATGATTATCAAAATTGTCACTGTATTTTAAATTTTTTATTAAAATGTATATGACAACTAAAAGAAGATGTTTTAAAAGAGTAATATAAATTTTTTAACAATAAGCATCTCTTATCATTTTGTGCTTTTTTAATACTTTGTGTAGAATTTAATTTTCTGTGGTATTTTTGTTGAACACATACGTTGGAAAGTCATTATAATTAATGCTTAAAAATTAAATGAGCATCTTTCATATATTAAAGAGCGATGAAAATATTCAATTTAAATCTTCAATATTTTTAAGATAATAAATTGAAATCTAATAAAATAGTGGTTAAAAAGAAATATTCTTAAAAATATTAAGTTTTTTGCGCTATTGTTGTTATCATATTGTGTAGCAGTAGATTTCAAAGATTATGCATTGAATACGATTTTTCAAAGATCATTAGAATATTAATTAGATATAGGCATCCCAAAATATACTCTTATTGTAGAAGATACAAATATAAAATTTTTTTTTTATCCAGCGAATGAAATAAATAATGATGTTAACAAATCCTTTAGATGGATTGGATTACCATATACTCGTAAATCATCTTCAATTGTCAAACCAATAATAGAGATCGAAAATGCAAAAGGTCCCTTTTCTTTACATTTACAAATTTATTAATATCTAAAAAGTTTAAAATGTAATGTAGATTATGATATGGAAAATTTTAATGGAATATTTTAAAATAAACAATGTTAAAAACCACTTCATCAATATTGTTATCTTTGACAAAATGCTTATTTAACAAATATTAATAACCATAAATATGGTTCTATTGAATTTAAAAGCATAAAATGTTGAATACAATGTATTAATTATTACAAGGGAACTGGTGAAGTAAATACTTTTACAATATCGGAAATTCAATAGAAACTAAATTTACCAGAAAGACTAGGCCAAAAAACAAAAATTCTAAGATGCTGAACCTTGTAACAACTGATTCCATAGATTAAACATACGCCAATTATAGTTCAGCTGGTATTTCACGTAATCACGATGACACCAACAAGAAAATAAATCATGCAGATTATAATATAGAATATGTAAATTTGTCAGAAAGATTTTTAAAATTTCATTAATGTAATAAAATTTATGAGAACAATATTGATATCATTTATAGATTAGAAATTGCTAAAAAATTATAAAGAAGAGGTTGAATATGAAATTACAATTAATTTTCAAAAACAGTCCCTCAGATAATTCATCTTTAATTGGTGAAGTATTTTTTACTGTAAATAAAAATGGAGAACATTCAACTAGGATATTTAGTGGTATTGTAAAATTTAAAAAATCTGAAGAAAAAATTTTTTCAAGAAACAAAAAAGATACATTATATTTCTAATGAATATTTAAGATTTATAAATGAAAAAGTAAGAAATAATTATCAATATTATACCGATCATGTATTCCTGTTGCTCACCTTGTCAAAACAACCTTCTTACAACATTGTTCTCACATCTCAGAAAGTAATTCATTTAATACAATTTCTTAAACTATTCTATCAAAAGTTAATAATCTTTTAAAAGATATGAAACAATTTCAGATCGGAGAGGAAAATATACAGATTGTTAATTTAATTTTATAAATATCATACTTTTAATAAAAATATATTTACAATATCAATAAGAGAAGATTTATTGGAATCAGAGGAAATTGGTGAAAAGCTATTGAAAAATGTTTTTACCATACACTTAATTCTTATATTCAAAGAGGAGTTAGATATAGTGTTAATATTAATATTAAAAATTGTTAGATAATAGAATCAAGTGATATAATTTATTGAACAATGATGTTTTTCATAATAGTTAAGAATAAAATAATAAAATTAACATGTTAAAATGATTTGAGTGCAAATTCACATCTATGATAAAAAGAAATAGGAAAAAAAATTTTGTATCTCTCATAATTCTTTTAAAATTCAACTGATTTTTATGAGTAAATAGTCAAAAGATTTGCCTTTTTTTATGTTATGGGAAAATGGGTTTTAAATATTTTTGGGCCATAATCGGCTAAATTATCTTTAAAAAAAACTTTTCTAGGACCTTTTTTTTCATAGTTATGTTATTCAATAAACTCTCCTCAAAATAAACGAAATAAAGTACTTTATTTTTCTTTCGAAAGGTATTATTCCAAAATTGTGCATAAACTTAAAAGTATTGAATTTGATTCATAATTAGCTACATTTTGGCCAAAGTGTGATGACCATTTTGAAAAAAAATCTAGAAGTTAAATAGCTCTAACTCAGTCATAAATTGATAAAAACAAATAAAATAATATTTGTTATATAGAACCAAGTCTAACTTAAAAATGAGAGTAAAACAAATTTTATAATTTAACAAAGAAAGAAGTTATATTATGATTTGAAAATTAACTTTTTTGCTTTTTTCATTTTTTTTACAAAAAGCAATTTTGTCTTCACCATAACTTCCCCCAAACTTTATAAATTAGTATCATTAAGTAGTGCTTAAATGTGTTTTCTTCTAACTTAGTGCGGAAAATAGGTTGCAAAACTTCTGATCTATAAGTAACTAAGTTATGTTTAGAAATCATCACTTTTTTAAACACATTTTTGTCTAGTTTGTTCAAGAAATAACTCTTTTTAAAGTTAATAAAATTTTTTGTTTTATGACTTATTAAACAGGTATAAGTATGTAATGAGAGGGAAACTCAATATTAAAAGATTAATACAAAATTAATCAGGTTATAAACCAGATGGTGACGACCATTTCTTTAGTAAAAATTAAATTTTTCTCATGTTATAACTTTATCAAATTGTTTAAAGTAAATAAAACTTAATTTAGTACATATAACAAAGTCTGGCATAAAATATGAAAACTATAACAAATTTTGTAGCTTAAAAACGAAAGAAGTTATTTTAGGTATTAATTTTTTTTGTTTTTTTTCATTTATATATTTGTAATATTAAGGTAAATATAGTAGGAAAGAGAAGGTAAAAGTCCAAGGATTAAAGTCTAGATAAGTTTTTATATATAAAAAAGAGTTTTTTTATATTTTACCATTCATTCCTTTATTCATTTATTGTAATAATCATCTTATATATTGTAGACCGTAAGTCACTATTTTTTATATGTAATGTTTTTATTATTAATATAGGTGGCCACGGTGTTGTATCTTATATTGTTATTATTACTGTATCCTTTCTTAAGATTCTAATAAAAGTTTATAAGATTAGTATAGTCATCACTTATAAAATTTACTATATGTAGTTAATGGAAGAATGATATTAAATTGTTTATAACAATTTTAAATATTTAATGAAAAGCCATTAAAATAGTTACTTGAAACGCTTCAAATATTCAATTTTTTTCACCTTTCGGCCAAAAATAAAATTCTTTTTTTGTGTAAATTTTTTATTTAACTAAGCAGTTACAATAAAGTATACGTTATAAGATTATTCTTTCACTCAGAAGTATTTCATTTATTAAAATTTTATAACAATGTGTTTTCGTTTTTTACTTCTTTATAAATATAAAATTCAATAAAACATTTTTTTACATCTATTTCGATTAATAACTTAATATAAAAATACTTCTATAAAAAAATACGTTCTACAAAGCAACCGTGCCTGCAGAAGGCAGGTTTAGAGCTGGCTTTTTTAAAAACATAGTTTGAATACAATTTAACAACCAAAAACCGCGTTTTTCGAGTAGCTCTATTGAAATGGAAAATTACCAAATGATTTATATCTTATGCACTGATCATATTTATACTAGTGCTTTCAAAGATTTCTTTAATTGACTATAATTTTTCTATAAAATATTAAGTAAAAATATAGTGTTTAAGAAATTTCGAAAACTTTTTCTTAGAATTTTTAAAGCGATGTTTGCCACCTAATCGTCATTTGCTTAACTACGGTTTTCTCATAACATTTAATATTTATTGTAATCAAATTTTGAAACAATGTGTTTTTATCTTATTAGTATTGTATTCATAATTAAGTAGATTTGTTTATAGACCGTTAAGGAATATTAGAAAATAGTTGAGGAAGATCTCAGGATTTGTTAAAGAGGTCGAGTGATGGCTATACATAAGCAAAAATATTGCAGTTTTTTAATAATTATCCCTTGGTTTCCACTTTTATAAAATCAATATTTTGGTAAAAATTATTTATTGTGATAAGTTTCTGTAATAAAGATTTTAATAAGAAAGGACTATGTGTTTAGAGAGTAAGATAACTCATCGTGAATTACTTTGTTATGAATGCAGAAATACAAATATATTATTGATGTTTATTTGAGTACCGAAAATTACTAACACACAATTTATATAAATTTTACCTCTTATATACTCCTCAAAAGACCTTAAAAGTATTTGGTGCATATATGTTTGATCTTTAGTTCTTTTGTTGGACAGATTGGTTTTCGTTTGTTTTCACTCAACCGTTAATTACAACTTTGTATTAGGGAACGCCAAACAATATTAATATAAAATATTTTCTATTATTACTATTTATAAATTCATTTTTTAATTATATTAATTAAAGTAAAATAATAGATTATCAACAATAAAAATTAATCATTTTATTAAAACCAATTTATTACTATAATCCTACAAATAAAAAACCTATAAAGCTATAAAAAATAAGAAAATTCCAGTTATTTGTAATTACTGTCTTTTTGTAAAAACATTGAATACAAAGAACTTTTGTTTATCTTATCTAGATAAACATCTTTAAGATCACAACTAAAAGCTTCTGTTTTTAAGTATCTGGCATAGGTAAGTCCATCATTTCTTACTTTATTTTCACAAACTATTGAAATATTTATATTTAAACGATGTTCTTGATCATTCAAAGTCCATCGAAATTGAACAAGAAAATCCGCTAAATAAATAATTATTTTCTTATATATTTATCTACCTAAACTTTCCTCAGACGATTTTAATAAAGAAACCAAGAATTGTTTATTCTTTTCTAAATCTTTACTACGATAATGACTAAGTTTTTTTTCATTAAATAGTGTTACATTAGCATCCGTAACATTTGAATCATCATCCCACCGAGACGTTCCAAAAACAACAATGTTGAAAGAATCCTGATTATATAAATTGTAATACTTTTTAGATATTGATATTTTAGATATTGACAGAATTATAAAAGTTGTGAATATTTTTAAAAACATTATTTCAAAATATTTTTGTACTATAGAAAATTCTCTTAAATACTGGAAATTATCATACAAAAGTATTGAAAAATAAATATTCAAACTTTTATTATCGAGAATCAAAGAATAATAAATATAATTATATACTAATATTGTTTTTATAATAGATTAAAAAAATTTTAACATCATAAAATCAAATATATAGCAAATGAGTAAATTTTTAAATTTTGTCTGATGTTAACATATATCAAAAAAGGACAAAAAATTAATTCAATATATAGAAAAATGTTTATTAAAACAATGTTTACGGTTACTTTACCATAATACTTAATATAAGAAGATAATAAATTATAATATAAAAGATTTATTTTAGAATGTGTGATGAATAACATTTGGTATATAAAAGTGATTTAAATAATAAAATGAAACATAAATGATATCCATTCGGTGAGTTTTTAATTTGTTTTTAAATTGTTCATATGTTATCTTTATGCCATTCCTTCTTATTAATATGAATGGTTGATTTTTAAACCAATCAGAGTACGGCTTTGAAGATTGTTTATATTTAATAAATATTACTAAATCTTTGCAAAGTTTATCATAAATATTATCAGATTTTATACAACAACAATTGTATTGTTCAAAATTAAGGTGTACATTCTGTTCGACATTATACGTTTAAAAAAAATGGTATTTTGTGCATAAACATCTATTAAAATTGTAATTATTTTCAATGTAATATTATTAAGTACTAAGTAATAATTTAATTTTTTCCTTCATTATAACCAAAAATGAGCATTTAAAGATAAACATAATTTTGGGTATAGCAACATCTTATAAAATTTTACAATTAATCAATTTAAAGCGATCAAAAATAATAAAATATTTACCGATATTATTTTTCTATGTTTTTACTCAGCGATCGATTATTTGCTTTACATGCAAAAAATGAGAAAAAATGATATAGTAAAAAATCAGTACGGTTATATTGTTAACATAATCAAAAAAACGTCTTTTTAAACATTTACACTAAAAAATGAACAAAGAATGGTTTTTGAGTTTTGAATGTTTTTTATTTAAATTTTTAGTTTCTTTTTGTAAACTTTAAACATATTTAAAAAATTTTTTATTATTTTTTGCTTTTACTAGACATGGGCGGGTCGATAAATTTTTCGACCTGGGGTCAGTCGGTTTAGGGTCGCTTTTTAAAAACGACCCGTTAAACTAGTAACATATTCCCCAATAAAAAACATAATTTTATTATAATTAGAGAAAATTTTCTATAATTAAAAATAGTACAATATATGAATTATAAATGATCTCTTAAAACTAATAAATTGTTCAAATTCTTAGTAGTTAAATTAGTCCGTCGACAATTTCTAATATATAATAGTGTTGAACTCTCAGATTTGATGTTAGTTGACTTTATTATTCTGAATTTTTAATAAAGGACTATGTAAATTATGTGCTGATAACTTTACTGAACACCAAAAAAGGCCAATATTAACTTCAGAACTAATATTTTTAATATGGTAAAGATAATTATTATTCTCACTAGCAGATGAATTTTCCAAAGTTGTCAGTAAAGAGTATAAAATCGACCCTAAACTTTTTGTAATTTTGCATCGACTCTAAAATTTGGAGTCGACCCTTAAAAATTAGTTAGGGGTTGACCCGGGTCAGATCCTATGTCTAGTTGCAATTAAGAAGAGATGGAATGTAAAAGAGTAGCTTTAGAATTTAGAAGATATATTAGATCTACAGCATTTTTAAAATAGAAAAGAAAAAAACGTGAAGAACGCAATGATTATATTAGAAGATATGATTAAAAGAATTAAAAAAGAATTTATATTATTAATTGATGAAAATAAAGATTTATTTAATAAAGAATCAAGAGATAATCTTTTGCATAAAATTAATAACATGACATTTGTTAAAAATTTCGATAACTATGACTTGATTAACGTAAAACTAATAAAGGAATGTTATGAAAGTACAAATATAAATAATAATAATACAATTAAAAATATTATCCAAACCATTAACCATTAGCAGTCAATAACAAAAAGTGATGGTACAACACATTCTTGTAGAGAAAAGGTCTTCAAACCTGACAAATATTTTAAGCATTATGTAAATAGTAATGTAATGTATCATGGTAATTATAATGAATTTCATCATAGTTCAGATGCCCTTGTGGAACCATCGTTTAGTATAAAATTTCTAAGCCCATTTAGATGTTGTTACTTGATTTTGCTGTTGCAAATGAAAAGTTACATGCTTTTGATAATATTCATATTAATAATAATTATAAGTAATTAAAGTTGGTAAATTAATATCTTTATTGAGTTAGTTTAATGGGTAAAAAAGAAACTATAATAATACAATGATAAATTTAAACATATATAAATAATTTGTACACTTACCCCAGTGTTCTGCTGGGTCTCCGACTAAAACAACTGTCGGTTAGTGTAATTTGCATTTCTTATATATTATTATTTTGATGACAATATAATGTCATCGCTATCAGACAAATAAGCATTTTGATTCAGAAGGAAGAAAAAATCAGTAGTATCAGAAGAATCAATAAAAAATTTTATAAGAAAATGTAATTGTTAGATAATATAATCAATTGACAACTTATTAAACAATGATGTTATTTATAATAATTAGCATATTATGATAAAATGGGAAAATAAAAATGATTTTAATATAAATTCATATTTTATAATAAAAATTATAAATTCTAATCTTTATTTCTATATAAAAATTCCAATAGATTGCTTTGCTAAAAAAATATATTTAATTAGATTGTCAAATTTATGCATTGAATGAATTATCGTCTATTCTTTTGTATATAATGGTAGGAAATTTCACAGAATTCAGATATTACAAAATTATTCAACAAATTTAATATGAATGTTCTTATTTTAATTCTCTATACTTATGGACTTTTTTCCGTATCACAAGGAGGTTTTGTTGATTGGTTAAAGGACACTTGGGATGATCTAAAAAAATTAAATTTTGAATTTTGGAATAAACATCCTGCTTCTAGAATTCTCTACGAACATGTTGATCCTAAAGTAGATCCATGTGATAATTTTTATAGATTTTCTTGTGGTAATTGGATTAAAACTAAGGAGAGGAAAAAAGGAAATAGTGAATCGTTCCACTATGATAGCAGCACAAAAAACTTCGATAAATTTAAAGATGGTAATATTCTTTTTGTTTTTATTTATTTGTTTTCAGAATTTATTGATGGAAAATATAATAATGAATCAAAAGTAATTAATACTCTTTATAAATTACGTCAGAAATGCAAAAAACTACCTATAAAGACAATTTTTGATTGTAATTTAAAAATTTTAAACTTTGGGAGGTATGCTTTAAGTTCAGTATTTTTAAAAAAAAATATAATTAAAAGTGAAGAGGATGGTGAATATGATACAGTAGAAAATATAATCATGTTAATTAAACATGAATTTAGATTACTTATAGATGAAAAAAAGGATATATTCAATGAAGAAACAAGGAATAATTTTAAGTATAAACTTGATAAAATGGAATTTGTAAGAAACTTCGATAAGCTTGATTTGTCTAATGTAACATCAATGGAGAGTTGTTATGATAACATAGGAATAGATTATAATGACCACATTACAGATATTCTTGAAAAAATTAAGAATTTAAAAGCACTATCAAAAAAAGAGAAGGACAATTTGGACTCTTGTAGAGGGAAAATTTTTCAACCTAAGGAATTTATGCTCCAATATGTATATAGTGATTCATGGTATGATCCTTATGAAAATTATTTTTCTGTCAATTCAAATTATCTTAATGAACCATCGTATAGTAAAAATTATCCATTGTCATTTAATTATGGTTACCTTGGATCTACTATTGCTCATGAAATTTTGCATGCTTTTGATAGTAAGAATTTTAAACTTGTACTTGAAGGTGATAATAAAAATTATTTTAATATCAGTCAAGAGTCAATAGAAAATTACAAAGAAAGAAGTGATTGTTTGGTTAAACAATATGGGATGCAAAAAGAAAGTATAACTAATAAAAATATAAATGGTTTACTAACATTAAATGAAAATATTGCTGATAATGGTGGACTTAAAATTGCCCATAGAGCTTACATGAAGTATGTTCAAGGTTATGATGGGGAGAAAAAAAAAGTTCCACGTTTTGAACAATTCACTGATGAACAATTATTTTTTATTAGTTATGGTAGAAGTTTTTGTGAGTATGTAAGTAAAGACAGATTAGAAGAGAGAATAAATACAGATGTTCATTCTCCAGGAGAAATACGCACTAATGTAGCTTTATCAAATTATAAACTGTTTTCCGATGCTTTTAAATGTGAATTAAAAAGTAAAATGAATCCTGAAGATAAATGTGAATTATGGAAAAATCACTAACAAACCTAGAAATTTCAATTTTATCTATACTTTTAAGCCATCTCTTATATATTGAATAATTTTTAATAATAAAAGATTTAACTTCTAAAATGAATCAATAAAATGAACGAATCCGTCCTAGGCATACCAAATGAAAAGTTAAAAAACAAGAATTTTTTAAAATATTTAACGACAATAATACTGTTATAAATGTTCTAAATTTTTAGTCTTCATTTCAAGATTTTTTTTATAAATAAATGTGATTGTTAGATAATATAATCAAATAAATAATTATTAAACAATTGCATTATTAATAATAATTAGGATTTAATAATAAAATTAGCATATAAAAATGCTTTTAACGTAAATTCATATTTTATAATAGAAATTATGATTTTTATCTTTATTTCAGTATGCAGAAAAATTGCAATAAATTTCTTTGTTAGAAAAAAGAATTTATTATATTGTCAAATTCATACATTAAAAGGATTATTGTCTATTTTTTGCATATAATGGTAAGAAATTTCTTAGAATTCAGACATTACATAATCATTCATTAAATTTAATATAAATGTTTTTACTTTAATCTTTTATTTTTATTCACTTCTTTTCATATCAAAAGGATCCACTCAAAATAAAGCAGTAGACGCTAAAACAATTTACAATTCAACATTCACTTCTGAGAGTCTTCGTAAATATGTTGATACTATTGTAGAACCATGTGATAATTTTTACAATTTTGCCTGTGGTAATTGGATAAAAGATAAGAAAAACGCAAATAGATATATAATCGGAAAGTTTGATTATAGACCTACAAGCCAAAATTTCAAATCATTTATTGAAGGTAATATCTTTTATGTCTTTAATTACTTGCTTTTAGAAACTAGATATCATTCAGTTAGGGGAGAATCATCTGTTGTAGATAAAATTATAGAATTACGAGATTTGTGTGTTGGTATAGATCCTTTCGACGCAATTGGAGATTGCGAACGAGTAGTTATCGAATTTGGAACATATGCTCTATATACATTATTTATAAAAAGAAACAGAAAAAATAGTGAAGAACGCAATGATTACATTGTATTAGATGATATGATTAAGAGAATCAAAGAAGAATTTATATTATTAATAGATGAAAGGCAAGATACATTTGATGAACTTTCAATAGATAATATTTTCCTTAAATTTACTAACATGACATTTTCTATAAAATCTGATGATTTTGGCTTGACTAATGTAACATTAATGGAGGAATGTCATAAAAATATAGGAATAAATTATAATGATACGATTGAAAATATTGTTAACTCCATTAAGCATCAACAGTCAATAACAAAGAGTGATGATAAAATGTGGTCTTGTAGAGAAAAAATCTTCAAACCTGCTGAATATTTAGATTTTCATGTATACAGTAGTGCAAAGTATCACCCTAAATATAATAAAATTTATATTAGTTCAGACACTCTTGCGGAACCATCGTTTAGTATAAAATTTCCAAGTGCACTTAATTACGGTTTTCTTGGTTTTACCATTGCACAAGCAATATTGGATGCTTTTGATACTAAAACTATTAATCATAACTATGATAATTTTGATTCAGAAGAAGGAAAAAAATCTGTAGTATCGGAAGAATCAATGAATCATATGATAGCCATAAGTACATGTTTTACTCAAGAGTGGTTTAAGCAAAGGGAAACTATAAATCATAGAGATGTCGATAATATATTATCAGCAGATAGGAAAATTGCTGATAATGCTGGACTTAAAATTGCTTATAAAGCTTATAGAAATTTTGTTAGAAGTTTTGGTGAAGAGTACATTGTTGTTTCTGGTTTTGAGCAATATACCGAGAACCAATTATTTTTTATTGGCTTTGGTAGACATTTTTGTGAATATACATCTGAAGACAGTTATGTTCCACATAATGGAAAACCTGGAGATATTCTATCAGAAATACGCACTAATTCAATCTTAAAAAATTATCATGAATTCTCAAATACTTTTTATTGCTCATATAAGAATAAATTAATGCATACAAAGACATGTGAAGTATGGTAAAATTGACATTAGAAAATTTTATTTGTCTATCTTTTATGATATTTCTTTTATATTAAATAATTTCAAACAATAAAAGATTTTCTGTAGTAAAAAAACAAAGTTAATTTTATTTTCAATATAATTCATTTCAAGTGTAACCGATTTTGGTGAGTAATTGGACAAAAACAGTATTTTTTTAACTAGAAGGCTTTGATCCGTAATGCCCAGCATTAGAATAAAGAAAAATAATATATATGTAAATTATATATAAAAATATATATAATATATAGTATACAGTTTGATTGACATAATACCAATCAAACGTATAAGATGTTGAGTATAAATAGGTTTACATTGTGATGACTCTTCATTTTTTTTTCTCTCCCAATATTTTTAACATTTCATTACTAACTAAGGAGATTTCTGTAAACCAAGTAAATACTTGGGTAGGTCTAGTACATTTTAATTATTGTATAATGTCTATTGTCTTTGTTTAGTTTTTTTTTATTTTTTATATAAATCTCAAAGTTTTAAATAAAGTCCTTTTATTCGCTGACGTCTTTCTTGGTGGCAAGGATTCTTTTACCTACCGGCAATCCACCAATTTAACTCATTAAAATTAAACTTATATATATTATTTACTAAAAGAAAAGAGAACGGATATTGAAAATAAGTATTATGTGCAGATTTGAATATTATTTTATATAATATATAAATCTGTACATATACTTAACAAAACATCTGGGAAAAGAAAGGAACATCCTCCTATTAAACAAAGAAGAAGTTTAATAGGAGGAGAAAAAGAAAAGCTGTATATAAAGAAAGAATATTTTCAAGAAGTTCAGTTTTTAGTTTGGATATTAGAAGAATAATAATCAGAGGTGCTGAATAGCACTCCATATCCGAAACTCCGGACAATATTAACTTTTATTACCATAAAATATATTGTTCGTTATTCATGATAAATAAAAGGTTATATTATTATTTATGTGTTTTGTTATTATATATTCTGATCGAGCACGCATGTTCCAACATGCTTCTTCATTAGGTAAAAACACTCGGTTAGGTGGTGGTAATCAGCTAGCATGTGTCCGCTGGGATACATGTAGCAGGAGGCCACGCTACACCTGAAATAAGGCCACGCCACCATAAAAAGACGTAAATAAATGAGACTCTTTAAGGGATCGATTTCAGCCATTTGTTATGGAATATAAATATAATACACACACATATGAATATATGGTTTATTAACAACCGAGAATGCCCGGTTATCATCTATTTTCTTTTACTTTTATAATATTCAATAATAGATAAGAAATATATAAATTATTTAGATAGTCTTCTGTCTTCAATCTTGATTATTGATATTCTTTCATTTATTATTTTTATTTGGATCAATTTCCATTACATCCCCTCGCTATGGAGATTCGTTCACTGGATCTCCATACTTTATAATTTTCATTGATTCTTTCTTACATTGGTTTTTTAATTTTACTTCTTTGTATCTAATTATTATTTTGTCAGTGCTTACCTACTTCGTGATCCTCTATAGACATGGGCGGGTCGGTAAATTTTTCGACCCGGGGTCGGTCGGTTTAGGGTCGCTTTTTAAAATCGACCCGGGTCGACCCAAAACGACCCGTTAAACTAGTAACATATACCCCTGTAAAAAACATAATTTTATTATAATTAAAGAAAATTTTCTATTAATAAAAATATTACAATATATAAATTATAAATGACCCCTTAAAACTAATAAATTGTTCAAATTCTTAGTAGTTAAATTAGTTCGTCGACAATTTCTAATATATAATAGTGTTGAACTCTCAGATTTGATGTTAGTTGACTTTATTATTCTTAATTTTTAATAATTGACTATAGTAAATCTTAAATGATTTAATTAATCAGAGGTACGGCGGCCTTAAAAATGATGAAAACATGACTATAAAAAATGGGATTTGAAACAATTATATCATTCGTTGCTTACTTATTTATACTAACAAGTGCAAGAAGGAGAATTTTACTGAAGCCTGCAAGAGGGTAAAGTTTTCTCATATTTATATGTAATTGTAATGTAAATGTTTTCATGTTTAGCTTTTTTGTTAATATACATACTTCTTGTAAAAATTATTTAAATAAAGAGAATTTTATAATTGTCGCTGTGTTCACTAAGGCTAACGGATCTTTTAGTTGAGAAATATACGCCAGCTAATCATAAAATTAACTCTATGTAAATTAGGTGCTGATAACTTTACTGAACACCAAAAATGGCCAATATTAATTTCAGAACTAATATTTTTAATATGGTAGAGATAATTATTATTTCACTAACAGATTAATTTTCCAAAGTTGTCAGTGAATAGTATAAAACCGACCCTAAAATTTTTGTAATCTTGCATCGACCCTAAAATTTGGGGTCGACCCTTAAAAATTGATCAGGGGTCGACCCATTTTCAAGGGTCGACCAGGGTCGGATCCCATGTCTAATCCTCTATTCTATTGATCATCTTTTCTTTTATTGGTAAGTTGGCTTCTTTCTTTCTTGTTAATCCTTTTTCTTATATTGACTATTTCTTTTTCTTTAATCTATTTTCTTTTATAAACTTTTCATAGACACCTCTGCATTTTAACATGGCTTGTTTGATATCTAGCCATTTTCCAATAAGGATGGTTTTTTATTTAAAGTTTATTTTCAATATTCTTATTATCATTTCATTATCTAACTATTTTGTATAATATAATTTTTCTATAAATGTTTTCACTATTTTTAGTTAATAATTTTTTTCTAATGGAGTGTTACGATCAAAAAACTTTATTCTTGGCTGTAGGATTGTCAATTGTATCAACCATATCACTTATCATGATTATAGGTCGTCTCATCCGCCATTTTCGTCCATCTCAACATATCCAAAATAGAAGGGTTGTTATGGGTGCTTTTTATTCGGCACAGGGTCGTCAAGTTGGATTAAATTTGTGAGTTGTTTTTCTGTTTCCTTTATCATTTTCTTTTATTTATTTCTAGTGCTACTGATCCTGTTGTTCCAGCATATGAAGATGGCGATTTTGATAGAAGAAAGGGAATAGAAGCATAATAAAATTTTAATTGTTTTCTTTCTTCTTTGTTAAATTTGTTGATTATAGCACTCCATTGGGATTTTCTATTGTGTTTTTAATTATCTCTAAATTTTCTTGTTATCTATATATATATTTTTTTTTGTTTGTTTTTATATTATTTTTTAAGTTTTGTTTGTATATTTTCTGACGGTGGGTTTTGATTCCTGTTGGAGTTACTTTCTTTCTTCAGCATCTCAGCATTTACTTTTAATTCTTGTCCCGTCATTCTTCCTTTCCCCGTGATCTTACGTATAACGTAAGTATCACCATAAATATGTTTCACAACAATGTATGGTCCATCATATTGTGGTGTATTCTTTTGCTTAGTTGTTCTTGTATGGATAATACGTTTCCATACTTTCTCACCTTCTTGCAAAAGATTGGCATTAGTTACTTGTTCTTGTGGTGTGGTTGTTTTGAAAAGATCCAACATTCCACTTAACTTTGCATGTATAGGTGATCCAGTAATGGGATGCGGTTTTGTGTTCAATATAAGTGACATTGGACTCATGTTTGTTGTGGTGTGTTTCATGTTGTTGTGAGCGAAAACATACATGTAAATAGTATTATTGGATACGTCATAGAATCTCAATCGTTCTCTGATTGTTCTTATAAATCGTTCAGCAATGCTGTTTCCTTTGTGGTGATGAGCAGATGAAGTGAGATGTTGAATTCCTAACTCTTCGAGAAAGGCGACAAACTTCGTTGATTTGAAGGTGGGCCCATTGTCGCTTCTGATTGTTTGTGGAAATCCAAAATTACAAAACATCTTCATTAATTCTGTAGTTGTTGTTAAAGCTCCTTGATTAGTTGTGATAGCTACTTGTGCAAATTTGGTAAATTCATCCACCACAGCGAGAACATATTTTCCTTCTTCTATGACACCATAATCTATGGATAATGTTTTGAATATTTCATTGGGTCTTTCTAAATGCTTCTTTACGACAGCAATTTTTCTATTGGGTTGCTCTTTATTTGCTAAACATTCAGAACAATTTTCCCAAACTGATTTCATATCTTTTATCATTTCAGGCCAATAGAAAATTCTTTGAAAGTATTCAGCACATTTCTGATATCCAAAGTGGCTCCCAAGAAGTGGGTGTTTGTGATACCTAAGTAAAAGCTCCTCTCGTAGTATTTCTGGAACATAGAAACGATTTTTGTTCCGAACGGTGACCAGAGGTTTACCGTCGTACTTAAAGTTATCCTCTGCCGTGTAGTAATGAATAAAATTTTTGATGTTATAGGGTGTATCATATTGTTGTTGCATTACTGGAAATGCAGCATCTAGGGCTGCTATGAGGTTAAACGTTTCTCTTGAAAGATAATCTGCCATGTGATTATCAGGACCTTTGACGTAGTCAATTTTAACATCGAATTCCATAATAGCGAGTTGGAAGCGTTCCAATATTCCTTTTAAATTCTTATTTTTAATCAGTGCCAATAGTGGCTTGTGATCCGTGTAGACTAGGGTTTGTTTACCATAAATATAGCTTTTGAAGGTGCGCAATGCATATATTAATGCAATTGCCTCAAGTTTTATAGGCGGATAATTCTTTTCGCTTTTTGTTAATGATCGGGATATGAAAGCTACTGGGCGGTTGTCTTGAATGAGTACAGCTCCAATGCCTTGATTAGATGCATCCGTTTGAATTTCATATTTTCCACGACTATCTGGTTTCTTAAGACAAGCAGCATTTATTAATGCTTTCTTTATGTTTGAAAAGCAGTTTCCTGTTCTGCAGTCCAAATAAATTCATTAGTAACGCGATATAATGGTTCAGCGATACGTGCAAAATTTGGTATATGTCTGCGGAAATAGGATGCAGCTCCCATAAATGATTTAACTTCTTTAGCTGTTTTTGGAGTCTGTTTCTTTTCCAATGCTGATATTTTATCTTGATTTGGCTTAATTCCATGAAAGTCAATAGTATAACCTAAGTAGTTTATTTGTAATAGACCAAAACTACTTTTCTTTAATGATATCTTCATACCGTTATCTTGTATACGTTTGAGAATTGCTTCGATATTCTCCAAGTGTTCTTCCTCATTATCTGAAGCTGTTAAAATGTCGTCAATGTATACAAAAGTATTCACAAGTCCGAAAAGAACAGTTTCCATAATTCTTTGGAAGGCATCCGGACTTCCTGTTAAACCCATAGGCATTACTTTATAACTAAAAATACCTTGGTGAGTAACAAAAGAAGCTAATTTTCTAGATGATGCATCCAGAGCTATTTGGTGAAATCCAGATTTCAAATCAAATGTTGAATAAAATCGTTTTCCGGCTGCTTCATTGAGAATATTTTGTATTTTTGGTATATGATGACTTTGTGCTTCAACTAATGAATTGATTCTCAGAAAATCCACTACAAAGCGCCAATTTGAATCTTTCTTCTTAACTAATACAACTCTTGAAAGATAGGGGCTACGTGATGGTTCTATCATATCTTCTTCAATCATTTGTTTGATTTTTAATTGGTATTAGGCTTTCTCTTATTGAAGTTGGTCTTGTTTTTCTTTTCATAGGTATTACCATTGGATGTAGTTTCCTTGTGATTAGAAGAATTCGTATTGTATCGGGGTTTGTATTGTCTGTTGTTTTTATTAAAAAACTTCTTATTGAATTGTCGTGAATTGTTAATAGCATTAACATGGTTACTATCTCCGAATATTAAGGCAGTATTATCTACTTCTGTCAGCTTTTCAATAACTTCTTCATATCTCAGTTTTTGTAGACCTGGTATTGGAAGATGTTTCTTGATAGAATTGTTCAATCCTTTCAATAAAAGAACATACAGTCTCGTACTAATAGTGTCAGCATGAATAAGTCTGTTGAATTCATCTGTTCCTTCAAGTTGCTTATGATATTCTTCAAATCGTTTGCTATAATTCATAACGGATTCATCTTGACCTTGTATGGGTGTTGATAATTTGCATTTTTCGTTTTCGGCAATTCCAGTAGAGTGAAGGATATGTATCATTTTCTTAAAAATCTGTTCGATATCATCATTTTTGTCAGTCCATGCTCTTTTCAGAATATTGTCAAATCGGTTACCATCAGGAATCAGTTTATTCAGATAGTTTTTGGCAATTTTCATTGTAAGGGGAATACGTTCTTCCGTTAAAGCGATTGTTTTTAGCATTGTCAAGGTTTGGGTGATCCATTTTTCTAAGTCATGTACAGTCGTACCGTTGAATGGTACTAAAAGTCCATCAGCTCTGATATTCTTCATCAAATCTTGGTTAATCTTATTTTGTAGTTCGGTGGTATCTTTAATCTTGAATTGGAATATGGGGGGTTGAATCTCGGCTGTTATTCTATGTCTCCTACGTAATTCGTCGAATTCCTGCTTCATTTGTCGGTATACCTCCTGCTGATCCTCAGCGCTTTTGTCCAGAGCGTCCTCTTGATTCTTGCGCCATTTAGGTTTCAAGTTTTCGACTGCAGTCTCAAAGGATAATAAGTCCGCATCATTGCGTTTTTTACGGCGAAAAATCGTCTTCATGTCAAAGGTCTGCAATGATTGTAATATTAATATATAACCATATGATACTACTGCTAAGACGATGTAGCAGTAACGTTGTAACTCGCGAGTAATGATAGTTAGCGGACGCAGGAATAGATAAAATTTTATGTTCGCAGGTGGAACCTCCATGTTATGGAATATAAATATAATATACACACATATGAATATATGGTTTATTAACAACCGAGAATGCCCGGTTATCATCTATTTTCTTTTACTTTTATAATATTCAATAATAGATAAGAAATATATAAATTATTTAGATAGTCTTCTGTCTTCAGTCTTGATTATTGATATTCTTTCATTTATTATTTTTATTTGGATCAATTTCCATTACAACAACATTACTCATTCTTGGATTACAAATGTGGTATTATAACTATTTTGTTGTTTAGACACATACTACTATTGTTTCACGGGTTCTATGAAAAAATTTTGATTCCGAAGAAAGCTTTAGATTAACAAGATTTAGGTACATCTTTTAAACTCAAGTTAACGTAACTTTTTTACATAAAAAGATATTTTTTTGAACGTTGTCGACTATAAAAAAGTAACTTATACCTATTTTATAAATATCATTAACGTAGGACCTCGATAACTATTTTGAATTTTTTTATATAAAAGCAACTATTAATTTTGTCAATAATTTGATATTTTTAACAATAACATTTTGATAAAATAATTTTTAAAAATACGCTATCATTATTTTAATAAAATAAGTAAATATTCATCACATGTATCTTGTACTATTTGTTGCAATTAAATTTAAAAACCAATATGATTAATCAAATATTGACTATTTTCACAGTATTTTTGGCAAATAGAGAAAGTGTAAAATTTTATTTAATTTTTCGACATTGATAATATTATTTTAACAAAAGCATTTACAATCATATCTTATATTTGTATATTAACTGTTTGTATTTCAAATATAGAGGGTATGAAAATTAAATACACAGTATTTTCAAATAATACTTAAAAATGTTTTTTAGAATAGTAACTATTAAAAAAAATTAGACGTTGTAGTAAAAAATGTAGAAATATTGAAAAATTCTTTTTTTTTAAAAGTTTCAGTAATAAAAGATATTACCTTTTTGGAAAATATATAAACAAGCAAGTAATAATATGTTAATTAACATGTAAATATTTAAAATAATGATATTCAGCATTATAAATATTTAAAACTTTTTGCTCATAATTTACTATGTCACCGAAGATATGAAAATAGTGATATTTGACAAATTATAATTTTCCTAAGAATCAACTGTATTATATTATTAAACCTGTTAAATAGAGCTTTATTTACTCTAACAGAATATTGATACAAATTTTTTTAAAAATGACCACACTAAAATGTTATTGTTAAATAACATTAAAACTTTTGAAAAAATCACAATTGTTTTTTTATATTAAAAAATATGACCTAGCTATTATATTTTTCTATATCTATTGTATTTTAGAATTGTTTAAAAAAGTAGCTGCTTTATTATTATCAGTAACGAATAATAAAATATTTATAAATACAAAAAAAGTACACTTCTTTAAGTCCAAATTGTATATTCATTTCGAAGAATCATAATTTAGCACAGAATTCAGATTTTTTTAAAACTTGTAAAACAATAAAGGTATGTATCTTGGGTACAAAATATTTATAATGCCACATTTGTATTCTGAAAATTAGCAGATTTATACATGCAAATCTCTAAAAAACTCTGAGCGAGTTTTTTATTATTTTAGCTTATAATTATTAAACCATTTTGAATATATTTTTTTAAAAAAAGACTAATAAAGGGATAGAACAACAAATTCTTTTTAATTTAAATTTTTAACAATCAATTTTACTAGGAAATAAAATGACAAAATAAATAATTTAATTAGTAATTATCGTTAAGTCAATTTTTTTGGAATTATTTGGTATAGAATTTATGAATATGTATAAACGAGTTAAAGATGTTTTAAAGTTTCTAAATATCAGGAAAAACATAAAAGTTTTACAAGCCGTACACTTATCCTTTAAAAACTAAACTTTGGTTTTATGAAAAGAGAAATGTATATCTCAAATAGATTATCTAAAAACATCAAACACTTTACTAACTTGATCTTATTTTATATTTTGTTTTTTTATCCAAGCTACCTTTTAACATTGAATGTTAGTATTCTACACACTTAATTAATACTCGCAAGCTTTTATTTTATAAATTTATGTTATATGTTGCTGTAATTAAGTCGAAGAATAGTCTCATTATACTTTGCAATAGATTGTTTTTACTTTTTAGTACAAGTCAAAACTGGGCAAAATCATAAATATTTTATTTATTTAATAGAAATTTAATTTGTAAAAAAATTGATATTTTTTTAATGTACAGTAAAATAATATCAATATTTATTGTGCTTTGATTTTTTATATATTTTCAATAATTTTGTAAACAATTTCAAGTATTTAAGAGAATTTTACTTTCAAATTTTTAAAGTGAAATATTTCTAAATGACATTTTTTAAATCATTGATAGTATTTATATTTATTATTTTAATACTTATAAATATTATTTCGATATCTGAAAGTGCTAGAAGTAAAAAAAGATTGCAGAACAATAATGTTTATGTCTTTGGAGATTTTCTCTGTACACCTTGTGAAACTAAATTTAAAGGTAAAGATATAACAATAGAACTATACGAGAATGGGAATCCTGTAATGAATCTCACTGAAGATTGTAGAAAGTATTCTTTTATTTATTATTTATATTCAGAATCGCCATCTAAAACAGGTAAAAAAATACAATAAAAAAATTTACTTATTAATTTAAAAGATTTCTATGCTAATTTTTATTATTACTGTAACCATACATTTCAACAAAAATCGGATGTAAAAGCAAAATATTTAACTAAGTTAAACAATGATTATTTCTATTATTTTGGAATAATTAATCTTAAACTATCCGAAATTAGAAAATAATTTGTTAGAGAAGAAGTATCTTTAGAAAATGCATTTTCTGAATAATAAAAATAAAATAAAAATCCAAAAAACTAAAACATTTTTCTTTAATAATTATTTACACTAATAACTTTGTAATAATTTTCTAAAGAAATTATTTCTATTTTTGTATCATTACTAATTGTCTAAAAATTAATTTAAGGTAAAATAAAAATCAATTTGGTATAAATAAATTAATTGTTTTCACATGAGGGCAATAAACTACACACAAAAAAAAAATGAAAAGCATTTTTGTGTAAAATGTAATGAATTTTTCCCACCTATTAAAATTTGCATTTTCTTGATTTGCGACTGTTGGAATAATGATTAATGATGACATAAAATATATATATATGTGAATGTTTTTTTTTTTATCTTTTCACCCTTTTTATAAATAAAAGTTATTTTATTTACCAGATTATGAGACTGAGTGCGTGATATAAGTGGTATATTTTTTTTATTAACTATGTGGCACCTATCTACGTGAAAAAGAAGATTTACTTCGTGTACAGATCTGTGTGAGTTTTTTTATTTCTGTGTGAATTCCTTTATCTCAGTGTTAATTATCTATTATGTTAGAATTTTATTTTAACATTACTAATTTTGATTACTGGTTCAAAATGTCATCATATCTAAAACAATCGGAGGCATTGGGTATCTTTAAGCGTCTCTTTGCGACAAAATTGTCTGGTCAGGATGAATATCTTTTGTAGAAAACTGATGTATTGTTGTTTTTGGAGGCACTCTCTGTTCCTTCTGAAAAATCTACAGATTTCAAAGTTAAAATACTTGATTATGTTTGCAAACTTGTCATCAAAAGTATGTGTGAGGATATCAAGTTGGACTACGCGATTTACGATGACATGTATGATCTCTTAGATACTATTGACGGGAGATTTAACAAACTAGTATTAACACAGATTATTGGTCTTAAAAGAAAGCTGTACTGTCAAAATTTTACGAATGTTACAGACCTGATTACTGAAACGAACAAAATAATTTTACAGTTAAAGAAATTGTGTCAACCTATCACTGATAAAGAGGTATCACACATTATCCTTGCTACTTTACCTCAATCTTATGAATCCTTTATATCATCACTATAAATGGATGCTGAGTTAAAAGTAATTCAACAACGACTTCTACATATGACAAGTCTCAATGAAAATATTGAAAAATCAACTATGTACGTTAAAAAAGATTATTCAAAAAAATCATCGAATATTGGCACTAAGAAATGTTATAATTGTAGAGGTTTTGAACATTTTGCTCATCAATATCCTTCTAAGAAATACGAACACCGAAATCAGTATGTCGATGATTATGATTCAGATGAAAAAGAAAATAATGCTGACGAATATTTTGATGTATTCATCATAGTCGACAACGAATGGATCTGTAATACCATTCTTGATAAAGGCAACTCAAACTTAGTTATACTGGATTCAGGCTCAAGTGTTCATGCATTCTCAAATCTACACTTCTTAAAGAATATCAAAAACATTTCTCCCAAGATCTTGAAAACAGCTGATGATTCCAAGGTACAGGTAAATAAAGCTGGTACTCTGTTTAGAAATTACAGCTAATTAAACACAAATAAATGTGAAGCACAATTAATTTTATTAAGAGAAAACATGCTTATTTATAATCGTGAAATAATAATATATTTGAATATATATTTAAAACATTTAAATTTAAAATATTTAAATTTTCATTCATTTTTTCTTTTTTAAATCTTAATTTTTAAATTTTCATATTTATAATATTATAGAAATAGCAGGAAGGAGAAATGTTTTTCCATAATTAGTAACAATCAAAATATTACTTTTCCATATCACGAAGTTACATTAATTTGCAGTCAATAGATGTATTAAAATTTTGATAATCTATAACTCCGCTTAGAGTGTAGATTTCTTTATGGGACCTATAGTAAATAATGATATGTATTTGTATTTTGGCTACACTATAACTATAATATCACATTTGTATTTCAAAAATTAGTAAGATTATTAATGTGAATATCTAAAAAGTCTTACCTAGGCCACTTTATATAATACTTTTTAGAAAATAATTTGATAATAATTTTGTATATTTTACTGCATTTATTATTTTTATTATCGTGAATATAACCTAAATAAAAAGGATAAAAATATTTATTGAAATTAACTGGAAGGTTAAAATTTATAAGAAATCTCTTCAAGAAATTCACTAATTTGATTAGTAAAAATTCTATTGTTTGTGTATTAACTAAAATTATAAAAAATTAATATATAGTAAAAATGATAAAATAATAATTATTATTTAATTAAATTATACTTTATTTAATAAGTTAATCCATGATTACAGGAATTCTTTCCATGAATTAACTTTTCTTTTAGCTCATTCACCCATAGGTAATGATTTTTCATCTCCATTAACGTTCTTAAAAAATCCTTTGGGGAACTTTACATGGTCAATAAATCTAGCTTCTTTAGAACCAAAAAAGATTTTATTATCAACTTTAGTAACTTGACCATCCTTAGCGTTTACAGTAACATATCTTTTTTCTAATTTATTGATTAAAAAGGGTTTTTTCTTAACATAAATTTCTCCATCAACGATATCCGTGATTTCAGTCTCTTCCATAACACAATCTCCATCTTCTTCAGAAAATAAAACGTCTGGAGTATTTTTAATACCTGCATGGAATGACTTATTATATTGTTTACAAATTGTATCTAGATCCTCTTAAGTAACTAATTTTTCTTCTTTCCTATCTATTTTATCAATTAACCGTTTGGAAAGAGACTCTTCAAGAGTTCTAATACTTCTTTTAACATTTCCGTTTGACTTTGAGTGATATGGGGAGCCAAATACTATTTTCTTAAATCTTAATTTATCAAAAGTTTTATTTCTTAATATTTCATCGTCCAAAATAATATCTAATAATTTCATTTTGTTTAATTTTTCAACATCGATATTCATTTCTTTGACTATTTTTGACAATTCTTCATTACTTAACATTTTAACTAATTCAACTTTCAGATTAAATTCAATTTGTGAAAAATATTTGGCATTATCACATTTGATTACAATAGGTTGTTTGTCATTAATTGTTTTAGCAATAACTTCAGCGATTTTTACAGATTTAAGAGAGTTTGTGAATGTAGCAAAAATATTTTTGGAATAATAATCTACCAAAGAAATAAAATATCTTTTCTTTCCACAACTAATTCCTCTTTGATTAATAAACGGTCCTGCAATATCCAGATTCATAACTGCTCTAGGGCCAGTAACTTTCATAGTAATTCTTTTCTTTTTAGATCTACCAATATTAACTTTCAAGCAACTTTTACAGTCTTTAATTACCTTTTTTAACTCTTTTCTAGCAATCTTTATTTTACTCTCTTTAAATTTACAATTAAGCAAGTGATATATCTTTTGATAACAAAAATGTCCCTTTTCATGCAATTCTTTAATATATCCTTTTTGACTTTCTGTTAAATTCTTTTCGTCAATACTTTCTTCATCTTTCAGATCAGAAATAACATTTTTATACAATTTTTTCATTGGTCTTCCTCTGTACTTTTTAGTCTCTTTGATAACATTAATCAAGTTGTTTTTTGAATTTTCAATATTTTTATACTCACCCTCCCATAGGTTTAAGTTGATTGTATTAGTATGCTCTATGTCCCGTGATAAGCAATCTGCAACATAGTTCTTACTACCCGAAATGTGAAAATACTCGATGTTAGGTGGTAGTTCACTCAACCAACTAAGGAATCTCTCGTCATCAGTATTTCCTGAATTCAGTATAGTGACGGCACTCTTGTTATCTAAAAACCAGTGTTTAACATTCTTCTCTATTATTCTATGACGATTATCTCTAAAAAATTCAATGACTCCCTGTAATTCAAGATAGATAGCACTCCTTATTCTAACATTATATCTTCTCGAGGCACTCCAAAAAAGTAATGGTTGAAATTGATTGTTTATTATTTGATATAAACACCCTCCGAAATCTTCAAAACTAGCATCAGTGTTAATCATCAGAGGTTCTTCTTTAACTTCTGTGTATAATCTTGGATTGTTTAATAATAATTCTTTAATGACAGTAAAATTTCCACTACACTCATTATTTCATAAAAAGTCAACACCTTTTCTCAACAATCTAGTTATAGGTTGTAGTAGAAGTCCAAGTTTTAGTAAAAATCGCCTATAGTAGGATATAAAGCCTAAAAATCGGCGGACATCATTAGCTGATTTTGGTGTTTTATAATGTTGCATAATATTTCTAGCACGATTACCGGGTTCGGCTCCATATTCACTAACCTCAAAACCAAGTACCTGTAGTTTTCGAGCAAAAAATAAGCTTTTACTAGCCTTAATTTTCAAGTTACAGTCACCAAATTTCCTTAATATTTGTTCCACTACTTGAAAGTGTCCGGTTAAATTTGTGTCTGTTCCACGAATACCATCATCATAGTATAGTTGTAATAAATCAGCATTAATTTCTCTTTTTAAAAGATATTTCATGTATGCAGGAGAATTAATAAAGCCTTGTGGTAACTTTTTGAAACGTAAACTGGGCATACCGGGATACGCGATTCCAAAAAATAAACGGTCTTCCTCCATCAGTTCAAATTGATGAAAACTTTGACATAAATCAATTGAGATAAATCTTGTCGATTTCTCTGAAAGAGGAATTAAAGATTCAATTCTTAACCCAGGCATTTCAATTTTCTTACACATTTTATTCAAACTTCTTAAATCAACCACAATTCTAAACATTTTATTTAAGTCATCTTCTTTTGGAGTATCTTTAATTTTAATATCATCTAGATTTTCGTTACTATGTTTTCTTACGATAATAATATTGTGTAAATATTTTACATACCCAATTTCCAAAATATCAGCCTTCAACATTTCTTTAATTAAGTATTGTTCTATTTCTGTTTGGTGAACTGGATATTTATATGGTATATATGAGTGTGGTATAGAAGTATCCCATTCTATCTTCGGGACTTCGTGTATAAATTTTCCGATATCATTTGAATTCAAACTTAAAACTTTATCAACTTGAGGAAACGACTTTCTAACTTCATTAAGTACAAATTCATTACTAACTTCCAATTCAGATGTAGCATTGACATCTTTAACCCTAAAAGTAATTGCGTGACTTTCAGCTTTATTCTGTTTATAATTATTTTCAACTCTTTCCATAAAATATTCATTTGGTATATTCAACATATTAAACAACTTAATTTCTTTGATACCAAGAATCATATCATAACTTAAATCAGGAACAATCAAAATTTCAATAGTATGCTTCATTTCTTCAAATACAACATCTGTAACAATTTTCCCAATGGGAATAGTCTCATTTCCAAAAGCTCCAACTAAAATAACATCGGTATGTTTCAATTCAATATCACCATTCTTCAATAAATTTCTGAATTTTCTTATTGCCATTAACGTAACAGTACTACCACTATCTATAAGAGTATCTACATGTTCTTGACCAATTTGAAGATTCAATATAATTAATGGATTTGGATTATCATACACAAGGATCTTATTAACCCCAGATTTATTCTCAAGTGTATGGTTGACAGCAACACTTGAAACTGTTTTGGATTTTGTGTAAAGATCTTTCTTTCTTCTATTTTAATTTCATCATGACGTTTATTATCACATTCGTTGGCATAATGACCGTAACCCTTACATTTGCGGCATTGTACTCGGGAGATGTCGAAACTCTTATTAGATAAACTATCACTAGTATAATCATTAAATTGTTACTTACCTTTTTCCTTCTTATTGTTAACACTAGACCAATAATCTGAAATATCCATAGCTAAATCACAGAAATCTTTATGACATTCATATCTATCTAACATCCTAGTTTTTAAGACATTGTTAAAACTCAACTTATTTTTCAATTGAGTCTTTACTGTACGTTCTTTAGTTAATTTGTCTATACCATCCAAAGAAGCTCTTAACAGATAATGATATTCAACCAAACTTTCATAGATTTTATCAGTATTAATTTTATATTTCTCGGCTTTTATAGCCGCCATATTCCGGGATCTATCTCCATCATAAACTTCTTTCAAAAATTCAACAGCCTCATAAAGGTGAGATCACACTTTTCATCTTCATGTCTATCTAATCTAAATCCTGAATCAGTGTCTAACTTGGCCTTTAATAAAAGTAATTTAATATGTTCATCCTCTATAGAGTTAATTTTCATAGCATTACTTAACTTCTTTAAAAATTGTGTAAATAATTCTTTCTTAGAATCAAATACCTTGACCATAGCAGTCCAAGTAGTATTTCTGGAAGTAATTTGTTCAGACATTCTTCCAAATCTTACTTTTGTTTCCAAATTATTTGTCGCATGAATCTCTTCCACAAGAGGCAAGATAGATTCTCCACTAATTGATTGTAAAGAATTCAATTTCTTAACTTTCTTCGAATGTTTATTATAGTCTGCAATATCTAAATTAGCTATTAGCACTTCTTCAGGTATCGTTAGCTCCCCATTGTTCGACTATCGATACTAATTCAACCAATTTCAATTTATCGCTTTCAGATAAATGTATACTCATCAACTTATAAAAAATAACGTTTTGATTCAAATACTCCTCACAATTTCCTTAGATTACTTTCACCCTTTCCCAGTAAAAATTAAAGTACCTCAGTAACTACTACCTTGATCATAGCGTTATATAAAACTTCAAAAAATTAACCCAAAATTTAACTTTCTAATACGCCCAGAAGAAAGTAAAAATTTTATTGTTTGTGTATTAACTAAAATTATGAAAAATTAATATATAATAAAAATGATAAAATAATAATTATTATTTGATTATATTATACTTTATTTAATACGTTAAATCCATGATTACAGGAATTCTTCTCGGGATTTAACTTTTCTTTTAGCTTGATTATATATTAAACTCAAAAAAAGATCAATAGAAATATCGATTAAATTATTATTTACCTAGTGATAAATTTCAATCAATAAAATGCTTTGCTTTTTCTTAATAATATCTTTTAATACTTATTACTTTTTATTATATCATTTTCCCATTTAATGATTCAATTTGTTTTATATGCAATATCTCAAAATCATTATTCATAGAAATTATAGGCTTTAGTCAGTATGCATTATTTCGTGACATAAAAATTCAAATAAAAAAGAATTTAATCAATTGTAAACCCCAGAGAAGTATGAGTCAAAGGAATACCAGAGAAAGAGGAGGACATAACTAGGAGGCACAATATATAAAGAACATACTTTTTAACTATATACAATTAACTTTACTTTTTGTGTATGTTGTAACAGACAACACATATTATTTTATATTATACAATTATCTTAAATAAAAGTTTGAATAAAACCTCAAGTGTAATTTATTATATTTGGAACCCCTTTCGGGGTTCCCCAGGATCAATCTGGATTACATGGAGGTTCCACCTTGTGTAATTCGATTGTGATTCATTGTCCTTTACCTTTAATCCGCTATACACCCGAATTATCTGTAGTTTTTGAGCATATTCTATCATTGTTCCTGATTTCGCGTATCAACGATGGTAGTAACTCTTAGTTTTATTCTTACTACACTTTCTGTTATCAAATACCTCAATTTCATTAGATTTTTATATTATATCTATAGTTTGCCTTCTATATTTCATAGGATCCTCAGCACATATCTCTCTTTTTAAGTCTAGTTTCACTTTCTTTTATTTTTTACTTATAACTTTATGCCCAGACATGCTTTATCATGTTACGAGAGATATTAGTGCAACTAACTACTAAGTACAAGAATAGTGGGTGCCGGCCCTTCTGTCCTTCAAATGTACTACGTGGTGTTGGTGGATGGCTCATCATTGTGCCACCACGTCTTTAGGGAATGTAGTTAGTTAATGTATTAGCATAGCCAGCACACAAAGTGCGGATTTTTTAATGACTCTTTTTAATATACTTTTTTACATATTGTCTACATTTAAGTTACTAGTTCACTCAGTAGACAGGAAGGCACCGCATCATGCTATACATTTTTTGATAAGTCTCACATATTTGATACTTATGGCGATACTTTTTATTACTCTATATCGCGTATTACATTTAACATTTATAATTGTTCATTTCGTTACTTTACTGAATACTAGGGCACCTAATTTTTTTGATAACATTATTAATTTTTAATAAGTTAGTTAACATCTACATCTGTGTTACATCGTTGATATCGCATATTACTTTCGTGCATTAACTTTCTTCGCCTCATAATGCACATAAATTCGTAACTAACACAGAATATTGAAACTAGCACCGAAAATCATCCAAGAACAATCACAACATCTAGAAAATACAAGCTCTCCAGCTACTGATACTACAGAAACCCCAATAAACATTCGAATCCCCATAATTAATGAAGATAATCAACCCAAGAGAAATGGTGGTAGACCTAAAAAGTTTACCACGCCTTCAAAGACCAATGAAAACATCGTAAGTGACAAACCCTTACTTAAACGTGGTCGAGGACGACCTCGTAAAAATCATAATTAAAGATAAAAAAAATATATAAAGGTTACGAAAAAATAATACGTACCTCTTAACTTTGAAAAAATAAGTAATATAACATAAAAATATAAAAGAAAAAAAACCATATGATCCTTTTAAATAAGGCATATTAAAATATATATATATAAACATCATATTATTATATTAATTACACTTTTTACATACAATTTATTTAAATATACGTTATATCTATCTTTTTTATATAACATATATTCAATATTCAAACCATCTAATAATATTTTTACTCTCATTTTGTTAATTATTGTTATCTTATTTGATTGCCTTGATCAAGCAACCATTTAAGTATTTTTTATTGAATGAGATTATTTATATCTCTTATTTAACATCATTGAAGTTTTTTTCATTAGATATTGTTTAACAATTCTATTTTTTTCTTCACTATTTTGTATTATCATTATATGCATAATATTTTTAAACTTTTATACTAGACAATGTATTTATACTGTTAACATTTTTGCTTGTGTAAACCTACCCATTTGTTAATCTTATACTGCTGATATGTTTAATTGTATTATTATTTTTTACTTAAATTATACCAACTTACCTGTCTTATCAACATTCAACTATTTCATCAAAATTTAACAATAACAACAAAAACAAAATTACACTAGAGACATGACAACAAAAAAATAAACATCAACATGCAATAAAAAGAACTCAACAAAACATGGCTATAACATTTTGATTTTCTATAATGAAATTAAATCCTTATCTTCTTTAACTTTCTACTCTTTATCTTTCTTATTCTCCTACTCTTTTTTTCTCCTTCTGGAGACGTCCGACAATTTCTCCAATATCAACATCTGGTTTCGACGACGAGACTTCGAAAACTTTATAACAAATACCATTATTATTATAAAGAAAATAAGCCCAGTCAATAGACACAAGCATCCTATCTTCCATCTCCACTGATTTTCTATCTGAACGGCATACTTATAACAAGCTGGTTTCACTAGAAATAACAAGAAAACATAACAGAATCATATGTTAACTTACTTTTATTACAGTTTTTCCAATTCTGGAGACAACTTAATGCTATTTTATGAATTATAATTATTAATATCTTTTAATCATTTTACCAAGCTTATCAATCATGCAATCGTGATAAAAAGTAATCTCTTATCACTGACAAAATACCATATCATGGAATATTCAGCTTTTGATCGGAATTCAAAAGCTTGTAAGGGGGATGTAAACCCCAGAGAAGTATGAGTCAAAGGGATACCAGAGAAAGAGGAGGACATAACTAGGAGGCACAATATATAAAGAACATACTTTTTAACTATATACAATTATCTTTACTTTTTGTGTATGTTGTAACAGACAACACATATTATTTTATATTATACAATTATCTTAAATAAAAGTTTGAATAAAACCTCAAGAGTAATTTATTATATTTGGAACCCCTTTAGGGGTTCCCCAGGATCCATCTGGATTACACAATAATTTAAATCAATCTACTACGATAAGATTGAATGCTTTACTCAAACTTCGTATAACTACAAAAAATTTAATATCCATTTATTGGTAATTTATTAAAAATTATTTTATAAAAAAAAAATGTAAGACTTTTTTATGTTGATTTTCAAAAATAATTTTCTAGTAAATTAAAAAAAAATTGTGTTTTCACATAAGTATACTATCGTAAAGACTATTTTGTATAGAAATTATATTAATAAAAACATTTAATGTAATTTATAATAAATATAAAAACAATAGCAAGTGTACACTAATAAACACAATTTATGTCTTTTAATTATGAAATAAAAGGATTATTTAAATAATTATCACAAAAAAATTTTATCGTGTAAAATTATTTACAAAGAACTAAAAAAAGCCGTCTTTTTAAAAAAACATCCAGTCGAATCTAATCAGAAGGCTCAAATTTGATCAAACATTATAAATTAGATAATTTGCATATTTTGTAATTAATTATATAATTTAGAAAATCATAAAAAACGTATAACGAAAAACTACAGGTTTTTTAATTTTAACTTTGTTTCTAGATTAAAATGAATAGTTTCTTACTTTTTAACGTGGAACAGTGAATATATATTTACATGCACTCAAACACATAAAATCGTATTATCATAACTAAAGTACAAATATTATATTGTAATTTGGAATGTAATTTTTATACATACGTGTGCTAAAGTTTGTTGGCAACATTACTTAAAATATTTATATTATACTTTTGCTATAATAGAAATCAAACAGAATTTCTTGATAATGTATGTTATATTTAATTTGCATTTATTTGTTTCTTAAATATCTCTTTATTATTTTATATCTTTCAAATTTTATTAGCTGATAAATGCAACATGAAAGTAGATTTAAAAAAATTTCACTAATTTATTATTATTCTTTTAGTAAAATTTTTAAAATAAATTTGATTGGTGGAGGGTAGATGTGAAATTAGAAAGATTACCAATTAACCAAAACTTTATTTAACACAAATAAAAAACCTTATTATATTATCTAAAATTGTTATTTATATATACCATTTCCCGGTCAAATTCAACATTTTCCCAACCGAATTCAACATTTTCCTATTCAATTTCAACATTTTTCCATTCAAATTCAACATTTTACTATTCAATTTCAACATTTTCCCATTCAAAAACAACATTTTTTTATTCAATTTCGACACTTCATAATCTTCTTAAAGATTAATTTTTTTAGTTATAAGGTATGTTTTTTAAAATATTATATATTAATATAAAATTATATAAAACTTTTAATAAATTTTTAATTTATAAAAAGCATACAATTTTAAAAATTAATAAATTTGATTTCATTTATGGCAATAGGGAAGTTCAGCAGCACAATTTGTAATATTTTTTGTAATGTATCTAAAGTACCCATTACAATCAGTTGATGTAATATTATTTATCTCAGACATTATTACATCTGATAAAACTCCATTATCATTATTTCTTAATCTTGATCTAACGCAGTTTTTAATCTTAGAAAATGCATTTTCAATAGGATTAAGCATGTATGAATATGGTGAAAGAAATTTAAAGTCAAAATTAAACATGCTTGTAATTCTTTCAATTTCATCGCGTTTACTTCTTCATTAAAGTAAAATTTACAAGAAAAGTACTTAATTTTATAAAAATTACATTTTTTACCATTAAAAAATTAAAAATAAAAGTAAATTGAAGCATTGTTGAAATTGAATAGGAAAATGTTGAAATTGAATAGAAAAATGTTGAGTTTGGTTGGGAAAATGTTGAATTTGACCGGGAAATGGTATATTAAAGTTATACGATATTCCAAATCCCTTGAAGGGATAGTTTTGAAATTCATCTATTAAACAGAGGTTTTTTACTTCTCCTTCCTTTAGACAAAACTATAACTTCAAGAAATTTGTATCCATAGTGGAATGTGTTAGTATAATAAATAGTTTAGAGTAGATAGATAAGAGATTTTTTTGAATCAACCAGTATAGAAAATATCCTTTCATTCTAGACCAAGTTGGTAAATAGACAATATATAGATAATAAAATAATTACCGCAACCCATAATATAGGAATAACAAATCCATTGACGTTGCCAGTATTCTCGCAAGATCCAATATTTTCACCAAGTTAACAATATGTGCTTGGTGTCTTTCTCCATTTTTCTTAGGTATCATAACTAAAGGACTATTAAATTCAACAATCATTTCAATTTTAGTATTTCCATATGAAGTAATTTTTATTCTTTTACGCGAAAATTTTTTATGTTTTTCAGAATCATGGCTCAAGTTTAGCAATTCATTAATTTTACTTGATGGTGCAACAGGAACCTCAACAACATCCCCGTCCTTTTGAGCTACTTGTGCCATGATCAATTCATCATTATCATCAAGTTTGATCTCATTAAATTTCTTATCATCAGAATTTATCTCTTCCATAATCAGACGAGTTTCAGGATAACAGTAATTTCCATCAACCTCCTTTAGTACAAATTCTTCCATCTTCATTTTAGCTTCAATTAATGAAGTTTGACCATTATACGTTTCTTTTAAATATTTGACCAACTCCTCATAAGTTAATAATTGACCTTGTTTGGTTCTATCAGAGACATCTTGTAATACTTGGCCTTCAAGAAAATTAAATAACATGGCTCTTCTAGTATTATGAGGTGTCTTGACTAATTCAAAATAATTCTCAATTTTAGCTTGATATAGTTCATACGGTTCTTTTGGATCATACGGCCTCATGTTCTGAGTATATAGAAGAGAGAGGATGAAATTCATTTTCTTATTGTCATCACTATGATCAGCATACCATTCTGATCCAAATTTAGATTTACAAACTCCAGTGAAATTTCTATTCTCACCAGATTCATTTAAATTTAATTTCTTTATTTCATTTGATGGTCTGTCACCATTACAGTTTGACCTCATTCTATCAATTGCTTTGCTAAATTCAATTTGTCCTTTCTCCATGCTCTCCATTCTACTTGAAAGCTGGTTAATGGATTCCATTAATAAATTAAATTGGTGCATAAACACGACACCACTGTAACATAGCGAGGTATCATTTTTATTAATTTCTTTTTCTTCTTGTATAAATTCATTATATAACTTATCAATGATATCAGTTCTTTTTTTTTCTTTTGTTAGTCTATCTGACTTTGACAAATCATCATTTACATTACCACCAGATACTACATCATTAAGATTAACCTTTGGTAACTGTGATTGCTTGTCATCATTTTCATTTGGATTTTTCAGATTCTCATTTATTGAAGAATCCTCATTTTTATTCGTTGGCACCATCTTTCCATTTCGTAGCTCCATATAATTAGACCAGTAAAATTTTTAAAATAAATTTGATTGGTGGAGGGTAGATGTGAAATTAGAAAGATTACCAATTAACCAAAACTTTATTTAACACAAATAAAAAACCTTATTATATTATCTAAAATTGTTATTTATATATTAAAGTTATACGATATTCCAAATCCCTTGAAGGGATAGTTTTGAAATTCATCTATTAAACAGAGGTTTTTTACTTTTTAATTTTTTACGATAGAAAAAGTATCTGACAAAAAAGTAAATCTCTATACATAAAAGTATTACTTTATTATAAATTTAACTAAATTTTTTAAAATTCTTAAATATTTACCAGTAAAGGAAAAGGGATCAAATATAAAGATTTTTTAATAATTATAAAGAACATAGATAAATTTCTAAAATAACTATTTTAAACTACAATAAAAACTTAATTTTTGTTTATAGCAAAATAATTCTTATTTTAAATTATGTTTATTGCAAAAGCGATAATAAAATTAGTTTATAATTAAGAAAACCTTAACAGAAAAGTTAAAATACAAAAAAAAACTCTAAACAATTAAATTTAGAATTTAAAAAATGTTTAAAAATAAATTTTTGAACTAAAAAGTTATAAGCATCTAAAATAATATAGTATTTTATAAATACTCTTCATCTTCATAACTGTTTAACGTATATGTGCAGTAAAAAATATAGCATTATTATTTTGTAAATCAATATATTCAGAGTTAAAATTTATTATATAGATACTATTAGAATTTTAAAGAAAATTAAATAAATTGTCTTAAAAGGAAGAGATTGATTTTAAAAGTATCAAAAAATATTTTTTTTGTTATCCGGCCACATTTAAAAATGATCATTTATAACTATGGCTATTTTAAAAAAAATTTTTCAATATATATATATATACATTTTTATATTTATTTAAACTTTATATATAATCAATATATGCAGTTATTATTAAAAAATGAAATCACAATAATATAGTATGTATTAAAGTGTTGAACCTTATAAAGTATGGAAATAGAAATCATTAGAGAAGAGATAACTATATGTTGTGTTAAAATTAAAATTATATTTTGATTCTTAAAATTTTTTTACTTCTTTAGCAATTTATATAAATTAAACTTATATTTTATCTATAATGTTTTTATCTTTAAATTCTTTTTTTTGTAATTTTATAGATTATATCTATATGCCTGAAGTTTAAAATTTTAATGATTACCAGCTAGATAGCTCCTGTTAATTCCTTGACAAGAAGTAAAATTAATAAAGGAATTGTACGTTTTCTAGTATGATATGACTATATCTTTTACCAGTGTTGGTCTTTATTAACTCCTTGACAAAAAATAAAGCTGACGAAGGAAATGTACATTTTTTTAGTATAACTATGATTGTATTTTACGAAGAAATAATAACTAAAAGTATTGAAATCCAATATAATGATGGTAATATCATTTGGTACTAGATAAAGGTTAAAAAAACTTGTATTAGTAAAGCATTTGTGATGACTTTAAGTTTTTATATTATTAAAAAATTAATCAAAGTTTGAATAATTAAAGAAAGATTTTCAATATTGATAAGAAAGTCAAGATAAGTATATTAAGCATAAAAAATAAAGATTAAAAAATAATTTTTTCACTTTTTTTTTGTTTGTTATCTGTTGTTTTGTTTTAAATAAACCATTTCCTTATGGATTAGTTTATATATAATACTTTTTTTAAAGTTTTTGTAGTTAGTTTATTACTATCCTTTTGTGCAAATTTGCTTAAATATTATAATAATGTTATAATTAAAATAAACCAAAAAATTTTTTTAAGTCGAAGGAAGTAAATCTTTTGACTACTAAATTAAACTAACCTAGTTTAGTGATTAGCAGCAAGGTTTACATATAATTATATGTAAAGTCAATTCTCATTAAAAATTTCCTTTAATTTCATGTACATCGGTAGAATCAAAAAGGATCAGTAGTCAATGATTCATTCGGGTTGAAAGTTGTGTGTCCGAACATATTGTATGTATATATGATAGAATTAATTCTCAATCATTGAATAATACCTACAAATAGTGAGACTTGAAAAAGATTGACCTCTCATTTTTGATTTTAAAATTTTTAATTCCTTGTTAAGGGATTAATATAACTTGTAAAGAATAAAATTTTTTTTAACAAGTCCTCGTTATGAATATTTTTTTCTTGTTTAGGAATATTCAACTCTTTAGCAAAAACTTGTTAAAAAATGTTCTTCTTCTTACTAGGGATATTTACTACCTAAAGTACTGTTTCAATTCATATTTTCTAATAGTAAAAACTATTGCCAAAGACTCTCGGAAGTGAGGTTTTATATTTCAAACTACTTTATAGTGTTGCTTTGTAAACTATGACACCAAGTTTTATCTTACTAAAAAGTTAAGGTAGATTTCAGAAGAATATTTTGTGACAACAGGATTGTATCAGATGCAAATTCAAAATAATAAATATTTTGTATATTTCAAAAACTTTTAGTATCAACTTTTTTTAGTCTTAATATTTTAAAAATTTAAAATCTCCTTAGTCAAAAATTTTAAATAGCTTTTTCAACACGTACTTAAATTATTTTACAAAATTTTGAAAATTGAATGCTAATTTGACAGTTTAAAATTTTGTTTATGACATTATTGAAAAAAGTGTAGCTTTAATTCAAAAGAAGGACATTTATAGTATTAGTAATTTATTTTTAGAATATTTAAAAAATAATTAACCCTTTATCACAAATATGAGCGATAACAAATTTTGATTATAATATTATCGATTAATTTATTATAAAAGTAATATTATTTTAATCAGATAAATATTATAGTGTCCTTATCAAATTGCAACAATACATATAAAATGCTTTTTTTTACAAAAACATCCATATTTTATATTTAACAATAAATGTGTTATATGTGTAGCGGTAAGGATAAATTAGGATAAAAGAGTTTATTTTAAACAAAGAGAAAAGTTACAATAATTCAGATATTGTGTTATTAGACTGATTTCTCACTTCAGAAGGTTAGTATTTATATTTGTTTCTTGGCAGTGTAGGAGGTTGAGGCGTCGTTGCTTATGGAGTATGATTTCTTAGTATTAGGTGGTTACTGGTAGGTTATTTGATTTCTTAGAGTAGGATGTATACTAATGTGTTTCACATTACAAATGTAAGATTATCATCACAATAACAATTGCAATTGATTAATGTTCTACAAAAAATAAAAATAATAAATTATTAAATGATTAAAACGGTGCTACTTTTATAATTAATAAAATGGATAATATAGTAATCAAGATTTGTTTTTCTTTTGTCAAATTCTAATATATGAAAAAAAGTATCTGGTGAAACAAAGGATTACATAATAGCTTTGCTCTTATTTTGAATCATATTTCTCAATAATAAAAAAAAATTTTATATATCAATAGATATGAGAATCTATGAAGGCCATTGGATATGAAAAATACATAGTTCCTTGTATAAAGTTTTAAAGATTTTCTGGATTAAAATCATATAAAATTTACATTGCAAAATGATCATAAATATTTAAATATGTATAGCCAAGATAAAATATTATAAATTAATCTCTATTTTCGAATTGCATATTACAAATGATTTAGTTTTTTTGCATAATTTGTTTTTTTTGATTATTTTGAAAAAACTGCTGCAAACAGAGTTTCCATAAATCACAGTAAATTCTTTATAAACCATATTAAAAAATAAAAATTTGTTTCAATTTAGTATAATCTAAATAAAAAAAACATGGAAATATTCTATCAAGTACTGAATGTATACATGTAAAGCTCCAGTTAAAAGGTATTTAAAAAAAGTAGAGAGCCTTATTTCAAATGCTAATAAATAAAAAAAATGTAAAAGAATCGTCAAATAATAATTTCACTTTATGAAAAAACCAGCAAAAATTTCAAAATTTGATGAAGAGAAAAAGTATTTGAATTTTAATTATAATGAATATCATTGAAGTATTTAAAGCCTTTTTAAATTCAATATAATTACAGGTTTAACAGACTTTTAAAATAAATGTAAGATTTGTAATGTTCTTGGTTCATATGGCGAAAATAAAAAATATTCAACAAATAATCTCATATATTAACAAAACAAAGGAAAAATTTCAATACAGTTAAAATCAACGAAGTTATTATAATATTTTGAAGTGTAACTTTTTTCAGTGTTAACATATTTTAATAATCTTATAACTACCAAAAAGCTTAAAATCTCACTTAAAAATTTTTTAAGATAAGTAAAAAAGATTAATTTATAATGTATTTATAAGTCTTTATATGATGTCTACTTTTTTTCCAGGAATTTAGAGATTTTATAATTTTTCAATATTATGTAACTTTTTCTAGAAATAATAGATTTTTTTAATATTACATTTGCCTAGTAGTTCAAAATTTTTTCTACAACATACTTTAAGATGCTTTATAAGATATCCATTATTAGTAATGCCATGAATACTTTAAAATAAACAATATTAATACACTGAAAAATTTTTGTTACAATAAATTCCACAAACATACATAGTTAGTTTATGGTTATAAATTGAACTTAAATTCAAATTTTCTGAAATAATGCAATCACAATGTTGTTATTGAAATGAACATTTCAAACTGTTTAAATAGAATATTTTACGTTGTAATCGGTCAAGCAAACTATAGTGTTTCGAGCAACGGTTACAAACTTTTTTACTCAAAACAACATAATGAATAATAAAATTATAACAATAATGATTTTACATAAGTTAGATATATATTTTTTCAATTGTTTTTTAATTAATGCAAATTTTTATTAAATCTTAATTTTTTTTAATTATTATTATGAACATTCTAGAGTATAACTTTTCCTTTATAGTATTTTATGAATTATTCTATTAAAAGTCAAATTTTTGTAAACTTGCAAATGTTTTAACAAAAATTATTTTTTTAAACAATCTAATAACAACAATAACAATTTATTTATTTTATTGTTTTTCTTTTTTTTATTTGCTATGTTAACTAAAAAAATTTATTTGAATTTATGTTTGTTTTCATTTTTTCATTTTTCTAGCTAATCTTCATAAACTAATTGATTTTTAAGTTGTACTTTCAAATAAAGTAATTGACAGTTTTTTTTAAATGTTGATAATGCATGATCGAAATTTTATTTATTAACAAATGATATACTTGATATTTAGAAATTTCTCTTCAACTTAAATTTAAAAAGACAAAAAACAAAAAAACAACAATTTTTTAAAATGATCTTGAAAAATAGTATGAAAAAGTAATTTATAGTTATTTGAATTATAAAAACATATCAATAAACTTTAATTTTAACTAAAATTGTAAGAATTTTTATAAGAGGATTTACTAATATATCATAGTATCTTTAATAAAATATTTAATAATTTAAATTATTATAATTCACTTTTTCTTATTATCTTTCAAGATCATTTTAAAAAATTAAACTCATGGAAGTTTAAAAGCATTATTTATCTCTGTTCACAATAAAAAAAATAACTTTAAAATGTTTTAATTATAAAAAGTGTAAAATAAAATTATATTTTAAATAAATCATACTTGTGTAGTTAAATAGTTATTGCTTTTTAATTATTATTAACATAAAATTTTTAAATTTCTAAAACTTATATTTACTAAACTATTTAAAAATAATTAAAAATTAGTCTAAAAATCATACATTGTATTTGTATGATAAATATATTTATTATGATGAATATCATAACATATTTTTTTCTAAAATTATCACTGAAATATTCAAAAAAATATATAAAATATGTTATATAGACATATATTGAAATCGTAATACAAAACATACCTGTTTGTTTGAATTGTTACAAGTCTAATTTTTTGTACATACATACAATTTTTTATTCAAAAATCTTTTTGTTTTTCTAATGTTAAATACAATGTTTTTTCTTAAAACAATATTAATTATAAGGTAACAAAAATTTTTCAGTGCAATTATCAAGTTTATAAATTTAAGTTTTTTTAAAAAAATCCATTTTTGTAATAATAAAGTGACCAAATATTTAATAATATAAAAAATGATTAATAAGAGATTGTAGTTGTATATTTGTTCCTTGCATTTAATAAAAATAATTAAATGGAACAAAAAGCTATTTTTGAAATTAAAAAATGAGTAGTGTTTGATGTTTAGTAATTTTACATAAAATTAAAATAATTAGTCATAAAATATGTTTATAAAAGAATGTGAACTATCAGATGAAAATAATGTAATAAAAAATATTATATTTTGAGAAATTACACTCTTTCAAATGTCTATGGTGATATCGTTGAAACCCTATATATAATTTAGTTTACATCTTTTTGTACATAATGTCATCAATGATACGCGATTAAGTTAAGCATCATAGCTTCTTTTATATTTTTTAAAATTTATAATATTATATTCATTCGATAGCACCAATTTTATTTCGACAACATTTGTTAAGATTGTTTTTTAACCTTGTGTTAGGAGAATGTTATAGGGATTTATGCAAATTCCATTTTTTCTATACATTTTTATTTAAAAAAGGCATAACTTTCTTGTAAACGATATTTTATTCATAATACTATTGTTATCTGGTAGTTTTATTTTTTTATAAATAAAAGAAAGCAGAATTATTAAAGTAAATTATGAGTTATAATAAAGATTTTTTTGTAGCAGGCATTTCTTTATAATTTTTTAACAATAGTAATTTAGAATTTTAATAAATAGTAAAATTTTGGTAATAAATACTATTAAACATTTGAACTTATAAAATGTCATTTAATAATATTATTTAGTTATTTGTTTTTTTTAGTAAAATATTTAAAATTTGTTGGAATTTATATTAATTTTTTTTATTATGAACATAAACACATAATGTTTTATAAATTTACTTGTTTTTGACTTCTAACAATAAATCTTAAATATACTTTGTAGAGGAGAAGTTGGAATATTAACTAACTATAATATTATGAAAAATATTAAAAGTTAAAACAGTTACGATGGTCTATGTGCAGACAAATGTTTATTCTTTTACAGAAAGTTACTGGAAAAAATAGTATACATATAAATCTGTATAACTTTATCTAAATTTAAGATTTAAAAACGATCTTGAAGTATATTGTAAAAAACGAGCAAGACTATAAAATGTACTGAATATCATAAAATTCTTAAGGGATAAAAAAGTTATTAATGCTCAACTGGTTTGTGTATTTTTAGACATATCCTGGATGTTGATACATTTAACCATTTAAAAACATTATTTTTCTCTTAAATTTGATTTCTTTAGGTTTAAAATCTAGTAATATCTCGCAAACCAATTTTAAGTTTTATTTAAATCTTTAGAAATTTACTTGTCAATTTTTTATTTTTATCTATTTAAATTTATAAAAAAATAAAAATTAAATAAAAAAATAAGATAACTTTAAAGGTTTTTTGTACCTAGATATCATTCATAAATGTAATAATGTATTCCGTCGAAGTTATTTTTAATCATTACTCTTTTTCTTATGTTTATCATTAATTATTGCAGCAACACTTTATATAAACATCATATTAAGTTAATCTCAGTTAACGTAATAAAATATTAATAATTTTTATAAAGACAAAATCTATATTGTGTCAACTCGAAGGCGGAATCAGACATGATGTCAAATTATCAAAAGGTGAAACAATGAATCAAAAGATAAAAATTAAAAATTTTATTTATCGTTCATTTTAATTCACATTAATGCATTGAATTCTTCGTTTTTATTGCTAACTATTTCTAATAAATTTTATATTTCAAATACTATCGTGTTGTTTTAAGAATTTTTAAAGGATTTTTTTATTTATTCAAGGTTAACAAAGGTTAGATAATAGCTTTTTTAATTGTTTTAAGTTACTATTCTTTAAATAAACTATATATATTTTTTGCTATAAATTTAATTTTGTTAATTAAAACTAACGATAATATAGTTTATATTCCATAATTATTAATCAGACTTGGAATTAAAAACTGTTATTATAAATGAAATTGTAAAATCATGATAAATTAACTGACTTGTGTTATTTTGACGATCAAATATCTTTTTTGAATCACAGAATATAACTAAATTCTGAATTGATTATGTAAAAGATGTCATACATTTTTATAAAGTGTGTTGTTTTTTTAACAAAAATTTATATACAATATTTATTAAATATATGCTTTTTTTAAAAATTAACTTATAACTTTCATAATAATGTATATACGTTATTTTAGAACACTAATAATAAAAAGAATTATCATGTTTTTATAGAGTAATTTAAGTAAAATTCATAGTTAAAAGACAATTTTCTAAAAGTGAACCTGAAGTAGTAGTTAAAAATCTATAATGTTGTTTATTAAACGTTAATAGTTTTCTTATAACGCAGTAAAGTGCCTTTTAAATTGAATTAATTGTTTTTTCTCTTCAGAACTTTATATTATTTTTCAATAGTATTTTTATTATGAGAATGGTTATTTTAAAATAATGTATATTGTTTCAAAATTAGAGAATGATTTTGAAAATGTAGTTTTATATTTATTTTATTGGTAATGACACGATATTTAATATACTTTTATATATGCTTAGCATCGTATGTATGCAACGATCAATGCAAGGCTAGCATTTTTGATCTCCTAGAATTCAGAAATTGATTCTGCAAATTTGCATGTAAATAGATTTCAGTATACCCCTACCGAAATTTTAAAAAATCAAAAATATTTCTCTCTCATAGAGAAAAATGAAGCCAAAGTGCCGAAAAATTACAATTTCAGAATTGATGGACGCGCCGCGTTTTGATAGGATATTTTCACACACAAATTTAGTATGTGTGCGTAAAAATTTTGACCTTCACCAACCCAACTAAAATTATAAGTGTCAAATATAGGTTAAAAAAAATATGTACTGATAAATTAATAGTTTCGCTGTACGTTGTGCGGCATCTAAACTTTAAAGGAGAAAGTCGTAAGGCTTCAAACTTCGCGATAGTGGTTTTGAAGTTAATTTTTTAAGAGTTTTTTTAAAAAGTTAAAATTGTGATGAATTTAAAATGTAGAATTTTTAATGGGAATCATTTAATTCTAACTTATGGATCTCTTTTTTTTCTTATATAAATTTACACTTTAATTTTTTTCACTTAAATGAAAGGTTAAAAATTTTTTTTTAAAATTAAATACTGATTTGAAAAATTAATAAATTATTAAATGACATAATTAAAATGATTCACTTTTAAGCTATTAATTTAGCTTTTCACATTATCAACATTTATCAATATAAAGTTTATAGGTAATTAAATTTTTGTCAAGAAAAGCAGAAAATAAATTCTGATTTTTATATTATCACTTCACATGTTATAGAAGTAGCGTCTTTTAAGGCATCTAGATATTAGCCGAAAACTAGTAAAAATATATCATTAGATTTTAAATGATAAATGTAAGATACTTCATATTGTGTTACACTATCAACAATGAAACAATTTTTACTTTTAACAATTTAAACAAAATGTAACTAGTAAATTATTTTTGCAATTATAATTTAATTAAACACGATAGATATTTAATTGCCATAGACGACGCTACTTTTATAACATGTGAAGTGGTAATATAAAAATCAGAATTTATTTTTATAATTTTCCGTTCGCAAATTTGAATATTTTTATAAAAGTATATTGAAATAGCAAAAACAACTATTTTTGATTCGCTTTTTAATAATTAATATAATTTTATTGTGTTTAAAGCTGATTCCAAGTATCAGCTCGTATTTTGAGTCATGACATATACTCATAATTAATTTATGTAATATATTATAATAACGTTACTGAAAAGACTTCAATCAAACTTATTTTAATACTAAAAATTATGTCTGACTTTATATTTTATAAAAAATATTCAGTGAAAATTTTTGTGAGTTCAAAATCATCTAAAAGAAATACAATGTAGTCCAAAAATCACTTCTGATTAAAACTTTATTTATTTGTACATTTTCTAAGATAAAACATTACATTAATGTTATTTTGTTGTTACGAGGGTCAACACCTTTTTTTTGTATTATTAGGAAATTTTTGTTTAACGTTAACTTATAAACTTTTATTTATTTTGGAGACTTTTTTTTGTACAATAAATGTAACATTTCTATACTATAACATGTTAAAAAAAGTTACTTTATATAAAAATTTTATAATTTTACCAATAATTAACTTTTTGTTATCTTGGAAACCAAGAAAGTTTCTGTTACATATTAATTATATTCATATTTTATAAGCTTTTTTAACGAGGTACTATACTCGGGTGATAATACGAAATAAAATATAATATAGATCCTTTTATCAATATGAAGTAACAACAATCTTTACTATTTTAATATATGACATTATGTATGAATTCTTCTTGGTATATATATCTTCTTTTGGTTAACGCCTTCTGTGATAGCTTTAACCTTATCAGGGTTAAAATATATGCCATCAAAATCAATGATGTATCCTAAATATTGAGCATTCTTTTGCCCAAATTGGCACTTATTCAAAGTGATTTTCATATTGTATTTGTTAACGCCCTTAAAAGGCGTTGACTTCAGAGGAAGATAAAAAGGAAGAAATTAAGTATAATTTTTACTTCTGATTGTTATTCATATAGTTTAGTTTGACATTTAATAAAAGTATATCTATTCTTCCACTACAGAGGATAGCACCTCTATAAAAAAGCCAACATATTCTGCTATGCGTGCAAGAATACTATCAATGTTTTTTACGTAAGATTCTTCATCTTGAGAACAAGTGAGAATATCATCCAAGTAGATATAGCAATCGGGTATGTTGCTAAGGACTTTGTCCATTATATCTTGAAACTTATCTGGCGATCCAGTAAGTCCCATAGGCATTACCTTATATTGGTAAATTCCTCTATGTGTAACAAAAGCAGCAATACGCCTGCTATGTTCATCAAGAGGTATTTGATGAAATCCTTGTTTCAAATCAAATACGCTGTAGTACTTATGACCACTAGCTTCTTCAGTCAATCTATCTATCCGTGGGATAAGATGTGACTGTTGTTTTATGAGCTTATTAATAGCTCTAAAATCGACGACAAAACGCCATTTCATGCCTTTCTTTCGTACTAGTACAACTCTAGAAAGGTAAGGAGATCGACTATGTTCGATCATCCCCTTTTCAAGCATGTCTTTGACCTGCTTATCAATTTCAATCTCAATCTCTCTCGACCTACGACCAGGCCGAATACGTTGAGGTAATTCAGATGTGGCTAACTCAATATTGAGACGCTCATCACCATTATAAAGACCAGCATTTCCATCATATTCGAAAAATGGGGTACGATTATTCCATATAATATCTTGTAACACCTTTTTCGCCTTCGGAGAAAGAGTACAATTTGTCCAAGAAATGGAATCTATCAGTGGCTCTCTAGTAAGAGGAGCATGACTCTCTGGATAGTTGGGTAAAGAATCTTTCCAAGCAGCATATTCTGGGATTATTTCATCATCAGAGATCCGTATAGTATTATCATCTACTTCTTCAATAGAATGTAGATTACCAATTTCAGTATTAGCGGGTATTAATACAGTATTCGATCCATGATTTTGAAGAATCACGGCAAATTTATTATCAATTACAGGACCTGTCTGATAGTAGGTCATGATGTGATCACTACCCTTCCAACGAGGGTTACTCACAAATAAACAATTAATTTTGTCATGGGATGGAATTACATGCACATTAGCATGAATTACTTTTGTTGTTCTAGGAGGAACACGTACCTTAGAAGCCGTCTTGACGGGTACGTTGGTAATAGATGGCATACTATGATTAAATCGAATAGTTAGTTCATCACCAAAAATTCGATGTAATCTAGGGATACCAATTATTATATCATATGATAACTTGTCCACTATGTGGAATTCAAGTTGTTCTCGTTTGTTATTTGCTTCTACATAAATTCTAGAAGCCCCGCTAAAAACGAGTTTGTCATTATTTTCTACTGTTGCAGCTTTTAACGATGGTTTTACCATAGTTTTATGTGTACTAGGTATGATATTAAATGCATCTTGACTAATGACATTTAAGGAAGCACCAGTATCAACAAGTGCATCGAATTTATTTGATCCGATATTAATCGAAATCACAGGTAATTTTACCATTGAATCAGAATTACGTATATTCTGTATTACCCCATAACGGGATACTCGAATAGGAGTTCTTGTAAGCGGTCGTGCTTCAGAAATCGTCCTTAATTGATGAATGTATGGGATCTCATTGTTAGAAGAAGAACCATAACGTTTTCTCAAAGTGTCAGCAGTTTTATTAAAACCGTATTTAACCAAAATTGCAGTGATTAACGTTAATGCACTAACAATAGAATTAGGCATTTCTGTTATTGCCTCATCAACATGTATTTGATATATTTTTTTAGCCCATTCGATCATGGACAATCCCTTCTCTGATTTTTTATCAGTAGTGGGAATATTCTTTAGACACGGTGATGAGGATGCTCGTGATTTTATCACAGCAATCTGTGATTCACAACGAGTAAGCTCCTTACGTGTTAAATCATTTAGACCTTGTGTCTAAATTAATTGTAGATGGCATTGTGCCTCTTTATTAATACATTCGCTTAACGCATGTACATTGGATGATGAATTCTGCTCTTGCTCGTCATCATTCTCTAATTCGGTATTCTCTAATTGAGAAATACGAATAATTACTGCAGCTAACTGTTCGGTTAGAGCAACTTCCTGGTTTTTATAAACCTCTATTCGGGATTCATGAGAATCTATTAATGTTTTAGCTTCGGATAATTCATTGTCCTTATCCTCAAGTGCTATATTAAGACGATTAACGTCTGATTTTAACTCATCTAAATCTTTAAGACAAGTATCCTTATCTATATTACAAGATTTTAAAGCTTTATTAGCTTTATCACGTTCTCCACGTAACGCGTTATTTGCCGTCTTTAGCTTATTGAGTTTGGTATTACAATCCTCAATCTCACTATTAAGACGTTTTATTTCATCCTTCCAGTTGTCTTCACATTCCTGGCGGATTCTATTTTCATCAGTCAAAGCATTAGAGACTGTTTTTATATCTTCGGAAAGGGATTTGGCCGATTCCTCGGTTATTGATCGCGAAGTCGTCCGATGACGATCTTCAGAATCACGAAGTTGCTCGGAAAGCATGTTATTCGCTCGCCTTATTCGTTCTATTTCCGATCGTAGGTCGGATATAGTACTTGTACTCTCTTTTAAGAGAGTCTTCGTCTTTTCTAATTCCTCTTCACAGGTTTTCAATGAAGATTTAATTTTCTGATAACCAGATGTGGTTGATGATACTTTTAAACTATCAATAGATGCAGCTTTTAAGGCAGCATCATTATTAGGTTTTGTTGCTTTCGAAGGAACACTAGCATCCGTTGGTGCCTTAATCTTCGAAGCAGAAACATTTGTACCGTGTGAAACAATATGTACAATATGTGGTCGCTCTGTTAACATCACAACAGGCGCCTTAGTCGATGAGACTATTTTGCTAGGATGAGGATCCATAGGTACTGTCTGTGAAACAGAACTAAGTTTATCACATCCAGCTTCATACATAGCATGCTTAGCTCGTATGTTCTTTAAAGAGGTATCAGCATTATGTGTACCTGTTGAAACTTCTTCAGCGAAGGTTTCATTGCGTCCTGATAAATGGACAAGGTGGCTTCCAGCACAAGAAAATGTTGGAGCCTTTTTATCAAAGTAATGTTCGACATTACCGTCGGGGTCTACAAAGACGTTGCCAAGGCGATAGCCACTAGCAAATACGTCTAAAGCTACACATCTGGTATCAACAGATACTAATGTAACTTGTTTTGCCTTTTTAGCGTCATAGTTGTTCTGAAGATACAATCGAGGAAATTCAGAAGGTGCAAATCGACATATACCAAGGGGTTGACAACCACCGAATGGTATAAACATACATATCATTAACATACAGATTGTTAATGTATTTAGTTTAAAGTCGTTGATCATATTTTTGATCTCCTTAATAGAATGCATTATAACATTCATTTCGCCATCATTGTGGCATTCATCATGCGTAGGTTCAATTGTATGAACCTTACCATGTTTTTGAGGTTTAGTTTTTATTCTATTTTTATTATAACCAGATGATTGGTTATTATTAGGTTTATAGTTCATACCAGAACTAGTATTATTATATGAAGTTACAGGCTTAATAGCCGGTTTCGATGAGGAATATCGTGATTGATGTTCTTTATTATTATGTGTACCAGATGATGACTGGTGATTATTTTTATTATAACCGCTAGAGTTATTTTTTACAAATGGTTTCTTTGTATTATCAAATTTCAAATTCGATTGTTTATTGTTTGACACATTATTATGTTTATTTATGTGTTTAACATTATTTTTAAAATTGTTGTTATTAATATTATTTGCTTTCTGGGAAGCTTTATGTAATTTAGATTGGAAACGTAGCTGTGTGTATACGTATGTGGCTATGAATTCATCATATTGCAATTCATAAAGGTTTTTCGTGGAATTATTTTCCCGGAGGATTGAGTGCAATCCTCTTGTGAACAAGTAAAATTGTTCACGTCTCAGATCAGGTTTGTCCTTCAGGAACTCTGAAGGCTGATTAGTAGCAAATCTTCTACGAAGATAATCATTAAATTTCTTGGCGAATGTGGAAACATCCATAGCATTCTCCATTGGTGGACGAGCATTAAATTGCTCTAGGCGATTCATGCCTTGACTTTCAAGTACCAACTTGATGTCATTTAAGATTTCAGACAATGTGAAATCATATTGTTTATGTCCTTTAGTAGCATCGGACTTCCTCTCAACAGCTATGTGTCGAGCATGTGCTATTTTACTATCTCTTGGTATAAGATAGTCAATGTGACGTCCTGCTATGCGATCAAGCATAGAGATTTCGTCATCAGTAATGGCTAATTGTCTTATAGCCGTCATGCAATCACTTATAAAAAGTGTAAAGCTAGTAAGGGACTTACCCTTAAACTGATATAAGGCCCCATGCGATTTCGCACGGAGGACCATATCAAATAAAGCATTATAGCTTCTTGTTGAACCCAGATTGTCACTAACTTGTGCACGTACATCTGGTAAGTCAACGATGGCATCAGAACCCAAATCTTGTAATAGTTTGGTCATTCTGGCCTTCTGTCTTTGAAGTAAACCATCATAGTCGCTGGGACTATATTTTAAGGTTTCAACTTGGTCACTTTTAAGTTCGTCAAGTATTAATCTGACAACATTGTCAAGATCGACTTGTCTTTTAGTTCTGTTCAACGGAATTGTAGGTCTCATTGCAGACATAGACATAACTAGATTAGTAATCCTATTGATCAAGTTATTGAAACTAGATCTTAATTTGCTATCTTTGTGAGAAGAAGCAAAAACATTTGTTCCTTCGAGATCATCTCCATATGGTGGCGCACTGGCCTTTGGAGATGTCATTGAGAACACTAAGGTTTGCCTGACTTCCTCGGAGAGGCCTGGCTCGGCTCGTAAGTGAGCAAGAAGAGGGTGCTGGGCATTCTTGGAGAGGCCTAGCTCGGCTTGTTTAAAAGCATTGAAGAGTGGTACTCTAGGTACCAAATCGTCTGAATCATTACCCAAACGATTGTTTGCCTTTACCGGCGTGCTGCTACTACGAAGAGACATGAGTGAACGGTTATGATGCAGAAATGCACAATTAAATGATAATTTTTGTATGAATGTCGCTTATTTATCCTCTATATTTTTTCATCCGAAAAGAGGTTGGATTTTGCTAAAAATGTAATTATCAATGTAAAACAGGTTACATTGAATTAAAAATAATTGTCTAAGTATTAAGGCCATTCGTAATTGTGTTTTTTACGATTGTAAATAGGCGCATTATAATAGATCAAATTGTTAAAAATTTTTCTAAAAAATAATTGTAAAGTAGTAAGGTTGTTTATAATTGCATATTTCCATACAATTTCGTTAACAACCATTATTATAGTTATTAGTATGTCATTTTTTGTTGCATTCAACAAAAAATGATTGTATAGAACTAACCTGTTATGTTCAATTTAATTATCATCCTTTTTTTTTTGAATCACTTGCATTTGATAATTCGTGCAAGGCTGCGACATGGTTCGGTGGAATCTCCATATAAGCTTTTTTAACGAGGTGATATCCTCTAGTGATAATATGAAGTGAAAATAAAAAATAAACCTTTTATTAATATAACGTTATTACAATCTATTCTATCTTTTATTATGCACCACACCGGTAAGATGACCGGATTTTATGCTTTTTCACGCATTTTGGCGGGTAAAGCCGCATTTTTATAACTTTAGGGCGCATCGTAAAAGTGATATTAAAACATTTTGTATTGTTATTTTTACTGAAAATTAAGTATTATACATTTTTAAAAATTCAAAAATTTCAATTTTGAAAGTGTTTTTCACATCAAAAAATACTCAAAAATGGCACTTTTTGGGGCTTTACAGGAGCTACCACGAGATTTCAAAAAATATGAGATAGGTATTATTCGATTTCTTATTTTCTTATCTATAACATATTTTTTTTTCAAAGGAGGTTTTATGGCTCAAAAAAAAGTTATGAGGCCAAAAATGAATTTACCTCAAAAAGTACCAAATTTTATTGTAAAAATGATAGAAAAATAATTGTTAAAGTTATAAAACATACTTAAAATTAAAAATATATATTATAAAACTTTTAAAGAATGCAAACAAATAAAAAAAGCAAACATTAAGCATGTAAAAAATGCCAACAGACTCTTTATTAAAACAAAAACATTTTTGACTAAAAATGCTAACAATTGTTAGCTATAAAGGCATAAACAATTAATTTATTTTAATTATTTGATTTATTTACCTATCTTAATATGCCTGCAAAAAAAAATTCGCTTTATTAAGATATAAAACCACTGTCTTAATTTAAATATGCTAATGCACAAACAAAAAGAAGAAATGGACTTTTTAAAAGCCTTAGGACTTTTTATATAAGTTGTAATTATGCATTACTGATGAATTAACAAAATGTTTTGAATACCCACATTGATAGTTTGAAGAATCATTGCAAACATTCAACTGTAACTAAAGAATTCTTTGTATTATTGAAATATTATATATTTAGTTGATCATTTAGTTGAATTTATTGGTGATTATGGGACTTCTTGTTATTTCAGTGAACAAAAAATTAAAAGTTTATATGCTTGACTTAAGAATTATTCTTTTTTTTCATTATATTACTTATAATACCGCAAAACAATGAAGAAAAAAAGTTTTATTCAATGTGAGCAACGAATAATTGTCATGACTTTAAAAATTGGTAATATTTCCAAAATTTTTGCACTTTTTTATTTTTATATACTAAGTATTTAAACTTAAATAAGAATACTAGGAAAAAGTACGTAAAAACTATTTTTTTCGTTCTTTGTTATTAAAAATTTAGTATTTTCGAGGTACACTTATTTTTTTCCTCATAACTTTTTTCCCTATTAGAAAATGTCCTTCGAAAAAAAAATATGTTATAGATAAGAAGTTAAGAAATCGAATGAAACCTATCTCATTTTTTTTGAAATCTCGTGCCAGCCTCTGTAAAGTCCCAAAAAGTGCCATTTTTGGGTATTTTTTGAGGTAAAAAACACCTTCAAAATTGAAATTTTTGGATTTTTAAAAAAGTATAATACCTAATTTTTAATAAAAATAACAATAGAAAAAATTTTAATATTACTTTTACGGTGCGCTTCGAAGATATGAGATTTAACAAAAACGACGCGGAAAAGCGTCATTCTTGCAAAATGCCGTTTTTTATACTACGCATTAGCGGTGTGATTCTGAAAGCTCTTGATCTCCCCTACAAGAATATGTCAATATCATATCAAAGTTTCTATTCAGTTTTTAGATAATTAGCTTTAAATTAATTACCCATGTTTTTTTAAATTTTTGTAATTAAAAGACAATTTTTAAAATTATTAGAACTCAAAAATTGTTTTTACATAGATTACATTTTTTAGTATATTTAAAATAATAAAGTTACTGCAAAATACTATCTTTAAATGATTATTTTAGCCAAATATTAGGTTGGTGCATAAATAATGGCCGCAAATTCTAACTACAACTTTTCATTGTAAAAAGTTAAAATAAATAAATTTATATTAAAACAGTCTTTATGTAGAAATGTAGGGAGACTTGCCCTGATAATATTTTGCATATTACATCGATTTAAAAATTAATTTTAAAAAAAGTTATGTCCAATCTTAAAGATGTTGTCAAAAAGGGAATTACAGGTAATTTTCTTGCATAAGTTCAAACTTAGATGTAATAGAGTTGAAGCACAACGAAATAAAGTAAATGCATAGGGGGAATGGTCAACTTCTGAACGCTATTTGCGTCGGTGGTTTGAGAAACTTCAAGGGGTTAATTTTGACCTTAATAATGAAGAGGGTAAAAGTGGACCCTTTACTACTAATACTCAGAATTAATAAAAGATTGTCGAGCTAAATTTAAAGCAGTGACCAAGAGTGTTAAAATATATTGACAAAAGCTTGAGAAAATTAATGGGAAACTAAAGAAAATCATCCGACTTTAAAAATAGGAATAACTCAATATTATAGAATGACAAGATAAGATGCCATTTTTCAAAACTAGTACTAAAAAACTTGGTGAATTGAAATATGGAGCTCTATCTCACCCTACATACTTCCCTGATCTCTTTCTTACAATTTTCGATTTCTTTGAGCATTTTGATGTATTTTTTAAGGATAAATGGTTTAAGAATCAGGAGTCGGCAGAAAGCGATTTCAGTGACTTTCATTAAATTCAAAAGTTCTGAATCTTAAAAAACGGGGATTCAAAAGCTGCTAGAATGTTGAGAAAAATGTGTAGATTCTAACGAATATATTTTTGATTAATTTATTTAACATAAACTTGAAGAAATATTGTCTTAATTCATCTATTCTCTCCGCGGCCATTATTTATGCACCAACCTAATATTTTAAGTAATAATTTTTAGAGAAAAACATTTCAAAACTTCTAATTATGAAATTTTTTAAGCTGATATTTGTATATTACAATCAGATCAAGCTTTAACTATATATATTTTTATTATTTCTTTCCAAATAAGGTATTTCATGCTATAGCTTGAACACATCTCAAATGTGCATTACTATACCACAAAATCATATAATAATATTTAGATTTTCTATGTAAAAAACAGTTTTTTAGCACCTTAAGAAGTTTTCCAATACTAAAACCAAAGTATCTTATCATTTTTTTAAAAGTGAAAGTCAAATTTTTTTTAATATAAATTAATCATTTAAGGAATTTTTCTTTACTTTTAACTTATTTACATAGCCTATAATATGCATTTAAAGAATTTTCAAGTTCTAATAATTTTAAAAATTGTCTTTTAATATCAAAAATCTTGAAAAAACATGGGTAATTAACTTTAAAACTAATTATCTAAAAACTGGATAGAAACTTTGATATAATATTGATATATTCTTGTAGAGGAAATCAAGGGCTTTCAGAATATATAGGTCTCATATAAGGTCATCTGTTATAATTTTGAGATATAAGGCTTCAAAAAAAATTTTTCCAAAAATGGAAATTTAGAATTTTTTTTAAATAATCTACCTTTACACAGCATAAACAATGCCCTGTAAAAGTTTCATAAACTTTTATTAGCTTCAAATAGGTATTTTACAAGTTTAGAAAAACGTCGCTGCGGCAAGGGTCAAAGTATTCGACCGAGGAAACAACATAGTATGTATGACATTTAGGACAACTTCATCTTGGTATTTATACTTATTTCTGAGTAACGCCTTCTGCACACAAAAAAAATGGGACACACATTTGCGTAAAATGTAATAAATTTGTCCCACCTAATAAAATTTGAATTTTCTTGATTTGCGATAATTTTAACGCAATTATTTTGTACAAAAAATTAAAGCAATAATTAAAATTAGTTTTTATTTTATATTTTATTGTTTTTATTTTAAAACTTAAGTTATTTTTTACAATACATTTTAAAATACAATATTAGATTTTAACTTATTATAAGATTAAAAAATGCTTTTATAAAGAGTATTTATCGATATATGATAGTATTTTTTAGATATTCTTCAATTGTTTGAATAACTATAAATATGATTTTTATAAAAAGTTATATTCATCTGATGACTCAACTTTTTTATACTGTTTTTCAAGATCATCTTTAAAAGTCAAACTGATTAAAAGTTTTAAAACATTATACGTTTTGTTCATAGTTGTTAGCTAAAAGCAAGTTTAGCTTATCTATTGATGATGGCATAATAATAATATAAATAATATAATTTATTAAAAGGCTAGTTAAGAAGAGAGACTACAATATATATAATATTTTATATATTTAAAATATGAATAACTATAAATGCATATTATGCAACAATAGTAAAAAAATTTTTAAATATTTTAATTTAAATGAGAAAAATAGCAAGTACTAAGATAATATTTTCAATAAACATTACTTTGTATGGTTAGATAATTATTACTCTTTCTTATTGTTGTTGTAAAAATTCTAATTTTTCAAATTTACTGGTGTTAACAGGTTGTTTAAAAAAATGATTTTTGTTAAAACGTTAACAACTTTACACGAAATTGACTTCTGATAACTCACTTCATAATATATTATAAAATCAAATTAGATTCTAAAATAGGTGTAATATTTTTAAAATTTCTAAGATTAAATAAATGTTTCATTACTTCAAAATATTGAAAGTATATATTTTTGTAAAAAAACGACCAAATTTATGCGAAAATCTAAAATTTTGCTTTATTTAAAAAATTTTTGTTGTCGCCTGATATTTTTAAAATTTGAATAAATTTTGACATTTCAAAGTGGTGGAACATTTTATTGCATTTTATGTAATAATGTCAAAATTTGTCCCATTTTTTTGTGTGTGAGGGCGTTACAGATGAGACCATCATTTCTTGATGAGACAAATAACTAAAATTATTGTTCTTTAGATATACTAATTCCTAAAATTTTACACTTTTATATAAACATTAAAAAAAAGTTACTAATGCTCGTAGGTGGAAAGTTATTTTTGAGACACATTGTATATTTAAAAAAAAGAGCAAAATATATGAGATAAACTATTATTTTGCGTTATTTTAATATTTTTATTGTCGTTTAATATTCTTAAAATTTGAATAAAATTTATTTTTTTTAATAATCGGAAATATTTTTGCATATTTTGATGAAATGTCAAAATTGTTTCCTTTTTTTACTTTGTGTGTGCAATATAATTAAAAGCATTTGTCAAAATTTTAAAAAAATATTAAAATTATGGGATTTACTGAACTCTTTAAACATTTAATTTCTCGATGTAAGAGTCTAAATAAACCTTACATATCAGTGTTTCTTCCCAATAAAAGAAAAAATTTCTTTTAGTTGAAAATTTTATTATGAGAGAAGTGGATAATAAATGAAATAATAAAAAGTGTAATTAAAACTGGGAGATAACTCCCCAATAAACAAAGGTCTTAAAAAGAATTAAAAATTATGCATAATTTTTACTATTTACACCCCCAGAAATAAAGGTTGGGCTCCAGTTGATTCCCAAATAATTATAATTGAGAGAGGTTTGAGTTCTGAATCATGGCATCTCTGTACTTGTATAAGGATATGATTTTGTCGGTTCTTTTATCATCAGTAGAAGAGACTAACATATTTCTATTACTTAAGATTTTAGCAGGTGTAGATTTGATGTTCTGATCCTTAACTTTAACAATGACTTCCTTAGGCAAGTTTTTGAGTTGATCAATAGACTGCATATATCCTTTAGCCTCAGTTTGTACAGAAGGTGTTGAATTAAGTAGTTTCATTTGTAGAGTAATAACTTTGAATCCAAAAACGTTATCAGCAGGACACACTTCATGGTTAGAGAATGGTGAGTTGTTGTAATTGAAGACTACTTTTTCCAGAGTCGTTCTCCAAGTGGTCTTGTCTTCTAAAGCTTGTTTATTGATAGCTAATTTCAATGTTCTAAAAAATCTTTCAATTATCTGATTTGAACAGTGTTCACCAACGATAGCCATTGTGTGTTCGATTTTCATGCCATTGCACATTTCCTTAAAGCATGATCCTTGGAAGTTCTTACCGGCATCTGAGTGAATTCTAACAGGAAGTCTAAAAACATTGAAGATCTTTGAAATAAAAAAGTCATTAATCGCTGAAGAAGTTGCCTTTTTCAGAACTGATATAATAGCATATCTTGAACATTTGTCAATAGCAGCAATAATGGGGCATCCTTCAATAAATGTAATGTCTGTATAGAGAACTTGGAATTGTTCAACATCTTCATCTGATTTGGGTATTTGTTTTCGTTTCAGAGTATTCATTTCCTTACATATGTTGCAATTCTCAATTTTCAGTTTTAGTAGTTTCAGGATCTTTCTCAAGTGTTTGGGTTTCTTAAATTCTCTAGTAAGTACTTGATTAGCCATTGCAAAGACTTTGTTTGTAGATATGCGATTACATTTACAGTGGAGATTATTGAACAAGTCTGATGTGATATTTACTATCTTTTCTGATGTACTATTTCCCTTATCATCTTCTAAAATGTTAATTTCATTTTCTCCCCCATGTAAAGAAGGAAGATGTCTGGAGAGAGTGTCAGCCAGTTCATTCTTAAATCCAGGCAAGTAGTTGATAGAAACAGGTGAGTACTGAAGAATATTGTAAATATATTTGTCATATTTAGGATATTGTGATTCTCGAATGATGAATAACAAGATCTTATGATCACTGTAGATATGGACAGGGCAGCCTTGAATAAATTCACCAAAGAATGTTAGAGAAGCACTAATGGCTTTCAATTCAAGTACGACGATGGGTGGAATATTCCTATAGTGATGTTGACGTGAAAATAGCCCAACACAATGCAGAACTTTGGCAAAAGATTTCTGAATATCAAAGATTTTGGTTGATGGTTGCAGAAGCACAGCATCCATACCTGATAAGCTGGAATCGACGGTGAGAATAAAAGGGTAATCATATTGAACGTGCGCAAGTGAGTATGCATTCTGAACTTGTTGTTTGATAAGATCAATGGATTGAAGTACCGAGTCTGGAATTGTAACTAAAGCCTTGGAATCTTTCTTTGGTGTATTGCTGATGAATTTGTTAATAATAGGTTCATGTACAGAGTAGTCCTTAATATAACGTTTGCAGAAATTGAAAATACCACGAAATTTCCAGAGCTGGTATGTATTTGTAGGACGTGAGAAGCTCGTGATGGTAGAGATTAATTTTAGGGCAATAGCAGTACCTTTTTTCGTAATCCGGTGACCAAGTAAGATCGTTTCATTTGATAAGAATACAGATTTGTCAAGAGAAATCTTCAAATTGTGTGCAACAAGAGCCTTACAAGTTGAAATTACTTCATCAGAATGTAGAGATGCAGTGCCTTTGGTACGAATCCAAATGTCATTCTGAAATGCCATGCTCGGTGTGTCTGCTAAAACTTGATCGATTATGTACTGAATTATTGCTGATGAATTCCGTCCACCTTGTGGTAAACGAAGCTGAGAGAAGAGAATACCATCAATATGACCACCAATGGTCCGGTTATCAGCAGGATCAAGAGGAATCTGTGTGTATGCATTGCGGAGATCTAATCGACTTATAAAATCGAATGTACCCATAGAGTGGAGAATGAAGTTAATCTTTTGTGATGAGTAATATATAGGAACCGTAATTTCGTTAACAGGACGCATGTCTAGAGTCATCCTGATATCACCAGATTTCTTTTCTACAGGACGTAAGTTGCAGATGAATTGTGGTGCATATCGAGAAGCCAAATTGTGAGAGATCATTTTTAAAACATGCTGTTTACATTTACCGCGTACAATTGGATTCTGAATGTCATATCGAGGGTTCTTGTCATGTTAGGTTGCGTAAATTCCATCTTTGGTGTTGAAATGGAGCAACAGCAAAATCAAAAGAGTCTGCAGTAACCACTGAAGAAGTCTCTGAGAGTATTCTATTTTTAAGAGAGGTCTGATTACATTCAATAGCATTAATTTCTACTTTGTTTGGTGAGAAGAGGAAAGAGATTCGTAATTTCTGAAGTTCGGACTGGTCAATGATGATGTCACTTGAGGCATTATTGATGATGACAGGATAGCAGTAGCATAGTCGATTACCAAGAGTGATAAGAAGTTTATTCCGAGGAGTGATTGCAGAAGATTGGGTGTTAAGGTATTTGATGTCTACTGTGTCTGTGCCTTTCTCAATATTAAGTGATTTCGCTAAAGTTGAAGATATTGCAGTACAAGTACTACCCGTATCAAATAAGGCAGAGATTGATTTTGATACACTTCCTGAAGCAATTTG